>OX637294.1:14177451-15472451 GCA_951799445.1 Pseudisothecium myosuroides | reverse complement strand
AAAAGCTCATACAAAGAAAATGCTTACCGAGTGCACAACGCCGACTCCTTCAAATCCAGGAACAGCTCCCGCCCCGATCGTGTTCGCCACTCGGCCAGCTTCATTGAGTTCAAAGGACCGATGCAAAGGACGAAGAGTGAGGCGCACCACCACCTGCTTGGGATTTGCAGGCTCCGGCACTGCCCTCGTCACCACCGACACCTTTCCATTCTCATACACCACTGCTCTCGCCATAGCCAGAATTCTGCTGCGAAAGCTAAAACACAAAACACGCTCACTTCTCAGCTTCTAAGCTTCTGAGGCTCCCAAGCAGGATCAATATTTGATCATCTTCTGTTGAAACTCACTCAGCTGGAAATTCAAATTGCCTACCAATGCAAGTTCAAGGGATCGAAGTAGCCAAAACATATAGAAAATTGTTCAAAGAAGAAATAATGCAACTGAAATTTCTGCTCAAATTGCCTACCGATTCAAGTTCAAGCAAGCAGCAGAAACGTATAGAAAAAAGCTTTCAAAGATGTACTAGAACTGCAAATTCTGCTCATCAGATGCACTCAAATTGGGATCCCGAAGATGGGTCCTCTGAACTTGTTCGATTTCGAGTCACTCCAAGGTTCTGCTGGCAAGGAATCTTTGAAGTGGAGTTCAATTGGTGTGGAATTTTGCAGCTGGGGAGGCAATTTCAGCTAGAAAACTGGTGCTTAGTCTTGCACTGAGATTCGGCTGTCAGATTGACAGGGAGTGACAGAATTTGTGCTCATGGGTGACACTGGCTGGCAAATCATCAGACGCATTCGTCATGGAAGCATTTGTCAGTAGTGATGGGGCGGGTGGGAAGTGATGTCATGTGTTGGGATTTGTCAGCTGGTGTGAAGGAGCTCGTGAAAGTTCCGGCCGGAATCCGTGCTCGGATCTAAGTTGAGTTATCATAAAAGATGATTTCAAATGGGGTTTGGATTGATGGTTTGGAAGTTATAATACTGGGTGACTAGGCAAGAGGGCTTTGGAATTTGGTGCGTTTTGCTAGAATTTGGGATAAGGTAGGTCCCCACATCAGATACCTTCAGAGTGCTACAGAAAGCTCTCCAGATGGGGGGAAAACTTGCAGCTTTGGTTCAAAGTTTAACCCTTAACCCTTAAGACGATTTGTGGCCGATGAATGACAAGAGAATCTCCTGTGTAGGATAGAAGTGCAACTATTCATCCTCCAAATTTTGTGGGAAAAGAGAAGATCATCTACAATAGTTTGACTTCCAATGAGTGTTTTTGCATTATTTTAATCCAACAATTCACACGGTGACAAAACAGATGATTTCCACGGTTATGAGCCCGACATTCACTGAGGGTTAAACGATTAGGAGGTTGTTCTATGGCCAATGGATGACAAAGAATCAAACTATATAGGACAGAAGTGCAACTATTCATCCTCGGAATTTGTTGTGAAAAGGAGAGATCTTCTACAATAGCTTGACTTCCAATGAGTGCTTTTTTTTAAGCCAATGATTCACACGGTAAATCAAAAGGATGATTTTGAGGGTCACCCCTTCGTCCTTTAAGGGTTAACTCGTAAACAATGCCGCTGTGGATGTTTTGTATCCAATGAATGACAAAGAATCCTTCTAGTGGAACAGAAGTGCAACTATTCATCTTGGTAATTTTGTTGTGAAAAGTTGAGGTCTTCTACAGTAGTTTGACTTCCAATTAGTGCTTTTACAATTTTTAAAGCAAATGATTCACACGGTAACCAAAAGGATGATTTCCACGGTCACTAGTCCGTCCATAAAGAGTTAACCCCAAAGTTTCAAGGCCATTTTTTTGTTAAAAAAACACTCAAAATTGCCATTTCTAATGCAAACAACAAAAACTTTAAACATTCTTCTCTTTTATTTGCATATCTAACAATAGGATCTTACACTAGACTAGTATAAAAATGTCTGGAAGAAATTTCAGAAACATTGACCATATCAATCACAAGATATAAGCATTTGAACTATGAATTTTCAAAGTATTGTAAATAGGTGTTTATAAAAACAACACTAGACTTTCATGAATAGTAGGAGTATTATTTTAGGCAATAATCTATAGATGTCAATTTTAGGAAGTTGTTGGTTTTAGATGTAGTTACCTTCCACCTTGAGGGTCCAAATTACTACATTACACCAACAAAGTGAGAATTTTGGTAGTTTTTTAACAGTCAATTTCTTGCAAAAAGGTAAGAAGGGTAGAGATTATTTGTTGATATTAAGGAAAAGTAAGCTAGATGAGAAAAACAAGAGAACGGTGTCTCAAGTGCATTTTGGGGAGGTTCAAGAGGGCTTTAGGGTCTTCCTTAGATCCAAGTTTATTTGGCTTGTCCAAGGGGTTATGAACTCAAGGCATACCAAAGCTAATACATTTATTTATACTAGTGGCATGTGTAATATTAATTTACATAGGACATGGTGTTTGTGACATGTTTCAACTAGCTTAAATTGAAACATGTATTCTATTCTATTAATTATTGTAAAATAAAATTGGTGCTTGTCAAGTTTGTAATCTTAATCTCTACATTTTATAGTTGCCTAGAAGGTATTATTTGGCAAACCTGCAACCTATCTAATACATTAGCTCCACAAAGTAAAGTTAAATGTTTGACATATATGTATGTAACTTTTTAGAATTTTGTAGTGGATTGGCATGCCTTGAATCCATAACCCTTTAGATATACCAATTGATCTTAAACCATAGGTACATTGACTTTGAAGACCTCCTAAAACTTCCCTCAACCTCCCCATAATGCACTTGAGACAATGATCCCTTACTTGTTCTCATCTAGCTCACTTCTCCTTAATATAAGCAAGCACGCTCCACCCTTCCTATTTTTTTGCGAGTGAGTAACAATAGATAACTACCGAGAACTAACTTTGTTGGTGTGATGTAGTGACTTGACTTGGATCATTGATGGTAAACAATAAGTTCCTAGAAATTTTGGCTCTATATTTGGAATTAGAGATTCTACTTCAATGAGGGCCAAGGGAGGCATAAATTACATACGTAACCAACTTCAAAATGTGGGGCAAATTTAACCCTTTTCCCGTATGTGGTAGAAATTTTTTTCACTCTTCTAAAAGGATCATATTGCCCATTTTCCTATGAGTAGTGAATTGGTTTTAGATTTTAGAATAAAACAAAATCAAATAAATAAATCTTATCTTATCTTCGAAGGATAATTTCATATCTTTCTTTCTTTTTCATGTGGTATATGGGTGGTTAATAAGAATGAGTAATTGATCCTTAATCCCTTTATGGATCAAGAATAGTCTAGATTCCCAAATTTGTAAAGATATATTATAAAATAGAATTTAGAAGAGTAATGTAATGATGGTTTTTAAACAAAAATTCTAAAAAGTAATCCATTGATTATATCCATATGGTTAGATTTACTTATACATTCACCAATAACTTGAAATCAAATATTTGAAAATTCTTTCTAAAATTGAATAGAAGTGGAACATGTTTACTTTAATAAGAACTTTTTTCTTTAGGTTCAAAATGCTAAATTCTAATTATAGAGATTTTCTAAGATCTTTATTTGACTTATTTATTCACTGAGTTGTTTCCAACAAGTCTCTTTTTAAATTGAAAAGTTAATTTTTGAAGTTAAATTTTTTTACGCTGCTTGAATTATAGAGTATTTGTAAAAGAAAAAGATTTTGAAAATCTATACCATACAAATGTAGGAGATCTAACACAAGATTCCACAAACAATTAAATGAATGAAAAAATCAAGACTTTGGGTGCTTGAGACATGTTTGTATTCATCTTTTGTTTGAAATTTAAACATTTGGTCCATATGGCATTAAGAAATCTAACCATTCACATACAAGAGGCTTTGTCAATAGGTATTCATTTTCTTAATGCTCTACTGTCAATAGATGAAAAATGTTTAAAGTATACTTCCATTGAAAATGTTCTTAAATTTTAATTTCATGTGAATTGAAAGATTTTTTCAATAAAGTACATAGTAACATAATCATGACAAAAGCCTTGAACTTGGGAGGTGAAAAAAAGGCAGTCTTCCATACATTTTGCATAATTTTGAAATGAATAAAAGGGTATTTATTGTGAATTTATACCATTTCATGTGAAAACAATATAAAACCACTTTCTAATTGACTTCTGAACATGTAACGATTCATAACCAGTCCAAGAACTCTGAGAATGAATCATAGTGTCCAAGTCCAAGTTCATGTACGTTGTGTTGTGGCTCAGCTCTTTGATCTGTTGAGGTCATGCCATGAATTTCTGCAAGTTCATTTCGGAACAGCTAAACTCATGATTCATTGGTACAAGACTCTAAATTGACAACAATGTACAAATCCTGCATTTTCTCTACGAACTGAAAACCTTGGTACGAAAAAAGAAATAAACAAAGCAACGCGAAGTAGAGACAAGGGGATCGTGCAAGAGAACCCAGCGAATACAGAAGACTCGGACTCACTGTGAACCACAAGGATCGTGCAGCTACATTTTCGTAGAACTATTGCTGTATTCCACCTTCCTTCTAATTCTCCTCCGATTATGTAACACTAACGTAAAATAAGTGGCCCTCTCGGAAGGCCGAAACATAACGTAACACTTCCGGCGCTCTCCAAAATCCTGTGCCGTCGACCGCCATTGAGCTCTCATAATCTGTGATGTTGCAGGAGAACTTAGGGCTTGGTTCCGACACTACGTCGTAACCCTCGTTGCATTCGACCAGTATGTTTGCAGATTTTTAAGTCACGGTGGATGAGGCCTTTCATGTGAAGGTTACGCATACCTCGAGCGATTTCGAGCATGATGCGGATGGCGTCGAGGAGGAAGAAAGGTGGAACTTCAGGGTTGAGCTTCCGTCTTTTTGTAAGGAGCGTGTATAAGCTACCCCAGTAGCGGTCGTAGACGAACGCGAATCTGCCGTCTTCGAGCAGAGTGGCGCCGTGGCACATGGCCGTGAAGTGACCTTGGTTTCCCCTGCGCAGCATCTGGAGAGGGCAATCTCGACGAAGGTCGAAAGTCTCCTTGAAGACCTTGAATACGAGCGTGCACGTGGTACCGTCTCTTTCGCCATTCCTGTTTGCCCATTCTGCTTCGTAAATCACTGCTTGCGAGCCCTCTGCAATCAATTCACCAAGGACGAGATCCTTGCCGGGATCTCCGAGACGGATGCTGTGGTCAAGGAGTAGCTTGGTTATTTGTCGGTTCTTCTCCCTGTCTACCAATGCTTGTCGGGACATGTTGGTAACGGTAGCGAAAAGATCCCTCCAGCACTGCATGTTCCACAGTGTGTGCTCCTCGCAAACCTCGTCGTATGTTCCGTTTGTTTCTTCGGAGAGACCGCTAAGCTCACTCCAATGCACTCTAGATTCCTCAATTTCGTCGAGTACCTCAATGCTTGCATACGATGAAGAGAAGGTCGAGGCACCTGTAGTTACGGTCAGGATTTCGGAGCTCTCGTGATCTTCGAAGCTTGCCATGATAACCGGTGCCAGCAGAACGTAATCATCACTCAGCTTCGCCATGACTATGGCCAATTACAGATGAATTCGTCTTTCCCGTTTGAATAACTTGGCCGCTTAGTCAGTCAATGTGTGCCATCAGATATGCAATACTGCTAATTAAGTAGGTGTTTCAGATTCAGCAAAAAAGTACAACAGAAGAAGTCCACCTAGTAAGCACTTGATGGCAAGCCCAAACAAAATCTACAGACACCGACAGTCCTTCCAGCAGCACATTGCAGCTCTCGAATTCCCACATCGAAATCTGACAAGACAAATGTGTTGGGGGTGTGGCGCAGTTCTACATCGGAATCCGAGTTCCTAAACCTATACCGACACGAATGTCATGACCTCGTAGTCATTCACAGAGATTAAGACGTTATCGTACCTCATAAGGCTTACAAAACGTTATGCGTTCAGGCTTCCGTACTTGCATTCTTCGAGGTCCAACAGCGTCCACACTCAAAGCCTTGTGGAGTGCATCAAATCGATTTTAATTTCGACAATTTTCATTGGAATGAATCAGCAGTGGTGAGAAGATTGCCCTCAGAGCACTTTACTCACAGGTCACACAGACGAAAGAGAAGAGAAGTTACGAAAAGACTGGCATCAAATACTTACGTATAGACTAGCTGAAGCAGATCAGCACCCAGCTCGCAGGTCTTTCTGTGTACTAAGAGCTCCTCCACCGCAATAAGCTTACAACAACATGACTAACTTGCAACTGCGAGTTCCTGCTGGCACGGTGAGTGCTGAAACAGTGAAGTCAATAACGCACTGACAGAGTCTGCACTATGCGTGTATATGACTGCAGGAATCCATCACCTAACTCCAACAAACAAAGTTATAATTTTATTACGAAAGCTACTGTAGCTTTTGTTAAGAAACCTATTATATCGTATGGAGCTGACAATTTCTGAAGATAGGGACGAATTTGAGGTACCGAACTACAAGACTCGCGAAATGAAACCCTAGTCATCAATAATATCGGAATGGAACAGAAACTGAAGACATTCAGAAAACCTTATCAAGGTAAGCACTCACACAATTGGGATACATGTAAGCTTGGTTTTAGGAATATAAAACAGTCCAACTCTTGAAGAGAACAGAGAAAATACGTTTATCCCATGACACGGGATCACAATTATGTGAAAAATTGAAGGTACATAATTGTAGATGCTCTAACAAAGAGCGTCATGGAGCATTCCATATGGCACGAAAACCGTTCGTCCAGTATTTAATAAGTATGAGGAGGCTGCTGTGTGGGCAGCAAATTGAACCTCTTCTTGCAGATGATCCGGTGCTTCGAGAATTTGTCATCAGGTGAGAAACGAGCTGCAAAACGAGTAGAAATACACCATTAGCAGTCATACTACCGGTAGTATGTGCTGATATGCTAGCACTTCAAAGACAGTGAGACTGCCCAAAACAGTTTGATAATGCTACAAAAGAAAAGAAAAATATACCTGGGTGGGCCGAGTGAGTTGGTTCCTCTGTAGGTGACTCCTTCTGCAGAATGAAAATCGGGAGATGAGAACGTAGCCAGGAAGATATTTCAACTTCAGAGTTACTTTTTAAAAACCCAAAAGAACGACAAACCTAGCACCGTCGTAACTAGCACGACTTATGAATTCAGCCAAACAGTAAGAAATCAGATAGCATGGGAGAAGGGCAGTAAATTTCGCCACAAGAGGCATGGTCTGTCCCAACTTGATAAGGCAGGGATTGCTGGTATCTAAAAATTCTGTCACCAAATCCCGTTCTCAATGCAACACACCGCTCCGCATGAAACTACCACAGCACGTATAGAAATTCACAAAACTAAACTGAGCCCCTTAAACCCCCAAAAAACTAAATCCTAAGACCCTGCAATCCTCCGGTTCGCATCTATAGGAGAATCGACGCACTTATGGAAATTCACAAAACTAAACTGAGCACCTTAAACCCTAAAACCCTATAAACCCTAAATCCTAAGGCGCTGCATTCCTCCGGTTCGCATCAGTAGGAAAATCGACGCACTCTCAACTCTTTTAGACAGGAAGCTGCCATCGAAAATCCTTCGCATGAAAACGCATCAGCACATATTCAAATTCGCAAAACCTAAGTGCGCACCTTAAACCCTGAAACCCTAAAACCCTAAAATCCTCAGACTCTGAAATCCTAACGTTTATATCATCGGCTTCAAAGAGAAATCGAAGCAACCATCTTCCGTAAACCCTTCCGCCTCTTGATTACTAACCTTCAGAGTGTACACCTTGTCCCCATTCTCGTTGGTGTAAGCCATGAGATACATGGTGGAAGCTCCACGAAATGAACTCGAGCGTATCCGACTCCCCGCTCACAGCTAAACTGAGGCGTACTAGGTCTAGATCGAACACTGTCACAGCACCGCAGCAAAAACTGCGCAGCGGAAAACACAGAAGACCTGTCTCTGCGAGAGAGAAAAGAAGAGCGGCTCGGCTAGCCTCGGCACTCAGCCCGCGCACATGGCGCAGACCCGCCACGCCTGGCCGCCTCCGCCCAGACACGTGGCGGGTCGCCAGTGGCGGGTGTGTTGGGGTGCCGGGGCGGGGCGAGGCGTGGCGGCAGGCGTTTTAGGCGCCCACACAGCCAGCCCGCGCCCGGACACGCCTGGCTGGCGGTTTACCTCCCGACCCCCCCTTGGTAACCCTAACCCCCGCCCCGGCTGAAAAAAAATGACCGCGCCTGCGTTTATAAAGCCTGCGTGTTTTGTTCTTAACCCCTAAATGCCCAAGGCACCCAAATCTGGTGTTTGCAAAATTTTGTAGTGAAATAAATCCTAACCAAGTTACTATTTTTAATAGTTACTATTTTTAGAAAATTCTTCTTCAAGTCTAGTTTTAGCATCAAAAATCCGATTTTGAAAATAAATGATAATGATTTTTCTATACAAGATTTTGTGCAAGGGTACCCATTGCAATCTTGACTTCCCGTAGTGTTGAGAGCTCTTGAAAATGAGCCTCAAATACACTAGATCTTGGAGAAAAAAAATAAATTATACAATAGATTTTAAGAAGTCATAAATTGATTGGGGTTATACATGTTAGGCCCTTTCACCTCATATTTTTTTGGTCACCAACTTTTTTGATTTAACTTGTGAAAAGAAGATTGAAAATTTTTTGCAGTTTTAACACCCTTGTGGTCAAACATTATAATCTTTCACTCCATAAGTGATATTGTTGTGTTTTCTTTTCCTATGAGATCTCTAACATGTCTAGTTTGAATTTGTACGGTTACAATTAAAAAAAAATTGATACAACTTATCAAAATGTTGGCATTTTGTTCAATTTAGAGCAAATTCCAAGAAGCTCAAAACAAGCCTTGGGCATTTAGGGGTTAAAGCCTGCGTGTTTTTTTTGCACAGGTTGTGTGTTATATTTTTAAAGCCTATGTGTTATATTTTTAAAGCTTGCGTGGTTTTATTTTTCAAGTTTGGTTTTGGAGTGGACCTCTTGCTGTCGAGGTCTGATTTTGGGTTTAAATTTTTGTGTTAGGATAAATTGAAATATTCATTTGGGTTTAGGAGGAGGATTTAGGATTGTGGGAGAAGATGGCAAACCATTCGCTCATGGTTTACTTTGCATTTATCATTGTACTTCTGACGTTCTTTGGCCGTAGACGAAGACGTCGCGTACTGCCCATAGTTCCAGTTGAAATTGAGGGAGGTTTAGGAATCAGACGTTTGCTCCCAATTATTGTAGCTATGGTTTGGAGGCAGCGGTTTCCAAGCCGCATGTAATGGGTTGAGCCATGCCAGTATATCCACCACAACGTTGTGGAAGACGATGTCTAGCATACAATGCCATAAATGTTGAACCTAAGGTATTGGCAAACTTATCGTATGGGCTTTTTATCATTTGAAGCTTTAGTTGACTTATTAACCCCTAAAGGCCCAAGGCCTTTTTTCTGCCAAAAAACCATCAAAACTGCCATTTCTATAGCAAGGAGTAAAAAAAAATGAAAAATGTTTTTTTTGCACATCTAACCGTATGATCTTACACCTAACTAGTATGAGAATGTGTGAAAAAAAATTCAGAATTTTTGACCGCTTAGATTGCAAGATATGTGCGTTTAAAGTGGAAAAAACAAGTATTTCAACACATTGCGGGACTAGATTTTTTGACTTTAAACATTTTTCACTTAAAATTTTTGCACTACAGAGTTTTGTGCTTCAAATCTTTATAGTGGAGAATTGTGTTGAGAGTCTAGGGAAAAAAAATATTCAAAAAAACTTAATTATCATTCCTAAAAAATTTATTAAGTAGAAGTAGGTACGAGATAGAAGGAAAATCTAAAACATTAATATATTTTAGATGGAATTAAAATACACTAATCCCAACGGCGAGATTGTTCTAGCAAGTAAACTAAACCATGAGAATTTTTTATTTTTTTTAAATTGCAAAAATAGCATTTAGAAATGAATCCTACAAGTTATTTTTTTCAAGAAGATGCTCTAACTACCCGAAAAACAAGAATGTCCATAGAACTTTCTCATAACAAATCCAAAAGAAATGAATCAAAGCTTTCCCGATAGAAAAAAATATAATCTACAAGAAAAAAAATATATAAAAAAAAATCAAATTTTTGCCAAATTTTTCTTGCTGCCCGGACTGCCCAGTTACAAAAAAAAGTAACATATTTGGCCATAACTTTTGACTCCTATTTCCAAATGTGCTGAAATTTAGTGCATATAAAAGATATTCCTCGCGCCCACCTTCTATTAAAATTTCAGCTTAAAATATTGAAATCTCTAGTCACACGGACCTGCCCAAAATTTCTATACGGCCAAAAAACGCATGCCGGTCCTTTAGTGGTTAACACCCTACTTGCGTCCCACTGCTCTTACATTTGTAACAGCTCCCCATTCCAATTAGGAAACAAGTGAAACTTGTTTTGTATCGATTAGCACATGGTGTAAGTTGTACTAGGATGCACAATTTATATGGTTGTGGTGAGTCTACTATCCGAAAGTACACTATGATAGTTTGTCGAGCATTAGGAAATGCAGAGGATGGTTTATTCTTCCAATTTATTCACACACCTCAAGGCGATCGACTTCAAAATATTATAGAAACTTTTAGTGACATCACTGGCTTACCAAACATAGCTGGGGCAATTGATGGCTCCCATATCCCTCTCACAACCTGACCAAGCAAACGCTACACTCCTATGCCTCAAGATTTTTTTAATCTAAAAAAATTTCATAACATTGTTTTACAAGGAGTGTGTGATGCAAATATGAGGTTTTGGAATGTTTGTGCTGGCCAACCTGGAGGTATGCATGATGCTGCGCAATTTGTTGTATCTTCTATAGCTGCACAATTGAGTACAAGACAAATTCTAGCAAGGCCAGTCGTCCATTTGAGCGGAATGGACATTAGGCCCTATTTGATTGGTGACACTGCTTATCCAAGCCAACCGTATTTACTCAGAAATTACAAATTGGGTAATCCAGCAATGGTGGATCAGAATAGGTATGTTTTATCTCTCCATTTTGGTTTAATAACAATTTGTCATTTAAAAGAAGGCTTACTGTTTGGGGTTTCTCATACTCATTACATTCTATTTTTTTTACAGGTTTGACTCCTCCGTCAATAGCGGCAGAATAGTTATCGAACATGCATTTGGAGCTCTGAAAAATCATTGGCGCATTCTGAAAGGGTTCAATGTGTCAGTCGACAAGGCTGCTCTTGTTACCTTAGCTTGTTGTGTTTTACACAATTACTGTAAGATAAATAGGCAACGTATGCCTGTGCCTGCAGATGTTAAACTTCAACGTGACCCTTATGTTGGTTTTCACGATGGAAGGATGCAACTTCCTGGTGAAGGTCTAGCAGCAGAACTGGAAGAAGAGGCCATGAGAGATATATTGTTTGCATCATGGGTAGAACGTAATCCACAGTAATATGTACCCATGTTTAGAATAGTTTTCATTTCACTATGAGTCTTACATTTGTATTGGTAGTGTATGACACTACTTACTATTATAAATCTTGAATTTGACGGAGTATTTTGTACGTGCCATATGAAACAAGTGAAATTTGTGTGCTCAATAGTAAGGTCTTCCATATGATTGAATCTGTTGAATCATATAACTCAATATCATCTTAAGAACAAATATCATATTTTTCACACATAAAATTCACTTTTGATGCTTACATACAATTGTGATCCCCAACTTCTAAGATATACAATTTCACGGGTGCAAATGAAAACATAAACTCATAGCATAGAATGAATTCAATACATAGATAAAGTTATGGCACACAAATCTTTGAATACTGAAATGCAAATAGTCTTCAAACTTATCATAGCAATGATAAGCTATTGCATTCATGAAAAGTGGATCATACATACAATGTATCTAAATGGGCATAATATGAAAGTTATTCCTTGTTCTTCTTCAGAGCATCTGCAAAAGTAGTGGCCTGCTGCAATTTGAACAATTCCAACTCCAATTTCCTATTCTCCTCACGATCAATCTGACGTTCCTCACGGTTCTCTTTGTGCATAGTCAGAGAAGCTTCAATCCTGAGTCTCTCAATCTCCGTAGTGGAGTCAGTCAATTTATTTAAGGTTTCCATCAAATTCCTATCAGTGCGGGCCCTTTTGGCTTCAAGCCTTGCAAAAGTAGCTTTGCCACGGACACCTCCTAAATTAGCTGCACGTCATCACAAAGTTTAGACCCTACAATTTGGCAGCAATTATCGTGCGGTTATCGTTGTTTCATGGGTTCGTACCATAATCGCACTAACTCAGTGTATTTTTACGCACTGAATTAGTGCGAAAACAATGAATATCAATAGCGTACGGTTTATGTACTTTAACTATATGATTGCTGTGCAGTTTTGACACAACAATTGTATAGTTAAAGTACATAAACCGTACGCTATTGATATTCATTGTTTTCGCACTGATTCAGTGCGTAAAAATACACTGAGTCAATGCGATTATGGTACGAACCCATGAAACAACGATAACCGTCCGATAATTGCTGCCAAATCGTAGGGTCTAAACTTTGTGATGGTGTACGTGGACTGCTTCCAGTGCTGTCGTGGGCAGTGCCGATAGATGAAGCTGGAACAGCACGTGGCGGTGACTGCAAATGAGATGGCTGACCAACGTCGTCTTGCTCTTCGGAGAAGTCAACGGGAGCATTTGAGGTACCCGTACCCGGTATTGGTACACCTTGGTCCATCCCTCCTGGTACTCCAACCGCCTTGGCTGTGAAGCTGAGGATCTCGTCAATCGCATTGTACCAAATAAACTTCGTGCCCTTGTCTCTGGCACCGGTTCCCGTTTGATTCCTCAACTTCTTAATCCGGGAGTAGTTGCTCCTCAACTTCTCCCATTTATTCGATAACGACTTCACCTTCCGCCCACGCTCGCTAGGGAAGTTAGTGATGAGCTCCTCGTGAATACGTGCCCACTGGTGCTATCTCATTGTGACGCTATTGTGAAGCTCCACATGCTCTTTGCACTTCGCTAGCAAGAATTTGATGACTAGGTTGCTCCAATGTCGCTCCTGTGGTGCCCCCTATGTAGCTGAGGGTGGAGGGGCACCAGTTGGGATCGAAGAAGTGGGGGTAGAAGTACCGGAGCTCGGTCCAGCCGCCAATGGCCCTGGACTATTTGGCAGCACCATTTGTAGAGAAGTCTCGCCCGCCATGCTCAAAAAATGAATATAGTACCTGCAAAGCAATGTAAATAAAAAATTAGGAAGACTCTAGGCTTGAAGGCCAACCCAAAACATAAACTCTTCAAGTTCTTTCAATTAAAAAAACGAATATAGAACTTTCAAAGGAATGAGATGATAAATTACAAATACTATACTCATGAAAACTAACCCCAAAACATTAGGCTCAAGCAATTCCTTTCAATTAAAACAAACAATATAGTACCAATCAAGCAATGAGAAAATGAATTACACATAACCTACTCCCTGAAACCCAATACCAAAACACACGCCCTTCAACCTTAAACCCAACTACAAAATTCTAACCTTCTGCTCGCTCCTCAACGCAACTGCAAGGGACTGCACGGACCTGCTCCCAAGATGGAGGTGCGAGACGAAAGAGGACCCCCAGTTAACTTCCAGTTACCCCAACCCCTGAACTACCCCAACCCCTGCTTTGGGGTAAGTTTCCCCGAATAAAAAAGGGCTCCGCCACGCTTGGCAGTGGCCAAACCCGCCAGGGCTTCCCCCGCTGGCACGCCAGGCGGAACCTAGCGGGGTCTGACGGAGGACCGCAGTTTTGTGACCATGTGCGTGCACTGACTATGTCCCAAAGGGATTCCGGGTTCCGCCTGGCAGCCCATCAGGTGGAATTTTCACCCTCTTGCCCATCCACCCTCATTGTTTGAGGAAAACACTATAATTCTTTCTTGGCGATTGCTTGGGGTCCTAGTTGTAATGTAATTGTAATGTCAATCGTTTTATATTTTTTTATAAAACCAAAAAGTCCTAGCTAGTAATAGAGGTTACCCCTTCATATTCACCCTAAACGGCGCTACACGCCATGTACTAAAGCTATGCGTCTGACGACGCTCCGCTTCAGGCCTAGACCCTACTTGCTCAACTCCGTAGGGTTTAGCTGCTACAACTTAAATAAAACGTTTCGTTTTTAAAAAAAAACTTAGGATGGATTTGAATTTGGGCAGGGACGAAACGTCTACCTAATCCCCTTGGGACATAGTGCCATGGCTCGACTAGAGAGACAGACTTGGTATTAGGTTCGACATCTGGTTCGTCAATTGGTAGCATGATGGGTTTTGCAATACAATTTAATTCAATTAGTGCTAGAGTGTGAATAGTGGCACCACTTGGAGTAATTTGAATCAAATTGAGTAAAGGTCATGTAAATAGACCCTCTTTACATCCAAATTGAGAATCTTTAATCCCTTAAGGACCATGAGTACAAATTTTGAACAATTAATGAATGAAAACACATCCCAAACTCACCAAAATGCTTTTTTTCATCCATCAATTTTTCTTGAAGAATCTTGCATTAGTTCTTTAGCATTTGTACAGTTCAAATTATGAAGATTTTGCTTTGCAAAAAATTCTATAATTCAAAGGATATCGGGAAGTCTAGCCTCAAAAAGTAACTTTTTTAGTTCAAAAAATGACCCTTCAAAAACGATTCAAATCAAAAATTAAAATCTTAAAAATCCACTATGATTAGAACTTAGCATTTTGAACTTTTAGAAAAAAAAAACTTGTAAAAAATCATAAATATTCAATCTATAATTGATTTTAGAAGGAATTTTTATTTTCAAATTTTCAAATTTTATTATAAAATATTGGTATGTGTACTTGTTGATCTAACCGTATGGATGTGATCTATAAATCATACTTTACAACTATTGTTTGAGAGTCATCATTAAAACATTTTTTTTAAATGTATTTTATAATAGATCTTCACAATTTTGCAAATCTAGACACCCCCTTGGTCCTTTAGGGGTTAATCCCCTAACAACCAAGTGATCATTCAACGTACAAAAGAGATCTCAAGTAGTTGGGTATGAAGTTGATTTTGTTCAGATGTTCGCAAAATTTTGATATAAGGTGTGAACATGTATCCCCTTAGTGGGAATATAATACTTTGTCCGATCAAGTGCCAAGATCAACAGTTATGATGCCCTGAACTTTCAAAATAGCCCGGGTAGTTTTGGACAATATATACAAAATTCTTTCTCTACTTCTAAATTTGGCATATATATATATATATATATATATATATATATATATATATTACATTACACAAGATGCAAATGTCAAAAAAATAACCATGTATTGTCTAAAAATCTCATTCTAGGAGGAAACGCCATTTTTTAACAACATAGCGATTTTGGGTAGCTCACTACAAACGGAAATTTTAATTTTTTTCTTTGAAATTTTCACGCAAGATATGCCCAAGGAGTAGCTTTAAGGCCCAACAATTTTCATAACTTTTGACTACATGATTAAAAAGTTATTGCCTGATATGTCATTTTCATTGGTCGGCGGGCAGCTCGGGCAGCAAAAAAAAACTTCTTTAAAATTCACTTTTTAAATAAATAAAAACTTGAAATTGGTTCTTTAAATTAATATATACGCGGAAAACTTTGAATCATTCCATTCCGATCAATGAATCAAGAGTTATGAAGAGTCTTAGTTTGAGGGTGGTAATGGAATCTCTACTCTAAAATAAACTTTGAAGTTCTTTATTTAACTCAATTTTCAAGTTTTTTGAAAAATAAATAAATCATAGGATGTATATTGTTTATTACAACTTTACAACTGTTGGGATTGGCATTTTTCAATTCCATATCTAAATTCTTAACAATTTAGTGTTTTGAATCATTCTCTACCTCTTTTTTTACTTAATATTTTTTTCCTATATGTTGTACAATTCCAAATGATCTAAAAAATTTCAAGTATGTAGCCAACTTGCCTTGAAGAATGAATCCAAAGATAAACCACCATTTCGGACATTTTTTCACACAAATGTGACCTTGTGAAGTGCAGCTGCCCGGATTTTTGCAGGGACAAAAAAAGGATTTTTGTCAATTCAAAAGCTATTACCTTGCAATCCACATGGTGGAAAATTCTGAAATTTTTTCCTCAACTTCTCAAACTAGTGCAAGATCCTACGGTTAAATTTTTTCAAAAATGTTTTTTTTCTAATATCTGGTACCTGTATTAGAAATGGCAATTTTGGAGCAATTTTGGTGAAAACATAGTCTCTAACTTTTAGGGGTTAAGGTGTACCTGCCCTGATGGACAAGCTCAATAAAAAATTCTTTTTCTTCTAACTTCAAATGTTATAATCTTTCAATCTTTACGATCAAATTTTCTGAAATTTTTTCCAAATATTTCTATAGTAGTCTGTTACAAATTTGTATGGCTAAGTTTTGAAAAAAAAAAAAAAAAAAAAATTCTATTGCCCTAAAAAGTACCAATTTTCCACAATTTTTGCCCAAAATGTGACTGGTTCTTTAGGGGTTAAATAAAACCTTTCAAAGTCCATGGCTTGTCTTTGTAGATGCCAACCATTGGAGGTAGTGTGAAGTGAGAAGAAGACACTAAAGTGTTCGATCTATTGTTTTCTATATTTTCTAAACTAGAGCGTCTTATAAGGTGAGTTTTTTTCAAAATGATTGGCTATGAGCCTTTTACTCAGGGGGGCCTAAAATCGTAGTCAAGACCACTTCTTCAAATGTGCCTAACTACAATTTTGAGGTTCTTGAAACTTCTGCATTTTTTTGTCTTGAAGGACAAAAATGTTGTGTGTATTAGTCTCTCCCTTGGACTTAAAATTCTTTCTTTGGTCTTGTCAATTTTGAAAGCTTTCAATAGTTGGAAACTTGCTCTACAATTTCTTAACTCTAGTGGAAAGAAGCCTTTAGTATGAACCTTAGATGACATTCAAAAAAAATTGAATAAAAATAATAGTATTTGAGATAGTATGAAAATGGTATGGACCACTATATTGAATTTATCTATAATATTGTAAACCATCATGTTAGTGTACCTTACAAAATTTGCATGATTTTGGAATTAGTTTGAGTTAACATTCTCAATGAGATTTCTTTTGGCATAAGTTATTTTATACCAGGAAGGATGTTTTGAGAAATTATAAATTATGGTTGTTTGAAAGTACAAAAATGATTCACTTATTAAAATTCATAAAAATTATCAAATGTGTGAAAATGCATTTAAATAAATGGAAATTTATTTGAAAACATAAAAGTTCTGAATTTAAAGTTTATCAAGTACTAGAGTGTTGAATTAACTAAAGGTTGATTTAAAGTTATTGATTTAGTTCAAGAAATAAACTTTCAAAATTGATTTTAATTAATTATTAAAATAAAAATCTACAAAATGTAAGACAATTAGGTTTCATTATTTTGAACTTAAAGGAAAAAATTGTAAAAATTACAAATATTTGATCTTCATTTTATGAAATATGGCAAGTATATATAACTAATATAACATTAGATTCAATTATCAAAAAAGCTATATTTAGTGCCATAATCTCACTCAAGGACATATTAAGTCTACTAATCCTATTGGATAGGGTTGAAATAAACTTTTTTTTTCTTACTTCCAATGTTGCAACCTTTCAATTTACGTTATTAAAGTTTTCTAAAAAAATGCTATTCATTCTTATAGCAATTTTATACAATTCTGGTTGTTGAATTCCAAATAATAACTTTTTTTTTTTTTTTTTTCACTATACTAAAAAATGAACAATACTTGACAACTTTTATCCAAAACGTATTGTTCCTTTAGGGATTAAGTTCATTTTGTAAAGTAAATTTTTAAACTTAATTACAAAGTTAGTTTTTAAAGTGAAACTTATTGTTGTATTCTATGAATTATAGAGTATTTATAGAGGACATATTTAAAAATTTATATAGTATAAATGTTAGAGAAGTAACACAAAAGTTTATATAAACATTTGGATGGATGAAAGTAGAGCTATATTTTGTATGTATAGGACATGTCTATATTTATTCATTGTTTGAAATTTGAACACTTGGCCTTTAATCCTAAATGATTTATTTCATACATCATTTGTGAGCTCAATTTAGCCGTTTATTCAAGTTTTGATTTCATCTATTTTTTATTGAATGTGTTACCTATTATTGTGAAAAAATCTCATTTAGTTTTATAGAAAATTGTTATTTTTATAATCTTATAGCAAAAAGTGAAAATGAATTTGTAGGTATAACATAAATAATCCAATTTGTTAAGAATTTATTCATAAAATACAAGTAGCCAAGAGGATGGCAGTATGTTTCAAAAAAAAAAAAAGTAAAAAATTATGAATCTGTGATTTTATTTTACGCCCTAAACACTTTTGTAATGACCATCAAGTCAAATTAACAATATCAAGCTAAATTTATCCATAATATAAAAGTGAAAAATAAATTATTATATACATAATGAAAATTTTATGTAGAAAAATGAAATTATTGTAATTTTTTAAGGTATGTGGTGTGAATAAACTAGAACATAATTTGACAATATGGGATTTTGGCTACTAACAAAGATTAGAGTGAAAAACAATACATTATATTTTAGATAGAAAAATTCATTTGTAGAAATTAAAATAAAAATGAAACACATTGTATAATTGTACATTACAATTTGAATTCAATTGAGCTTGCAGTTGTAATAATTTATTGAATTTTTACTTTATTAAAAATTTTGAACTAAGTCAAAACAAAAAATTTCAAGGTTTACTTTTGAACAAGACTTTAATATATTAAAAATATGTCTTTGACAAATGAAGGTTATATTTTCATCAATTGAGCCTGTTATGGATGGTGAATAGAAACCATCTACAAAATCAAACTTAGAAAAAATATATGTAAATATTTTTCAAATGGATTTGAAAGCATTTCACTCAAAAAATTCACCAAAAATACAATTTATATTACTTGAATGTGAACTATTTTTAAAGACTATTTTTGATTGACCAAACTTTCATTTTACACATCCTAAATCTTCTCCTTCTAGACTTCTAATCAAACTTGTTGAATTGAAGTTGACTGAATAAGAATCCAAACCCATGATCCAAGTGATTTGGAGCAAAAGCAGACCCGCAAAGTTCCAATTTTTTATTTGGCTGGCGAATTCAGGAGGTCTGCCGACCACCAACTAAAGCTCGGTCATGGATTTTCGGATGTTGTAGCTGTCAGGGATCTATTAGGTATTCAACGAAGCACATGTTACAATCTTGCGCCATGCTTCCAAGGTGTGGAGTAAATTCAAGGACATCTGTGGGGCATTGGAGCTTCACAAGTCTCCGTAGCCATTATTGGCATCACTCTTGGTTCTTTTGACCAAGGCGGCCAATACTCACCTTCCAATCTTGTCTTCAACATTGCCAGTGATATTCTTTGTTCAGTCATCCTTTGGAGGCTTTGGTGTGCATGGAATTGCTTCATCTTTGAGGATGAAAATATTAATTCCACTCATATTTGTGCCCTTGCTTGGAGGGGTTTCATCCTTGCCGGCATGACTCATAGGAACCACATTTTCTTCTACTTTAGTAGGTGTAGTGAAGAAAGTAAGGAAATCATTTGCTAAAAGATTCTTAACACTTGGTGCAAAAATGAGGTTTTATGTTGCCTCGTGAGCTAAATCGACTGACTGCTTCTCTGTCTTTGTTCTTATGAAAGTACCATCACTTTTTAAAGAAAAAAAAAATCATGTGTTTTATTTACTTATTTTTTATTTGTTCATTAATCAAAGGGAACTGTAGATGTCATTTTTCAGGGGATACTTTCAAGGGATAAGGTAGGAGGCTCAAATTGTGATTGGGCATTTTGAACCAAACATGACACAAAGGTACATTTTGCTTTCTTCAATGTACCAAAATGTACAAACAGTGTACATTCTAGGAGGTGGTTGCTTTTAGAGCCTCATTGCATTGCAATTTCAAAAATTTCATAACTAACTCCCCAAAGCTCCAAAAAATATGAAACAACTTGGGTTAGATGCCATTTCCTCTTGTCTTTCAAGGAAAATTTACTGAAAAATATTTCAAGATGTTTTACCTCCCCAAAATTCAGTTTCAGCGCTTAGATGATCGCTTTATGGACCTTGTACCTTAGTAATACAAAAGTAAGAAGAGCAGCTGAATGCATTCAGTTGAGGAAAAGCTTGGAACAAAACGTCGGTGCATCATCATTTCAAATATTTCATTGCTTCCCATAATCCCATGAATTTCTAATTTGGAGAAATTGACACTCACCATTAATATCGGTATTGCCATTTCTCTAACTGTACCATTAATTACAAGTCAACAAATGAAGACCTCTTTTTGCAACCACTGTAGGTTCAGCAATCAGCACTCAAGCTACTAAACAAAAAGTTCGATGTGTTAAGAAGAAAATATTTTGGGAAAAAGTAATTATTAAGAAGTTTAAATTAAAGTTCCGTTAATTACAGCATAAATAATCAATACTGTCGTGTTACTTGTGACTGTGTCTTTTAATTTATTTTTATAAATCGTATTGGTTGAGAAAATTGATAAAGAATCGTATTGGTTGAGAAAATTGATAAAGAATCGTATTGATTAAGCTAATGATTAAAGGTCTTATTGCTTAATGAAATCATTTTATAAATAGTCGTTTTGCTTGTGATGACAGTGTAGGTCAAGTGAAGGAAAAGCCTGCCTCAAACACTAACCGCACCATAATCAAGTCCTAATTTTATATGTCATTTAAAATAAATTCATTTGTATTCATTTTGGCAGGACCATACGAAGTAAGGTAGGAGGTCCATAAAGCAACCATCTAAGCGTTGAAGCTGAATTTTGGGGAGGTAAAACATCTTGAAATATTTTTCAGTAAATTTTCCTTGAAAGACAAGAAGAAATGGCATCTGGCTCAAGTTGTTTCATATTTTTCGGAGCTTTGTGGAATTAGTTATGAAATTTTGAAGTTGGAAAGCCAAAGGGCTGTAAAAGCGACCACCTCCTAGAATGTACATCATTTGTACATTTTGGTAAATTGAAGAAAGCAAAATGTACCTCTGCGTCCTGTTCGGTTCAAAATGCCCGGTCGGAGTTCGAACCTCCTACCTTAGACCCTGCAAGGTGAATGAATCAATTAGTCTACCCCTGGAAAAACACACAATTTTTTATTTGCTACCCATTATAAAATTTGGAGTTTTTTTTTTTTTTTTTTTTTTAATAACAAATGGAAGAACCATTGCATAAAAAACAACAGTAACTAGGTACAGAGCAACCAAGCCATACGGCTAGACAAAATGAAGAGAGAGATGAGCAAAGAAGAGACTAAGAGAGTAAGAACCAACTTAGAAGAATAAGCAAGGGGGAGGCCCCTTGTTAGTCCATCTAATGTAGTCACCGTCCCTACTAGCTAACACTGGGTGAAGCCAAATATCATAAAACTGATTCCAAGTCCTATCAGAGTTTTGCGGGCGAAGTTTAGAGGCACGCTAAGTCTTCAAGAGTGCTGCACGGCCAATATCTAATAGGGGCAATTTTTTTTTTTGGCGGGCAACTCTTTGGCGGGCAATTTTTTATTTTTATATTTACCTTGCTGAATACAAAATTCACCTTGCAAGACCCACTTTGTATGACCACTTTAACGTCTAGCTTCATTTTGTATATCTCATTTAATTTATATTATTGATAAACAATGAATTTATCTTTGCCAAAAGCAATACCAAATTGAATGATTGTACTCTACAACAACTAAGGTTATTACTCCTAAATGCATCCAAATAAGCAATTGAGCAATGTTTCCAATCCTAAATTGCATTATTTTTGGTTGGATCTTGTTGAAAGTCAAAAATTATTGTAGGTTGTTTTGTATGGAATTTATTGAATACCAAATGAATAAAATATGAAATTTAAAGTACTGAGAATAGGTGTTTTAAAAGCGATCCTTCACTCTCATGAAGAGTGGAAGTATATTTTCAACAAGAATTTGTAGGAATTGGTCTTAGAAAGGGGTCACAATTAGGTGTGGTTATTGTATGTGGGGGATGAGAATCAACATGGTAAAATGCTAGAAATAAAAATGTTCAAAAATTTTCACTTCATCAAATTGAATCTCCCCCTTCTTTGCATTCATTTGTTGTTCAAAATTATGAACGTTTGATTCATTAGGGATTAACCCCTAAAATTTTGAGATGTTTTGAGGCTCAAAATTATTTCAAAATACTTGTACCCAAAGCAAGGCTAAAAGCTTAATCTTTAATTTTTCTTTTAATTAAATTTAACTACAATATTTTTAAACACATCCTCCTAGATTTCAGACTGAAAAATTCCACATATTGATCGCAATGCCTAAACTTCAAAAAATGAATATTATTTTATGGCCCTTTCCAATGACAAAGTATAATCTTTCATTAATTTTAGGAAAAAAATCATATGTATCGTATAAGTTGTGCATTTTAAATAGCATGTTGAAAAATGGGTTGAAAATACATTGAAAAAATTACCAAAAAGACATATCGTTTTCTTCTTTGTATAATTATTAAGTGGAAGATTATTTGTAATTAAAAAAAATTCTAAATCACAAATAATTTGGACAAAAACTGATAATTGCATCCTTCACACTAATAATCTCTTAGCTTACAAAATATATCCTATATTTTTGTTTTCATTTAGATATTTCAAAAAAAAAGTTTCTAAATCTATTATGATTTATGAAATTGAAGTGAATAAAGTAGTTAGTGAAAGTATAGGACTTAGTATTGGATATGGAACTTGGGACTTTGGCATTCACACTATAAATGCCCAATTCCTACATCTAATATTTTTTATTCACCTTCTGCAGCTGAAAGAAGTTAAGCTTTGGTCTAGAACCAAGATTTTAAGAGTTGGGACCTACAACATAATATAAATCACCCTTAAAATGGTATTAGCCATGTGAAACTAGTCCTAATCGGTACCAAAATTCATTTTTAATAGGGTAGGAGGTCCATAAAGCACCCATTTAAGAGTTGAAACTGAATTTGGGGAGGTGAAACTTCTTGAACTATTTTTCAATAAATTTTCCTTGAAAAACAAATGGAATTGGCATCTAATTCAAGTCATTTCATGTTTTTTGGAACTTTGTGGAATTAGTAATGAATTTTTGAAGTTGAAATGTAAAAGGCTCTAAAATTGCATACCTCCTGAAATGAAAACTATTTGTATATTGTTGGAACAATGAAAAAAAAACATGTACAAATAGTGTACATTTGAGGAGGTGGGCGATTTTAGAGCCCGAGCACTTTATGGACCTCCTACCTTCACACTCTCCCTAACCCCATTGTTAGCATCAAGTGTAAATATTTACTAATTTTGTACCCTCACTAATATGATTGGTGTTTTTTTTATGCACGACTTTTTGCTAATTGGCTAGAGCCAAAAGATGTTGGCTATTTTTTGTATAGGAAATTTTCATTTTGGGGGGTCAAGACCAATAGCCAAATTTTACCTCAGTCTCACCTAGGTTTGATATAGATATCACCAAGTATCATATGAATATTGAAGAAACAACTGGCTCCTTCTCCAAAATGAAAACAAACAAACACAGAAAAAAGTAGAAACACCCATTAGCGTCCCTATTCCCATTCCTATACCTTAGACTGTCACTAAATTTGTCCCTAGCTGGACTTCCCATTAATGTGTCCTGGAAATGCTTAGCTTTGATTTGTTGATGCATTTGAAGGACACATACCTAACCCTCATTTGCTTACTACTGATTTTTGTAGATTTCAGTTTTGGGTCCACCTAAGGTAACACCCCCCCCCCCATATCCGACCGAATAAGGAATTTTGACATGATCTAGAGTAGTGAAGGCAAAACAAATATTTTTCAGAGGTACATAAATTGAAAAGACACATATTGCAAAAAATTTGGTAATTTTAGCGCTTAAATTGAAATTACTATGAATTTTGGGAGGCAAAAAGTGCGCCGGACCCATGGCCAATATGTAGACTCTTCCAATTCCGATCATTCAATAACTTTTTACCTAATCATTATTTTCCACTTTTTTTTTCACAACTTGGGACATGTGTCATGTATTTATTAGTTCCAACCTTGAAAATGAAAATGAAAAAAAACATTCTAAGGGTGGTCGGAAATACGTGCACCTATAGGTCGGGAATGGGTCAATGGTCGGGAATGGGGGGGGGTTACCTTATATGACAGTTTCTGTGGTCTAGTGCACCATCACTTTGAAAAATCATAGAAATTACATACCACAACCAAAAAATCTAAAGTTTTTTTTTTATATATTCATCATTTTCACTTGCTAATATTACAAAATTATTATATTTACAAGAAAGTGCCTCCAACTATGCTAAATTGCTAATATTGACGGTTTTGGGTGCTTCCACCGTAAGTCATTGAAGCAGTGAGACGGAGAGAGGGAAAAGCGTGACTGGGAGCCATTGGAACAATGTGCTGTCGTCTGCAGCAGCCTCATCAGTCTTTTAATTATAAGGCTGATTTGAATTTGAATTCAAACTTTTACCAAGCGGTGAAATTTAGCATAAACAGTTCTTTCAGGAATCTGATACAATATCCTAAATTCTTCAAATTAATGAAATTCTTCAGATGATCAGATACCAGATCTAGGATTTTCTTATATTGGATAGTGTTGACCTGACTATTGAGGGATCAATTTTATGAGAAAGGATGTGTTTAATTCCAAACTGGTTAGTGTATAAAATCATCCTTCTTGGTGCCATGTGAATCTTTTGCACACAAAAATCCAAGAGCACTCATTGGAGGTCAAACTATTATGCAAAACCTCCCGTTTCTATACAAAATTCCAAGGATCAAAACATGTGCACATTTGTCTTACATAGAGGAATTCTCTATCATCCATTGGACAGTTAGTGTCCGCAACAATGTTATGAGTTAACCCCTTAAGTTGCTTGATTATGTTCTCTCCAAAAATGCTAGAAACTGCGATTTTGAGCACAAGTACCAAATTTTGGAAAAAAACATTTTTGAACACATGTGACCATTGGATCTTGTAATATGATGGTTTGAGAAGCTATGAAAAAAAATTCAAAATTTTCCACCATGTGGATTGGAAGATATTAGCATTTGAATTGGCAAAAATCCATTTTTTGGCCCTGCAAAAAATAGGGCAGCTACACTTCACAAGGTCACATTGGAATGACTAAAAAGTAGAAAATGGTGGTGCTTCTTTGGATTCATTCTTCAAGGCAAGTTGGTTACATGCTTGAAAAAATTCACTTCATTTGGAATCGTACAATGTATAGGAAAAAAGTAGTAAGTAGAAAGAAGTAAAGAATGATTCAAAATACTAAATTGTTAAGAATTTAGTTATGGAATTGAAAAATGCCAATCCTAGTGGTGGCAATGTTGTAATAAACAATCTACATCCTATGATTTTATTACTTTCCAAAAATATTGAAAATTGAGTTAAATAAATGACTCCAAAGTTTTATTTTAGAATAGAAAATCCATAACTACCCACAAACTAAAACTCCTCATAATTTTGACTCATTGATCAAAATGTAATGGTCCAAAGCTTTTCAAAATGAATAAATCTGCAAAACCAATTTTAAATATTTATTTTTGAAAAAAATGATTTTTTTGTTGATCTGCCCGGACTGCCCATTTACAAAAAAAATTAATATATCTGGCCATAACTTTTGACTCATATTTCCAAATGTCATAAAATTTTGTTTACGTGAAAAATATTCCTCATCCACAACTTCTAATTAAGTTTGGGCCTAAAACATGCAAATCTCTAGTCACATACATCTTTCCAAAATTGCTAAGTTGCCAAAATCAGCACGCTGGTCCTTTAGAGTTAAGACTAGTTTTTGACATAGAAGATAATTGTCCAAGCCTAGACCACATTTGGCCTTTCAAAACTCTTATCCAAAGAGGAAATGCAGGAATTTCTAATATGATCACGGATGATGAATATTTGGAATCAAGGATCTTAAATAAGGTTGAAAATGTTGCAAAGTATCAAATTAACCACTCTATAGTAGGAGGCATATTTTCACGTATCTTATTGACAAGATTGTCCACAACTACAAGATGAATGTTTTGAAACTGCAGTATATTCAAATACTACTCCATCACAAAAAAAAATCATGTATTATATCAACAAAGAATGCTCTAAATGAATCAATGATATTGATATTTGAAGTAATTATTGTTATTCATTGGGATTCATAAAGGCATTTTCATTACCTTTAGTTCAAGAACATTGGGGTGAAGCAATTTTGAACAAATGCACCTCAATGTAAATGAAGTCATTTGTCCAAGTATTTGACATTGAACCAAAAGCAACCAATGGAAAACAATAAACAATGCCCAAACACATTTTAGCAATCTGATAAAAAAATGCCCTTTTGAGGCTAAAGTTGCAACGGGAGAAACTATGGTCCAGAAAAATAGCCAATTGAATTGTACGCAATGTTGTCTTGTTGTTATTCTAAACAAATACAAAGTAGAACAATAATCCAAATTTTGTCTAAAAAAATTGAAATATGTGCAATATGGATCAAAATGAGGGTTACAAATAGAACTAGAGACCAAATTACTCTTACATTACAAATTCTTAAAAGAAATAAGTTTGATTTTAACATTTTCAAGAATATAGTGAGGCTAAAAACTTCAAAGTTAATTTGTACAAATACAAAATCACATCTCTAACATTTGTCTAAGCATGATTGGGCATAATATTATTCAACAAGGCAAAAAACTTTCCCTCTAAAACTACAAAAGTCTAAAAACTATGTAGGTGTTAAAGGCCAAAGATTTCAACAAACAATTGGAGAAGAAACACTAACTTCATAAAGATATATGCGGGGCAAACTTATATAGTCTAAGAGATTTGACAACACTTGTAAGTGGACTCCTTCATCAATTGTTTTATCCAAAAGACATCTTGCTACCACCACTAAATAATATTATAGGATCCTTGCAAAAGAAAATTGCAGAAATAATAAAATTGGATGATCTCTAAACCAAAATGTAGAAGAGGATTCTATGAAAAGAATTGAAGTGTGTGTGGCAATAGTCGGGACTCTATTACAATTGTAACCAAGTTAGGTTAACCCCTAAAGTTCCATGACTATGTTTTTCTTGAAACCGCTCAAAAATTGCCATTTTCAATACAAGTACCAAATTTTTGAATTTTTTTTGACACATATAACCGTAAGATCGTGTAATACATTGGTTTGAAAAGATGTAAAAAAAATTCAGAAATTTCCATTGTGTGGATTGCAAGATATTAGCATTTGAATTGACAAAATATCCTTTTTTTGGCCCTACAAAAAACCGGGTAGCTACACTTCACAAGCTCACTTTTCTATGAAAAAATGTTCAAAATGGTGGTGCTTCTTTGGATTATTTTTTCTAAAAAATTTTTTACATGCTTAAAAATTTTCAAGTCATTTGGAATTGTACAACATATAGGAAAAAAGTAGTAAGTAGAAAGAAGTAGAGAATGATTCAAAATACTAAATTGTTAAGAATTTAATTATGAAATTAAAAAATGTCAATCCCAATGGTTGTAATGTTGTTATAAAAAATTTATATCTTATGAATTTATTTTTTTCAAAAAATATTGAAAATTGAGTGAAATAAACGACTTCAAAGTTTATTTTAGAGTAGAGAATCCATAACTGCTCGCAAACTAAAACTCCTCATAGTAACTTTTGACTCACTGCTTGAAATGGAATGATTCAAAGCTTTCCATGTATATATAATTCTAGAAAACCAATTTCAAATTTTTGTTTAAAAAAAAAAAGATTTTTTTTTATCTGCCCGAACTGCCTAGTTACAAAAAAAAGTAACATATTAGGCCATAATTTTTGACTCCTATATCCAAATGTCATGAAATTTATTGCATATGAAAGATATTCCTTGTCCCTACCTTCTATTAAAATTTCAGACCAAAATATGAAAATCTCTAGTGGCACATACCTGCCCAAAATTTCTATATTGCCATAAAACGCATTCCGATCCTTTAGGGGTTAACATCATAGTACTACTTTTGGAATGATGTCTCCATAGATGGTTTCATTGCTATGCTTTGTTAGAATTTGAATTAAATATTTAAAAAACATTTCATATCAATTCTAATACCCTATTGAATTATGATTTGATGAAATCCTGTTACCTTGGAATGATAGTTCTTGTAACTTATATATACTGAATGGTTTACCTTGTGAAGTTGGAAGACCTTACCACACACTCTTGAGAGTCCCGCATTGTTTTGTATGACCTGTCATCTCTCCAACAAGTTGAAAAAATTATAAATACACATGTGAGTGACCTTGTCTTTGCAAAATTATAAGGACATCGTTACATGGGACCAAGTTTTTAGACCTCTAGGTTATCACACTATATTTTTTCAGCATTTCACATTGGTTTATATACCATAATCACTCACAATGACAATGATAGAAAAAGCAATGTTTAATATACATGTAAGTATGTAACTCTTAGATATTATTATTTTTGCTTAATCAAGTACCCCTTGTGTTAAGAAAATTTAGGTATACCTCAAGAATTTATTCAAATATTCATAGTTACAGCCTCATCTCTTCTATTAAGTTTGCATGGTATATTTTTTGTTTTGTTTTGTTTTGTTTGTCACATTGAGATCTCCCGGACCGTGTGTCCCCCGGTGGCGTGCTTGGTACCGTATAAAGGCCCTTGGCGGGGAGGGGTGTACGGGCTTGATTTTGTGGCATTTGGATTGATGATGGAAAAGTTATGGATTTTTGAGTTATTTTTTGTTCTTAAAAATTACTAAATCATGTTATATTGTGTATCTTTTGAACCGTGTGTCAAGTTATCACATTCTTCGTACCGTTGGAAAGGCCTCAGCAAGGACGAATGCACGGGCTTTGTTTTGTGGCATTTGGACGTACGGTGGGAAAGTTATGGGTTTTTTAGTTATTTTTTGGTCTTAAAATGACTTTTACTTTTGTTTTGGGTGTGGCAGTGGCATAGGGCTACACTTGTCAGTTTGATTTTAGCCTGAATTGAAATTTACAGTCTTCATCCGCTTACTTGACCATAAGACCAGGGATTAAATGTGAGAAAATCCTAGCCCTTGAGATTGCCTAACTAAAAATATTCAGTTAGTCGCCAGCTTAGCTTGGAAATGCTGAAATCTAGGTCTATTTCTGATTTCCTGGATATATTAATTAATCTTACAGGCTGTTAACGTTTCTCCTGTTTTTCCAACTTGCCTGAGTATCTTTTTTGACTTTTTCATATTTTCATATTTTTTATATAAAAATAGAAAGGAATTCACTTTAGTTAGTTATTGCAGCACTTGGCAAAAGAACACAGATTTGAGCTTGACCCTGAAACACAGATTTGAGCGCTTCCGTATTGATGCAATTTGAAGAAAGTATCTCAAGTAGGGTAGTCACACCTTCTTCAGCAAGCACATTTCGCAGAAGAATGAGAAGTTGGTGAGAGAGAACATGAGTCAATAGGGGTTGTCACGCCTTCTCCGAGAAACACAAATCTATGAAGTCGGAGAAATAAGCGAGAGAAACGAGGATCCAATGGCGAGACGTTCCACGTGAAGGAGGTGTGACACCCCTTTTTCCTGTTTGAAGCAATTCTCAGAGAATGTGTTACCTGCAAAGCTGGATGGGAGCTCCACAAGTCACGCACAACCAATAAAACTAGCAATTCTCAGAGAATTTTTTTCTTTGAGGACGTTTTTTCACCTTCGGAGGAGGAGAACGGCACTTGCTCAACCTCAGAGGTTGAGAGCTCCGCAAGCCACGGAAACCTCCGCAGACAGTACCACGCGTCCAATCTCCGAGAACTGTCGCAGGGTCGGAGGAGGTGTGACTACCCCTAATGGGGAGCCGATTAGTAGCGTGAAGAAGGTGTGACACCCCTTTTTGTGTTTAGCATGGAGAATTGAAACTAGAGAATGAAAGCTAGATGGGGATAATTTAACCCCTGAAGCCCCGAGGCATGTTTTGGGAAGAAATTGTGAAAAATTGCCACTTTTTTAGGGCAGTTAAAAAAAAATGAAAAAAAAAAATTATTTTCAAAATTCAACCGTACAAATTTGTACTAGACTACTATGGGAATGTGTAAAAAAAAAATCACAAACTTTGACCACACGGATTGAAAGATTATAACATTTGAAGTTAGAAGAATTTTTTTTTCCAACCTTGTCCAATAGGGCCAAAGGACTTTAACTCCTCCTAGAGTGAGATTTTTACACTAAGCACACTTATTTTATTTGACATTTGCATCTTGTATCATGTAAGTTACGTGCATGCCAAATTTCAAAAGTTGACGAGCTTTTTTGCAAAAGATTTCCAAAATATTCCTAGATTGTCCGAGCTGCTAAACATTAGAAAAAATTTCAGCCCTCAAGAAGGCCGTTAGTATTTGATTTTCGGGACCCCCGAGGTGCAATTACAGAAAAAAAATATATTATTATTATTATTAATTTTTTTTGAATTTTTTAATCTGACATGGCGCTGACGTGGCACCAGTAGTGCCACGTCATTTTTTTATTTTTCAAAAAAAAAAATCTTTTTTCTTTTTTCCCTAAATGCATCAGGGGGGTGCAAGACTCGCGGCCTTCTTGAGGGCTGAAATTTTTAGGCACCCAATAAAAAAAAATAGATTTTCACTAAGATAGTACTTACTTCCACCTTATGTGAAAATTTAGTAAAGATCGGACCAAAATTGACTTCATAGGAACCTAGTACCCAAGATCACCTGCGTACGTTCAATGATCATTTGGTCTTTTAGGGGTTAACAAGGTTCAGGGACCCAATCAGCGTAGCTCGTTCCACCGCAAGCACTAGCAATGGCAAAGGAGTGCAACTATGGTGAAATTGACAGGTTTGGTGGTGAAACTAAAAAAAAAGGGGGGGTTAAATTTTCACTCACAAAACTTCTTCATGCCCACTTCTTCACGTTTGCAGGAGAATAATGGACGTCAAGAAAATTTCATAGAACAAGTATATTTTGCCATGGAGAGCGTCCGATAAGCTAATGGGGAGCTGCCATGTTGCAAATCTTAAGAGAATGGCAGTGAACCAAAAAAAGTGTGACTACGCCTAATAATTGACTTAGGAATTCTCTATAGAAGTGTACAATACTTGCAAGAGGAGAATTAAAATTGTTAGCCAACTAAATTACAAGGAAAGGCCCACAAAAAGTGGGCTAGGTAACTTTTCAAATCCCGGAAAAATTTATTTAAGATTGGACTTTAACTTTTTGGTTGCTTATAGTTCAACGACAAGGCAAAGCTATTCCTAAAATGTAGTTTTTCCCTACTCGTATAGAAGTATAAACATCATCACCTTCCAAAGGTACTTGAGACATGAGGATGACTTAGATAGTTGAGTCTATTCCCAACACATGCTTCATTTATGCTACAAGGAACATTTCCATTTTTACAGGGTCTACTTCCTAATGCAAGCATCAATATGGCTTAGATAGTTGAGTTCTTTATAGGATTTGCCTCCTAACCGAGGCATTAGGATGGCTTAATTAGATAGTTGAGCCAATTCCCAATAGATGCTTCATTTACGCCAAAGTCCGAATCTTCATGAAAATTGATTTCCATTTCTGCCTCCTCATGGAACTGATCCAACCACAAGGGCAACTCTTCTAAATAGCCTACACAAAATAGTAAAATTAAGTTGCCCCATACTAATTTTTCAACATTGAACACTATATAAACATGTATTGTTACTATACAAGAATGTAGTACTTTTGAATTAGGTGTTGTTGTAATTGGGACTCATGAACCTCCATGTGTACAAATGAAAATATCTGGAGAAGTATTTGTTGACTTTGATGGCTTGTAAAGTAACAATCTAATCATTAAGGCAACCTAATTTCACTATTTTGTATAAAGTAGGAGGCTCAAACTCCGATCGGGCATTAAAAGCGAACATGACTCAGAGGTACATTTTGCTTTCTTCAATGTACCAACTATGCACATTTCAAGAGGTGGTCGCTTTTGATGTTCACAAATGACTACTTTTTTCCAACTTTAAAAATTTGTAACTAATTCCACAAAGGTCCAAAAAATATGAAACGACTTGGGTTAGATGTCAATTCCACTTGTCTTTCAAGGAAAATTTACTAAAAAATATTTCAAGATGTTTTACCTCCCCAAAATTCAGTTTCAGGGCTTACATGGTCACTTTACGGACCTCCTACCTTATAACCTTCTCAAACCACTTGGGTGTGTGAAAACTGAACCCCGCTTCCGTTGTTGTCCGCATCCGTTGTTGTCCGCATTGATCGGTGTCTCCACCGACCTTCTATGTCGCGATAGTTTGGCCTTTCAGTAGTCGTGATCATGCAACTCACGGACGGACCGACGGATGCCTTGAACACGACCACAGCTGCAGTCGCTGGGAATATCATCGTCCTCGCTCAACTTGCGGGAACTAGACCCGTGTGGGGAGTGCGGCAGCTGGAACCACAGCTCACCAACTCCCTTTTTGGAGCAGATCGAAGGAACTTCGTTGCAGGGAGAGCTAACTTAATTACATCACTTGGAGTGATGCCTGCGCAATCGAGTGACGATAGCTAGTTTCGTTTAATTTTATTGCTGACACCATTAAAGATAGTGCTTTACCATAGCATACCGGTATTAATCAATTGTCGTAGAATTAGATACCGGAAGCCATAGCTGCGGAATCTTGGTGCGAATGATGAAGCGGATAATGTTCAGCAAGGGACGAGAGCCCGCACGCGCGCGGAGGGGACATGAATAACGTTAGCTTGGAATCACTGTGATTGCGTTGGCATGTCTGAAGTTGCAATGTGATAGAGGATCGACCTCGGAGACCGCCGACTTTGGAATCACGGGGATTAATGATACGGTTCAGGGCCGATCGGATTTGCAAGGAGGTAGATACTGGTGAGAATTTAGTCGAATTTCTCCCTCTTAGAAAACTCTTCCTCCGCAGATATTTTCGCAGGATGAGGAATATCAGAAACATTCTAAGAAACGTATTGTAAGCAATCTATTATCAGTTTATGGAAGAAAAAAGATGAAAGAAAAAAGAATACATTGAAATAAGCTTCGCATCATGGAGAGGATGTGATGCAGAAGTTCGAGTCTGCAGTGCCAATGTGCCGGACGGAATCAAAACTTCAGAGCAGGCACAATGGCAGTACTTAACATGCCCAGGACATTTACAGAGCTTACGACAACTTCGCCTGCGAAGTGCTGATGTGAAAATGAATTTCGCGAAAATCAAACTGCTCAAATTGAACTGATGTATGTTTTTTAAAATTCTAGTACATGTATGCACACAGAAGTACGGCGACTGTTACCGACGTGAGAGCCAAGGCTGGCTTACATAGTTCTATTCTTCAATTCCACTTATCTAACTATCTAATATGCGAAGAGCTCAAAATGAAACCAATACATGTTTTGAAGGAAAGGCTGCCGAGAAATTTTGGAAACTGAATCAGAAATCAGTTGCTACCTCGATTCCAATGGCGAGGATTAAAGTACATGCACAAAGTAATGCGCTTTCACTAATGGCGACTGCCGCATCGACGCCAAGGGCTACATTGCTCTATCCTAAAATTACACCAAAACTAATTTGCAAATGAGTGTCGATTGATTACCGCAGCTTATCTATTCGAGAAAGATCGAGTTTCCCGAAGCGGCGAGATGGTCCTGGACTTGTCAAGTGCAAGTCGACGGAGCATCGGCCGCCTAATCTTGGAGTATTGCGTCCCGAGTTCTCTTTCGCAGAGCTATATCTGCCAGCGACCAGCGGAGCCGCAAACATTTCGTCCCGAGGTTGGTGCCAAGCAGACTCGTGCGGGCCGTCGAGAGTCGACGGATGGTCACATTCAAAGCCGAATTCATCGTCTTCGTCCAAGTTAGAAATGGAAATGAGGATGTTGGCCATGAGCTGTGCGCTTGATTGATGGCCAGACCCGGCAAGCATGAAAGAAGTGCGCGGCGTGCCAGACGCCCTGCTCGTCGTGCTGTTGAAAGATTGCGCGGAGTTGGCGCTTCGGGAGGAGCTCGCGTCAGAGGCTGCTGAGCAGAAGCTCCGGTGATGACGATCACAGTTAACGCCCTCACTGTGTTGGTCCGAGTCGTAATGGTACCTTTCCATGTCGACGTCCTCCACAGAAACGCTGCAACGGCTCTGATCTTGAAAACGAAATGTCGTTAAAGAAGGTTGAAAGGCCTCCTGGGAGAAAGTCGATTCGGAATTGAGCTTCTTCCGCAGCTTCAGAAACTTCAAAATCTTACCACCAACTGGATGCCCTGAATGTCTCCGCGACGGGGATGGCGGCTCAAAGATTTCAAGTGCATTCTCCGCAATGTTAATTGGTGCGTGCACACACTTGCCAGGAGGAAGAGGAAGAAGACTACCTCCACTCACAACATCTAATTTCGACCTAACAGGTGCCGTTTGCCACTTCATGTTTGATGTTTCACATTTTGACCCAGGCATTCTGTCCATTGCAAAGTACCAAGCGCTCTAGGAAATAGTTACAAATCACTCAATCCTGTTCCTGTCTTCGTTCTAACATAGAGTCTCACGAATTCATCATCGCATCAACCCGAGTACGTTTCTTCAAGGAAATTGTAACACTGATCAGGCCTAGCTAACAGCGTCCCGACTACCGACAATGCACTTCAAGAAGTGTCACAGTCGAATTGACTTGCAAGTAACGTACGAGTAGCTCCAACAAACGCCGAGTTTCTTCGAGAAAATCTCTGCACTACTCCGGCTCGGCTCACGACGTCCCGACTACTGACAATGCGCGCACTTCAGAGAGTGTCAAGAAGGTCCTTCAAGACCGAAAGCTCGCAAACGAACAAGACTGCAAGTAATGTATTCAAACCTCAGATACGCCCAACGTAACGAAAAACAACTTTGGACAGGCCGTCGCGAATTTATTACTCCGTAATATTCAGCGCGAGGGAGGGAGGGCACTACAGTACTGCAGCTGTTTATTAATGTCCCAAAGCCGCACCTCGAGGTGCGATTTAAGTATTGTGCGAGAATCCGTGACAAAAAAAGGAAAGCGTGAGACAAAAGAGGAACGAAAAGTCCAGTTGCCAACAGAAGAAGAAAGCCAGGTCTTCATGGAGTCATGGACAAGACGTCAAACGAAGAGCACGTCTGCAGAAGCGGGGCTACTTGGTGGCCCCGTCGCGAACTCTCCGCCTCGCTTTGCTCAGGTCCGTCTCCCCCGCGGAGAAAACCCACCCTACCAAATTGGATCGTGACGACGGCTCCAGCTGCACCTCACCGTCGTGCTCCGGTGAAAATTGCTCCGCATCCTCAATTTGCAAAAGTTGAATTCCATTTGTCCCAAAAAAAAAAAAAAATTTTGCAAAAGTCAGGTGTCGCTTGTTTCGGTCAACAGCAGTAAAAAGTTTGCAAGGCACGCGGAGCATGCCTGCACACCACACTGACTCACACTTAAACTTTTTTTTTTTTTTTGGAACAAATGGAACGAACCATTGCATTTAAAAAAACCAAGAACAACAACCAAGCTCAAGAGCTGGACAATGAAGAGATAAGAGCAAGAGCCAAAAAGAAACCAAGAGAACCACACTTAAACTTTTACTGTTTCATGCATTTCGAATGCAGGACATGAATGCGCAACATGAAGTGTTTCGAATTTAGAAAAAAAATAAACCTAACTGGAGAATGGCCGGTGTGTGTGTGAGCTGCGTTTTCTCCGTTGAAATTGTTTTTTCAAGTAGCGCCTATAACGAAAACGCTTCAAATAGGATCTGCAAGGAAGGCTACTGCAGTTGTAAGGTCGGTTCCAGCTGCAGCTCATCACTGGCGGCAGGGGCATCGTCACTCCGTTGCAACAGACAGTGAGTTCTAAGGTTAGGCCAACACCAGTAAGACAATTGCAGGCACGATGAACACACATGTGATCTACCCAGTGCTTGCATTTTTTTTATTTTCGTTTTAGAAAGCTTGAGCAAGGGAAGGGGCTTGCATTAGTTGCAGAAAGCGCTGGCCAATTTCTATTTGTTTGGAAAGGTGAAAGAATGAAGAATGGTATATATTGTCCAGCTGACGCTGCCAACTGACGGAGCCGTCGAATTGTTCAACGGGAAAAAACAATTGCCGTCTAAGTTAGTAGCAAGGTAAATTAGGCTATGACAGGTAGAATGACAAGTTTGCACTGTTGGCATTGTTGAAAATTTTATTAAAAAAATTCCTTTTAGAGACAAATGTGAGAAATGGGGAGAGCAGTTGAAATTATATACTTTTTGACAAAGTATGAATCCATATGTTAAATTAGGTCGCTTGTTTTGTTTTGTTTTGTTTTGTTTTGTTTGTTATGGTGATATCTTGGAAACCATGCCCCCACCGGTCGTGCTCATGGTATTGTTAGAAAGCTCTTTGTAAGAAGGGGTGCAAAAACTTTGTTTTGTGGTGTTTCAACTTACAGCTTAAAAGACATTGAATTTCAAAGTTTTTATGAATTAAAAAAATATAAAATTGCTTTTATTTTTATTTTATTACACAATAGCAACAGCACAAGGCATATTATCCTTTGTGAAGGTCAGATTTAGACATAAATTAAGTATTTGGGGGAATGTTTGAATGTTTGGAATATTACAAGTGAAATGTTCAAAATGTTGCAGAAATATTTCAACTACATTGCGTTTATTTTTGAATATTTTTGAAAACCTACATCACACCGTAACTCCTACAAGACAGGTGTCCCAAAACAAGAAGATCTAAAAGTTGTCGAACACAAAAAAATTGAGAAGCCAAAATGCCAAAACTCTAATATTAATAGTTCCAATTGCCAAAACCCTTTGCACGTGAAAAAGAAAGTATTTCGGCACTCTAATGCCAAATCAAATGGTAGGATGTTGTAAGTATTTGAAGTGTCGGCTATCCAAATTGGCCCAAAAGGGTCTCTAGAATACTTCAAAACCAACAAAAAAAAGTATCTATAATGGTTATCTTATTCAATGACGATATTTTCTAAAATGACCACCATATTTTCTAACATGGCTACAATATTTTTCTATATGGCCAAAACATGAAGGCCTAAAAGAATACAAAATAGATTATTGGAGCTACATTTTTTTAGTCAAGATCTAAGCCATTTGAAATCAAGAATTGTATGTGAAATTCAAGTTTAATCCTAAATGACTTTGGATCCATTTGTATAAACACCATTCTTTTGTGAAAGCATACTACCAAAATTTTTATTTCTTGTTTTAAAATCTTGAAAGATTTCTTGGAAACTATTTTGTATCAATTGCAACTTAAACATGGATGAATTGAGAAGATCTTTTGATGAATAAAAATTATTGCTCTCATCTTTTTAAGTGAGGGGGGGGGGTTGTGAATCGAAACTAGGTGCATTGTATCTTTTCACTAGATAGTAATGAAGGGTCTACCAATAAATTAGAATACAATCAAGCTTAGAGAAATGAATCATAGTTTGCATAAGCTAATGAAGGTAGTCCACTTTGTCCTTGGGAAGAATGTTCCTTCTTAGATACTCAACTTTGCTTCAAATTAAATGAGACCATATACAAGTGGTGATTGACAATGGACAAAGTATGAATATACTATTAAAAAAAATTTAAGTTGAAAAATAATTGTAGTCAAATCAATCCTAGCCTCTCATATTCATTGAGCTTCCATTCTAGGCTTGGATCTAGATGCCACATTTTTGCAAATAGGTCAAAATTACAAGCATTTATCTTAATTGAAATTGAAGATTTTTCATCATTCAAAGGAAAAAGAAAAAGAAAAAAGAGGGGTACAATATTACAACACTCCATCCTTTTTTTTATTATAATGATTGTGTACAAGAGCAGGGAGAATGCAAGAAACACTTGTACTATTTGTTGCGTTTTGTAACACCCTAGTTTTTTATTTCTTTTTTGGCCATAACTTTTGTGTTTTAGCTCCAAATGACTCAAAATTTATAGGGAAGCTACTAAATAACCATTCTACACCTTTTCCAATTTTTCAAGATTTTTCAAAAATATTATACTATTTTTAAACAGCCCTGATAATTTCTCACAATGTGTGATTTAAGGGGTTTTGCACTTTTTTTAACCCAAAAAAATGAATTTTGAGCTGAAATTTTGAGAGAATTATTTGTCTTCTAGTAGGCTTATATCTACTATTCAAGTGAATTTTAAAAATACTTATTTTTATGTGGTGTACAAGTCCACAAAGAGAGCTCTTTTTTGCATTTTTTTTCAAAGGTATGAAACATTATTTGGTGAATTTTTTGGTCAAAATCCATCACCAAAAAGTTTTCTCAAATGGACAATCTTTAGATTTTTTTTAAAAAAAATCCTATTTTTTACAATTTAAAATGTCAAAAGTGGTATTTTCTTCACTAGAATTTTAGACATAGAATTCACCCTAAAAACGGTGAAGAAAATACCACTTTTGACATTTTAATTTTTTTTAAATAGGATTTTTTTTTAAAATCTAAAAATTTTCCATTTGAGAATACTTTTTAGTGATGGGTTTTGACCAAAAAATGCACCAAAATAATGTTTCATACCTTTGAAAAAAATGCAAAAAGAAGCTATTTTTGTGGACTTCTATACCACATAAAAATAATTATTTTTAAAAATCCTTTGGACAGTAGCTATAAGTCTTCTAGAAGACCATTCTCTCCAAATTTCAGCTCAAAATTCATTTTTTTGGGTTAAAAGAAGTGTAAAAAACCCCTAAATTGCCCATTGTGAGAAATTATTGGGGCTGTTTAAAAATAATAAATTATTTTTGAAAATTACCAAAAAATTAGGCAAGGTGTATAATGGTTATGAGTAGCTTCTCTAAAATTTTTGAGTCATTTGGAGCTAAAACACAAAAGTTATGGCCAAAAACAAAATAAAAAACTAGGGTGTGACAAAACACTTTAAGTGTTTCTTGCATTCACCCAACAACTTAGGGTTTGACCTTGAGGAGTTGACAAATGTTCATATTTTTCTATCCATTTGCATGTGATGGGTATTTTAGGGGGAAAATATTGTTTTTTCATCAATGAATTTAAAATACCCTAGTTTTATGAAATTCTATAATTTGGACAATTATGTAATGGGCTTCAATTGCTTATAAATTTTTAAGCCAAAATTTTTTAGTATCGTATGTCACTTATAAATTTTCATGTTACAATTTTTTTTGGTAACTTAGAGCCATTTTTAGTGCAATGTCAAAATATCAAGCACACATTGAAACAAAATATTCCAAATTCTTAGAACTAAATTAGGATTGTTGTGAGCTGTGGACTACATGCACATCCATCCATTAAAAGCATCGTGCCACAACAATCTTGTAGAGATGAAAACACATGCAAGACATAATTGAATTCCAAAACAAAAGCCCTCAACTATTGTTTTACTATGCAGTTGACTCTACGTAAGCAACTTTGATTCAAGTTTCAAAAAACAAAACAATAGTGAAGTGAATGTCACACCGGCTTTTATATATGCCACTTCCTCCAACTTCGTCATCAAATCACCTTGTAAACATTAGATTGGATGCATTCACTAGCTAATGAGAGGAGAACATTGGACGATCCTATACTAATCCTAAATCCCAGCAAATGTACACAAAAAATGAAAACCACTGCGTGCAAAATTAGACAAAAAAGACCACCACATTGGTGGCCACTTTCACAACACTCATGTTTTTTCTTTGAAAAGTGATGGGTTTTTTTTCTTTGATTCAACACTCATGTTTACACACACGATGTAAAGTCTACTAAAAACAAGAATGGTAAGATCGTAAAACTCTGTCCATTCCAACCGAAACCAAAAGTTGTGCAATGTGAATGCGGTTGTAGATAGGATTTGGAAACTCCAATTCATAAACCAAGAGAGTCAATGCCATAGTCTCTGTCCAACAAAGGACACAGCCAACAAAACCTTGCACTACATAGTTCATGCATTTGTAGCCCACAAAGATGCCTACAAGGCGACAAAATGCCGCACAAAAGTCCTGTCGAGAGTTCAAATGGCCGCAATTCACGAAATGTTGGCGCCCTCCAAGTGCAAATCGAAGGTCGACTGTTGGGTAAGCGTGGAAGGCCGCCATCTCTCACGGTTCATGTGCAGGCGCAGAACACGACACGACTGGTAAGTTAAGATCACTCTGCTTCATGCATCCGCCCGTTTCTGGACCTGTGGAATTGTCTGGCTGAGGAAACACGAGGAGTTGCAGAGGTCTAGATGCTTAGACTATCGGGATCTGTGATGCTAAGCTTGCTACAGTGCGGGTGAGCGGCTAGCATCGAACGCATGTTCCTTGTCAGAGTTGGTTAAGTTTGGCACGATTGCGATCCTTGTTTTGCCGAATTGAAACTGAATTGCAGTGGTCGAGCAGGACATGCATGCGCAAGAAATTCGAAGGAATGCCAACCCTAGTCTACGTCGATCAGTTTGATCTGTTTTGAGGACAGTGCTTGATCTGCTCCCAGTGCTCGATATTCAGATTGCGTGGTTGCTGTGTAAGTTGATAGCATCGGGCTACACTCACTCCTGACTTTCTTGAATGTTGCGCTTCAGGAAGTCGGAGCAGAGAGTGAGCTTATTAACCGTTAAGGTACAGACAAGCCTGTTACCATGCAAACTAGCAATCTAAATATATCTTGGGGCCAACTCTAAGAGGGGCACATATTTTTCAGAGGTGTGCACTTGTTTCACGAATCAAATTCAAGTGGAATTATTATTTTCCAATTAAAATTTTAATTTTTGTGAATTTTTGAAGCAGTCTGACTTGAAATTATGAAACCATTCATAGTCTAGTGGAGTCATGAACATCCTATAAACAACCCATAATCGTTCTCCCACGCAACTAATGACACTTATAGAGGTTAGAGATGCCATGAATTGTCCCCAAGCTAAAAGAAGGCTAAAATGATCCTATCTCCAACAATAACCCCGCATTTCATTTATTATCCTTTTGCAAGTGTAAAATAGTTTTGACATTGTCTTCTTTGAGTCATGTAGTCATTGCACTGATTTTTCCAAAAACTGTCCGGATTTGGATGATGCGTTGGACGATATTGGGGCCAAAAATAAAATGATGGAATTAAACAACAAACGGAAAATAATGTGCTTGTCTACCTCAAAGGACATTTGAGGTCATTAGAGGGTTGCACAAACTTGGATTTTAGAATCTTTCTTAAATGAGCATCATGTAGCTTGTTCAAATAACCAATGAATGATGAGCTTCTACCCTCCTCAAGGTCATGGCCATGGGCAACCTCAAAGCCACTATTCAAATCTTTTATCAAACTTTCTAATGCAAAATCTACAAGGTCAAATTGTAATTCATACTTGGAGACTTAGATTGAGAGATGCATTTTGTGAAGGTAAAGAGAACGATTCTAAGGCTTTTCACATGTAGTTGAGTACTAGAAGAATTTTTATAAAGATTCTTTGAAAATTCATCTCCTTAGGTTGAATATGCCGTTGTTTAATCCGGCCCTAAAGTCCCGAGGCCTTTTTCCATCAAAAACACTCAAAATTGTCATTTCTATTGCAAAGAGCAAAAAACTTTTATTTTTTTAATGCATATCTAATTGTAGGATCTCGTACTAGGCTAGCGTAAAAATATGTGGAAGAAATTTCAAAAACTTTGACTACATAATTTATGAGATATTTGCATTTAAACTTTTAAAGTGAAGAAGACAAGTTTTTTAACACCTTATTTGACTAGATTTTTTGGCTTTGAACTTCTTAACTTAATATTTCACTACTATTGTTGTTGAATTTCTGATTTTTATGTTGAAAAATTTATTTGAGATTCTAGGAAAAAATATTTAAAACACTAGAAGAAAACTGCGTTGTATTTGACAAAAACTGCGTTGTACTCAACAAAAAGTGTGGGGTAGATTTTGTTGAATTCTCCCTTCATAACGTAGAATTTTGCATTCTAATACAAAATTCTGCGTTTTACTGGTCAAATTTTGTGTTGAACTGGTGGAACGCAGAATTTTGTGTTATGAAGGGAGAACTCAACAAAATCCACCCCACACTTTGTGTTGAATACAACGCAGTTTTTGTCAAATACAACGCAGATTTGACAAGTTAAACGCAGTTTTCTTCTAGTGAAACTAACAGTCAATTTTCACTCATTAAAAAATTGATAAGTAGAAGTAGGTTCAAGATCGAAGGAAAAACTGAATTGTTAATAGCTCTAAGATGGAATTGCCAATTACACTAATCTCAACAATGAGATTGTTCTAACAAAAACATTTCACCTTATGCAATATTATTTTTTGAAAAATTGTGAAAATTCAATTCAAAAATGAATTCTACAAGTTATATTTTCAAAAGATGCTTTTATTGCCAAGAAAACAAGATTGTCCATAACTTTTACAAAACAAATCCAAATTGAATGAATCAAAGTTTTTCATGTGGATAAAATACAATCAATGAGAATAATTTTTTTTCAATTTAATCTCAAATTTTTGTGAATTTTTATTTTTGCCCGCCAAACTAAAATTTGGGCTTATTGTGCCATGATTGACCTTTGCTCTCATGAACCGATTGAAATACAAATTATATTTCTAGAGAGCTAATATATTTTTTCTATCTTCAAAACAAATTTCAAAAAATACTAACAAATATTAAGACCTTAGGAGCTTGCCCAAAATGCATTTTGTCCCTTGAGGGGACAATGGGACTTTAGCCAAATAAGAATTAATACTCAGTGTGCGAATCATTTTTTAGATTTTTGCATATTTTTTCTTATATCTTTATAAATATATATTATTTTTTTCAAATTCATCGTATACACTAAAAAAAATTCTTTTAAAAATCATGTATTAGTTTAGATGAATGAAAATTTTAAGGTCAAAATAGCCCTTTAACCTTTTTGTTCATTGTCTATATTTTAGATGTTGGGGCCAATGAGGGGTTAACTTACTCCTATTCTAATAAGCAATAAAAAAAATGAATCTGAACATGTTTACTTTTTCTTTGGCTATAATAGAACATGGTTAAAAAAAGATGCACTTAAAATCAAGTGAGGTTCTTTTGACTACTGGTTTGTGTAGGCTTAGTACAATTGCAATCAATTTCTTTTGTGATTTTCAACTGCAATTTTTGGAATTTTGAGGCGTGCAATACACCGTCGGAAAGAACCATTGTAATATACCGTTGACAATAGCAATAATGAACGCTAGGAAATGTGAAGCTTTGGTGAAAGGTGTAAAAATATATATAGGGTAGTATGGAAGTAGATCACATGCAATAGAGAAAATATCTAACACCTATTCAGGGACAATGCAATGGAATTATTAGGTCAAGAGTTTGTCATGAAGTGTCATTCAAAAAGTTGATATACTCAATGGTGACATTTTCTTGACATAAACTTTGTTGGACAAACTATTGAATGAAACGCGTTTGTAGAGAGAAGTAATTGTACCACATCAACAAAAATAAACAAAATTCCGGCGCATGATAATTCTTTGTTATCCACGTATTACTACATTGTTGAGATGACAAGGCCATTTCTAGAATTTGCAAATGCAACAAAATTTCTAGTAAGAGAGATTGTATTTTTGAAGATAAATACTTCTAAATTGATTTGACAAAGATGTATCAACATCTTTTCAAATGTGATTGTATCGATAAATTATCAATCTATTTTACATCTCTTCATATAATGCAAGATTCAAATACTAAAGGAAATAATTTTCTATTATAATAAATCTTGAATTTGTCTTCAATTTTTTCAAAAACCTTCACACATTAAGGATTTTAAAATGCAACCTAGAATAGGCATTTGAATGCATATTGTACCTGGCAGTTAGGTTTGGCATGCACTACTAAAAATTCAATTTGTTGAAATAAAAGGTTTGGTATATGGTTAAAACAAAAATATTTTGCAATATTTTTGTTCTTTCCATACAATTTGACATCTATTTAGAAATATTTTCTGCCAACCTTAAACAATGGGTACAATATTTCATTCCACTGTTGTTAAAAGATGTAGCATTACTCATTTGTTTTCTATAATGTTAGAGATATCATTTTAAATCCATCACTATTTGGTATTGTTTTTTTTTTAGACCTCTTATAAATAATTGAATTCTATATTTAATAGAATATGCCCCGCCATTTTAGAGTAATTAATTTCCTACAAACTTGTATTTTGAATTAATCAACCATAAGAGGTATGGAATATGAAATATAGAGGTTGGAAGTTGATATTAAATTCACCCAATTGTAGGTGAAATATTTCCAACTAGGCAAATTGTAACCTTAATAATCCAAATGTGCATTCAATTTTGGACCTCTTCAAAGTTATTGGAATATTTTTTTAATATTTGTGATTAAAAGAAGAAGTTTCGATGAAAAATGAATGATACTTAAAATTCTACTTAAATTAGGCAAATTTGAGTTCTACACTTTCTTTCATTCAATCTTTCTATTTCAATCAAAAAATAGAGAGAATTAGAAAGGAAATTTATACTCCATTGATACAAATTTACTTGCATACAAAAAATCACACAAAACCACAACATGAAACTAAAAATATCTATTATAATTTCTAAATTTTTGTTCCAAAGTTTATGGGTGCATAAATTATCCTTTTTAGGACTTTGGATATTTAGAGTAACCTAATTTTTTTTTGTGTAAATTTTTTGTGATAGAATAGTGAATATAGTGAACAACGCAGTTGAAATGATTTTGGGGGAAAATTCTAAAACATGTTATGATTTTTAAAAGATGAAAGACTAATAAACAACATTTTTATAATACAACTTGAAGAATTAACATTACTCTTTTGGAACAAAATTTGGTCTTTAAGGAAATATGAATTGTTTGCACACCACAATACTAAGTGCTAAATGAGGAAAATAATCTTCTTTTATGAATGATGAGATAACCTTCTTAAATTATATTTGTTTCTTAAAGAATCTCCAAATGGACTAAAATGTCCAAATTGAGCTTACTAATATTGATGCATTCTCTAAGTGCAATTTTGGGAAGTGCTTACTAATATTCATTTAATCATTTAATTATTGATACATGTATTTATTTGGTGATATAAAATTCAATTCCATTTGAATTTAATATTTCAAAATATAATCAATTAAATTTGTTAATTTAATACTTTTGACTCATTAGTAATTAACCCCTTAAAGACAAGGAAATAGTCTAGATTTCCAATTTTTTGAAGATATAATGAAATGCAATTTAGAATAATTATTTAATAATTATTTTAAAAACAAAAGTTGCAAAATATGGTTCATTAATCATATCCATATACTTAGATCAACTACTAAATTTACCAAAAGAAATTCTAATTATGATGATTTTTTGAAACCTTCATTTTCTTTATTTATCCAAGTCCTTTCTTACAAGTTATTTTTTGAATTGGAAAAATTACTTTTGGAAGTCAAACATACCTCTACTTCTTGAATTATAGAATTTTTGTGAAAAAAAGCTTAAAAACCTATTCCATATAAAGATAAGACAACTAACATAAAAATCCACCAACATATGGATGGATGACAAAATGAAGACTTTGTGATCTTGGGACACGTTTGAGCTCATCCATTGCTCAAAAAATAAACATCTCATGACTCTAATCCTATTTCTATACTTGTTAATGTGTATGATTGTTTTTTTATTTATATCCCAACTTTGTAAAGAATATATATTAAGACAAATAAGTTCATTTGAAATCTTTTGTAGGGATAAATTGATAGGTGTTTACATATTTTGTACATGATTTTCATCTCTAATCTAAGGAGAAATGAAAGAATAAATAATGCTATAGTTTGAGAAGAAGAAAAATACAATCTTTTGTTGAGTGGCCTTGGTGGAAGCATTGTTAATGAAATATATGACTATGTGTGTTCAAATGGTATTTAGAGAGGAAGTATAAGATAATATACATATTGTTAACATTCATTAAGTTTTTAGAAATATTCTCTAAATTTTTTTGATTTACTATTTTGGAACTATCTATCTTTCTAGGGGAATACATGTACGCAATTATTATTGAATAAAATTATTATACCTTTGCATTCAAGAGTTTTTAAAGATTTTTGCACACTATTTTTTCTTAGGTGTAATCTTATCTTCTAAGTGCTCTGCTTGAGAGTGCAAAATGTCTCGTGGTCTCTAAGAGATGCATTGGCTTTGTTCATCCAAATTTTCTTCTGTTTTTTGTGTTAGATGAATAACACTTGTATTGGTGTGGATTTTGAAAAAAATTATTATTGTTATTAAGTTGTTATTATAATAATAATAATAATAATAATAATTTATAAATAAGAAAAAAGAAGTGTCTATTATAGTTCAAAAATAGATTCTAAATACAAATTCAACAAATTTCAATTTTAATTCATTTAAAGGTTGATTTTTTTATAGACTTTGATCTTTATAATTCGACTATACAACAAATTTGAATATAAATTTGGCAATATTTAGGAGGTAATTAATTATAATAAAAAATTTAAATTCTTAGTTTTAAATAATATATATAAATATTGATTAATTGTAAATTTAAACGTATATATGTAATTTATAATCCAAATTCTATAATCAATACCAATTCATTTTTTGAACCTCTTTATATTGGTAATGCATTTTGATAAAACTTTTTGAAAATCAAGAGATGAATTGAGTTATAAGGATTGTTTACACTTTTTGCAAGATTCAAATACCTTTTTTAAACTTAAGAGTCCAAATGGCCAAAAGTAGATGGAAACAAATGTACAAAGGAAAAGAAAAATTTCATTTCTTCCATTTTGGAATGTTAGAATTATATAATGAAAGTTGAACTATTTTTAATTTTGTCTATTAGCCTCCACAATGGACTCTCATTTTGTTTAGTCTTGGGCTTTTAATTAAAGGTTAAACTTGTTCAAATATTAGAAATTGTTGATTTAGATTTTAACATTTGAACGTCATTTGGTTGCCTTCAAGGGAATTTAAAGCACCCTTGAAGTGGAGGCAAGGGACTTTGTGACCTTTTGAACTAAACAACGACTCCTCGCTAATAATGAAGTTGTAGGCTACGAAATAAGAACAAGGACGTATGTCAACACCAACACTTTGAAATCAAACAATCTTCAATCAAATTTGAACAATTCACTCACACATTGGATATTCCACCTTTTTGTAGTTTGAACAAGTCTAACTTGCTCTAGTTTCATCAATAAAGGTTGACCAATAGAGGAGGAGCGCGGTTGAAGATTCCTTAGAAACCCAACCCAAGGCATTGCTATCACATCAGGCGAGTTAGGATCACTAGACGTCTTAGATGGGCGGACACATTGGACGGTTTGGATGGACTGGACGGTTAATGTTACTACCTTATAGTAATTATATAGGGCGATTTAGGGTCATTGGACGTCCCAAGCGGACGGGCAAATTAGACGGTTTGGGCGGGTGGTTCGTCTAACATGACAACTATGACCCAAGAAGTAGGATTTGACCTTTATAGGTCTAAAGAAATTGAATTGAAAAGAAAAATTGAAGTCAAACTTGTGACTTTGGTATGCAATGTCATTCAGTCTCAATTCTTTGAGCAAAACCCTAAGGCAGAAGCAGATAATCTAGGATTCAAAGAAGAATGTTAATTTCAAACTTGATACTAGAAATGGGGTCGATTTGATAAGCATGCGCACTGGAATACAATCTTCTATGTCTGACCATTGGTTTTTTCAGACGAGTCGACACGCTCGCCCTAAACAATAAGCCTTCTATTAGTTCTATATGCTGGCGGTGGTTTGCCTCCACCAGATCTCGATGAACCCACTGGCTAGTTCAGGGCTGCAGTTCACCGGCCTGTTTAGGTTGCCTCCAGGATTTTGACAGCAATTGGAATGTTCAGGAAGAATATAAAAAAAAGATTAACCCCTAAAGGACCAAACTGCGTTTTTTGGCAACATAGCGATTTTGGGCAGCTCACTATGAATGGAGTTTTAATTTTTTTTCTTTGAACATTTTACACAACATGTGTCCGAGGAGTAGCTTTAAGGCCCAACAATTTTCATAACTTTTGACTACATAGATAAAAAGTTATTGCATGATATGTGATTTTCTTTGAACTTTGGGCAGCCCGGGCAGCTCTGAAAATTTCTTTAGAAATGACTTTTAAAAAAAATAAAAATTTGAAATTGGTTCTTTAGATTTATATAAGCGTGGGAAGCTTTGAATCATTCAATTCCAATCAATGAGTCAAAAGTTATGAGGAGTTTAAGTTTGTGGGTAGTTATGGTTTTCAAAGACTCCATGCTTACCCTCAAACTTAAACTCCTCATAACTTTTGACTCATTGATTGGAATTGAATGATTCAAAGCTTCCCACGCTTATATAAATCTAAAGAACCAATTTCAAATTTTTATTTTTTTTAAAAGTCATTTCTAAAGAAATTTTCAGAGCTGCCCGGGCTGCCCAAAGTTCAAAGAAAGTCACATATCATGCAATAACTTTTTATCTATGTAATCAAAAGTTATGAAAATTGTTGGGCCTTAAAGCTACTCCTTGGACACATGTTGTGTAAAATTTTCAAAGAAAAAAAATTAAAACTCCATTTATAGTGAGCTGCCCAAAATTGCCTTGTTGCCAAAAAACGCAGCTTTTTCTTTTAGGGGTTAAAGACTCTCAAGGAACTCCACACTCGGAAGAGGGCGGCCCAGGTTTTTGTATATGGCGCCAATTCAAGTTCCAATGCAAGCTCCAATTCAAGTAGTTCTGAAGTAACTCCTAACCCCTCTCTAACTTGTTGCTTCCCTCTCTAACTTGTTGCTTTTGTAAGTTATTAGAAGTTGTTGGACAGAATATTTTCGACTTCAAGTTAGTTTGTATGACTGATCACGACTCTGAGTAAGTGCGTTTGCTTTGCAAGAATGTCGTCAGTAATCCAAATGAAGGCAAATACAAATTTATTCGCAAGGTATGTAATCTAGTACTTGAGTTGTCTGCTTTTGTAGATTACATTTTTTCTTATATCTAGTTTTGTGTCTACTGGAGAATTCCTTGAGCAATCCAGATTCTTTCTTTTGGGGGGCAGCCATTTGTGACGAGAGTGTATTCACTAGTAGAAAAGCAATGTCCAAAACTGTTGGTTTAGTTAGTTCGCGATTGGTTGCATGCTCACTATGCTAACCTAATCAACAATGCCTAGATCTAGCAAGGACACTTGTATTTGTGAAATGTGTTGGATGAAGGTAGGTATTTATTTATTTATTGAATATACACAAAGAAGATACATTTTGTAACAGTGTAGTCACCTTCTATGACATTTACATGCATTGATTTCTATACCTATGAGCCCTCCTTAGCTTCTAGATCACTTCCTTTAAGTCCTTCACAAAAATATTTGATTAGTTCATCTGAACCCTTCCATAGCATTTAAGTGGACGGTTTAATCGCTTGCACTAATCTCTTCTTGTCCCATCTGGATGGAAAAAATAACACAAAGCCATTAAAAAAGATTAAATCCTTGTGATTATCAAAGGAGCATCTTGGCCAAAGGACAGAACAACTTCAAGTGCAGGGAAGCAAAACAAAAACAGATAGTGTTCCCAAAAATGAGTAAGCCATGTTTGAACTCACAAAAGATTCTATACTACCACTTTATTTGCACACAAAAGAACATAGTTCTATTGGGCACGGGCTAGGAAAAATCGATTTGAGGTAACATCTTCTCACTGGTAGTGTCTCCATTCTAAAGAGTTTTTTCCAAGAAAATGTTCGATGGGAACTCTGATAGACTGATACATTCAATATTGAACTTGTACAAGAAAAAACATCAATTAGCACCAAAATTGCCAACATGCAAAATCAAATCAATCAAATGACAAATGTGGGGTACACACTTTGTAATAAAACTGATGCCCCTCATCAACAACAATACCGTAGTCAAGTATCAAAGAAGTGGCTATAAAAACGACACTTGATTGGGATGTATGTACATGTTCAGCAATTTATAAAAAACAATGAAGTGGTCAAAAGAGGTAAGACTCTTAACATAGTATCATAAGCAAGGATTAAAAATCCACCTAAAGACAAGTAGGCTTCATTCCAAGAAAAAGAAGATGCTCAAACAAAGACTGAGCAAGACCTTTGCAAGCAACCTTCTTGCACATAATAACATGACCTAATTGACAATGATCTCCAAACAAAAACCAACTGCCAAGGCCCCCCTTATTATCACCATTAAGACGCCAAAATCTCAACCTTATCAATTAGAAATCAGCACTGATCACAATCTGGCTCTATCCTCAAAATTCCAAACATCAAAATGAACCAGCTTCCACAGAATTGAACAACAAAGCAGGAAGATTCAGAAAATAAAAACGACCAGCAGGATATCCTCACCTATTTGGCTCTAAGAACTAGAGGAATCAAGTACTCTGACTTTGTTGCATGTGTTGATTCATCTACTAGAACCTGCATTGCAAGTATAAAAGTTCAAAAAATTATAGCAATACCTGAAGAATTCTAGACAAAAACCACACAAAATGATTAAAATTTGAAGGCATACAATCAAATTTTAGAAGAGATACTTTAGAAGGCATACTTCTGCAATCCCAATAGCATTTTCATATGGTGACATCAGTTTCAAATCCTTTTTAAGTAACTGGTTGTCTATTAAATGATATGATATGTACACCTCTAGCCAGCAAAAGCCCTTGCGACACAAACTAAATAACAAGGACCATCAATGCCAGAGCGCCTCCATACACAATCATCAAGTACAGCCAATACACTCCTAGGCTCACTTGACTCCTGCAGACCTTTCCTCCTCTTCAATTAGCTTCAAACACTTCACATCTTGTACAAGGTTAATTGCATTGCCACTTGTCAAAACGCCAATCAAAATTAAGGAGCACAAATACTACAACTAAACCTTCAAAACTTCATATTTTCCAACTTGCAAGTAGTATTGGCTAGCCAGAATGAGTCTAAACTCTAATTCAGGATTCCACTTGCTACTTCGTAAAAAAAAAGGAGTTTTCCAAAAGCAATTGAATGTATTCTGACAAATAGATTAAGACAGATAAATCGTCATATTTGTGACCAAAATGGCGAAATTAAAAACAATTGGCAATTTTCCGGTACCCTCTTTGGAAACTCAGATCTATGCCAATTTTAGTTTTTAGAACTCTATGAACTTGGACAATACAATTATGGCTTTGAAACACGTCATATTAGCGATAATGACCATTTAGGAAGCATCTGATCCTTCAGTAGTCAAAAGTATCCTTTTGGCTTTATTTATGGATGCATCCATCTCCTCGGGAATTATTACCCATCAGATAGTGTCTTGCAAATTGACTAAGTAATCGGTAGTTCTAAGCTCAGTACCTACATATTCATTCAGAATGCCAATCAAAATTGAGAATTGTGTACTTCAAAAGTGCAAACAATTCAGATCTAGCAACAAATAGCAACAAACAACAATACTCAGAGCAAAGATCCACTATTGACTTTATGGGTTGACTTGGAAGTGTCTGACTTGAGATACTTCGAACTTCCAGTAATGGACCTATGGAATAAAGTCATTTCAATTGCGTGGATTCCAATTGCTATTAACAGTGCAAGAAGATAATTTAGTATGATAAGATAAATGCAAGCACAATACAGGCACGAAGTTGTGAAATTCACCAACAAACCCTTCTTGTGAAGACTGCCATCATCATTTTCAATCATCTCATTGCTGTTGTGTCCCCCTCGTTTTTTCTAAAATAAAAACTCGCCCTGTGACATCAACAAAAACTTTCCATCAAACCGTCATTGTTGTTGCCAATTTGTGTCACCGATCAAAAACAAATCACCGTCACCTTGCGTGCACACCTAAAAAGATTAATTAATTCCTTGTGCCACAACAACTAAGTGAGCACGTTGTTGCAAATGCTTGAAACCCTAATACATCACTATTTGCTTCCAAACAGACACCGGGAAGAGTAATGCGTACTTGAGTCATAGCTACCACGCCTGAAGTGATTCTCTGCAAAAGACTGTAACCCTAAAATGCGTATGTGTGCCCAAAAAGTGCTAAAATTCCTGTGAATTTTAGAATACAAAGGTTTGCACATCATTAGCAGATGATGGTGTTAGATCCTCTGAGAAGATCCAGATAACAAATGAGACCAAGAATGCAATGTATACAAAACCTAGGATGGTCAGCAGTGGCAAATGTGACAGAAAATAAACAACAACAGAAAATAACTCATAAGAATGTTGCACAAACATTGTTTGCAAGGTTGGATACCATGCTTCCCCAGTAGCTAAGGGTACTTTGCTCAAACATAGCTCCAAATAGAGAATGACACATTATTTTGACGCCTTCAATACATTGTCCAACATGACAGAAAGATGCCACACCCTGCATCATCTACAAATTCCAACACTTGAACTTCCATTGTCCACCGTCTAAATAGAAGTCCGTCTTGAAAACAAAATTCCAAAACCCTGTGAAACTTCAACTTCAAAATCACACCGGGACAAATAAGATCAAAATTCTCTTGAAATACAATCCCAAAGGACCTACATTTGCATTAGCAAGAAGTGAATACAAATTTCCTTGCCATTCCTCCATAGAGAGAAGATCACAAAGTCCAAGCTCTAAAACTCACCCCCACATTCAAGGCCAAGGTTTGAGCTTTCAACAGGCCAATACAAAAACGAATGCAAAGATGAGCCCTACTCCTAAATCCTAACCCTAAGACAGCCCGGATCATCATGGCGGTGATGACCAACGGCTAAAGTTTTTTCCTCTGCGGCACAAGATCGACCGGGTTTTTATAAAAAATTCCAACAATCATCAATTTGAGGTATTAAAAAATCATAGCATAAAATATCCAAGTGATTTGTTGTGCCGCATCAGCAAGACAAGTGGTCAATGTACATTTTATAATTTTTGAAAACCTTGAGTATCCAGATCAACAACACATTGCCGTCATTTGTTGAAACCTTTACCAGAACCTATAGATTTCAACAAGTTGTGTCCACTTCTACCCGAAACAACAAACAAGTGTTGATTTTCTGTTGTTTTGGACGACATTTTCTACTAATGATTGTCCATTGGAAAAACCTATTAATATGGTTGGTTAAATTTTTTTGATCACAGAATGCATGCTGAGGCCAATGCCAAGAACTTCCATGATTTGATTATTGTGCTAGAAGTGAAGATTGACGAAACAAGTGTGGAGTTGACTCAGGCGTCACAATAATAACATCAGCCTGTCATTAGCAGAGTTTTGAAGGGAGAAGAATCCGGGAAAGAAAGAATTGGTACCTGAAGTTTTAGGTTTTGCAAAATAGCCGTACTTGATGGTGAGACGTAGAGGTAGATCTTCTATATGTTATCCGAGTTTGAGCTTGAAACATGGTCTGACAGTTTGTTCATATCCAAATTGAAGATTGATGACTTTATACATTTGTTGTCAAATCTCCTAGTAAGATGTTGAGCTTTAGTTGTGGAATCTCATGCTTTAGTTATGGAATCTCAATAAGTTTCCTTCAATTAAGGTAAAATAGCCCATTATGGACAGAAGACCCATTGTGGACACCTACAAATGACCCCATTATGGGTTTTTTTCAGTGAATGAGATTTGGGCCATAATCAATGTCTTAGCTAACCAGAATGGAGTGATTAGTGACCATAATAGGAATTTCCAGCTTTGTAGTGCTAGTTCATTGTAGTAAGTGATTGTTTTAAAGCTTCTATGTTAGAAAATATTGTGACTACTTTAGGTGAGTAAGATGACCGTTATGGATATAGTTTTTGTTGGTTTTGGGGTAGTCTAGAGACTCTTTTAGGCTACGATGGGCTGCACCTTCAAAAATTCATAACAAAGGTACACTTTGTCAAAAAAATATAATTTCAATTGCTCTTGCCATTTCTATTACTTGTCTTTATGTGGAAAAAAAATTAAAAAAATTAAGCAATTACATGAGGCCAAATTGCCCATTCTGTCCGTAATGGGCTGTTTTACCTTAAGCAATTGTGATTTGGAACCTGCGATTATGAATGCTCCCAGCTGCTAAGTTATTAATGCTAATAATGATGATCTGCTCCTTCCTGAGAAATTATATCTTAATATCTTTCATTGCTAACGATTACAGAACTTCAGAACTGTGATTATTGTAATTAAATTATGACGTGCAGGGTTGTCTTATTTGACATGTTTTTAGATTTAGGTGTCGTGTTGGACGTTTGATGTCGCGTGTCGTATAGGACAAAGTGTCGGACGGGCGTCCAACTTTGTCACGTAATTTCATCTTCAGCAGATGAAAAAATTTGAAATCTTACTATAACTATGAACCTAAAACGAGACCTAAAATTAGAATGTAATATGTATTCATGAAATTGAGAAACTTCACTAAAATGAAACTTTAATATGTCAAAATTGTAAATTTCTAATGATTTATTTTAAAGTCAACTAGACGTTTTAGATATTAGACATCTTGAGGGCTCTACAAGACGTCGTGTGACGTCTAGTTGTCGCGATGTCAGGGAAGAAAACCCTAATAACGTGTTAATTATGAATCCCAAACGTTTGAAAGCCTAGTAGACTCTATCTTGCACAATTTTGGAAAATGTTCTACTTGAACAATATTTAAAAAAATCATTTTCAAACAAAATTGAATAAAATTTATCATTCTATGTTCAACCAACAAATGTCTCAAAATCATCCAAAAGATCTTGCTACAACATCAGAAGTGAACAAGTTCAATTTGCCTTCTTCATCAATTAAGCTTCGTATGTACAAATTAAACATATAATATTGTTTTGTAGGTGATTCTCTAGGGTCCACACGTCTTATTTTGAATTAAAAAATTAGGATTTTTTTTAAAATTTTTATTTCAGATGTGGCAATTGTACAAGGTACACTAGTAGAATTGAAAACAAAGATTGAAGTCAAACTTGTAACTTTGGTATGCACTATGTCACAGTTTACTACCTTCTTAGGTAGAAGGTCCTAAAATGGAGTAGGCTCTAAATGGTTCTCTAAAATGGTCTTCTAATGTGAAGGTACATTTTGCACTCTTCATTGCATCATCAATGTACAAGCACTGTAGATTTCAAGAGGTGGTCCATTTCAGTATCCACTACATCTATGCTAAAAAATTCGTAATTGATTCCTCAAAGGTCGAAAAAATATGAAACAACTTGGATAAGATGTCAATTCCATTCTTCTTTTGATGACAATTTATAAGAATACTTCAAGGAGTTTAGCTTCCCACAAATGCAAATCAGCTGGTAAAAGATCCATTTATGGACCTCCTACCTTATACTACTATTACGTTCTAGATCAACATTGCTCTTAAATTTTGGTATATCTTCGTAGTAGCATGATTCTTTACATAACCAGGCCAACTGTTGACCTAAAATATACAAAATTTCTAGCAAATTGTTACAGTTTAATACCAAGAAATATAGAATAAGTCAACATGTGCATAAAAAGATCGAAAGAATGGCGTGTTTAGTCTTCCTCAGTACTTATATTTATGTAGGAATTCAGCTATCACAAACTGTAAAAACAAACATTCACGGAAGCTAGTCAATACTCATATTTGAGGTAAGGACACCTAATTGTGACCCCTTCCTAATTGTGTCACAAAGCATACCCTTCATCATTTCAAAACGTATTTCTAGAGCTGTCATGTTTTTTTAGAAAAGGCACAAATCTTATTTACAAAGCACAAATCTCATAAGACAAATATGACTATCCAATAATTAGAACTTTGGAACAGACATTGTACATTGTGACGCAAGTAGATATACTTAAGCTTGCAAGGACCTCTCTTCCTTTGGTTGCTGTCTTCATGTAACGGTAGGCACAATTGCTTCTTGTTTGTGTTGCGTTTTTGATTCCTTTCATGGTTTCATCTTCACGACAACCTAATAACCTGCACAACACACCGTGCACTCTGAGCACTCCGACACATTCATAATTCCCGTCATCACTATGCCGACCTTAAGAGTCACATAGTCCATGCGCACAGCTTAGAAAGTTAGGCACAGAGATCTGACTGTCGCATATCAATAAGGCGGATATACCCATAGCTACTACATATTATAAGGTAACATAAGCTACTACTGCAAGTGCATTGGGAGAAACTTGAAGGAAGAAGTGACCTCTGATATCCCACAACAGACATTTACTGTCAACAAGCACATCCTATGATGCCGAGAAGAAGTTTTCAATGACAGTCCAAGAGAAAATTGCTCAAATTCATGAGTCATGATCTTGCATTCACCTGTTAGATCTTTCTAATTGACAGACTTGATATCAACAATATTGACATTTAGTTCACTGATCTCTAAGTTCCATATATTTATCAGCAGATATGTACGTATCACATCACTGTACGCTAATAAGAAATATATTGTCAATTTAAGATACACTCTGAAAGATTTCGCTACCCTCAATTATTCTTGCGTCATTTCGTCTACGCATTCAAGCAAGGATGAACAACTTCAGTCTCAATGCTTTGAGCAAACCCTAAAGCAGAAGCAGGTAAGCTAGGACTCAGAGAAGAATGTTAATCTCAAACCTGATAATAGAAATGGGGTCGATTTGATAAGCATGCGCACTGGAATACAGTCTTCTACGTCTGACCATCGGTTCTTTCGAACGAGTCGACACGCCCGCCCTGAACAAATAAGCCCTTTCCGCCCCTGAACTGACGAGTGGGTGGCAGTGTAATCCTCACATCAGTTGATCACCTCCTTGGACTAGCTGCTATCCGTAATCACAGTTGCTTCTCTCATTTAAGTCAATTTTGTATTCTTCTCATTGCTCTATCTTCACGTGTACAGTATAATCTGCAAAACACACAGTGCACTCTGAGCACTCTTCAGACACATCTACATCTGTCGTCATTGTTACTCTGACGAAAACAGTGAATGACATGGTCAAAGAAAGCAGGTGAATCTCACCTTCAATTTGTTTCGAGGTCTTCAGGCATGGACCTCCATAGCTCAAGTCCCACCGCGTGTCGACTCGAAGTAGTTTCCAGTTTCCCACGACCAGAGAATTCAAGGATGTGTTCAACTTCAACTCATTGTCCATCATCGACTCCAGCTTTTTCCAAGTATTACTTTCCACATGATTTGCAGCCGTTAAATTCTCGCTATCCCAAAAAGGCCACGAATTACCGTCGCTCTGTTTCGGAACATGCACAACCTTCAGCGTGTTGTTTGACTTCAACAACCTAGCCAGCTCCTTCATGAAATGTACTCCCCGACAGTCAGACCTAGGAACAAGTTTGAGTGTCGTGAGAGAGGTGTTCGCTCTCGAACCAGACAGACTACGGACTAGCTCTTTCAGTCCAGCAACGGAGCATGGAAAGCCAAATTCCTGCAACGAGCGATTAGCCTCAAGGGCGCTGCCAACGAGTGCGCATCCATCGTCCCTGCTATACGGGCAACACAGCTCAAACTTCACTAACGAACTATTAGAACGCACCACATCCGCTATAGCCTCGTGGCAATTCTTGCACACTAATTTCTCGCAAATAAATCCTTCCCCTAAATCAGTCTCCTTCGACGATGCGATCCTTATCACGAGCTCCTGGAGAGCAGCACCGTCAGTCAGAGGCTTCAAAACCGTCCCTAGTGATGAGTGATTAGCTGGCTTTAAATCACACGATTTGAAAACCAACGTACACGACTCCAAAGTCGTGTTCTGCTCGAAGTACTGAGCAATGCTCTGCTCATGCTCGGAAAGAGACATCGGACGAGTGTCGAGTGTGAGCGTTTTCAAGAACCGAAGCTCACCGAGTAACCTCGGTAAATGCGGGTGATAGAAACGGTAGAACATGAGATCTAAAGTAGTGAAGCTACTGCAGGAGCCGAGAATAGAGAAGAGCTCCACCATTAGGTCATTCAACTCCGGCACAAAATCACTCTCTTTGTAAAACACGAAATCGCCGCGCTTCCAGGTCGGACATTCAGCCATCGTTCGAATGACTTCCAAAAAATCCAAATTCTTATGAAAAGTACGAGACGTCTCCTCCTTTTTGTTACAGCTTCCGCTCGTGCTCTCGTATCTCCGCCTCATAGTGATACAAAACGGGTCGGGGATGCCCCCGACTCCTATATCTGCGGAGTAGAATGTACGCTCCCCTGGTGAAACGTGACTCAAAAACAACCGAAGATCGTCCAATGTCGCAGACGGTGTCGAAGAAGAACAAGAAGGACGCGAAGATCCTGTATCCAGTGCCATTGAAAACACCTCGAATCTGTGAAAGCGTCCGCAAAGCAATAGCACGATTCAAATTGCATAAAAAAATTCTAAATCACAACTAAAAAATTTGCATAAGAAATTTCAGAAGCACGATTCAAAATTGCAATAAGAAATTTCAAAAGCACGATTCAAATTTTGCATAAGAAATTTCAAAAGCACGATTCAAATTTGCACAGGAGTTGCATTCTGTCAGAATTCATGACCGCTTGCTCAAGCAGAGCCACGAAGCAAATTGGCAGTGACGAAGGGAGAATGGCCAGAATCTTGAGGATTTGGTAGATTTTTCGGAGCCTTTACAGACAGGGTACACGTGTCACAGTGCTCAAATGAGTCGGTAAATTTGCTGCTTCCTAGATTTGTTAAATCTCTAATTATCGTGGATAATGATAGTTGATGACTGCGATTCCTGCTTGAAATTAGGGCCCCAAGCTGAAATCCTGCTCGGTTGAACTGGAGGTTTTTAAGTAAAATAATTCATGGCTGGAGAAAAATCTAGACGGCTAGATGTTTATTTTTGCAATTTTATTTATTTATTTTTTTCTTGAAACACATGGACCACTTCCATTGCAGGGGAAACAGTACACAGAACCAGAGGGACCAGCCCTCGGTGGAAATTCTTTTTTAAAGCATTTTCTCACTACCAAAATTCTACTTAAATTTTTTTTTTAAACCTAAAAAGCCAGGCCAAAAGTCTAGCCACACAATGACGGGTGCCAGCCTGTCATCAAATTGAACTAACCTAAGCGGCCAACCCAGGGCCAAGCTAGATGCAACATACAGTTGTACCGGTGCCAATCAGGTAAAATTTCCCATCTTAGGATGAGCTAAGTTCAAGTTCATCTGCAAATGTGATCTTTCACCAAAAAAATTGGTTTGGAGCCAGATTTTATCGAAGCGCTGGAGAAAGGTGCCAGATTTATTTGGATACAAGGCACACAACTTGGTTGTCCTAAGCCATGCTACACGTGAGTGATCCACGATAGCTTCCCATAAAACTTGTTCAAGTTTCTAAGATGGCCAGGGTTTGTTGTTGAAGAGTTTTCTTTTCTTTACCATGATCTTGAGTTCTTGACACAACCTGATTAAAAAATTTTGCACACAAATTGCATCAAAGTTGCTCAAAAACCGTAAAGCATGGAGTGATAAGGTAGTATGCAATCTGAAAGCGACTAATGTAAGGGCTGGTCTGCCTTTTTCACAAGTTTCCTTTAATAAAAATATTTTTGAATCATTTTTCAGAGAAAGAAAAATGGATGCGGAACATAACACAAGTGGTTTCATATTTTTTGAATTATTTTTGAATTACTTATGAATTTTCAAAAAAAATTGTTGTAGGCACCTATTTGTGACCCTAGGTCTTCCAAAATCTGAGCACTTGCAACTTCTAAAGTGATTTGAGTAAATGAAGACCAATTATTGGCTCTTGCAATAAATAACACTTTTCTCTCGATTCTCTCAATGGCTTGAGAGGTCCATTTAAGGACTACCTAATGTCCATTTCAGACCTAAATATAGGATCAATTTGAAGAGGCCGCTCGCTTTTAGAGCAAACTACCTTAAGCTAATCACATTGTTGACGAAAAGACAAAGTTTGCCTTTTCAATATTAATATATGAATTCACTTCATCCTTTTTCATTTATGAAGCTTGTAGAAGACTTAACCCCTCAAGGCCTAGGGCCTTTTTGGGTTTGAAAACATTGTTGCTTTTGAAGTGATATAGTTCAAAATGTTAGTAAGGTATAAAAATCTCAACTGTACAATCTTGTAGTGTACGTGTTGCAGATGACGTGAATTAAATTTGGAGTCATTTGACCGTGTAGATTGCAAGATTATAATGTTTTAGTGTAGAAAAAAGATGCTGAATTTTTTTCTAGAAACACATTTGGAGGTGAAATTCGATTTCTAAACCTCCTCAAATGAAAAAATTTAAACTACAAAGTGATTCAAAATCAACATACATACACATTGATGAAAAAAAAACGTCATTGAATTGACTCATTGTGTCTACAAAATGACTTTCAAATGTCAAAAAATAGCAAAAAAAGTTGCAAAAAAACACTTCTAAAGCTGAACCTCCTTCTACTAAAATGCTTCTCAATCACTCATACCATTTTGTATTGATATGAAATTTTAGCCACACAAACTAGACTAGTATGCGCAACTTTTCCAAAAATATTTATTAGAAATGGACATTGTATGAAGAAAAAACAACCTTTGGAAGTTCATTGTAATCCAAAAATGTCGGGATCTTGAACTTTGAATTGCTCCCAAACATTCAAAACAACTTGGATTGACATGAAATTTTCCACAATAATAAGACTTCAAGGAGAATATAATTCAACAAATTTTATTGAAAACAAACATTACATGAAGGAGATACAAGCATATTTATATAAAAAAAACTTCAAAGATGACGTCATATTTTGATTTATTTCAGTAAATTATAGAATTGATTATAATGAAAATTAACTCTATTGAAAGTTAGGCCATCCTTAGAAATACTTATTACAATTATTTTGATGAGACAGATTTGCGTAAAATTGATTTTAAATATGTCCAATGCACCTTGCAAATTCAATACTATTTCTGACAAAATAATGATACATAAAAGTCCTTTCTTCAAAGAATAAAATATAAATTCTATTAATACATACAACAATTCCATGTACAACAACATATTTTTCATATTCTTCAAATATATAAATGATATTTTATGTTCTTGTATGAATTCAAGAATCATTTCATAAAATTTAATAGACTGTGACAATCCTCAAATGAAAACTAAATAGTCCATAACACATAAAATATTGAAAATTTATGTAATTCACCTATTGAAGGTTATAATCTATTCAATATAAAACATAGAAATGAGTCCTTTTAACTACAATCATACCATATTTTCTTCTAATCTTCAAAAACAAAAGTACAACTAGAAAAAAGTGGACTGTGACAGTCTTTTTTGGATCACCCTAGCTTGCAATTGCCCAAGAGTGAGTCCACCTATAAATCTAATGATGACCGTCCTAGATGGAATGATGAGTATAATGCACCACCCATTTGGAAAGGACCACCATATAATCCTAACACCCAACCAATATAAAGCACCTCAAACAGGAAAACATATTGTGTGCTATCAATGTGGGGAGTTGGGTCATTATGCTAATGAATGTCCAAATCCTAGGAGAGAAGAAGGTTATATCCCTATATGTGGAAGATATAGGAAATCAGGACATACCGCAAATGATTGTCGTGACAAATTTCCTAGATTTCCACCTTCTGATAGAGATTGGAGTCAAGGAAAACAAGTTTTCATTAAGGACCTACTAAAGGAAAGGGAAGTTAATCATATAACTAAAAGTTTAAATGATGAGAAGTGGGAAAAACTGACTTATCCTGTTGGTACCCGTAGTGCAACTAAGAATAAAGTGATACTACAGAAAGAAACCCCCCAATTGGGAAAAGATAGTCAAGATACAAAAGAAGAAGAATCAGATAATGATTCTCAAATGCCTTTAATTATTCAAAAATCAATTATTCTTCCTGAAATTCCTATGGTAGTTGAAAAAACAATTCCAACTGCTTTACCAGCTTTAAAGCCTAATGCAAAAATAATTGTTACTAAACCATTGATGGAACCAACTCCAAAATTGAATAGACCTAGAAGTCGAACTATGAAGTTAGCACTGGACATAAAACCTTATGATATATTAGAAAATTTAAATCAAATTCAACCCCAAATAACCTTAAGGCAACTACTGGCTATAGCACCCAAATGTCAAAATGAATTGAGCCATTCAATGGTTAGAAAATGTACTAAGGACTTAGAAATTCATGATATTTCTTTAGATTTGGGAGCCCCAATTGTGGAGATTATGATTGATGGATCTTTAGCACAAGGTGTCCAGGTTGATAGAGGATCAAGTGTCAACCTCATGAATAAAAAAACTATGGATGAAATTGGTCTTACTAATATTGTTCCTACTTCAATCATTTTGAGGATGGCAAACTAAAATAGGGTTAAACCTTTAGCAATGTTGCCTCAAGTTCCTACTATTATTGGAGGACTTGAATTTAAAATTGACTATGTTATTTTTAAATTCTCTGAGACAACTTCCTCTTATCCTATCCTATTAGGAAGACCATGGCTCTATTTAGCCAAGGCAAAAGATGATTGGGCAAAAGAAACTTTAACTATTAAAAAACAAAAACAAAAAATTACTTTACCTATGTACCCTATCACTTATCGTGGGGAGATTCAAGATGAGCAATCCAAAGTAATATTTAATAATTCTTATGATACTAGTCATGCAGACAATAAAGAAGAGACTACTAATACTATTTCTCAAAATCCCCATACTTATAAATGCAATGGAATGGGTGCATATTTTATCCCAATGGGTGATTGTGAGGATTTTGACAATGCCATATTGGCATGGCAAAATTTTGATGTCTTAGCAATAGGTACAAAAGAAGAATCTGACCCAGAACCACTATTAGAATTTGACCCTAAAGAAATGGAAGAAATGTTTGCTGACTTAGATACTACCTCTATTGAAATAGGTAGTTTAAAAGAAACTTGTCAAAATATGAATTTGGGAACCGAAGAAGATCCTAAAAATATAAGAGTATATTCTAAAATGACTAAAGTTGAATGGAAGTACTGGTGGAATTTCTTCAAAAGATAGAAAAGTGCTTTTGCTTGGACATATAAAGATTTAAAAGGAGTACCACTAGAAGTCTATGAACATAAGATCATTTTAGAAGAAAACACTAAACCGATTTGTCAAAGACAATATAGGATAAACCCAAAATATTCATTAATGGTCAAAGAGGAAATAGATAAACTCCTAGATTGTAGTTTTATTTATCCTGTACTCTCTAGTGAATGGATTTCACCTATTGTTGAAGTAGCCAATAAAAATGGAAAAATAAGAATTTGTCAAGATTTTTGCAAATTAAATAGTATTACTTGTAAAGATTTTTTTTCCCTACGTTTCACTGATATCTTATTAGATGTGGTAGCCGGACATGAGTGCTATTCTTTCATGGATGGATTCTCAGGCTACAATCAAATTCAAATTGCTCCTTTATAGCAATTATTGACAATGTTCACTATAGATTGGGGAACGTTTGCCTATAGAATCATGCCTTTTGGACTTTGTAATGCTCCCGCTACTTTTCAGAGGTTGATGACCATTGCATTTCAAAAACACCTTAGAAAATTCAATGAAATATTTTTAGACGATTTTTGTGTTTTTGGCTCTAAAGTGATCATACAAAATGTTTAGAAAAATGTTTCAAGCAATGTGCAGAATATGGGATTTCAATTAATGCTGCTAAATCCCAATTTATAGTAACTTTTGGTAGATTACTTGGTCATATAGTGTCAGCCCAAGGAATAGCAGTTGACCCAGATAAGGTGTTTATTATTGTTGACTTACCTACTCCTAATACAGTAACAGAACTAAAGGGATTTTTAGAACATGTTGGATATTATAGGAGGTTTATATATAAATATGCCAACATTATTGTCCCTTTAACTCAATTATTAATAAAAAGTCAAGACCCCCCAGTTTGGACAGATAAATGTACTACTGCCTTCTAACCCTAAAACACAAATTAACTACAGCCCCTATCCTAGTTTCTCCAAATTGAGATAAGGACTTTGAAGCTTATGTTGATGCTTCAAATGTTGCAAATTGGGAGTGCTCTAAGTCAAAAAGATGAAAAGGTTCATGATCATCCAATCTATTACGCTAGCAGACAATTATCTAGTGCAGAAAAAAATTATTCTGTTATCGAAAGAGAAGCATTGGGAATGATCTTTTCAATTCAAAAATTTAGGCACTATTTACTCTGTTATAAATTTATTTTTCATGTGGATCATGATGCTTTAAAATATATGATTAATAAACCACAGTTAAGTGGAAGAATTGTCAAATGGGTACTTCTCTTACAAGAATTTAATTTTACTATCAACATTTGACCTGGAAAAAGTCATGTAAATGCTGATCAATTATTTAGACTTAATGAAGAAGTAGGGAAACAAGCCATAGATGATAGCTTTCCAGATGCCCAACTTTTTCAAGTTGATGTAATTTCTCAACAATTTGTAGAAATTATGAGTTATTTATCCACTAAAGAGTTTCCTTTAGAATTTAATGAAAAACAAAAGAAAAAGTTAATTTATAAATCTCAACCATATACATTAATTGACAAAGTCTTATTTAAGTTAGGACAAGATGGAGTATTACGTCGATGTATTCACTTTAGTGAAGTACAATCTATTTTGAGAGGGTGTCATGATGAATGTTGTGGAGGTTACTTTGCCGGTTTTGTAACTGCAAAGAAAGTATTACATTCCGGTTATTGGTGGCCTACCTTATTTAAAGACGTTGCAAAATATGTTAAACGATGTGACCCTTGTCAAAGAGTTGGGAAACCATTAGATGTTTTTTGGGGGGTTGGGAGGGCCGTTTCAGGCCCGTTCCCGACGCTGGTCCCCTCCCGCAGTTTCGGGGAACGGCTGTTCCCAACAAAAAAATTTTAAAAAAAAATAAAAAAATAAAAAAATTTTAGTCTTGAAACGAAAAAAAAAACAGAAAAAAAAAATTTCATTTTTTTATTTTGAAAAAAAATATATTTTTTTCCGACGTGGCAGTCGCTCGGCCACGTCAGCGAGCTGCCGCGACCCTGATTTCGGCAGTTCCCACAGCTGAGAACACGCAGCCCTCCACAGGGGGAAATCTCATCTAATGCTACTCCTACTTCAGCCATGCCTTTTCTAGTAGTGTTTTTGCCAAATACGACCATGCAGCTCATTTCCTTTCTCGCTCGTGGTCCTTGTAGGTTGATGTAAGCAGCCGTTTGAAGACTGTAGCATTGGCGGATTTGTCAATCCCTGAGTTGCAAACATTGCTAACCCAGCTACAGGAGGGGTGGAGTGCGACAGAACTAAAGTCTTTTGCAGGAGCAAAACTACAAGCATCAATTTGTTGTTGGATCACGCCAAGCCAACAAATTGTGTGATGCTAGGATTCTTGCACATGTATTCCTAAGTCCTTTCTCTCTTACATGCTTGCGAATTCTTGAAATCTTTCATTCCTGGCGTTCTGAGTCATGGTCCAATATTGAATGCCGTTGTTGTTGTTCTTATTGCACATGCACTAATGCTCGGTTCTTGAGTTTGTTGTGTAGTTGGTGGGCTCAGGTTTTTTTTGGCGGCCATTGTATTACAATTTTCCTATGGCATTTACACATAGACTTGCAGTTTTTCCATTTTTGTAACCATAGTTTTGAGAAAGTTATGGTTGTGCATGGACCGGTAGCGTTAGAATTTAGAACTTTACCATTTTTTTCTGTCGCCATAACTTCCTCCAAACTCCGTTTGCACATTTCATATTCACATTGTGTTCATGAACACATTATATGCATTCGTTTCTACATTGATAATTGTTGGTAATGTCTTGTTTGTCTGCCTTTTAGTTTCAGCCATGCATGTATATGTCTCGGTGTATGTTTATTGCATTCCAGGCAATATGTTTAAGGAGCTGAACTATAAATCCTACAGCAGTTTTTCTAACTCCAAGCAGTAAGCAAGTGGAAAAAAATAGGGAGGGTGAGTCAATATTCACTAACAGTACTCAGTAGTCCTTAGTGCAAAAAAATATGGAGACCAAAAAGAAAAATATAGTTTGAAAAAAAAAATCACTAACTCAATAGTCCTTAGTGCAAAAAAAATATGGAGCCTAAAAAGAAAAATGTAGTTTTTAAAGAAAATCACTGAAACTCAGTAGTCCTTAGTCCAAAAAAAATATGGAGTCCAAAAAGAAAAATATAGTTTAAAAAAAATCACTAACACTTAGTAGTCCTTAGTGCAAAAAAAATATAGAGTCCAAAAAGAAAAATATAGTTTTTGAAAAAAATGTAGTAGAAAAAAATTTGGATAGTAGAATAGTATATCATAAATTCATAGCAATTGGAAATTAAAACTAATGAATGCCCCCTAAATAATACCCCATAGTAGAAAATTATATAATCATAGAGTGCAAAATAATCTATACACCATAAATAATACCCCTTCTTTAATTACCCGGTTATCGCACGTGTATGCTTATTTTCTTCAAGGATTGCACCCCCCGAGAGCTTTTTCCAAAATGCAATTAGCTCAAACTATCTTAACCAATGGGAATAGTATGCTCATGGATGCATCAGGGAGGTGGCATGATATGGCATCAAGACTGATTACATTCTTATCAATGCAATTATAACACATGGCCAACAATCACTTCAAAAGTAATATTGTATTTAAAAGACTAAGAGCATCTATAGTGGTGTCATGGCAAACAATCCCTCTATCGGCAAATGGAGGGACATTCCACGAGGCACGCATAGTGCCAGTATTTTTTTAAATAAATTGTCCCAATGCAAAGCCGGCAATCCAAATGTCAAATGGACCTTTAGCATTCTAAAAAGAAAGAAAGAAAAGAATATACATTAAAAAAAACTTTTCATTGAAACAAAGGAAGTTTGAATTGATTGGCACGCTTAACCATGCGGAAAAAAATTGACAATGTGGATAAAACACTACAAGAGAAAGGGGTGTTTTAAGTAGTGTCCTAGACATCACATCTTTTAAGTAACGTCTTTTAAGTAAGTTTTTAAGTAAAATTTTACTAGAAAGACAATCTTTTTAGTAAAATTTTACTTAAGAACTTACTTAAAAGACGTTACTTAAAAGACGTGATGTCTAGGACATTACTTAAAACACCCCTTTCTCTTGTAGTGAAGGTAGACAATAATGATTATTTCTACCGGAAGACAACTTGTGGGCCCTTCAAATTTTGGAAATTTGCCGGACTTGGGAGGTTGCATATCGAGACTGTGGAAGTGCCAGGACCCATGACAGTTGCATTGGGGTGCAATTGTTTTACTAAGGACTGACAGCTCTGTAAAGTGCCAATAGAGGCGCTCTTCGAGTGTCCATTGCAGATTCTCTAATGGCAGTTTGGTGGTGCATACGCCACCCTTTGTTGTTTCCAGTTCCCATCGACTGGATGAGAAATTAATGACAGAAGAGAGCTAGTGGCAATTCAGTTTCTGTTCTTGAGTGGTTAGGTTTGGCAACGCCACCTTAGCTCTGTAAACCCTAAACTGCAACTGCAATTCTACATTCGAAAGAGACCTAAAGTAGTTACTAAGTTTGCACGCAGAAGCCTAAGGGAGAGACGACGCTGAGAGCTTGAAGAGTGTTCATCGGAGAAACTGCAGGCCTGCAATTGCTAGACGGAGCTTTGCAAGATTGTGATTAGTTGGAACGGGATTGTGATTGTGGATTGAGAGAGTGAGAGTGTTAAGGATTGTGATATGGAAAATAGAACATTGTTTATCAACATTGAGAGACTAATCAAGTGATCAAAAGTTGAACAAGACAGAGGATTAAGAGGTTGCTTGTTTTGATTCTTGAGTGATGGTGGTTGCTGAAATTTGAGCGGTGCTGTGTGAGATCGATTGGTAGCACTAAGAGGTTGGTAGTTTGATTGAAAGAGTAACAATTGAGTGTATCAAAATTTGACTGATCAATCAAGTTGTTTGAATAACTGAGGGAGTGAATGCAAGTTCGATTGGTGGGCTGATGAGAATTTGAGAACAAGTAAAAGTATACTTAGAGCTGTGAATTGCCTCGCCTTGCTTCCCCATTCAATGTCTCTTTCCTCCCGATCACCGTAGTGTAACCCTAATTTTCAGCAAGAGCGGAGATTTCGAGGAGGAATTCAAGTGCTGGGTTCTATTCTTTCTCCTCACAATTTTGATAAATGTCTCTAAATCTCCACAGAATCTCCACAGCTTATCTCCTTATATTGTTTGCGGAGTTTTTCATTATTTTTGATTATTAAGTTTTCCCACCGATTAAAAGATGTGACTGCGATTGAAGGAAGGATGAAACGTGTCAAGGAAACGACAATGGCACGCGGTGATGCAGGGTGACGCATTTTGTCACGTTTAAGTGGTGGAATTGCCGAAGGTTTATGGCGTTCATGTTTCGTCATGTTCATTTGATACGGCTTATGGCGACTGTCTTAGTCTATACACTACAAGGGAGCAGTGTCAATTCGGACATTTTTTGTCAATTTTTTGTCAATTTGGACATTTATTTGTCAATTTTCTGTCAATTCGGACATTTTTTGACATAATTCTGTCATTTTGGACATTTTAGTCAATTAGGAAGTGTCAATTTGGACACTGTTTTCTTGTAGTGCTAGTTTAATTTATCGACCAACTCATGCCATGCTTTTCAATTATTCTGGTAATATGAAGTCTAACTCTATGTCTTGCTATCATAGTTGGACCTTCCACCGCAAAAGACCCGGGGTTTGCCTCCAATTTAGTTTGCGGCAAGGGTTTCCACAGCAATTGGCATGTTCAAAAAAAATATGAAGCAACACTTTAAGGCGCTTAAAGAGCTCCAAGCCAGGAAGAGGGCCGCCCCGGCTTCGATATTTGATGCCAATTCTAGTAGTTTTGAGGTAATTCCTAACCTCTAACTCCTCTCTGACTTGTTGCTTTTGTAAGTAATTAGAAGTTGTTGGTCAAGTTAGTTTGTACGACTTTGAGTAAGTGCGTTTGCTCTGCAAGAAAGTCGTCAGCAATCCAAATAAACCTTGATTCAATTTTTTTGTCACAGGACGAGGCCAATGCCAAGAGCTTCCAGTACAATTGTTGTTGTACAATACAATGTAGCTTTTGTAGAGTGTAGTGTTATTTTTTGGCACACCAGTAACAATACTTTGAAGTGGGGGTGATTTAATTCATGTAGTACGTGCTTTAGTGAAACGTCACTTTCCGTTATTTTGGTGGCAATCCATTCGCCATATATTTTGACATTTACATTACAAGTTTTGCTCTCAGTCTTCCAATGTGTCTTAGATGTTTGCGGGAATTTTCAATCTCTGACACCCCCGCAATTTTCAATTTGTGTAAAACTCAAAATGCTAAACCACACACTACTAGAAAATTCAGTGTCCATTTCTTTAGAGTTTTCAGTTAATTCGGACAACTTGATTCGGACACTTTTTTAGCATAGTTATGTTGATGATGCCACATAGGATGAAGGTCCTTTTGAATGAGCCACATCAATTAAAATCAATTGCCACGTCATCAAAAAATATTAATATTAATATTAATATTATTATTATTATTATTATTATTATTATTATTATTATTATTATTATTATTATTATTATTATTATTATTATTATTATTATTATTATTATGTTTGAAATTGTCAAAAAAAATGTCCCTTCCAACCCCTCTTTGAAATTTGTCCATAACTTTTGATTGGAGTTCCAAAATCTCAAACGGATTTTTGGACATTAAACTTAACTTGATTATTCAACTTTTATTAGTTCAAAGTTTTTTGAAAAAAGTCAATCTTCTATGCCTAAATCAGGTCTAAAATTCTACTTTAACCACAATTCCTACTTGTAACTTAACTATGAATGGTTGAGCTCCAATTTGCATATCCCATATGCATTGTCTCACCTCCTACCACCCCACTCCTATAAAGTCCTTGTCTTCTCCTTTGTTCACACTCCAAAGTAAGCGGCATTCAAAGTTCAAATCCTAAAATACATTGGATTTCTTTGAATGTAGAGCCCTATGTCTTACTTTAAAATTTGAAGTGCAAAAATTTGGAAATCTTAATTAATTTGGTTTAATTAATTAATCTGCTGATGTGGTAGCCTTATCCACATGGTGGGTCTGATGACGTGGCATCCTACGTGTATGGCAGATTTTGCCTCCATGGTAGATTTTCGAGTAATAATAATTTTTTGATAATAATAATAATAATAAATATTATTATTAAATATCATTATTAATATCAAATTATTTTATTTTATTTTATTATTTTATTATTTTATATTATTAATAATATTTTTTGATGATGTGACAATTGATGTTGGATTCATGTACCAAACATTTCACTATAACAAATTCATGCTATCTATGTTGATATTCAAAATAACATGTGAAATTGCCATTTTCACAACGGGGATAGTTACCATCAACACAAATCAACAGAAATTGCATTAATTCGGGCCCCCTTTTCTAGTAGTGACATTCGGCAAGTGAATTTCGATGGGGAAATTCATAGATACGTAGATGGACACACAGATACTGGATAGACAAAGAGCTTGACATGGGGTCCAAAGGACGGCAAAAGCCTCTCAGGCAACAGGTTGCAGAGGCGCCTGTTGTGGTTGACGGCAGTGGATCTGGCCTTCATCAAAGCAGCAAACCTAGTTTTCACAAATGGAAGCATTGCAACATATCGATTTTTACGACATTCTTGTTACAACGACGAATTTGGGGTTGACGAATATTTGTAGATTGACCACGATCGTTTGTTTTTGGGGTTTTGTTTGTTTGGCTTATCAGTCGTCTAGAACGTCTGATGTGGTGGTAGAAGCTGGTCTCCGAAGAGATAAGACCGATGAAGACAACGTGGAGCGAACGGCGGAGTTCAAGAACATACTCAAGGAAGTGGAAGAATTAGGTTTGTACAATGCTCTTTGAGTATTTGGGTTTAGGGTTCAGGGTCATTGATAATTGAAATGGAGCTTACTTTTTGCCTCTTACTGTTAGGGTTTAAGATTGTGATGATTAGTTGAAGCTTTGCAATATAATCTGGATTTCTTGCGAATTGTGAGACTGCTGATACTAGGGTTTCTTTTCATTCGTGTGTTGTGTTTCAGTAGCAATTTAATGAGAAGCTGGGAAGGAAGCATAATATTGCCTCACTTTTAGGACTCAGATTGTGATGGCTAGTGTTGATGGAATTTTCGTATACTTTGCGCATGATTTTGTACTGCATCCAACTAGTTGCAGCATCTTTGGTCTTTTGAAGTCTTGCAGCGTAAATTTTAGGTTCCTGCATTTTAGGGGATTGGTGGAATGAGGTTTTTTGTTTTGTACGTTTACTGAGCTTCACCAGTATATTTGTGGATTTCGTCGTGGCATTAGGAACCTCAATTGAAATGGAAGGATCGCAAGAATTTGGAGACTACGAAATTGGTAGCTCTTGGTTCAAAGGTAGGATCCAATTGCGGTGAATTGCAGTAATTTTCTTTGTGGTGAAAAATTCAAGACACTTTCTTGCAGGATTGAGGATTTTAGCAATGATATGTCTAGATTTTGATCATGCATGCACAAAATTCTGTACAAAAACAATCCTAAGAAATATTTGAAGCTCGGATATGAACTATACCTGTGATGTTTTCGTAAGGCTTGCCGTAGCTCAGTTCAAGAGCTCTTACGGTTTAAGCTATTGTATTTAGTAATGTTACCGATAAGGACAGGAGTTGTTTAGAGGACCCGGTGTTGTATTGAGGGTCCTGGTCGATGTGCTCAACCCTAGGACTCCTCTTTGTAAAGTATTTATTAGAAGCTAAAGCGGGAAGGCTTGCATGATCTCGTAGCCATTCCATCCTTGCTACGTTGTGTTCGGTTCGTGATTAACGAGGGCTTTGGAAGCACTTGGAAGTGAGGATTGGATGTCTTTGAGGGCCTTCAAAGAAGTGAACCTGGAAGAAATATAGTATGTTGGCTCCTCCTGCAGGTTCTTTATAGTACAAACTAGCTAGCTGATGTGGACTAAACTCCTTCCATTGAGATCTTTGAATATGGGTAGCAAAATGTCTGTGGTACGCATTCAAAGTGCTTGAGGTAACTCATCCGTGACAAAGTGTTCTTGATATTGTTTTCTGCATCAGGCACCGAAGAGCTTCAAGATGCCCATCTCAATGGGTGTAGGACTGAAGCGGAAACGAGAGGAAAGAGTGGAACAAAAGCGACAAGATGTAAGACAATACCACCCTTAGAAAATAATCGTGTATCAACGTCTGTCTCTACATTTTGGCCTTTTGCATTCCAATTTTATGTTTTGTTTTGAAGGCAACTGCAACTACTTGTGACCCTTACTCAAAAGCAATCTCTATAGATTACTGCCTAAAATGTACATATCCTAAAATTTATAGTCATTTCATACAGCTTCCAAGAAATACATGCTAAGATGACCCTAAGCCTTGTTGCAGTTGCCCACAAGATCTACCAACAAAACTCAAGGAATAATTCTATATAATAATAACGATGCTTATTTGGATGCTTTTTGGTGATTGTACTTCACCCGAACTGACTTGACTCCAAATTTTTGGTTATATACAGGACATAGCGCAAGGTATTCGCTCCGCCAAACGCACTGGTGCAGAGAAGAAGCTACCCCCTCGAAAGACGGCAGAGGAGAGAGGCTTGAATTCTTCCGAAGGAAAATTCAAGGGTGGTGTGTTGTATGTGACCTTGCCATCTGCTCCGGAGAGGTTCTTGCACAAGAATTCGAAAGGCGAGGATAGGTTCTTTCAAGGGGAGAAGAGTGGCAAGAAGGGTGGCAAAAAAGAGAAAGGTGGAAAGAAAAGGGGTGGAAAGAAGAAGGGCAAATTTAGTCACCATAGGGGTAGTCACGGCTTGATCACCTCAAAGGTGAACAATGGATATTGAAGTGGTGGCGGTGTAGGGTTGGCTTCACCTCAACGGAATATTCTGAGCATGACATTGATTGTTCACTCCTAGCATCCACCTCCGGAGGTGAAGGTTGGGAGGGTGTTTTCAATAGCATGCTAAGAATATTCGTTTGTTCTCTCCACTTTCAATTACCCCCGTCCATCTCCATCCATCTTGCCATTGTCCATTATCCATCATCCATTCTCAACATTCGAACAAAGAAGGTGACCACAGCTTCTTCAAATAACGTGGCTTCTCATTGGCTAATTCAAATACTCTCCATTATCCATGATGCATTGTTCACACACACCTTGAACAAGCCATGACTACCCCTGTGTAAGCTTCACATTCAAATGCAATCTTGTGGACAATTTTGTTCAAAACATATTGACACAGCTGCAGTTGACAACGTTCTTGGATGTTACATTTATTTTGTGTGCAACACAATTCATGGCCAGGGCTATTTTGGGTTTGACTTGCAATTATCTTATGATACTAGCTGGTATCTTATGATACTTGTGTATAATTTCCATTCCGAGTACTACATGAGAGGGTTATGTTGGCAGTGCACACCAAGGTCGTAGATACTAATTGCATCACTTTTAGCATTTAATTATAAGTAGTATGAATTTGGAAGATCAGTTGAGAGCTATGGAGAGATCACTTCAGGTACAAGATGATTGCTTATATACTAAGTCAATGTATTTATGATATTACCGTGAAATTTTATAAATGCACCTAAAGCCCAAAATCATCGTGAGAATAACCTTTGGTTAATCCATGCTCTTTATTTGCGAATTGTGGAGTAAAGGTTTAACTCTAGAAGGATGCCGTGGACACTAAGTGTTTGATGGATGAAAGAAAATCCTTCTATGTAGGATAGAAGTGCAAGTGTTCATCCTTGAAATTTTGTGTGAAAAGGGAAGGTCTTGCATAGTAGATTGGCCTCCAATGAGTGCTTTTGGATTTTTTTTAAACAAATGATTTACATATTACTAAATAGGTTGATTTCCATGGTGACTAGCCCATTCCTTTTGGGTTTAAGATTCCTTTTGTGAGACCATCATTTGCTAACATGAAACAATAGACTATTTATGTAGGACATAAGGCATATTTGTAGAGATTGTAAGCTTTCATGTTTATAATTTTAATGAGATGATGACACCATATAATTTCCATTTTCCTCTAGAGCAAAAATACATTGCAAATGTAATTGTACATGGTATGCTCCAGGTAACATTAACCTTCAAATGACATTCAATGTTCCTGTTTGGTCAAACTTCATTAGTTTTCTATAATGAAATACACTTGTCAAAAAGTTGATATTTTTCTCATGTATTAATATATATATTAAAAAACTTTAACTTCATTTTTTCATAATTAAAAATATTAAAATAAAAATTATATGATTTTTTAAGTAATTTTTTTGTTAATAATCATAGCAATTACAAAAATGCTTTAAATAGTATGAAGTTTATTCCAAATTGGAGATGATAGTAGTAAATACCATGGTGTAATTGGTGTACTCTTTGAGCACACACTAGGAGAAATTTGATAGAAAAGTTCAAAAGTTGTGTATTTTAAGCTTTCAAGATGCTACCTTCAAAGTGTCACAAAAACTACAATTTTAATCATTTAGGGAAAAGAGTGAAAAAAATAAGAAGTAGATTATTGGAACTACACTTTCTTAATCAAGCTCTAAGACATTTAACATCATGCCAATTATGTAAAATTCAAATTTGACCATGAAATTATGCCCCTCGAATGGATTTGTCATTTAAGGATTAATCTCTAATTGCTCAACCAGTAGATATAGGTGGATGATGAATGTTACAAAAAATGTGTTTCATTAATATTCATCAAGAAAAATCATATAATATTTCAACACGAATAAGAAAAATATTCAATCAATAATAAAGGTACATTGAAGGTGTTTCAAGTATTTATTATGAATTTTTAAAAGATTTTATAATCTTTAGGTTGAGCATGTAGGGGTTAATATCACAACCTTGACTTATAAAGTATAAAGATGATAAAAGATTTTATATATATGTGATAATTTAGTATTGCATGTACTGGTCACATTAATTGATAGTCTTTAGTAGACTAATTATTCATATTTTAAATAATGAATGAAATGCAAATTTGTCTCATATTAATAAAATCTGACAATATTGTACTTTCCATCCAAATATATATTCCACTTTTGCGTGTAAATAATTCAACTATTGTAGGTAATTGCAACATGTTTCTCAAACCAAACTTTATGATAGTGAAATACTCCACTTCTGCCCATAAACAATTCAACTATAAGCAACTAATTGCGACATGTTTCTAAAACCAAACTTTATGATAGTGAAATACTCCACTTCTATCCATAAACAATTCAACTGCAAGCAACTAATTGCGACATGTTTCTATATTCCAGAGAGCCTAATGTCGATTTTGTGGACTTTGAAAATGCATTGATCTTTGTATAAGGTTCAAAAAATACATGCTAAGGCAATCTAGAATTGTCTCTTGACTCCCAACAAAACCCAACACAACTTAGATGTTTGAATACTAAGAATCTTGCTCAAATGCTAATGTGGATAATTTTAGGTGTGGTTAATTTAAGTCTCTTGAGGTTCTAAGTTATACTAGAATGCTAACCAAGTTAAAAGAAAGTTTGACATTGATGCGTCTAAAATGATGTTCATGCTGGGGCATTTGTTGATGTTTGTAGCATATGGTGCAACTTCCACTCCTTGATACAGAGTACAGCTTAAAGAGAGTGCCCCCCCCAACCAAACTTAATGTTAAATCTTGATATTGCTATTATAATATCAACTACTTCTTCTTTTTGGTATGTATTAATTTTATTTTTCACAATTCAAGTTACTTCATTTAATATTGGATACAATAATTGCTTTATATTGTTGCTTTCTATTGTAGACCCAATTTAAAAGTAATGTTTTGATGTTGAAGTAATATCATGATATCAAATGACTTGCCATATGGAAGTTAAAGTTGATAACGAACTCAAAGGTAGGAAGTCATATTCCAAATATTTTGTCCACTTGAAGTAGTTGCTAAGATTTAGGTCAAAATGCATCAATAGTGTCTACAATCAAAGTTATGATTGATTATAGAGTAGGCACTCCTACCTTTTGAATGCAAAATCATTACAAGAAAATTGATTATTTAAATGCAAGGACTATTGCCCATTTTAGAAAAATACTCTAATCATTTTAGATGAGTATCCCTATCCAACTACATGTATGCACTTTTTGTATTGGTTGGGAGGCATTTCGTCGTAGTGGTCAATAAACCAAAATTTAGAAAATTAGCAAACAATCACTCACAATAAAGTATGGGAATAGTTTAATTGCACCTCAGGGCCATTTTCACAGTCTACTTGTCTTCAAGAGGTCCACGGATGGTTTTTGGTTTTTTTTTGTGGTACCAAAATTTAGATGACTTTCTTTGCAAACTTTGAGCTTGCCTTGGATTCCGGGCAGCCTCCATCACTTTTCCACCTGCTTGCTTGAAAATTTCATTACCTGGGTTTCCAACAAGGCTTATAAGGTAGGAGGCTCATAAAGCGAATCCTTTAAGGGCTAGTCGGACTTCTTGATGGGTTTTAGATGTGTGGAAGTATTTTCCCTTATTTTTCACTTGAAAACAAATTGATGTAGAATCTAACACAAGTCATTTTATATTTTTTGGAGCATTTATGAATTACTTATGAATTTTCAAAGAATTCTGCCATAGAAACCTATTTTTTATCATAGCCCTTGCAAAACCCACTCACGCACAGATTTGAAAAAGATATGGTTTTATCAAAAACAAGCATTGCCGCATGTAGAAAGTAATAGAGAAGGTTCCAAATTAAATGCGATCCTTACTAAAACTTAAATTAATGCTTGAATCAATCATTATTTTAGATTTTTTTAGCATCCATAAGAAGGTAGTTGGTCTGCCAATTCTCATTTGAAAAAATTTGATAGACACCTATCCACTTAGTTTAGAAATGGACCCACCATGGCTCTTATTCCATCCATTGGAGAAGTATGAACCAACATCTAACAAATTTCATTATGCTCTTACATTATGAATAATACATTCATTGACCATGGCGTATCCATTTTAGAGCCTTCTGTAGGGACGGTTTGAAGAAGAGGGTTGCAATAAGAGCCTCCTACCTTAGTTGATTGAACATACAAGCAGGCCCTTCTTCAGGAATTCTTTGAGGACGCTGATGGATTTTCCCTTAAATAGGATTTGATGAGAGACGCTGTGAGTCGAGCAATTCCCTTGCCAGTGAGGGGTTCTGGAACTCTTGAAATGGACTTAGATTTGTACTTTCCTAAATGTTTGTTTGTACACAATATGGACCAATTTCAATGTGGAGGATTTCTCAAGCGACTTCTATTGTGAGCGTTTGAGTGACAAATTTCATACCACGTGCAGAGTTTGGAGCTGATGGATTCCGTGTTCCTTGTCAGTAAAATCGTTGTCGTGGAACAATTTTGCTGTACCGACAATTTGTAAGGGATACCACTCTTTATCTGGATGGTTGCGTGAAGCGTTCTGATGATTGTCCGTCAACAATTGCTTTTTTTTAACCTGCACCAAAAGCGTTGAGGTAAACACAAGCCAAAGCTTCAATTCAAGCCAAGTTAGGGTTAGAGTTTGGGGCCTTCTCATGACGCAAGAACCTGTCTTGGCACAGTTGATGACTTGAAGAGCAACATCTAATGACCGAGTAGTAGCCTGGCCAGGTCCAAAACATGAGCAACTCAGCCAAGATTCCCTCACCTCAGAGTGGATGCACAGATTATTGAACTTGCTATCCAAACCCATTTTGGTACATCCATCGGAAATGAAGAAACCTCCACACATGTAATCTGCAAATGGCAAACCCATACTTGATTCGTCCAGGTATACCTCAATGACTCATCCGAATTCCGAACGAAAGCGTGGCTCCAAAATTTCTTGTAGTCATTCAAAAGATTTTAGTTTTTGCTTGATCGATTTATGACGACCAGTATTAGTGGTCATGGCGGACTATCAGAACGGTTGTATGGGTAACTATGTTGTCCAAGTGTATAGAGCAATCATCTTCATATGACAGCATGCAAAGCTTATCGCTCCTGCCCATTGCCAGGAATGCGGCACACAAAGTCCACAGTCAGAGTTTTCTCTTTTTCACGTGTATTGTCCGATAGTGTGATCAGCGATCCCATTCATTTTCTCTTCAAAATAGGTTTATAATCTCTTGGGAGTGTGTGTGCTTGCAAAGAAAAGTCATACTCAGCTCATCCATAGAACTCCTCCATTAGACCCTCAAAATACTAAAAACCATAGGTCAAACAAATCCACAGGTCAATTGGTTTCAATGAACTTAACCTTATAAAAAGTGAAAATAAAAATAAAACAAATACACTGCTATGAGCAAATGGAGACAATCAGACGGCTCAATCATTTCATCAAAGTTCTCGCAGATTCAACAGCAGTGTTCACTCGAATGCAAAAGCAAAGACGAATGCAAACAAGGAAAAGCCAGCCCCGGTTCCCTCGAGCTATTTGAGGGGCGATACAGCATCCCCACTGAGCACCGGTACCAGCGCACAAGTACACAAGTTCCACGCTGTTTCCCAGGCCCAGCTACGCCCATCTAAGTCAAGGGAGCCTAGGGTTTGAGTGCACACGTCAGGCAAGAGTTTCTTCTTCTCGTGAAAGAGGCCCCGCGTGTCTTCAAAATCTGCCATTTTCAAGGATGCTGAGGGATCTTGCGTTCATTAGAATTTGATGAGAGGGGCTGATGAGGGTGCGGGCAATTCCTTACCAGTTGGGGATACTAGAACTCTTGGAATGAACTAACTTACACTGAATAGGGAAATTAGGTTGCCCCACACAAATATCTCAACATTCTACACTATTCAATATCACAGTTACTGTAGAAGAATGGAGTGATGTGGGAAACATGTGTGTTGCATGGATTGGGGTATTGATTGATGGCTCGGGATTAGAGAATGACTTGTGCCTCCATTTGGACAAACAATGAATCATGAGGTAACATGAGGTAACTTCTCTGTGGTAAGGCAAGCCAATTTCACCATTTAGTGTAGGTTTTGTTCTTTCTTGTTTGTTTGTGCACGCAATAGAACACATTTCAGTGTGGAGGATTTTTGAAGCGGTTCAACCGCTGTGAGAGTTTGGGCAACGATTTCTTGCCGTGTGTAGAGTGTGAAGCTGTTGGATTCGGTGTTTATTGTTGGTGGATTCTTTGTTGTGGAACGATTTCGCTGTACCGACAATTGGATCTTTTAGCGGCGACGCTCTTTAGTTGGAGATTGTGACGAGTGTGTGGAGGGATCGGGAAGCCTTCTGGTGATTGTTTGTCATTGACCGCGGTTTTCGTAGCCCTCAGTATTGGCGACATCCAACGCCTTGAGGTAAGTACAAGTGAAAGCTTCAGTTCAAGTCAAGTTAGCATTAGAAAGAAAATGGAGCCTTGGAAGGGCTATCTGAGCCTTGTTCCCAAGTGGATCTCACTTTGTGATTACCACGTTCTCCAATACATCATAAATCAAGGAGCATAAAAAATTAGGGAGCAATCAGACAGGTGTACATACCAACCAGGTTTTGGGGTCCTCAATGTGTCATGTTTTATTGTGTCAACTATCAGCTTTAGGGGTCTGACCCGGGTACGCAACTCATGTATTACATACAGGGGTCATCGGCATTAAAACGGCTCTGAGGACGACTTTTGTAGAAATTATATCAAATTAAAAAAGACCAAAAAGCTGGGTGAAGACCAAATTAAAAGAGAATTAAATGTAGAAAATGTTGAATTGCATACATATGAAAAAAAAACTCACAATATATATGAAGAATTGAAACACTTGTGCATAGTTTTAGAAATTCTTTACAAGAAGTTCCTTCCAATTAAAGTTAAATTTTTATTATAAAGCCCCAAAAGTTGGGTAGCTTGTCCCATGATACATGTATTCAAAAAATTCATATAATTAGTATTTTAATGCTATTATTTTCCCCAAAAAATATCATTTCATATATATAATTACGTTTTTGAATTCCTTGTTAAAAGGGCTACGAGAATTTTCTACATTAAAACAAATTGTATTTCTTGAAATTGGACTAAAATGCATTATAAGTGATTATAATCAGGGCCATATAATATGGAAGTTGCGTACTTGGGGGGTCTGACTGTTTGGGATTTGTTGGGATTTGGCAGGACTGGCTTTGTTTGCAAGTGGCAATCCTAGAGATACCAAGCAGGTACCATCATCAATTTCCAGGTCACGTCAGCATCCTACATGGAAGACATACTATTCATGAGAACATGAGTAGCAAATCAAAGGAACGGGCAAGGAAATCACGGCCCTTCCGAGGCTCCATTTTCATTCTAATGGGTTCGAGTTAGGATTCAAGTTCGGGCCTTTTCATGACGCAGGAGCCTGTCCTGCCACAGTTGATGGCACAAAGAATAACATCTAATCACGCGCGTTACTCATTCCATGCTGCGCATTCCTATTGAGTTTCTACTGAGCGTGCAATCTTAGGCATTTTCAAATGTGGACACAGTTATAGTGTACAATTGACAATTTTCATTACACAAAATAGTGAAATTAGGTTGTCTTAACAATTAGGTTGCTTTACCCCAAGAAAGTTACTTTATAAGCCATCAAAGTCAACAAATATTTCTACAAATATTTTCATTTGTGCATATAGAGGTTCACGAATCCTAATTACAACAATATTTAAATCAAAAGTAGTACATTCTTGCACAGTAACATGAAATATTTATATAGTGTCAAATGTCGAGAAATTAGTATGGGATAACCTAATTTCACTTATTTTTGTTCAAGTGAATCTGTAGAGCACTAGAGTGGGCATGGTTCTCTAATTGGTGAAGTGGGAGCACTATTGAGACATAGGAACTCAATGGATGTGAATATTTCGATTGCATCATTGTCGGCATGGACCAAATTTAGGTCCTTGCCTCCCTCAAACAACTTAACGGTTGCCTTTTTTTCCTTCATGTGTCTCTTTGCAGACATCTACATTGCTTCTAAAGGTATTTTGTATTTTGAACTTGTTACAGTATCGAAAAGTTTGAGAACGATGGATTGTTTAGACCTTGTGAAGGTGTAGGACCCTTCTTCTATGTACATGACATGTTTCCGGAGAGGAAAGAAGAACTAAGAGCTTCTAGTTGACTTGTGACTTTGCCTATCTAACAAGCTATCCACGAGTCTGTTTCATGTCTTGACTTTTCATTTTACTGCAACATGGACTTTAGTGAACTTTTGAGTGACCAATTTGTGAGCTCAAAACATCTTTTGGTTTCACTATTTGCAATTAGATTTTAGTATGTGTTTGAGCCCTAAAGGATCATATATGTTTATTATAAAATTACCCAAATTGGTGGATCCTAGTATAAATGATATTATTAAGATGAAGTCAATTTTTGAATTGAGAATGAGATAATATAAGCATTACTTGTGAAGGTCAAGAAATGATCAAAACGGGACAAAAGCTTAGTTTGCTTATGATTTCTTCATAATGTTTTAAAGAATCTTGGACCAAATTTTGGGCCTCTTGGTTGTGTAGGGTTTTAGAGACACAACATGATCCATCTACTTTCTAATTTTAGTACTATGTTGAATTCTAAAATGATTCATTTTTGCTTAGAATTTGATGATGACTTGAAACTAACCATCTTCAATTGCTCTAAAGCCAAGGAAAACATTATCTAATGAATCTTCAAATTGTTTCTTGGCATTTTATTTGTTTGTTCCATGTTTTGATGTATCTATGGTTGTGTAAAGAGGAGACTTGTAAGTAAATGAATGATTTTTATTTCTACAATGTGTAATTTTTTTCTTTATGATAATTCATAGTGTCAGTTGTTAATAACATGATCGCATCACAAATGATCACCATAAATTTAACAGGTTATAGTAGGGATGTTATTTTGAGTGACTTTGGCAAAGTTTCATGCAGGTGAATAGAACCAAATTTTCTAGTTTTGAATGGCAAGACAGTCTACAAAAATCTAAATGAAAACATGAAGTTTTTATGATGGCTATTTCACAACGTTGTGGAAGCAATATTAGTAAAAGTTTAGATCAAGTATTAATTATCACTTTTGTACTAAGTATTAGTTTGAATGGTTATAAGTAGATAGAACTAACATTTGCTCAAAAGAATTTTTAGATCTACAATGAATATTAAATTGTGCATGTGCTAAATATTTTGTACTATGAAATTTTTTAAACTAGGAATGAGAACTAAAATGTATATTTGATGAATATGTGCTTATAGGTGCACGATGAAGAAAATAAAATTTGATGTTGGGGAATGAGCATAGGTAATGTACTACAACTTTTGATTTGCCTTTCATGAGGACATCTAGAGTGTTTTTCCTCACTCTACATATGACAATTTTTTAAGCTTTTATAATTTATCATTTGGAGTTGTCAATTTGTTAATTGCATGTTGCTTATGGTTATATTCTCATGAATCAATGAACTTATGAAGTCTTAAGAGATTTTGTTGTGGGGTCATTGTAAGAAAGACCGGTACTGAAACATTGTCACAAAGCAAGTGTGGAAGCTTCCTTTTGCTATAACTGTTGCAGCATGACTCGCATGAATTTGAAATTTTTATTGGAGATGCCTCTCTTGAGTTTAATTATATCTCATATTTTTCAAAAAAATTCAAAAATCATTTTATATTTAAAAATCAATTAACCTAATATGTCACGTTTTGAATTTTAAGGGGTTTTAGTACTATGGAGTCCCCAAATTTAATGATTTGGAGCTGAAATTTCTACGGTCTATTCCCATAGTATGAAGTCATGTTCCTACCAAGGGGCATCAAAAAATATTATATTTTATGTCCTCTACGTCCATGCAAAGAAGGCTCCCTAGCGCGCGCAATTCTGAATGTTGAAGATGATTTCAAAATGATTTTTTTGCTGAAATCTCTTCAAAATAAAGTCTTTTCAAATGGCCAATTTTTAGTTTCTTTGAAAATTGTTTTTCCTATTTTTTACAAATTAAAACGTCAAACTATGTATTTTCTTCAAAATTTTAGCTCACACGTTTTTGTGAATAACTTTTTACCTTGATTTTTTCTAGATCTGAAATTTTGGTAATATGCTATTTCCAATGTTATACTAATTATCCTTATTTTATTTTATTTAAAAAAATTTATATGCAAAAAGTTCATAGTACTGGGAGTACTAGCCAAAAACTGCCAAAGTGGAACAAAATTAGTCAGTCATTCTTGCAACGACCCTATGTTGTTGAAAGATCAAATGACAGAGTGGTTGATGATCATGTTTTAGAATCCAAGCACAAGATCTTTTTGAGCCATAGTGGAGTTCAAAAGGAATTTTTGGATCATTTGTGTAAAACCTCAGAATACCATTATCACTATCCATTTTTTGACAGACGTCCTGCAAGTTTGCCCAAGGGTAAAGAATTTCCAGGCTTGATTGTCAAGGCTGCTCAACAATGCCAATTGCTTATTGTGGTGGTGTTGGAGGAGTACTTCATGTCCAAGTGGCCAATGATCGAACTAAATGCCTTTTTGCAAGCCAAGAAAGAGATGAAGTCCAACATGGATGTAGCCAATCTCCCCCTTTTATTTATGGACTTTTTGTGAATGATTTGAAAGATGAAAAGAGGCAGCAAAGTTGGTTGGAAAAGTGGGAGACATTTGCAAAGGATGATGCAATTGAAGGGCGAGTCAATGTGGAGGATTGGTGCTATGCACTTGATGAGTTTACCAAATTCAATGGTTTGTCCTATGATCAAGAATTGAAGGAGATTGTGGCATATGAAAATGAAATAGTCTCACACATTTGCAACTTACTTCTACCAGATGTCAAGTGGGATGATTCACATGTTCAAGGAAATGTGCATGGGGTATGGTACATGACAATTTCCTTTTATTTCCTTGTTTGTTGAGTGTTTGTTTTTTGGATTTTATGAAGCACCATAGTATGAATGAGCTAATGCCTCCATGAAAGTGAACATTTTATGAGTGAGATGTAAGTTTTTTGATTGTTTGAAGAGTTTAGTGTTGCCATAGAGTTTTTTTAAATTTCTAGATAGTCAACAAATATTGGATTTCTAAAGTATTCAATTTTTTGTTATTTTTATATTGACATGTTATATTGACAGGTTCTTGACAAGATGAAACATATTGGATTGTCATAAATGTACAAAGTGAAAGTGGTTGGCATACATGGAGTAGGTGGTATTAGCAAGACCACAACTTGTAAGACCTTGTGCAATGAATTATCAAGCGAGTATAAAGGGAGGGTGTGCCAAATTGAATTTGACAGCACATGTCCCAATTCCAAAGAGTTATTGCAAAATGCAGTAATCAATTTGACAAGGCAAAATGCAGATTTTGTTTGCCAATTGGGTGAAGGTGAGGTGAGTGCACCACGTTCATCACCTAGAATATGTTTCTTTGTACATGTCGTTCTAAAGGATCTAAAATGGATTAATTCTAGCCTTGAACAATGAATGTAGATTATATAATCATTAGTGTTTATTCTTTGTCTTCCTATCTAGTATCTTGCTTTTTTTAATGACATGGTTTTTTTGTAGTTCAATACATTTGTGATTCTAGTACAATGTGCACTTCAACATGATAAGAATGATGACGTGTTTCTCCTATTTTGGATTTAGACTTGATATTATTGTAGTCATTGTCACTTGAAATGTGGTGAGCTGAATATTATTCTTTTTTTTTGGTATTTGCAGTGCAAAGATGTTTTGCACAAGAATTTGCGCTAAAGAACAAAATTATTTGACTATAGATAATATATTGGATAATGACAATTCCATTAAGCAAGTCCAAATGTTTTTGGATTTTCCTACCCATGACCAAAAATAGAATCGCACGTAATAAGATTTCATAATACAATTTAATTAACCCCTAAAGGCCCAAGGTCTTTTTTCTGCCAAAAAACACTGAAAACTGCCATTTCTATAGCAAAAAGTAATAAAAAAATTAAAATTGTTTTTTTTCCACATCTAACCGTAGGATCTTACTCCTAATTGGTATGAGAATGTGTGGAAAAAATTTCAGAATTTTTGACCGCACAGATTGCAAGATATCTGCGTTTAAAGTGGAAAAAACAAGTTTTTCAGCACATTGCGGGACCAGATTTTTTGTCTTTAAACATTTTTAACTTAAATTTTTTGCACTACAGCGTTTTGAGCTTTAAATCTTTATAGTGGAGAATTGAGTTGAGAGTTTAGGAAAAAAAAAGAAACTCAAAAAAACTTAATTTTCATCCTTAAAAAAATTGTTAAGTAGAACTAGGTATGAGATAGAAGGAAAATCTAAAATTTTAATATCTCTTAGATGGAATTAAAATGCACTAATCCCAATGGTGAGATTGTTCTAGCAAGTAAACTAAACCATGCCAAAAAAAAAAATTGAAAAATTTGAAAAATTGCATTCAGAAATGAGTCCTACAAGTTATTTTTTTCAAGAAGATGCTCAAACTGCCCGAAAAACAAGAATGCCCATAACTTTCTCATAACATATCCAAATGAAATGAATAAAAGCTTTCTAGACAGACAAAAATATAATCTATGAGAAAAAAAATATTGAAAAAAAAAATTCAAATTTTTGTCCATTTTTTTTTTGCTGCCCGGGCTGCCCCCTGTCCCCTGTTTTGAGCTTATTTGGTCATAAATTTTTTTCCCAGGCACTAATTGAGAAAAAAATTACATTCTCACAAAGCTTATCAGTTTTTCTATCTCCAAAAAAAGTTTCAAAAAATCAGAACACAATTTCAGCCCGTAGGTACCTGCCCGAAAACGCATTTGTCCCCCGAAGGGACAACGGGCTTTTAGGGGTTAAGATTTGTTAATACAAAAAAAACAAAATTAAAGATTTTTTTTATTCTATATTAATAGACAAATTTAAAAAATTTAGATTCACTAATACCCAAAACAATCGCCCAAATGTAGGTGTTTCATTTTGGACAATCTTGATTATAGGTGCACATATCTTTTTGTTGAAACACTTAAACTTTGTTTGGTTGAAGTTCTAAATATGTTTTACAAATGTTATAAACATGTTCTATAAATTTGACAAAATTGTATTGAAATCATGTTTTGTCAACTGATCATAATAGATTTTAGCAACATTTAATGTTTTCAAGAATTCATGGAAAGAAGGAGAATATTCATCATAATCAGTGACTAAATTTCAACCAAGATCAAATAAATTAGTTTTTGTAGGTAGTGAATTTTTAAGCTAATAAAAGTGAAAAGAGAGTTGGAATTCAATATTGTTTGCATGGTGATTTGATAAGTGTGAAATTTACAAAATTAACCACTAGCTTGAATGACTTCTAAAAAGTAAAGACAACCTTGGTTATTTGTATTATAAAGAATAATTGATTTTAGTAGTCCGCACACAATTCCCGTTTCTCCATTCAGGTCATCTTCTTCCTCCATTTGGCTTGTGTAACCCTAAATTTTCGCTTGCCTTTGACTTAGGCTGCTTAGTCCGGAGATTTTGAGGAGTTATTTTACTATAGAAGACAAGATGATGGTGATTGGGAATTACAGATTGAAGAACTATATTGCCCATGTTCTAGCCGATGCGACTGTGGAGTTACTTGGTAGGTAGTTCAGTGACTCAACAAGAATTGCGTTGTCCTTGATGTGCTTAATTGTACTGAAAGGAAAACGATTTGGAGGTACTCTTGTTGCAGCCGAGCTTCATTTAGTTGGTGATAATAAGCTTGCAGTCATTTATATAAATGACTTGTCCGAAATGACTCCAGAAGCCAAAGTCATTCTGCAATCAAAAGTGTCCGGAATGACTGGATTGCAGTCATTTTTTGCAGTCATTTATAGACTCATTTTTTTGTAGTGTTGTTGAGCCAGCTTCTTCCTCTTCGACTCTTGACGAAGCCGGCATCACCTCGGGTATCGTAATTGGAATAGTGGCCATGGATGAGGTTAGTTACTTTTCCTACCTAATGTTGTCATTAATAATTCTACTTACTTGTATTGCAGTATTAGTACCATTCAGGCAATTTCACATGTGAATTAGGTCACATTCTGGTTTGAATTAGCAGGTACTACAAATGCTAAGCTAAAGAATAGTCTAGGGTTAATCATTTTCTAGCATATGATTCCTACATTGGAGTTGGGTTTGTGTAGTATCTCCGTTTTTGTGAATTTGGTAGCGGTATAAGCAGCTACTATGAATGCTATGCTAGAGAACATTACGGTGTTATTGATTTTATGGCGAAGGATCCTAGATTGGAATTGGAATTTAGTCATTTCACCCTTTCTTGTGAATTAGGCTTTTGTTTTGTCTAGGATCTTTGTCTAGGATCCTTCGCCTATGTTTTTATGTCTTCAATAATGTCCGCCATAACATCAAAATGTTGTGGTAGACGTTATTGTTGACATAAAAACCTGGGTTGTCAAACTGGATGTCACCTAAAACACGGATTTCTTATAGTGTGTAATCTCTCTACTGTGAAAATTGAAAATGAAATTCTTACCTTTAATTAGTAGCAAGCAGTTATTAGTATTCATTGTAACTTAAGACAACAAAAAATACAAAGGAAGATTTTACAAAATTAAACAATACTTTAATCATTTAACAAAAGAAAGATTAGAAATGAATCAAATTTCATTGACATTTAGTAATCAACAATATTAGGGAGCTAAATGTGTTTTTAAAATAAATCACTTATAGAGGTCTATACAAACTTGATATATGCAACTCTTGTGTATGCAAATCTCTTCAAAAGTATAACTTGTATCTATAAAAGCATTAATCTCTATAGTTCTTTTCAATGTTGCACTACTAGAGAAATTGATGTCCATTCCAGCACAGATTTAGAGTAGTTTTAGCATGAAACAGGGTTGATTAGGATAGCTTGATTAGGACACTTTTTAGCATAGATTCAATGATAATGCCACGTAGGATGAAAGTCCTCATGAATGTGTCACGTCATTTAAAATTAATTTCCACATCATCAAAAATTATTATTATTATTTATTAATAATAATAATATTATTAATAATAATAACAAAAAAATTATTAAATCTTGGACATGTGCCACATAGGCAAAATCTGCCATAAGTAGGGATGCCACATCATCAGATCCACCACATAGATAGGACTGCCACATCATCAAATTAATAATTAAACTCAATTAATTAGATTTCATAAATAAATTCTTCACTTCAAAATTTAGGTAAGAAATTGAGCACTTCATTCAATCATTCACCATAGGTGTTGAAACTGAACTTTAAATGCCACTTACTTTGATGTGTGAAGGGAGTAGAAGACAAGGCCTTTATAGAAGTGGAGTGGTAGAAGGTTAGGCAACCCATATGAGATATGTCAGAGAGGGGTTGGAAGGGAGATTTTCTTTGACAATTTTAAATATCCTATCTGAAATTTGTCTATAACTTTTGACTAGAATCTTGAAATCTCAAACGGATTTTTGGAGATGAAAGTTGGCTTCATTTGCCAACTTTTTTTAGTTCAAAGTTTTTCGAAAAAAGTTAATATACTATGCCTAAATGAGGTCTAAAATTCTAAGTTAACAACAATTCCTACTTGTGATTTAATTATGAATGGTTGAGCTTCAATTTACATATCCCATATGGGTTGCTTTACCTTCTACCACTCCATTTCTATAAAGGCCTTGTCTTCTCCTTCCTACATAGACCAGAATGAGTGGCATTCAAAGTTATATTCCTAAACCTATTGAATGACTTTGAATATAGTGTTGACTTATATAAAATTACATTTTTAAGTGCAAAATTTACCTTTGAAACTTCAAATTAATTTTAGGGATAAATGTATTGGCTATTGACATGGCATACTTATGAACGTGGCGGATTTTTGAAAAATATTGAATTTTTGCTATTATTATTATTATTATTATTATTATTATTATTATTATTATTATTATTATTAATGTTAATAATAAGAATAAAAATTTAATAATAAGAATAATTTATTATTATTATTATTTATAATAAGAATAATTTTAGATAAAGTAGATTTTTTTACCACGTGTAGCAAATCAATAGTAATTTGCCATTCTATCTCATGTACACCTTGCCATGTCAGCCTCCTCAAGTACTTTCATTTCACAAACAATACATTTTGTGTTAGTCTATGTTGATCCTAAATCCGCTTTAGCAATATAGCCCTTTTCACAACGTGGCTAGTCAGCTTCAACTGAAAACAACGAAAACAATGTTATTTTGGACCCTCTTTTCTAGTAGTGTGAACCATTTTGAATTGAAGACATCGGATCCTGGATTACTCTGGCTCGCTTTCAGAGTTTTACTTTGTGGCCTAGTTTTCAGCATGTACTTTGCTCCTCAACCCCTAAAGTTCCTTGACTATGTTCTCACCAAAAATGCTCCAAAACTGCCATTTCTAGTACAAGTACCAAATTTTAAAAAAAAATCATATTGGATACATGTAACTATAGGATCTTGTAGTACTTTGGTTTGAGAATATGTGGAAAAATTTTCAGAAAATTCCATTGTGTAGATTGGAAGATATTAGCGTTTGAGGTGGCAAAAGTCCTTTTTTTGGCCTTGCAAAAAACCGGGCAGCTGCACTTTACAAGGTCAGATTATTATGAAAAAATTTCCAAAATGATTTGGATTCATTCTTCAAGGCAAGTTGGCTACATGCTTGAAAATTTTCAGATTATTTGGAATTGTACAACATATAGGAAAAAAATAGTAAGTAGAAAAAAGTAGAGAATGGTTCAAAACACTAAATTGTTAAGAAGTTAATTATGGAATTGAAAAATGCCAATCCCAATGGTTGCAATGTTGTAATGAACAATCTACATCCTACAATTTTATTTTTTTTGAAAAACATTGAAATTGAGTGAAATAAACGACTTCAAAGTTTATTTTAGAGTAGACAATCCATAATTGCCCGCAAACTAAAAATCCTCATAACGTTTGACTCATTGATAAGAATAGAATGATTAAAAGCTTTCCACGTATATATAAATCTAATAAACCAATTTCAAATTTTTATTTTTGAAAAAAGTGATTTTTTCTGATCTGCCTGGACTGCCCAAGTTAAACCACAAACAACATATTAGGCCATAACTTTTGACTCGTATTTCCAAATGTCATGAAATTTGGTGCATATGAAAGATATTCCTCGTCCCCACCTTCTTTAAAATTTCCAGCCCAAAATATGCAAATCTCTAGTCACACGTACCTGCCCAAAATTTCTATGTTGCCAAAAAAGGCATGTTGGTCCTTTAGGGGTTAAGCCTTACTGTATTGTACAAAGATTGTTTTAGCTTCATCTTATGGAACTGGTTTTGAAGTTGACAATCTATGTCATCTGCATATGCAAAAGTCTTGGATACGCGTCTCTGTAGAAGTCTTTACAAACTTTATTTGTATAAAGACAAAACAGGTGTTAAAACATCTTCATTATAGCACCGACAGTGGGTGATTATGCCAACAAAGACATGTCTAGAGTTTTACTCAGGGAGGAACCTGAAGAAGATAGTCTTTGAAACTTGTTGGATGGAAAACCAAGAAACCTTATAGACAATATTGAAGGTTAGTGCCATGAATGAAAATAGAACACTGTAATTAGGAGGTGCGTAGCTATTGTTGAGTGCAGTTGGGCAACCAATTTATTCAGGCACAAAAAGTTTGAGGTGATTTTTTCCCTTCCGCTGAAGTAGTTGTAGGATCTGTTGAAGATCTGTCTGTGTGTTCAGTGTGACAAGGCCATTGAATTCTCACTATTTGATTGACCAATTGTTATAAAATTCCTTGTACACTACAATGCCCGGCAACCATGTTACGGACTAACACCCTGTTCTACCATTCAAAGAATTTTGCGTAGTATAAAATACATTTGGCAAGGACCTCTCCTCCTCTGGCTGCTGAACTTTAATTAGTAGAAAATAGTTATTAGTATTCATTGTAACTTAAGATGACAAAAAATACAAAGGAAGAATTTACAAAGTTAAAAAATACTCCAATCATATAACAAAAAAGAGATTAAAAATGAATCAAATTTCATTGACATTTAGTAATTAGCAATACTAGGGAGCTAAAGGTATTTTTAAAATAAATCATTTATGAAGGTCTATACAAACTTGATATATATGCAAGTTCCTTCAGAAGTATAATTTGTATCTATACAAACATTTATCTCTATAGTTCTTTTCAATGTTGCAAAGACAAAATTTGTTCCAAAATATTCTTTCATAGAGTAATGCTAAAACCTTCATCATTTTTGGTCTTTTTTGATGAATCTAATTGTCAAATATTTTAATTAACTTTAGGAAATAAGTATTAAATTGCTAATAGTTTAGACAAAGAATTGAAAGATTTCAATTACAAAAATGGGAATTAGTAACTTCAATTTAATGCAATAATTATTCAAACAAAAATAATTTGAAATATTTGAAGTTGCATTGATGTTGTCTATTTTTTATATTATAAAATATATGATTTAAATGTTGTTTGCATTGGATATTTAAATGCAATGCATTTGTATTGTCAACAACTTGAACATAAACCTTTCATCAACTCTTGTCCACTTATATATTAGAATAATTTTTGAAATAAATAAAGATTGCCATGAATGAAGGCAATTTGGATAGAATATATCCATGTTAGTTTTAATGAGCAAAAATTATTACTATGACCCCTTTTCAACAATGTGTGAAATTTCCATTTAAATCGTATTACAATTGTTAAAAGAATCCATGAAAAGTAGATTTCTTATACATTACAATCAAGCGGATGAAGAAATTTTTAATCGATATTAAATTTCTTTAAAAAATTTCCAATCTATGTTTGCTAATACATCTACACTTATGCACGCATTCATCACAAAATAAAAAAATGTTTTAACTTATGGCATAATTTACCATCATTGATTAAAAAAATTTGAATAAATTCAAAGGTCAAAAGAATCATATATACACACTTCTTTAATCGTGGAAGGATGAGCTGGTCATTGTGGAAATCACAAATCATCCTTTTTGGTACTATGTGAATCATTTGCTTAAAAAAATCAAAGAGCACTCACTAGAGGTCAGACTACTATGCAAAACTTCTAGTTTTCATACAAAATCTAAAGATGAACATTTGTACTTTTGTCTTATATAGAAGGATTCTTTGTCGTTCATTGGATACTTATTGTCCATGGCATCCTTCTAGGGTTAAAATACAAGCTCGGACACTTAATGTCCGTGGTATCCTTCTAGGATTAAAATACAAGTTGATGTTTACATGTACTACAAAATGCCACAAAACCATAAAATTTTCATTACTTTTTCATAATGCTTTAACAATCAATTCAAAGGAGTAGCCTCTCAATTTCATAAATGAACATAATAAAATGTACAGGATTATTTCAGTATTTCAATCCAGCGGGAAAGGATTTCTGTTTTGGCTTAGGGTTTCAAATCAGTGAGCAGCGGACAATCGGAGGAGCAGCATTTGAAATCATGTTGCGAAATTTGGTGTAAATGTGGAGTACCTTCATTGAGAAGAAATGGTTTCCAGATCCATCTTGTCTGCTTGTTTACAAATTTTTTTTGTCATCGCAAGCAGATTCATATTCAGCAAATGCGATTCTCACATGCTGAGAATACCGCGCCATCAATGTGTAAATCCAACTGTTGAGATTCAAGTGCTTCACGCCTGTAGAAATGTGTTACAATGAGAATAATGTTGAATCCGTTTGAATTTTTGCAAGACTGGTAAAAGCATTATAAATTTCAATTTGAAACCCTAGGCGGATGGATCGGATGCCTTGACGATATAGCGATTTATTTAGAAAATGTGGAAATGAAGCTTACCGGATGCCTCGTCTTCTCATGCGTCACATAACAGCATTGAGCCGCAAATTCTTGTTGCAAAATTTTGAACAGATTCAAGATCGCATCATGGATGCATTTTTTTTTGGTTTGACAATACGCAACCACGCATGACGTTCCGTGGAGACTACAAAACAGGTATAATATCTTTCCGCACAGTTGTTGGTGGCCATGATTTTGATGATAGCATGATTCATTTCCTTGGATAGTGATGAGTGTCCATTGATGAAAAATCGGAAATTCTCTCTCGCTTCGATTCAGCCACGCTCTTCCAAATGCCGCCGGGATGAAGGTACAGGTGACCGAAATGTTTTCTTGGATCCTCCATCGTCAATTATGCTCAAGTCCAGGAGCGAGAATCTCACGTGTTTCTTTGACCCTCGTATGGAATAATTGCTGCTCGAGGCATCAGGGTTTACGGTTTTGAATGCGCTTTTGCGAGGCTGGAAATTCGGATGCGGCTCGTATTCCTTTGCTGCATCGAGGTTCTTCATCTCCACATATTCCTTTGCATCGAGGTTCTTCATCTCAACAATCTCCATTTGTTTTGCTTTACCAGATTTGGATGTGAGCAGTTTGAAGGAAAAAAGCATTCTCAGTCTCTTGATGCCACACATGTTGCTTAAGAACATTAGAAGGTGGAACAAAATCATCTGCGTGACAACATTCTTATCATTTTTGTCCACAATTTAGCGGAAAGGTATGCATTTCTTCCATTGCAGAATGCAGACGAAGAGCTCTCTGTGGCCACGATTTGTGATGACTTGAATGTATGCTAGGCCTCCGGTTTGGCATAGTTGGACAAGGTTATGGAGACCTAAATTGGTTGTCATGCAAAAAATAGGTTAATGGAGAACTCTAAGAAAATAATTACTTTGATGTTTGTAATTTTAGAAAATTCTATAGGTAAAAGCTTCAAAGAAATTAATGTAAAATTGGTCAGTTATCCAACTTGAACTTGGGGCTTGTAGTAAACCAACTACATCTCAATCAAGAAAAAACATTTTATGATCTTGCACAAAAGAAGAGTACAAGAATAAGATGGAGATTTAATGTTCTTAGAAGTATTCTTTGGGTAATCCTTGTAGATGATCTCATATTCAAAATAGCATTGACCCCCTCAATTGCAAAAGTACATATCAATTGGAAATTGTTTATATATGGAAATTACTTTTATATATATATACATTCGAATATATCAGAAATAGAGCAGAATAGTCCCATTTAAATTAGTTGTAAAACTCACATTCTATGGCAGTATAATGCACAAGTAATTCATGGTGAAAACACACACATTGTCCCTTAAAAACTAGGGACAAAAATAGTAGAAGTGTTTTTTGTAATCCCCGATGGAAAAATGGTCGCATAATAGCTCAATAAGTGATTGAATCTCATAATTTCAAAAACTTCTAATTTAACCCCTAAAGGACCGAGGCCTTTTTTCTGCCAAAAAACACTGAAAACTGCCATTTCTATAGCAAAGAGTAAAAAAATTTGAAAAATGTTTTTTTTTCACATCCAACCGTAGGATCTTACACCTAACTAGTATAAGAATTTGTGGAATTTTTTTTAGAATTTTTGACTGCACAGATTGCAAGATATTTGCATTTAAAGTGAAAAAAATAAGTTTTTCAGCACATTGCGGGACTAGATTTTTTGACTTTAAACATTTTTAACTTAAAATTTTTGCACTACAGAGTTTTGAGCTTTTATTTTATATAGTGGAGAATTGAGTTGAGAGTCTAGAAAAAAAATAATATTAAAAAAAAACTTAATTATCATTCTTAAAAAAATTGTGAAGTAGATGTAGGTACAAGATAGAAGGAAAATCTAAAACATTCATATATTTTAGATGGAATTAAAATGCACTAATCCCAATGGTGAGATTGTTCTAACAAGTAAATCAGACCATCCCAAAAAAAAAAATTTGAAAAATTTGAAAAATTGCATTCAGAAATGAATCCCAAAGTTATTTTTTTCAAGAAGATGCTTTAACTGCCCGAAAAACAAGAATGTCCATAACTTTCTCATAACATATCCAAATGAAATGAATCAAAGCTTTCCGGAAAACCAAAAACATAATCTATGAGAAAAAAATATTAAAAAAAAAATTCAAATTTTTGTCCCTTTTTTTTTTGCTGCCCGTGCTGCCCCCCGAAGCCTGTTTTGAGCTTATATGGTCATAACTTTTTTTCCCGGGCACCGATTGTAAAAAAAATTATATTCCCTTGAAGCTAATCAGTTTTTCTACCTCCAAAAAAAGTTTCAAAAAATTAGGAGAAAATTTCAGCCCGTAGGTACCTGCCCGAAAATGCATTTGTCCCCCGTAGGGACAATGGTCCTTTAGGGGTTAAACTCCTAATTTACCTCAAATTCTTCAAACTTGCACTTCAGTTCCAAAAGTCATCCATCAATTTTTTGACTAAAAAAAGCAAGCCAAATTAACAATGTGGTTGTCTCCAAAGTTCTAAAACTATAATTACATTTGACATTCTAATAGCTGTCAAGTCAAGCTTATGATTCACAATGATCATGGAATGACCAAAAAGTCAAGGCAAGAGTAAATTAGCCCCTAAAGGCCCATTGTCCCTTCAGGGGACAAATGGGATTTTGGGCAGGTACCTACGGGCTGAAATTTTATCCTGATTTTTTGAAACTTTTTCTGAAGGTAGAAAAGCTGATTAGCTTTGTGGGAATATAATTTTTTTCACAATCGGTGCCCGGGAACAATAGTTATGACCAAATAAGCTCAAAACAGGGGATAGCGGGTAGCCCGGGCAGCAAAAAAAAATTGACAAAAATTTGATTTTTTTTTATATATTTTTTTTCTCGTAGATTACATTTTTGTCTATCTGGAAATCTTTGATTCATTTCATTTGGATTTGTTATGAAAAAGTTATGGACATTCTTATTTTTTGAGCAATTAGAGCATCTTCTTGAAAAAATAACTTGTAGGATTCATTTCTGAATGAAAATTTTCAAATTTTTCAAAAAAAATAAATTTTCATGGTTTAGTTTACTTACTAGAACAATCTCACCAATGGGATTAGTGAATTTTAATTCCATCTAAAATATATTAATATTTTAGATTTTCCTTCTATCTCGTACCTACTTCTACTTAACAATTTTTTTAGGAATGATAATTTATTTTTTTTTTATTTTTTTTTCCCCTAGACTCTCAACTCATTTCTCCACTACAAAGATTTAAAGCTCAAAACTCTGTAGTGCAAAAATTTTAAGTTAAAAATGTTCAAAGTCAAAAAATCTAGTCTTGCAATGTGCTGAAAAACTTGTTTTTTCCACTTTAAATGCAAATATCGTGCAATCTATGCGGTCAAAATTCTGAAATTTTTTCCATACATTCTCATACTATTTAGGTGTAAGATCCTACGGTTAGATGTGCAAAAAAAACATTTTTCAATTTTTTTTACTGTTTGCTATAGAAATGGCAGTTTTCAGTGTTTTTTGGCAGAAAAAAGGCCTTGGGCCTTTGGGGGTTAAACAAGTCAACCATGTTGTAAGAAGTCCCTACAACATTTGGTTTACTTTTTCAAGTAAGATCCTACTCAAACTTCCTTACAAGTAGCTCATGTCAATGCAAAGTTTCCTCTCCTTGGATCCACAACCAACAAAGAGGAGCTCTATTGATATTTCCTAACTTTGCTTCACATATGGAATTTTTCAAATTTGTTCCTTTTATATATCCAAATGTCTCATGTAAGGTGGGTGCACCCAAAATTGCACCTTGCCTAAAACTGCCATCATCACTCTTTGTACTTCTCCAATATCAATATGTACATATGTTGTTAAATAGAACATGTACCAAAAAAAACTTTGACCCTTCATAACTTTTGCATTTGGTATATAAATGGCACGTTCTTTGGTGCGTTGGAACCTCCTTTCACTTACCAACAAGAAAGTATGAAAATTTGACCAGTCTAATAATAGTAACTAAGCACAGTAGCAATTTGGGGTACCGACCTTACTTGTTCCAGGAATGGTAGAGATGACGAACTTTCTACAATCACCGCATGCTTCCTACAGGCCTGGGGTCACACACATTTGAGATGATATTGCATGCATGTTGCTGAAACAATTCAAGTTGAGAGCGTCTCTAAGAATTCGCTTCAGTTTGTAACTCGCCGTATGTTCCACCAGCTTTATATTCCAGCAGCTGTCTAGGTACCCTGTCTAATACCAGCAAAACTATTAACACATGTTCAACCTTGTTATTCATTTCACTGAAAAATGAGGCATCTTTTATCTTTCAATGAAGCTCGTGCTTGGCGATTGCTTGACATGAGCAAGATCATTTACAGTACTAGTTCTAATTACTCAATTGACTGACACACCTCTAATATCCTTAAGATTTCTTGCTGAAACTCAAGTGCGGTAGTTTATTTCGTAAGTGCTCGACATATATACAACAAACTGAGGAGATGCAAGTCAGTTACTGACGATCTCACTCAGAATTTCAAGACGTTTCTCTCTAACACACTCTGTTGTAAAGCATCCGAAGGACAAAGCGAGGGCTACTTGGAGGAGGAAGTTCCTAAATAAAGTTGAAGACATGGCCACAACCTCCCATTCGGATTTTGGAATCGATGCGAATATCCAAGAGACGACGCATGTGTTTCATTCTCTCTCTGAACCCCAGAGTCTCCAAGAACTTGCTGATCGAAACTGCGAGGTTTTTCGATGAGAGTGTCGCCGTAATCAACGAGAAGAACTCGTTGTCTGCCGTGATGAACACTCTGTCATTCTTGAACGGCGGGTGTCGCCAGACCTTGACAGAGGACGCCGGTGTCCCACAAGCTAGAATCCATGCCTCCCCGCTCTCCAACATCAGCTTCTTCAATAGCCCGTCGACACCCATCATGTCGAAAAACTCATCGATCATGGCGTCGTACATTTCAGGGGTGGTCCAACCACTGTCGAAGGTGAGGGTGTCGTCTTTTGGTTCCCAGTAGCGCCAACCGGCTATCAAGGGTCCCGAAAGCAAAGGTGGCTCGTCGAATCGCCAGGGCTCCGGCGGCAACGGAGGCCGGTCAGGAGGCTTGGCTACAAACAGCCGCCCCTCGTGAAGCCTTTGAGCAATCCACTGGCCGAGAGGAGACTCTGCGGGAGTCTTACTTGCCTTCAAGTAGGCGTGCCGGTCGAATATGTAGTGCTTTCGCCATTCGTCTCTGGAAACCATGCATGCATGCGGACGGATCTTCAAATCGAGTTGGTAGGAGTTCAGGTGGGTCAGGGATAAGGGACACCCACAATCCTCCCATTTCCCTTCTGAAAGCACACTAGGCGCCATTTTGATTTACTTTCGGTTGAGAAGCGAAATATTTGATGAAGAGTGTTTCAAAGTTCCCACTGTGACCATGCTAGTTCATAACTGAAATCTTCCTTCTCTCACCAGTGACTGTTGTCTTCTTCACTACCATGGTACTCAACATGTACTTCATAGCTGAACTCTTCCTGCTCTTGCCTGTCAATTGTTGTCGCTTCACCGCCTTTGCGCTCAACAACTACTTTGTAGCTGAACAATTTTGTTCTTGGTAGTGTATACACTATTCTTTGTTTGGCACCTGCTTCAAGTATGGACCGTCAACCGTCAATTATTTGTAAGAGTTGTGACTGTTGTTGCTTCCTCACCGTGGCATAGATTTTGAAGTATATTTGAAAGTACTCTCCAGAATGCAGACTGATTCATTACTCTCGATTGTCCGAGGTTCAAATCCTGTGATCCCAGGTCAATTGCAAGAGTACTTATTACATACCTGATTGCTACAACCCAATTGATTCCAAGTCCCCCAAACTTGACATGATTTTAGACTCAACAGCAGAAGCTCAGTAGACTTCATTCAAAGATCTGCTTTGACGTACTACAGCTGCCGTCCATGTGCAGAATGCTGACATGATTTTTTCTTATCAGCAGGAACTATTGACTTAAGCGTAACGTACGCCACTCAGAGACTTTACAACAGCAGCAAGACTTCCTCCTCAACGTTAAACAGAATTCGACTATATATGCCACGGCATCCATACCTACAACCAACAACAATTTTCTTTCTTCGATGCAGGAAGTGAAGTGAATGGCAACAATACGCCATTGATGAAGTCTATCAAATCCAGAACACATGACTTAAAAGCTGTGAAGGCCTCGATCTTATCAATTCCAAATTTCCACAACCTTTACATACTTTTCCTTCCTTCGAATTGTGAAAATGGTAACAAGAATCTACATAACTTTGAAGGCTTAAACAGCACTGGAGATTAACAGCATATGATATATATACCCAATAACTCGAAAGAGAAGGATTCCTCATTCTTGTCCAACGAAGAAGTGGAGAATGCACAGAGAGTTATACCAATCATGCGCATCTTTCTTGGTGTGCGGACACTCAGCTGATCCTTGCAAATTAATTACCTGGTGTGGCACATTAATAGCAAAATAATAAATGTCCTGAAGATCGAAACAAGCTCACAGGCTCATTTATGTGTTAGTTTTGCAGCAGGCAGCAGACAGCAGCTGCTGGTTGAGATCACCTTGTGGTTAGCTGCCGTCATGGAGCTGCGAAAGAAGCTCCGATGATTCAGAGACTTCAAGCAGTTTCAGAAAAGGTTAAGGAATGAACGGGGAAGAAGATATGAAGGGATTCATCCCGGCCAGGCATGTGATTATATGTCCCATGATATCATACTTGTGATGATATCATACTTGTGTGTACAATACAATACACTCAGGAGTTGAATCAGGTCCGTTTGCTTGGGTCGGTTAGGCCCTCTTTACACTCAGATTGAGAAGCCTTGCAAGTGAATCTCTCAAGGTTTATGACTTGTATTGGGAGAATGGCTTCGCTTCTTGTTGCACATTGAAGTGATAGACCAACAAAAAATAGTGGGGTTGTCCAAAAGTAGTGAGCTTGGTCACATATTCCAAACCTTCCTACACTCTGTGCTGATGAAAAGTCATGTAATCCAAAGGTCTTCCGCGTGCTTGTAGATTGTGAGAGGGATCCCAAAAGAGACTATCTTTCATATGAGAGTTATCCTTCTTCTATTTTGTTCAATCTATGGGTTGAGCATGCTTGTTAAACTAGGATTGTTTATTATGTGAATTCACTTTAAATGATTGGCTATGAGTGTTTTAGTCCAAGGGGCTCTCACTTGTTCCAAGACCACCTAGAAGGATGGACTTGATGCAAATTTTTGGAGAATAAGAATTTGTGCACTTTTATTATTCCAAAAGAAAAAATATCGTTGATTATTCTTTCTACTGGACTAAAATATTTGAATATAAATTTCCATTCCTTGGTCTTTTCAAATAAGCACTTCAAGAAGTGTAAGCTTGTATTTAATTTCCTCTTTTAGCAGGGTGGGACCTAATCCTCAAATTGGAAAGAAAACATGCCCCTGTGATTAGTTTGCTTGCATTCATACTTTATTGGCATTCTCCAAAAAATACAATAGTTGAATCAAAGTGTAGATACAATCTAGAATTAAAAGCAAATTAGGGACCAAAGAGAAAGTGACTTTTTTTACTTTTAGAATTACTCTATTATTTTGCAAAATTGAAATGAAGGCACCAACTAGGCTAAATAGGACATTCCTTCCAAAATTTATTTGTTTCTAGAAAGGCAAATCTTAGGATATGCTAATATTAAGAATATTATTACAGACACCATCCTTTGTTTAATTATAATTCTTTGAAATTTGTTAATAAGATGATTGTTTTTATTAACAAATTTCAAAGAAATATAATTAAATAAGATGTTTTTTGAAGCCTCCAAAAGATTGTTTACCTTATTGGGAACTAACATATTGTTGTCAAAATTAAAAAATATTAAAATAATAATAATAATTTATTAAAAAAATTAAAAATTAATCAAATAATAATATTTATTGTGACAATCTCTCGACCACGTCAAATTGCTAATGCGGCAGAGTTCCCACGTTTCCTATAGCCTTCCAAAGGTTTCAAAAAACATTTAATGATACTAACAACTATATTTTTTGAAAAGAATAAATATTCCAAAATTTCAACATATATTTTCAGAGTAATTTTTTTATCAATCTTGCTTTGCTAGTACAATGGATTGAAAGGTTTAAACAATCAAATAATTGATTTTCTAGCTAGATGTCTTCATAATGCATCCTTCTACGCATTGATTAGGATTTTTAGAAGACTTACACACCTCAAAATATTTTCTAGTTATTTTCTTGAAAAACAAAAGTCACATCTAATCCACTCTATAATATATTTTGCAAGTGCCTTCTAAATCAATTACAAATTTCTGAATTTGAAAATGAGAACACCCTAAAGGCCTAAACTGCCCCCACTTTGAAATATTAACCCTAAAAGGATAAGACCTATGACCAAAATAGTCATCCAAAAAATTCTCATATTCTTGGATGAATAGCTACATTTTTCATTTCTACATTTTTCTCAAAGCCATTCATCACCCACTTTTTGGCTATTTAAATGTTTCAAGGGTAACTATAGATACATTAAAGATTCTAGTGCATACCTCTATTATAGGACACTTTAACAAACAAGGGATGTTTACCACACACCAAAATATCACCCACCGGCCTTACAAAGACCACGGAGAATTGCTTCCTTCATTGCCCATTTTTCAACCCTTGAAGAAAACATTGAAACTTTTTATTTACCATCAATTAGAAAATTAGAAAAAATTTAATTCATATTTTAAATTAGAACCCCAATTAGCCTCTACAAATGATTGAGTAACACAAATTAACCGCTACAAATGTAGGAGTTTTTTTTACATTCATCCCTACTTGGCCGTGGTCAGACCTCCCTAGACACTGTCAAGTTACAAGAGGTTGGCTTTAAGGCTTTTTTTTTTTCATTTTTTATGGAGTGCCAAAGTGGCTGAATAAAATGATACAGTGGTGCTCTAAATCTCAAAATTCATCCATATACTAGATAGAAAATAACACATTACCACATACCACGTATTTGTAGATCAATTTTCATCCACAATTTGGCGATTTTATCCAAGATTTTTTTTAATTTGAAGTTCTCTAACAGAAAATTTCATAAGTTGTCGTCATTTTTAAGCCAAATTATTTTTTTCTAGTGCAATCTGGCACTAGAAAGCCAAAAAAAAGAAGCCCCGGTTGGCTTTTCCCAATGCCCAAGTATCTAAACCCTAATTGATTAGGTCGATGATTTGGTTTTGGGTTTAGGGTCTTGCACTCTGTCTTCCAATGTGTCTGCAACGACTAAGCTTAGTTTGCTTTTAGGAAACCCTTTTGTAGAGTTTGCGGGAATTTTCAATCTGAAGCAGCCGCTAGTTGAGATCACCTTGTGGTTAGCTGCCGTCATGGAGCTGCGAAAGAAGCTCCGATGATTCAGAACCTTCAAGCAGTTTCAGAAAAGGTCAAGGAATGAAAGGGGAAGAAGATATGAAGGGATTCATCGCAGCCAAGGCATGTATTTATATGTCCCATGATATCATTCACAAAGGTCTTTCAGGCCGGAGTTAACCTTCTTCTTCTAAGGTAGGAGGCTGTAAAACGGAGTGGGCATTAAAATGGAACATGACTCAGAGGTACATTTTGCTTTCTTCAATGTACCACCTATGCACATTTCAGGAGGTGGGCCATTTTAATGACCACAAATGACCACTTTTTTCCAATTTCAAAAATTTGTAACTAATTCCACAAAGGTCCAAAAAATATGAAACGACGTACTTGGGTTAGATTTCAATTCCACTTGTCTTTCAAGGAAAATTTACTGAAAAATATTTCAAGATGTTTTACCTCCCCAAAATTCAATTTCAGCACTTAGATGCTCCATTTCTGAACCTCCTACCATATTGTGTTCAGTCTATGGATTTAATATGTTTCATATGTTAGGGTTGTTCAAAATTTGAATTCTCTTTAAATGATTGGCTATAAGTGTTTTGGCCCAAGGGCTTCTTATTTGGTCCAAGACGACCTATAGTGGTGGAGATTGGTGCAAATTTTGGGGGAGTTAGAATTTGGATACTTTTATTGCTCCAAAGGAAAAAAGTGTTGTCCAATATTCTTTCCATTGAACTAAATTTTTTTAATGTAAAGTTCTATTCCTTGGTCCAAAGTTGCAAATATTCTTACTAGCACCACCCTTTATTTATATTTGAGAGGATTGCTTTTAACAAATTTCAAAGAAATATAATTAATATTTTGATAAATTTTTATGTTAAGAAATCCTTGAAATTGTAAGTAATGAATGACTTTGTACTATAATAGTGTCATTAGTGTTCTCTTTCTCTATCCTAACAACAATATTTTTTGAAAAGAATAAATATTTCAAAAATTTCAACATGTATTTTTAGAATAATTTTTGTCAATCTTGCCTTGCTAATATATTGAGAGGTTTAACCCCTAAAGGACCAAGGCCTTTTTTCCTGCCAAAAAACACTCAAAACTGTCATTTCTATAGTAAAGAGTAAAAATGATTGAAAATTGTTTTTATTGAACATCTAACCATAGGAGCGCACACCTAACTCTTATGTGAATGTGTGGAAAAAATTTCAGAAATTGTGATTGCACAGATTGCAAGATATCTACGTTTAAAGTGGAAAAATCAAATTTTTCAACACATTGCGGGACTAGATTTTTTGACTTTGAACATTTTTAACTTTAAAATTTATTCTACAGAGTTTTGAGCTTTAAATCTTTATAGTGGAAAATTGAGTTGAAGGTCTAGGAAAAAAATAAAAATAAAAAAATAATAATTTTCATTCTTAAAAAAATTGCTAAGTAGAAGTAGGTACGAGATAGAAGGAAAATCTAAAGTATTACGAAGTAATATCTTTTAGATGGAGTTAAAATGCACTAATTCCAATAGTGAGATTGTTCTAGCAATTAAACTAAACCATGGGTAATTTTTATTTTTTTTAAATTGCAAAATTGCATTCAAAAAAGAACCCTACAAGTTATTTTTTTCAAGAAGATGCTCTAATTGTCCAAAAAAGAATACTGTCCATAATTTTTTTATAACAGATCCAAATGGAATGAATCAAAGCTTTCCAGATAAACAAAAATATAATCTATAAGAAAAAAAATTCAAAAAAAAAATTCAAATTTAAAAAAAATAAATTGCTACCTCCACTCCCCTGTTTTGAGCTTATTTGGGCATAATTTTTGTTCCTGCGCACCAATTGAAAAAAAATAATAGTCCCACAAAGCTTATCAAATTTTCTATCTTCAAAAAAAATTCAAAAGATTAGGACAAAAATTCAGCCTGTAGGTACCTACCCAAAATCCCATTTGTCCCATGAAGGGACAATGGTCCTTTAGAAGTTAAACGACTGATTTTTTCTAGATATCTTTACAATGCATCCTTTTAAGCATTGATCAAGAGTTTTTGTGGAATTCCACACTTCAAAACAATTTTAGATATTTTTTGAGTGCCATTTTAATCAGTTATGAATTTTTGAATTTGAAAATGAGGTCACCCTAAATTGTCTCCAGTTTGAATTGTTAACCCTAAAAGGACAAGATCCATGACTAAAATAGTTAGCCAAAAAATTGTTAGCTTTTTGGATGAATAGGCACATTCTTCATTTCTACATTTTTTCTCAAAATCATTCATCATCTATTTTCTCGCTATTCAAGCACTTCAAGGTTTACAGATACATTAAAGATTCCAATGCATACTTCTACGTTACGTGATGCTTTAATGAACAAGGGACATTTCCCAAAACTCAAAATATCACCCACCTTACAAAGACTAGGGAGAGTTGACCCCCTCATTGCCCATTTTTCACCCTTGAAAAAACATTGAAATTTTTTATTTACCATCAATGATAAAGTTTGATAAATTTGAATTCATATTTGAAATTAAAGACCCTCAATTAGCCACTACAAATGATTGAGCAACAAAATTAACCGCTACAATTACAAGGATGATTTTTACATTTATCCCTACTTGGGTGTCAAACCTCCCTACATACATAGTGAAATTAGGTTGCCTTAACAATTAGGTTGCCTTACATCAAGAAAGTTATTTTGCAAGACATCAAAGTCAACAAATATTTCTAAAAATATTTCCATTTGTATACATGGAGCTTCATGAGTCCCAATTACAACAATACCTAATTCAAAAGTAGTACAATCTTGTACAATAATTGAAAATATTTATATAGTGTCAAATGTCGAGAAATTAGGTTGCCTTCTATCAAGAAAGTTACTTTCTAAGCCATCAAAGTCAACAAATATGTCTAAAAATAGTTTCATTTGTACATATGGAGGTTCATGAGTCCCAATTAGAACAACATCTAATCGAAAAGTAGTGCATTCTTATACAATTATTGAAAATATTTATATAGTGTCAAATGTGGAGAAATTAGTGTGGGGCAACCTAATTTCACTATCTTGTGGAGAGACTTTCAAGTTACAAGAAGTTAGCTTTTCCCAATGCCCAAGTATCTAAAGCCTAATTGATTAGGTCGATGATTTAGTTTGGGTGTTTTAGGGTTTAGGGTTTTGCACTCCGTCTTCCAGTGTGTCTGCAACATCGAAGCTACTGTAGTTTGCTTTCAGGAAACCCTTGTGTGGAATTTGCGTGAATTTTCAATCTGTGGCACCCCCCGCAATTTCCAAGTTGTGTAAACCCTAAACTTTAAACCAGTCCTGTGAGCCCGATGAGGAAATTCATGGATAGGTAGATGGACACCCCGATACTGGAGAGACGAAGAGCTTGACATGGGGCCCAAAGGACGGCGAAAGCCTTTCGGGCAACAGGTTGCAGAGGCGCCTGTTGTGGTTGACGGCAGTGGATCTGCTCTTCATCGGAGCAGCAAACCTAGTTTTCACGAATGGAAGCTTTTTATGGTGAAATTCTCTGTTCCTTGTGCTTTTGAAATTGCAATGCAACGTATCGATTTTCACGGCATTCTTGTTACAACGACGAATTTGGGGTTAACGCAGACTTGTTTACTGACCTCGATCGTTTGTTTTCGGGGTTTTGTTTGTTTGTTTGTTCGGCGTATCAGTCGTCTAGAGCGTCTGATGTGGTGGCGGAAGCTGGTCCCCGAAGAGAGAAGGCCGATGAAGACGACGTGGAGCGAACGGCGGAGTTCAAGAATATACTCAAGGAAGTGGAAGAATTAGGTTTGGACAACGCTCTTTGAGTATTTGGGTTTAGGAATTAGGGTCATTGAAAAATTGAAATCAAGCTCACCTTTTGCCTCTTACTGTCAGGGTTTAAGATTGTGATGATTAGTTGAAGCCTTGCAGTATGATTTGGATTTTCCTGCGAATTGTGACACTGCTGATACTAGGGTTTCTTTTTCATACTTGTGCTGTGCTTCAATAGTAATTTAATGAAAAGATGGGAAGGAAGCATACTGTTGCCTCACCCGTAGGGCTCAGATTGTGATGGATAGAATTTGGTGGTTTAAGATTGTGATGGCTAGTGTGGATGGAATTTTCGTATACTTTGCGCATGATTTTTTACTGCATCCCAACTAGCTGCAGCATCTTTGGTCTTTTGAAGTCTTCGCAGCGTAAATTTTAGGGGACTGCATTTTAGGGGACTGCTGATATTAGGTTTTTTGTTTTCATACGTTTACTGAGCTTCACCAGTATTTTTGTGAATTTTGTCGTGGCATTAGGAACCTCAACATTGGAATGGAAGGATCGCAAGAAGTTGGAGACTGCGAAACTAGTAGCTCTTGGTTCAAAGGTAGGATCCAATTGCGGTGAATTGCAGTATTTTCTTTGTAATGAAAAATGCAAGACACTTTCTTGCAGGATTGAGGGGTTTTGCAATGATATGTCTAGATTTTGATCATGCATGCACAAAATTCTGTACAAAACCAATCCTAAGAAATATTTGAAGCCCGGACATGAGCTATACCTGTGATGTTTTCGTAAGGCTTGCCGTAGCTCAGTTCAAGAGCTCTTACCGTTTAAGGTTATTGTATTTAGTGAGGTTACCGATAAGGACAGGAGTTGTTTAGAGGACCCGGTGTTGTATTGAGGGTCCTGGTCGTGTGCTCAACCCTAGGACCCCTCTTTGTAAAGTATTTTTAGAAGCTGAAGCGGGAAGGCTTGCATGATTTCGTAGCCGTTCCAGCCTTGCTGCGCTGTGTTCGGTTCGTGATTAATGAGGGCTTTGGAAGCACTTTGAAGTGAGGGTTGGGTGTCTTTGAGGGCCTTCAAAGAATTGAACCTGGAAGAATATAGTATGTTGGCTCCTCCTGCGGGTTCTTTATAGTTCAAACTAGCTAGCTGATGTGGACTAAATTCCTTCCATCGAGATCTTCGAATATGGGTAGCAAAATGTCTGTGGTACGCATTCAAAGTGCTTGGAGTAACTCATCCATGACAAAGTGTTCTTGATTTTGTTTTCTGCATCAGGCACCGAAGAGCTTCAAGATGCCTGTCTCAATGGGTGTAGGAATGAAGCGGAAACGAGAGGAAAGAGTGGAACAAAAGCGACAAGATGTAAGACCATACCACCCTTAGAAAATAATCGTGTATCAACATCTGGCTTCTACATTTTCTCCTTTTGCATTCTGATTTCTGGTCTGTTTTTAAGGCAACTGCAACTAATTGCGACCTTTACTCAAAAGCAATCTCTATAGATTACTGCCTAAAATGCACATACTCTAAACATGAGAGACGAGAGACTAGGGTTGATTCCGGGTATGTCTTCAATCGGCACTTTGAAAATTTATAGTCGATTCATACAGTTTCCAAGAAATACATGCTAAGATGACCCTAAACCCTGTTGCAGTTGCCCACAAGATCTACCCACAAAACTCTATGAATTATTATAATAGTAACGATGCTTATTTGAATGCTTTTAGTTGAACTGACTTCACCCGAACTGACTCCACATTTTTGGTTATGTACAGGACATAGCGCAAGGTATCCGCTCGGCAAAACGCACTGGTGCAGAGAAGAAGCTATCCACTAGAAAGACGGCAGAGGAGAGAGGCTTGAACGCTTCCGAAGGGAAGTTCAAGGGTGGTGTGTTGTATGTGACCCCGCCATCTGCTCCGGAGAGGTTCTTGCACAAGAGTTCGAAAGGCGAGGATAGGTTCTTTCAAGGAGAGAAGGGTGGCAAGAAGGGTGGCAAAAAAGGGAAAGGTGGAAAGAAAAAGGGTGGAAAGAAGAAGGGTAAACGATAGTGGATTCAGTCACCATGTAAGCTTCACATTCAAATTCAATCTTGTGGATAATTTTGTTCAAAACATATTGACGCAGCTGCAGTTTACACCGTTCTTGGATGTCACATTTATTTTGTGTGCAACACAATGAATGGCCAGGGCTATTTTGGGTTTGACTTGCAATTATCTTATGATACTAGCTGGTATCTTATGATACTTGTGTATAATTTCCATTCCGGGTACTACAGGAGAGGGTTATGTTTGCAGTGCACACCAAGGTCGTAGATACTATTTGCATCACTTTTAGCATTTAAATATAAGTAGGTATGAATTTGGGAGATCAGTTGAGAGCTGAGGAGAGATCACTTCGGGTACAAGATGATTGCTTATGTACTAAGTCGATGTATTTATGATATTACCGTGAAATTTCATAGATGCACCTAAAGCTTAAAATCATCGTGAGAATAACCTTTGGTTAATCCACGCTCTTTATTTGCTATAACTCGTAATTGTGGAGTAAAGGTTTAACCTTAGAAGGATGTTGTGGACACTAAGTGTTTGATGGATGAGAGAGAATCCTTCTATGTAGGATAGAAGTGCAAGTGTTCATCCTTGAAATTTTGTGTGAAAAGGGAAGGTCTTGCATAGTAGATTGACCTCCAATGAGTGCTTTTGGATTTTTTAAAACGAATGATTCACATAGTACTAAATAGGTTGATTTCCATGGTGACTAGCCCATTCCTTTTGGGGTTAAGACTCCTTTTGTGACACCATCATTTGCTAACATGACACAATAGGCTATTTATGTAGGACATAAGGCATATTTGTAGAGATTGTAAACTTTCATGTTTATAATTTTAATGAGATGATGACACCATATAATTTCCATTTTCCTCGAGAGTAAAAATACATTGCAAACATAATTGTTATGCAAATGTAGTTGTATATGGTATGCTCCAGACAACATTAACCTTCAAAGGACATTCAATGTTCCTGTTTGGTCAAACTTCATTAGTTTTCTATAATAAAATGAACTTGTCAAAAATTTGATATTTTTCTCAAGCATCAATATATATTTAAAATTTTAATTTCATTTTTTTCATAATTAATAATATTAAAATAAAAATTATATGATTTTTGAAAGTAATTTCTTTGTTAATAATCATGATAAATTACAAAAATGTTTTATAAAGTATGAAGTTTATTCCAAATTGGAGATGATAGTAGTAAACATCATGGTGTGATTGGTAATTCCTTGAGCACACACTAAGAGAAATTTGATATAAAAGTCCAAAAGTTGTATAAGTTGTGTAAAAGTTTTCAAGATGCTACCTTCAAAGTGTCACAAAAAGTTACTTTAATTGATGGTCATTGGTAGACTACGCATTCATATTTTGAATAATGAATGAAATGCAAATATGTCACATACTTACAAAATCTTAGTGTAGATTGTTGTATTAACCCTCTAATGTTTGTATAGACTAGATTTTCAAAACACTTTTCTACAAATATTCTCTAGATTTTATCTAGAATTAATTAAGTAGAAAAAGTTACATACGTATGTGTGTCTTTTTGTGTAATGTAAACGATTCTACATGGAAATGGTCAAATATCTATGGATGTTTGCGGATGTTTTAGAATACTTATCATAATAGAAATCATGGAAAAAATCATAAATATAATAATTATTTATAAATCATTAACATGATTAAATCAGCTATAAATCATTAATTGGTAATGATTAGAAAATATTAATTAAAATTATGGATTATCACATATTGATTGATCATAGTAATGAAAAATAAAATTGCAAATACTAACCATTTCTAAGATGACTTATCAATATCAAAATCAATATGTAATTATAAATAATAATAATTTAAACATCTTAGATTATTTTGTAAAAAATTATCAATAATAAAATCAATTGTAAATTATAAAAATGATTAAATCAACTATAAAATAAAAATAATAATGATAAAAAATTATTAATTAAAACAATAAATGATCAATTATAATAATAATGAAAAATAAAAATGAGTTTGATTTTTCTAAAGTCCCCATTCCACCATTAATTGGTAGGCTTCACTAGCCCCAACTCTACATGGAAGACGGCCTTTTGTACTCCAATGACGTCACTTGGCCAAAAATTGGCAGAGTAGGTTTTTCTAGACCATCATGTTCTCAAGGCATACATCTTGTATCATCAATATCTACGTTTTTGAGTATGGGAGCATGTAATCACCTTAATTGTACAGTTGTTGATTCAACAAGAGTTGTGGAAAATAGAAGGCGGTTGGTCCTTGGCTCTCTTCCCAATCAGAAAGCACGCCCTCTCTAAACATCTATGCGGTTAGATTTTGAAAAAAACAATTTGCTTCATTGGGGATAACTATAAGCCCATGCTCTTTTTCCATAGGAAAAACACTCTTGGAAAGGCTTAGGCACTTAAGATTTTTACTAAGGTAGTGTGTTTTTAAAGTGCCCATCCTCTTCAAATGGCTCCGAAAGAAAGGGACTTAATGGATATGATTTGGTCCTTAAATGGACCTCTTTAGCTATTGATTGCATCCACAAAAGAGTGTTCTTTATTGTAAGAGCCAATCATTGGTGTTGATTTCCTCAAATCCCTTTAGAAGTTGCAAGTGGGCGCATTTTGGGAGACCTACGCTCACAAACAGGTAGCTTTGACAAATTTCTTTGAAAAGTCATAACTAATTCAAAAATGCTTCAAAAAATATGAAACCACTTGTATTACACTTGGCATCTATTTTTCTTTCTCTAGAATATGAGTTAAAAATACATTTGTTCATGCGAACTTATGAAAAAGGCCAAGCAACCTGTAAATGGTCCCTTTAAGGCCATGCTACCTTATAGCTACCAACCCACCATGTTACATCCAAATCGCACACAAAACCAGTAAGGTAGTATGGCCTAAAAGCGACCATTTAAGGGCTGATCTGCCTTTTTCACAGGTTTCCTTGAACAGAAATATTTTTGGATCATTTTTCAGAGAAAGAAAAATGGATGCGGAACGTTACACAAGTGGTTTCATATTTTTTGGATCGTTTTTGAATTACTTCTGAGTTTTCAAAAAAACCTGTTGGATGCACCTATTTGTGACCCTAGGTCTTCCTAAATCTGACCACTTGCAACTTCTAAAGTGATTTGAGTTAATGAAGGCCAATGATTGGCTCTTACAATAGATAATGCTTTTCTCTTGATTCTCTCAATGGCTTGAGAGGTCCATTTAAGGACCACCTAATTCCATTTCATACTTAAATATAGGGTCGATTTGAAGAGGCCGCTCGCTTTTAGAGCACACTACCTTACTTACTATCATTCACTGACAACACTCAAACTCATAAATAATTATGGATGTAATTAACCATTCATGGCACAACAAAAGCAAATGGACCAACTAATTAACAATATAGAAATTTTGGACACATATAGGTGATTGGAGATTTTCACATTTTGAACTGAAATTTTAATAGAAGCTGGGAACAAGGAATATTTTTTGTATGCACTAAATATCATGACATTTGAAAATTTGAGTCAAAAGTTATGACCTAGTATGTTACTTTTTTACGTAAATGGGCAGTCTGGGCAGATTAGAAAAATCACTTTTTCAAAAACAAAAATTTGAAACTGGTTTTTTAGAGTTATGTAAATGTGGAAAGCTTTGAATCATTATATTTTGATTAACACTAACCGGAATATTGGAATTACATGCACTGCATTGAAGTTGTGTTTCCAGAATTTCATATTGACAAAATGAGTCAAAAGTTATGAAGAGATTTAGTTTGCAGGCAGTTATGGATTCTTTACTTTAAAATAAACTTTGACGTCCTTTATTTTACTCAATTTTCAATATTTTTTGAAAAAAATAAAGTCATGGGATGTAGATTGTTTATTACAACATTGCAACCATTGGGATTGGCATTTTTCAATTCTATAACTAAATTCTTAACAATTTAGTATTTTGAACTATCCTCTATTTCTTTCTACTTATTATATGTTGTACAATTCCAAATGATTTGAAGCTTTTCAAGCATGTAGCCAACTTGATTTGAAGAATGAATCCAAAAAAGCACTATTATTTTGGGCATTTTTTTCATTTAAATGTGAGCTTGTGAAGTGTAGCTGCCCTGTTTTTTGCTGGGCCAAAAAAATCATTTCAATGAATTTCAAAGCTCATATCTTGAAAGCTACATGGTAGAAATTTCTGAATTTTTTTAAGTGCTCTCAAGTCATTATACTACAAGATCTTACAATTGCATGTGTCCAAGAATGTTTTTTTTTCCAAAATTTGGCACTTGTACTAGAAATGGCTGTTTTGGAGCGTTTTTGGTGAAAACATAGTCACATTCCTTTAGAGGATAATTAGTGCAAGCACTAAAAATATCTTTTCACACAAGAAACATGTAAGGTAGGTACACCCAATTGTGCCACTGACCTAAAACGCCATATTAACTATGTGTACATCTCCAAAATCAGTTATGTACCTATGTGGAAGAACCGCTTTTAGAACCAAACTTTGATCCTTAATAACTTTTGCATGCAGTATCCAAATGCCACATTCTTTAGTGCGTTGGAACCTCCTTACAAGAATATATGAAAATTTGACCCGTCTAATAATAATAACAAGGCTCAGTAGCAAAAAGTGCGATTATGGGTGTAGCCACCATACACTTTGCTGCAGTAACTTCTTGGCTACGTTATGATTGCCGATCAGTCACACACTATTCCATTCTACTACCAAAAAGACAAATGGCCAAGCCCAGCCCGTCGACCTGACAAAGGCCCAGTTAGATGCCTCAAAACATACATCACCAAACATGATCGTGATAAAAACTTAGAAATAAGGGCACAACGATTTCCTAACATTAGCAAATAGACACTTAATCCCGATATAGATAAAGACCTCTCCAATGAATTTTGGTCTAACCCTGAAATAATAGACTCACAAAAAATAAGCTTATTAAAATTCCACACCAGTCAATACATGGGAAATGCTAGAAAACAACTATTTTTTGGCATAAAATAATTTCCATCCATCACATGTCCCATATGTAACTCCCATGACGTAGATACATGGCTCCATGTACTCCTAAAATGTAAGCAACACCATATTCATGGCCTTCGAGTCAAAAGACATAATAAAGCAATATGAAAATTGAAAAAGTTAATCCTATCTACCAGAAGCACTAGATAATATACTCTCATGAATGCAGGAACATTCAACAACAATCCACAAGAAAATACAGTCATTCCATGGCTGCTACCTTGCTCCTATGAAAGACAGAGATGTCACTGCAACGCTAGATTCAAACCGGATATCCTTTGGGTTAAAGGACTCTCCTACCAAAACAATCCACCAATTAATCTAGATAACAATCTCACAATACAATTCATAGAATTCACATATTCTAATGACAGATTCTCGCAAGAAACAATAAATAATAAATTCAAAAATACCAATCATCAATAAATAGCATCATGGCCCAAGGGTGGAATGTAGATCCACCCATTGTCATTACAGCAGGAGCTAGAGGAACAATACATATTCCTTCAATGAAAATCCTTGAAACTAAACTCAAATTACCTAAAACTGCTTTGAAACACACTTTTAAAGCAATCAACACCATTGCCATACAATATGCTGGTTCAATCATCCTACACAAAAAAAAGATAGAAAACAACCAATCACTCCCACCAGAATAAAACAAAACAAAACAAAACAAAAACAAGTCGTGACTTGGTGACACCCCATCACTGCATAGTCCATTTCTACCCAGATACTGTTAATCTTAGTTACTTTTCACTGGTTACTTTTTACTTAAGTGTCTATTCTCAGAAGGGAAGAATAATTTTGCATCAATGGCCCTTGATCCGGTGGACATTGTCTCATTGTCATGACGAACAGACACTCTATTCACGCCGGCCTTCTTCGAAGACCGGAGTTTCTAAGGTAGAAGGTTCAAGAACAGTTCGGGCATTAAGAATGGTCCCTATAAATGGCTGTGAAATGGACATGAGTTGGTTCTGAAATGGACTTCTATAGTCATTGAATGAACCAAGGAAAAAGACTTATTAATTGCAAGAGCCAATCACTCTCTTTGCTTTCCCCATTTTTATTTAGAATTGCAAGTGAACCATTTATGAAAGACCTAGGGTCACAAATAGGGACCTATGACCCAACTTGTTTGAAAATTCATAAGTAATTAAAAAATGCTTGGAAAAATACGAAACGACTTGGGTTAGATTCCTCATCAACTTCTCCATGTCTGAAAAATGAGCTAAAAATATTCCCACTCAAGGAAATACATGAAAAAGGCGGACCAGCCCTTAAATGGTCGGTTTATGAGCCTTCTACCTTATCTATCTATCTCTGCCGATCAGTCCGCCAGCTCTAGCTTCCACTTAACCTAAGTTCATCCATGATTTCGAAGATGAAATTTATGGATAGATTCGCATGATCGAACTCCACCCGTCCACAGTGATCCAGCCCATGAGGCTCTCCCTCCCTTCGAGTCTTCGACAACTGAATCCGTATATCTGCTGGGAAGGCCGCTTGCTATGCCTTTCACTGAACTGGGGTCTGGAACGTGCACATCAGCTAATTTTCTGAATTTGTGAGTCATCTCCTAGCTCGCATCGTCGTTTTCAAGCATAGCTTTTCCGATTAGATCGATCGATTACTCAGCTAGCTTGCTTTCATTGCTGTAGCAGGTCCTCAGTAGTTGTGCAGGGAGCGGCTACTTACGTACGGTAATCTTACGCGATTACTATTCTTACCATCGACGTCGAATTGCGACACTTCAGCTAGCTGTTCCAGCAGCAGTTGCCTCTAATTAAGATTGTGTTCGAAACAGTCCCCTAGCTTGTCGTCGAATTGGGAAATGAGGGAAAGAATGACAATGTGGATATATATTCACAGATTGGTTGGTTGGTCTAGGAAAAGTACAGTACGTAATGAATTATAAACCCTAAGAAGCAAGGTTCGATTGCAACGTAACTATAGGCCGAACTAGGAACTTATTTCCTTGTACGTGTCCTAGCTTATCTCTGTCATTACCGGTCAAGGAATCAGCGGTTCATCGAGAATTGATGGGCTACCGAGAATTAATTGATGGTTTCCGGAGAACTCATGGTTCCCGAGAAATGAGGGTTTCACAGTTTCTTGCAGGCTGAGCCATGCCATATATACAGTTACAATCAGTGTTCTAAAGTTTGCTATTGTGTCCTCACAATCTTCCTAACGAAATCCTTGTGCGTCTTTCGCAGCCATCACCATGAGCAGCCATGAGCACCAGCCTCGCACCCCAGCGAATCCATCCTGGATCTGGTCTGGCGTCCATGGCGCCTCAGGCATCGTCCACCCCTTTCTCGCCACTCGCGACGACCCCGACCAGCGCTACTCCGGCCTGGGAGGCTATTACGATAGTCCTGTAAACACGATCCTCGCGGGCTCCGGAGGCCTTCTCCTCATCAGGCGGTCCCCACCCCCCGACATTGACACACTCGGCGAACCAGGAAGCAACGCACTTCGCATAATAGCAGACCTCTTACGGAGCATGGCAATAGCAGATGACCAATCGAACAATACCCCCCAAGATGACCAAGAGCAGGCGTCCCTCGAGATCAGCCAACACTGGCAATCGCTTATGATAGTCAATCCTTCCACACACGAGTCCCGGGTACTTCCACCAGCGAATTCCATGGATGTGGGTCTGGAGTTTTGGTCGTACAACGGAGTCCATGCTAACCTCTTAGTAGATACGGAATCCAAGACCTACACGGTCACTCTCATATTCCCAGACTGTGTCTGCCTCTACACCTGCACTTCCAAGGCATGGCAATGTCGGAGGTTCATTCAGGGAGTCTCATGGGGACCTCACAACAGAGAGCTTTTGGCAACCCCCTGGAAAATGCCGATCGCCAATGCCTACGTCAATGGCCGTCTCTTCTTTGCCGAAATCGTCGTCGATGACTTGATCCCTACCATGAACCTCATCGAAATCGACGTCGAAGCTGGCTCCTGGAAGCTCCACAACTGGCGCTACTCTCTCCAGACACAGTTCACGGAGTTTGTGGACACTCCGTTTCTTCGTATGCGTGGATTGACTGATCACGGAATGCATGATCAAGCTCTTCACACTCGAACTGTGGCATCCCGTCGCCGTGGTCGGGCGCTTCAGAATTTCAAGATCGTGGAATGCATGGGGGAGCTCTACGCCGTCCTTCCAATGAGCTTGAATGAGTATTTGCCCATGAGCTTGCGGAGCCAGAGGACTCTGACTGAGGTTGTGCATGAGTATGCCAACTTTGGTTTGAGCTTCATGCCGCTGCAGTTCCTGATTGTGAACATGCATGGAGACGGGTTTGTGCATGGGGTGCTTCGGATTGTGGTGCCGGAGGCTGTGAGCAGTGCAGTTGGAAGCGAAATGGACCTTATCGATGATATTGAGGACAGAAAAAAACTTTTAACGATCCTGTTGGAGATGGAACCGAATATTAACGGGTTCATTTGGGGGTTCAGTTGCGTGGCGGAGGGGAGTGTGATCTGGGTGGCGCTGCTGGATTATGTGCTGCAGTATGATGTAGTGACGGGGGTATCGAAGACGGAGATTATTTTGGGAAGCTCGCCGGAGACGTCGCTGGACCTTGGGTTGAAGAGCATTCCTTACAGGCCGAGTGACATGAAGCCATAGCTAGTACGGAGGTCTAGATGGCCTTGCATCAAGCTAATACATTTCATCAATCTAGCTTGCATTGCTAACCCGGTCGGTCACTTGTTTATTCTTGAGAATGTATGTCTGTTCGTTTGCAATGTCGGTAGTTTAGATGAGAGTCGAGACTGTATTCCTGGCCTATTCGATCGCAACATTGGGATAGGTGAGAGTTGAGACTGTAAGTATTGTTTGTTTGCAACATTGTATTACTTGAGAATTCAATGTATTACAGCTCATTTGTAATGTACTAATGTTCGTAGTTTCGATGCCTCACAGAGTTGAACTTATATTTCGTTAAAATGGCAATATTCCACTAACTTGCAGTGATTGAATCCAGTTTGTTTGATCTTTCTATGAAGATTGCTGATTGTTATATTGGAGAACTGATTTTATTTTGTGTGCAAGGCCTTGCAAGCAGTTTGGTTTGTTTGTAAAAGTCGTGGATGTTGTAGGTCAATCACAGGGAGACCGGGAGGTCGATACCCCCTGGGGTAGTTTTTTCTAAGTTGTAACTATAACCCCCCCCCCCAAACTTTCTGTTTTCAGAAAGTTTGGGGGGGTATAGTTACAACCTAGAAAAAACTACCCTAGGGGATATCGACCTCCCGGTCTCCCTGTGAATCTTTTTCAATCCACGTTGGCTGTGGCAATGCAGACTTTGAGAATGAAATTGCTCAATCTCACTGCACATCGTGTTACTGCATTGGTGAATGCGTTCCAAATTCTCATTAGTTGGCATGCATATGTACAAGTTTCTTAAATTGTGACGTTCATTTGAACATTGGGCTGGTCTACCTTAGAGCATCCGCACCACATGACCAGAAACATGGACAGAATTTTCAAGTGAAGGGTGTCGGACCTCATTCTGTTCCAGTGCATTTTGAAAAAACTGAAATGGAATTTTTCGCATACTAAAATGAAAAGAGGAGGAAAAAACTTTACATTAAACGGCGCAGCTAAAATATTGAACCAGGTACAGGCTCTCCTTCATCGATCAGGAAGAAGCTATGTTGTTTTCATGCTTCCATAGAGCCTTGTATAGTTGTATACTGGATTTGTATACCGACCTTGGCAGAAAAGGTTTTATAACCTCTAATCTTCCTCCTTGATCAAAGTCCTTAGATCAGCAGAAGATCATTGATTTAGACTTTCGTAATTGAGTAGGAACAAAATGGCATTACATCTGATAACGCTCTTGAGCCTCGAGCATTACATAAGAAGCTAGAATTCATCACGAATTCACTAATTATCATTAGGGAATTCAAATCTGGTTAATTGTAAGTAATTGTAAATAATGTACAAATGGGTTTAGCAAAAATCGTCAATAGCAAGGTTCAGTGCTTCCGGCTCGATGGAAATGATATCATAGAAGTGGCATCTTCATCATTCATTTGTGTTAAGCATTTGCCAATTCAAGCAATCATTACAAAAAATCTGAACCCTGCAAAGGGCCGCAAACTTCTCATTTTCGGCACCCCGCGCTGCAAATACAGAAAATTTTAAAAAATTTAAAAATTTAAAACCATTTGAGGCCTGAAATTTTTCCTAATGAGTAGAGAAGAGGACATAATATTAGAGAAGAGAAACAAATCATGCTCAAAAATTCAACAAAAATGAATTAGCACGGAAATGAAGGGCTCTGTGTGATGTTAAATATGAGCTCAAATGTTTTGGTGGTAAAAATAAGGAATATGCTTTAAATATGTGGTCAAATTTTTGGGTGGTAAAAACAAAGAATATGCTTTGAGAGGCTACACTTGGACCAATGAGCGACATTAATTTAAATAGGTATTGATTACGCAAGATGTACACAATTAGAACATGAAAGCATTTAAGTGCCTAGGTTTGATTTTTGGAACACCAATAGACAATACTTTGAAAATTCATAACTTATTCATATAGTGTCCACGTAAGCTATATTAAAGTGTAATAAAATCCGCTTTCACTTAGCTTGGAAATGGGTGGGAGACTAGTGCAATTGGAAGGGTCCATCCATCTAGTAGATGGCAGAGTTGGGTGATTAATCCCTAAAGGACTGTGACTATGTTTTCACCAAAAATGCTCCAAAACTGCCATTTCTAGCACAAGTACCAAATTTTGGAAATATAAAAAATTTGGACACATGTAACTATAGGATCTTGTAGTATGCTGACTTGAAAATATGTGAAAAAAAATTCAGAAATTTCCACCACGTGGATTGCAAGATATGAGCTTTCAAATTCACATAAATCTTTTTTTTGGCCCTACAAAGAATTAGGCAGTTGACCTTCAAATGCTCACATTTGGATGAAAAAATGTCCAAAATGGTGGTACTTCTTTGGATTTGCTCTTCAAAGTCAAGTTGGCTCTATACTTGAAAAATTTTAGATCATTTGGAATTGTACAACATATAAGAAAAAATAATAAGTAGAAAGAAATAGAGAATGGTTTAAATACCGAATTGTTAACAATTTATTTATGGAATTGAAAAATTGCAATCCCAGTGGTTGCAATGTTGTAATAAACAGTCTACATCCTATGGTTTTAATTTTTTTCAAAAAATATTGAAAATTGAATAAAATAAAGGACTTCAAAGTTTATTTTGGAGTAGAGAATCTATAATTGACCGCAAACAAAAACTCCTCATAACTTTTGACTCATTAATTGAAATAGAATTATTCAAAGCTTTCAATGTATATATAAATCTAGAAAACCAATTTCAAAATTTTGTTTTTGAGAAAAGTGATTTTTTCTTATCTGTCCGGACTGTCCATTTACGAAAAAAAGTAGCATATTAGGCTATAACTTTTTACTTGTATTTCCAAATGTCATAAAATTTAGTGCATATGAAAGATATTCCTTGTCCCCACCTTCTTGCACAAGAGTTCGAAAGGCAAGGATAGGTTCTTTCAAGGTGAGAAGAGTGGCAAGAAAAAGGGAAACGTGGAAAAGAAAAAGGGTGGAAAGAAGAAGGGCAAATGATAGTGTATTCAGTCACCATGTAAGCTTCACATTCAAATGCAATCTTGTGGATAATTTTGTTCAAAAACATATAGACGTAGTGGCAGTTGACAACGTTCTTGGATGTTACATTTATTTTGTGTGCAACGCAATGCATGGCCCTATTTTTGGTTTGCCTTGCAATTATAGCTGATGTCTTATGATACTTGTGTATAATTTCCATTGTGGGTTCTACAGGAGAGGGTTAGATCGAGCATCGCCACCGCAGACTCGCCAAGGAGGGGCGCTAAGTGCAGCTTCGGTGAGTGGATTTGAAGACTGGGGCTTCAATCCTCTTCCTCTGCCCCACAGCTAATGCGCCAAGGAGGGGCGCCAAGCAGGGTCAATTCAATGTTGATAGTTTCCGGGGTGAAAAATTACACTTTAAAATTTTTTTACTTTCAATTCATTGAGAAGTATCTTGCATTCCTTGAAGCCCTTTCTAATTTATTTTGAGTACTTGAGTTGGAAGAGAAGCTTCCTATATACACATGGGGTGGTAGGAGGTAGAACAAACAATGTGGGATAAGTAAATTAGATGTAGTAAGAGCTCAACCACTCATAGTTAATTTGAAAGTAGGAATTGTGTTAAAACTAGGATTTTTAGACCTCATTTAGGCGTGGTAAAATAATTTTTTCCAAAAACATTTTAACCCTGAAATTTTTGTTCTCACAACTACACATGTTGGTAGAACTAGTATATTTTATTTTTTTTGAATCTTTTGAACTTGAAATTTGGCACACATGTTATTAACATAGAGATGATTTCATCATAAAAATTTCATGGTGAACAAACAATTTTTCAATCCTTGGGATAGTGTCAAAGTTGGTAGTAGTGAAATTGTTTCACAAATACACATGTAGGTAGATTTTGAATATCTATTTTTGTGGGGGTCTTTTGGACTTGAAACTTTTCACACATGTAATCAACATATAGATGGTCCTATGAAAAAATATTCATAGCAAAAGAAAAAAATTTCAGTCCTTGGGAGGGTGTTAAAGTTGGCAGTAGTGAAATTTTTCTCACGGCTACACATGTTGGTAGATTTCGAATATCTTTTTTGTGTAAATCATTTGGCCTTGAAATTTGACACACATATAATTAACTTAAAGATGAAGTTGTGGTAAAAAATTCATGGTCAAAGACCAATTTTTGAGCCCTCGGGAGGCTATCAAAGTTGGTAGATGTGAAATTTCCTTCCCTGCAATTTCAAAAATTCGTAAATGAATTAGACCTTACTGTACTCCACTAACCAGTCACTTGACCAAAAATTGACAGTAGACTCTCGTAGACCTTCATGTTCTCATGGCATACATCTTGTGTCATCAACATCTACGTTTTTGAGTATGGGAGCATGTGATCACCTACCTGAAATGCACAGCTGCTGATTCAGCAAGAGTTGTTAAAAAATGGAAGGCGGTTGGTCCTTGGCTCTCCTCCCAATCAGAAAGCATGGCACTCCCTTTTTACATAAAAGTTTCCTTTCTTCAAGTTTCTTCAAGCTTCCAGGTACCACAGCATAAAAGGATGTTGACTTTGTTGCTTTGACTTCTTTTAGAGAAAGTGGAGATGATATTTTCAAAGTATTTTTTGGAGCTGTTTAAAAAATAAATAAATAAAGTATTTTTTGGAGGTTGGGGAACGTTGGGGTCAAATACCAGTGAACCTCTCTTGAAACAGGTAGTGTACTTTCGAAGAAAGTTGCTCTCACTGGTTGTTGTTAGAGCAGTCCTACTGCAACATGCTCAAGCAACGCTAGGGGTAAGGTAGTAGGCTCAAGAAGCGACCCTTTAAGGGCTGGTCCGCCTTTTCCACAGGTGTTCATGAACCAAAATATTTTTAGCTCAATTTTTAGAGAAAGAAAAAGAGATGCAGAACGTAACACAAGTGGTTTCATATTTTTTGAAGCATTTTTGAATTAGTTATGAATTTTCAAAGATTTCAGTAGTATGTACCTATTTGTGACACCAGGTCTCCCAAAATCTGTCCCCTTGCAACTTTGAAAGTGATTTGAGGAAATTAAGGCCAATGATTGGCTCTTGCAATAAAAAAACAATTTTTTCTTGATTCATTCAATAGCAAAAGAGGTCCATCTAAGGATCACTTCCAATCCATTCTACAGCTAAATATAGGGACGGTTTGAAGGAGAGGGTCGCATTTAGAGCCTACTACCTTAGTCACACCTTCTCTGAGAAGCAAAATTCTATGAAGTCGGAGGAATCGGTGAGAGAAAAGAAGAGCCAATGGTGAGCTGCTTTGTGTGAAGAAGGTGTGACACCCCTTTTTGCTATTTAGAGCAATTCTTGGAGAATGCGTTATCTACAAAGCTGGATGGGAGCTCCGCAAGCCAAGCATAGCCAATGAAATTGACAAATTCTTCGAGAATTTTTTCTTCGAGAACTTTTCTTCACCTCTGAAGCAGAAGAAACAGCACTTCCAAAACCTTGGAGGTTGAGAGCTCCACATGCCACGGAAAACCATACACAAAGCGCCATACGTCCAATCTTCGAGAATTCTCTAGGGGTCAGAGGAGGTGTGACAACCCCTACTCTAAATGTTTTGCACCATTGATCTTCTAATGATGAAGAATGTCCTCTACTGATCTGCTTCATAGTGTTGCTTCAAAGTATTGCAAAAGGGCTGCTCTTATTGTGCACTAGAATGTCGGGCACCTCCAAAACCGCCACTTTTTGCTACACTAGAACTCTCATAACTCAACAAGTCCCGAACTACCTGACTACATGAGTTTAGAGAGGGTCTGCACATTAGAGAGGTTCTGTAGAGGCAAACTTGGCACCTTGGATTTTGTAGGTTTCTTGTCAAAGGACACTTGTTGAGCTCACTGAATAGTAGCGTTTTCTTTTGGGTTTTTTTGGAGCTAGGACCGTGGGGACCGGATGCTTTACAGAGGTTTGTTGAGTCATGGAGGGTGTCCTTATGAGAGTTCTATTATATTGTGCGGCTAGTTATTACTAATTCATTGTACTAATTTTCATATTTTCTTATTTGCAAGGGATAGGAGGTTCCAATGTACCAAAGAACATGACATTTGGATATTGTATGTAAAAGTTATGAAGAGTCAAAGTTTTTTTTGGTAGAGGTTCTGAAATTTTTTCTTTCGATGGTGGTTTTGAATCAGTGGCGCATTTGGAGGTGTCCACCTCAAGTAGATAGTCACTGTGCCAAAGCCTCAATTACTAAACTTGAAGTCAATTATTAAAATGGATGAAAATTTGTTGAAATTGATGAAAAATTACTTAAATGGATGAAAACTTTAAATTCCCCATAAATGAAATTGGAGTATAGAAACTAAACCATATTTCATGTCATCAACAATGTGTTAAAACTCACCTTAGTATAAAGTACATATATCTAAACAAGCATTTTCGGCTACAAGAATTACTAGTGGTATTTTAGGCATTCAATAGTTAAACCATTTTGTTAGTATAGACACTTGACTATATGGACATTAAATGCTCCATTTAGGTAATATCAAATCTCCAGTGTATTTTATAGCCCCATGGATATTAAAAATTTGTATATTGAAGATCACTATGGCAATTTGATACCAAAATATAGGTGTGGCTATATTATATGATTCTACATATGGGACCTACTATCCATCACAATACCACATCTAATGCAAAATCATTCGGCCTTTTTTAATAATGCATGTAAATTTCAAGAAATAATAACAAAGCCATCACTTCTATCTTATATTTTATTAAAACAACACACAAACCATTGCGTTTATTCATTTTTAGATCATTCCCATGTAGCTCCAATATTCTTATAGGCTAATATTGAGGTTGTCTAAAATTTTCTATATTGTACCTAGATTGGTTGCTTTTGATATTTTATATCTTTATTTTATCTTTTGAATTTGAATGAAAATTTAAATTTTTCATTGACTTTTGCTTTTCAAATTGAAATTTCCAAAATGACTTCTTCAAGTGTTTAAAGGTTGATTTTTTAGCTATGTCACACAATGTAGCAAAAAGAAGCAAGCATGCTCGTCCCTGCCATTACCTCCCCCCTTTTCAAAAAATCAAGAGCCATTGATCACTTTTAAGAACCCCCCCCCCTTCTTCAATGCCATTGATTTAAAAAAAAACTTGGGATACGATATGGGATACGGAATACCAGATCCAGAACACTAGTATGAATATGGATACAGACTTGAAATACAGATACGGATATGGATACGGCCCTTACAATATATCCCATATCGAATGCCACACAAATCCCAATTTGAAATTACAAGTAGGGTTGGGAGGGGGTATGAAATGAATTTTTTCTAATAATTAATTTTTTTCTTACACTGAAATGAATTTTTTCGAGGGGGGGGATTGGGGGGTAATAAATTGAATTGAACTGAAATTTTGAGTTCATTGAGCTCAAAAAAGGCAGTATTGTCACATGTACCAAAAAGAGTGGTCCAAGCCCTGTATGTGGCCCCTCGCCCCTGACAAAAAAACTTAGCCATTCGATCTATTAGAATAATGTTGATAAATTTTAAAACCCCTCTTAGCACCATTGATAAATAAGCCGCAAATGTTAGTGAACATGGACTGTTGATTTGGAAAAGAAAATTGAGGATCCTCTGTAGAGCCGTCGATCTTGCACCATGCCAAGAAAAAATTGAACTGTTGATCTGGACCGCTCCAAAGGACGATCTGGGTCGCTCCAACTTAGGTTTAGATGCTTAGGATTAACCCCTAAAGGCCCAAGGCATTTTCTGGCTCCGAAACCACTGAAAACTGCCATTTCTACTGCAATCACTCCCTAAACCAAAAAAATAAAAATTTAGAATCTAACCGCAAGATCTTGTACTTCAATTGTCTCAAATCATGTGGTAAAAGTTTCATGAAGTTTGACCGCATGGATTGGAAGATATTAGCATTTAAAGTTGGAATTTTTTTTTGAACTATGGCTTGCAATTTCAGATGACTTTGACGGCCATTTTTGGATTTTTTTTGCACTGCACATCATAAAGTTAAAATTTTTTATGTTGAACATTTGAGTTGAGAGTTGGGAAATTTTTATTCAGACTATCAAATCTTGATTTTCACATATAAAAAAATTGTTAAGTAGAAGTAGGTCCAAAATTGAACAAAATACTAAATCGTTAATAGCTCTTAGGTGGAATTAAAACACCATAATCCCAATGGTGGGATTGTTCTTGCAAACAAAATTAACCCTGTCAAAAAATAAATTGAAAAAAATTGAAAATTGCATTCAAAAATGAATTCTATAAGGTTTTTTTTTGAAGAAGATGCTTAAATTGCCCAAAAAACAAGATTGTCTATAACTTCCTCATTCTGAGTCCAAATAGAATGAATCAAAGCTTCAAATGTAGACAAAAACATGATCTTTGAGAGAAAAAAAAATTATTAAAAAAAAAATTAAGTTTTTAAGTGTTTTTTTTTCTGCCCGACAAACTGCTTTTTGACTTCGGGTGACATAACTTTTGCTCCTGGGCACCAATTGAAAAAATAATTATATTTTTAGAAAGCTAATGAGATTTCCTATCTTCATAAAAAGTTTCAAAAAATCAGGTCAAAATTTCAGGTCGCACGAGCCTGCCCGAAATCCCAAGTGTCCCCCGAGGGGACTTTGGGCCTTTAGGGGTTAAGCCTCCCCAACTTCCCAAATTGATCTAACACAGTTTCCAATTTTTCATGCTCGGTTGAGAGGAAAGAGTAGCAAGAGTTTGTTCTTGTTTTGTAGAATGACTTTGGGAGTGAAGCAATTGAAACGCGGAGATATTAGCAATGTATTGCACGCTTTTTTCAATTTTTCCATCCGTGGAGGACAAGAAGAAAAAATACAACAGTTTGAAAGTATTGGAGAATAGTTGTTTGCCAAGGGAGGAAGTATGGCGTTGAATGTGGCTGAGACAATCAATTTTTGTGTTGATCCTTAATTTTCATTTGTGGTGGCTTTGGATCAAATTGCACCGTGTTGAGTGATTTCTTGATCAAATTGAGAGTAGAGGACAAGTTGATCAAATTGTAACCGGGATTGTAACACTGAGTGGTGCCTTTTGATTTTCATTTTTTCAATCGGCCTTGGGATTTTGTTGTACGTTGGAGCGTCGGTGCTTAAGGTGACAACATCGACAAATGGTCTATCGAATAACAATAGTGGCTTTTTTGAAGAAATTTTTTACGAGGAGTTGTTGCTAGAATAGGGTTGAATTAGTTGCGGGGTACTTCTTCAAGTACTTTGAGGCGGATGTGGAACCACTTGCATTGAAGCTCTGCGCTTGTATGAGTGGACATTTTGTCTCTCCAATGGAAAAAGGGTCTACTGGATGACCTTTCCGTTTGAACCGTCTAGACGATGTTCTTTTTGTTAGAAAGACAGAAAGTTTGTCCAATCAATGTTTTTCCATCTACTAGACACGTTGGCCATCCTTTGGAGGGGCGCACCATCCAATAGATACTTAGGTACGCCTACTCAGTCCGCCCTCAGAGTCTGTCTGACATCTCTGTCCATCCGGATCGTGATTGCGGTTACCCGATCTATTAACTGTAGTAACTAAATTATTTCAATTGAAGAATGTGACAGAGAATATTCGATCACGACAAACACTAGGTTTGAATCTTGGCGTTCCGACAGACACCTTGACATCTAGATATGAAGTGACGCTGAAAACCTTGTTTGGAGTGAATTCACAATAAGATTTTGCTTTAAAACTTGGTCAATACTACCTGCAGTTGTGGACCTTTTTGTAACCATGGCTACCCTACTTCAAACATATATAGTTATAATAGGTTCCAACAAAATGAAACCAAGATATCTATGAGAAGAAGTTATTCTCTAACACAAATTATATTAAGCGGTTCTATTTGGGTTATTGTTTTGATTAGACACTTTATGTACTAGGGGGATACATTGCTAAATGTCCAAATTTAGGCCGTAATTGCAAGAAACACTTTTTGTCTCCTTGGCCTCGGATAGGTGGTTTTTTGCTCATAACTTTTGCATTATTTGTACATTTTCTATGAAATTTAAAATAAAGATATATGTAGTAGTTGTGGATGTTGAGTAAATTTTTTATTTTTAAATAGCCCCCAATTGGTTGTCTACCTTGGCCATTTGACCATGGAAGCATAGTTATCACATTAGGTGGATCGTCCGCCCTAACTGTTTGATTTGCCCGCTTGTCCAGGATGTCTAGTGATCCTAACTCACCTGATGTGACAACAATGCATAAAGGCCGATATTAGTACTATTTTTGATTCCAAAATGCAAATTAAAAGCTTAAAATTGGAATAAAAGAACTTCTACTAAAGTTATACAAGCCCATAAATTTTTCTTTTAAAAATAATAAATTATCCTTCTTCCACATGTACTCAAAATGCACTATCTTTGCACAAGTGCAGAGAACACAATGTTCATTCCAAAGATGAAAATGGTTGAAAAGTAGCATCTTTAAGCTAGAAAAAAATGTATTTTTGAATTTTAGGCTTTTGAATGTTTTAACCTATTTTCTAAAATCAAACATCAAAGTGTCTGTTTTCTTGGCATTTTCCATTGTCCTTTTTTGTGCATAACTTTTAGAGATAAATTTTTGTAGGTTTTAATTTTGAGAGATGTATTATTTTCAATGCTTTATAATTTATCCATATTTTTTTGCATCTAAAAATAATTATTCCAAAAGTCACATTGTTTACTAAAATAGGTCGTTTTAAGTCAAAATCGGAAGGTGTTTTTTGCAATGATCCATGCTCCAATCAAAAGCAATGATGAGGATGAAGCAAAGGCAAACATTTGTCTTTCAATCTCAATCACTTTTACTTGCTATGAGTGAGCTTGTGTCATATTTTTGTTGTTCATGTGCTCTTGCTTGCAATTTCCCTTTTTTGCATTCCAAGAGTGGTATTAGCTATGTTTACTGTGTTTGCATATTTAGGTGTTCAGATACCGAAAGGGAACTCAAAGTATAGTGCAATGCTCATTGCTTTATACTTTGGAAGGTAATATTGAACATAAGGTAGAACCACCTACATTTGACCACCTAAGCGTTTCTAGGACAAATCATAAGCAGTATGAGGCAATGCAAATTTATCGCATCACTATAAGAAACCTGCATCTTAGGTGACGTTAGCATAATTTCAGGAGATGGATTTTAGTGGACATCTGAGAAAACAACTTGGACAACTAGATGTTACATTGAACATTATTATTGACATAAAAACACAAGTTGTTTTCTCGGACGTCCACTAATATCTATCTTCTGAAATTATGCTAACGTCACTTAAGATGCAAGTTTCTTATAGTGCATGTAGAAAAATAGGAAATATGGGGACTGGTAAGCAACCTATTGCTTTAATGCTTGCAGGAAGATGGATCTATGTACCAAAAAGATGCAAATAATGTTCTTGAAATGAATTAACACACACACCGTTTTGACGAAAATCTAGAGCCGTTGATCTCTTGAGGAAAAAAAATTCCCCTCCCTCTTGATCACCGTTGATCTCCAATTTAAAAAGTGAAAAATCACTGTTGATCGCCATCGCGAGGGGCAATCTTGACCGTCGCTATGATATACGGAAACAAATACATATAAACATAAATAGTATAAATATGGATACAAATACAAATACATATAAACATAAATAGTATAAATATGGATACAAATACAAATACAAACACAAAATGCGGATACATATATAGAAACATAGTACAAAATACGGATATACAAATCACAATACAAATACAGATATGACTATATATCCCATATCAATTGCATTTGAAGTTGAAATTTGAAATTACAAATGGAGGGAGGCAGATAATTTATCACAATCCAACAATAAATGTTTTAATTGTTAATACTGAATGTAATAGTTTGTCACTATGTCTATGTACCTAGAAGATGCAAAACTTGCATATTTTGGGTATTAATATTAATATATGGTGACTTTTAATCTATAAATCATATTATAAAAAATAATTGCAATTGACAGAGGTCAATCTTAATTTTAATTCTGAGAATCAAATATTGGCAATATTCAAAATGTTCATTTTTAGAAAATCATAATTCAAATTCAAAATTTTAAACTTAAACAAAGGTACAAAAGAAAAATCAAGCATTTAATATCTTTAAGTGATTTGATTTCGTCTAAAACTAATAAGGCAGGTGTACTAAAATATGCCCCTGCTATAAAAGCATCTTCTAAGGGCCTCCTTATATGTATCAATGGGTGGGGGGAGTCAACAGGGTAAAATATAGAAAGCACTTTTATGCTCCTTCTGTAGTGACTAAGACACTGATAACGGTGGAACTCTCTCTCCTACTTCCACATTTACCGATCATATTGGTGGCACTGTTCTTGTCTTTTAGTTACTAGGCTCAGATGTAAGCTGGCCCTATTTCAAGATTATATGTTAAGTTCAAATGTACCTTCAATGAACATTTCAATATACAATATGTTTTGAAGCACTTCTCCAATTCTACTATTTCAATTCAATAATTCAATAGGAATCTGAAAAATATGAATCAATGTGGGTTCCTTATATACAACTTCTTCTTGCCTTTCAAGAAAAATTGATTGAAAAAATGTTCTAAGGTGTGCAATCCTGTTTAAAACCCGGATCAGCAGTGTACTTTGCACCTCCAAATAACTTCCAACTTTTCACAAGTTTATAATTATAACTTGAAATTTCTATCATTGGAAGTGCATTCCAAATTACTTTGAATAGACATTTGATCATAAAAATAAAGTGCCTCGAAAGCAAGCTAAAAGACAAAAACTATAGAGATCCTGACAAATTACACTTACCAAAGCAATTTCATGTCAATTGCACTCCAATTTGCCATGATATTGGATTTGTTTGACTTGCCAAAGCCTTTGTATTTTTTGTCTTTTAACTTGCTTTTGAAATGGTTTTTTGAAACGGTTTATTTCATTGTCAAAATGTTTCAACTTGAGTTTTCTTGTACCTACAGTATTAACCTTGAAGTGCTCCAACGTCTATATTTTGGACAATGAACGGAGGGCTTCAAGGCACTCTGTAGTCCAACCAACTTCTCATTCATCCAATGCAATACTTGAATCTAGAAAAGACAACCTTTGTTGACAACCACATTCATGAAATTCTGGTAAATAATATTTCAACACAAAGATACAAGCAAAAATGTGCAATAAATAAAAAAGGATTGAGGCGTTTAACCCCTAAAGTTCGAAGGTCTTTTTCTGGCAGAAAACACTAAAAACTGTCATTTCAGTTGCGTTCAGTTTGGAGACAAAAAAAAAATTTTTTTTTTTAGAATCTGACTGTAGTATCTTGTAGTTCACTTGTCTAAGATGATGTAGTAAAAATTTCAAGGAATTTGATTGTACAGATTGGAAGATATTGACTTCCAAAGTTGGAACAAAAGTTTTTTTCTTTCTTGTCCGAAACATCTTCTTCACTTTGACCACTCTTAGAAAGAAAAACTTACTCTACATGAAGTTGAGTTTTAATTTCTCCATGTAGGTGAGCATGTTACAAATGTGTGGAACAATTTTCATATCAATTGGAGGGATAGAACATATAGGAAAAAATCTTGTAATAGAAGAAGGTGTTTGGAAATGCATATGCACTAAGTGAAATTGAAACTTTTTTGTACATCTGAAAAATGTGCAAAATGGAAATCCAAACAATCAATATGTACACATGTCATTGTGCTACAATATGGAGAAAAAACTAAAATTAAATAAATTAAATAAAGGCCGCAGAAAAGGCACAAAATGCCCAGATGAATTTTGGACTTGGACTGCAGGAACTGCTCCGCATCTTGGGTCCCTGCCTATGCATGGGAAGGTGGCAGGGACGGGGTGGAGGGCCTGCCCCTTGTCCTTTGGCCGTTAACTGCCGCACCGGCAGTAGGGGGCCCTCCCATAGAGCTGGTAGGCGGGGCCTCCCCCCACAAGCCGAGTGGGGCAGGGTTCCTTGCATACGCCGCGCGATAGGCCTCTCCCTACAAGCGATTAAATTTTTTTCCAGGGAATCTTTAGCGAAATATTCTTGCTTTTCTATGGATGAAATTACATGTTCGCTACCAGATCTTGGGACATGATCGCTCAAATTTGGATGAATTTACATCATTTTGGATGATAAAATGAAGTTTCATCCACATATTGCCAGTTTCATCCATTTATAAGGATGGAAGTAGCTTCATTGTTCTAGAGATTATAGCTTTCCGTACTACCTAAATTAAATTTTAAAAAGAAAACTACTTTGGAAGGATGGAAAAAATCCTAAACAATGAAGGATGAAAATAAAATATAAACAAAATAAGTTATAAGTCTTCTTTCCATTTATACCCTCCAAAGCATGTGGGGACGCTTTGGAAGCAATCCTTCACACAATGCATCCACCACCTACTTTGGAAGGATGGAAAAAACCGTAGACAATGAAGGATGAAAAAAATATAAAAAATAAAATAAAGTTACAAGTCTTCTTTCCATTTATACCCTCCAAAGCATGTGGGGATGCTTTGAAAGCAATCCTTCACACAATGCATCCACCACCTATTTTGGAAGGGTGGAAAAAATCCTAGACAGAGGAGGATGAAAATAAAATAATAAAATGTAATAGAATAAGTATAATACAATAGAAGTTAAATATATTTAGTATAAGCAAACAAATATATATATATATATATATATATATATATATATATATATATATATATATATATATATATATTTATATATATGATGTTCAATGTAAAAAATAAAATTTCTATTTTTAATGTAGTACTTAAGTATGGATGTGGGGTCTAAAATTAATTTAAAATTCATGTCTAAAGTAAGTAGGTTCTATTTTTCTATACGTGTTTTTTATGAATACAAGCGTAGAAAATTGAAGGTCATAACTTCTAGTGATTGCAAGATCATTGGGAGAAAACTTAGGAAATTAGGTTTATAGATTGGATTTCTTTCAAATTTACAAATTTTTAATATTATTGGCAAAAATTTCATTCTTAGCTTCTTGCTGTGTAAATAATTCATGTGAAAGTGAGAAAGCAATATAGCCTTCACTTTTATATTGTACACACTTGATTTCAACAATTTTTAACCCCTACAATTCTATCATGTTTAAGAGCTCCAAAACTACTTGAAAATACTTGTCTTTCAAAGCAAAGTCAAAATATTTATGAATATGTATTTGACATTTAAATTGGCAATTATAAGTGTTTTTTAATGCAAAAATGGTCTTTCAACAAAAAAGCTAAATCAAAACAACTTTTATATGAACCCTTCTAACAAAATATGAATTGGAGGGTAGTCACTGATGAAAGTAAATATGACATTACTAAGAACTAGAAGTTAAAAATGAAATTGTCAAATCATTTATTGAAATAAACTTAGTATATGTATATTTTGTAGGACATATTTTTAGTTGACAACATTGGCTTTGAAATGATCCTAAATCTTATGACTTTTGTCGTACTTATTGGAATGATGGTTGAGGAAGTTTTTCAAATATAAAACAATGACTAGAGATTGTTCTACAAGTTTCATGCAAAATATGAACAAAGAATTATACCTTTAATTTTAATAAAGTGGAAGAATGCTAATTAAAATTCATTTGACTTTTCTAAAATGTAAAAGAATAAGAACGAAGGTTCTTTACACTTTAAAAAAAAAAAACTACAATAAAGTTTCATTTCACTTTTCAAAAAAGTAAAAGAACTCTAATGTGAAGGTTGTCTTTTACATTTCCTAAAAGTAAAAGAATTCTAACGTTAAAGAGTGCTTATATTTTTAGACATGAGTGTATAAAAAGGATAGAAGAAGCCATAGAAAATATTATTTTGAGTTACCACATTGAATTTGTTTACAATTATTTATTGTTAATAAGTTTGAATTACATTTATCAATTTTATATAACTAAAGAAAATCCACTAGGTGAAAATTTTTCCCACGCCACCAACCTACTTCAGGCTTGGCAGCGGCATTGCGCCTCTGCTGGCTCCCGTAGGGCCTGTCAGCGTGGCCAAGATTTCTTGGCCATTATTCAAGTGCCCGGCTCCTTGCCCTCCGCTGCCCCTAATTCAGTCAACTTCCTCCCACTGGACATAGACCATGCCCAAATTGCCCCTTCTCCCCACGCATTCCAAGAAATGGCATAACTTCTCGCTCAAAGGTCCGATTTCAAATTTTTTTTTCCCTGCCACGTACCTCTCTCAATTCTTCACATTCACAAAAAGTTTCAAAAAATCGTATGAATTCGTCCCCCCATAGGTACATGCCCCAAGTCCCATTTGTCCGCCGAACGGACAATGGTCCTTTAGGGGTTAAGGGTTAAAGTACTTTGGAATGTGCTTCCAACGATAGAAATTTCAAGTTAAGTTATAAGAGATGTTTATTTGGAGGGGCAATTGAGGATGCCCTTTTTAGAACATTCCACCTTGAGATATTCCAGAGCTGACGCCACGAAACACATAAAACCGCGCATGACGACGACCAGACTTGACCACCCACCAGTCCCAAACCCCGACCGCTGGTCGGCGCCCCATCCGGTCCTCACTCTGACCATCACTCTGACGGTCTGACCATCACTCTGACGGTCTGACCATCACTCTGTGACCATGTGAAGAGGAAGACTGACGCGCCCTACGCGGGCGGGCTCCACGTTGTCCGAATTGCGTCTGGCGGCCATGCGAATGGGCATTTTCGCCTTTGGGTTCCTGCCGTCTCGCTCATTTCCACGCTTCCAACACTGGCAGCGCGTGGCCAGAGCAAGACCCTCAAGACCCACTTCTCCAAGTCCCCTCTTCACGCCCTTCATCTTAACTCTTTCCCTGCTTGCAACCAAACCAGAACCGCCCCTTCGCGCAGCTTGCAACCACGGGAGCTTCGATTGCTTACAATCCGATTTTGTTCTCGTGACAAACAGCTCTTGACAGAGACCAACAGAAGCCTGAATAGTTTGGAAGAGCTTGCAAGAGTTCAAACAGAGTTTGCAAGAGGTGGAAGAGTTTGAAGATTGTTTGGAAGAGTGCTTGGAAGATTGTTTGGAAGAGTGTTTGGAAGTTCGCTTGGACGAGCTTGAAATAGTTTGGAAGAATTTGAGAAGTGTTCGAATTTGGTTTGAGTTGGGTTAGGGTTTGAAGCGCAGTCCATATGGCTTTCGATTGGTGCCCTCGAGGTGAGAGGATGACCTGGGATGATGATATGAAAGTCTCCGACCTGGGTGTGGAGTTGTGCCCGTTTTTGCGCAACTTCGGTTTGACCACCAGCGTCAACTTCTCCAATTTGAAGTTCCCTGTTCCTGCTCCTGTAAGTCTCTTTTTCCAAATATTAGAAATGGATACCATAAGGGTTTTAAGTTTTGTATGGATAGATGATCTAGATCTAGCACAGAAGTTCTGATGTTGTTGAGGTTTACATTTTCAAAGTCAGTACGCACCCATTGTGCAGGATTTTGGAGTGTCGCAATTAGGTGCTCCTTTCACACTTAAGAGAGTTTTATTAGTATTGCGGTGATCTTATGAGTTACCAATTCGTGTTGTTGTGTCTGTTGTAGGGTTGGTGCACGTAGTTAACCCGTGTTTGTGCACATTCTGCAGACAAAAGCAGGACGCGGTCCAATTTTTGAGGATGGACCGGGGTTTGAGAACTCTTTCCGTGTGTTTCATGGCAAGGATGGTGTTGTGCCTTTGACACGGGGTGCGGAACAGTGGACCCCGGCACAGACGGACGCTGGAAATTTGAGTTTCAATCCACTGGCTGCTCGCGCTGCAGCAATCAGTCTCTCCGCATTTGGACCAGCAGGCTCCTTTGGGTTCGATGGCTTCATGGCAAATTACAATGCGAAGAAGTCAAACAAGAAGCCGAAGCAGCCAAAGAAAGAACAATCTGACAAGGAGCACAAATCAAATGTCGAAGCTCATGTAAGCCAATTTTCACACATACTTTCAGCATTTTCGTGAGTAGGAAATCCCACAGAGGTTTTCTAGTGACCTAAGTGTACCGAACCCTGCCAATTATATCTTCATCTGTATAGAAAGTCCGCTTTGGGGCTAATAGTCACTTTCAAAAACATATTTTTGTTGTTCAAAGGTTAGGGATATGATTTCTGCCTTCTTTTGGTACATTCTGTTACCTTCCTTTTAAGCTTTCTAAATGATTCATTCGACTTGTGCACTTAGAGATTAAAAATATCAAAATAACATAAACCTCAACGCAGCTAAGTTTTCTAAGTTTTCTAGAATACCTCTTGGTTTCCTTCTAGTGTGTCTGGCTTTTATATCTTGTCCTCCCACCTTTCTGACTGGCCATGTTACTTCAATGTGCAGATGCATGAGGCCATGGGCAGCGAATGGCTTGCCACAGGGCAATGCCCCATCGCCAAATCATTCCGAGCCGTGAGTGGCGTCCTACCTCTAGTTTCAAAGCTGTTGACACCACCCAAAGGAATGAAGTACAGGTGTCCCCCTGCCATAGTTGCAGCTCGAGCAGCTCTAGCCAAAACGTCTGCAGTGAAAGCGCTGAGGCCTCAAGCTTTGCCAACGAAGGTGTTGGCAATCGGCATGCTAGGGATGGCTTTGAACTTGCCACTGGGAATGTGGCGAGAGCACACGAAGAAGTTTTCTCCACAGTGGTTTCTGGCTGTCCATGCCACTATTCCTTTCATTGCAATGCTTCGCAAGGCCGTGGTGATGCCCAAGTACGCCATTGCCTTCACCATTGGTTCTGCTGTTCTGGGACAAGCGGTGGGAGCTCGTGCTGAGAGGCTGCGGCTAGCGAATGTGAGGTCATCACTGGTGCAGCAACAATTATCATCACAGGATTCAAAGGCTTCTCCCATCAACTTCGGTTCTATTGATGTTGAGTCTTTGCCGAAGTCGGTTGTGGAGGAAGAAAGGTTAAGAGGTGTTCAAGTTCCTTTGCAGTGTGGTACAGAAACCTCTTTGGTTGACAGTTCGTCTTGGAGCTCTGTTTCATTGCCTGTTAGCGTTAGCTGATTCTTTCCAAATTTTTTCAATTGGGGTTTTTTGATGCCTTCATAGTATTTGACAAGGAAGAAACGAAGGCTTTTAGGAGAGACATTTAGGTTTTAAAACGACCCCGTACAGTTGCAATTGAGCTCACATTTCTTTCAAATTGTGAGGAGGACGGCAAATTTGTCTACAAATAAAAAATTGAACCCCCATCTGTGGGGTGGTTTAGGTAGGGCCTGTGCTTCTGGCACTTGGCTTCTTGTTTAGATAGGAGATACTAAACCAGTAGGGATATGATGCCTCCCTGCTACCAACAGCAATTCATTGTTTATAAAACTTGGAATTATTAACAAGTGGTGTAAGGATGACTTGGTCAAAATGTTATTGATCATTTACCTTGATTGGAGATGGGGTTTTCTTTCTCTTGTAGTGATTGGTGACTTCTCACTTCAAAAGTTGCATAAGAGCTTCATTCATAGTGATCAAAATGATCAAAATTTGATCACTAGCTTAGGCATGAAATGGCACCTCTCATTTGGCCCCTTTTAGAACAATATCACTCTTTTTTGGATGAATGTATATTCTTTTGGATGAATAATTTAAAATTTATCAACATTTTGCACATTTCATCCATTTATATAGATGAAAACAATTGAATCACTTTAGCAAATATTGTTTTCTATATTACCATAAATAAATAAATAAAAAATTCCTTGGTTTCAATTCCCTTTAAGTTTCAATTTGCTCTTAACTTTGTAAAGACGTTACACATCTAAAAGGTCCAATATATGACTTCATTGTTAATTGTAGAAACAAAGAATGCACTTGTTGGTCCAATAATTGGAGTATTTTAATGATTACTTTGGTCATAGTGAGGTCCAATGTATGGCTTCACTGTTAATTGTAGAAACAAAGAATGCACCTATTGGTTCAATAATTGGAGTGTTTTGATGATTTCTTCGGTCATAGAGAGGACATCGTCTTCCCAAGATTAACCCTATAAAGATGTAGAGGCCTAAAAGTGGTTGATGGATGACACACAATCCTTCTATTTAAAACAAAAGTACAAATGTTCATCCTTAGAATTTGTGCAAGAGGGGAAGGTCTTATACAATTGTTTGATCTCCAATGAAAGTTTTTGGATCTTCACAGTAATTGATGCATATGGTATCAAAACAGATGATTTCCATGGAGACCAACCCATCCTTCCATGGTTAAATGGTTGCTTCAGCAACTCCCACCTTATAGTGATTACAACATTAAAAGTTTTTTCACAAGATATAACATTGTATAACCAAGCAATGGTCCTTGATGGTCACTTCAGACACCTCTTGTCTTACAATTGTATAACCAGGCAATGGTCTCCCCTAGGGTTCGGGAAGAACCGGCGGCTAGTTCAAAGTTAGCGAGTGGATTTGGGAAAAACCCGTTTGCAATTTAAAAACATTGGCAAAAACCCGGTAAAAATGTCTAAAACATTCTATTTTGAATGAAAAATAGAGAAAATAACCAGACTTGGTACTTGAAAAACCGGTTCAACATGGGAATTGGAAGAAGTTAGCTGGTAAAACTAAAAAAACTTCCCGAACACTGGTCTCCCCTATGTTGAAAAGGTATTATGCTTCGGTAGATACCTGAAAGGAACTTACCAATTAACTCAAGGATTGGGGTTTGTTGAGCAGCCATCAGTAAGACAATTTTGTTCACTGTAGTGGTGCCCTTTTTCAAGGATGCAAAAAGGACCCCTGCCTCATTGGGAAACACTGTTTTGGACAACTGCAGTCAGAGCAACAAAGTCAACATAAGTTAGCTACGCTGCAGCAGCAGAAAGGCACCCGAACGAACTTCTTACAGATTGTACAGTGCCAAATGAATGGTAGCAGAGTCAATGATCTTCACTGAGTTCATTTTCCGCAAAGTTCTGACTCAGCTGACGACGCTACAATTAAGATTTAACCTTTCAAAGGCCTAAAGGGCATTGTTGGTGAACCAGTCCATGGCCTCACCTACTGTAGTTAATTTCGACTCCAAATACAAATTCAATTTTTTTTGTCAGTTGTAAACAATAAATTCCAACGTTAATATTTCAATTTTCAGCAGTTGTGGTTACTATTTTAGAGGACAATACTAAGAAATGGCAAGACAAACACCAATAAAGTTATACCAAGATGCTTTCATTTGGGCATCATGTTAACAACTAACCCAAATCACTCCCAAATACCATATTGATAGTGTATGTGACTATTTTGTGGTTTCTCAAACATGTAGGAGGTTAAATAATGATGCAAATTGGAAGAATCGTGTCATGGGAGCTCAGTAAGAGTACAAACTTTTGTCACCAAAACATACCACAGTTCATGCACCTTCCATGTGAAATAGACAAAAACAAAAAAACAAATGACGCCTGGTGCTAGCACAATTGGGCTTCCCAGAGGTTTTTAAAATAAAACATAAAAAGTTAACGAGACATCATCGTCAGGAGTGCAAATTGTCGCACCACCAAATCTGGAACATAAATTTGTGACATTGGAAGAAAAGAATCTTGGATCGAACAGTAAGAATTTGAACTGAAAATCCAATTCACATAATTGCAGATCAAGTTTGAACCCTAAATCCCATGTCCGAGGAGTCAATGTGTAAAATTGTGAACTAGCAAAATCCTCGTAAGATGCAACGGTGCGCATGAACTGGGAAAAAACCAGGCCCACACGGTAATCCTGCTTCTGAGTTCTGAGCCTGCTTCTGAGCACCCCAACTTTTTCTTTAGGATTGTAAAGACTGCTTGCGAGTGGACTTTGCTGAAATTAATCGATTGCTGCCTCTCAATCAGGAAAAACTGACACCATCTGAACGCGGTCCTCGTCTGTAGTTCCTGATGTGGTGCGTTAAGTGCCAGACCTTGCAAAGCGTATGGGTGACTGTCAGCAAGAATAATCCATGGAGCTGCACATGCACCCCGAGAACATACATTTAATATTAGTTTTTGCTCCAGGCAGAGTTGTTCTCCAGTTCGGTTATCGTGGACAACGGGCTACAGCGGATCTTGAGCAAGGGAACTAAGATTATCACTGCCATAAGATGTGGAAAGTTGTGTCGAAACGTAAAGAATAAACTAGTGAGAAAATGAGAATACGCAAAGGAATTTAGAAAACTTACGACTCAAATCAAGCCCCCCGCTGAACCTTGACTTTCGCAGACCCAATTGTATCCGTAACGCAAACGCCCTTCTCATTTCAATAAATGTCAGTCAACTGTAACTACTTGTGCTGTAGATGATGAATCGGATGAGCTGGTGCCCAACATCCCTTGATGTTAGAAACGCCCTTCCGAACCCAATCCTGCAACCAAACCACCGGTACTGGTGGTGGAGAGACTGCGACCACAGTCCTGCTTGATGCAGGGCGAGAGCTTCGCCTAAAAAAAAAATTGGGAGAAGTCCTCTTAACACGTGCCTTGACAGCTTTCCAAGTAATGGGTCCTGAAGAAGAGATTGCAGAGGGTTGTCCGGGTTTCTTGGATGGACTCTCTATTGATGATGCTGCTGCCTCAAGTTCGGTGACAGGTGAGTCAGCGTTCTCTGCGCTCTCGCTTACTGTCTCAGCCTCAGAATTCCTGTCCCTGTTCTTCGCCTCGACTTCGTCATTCAAATTCTCTGCCATGGGAGTACTACATTGTGGTTTCGTCTTTACTAATAAAACAGGCCCATCTGAGCAAGTCGATGACTCTAACGAGACATTTAACTGAGCGTTTTCTGGTGAACCAAGTTCTGCTCCGTTCTCTATATTGTAGGGCTTGACTTCATTCATCAAGCTATCTGCCCCCCCTGGTGGTGTTAGGTTTGATTGAGTTGTATCCTGTACTGAGTTTGTCGCTAATGGGCAAGTCCCATGTAAGCAGTCAAATGACGCTGCTGAAGAAGTGTCCAACTTGGTGGTTCCAAATGCATCCACCTCCACTACGTCTCGTATTCTTTGTACTCCAGAATTGACATTACCGTTGCTAGCCACGACTTCTTTTACCAAATTTTCTGGAACCAAAACAATGGACCTCCTTTCAATGCTTTCCAAACCTGATTGCAAACCTATGGCCTTTTTATAATCAAACACTGGTCTGAGTACCGATTTAGGAGACGCTTCAGGTTCTTGTTCAGGTGCTGGAGGTATTGGGCTTGAGTCCAAACCTAACGACCCGTTTGGTTGTGTTTTCGGAACGCCCTTCTCGTAAGCAGTTGGAGCATCAACATCCACAATGGTCGCTACTGGAATAGGAGACTGCTTCAGCTCTAGAAGTGATTCCTGTACTGGTTGGAAGACGACGGTCTTCGCCAGGCGTTCCACTTCTGCCCGCCTCTTCAAAGCTGCTAACCTCTGCGATTGAGACATACATACCGAGGTTATATTTGTATTCCAAAATTCCACGCAAACTTTTGGGATTGGAGAGTCTTGGTGACACTCACCACACGCTCAGATTCACAGGACGCACCCCAAGCCCAACCCGACACTTTGACATCACAGGAACTAATTAGATACTACTGTAACCAAGCGAATTTTCAGTGGTTACAAATATTAATTTCTTACCATTGCTTCGATTTTCTTCCGCTCATCATCAGTGAGTGCGAAGCTCATCCTCAGATGAATTCGTCCACCTTTATTGAGTGACACAAATTCATCTCGACTACCTTTCTGGATGATCGAAGGTATTTCAATAGCTGCTATCAATCAACAGGCAGGCGGATATCAATTGTTAGACACAAGGTGAAAACCACCCACCTACTTCACTCCTAAGTGAATGCAAACCACTTCCAAATTTTAAAAAACAATAATTAATATAAGACGAGGATAGGAGGGAAAGCACAGATACCCTACCAGTTTGAGTCACCGACTGATCCTCACTGTCGCAGATGGAAACTACTAACTTGTCTCGTAAATTCATCACAGGGCTGTTCAAAACAGAAATCCTCGTCATTGATATTACAAATAGAAATACACATTGCTATCCATACTGATCAACGCTAGCAATCATTCAAGACTCGCCTCCAATTCCATATAAAAAGAATTCCGGCATTACAGAAAGAACCAGTGATGAAACAGCAAACCCCGCTTACAAGGCAAAGTCTGCGTTCCATGTTTCAATTCTGCCCCCATCTGCGACTCCAGGCTGGGTCTTGAACAACCGTGGCCCCAATGTAACTGCACCATCAGGCAAAAACTGAGGTTAAGTTGAGGTTAAGTTGAGACGTTGAGACCAATTGTGAGAAGCAATAAAGGCAGGCAGACCAGTTCCATCAGAATGGGAGGATATAAGAATCAAGTAAAAGCCTCAACCAAAAAAAACGACGGACCTTCACCAAACACAATTCTTATCATCAAGTACCCATTTCTGTATGCTAGGCCTTGCACTGTTTGTGGTCATCTGCCCAATTAATAATGTTTCTGAAGACATACTTTCATAAATCTCAGAAGTTTGAATAGTTTGCAGGGTGTCATAGCGACAAAATAGAAGAGCTCTGAATTTGTGCGGAAGTACGTAACATTATCACCAATAGAATGATTATTAGGAACCTACCGCAGGGCACCCGCACGAGAATATCTCGAGGATGAACATTTAAAATGGCGGAGGTTCCTCAAATGACTTTGTCCAAATTTTCAGATATTATTCAGAAACAATGTCGCATTTCAGTACCTTAATTACTTGCTAGCTATCATTGTAAAAACATGAAGAGAATAAGGATGTAGTTGAAAACTGACAATACACAGATAAAGTACCTTTAGCAGTTATTACGCCTGTCAAAGTCGTTCCATCTGCATACGAAGACAGGAATAAATGTGAGAATTTCATTAACTACGGAGAATCAAAAGACAGATAGTTGAACTGTTTCCGAAAGCAAGGTTTAGGGTTTTCAACTTTCAAGAGGCAATTCAGGACAACCCACCTGTAAACACTTCCGGAAGATCAACGGCCTCCAGCACTGCAGGAATACACAACAATTTCACCAGAATTAGAAATGCGCGGGAGAATGATGGAACAAATCTCATGAAACCAGGCAGCTGGGCAATTCACAATCATCTCCAGAAAAATTTCGTCTAATTCTCAACAGCACAAAAGAAACACATTCAGCAGGCTGCACAGGATCTCATCTACAACCAGAAGAATGCAATTAACATGAGAACCAAAATGGGCTTGCATTATAAACAGAGGAAGGAACGGCGGGTTGAATAATCAAACCAGAAACTCGAATGATGCCAGGCATTGTGCCTCCAAAATCTCAAAGGCCCGAATCGTTCTCCTAGCTTCGTCTACTAAGTACAAACCAGAGGAGAGGCTGAGCAGAAGCTCCTGAAATGGTACTAGGGCTGGCGCGGCGCTCACGTCTACCGCTCAGGTCTATCGCCCAGGTATCTCCGGGGCTATAAGTATCCAATTTGACTTTCCTTTGGAACACCATTTCCAAACTCGTACAACCATCGCCTCACGAGTCACAAGTCACAAACTTCCAGCTGTCACTCGAATTCCACACAAGTTACCGACCACTGCGTGTACTGACGTGTCTCAAATGTTGAATTCTACACTCACCCACCTCAAAATCCACCCGCAATGAAAAAGACCAAGAAACAATGAAATTCCGTATCAATTGTGTGTAAAAAATAAAAAATAAAAAGAGACCAAGAAATCCCGCACAAAACCTATTCGTATGAAAAATTATGTGAGACTGAAACGTACATAGGGACCCAATTGGGTATTAAGCTTAATTCACACCTTAGATTCCTCTCAGCTCCTGCCTGTGCTCGACAAAGCTCCACATCCCCAAATCTCTGGAGGTCACTGGCAGAGAAAAAACTGCGGTTCTAATCATCTCCGCTTGCGTAGGCTAAAGCGGCATTCACGTGCTGCAGACACTCTACGTCGTAGCCACCGCGTGCTTCACGTCGATTGGAGTTTCCTGCCATGCTTCTTCCGCGAAATCAGAAAAGCGGGAGTGGAGGTGCGACGCTATTTGATGAAATCACAGAGAGATAAAACCTACTGGGGCGCAATCCATGAACATTCATTAACCCTGAAACGACGCAGCCGCCGAAAAGAGTTTGATGGATGATGACAGACAGAGAATCCTTCTTCTATGTGACGGAAGACAGAAGTGCAGATGTTCATTCTTGGTGAAAAGAAGAAGTCCTGGAGAGGATTTTGACTTGCAATGACTGGTGTGTGTTTTTTGGTTTTCAGACCAATGGTTATGTGACCTTTCTTTCAAGAAAACTGGTGTGCTCTGTGCCGTTGCCACAAGCAAAGCCAATGTAAAAGTAATTTTTGAATTTTTGAATTTTTGAATTCAATAAAAACATCGAAATTCAATAACTCTCCCACTGTTGGTCCAAATGCTACAAAACAAAGCCCGTGCACCCCTCCTTGCCGAGGGGTTTCCAAGGGTACCAAGCACGCCACCGGGGGACTCACAATACCGGAGATCTCAATGTAACAAAACAAACAAACAACCTATCTTAAGGTATGGATTCCTAGGTTTTCTCGCTCCTTCATTTTGGGGATCTCAAATTGAAGGTGGTCAATTTTGAGTATGCAGTTTTTGTATTTGTTGGCTCTACAAGACGGATGAAATGAGGTTTTGGAAACATTGTGCTAGCGGTGTGCTGGGCCATGATTACAATCTGGAAGTTTTAAACACATTTACCCACTTTGTTTTCCTTAGGCTTGAAGCTACCCACTTTTTTTTTAAGGCAATTGGACATTAAATTGCTTAAGAAAAAACCGTGCCAATAATTGCTCTTTTGTGAACAAGGAGTTTTTGGAGTGACTTAGCTTTTTGCCCTTCTTTTTACATGTCATTTAGTGGTTGCCTAAGCTTAGTCATTTAATTTTTTTTTAAACTGAATTTGGGAGGGAGGCATTCCAATCATTTTCTTTAAATTTCCAAAAGCAATTGATTGAAAATCGACAAATAAAATTACAACTCGGTTCAAATATTAAGATGTAGGTAATTCATCAATTCAAGGCAATTTACACACTACCATACTCGGATAGCAAGTTCAACTTAAATTAATTTTAGAAAAAAAGACAAATTTTTCTACTATTTCTGGGACCAAACAACCAAATCTACAAATAATTGTACATGTGGTTTTTTGAAAATCCAAAGAATCCAATCACAATCCATTGAGTCAAATCCCAATCTATCATTTGACCAATCTACCATCAAGAAGTTTTTTGATGACCAAAAGAAGGAATGCATTCAATGAGAGCTTGTGAGAAGGAAGGATGGAGAGATCATCTTTGTAATGAAATCCAATGTCCATCATCAAAGGGTATGGGACAATTTGAAGATGAGAGTTTGAACGCTCATTGTCAAAAATGTAGGAATTGTGTTCAAAGCATAAACTTTAAAGACTTCATTTCGGCATAGTAGGTAACTTTTTCCAAAAACTTTTGAACTATAAAAAGTTGGAAAATCAAGCTAACTTTCCTCTTCAAAGACTTTTTTGTGATTTTAAGCCCCACAAAAAAAGTTATGGACAAAATTCAGAGAAGATGATTGAAAACCAAAAAAGAAAATGTCCCCAGCCTCTAATTCCTCTCTAAAATTTGTCCATAACTTTTGATTGAAGACTTGAAATCTCAAAAAATAAATTGAAGATGAAATTTAGTTTGATTTTCTACAATCATCTAATACAAAGTTTTTTGAAAAAAAGTACTCTATTATGCCTAAATGAGGTCTAAAATTCTACTTTAAACACAATTTCTACTCTTGACTAAATTAAGAGCAGTTGAACTCCTACTAATCCTTATTTACATATCCCACATGAGTTGTTTTGCTTCCTACCACCCCACTTTTATAAAGAACTTGTCTTCTCACCTCTATGCACTCACTATAAACAACTTTTGAAGCTAAGTAAGACAATTGTTGAATAATTTTGATTTTTTTGAATTTAATGTTGTGTTTTAAATGTGAAAATTGGTTTTAACTAGCTATAACATTGGACTACTTAGGTAGCAACCAACGGGAGCTTGTGTAGAGTAGTCAAAATTCGCTTATTTTGATGTAGAAAGGATGAAAAATCGTCATTTTTTTTTCATTAGTGATTTGTTTCCTATAATCCTAGTTTTTGGTTTGGTTATACAACCTAAAAAATGAAATTAAGATAATAATCTACTAATTTCACTTAATTGGTTGATAGATGCTAGATCTCCTTGTTCATTGCTGCTCTTGGAGTTTTTTAACAAATGATTCATACGATAACAAAAAAGATGATGTCATGACCCTTGTCACAACCTTTGATGCATGAATGCATTAATGGATGAAAGAATTCATGATGATTATGTTATGATGTTTGTCATGACCTTTGATGAATAAATGCATTGATAGATGAACTGTGCACTAATAGACAAGTAGAGATTACTCAGAGATAGATATCTTTAAATGGTGGATTTGTGCACTAGAGTTAGACAACTCCACTTGGATGACAAGTGTACTAGAGTGCTTAGAGATAGATGTCTCTAAATGATGAATTTATGTATTGGAGTTAGACAACTCTCAAATATAGACAAATGTATGGAATTTGGAGTTATCCAACTCCAAGTAGAAGATTGAGATTTAGATAAGATATGATTTGGAGAAGTACAGTTACAATAGGAATTTTACTTTAGTGGATGATTCTAAATAGAACCAAAAATAGAAAGCTAAAGGTAGAAATGAAGCCCTAGTCTATCTTAAGAACTAATAGTCTTTATTGATAGTCTCTACTCCATATTATATAAGATGGAGCTTGGAGGTGAGGAGACTCTCTTTGGAAATTGATATTTCTCTATGGTCGGGTGGTTGAGCTCCTTGTAAGAACATTCTTGTTAATAAGTATATTGCATGTTATTAATTGGAGTCTATTGTTAGAGGTCTCTAACAGATGATTTCCACAGTGACAAGCCTGATGTTCTAGAGTTAACTCCTCTAATTCCTAAGGCATGTTTTTCATCATAAAAAGACTCAAAATTGTCATTTCTATTGCAAAGTGCACAAAACTTTAGAAACTATTTTTTCACAATTCTAACTATTGGATCTTGCACTAGACTAGTATAAGAATGTGTCAAAGAAGTTTCAAATTTTTTGACTATGTGAATTGCAAGATAGTTGCGTTTGAAGCGAATAAATTTGATTTTTGTCACCTTGCTTGATTAGATTTTAAGACTTTGAATCTTCTAAGGTTGAAATTTTTGCACTACATATTTTAAATTTCTAAATTTTCATGTTGAAGAATTGAGTTGAAAGCCTAGGATTTAAAAAGAAATTACACTTGATTTTCATTCTTTAAAAACTTGTGAAGTGGAGGTACATATAAGATCAAAGAAAAAAAATTTGTTAATAGCTCTATGCAACTAAAAATCACTAATCTCAACAGTAAAATTATTCTAGCAAGCCAACTTAATCCTATTGAGTTTGTTTTTTTAAATTGTGAAAATTGCATATGTATTGCAAATACTAGTCTAGCTATACCTTTGTAGTGCTAATGCAAATATGGTACAATATTCTAATTAAAACCATTGCAAAATTGTTTAAACAAAAATTTCAAGCATTGCAAAACCATTGCAAAAATTCTTGCTAATCCTACACTTGTGTTGTAGTGGTGGTAAAAGACATCGTCAATATGGGCAGCTATACAACAGCTTTCGTGGCAACAGTATTTGTTGGGGTCACTTCAGCTCTATCCATAGCGATTGCTATAGACTGCAAGGCCCAGAGGCACATAGATGAGCTAACCAATGTGCGTAAGGAATGCATCAAGAAACTAGAAGAAGAGGTGGCGGCTGTCAAGGCCAAGACAGCTGAACTCAAAATGGAGATTAGGCAATTAATTGCATCCCAATATTGTCCAAAGATTTTGTAATTATTGCTTTAACCCTTGAAGTTCCAAGGTCTTCATTCCATCAAAAAACACTCAAAAGTTCTTGTTTTTTGGTTGGCCTCGTGCCTGGTTGTTGTGTACTTTGATGTTTAGCAATTAAATTCCATTTGTTTAAAAAAAAAAAAACTTCAAAATTGCCATTTCTGTAGCAAAGAGCAAAAAACTTAAGAATTTTTTTTACATATCCAACCTTAAGATCTTGAACTTGACTAGTGCAAGAATGTGTGGAAGAAATTTCAGAAACTTTGACCGTGTAGATTGCAAGATATGTGTATTTATAGTGAAAGAAACAAATTTTTCTGCACCTTGCTCAACTACATTTTTTGACTTTGAACCTTTTTAACTTAAAATTTTGCTCTACTAATTTTGAATTTCTAATTTTATATGATGAAGAATTGAATTGAGAGTCTAAAACAAATTCAAAAAACCCCACTTAGTTTTCACATAAAAAAATTATTAAGAAGTAGGTTCAAGATTGAAGGAAAAACTAAACCGATAATAGCTCTAAGATGGAATTAAAACACACTAATCTCAATGGTGAGATTGTTCTAGCAAGAGATCTTAGCCTTTTGAAACTTTATTTTTTTAAATTGTGAAAATTGAGTTTAGAAATGAATCCTATAAGTTATTTTTTCAAGAAGATGCTTTGCTTGCCCAAGAACAAGATTGTCCATAACTTTCACATAACAAATCTAAATGAAATAAATCAAAGCTTCTTATATAGATAAAAATACAGTCTACACAAAAAAAATTCTAAAAAATTTTAATTTAAAGTTTTGTGAGTTTTTTTTTCTGCTTGCAAACTAAGAAAAGGGCTTTTTGTGTCATAACATTTGCTCCCAAGCACAAATTGAAATAAACAATTATATTTTTGGAAAGTTAATGTATTTTTCTATATTTACAAATTTTTTTAGAAAATCACAACAAATATTGAGACCATAGGAGCCTGTCTAAAATCTATTTTGTCCTCTAAGGGGACAATGGGACTGTAGGGGTTAAAACAAGCTATTTTTTGTATGTTGGTCCAAAGATCATATCATGGCTAGGATGATTGAGGATTGGCAACATTGAACTCGTCTCTATTCTAATTTGTCCTAATAGTGAGGGAAGGAATACTTAATTTCTACAAGTTATTTTTTCAAGGAGATGCTTAGATTTCCCCAAAAGAAAAATTGCATCCAAAATAAGATTGTCCATAACTTTTTTATCACTAATTCAAATAGAATGAATCAAATCTGACTTTTCATGTAGACAAAAATATTTTTTTTGAGAAAAAAAAATTATACAAAAAAAAATTGATTTTTTTTTGGAGGGGGGGTTGTGTTGTCTTTTGAACTTTGTTTTGGACTTAGGGTGCATAACTTTTTCTCTTGGGCACCGATTGAAATAAAAATTATATGCCTAGAAAGCTAATGTGTTATTCTTTCTTCCAAAAAAGTTTCAAAAAATCATAACAAAAGTTGAGACTATAGGAGCCTACTCAAAATCCATTTTGTCTGCTAAGGGACTCGTAGGGGTTAAACAATACACGACGGTCCCCTTTTTCTCTTCCAAATCTAGAGACTATCTTAGCATTTACATTGGAAGACTACCTCACAACATGTGTGGTCCACTATAGAATGGAAGGATTCAACCACTTAGGCATTGGAAATTAAATGGAAGTCACAACAGAAGGTATATTGATGTAGAAGAAAATACCTTCCAACAAAGGGAAGTCCTACAGGAAGTTATATAATATGATCATTAGTTGTTGGAAAGGGAATTTTTTTGGTGATCTATTATAAAAAACCAACCTCCTTCAGGCCATATTGACAAAAGTACAGGAAATTTGGGGCTTTTGTTTTTGCTACATTTTGCCAAATCCATCCAAACGAGGGGTGGAAATTTGTCAATTTTTTTTTATTAAAATAAAATATGAAACACAATTAAAAAATATTATTAATGATAGTATAAGATGGCATCTTTATCTTACAAACAATTGCAACATAAACAATATGGTTGTAGACCAAAGTTATTGTTGTTTAATTCTTCTAGGCTACAGTTTACTCGACCCAATCATGATTGTATAATTGTCCTGTCAAGTGCCTGCCTTGTTTAAAACTACTAAGGTAGGAGGCTCCTAAATCGCCCATCAAAGGAGAAATTGACCTCTGTAGGAAAATGTATGCATCCAAAAAAAATTCATATTTTTTTTGGAAAGAGAAATACAAAATAGTTGAGTGCTGATTTAATTGAAAATTTCAGATTTGGAATGTATTATATACAATTTTTAGAAGTAAAAAGGGCCTAGGACACTATTTGCGCTCATAGACTAGAATGATAATGAATCCTCAAATGCATTTGAATGGAGCTAGTTTGTCCAAAAATTGATCAATACATGTTTTTAATGCGTCCAAAGCTCATCCAAAATAAGTATTTAGCCTATTCATTTACTGCATTGACATCTCTAAAGATGTCAATGAGATTTCAGCCTCCACAATCACAAGATAATATATAATAATCCTAGAAAATAAAAAACACAATTATTTGTAAGAATCACACATTATGGTCGCGTTCACCACTTGCCCAATAGCCTAAAACCACTTGCTTGTGAGCATGGTTTCTCCCCTTACAAAGTTTAATCCATTTCAGAATCCACATACACTATTTCAAGTCCATTTGTAGGGGCAATTCTAAATGCCCGTTCGATTATAGAGCCTCCTATATTATTGTAGATAACTGTCTTTCATTAAGCTTAGTTGTTTGAAAGATGCAAATTCCAAGCCTACTTGGCTTATTGCAGATGCAGTTTAGGTGATGTGGCAATCTAAAGGTCGTATATATTGGGAATTCTTCATATCCTACCATCATGGCTTCTTAATAAAGCTTCAATCTTATAATAATTTTAATTTAAGCAAAAAATTATCCCCTAAATGGTCTATAGTAAATGGTATGTAGTTTTTGTCCTATAATATGAATTTATGAATATATGCAAATTTTTCTTGATTTAGATGGAATGGTTTGACCATTATAAAAAAAATTGTGTGTCTTTTACTTATCATTAAGAAAGCCATACAACATTTTGGGATTATTTGGACATTGTTGCATATTTTTCAAGTAAGATAGAGGAAACCGTATATTCCTCCAATACAATGATATGCTCATAACCACTATGAGTGCCCAATTAGCATGAATTTTTTTCTTATATGTGCATTGAAGACCTTTCCCTAACTATACTTGGAGAATTTCTTCTTCAAATTACACCACATTTGTGAGGCAACATGAACCAAAACATCCCTCAAAATACTAGAATTCTTGTGCAACTATTAGATCCTTTCAGTCAAAGGCTTGGCAATACGTACATGGATACTTCTCTTATAGCTTGATGGAGACATATATGATGCCCCAAAGGAGTCCACCTTTCAACATTTTAATCGTAGCATTGGTGACTCCAAGTACTTCTCCTCTTAGAGCCTACAATTTTCTTCACAACAACATTTCACTCATACGTAAGAGACTTTTTCCACATGAAGAGAAAAAAGAATAACCATCAATTGCCAACTACACTCTCAACTACCAAAAATTGACCACATTTACAAGGCAAAAATTTCAGAATAAAAGAGGTGATGTGGTATCTACAATTTCATATGCTAGCATTCAATTACAATTCAAAATTGCCCAGCTACATAATAATAATATGTGCAACGATGTCTCAAACTCTAAAGGACAAAATTAAAAGTTCAAAATTGGATTGTTGTGCATTGTAATCACACATTATGTAAAATATGCCTATATGTTATTTGGTTGGATTTTGATAATAATAATATATAGTGAAAGAGATGACATCACATTGGGAGGCTTCAAGGTGATGCCTTCTCATTGACATTATAAAAAAGAGCAAACCACCCATGAGCTTTATCAATTTCATAAGGATCTTCTTTGTTTTTGACTTTAAGTTCAATATGTTGAACTAGAGGGGGGGTTTTTAGTCTCAAGATGAAGAGCCTCAACTGGATCCAAGATTTTAGTTTTTTTTGACTCAACTGCCGGATCAACCTCTTTTGCCACTGGGTTTTGCGCCGCTGCATGAACATACATAAGATGAAGCTGGGCCTTCTCGACCGTCGAAGCAACCTCGCGTGAAGCAGCGATGGTACGTAAACCTTCAACGAGACGCTCGGGCGTTGATGTTCTTGTTACAAATTAATTAGGTTGAGTCCAACAGTTGAGAAGTGACTTTTGAAGTGAGTTTTGAGGGTTTGAACAGTGATCAATACTATTATATGGTTAGACCTGTAAAGAGGAATTCTAATCACCAATGTTGGTTATAAGGACCAATAAATCCTCTGACTAAGGTTATTCGTGCAGATTACATAGCTGTCACCGTCAAACATATCCTCAATTATTGCAGATGAAATGATGATCTTCTTGGAACTCTGTTTTTTAACCTTTAATAGACATACATTTGAATTTAAGAGCTTCTTTTTGTACTTAGAAGTGTTTTCCAACTTCATTTTGTGTGTGTGAAGTTGAAAGAAACAAAGGTAGAGATAGTTTACCTTTTCATGGACTTTACATGTTTTGTGGATAACATAAAAGAATAGATAAGATTGTAGAAAGGTCAAAGGGGGTATCCAATAGAAATTTAATGTCTATGTGGCTTAGACATAGGCTGATGTGGTTCGTTGAAGGAGGATAAGGAGTTGGGGTTTCTCTCTTTTCCTTCATAGTATGTTTAGAGAGTGCCGTAGATTTGAAGAAAGACAGTGTTTTGTGTGAGTTTTGGATTTCAATGAAATTTTATGAGCATTTTTAATTTACTTTTGTGATTTCAAAAATGTATGATATGCTTATTTGGATTTAGAAAGCAATAGTTATGCTTGATGGAGTGAGGAAGGATCAGTTGCCAACATGACTCAAGGACAATAGCTTTGAAGGCTTGTAGAAGTTTGGTTGTAGTGTGTTTGGTTTTGAAATTTGAGAGTGATTTGTACAAAGTTATTGTATTTTTATGAAGCTAAATTTTTTTTATTTGAAAATGAAATGAAAAATTATAGCCATAAGAGTAAGAGGGTGAAGAGCTGCCGTTTGAATCTAAGACTTTGAGTTTGTCTCAACTTTGGCTGAGCATATAGAATTATGTTTTTAATCTTTGAAGCTGGATTTTAATGAAAATTTAGGTAATGTAATGAGCTTTCCAAAAAGTTATAACATGATGCATTTTGAGTTTTTATGAGACCAAAGCGTTCTCCAAAGTGGAGGGGTGTTCAACTGCCTTTGGAAGTGGACATGTAATTTTTGACAAGTTCTAAAAACCGGACAATATTTTCTTTGCCTTTAAAATTTGGAAAGTTTTTTCAATATCTTATTAGCTTTTCAAAAAGTTGAAGCACACCTGATTTGGAATTTATATGCAACTTTGGTGCTTATTTGAAGTTTAATTACAATTTCAAGAAGATTTTCAAGAGTTTGAGTTTTTGCAAGAGTTTTTGTACACGGCCTGTACGGTTTGGTATATGGATTTATAGTATTTATGTGTATAAATATTATACATGACAAGTACAAATATGAATATACTCTATTTGTACATATTGTATAAATATTGATACGGACTTATATATACGTTATATATGGAGCTATTATATACTTCATATTATATGAGACTTTATACAACAAACAATGAGTTCACCTTATCTTGAATTAGTATACCTACCACTTATATTATCACATTCCCTCATATCCTAAGCTGTATCTGGTTGCAGCTAGAAACTCAACGTTTTTCCAAAGCAAAGGCTCTATCCAACCCTGCTTTATGGCAAGGGCCTCCCCTCTACAAGTTCAAGATCTTATATAATGCCTCTACAAAAACTATACAACCCACATACCTACAATGTTTTAAATTACTAAATCTTATCCACCACATATGGGTCTATATCAAAAGCACTGATCATCGGCCATAGATCATTGTGACATATCGTATGACACAAAAGCATGTTGTTATTGGTCCTACAATATGGCAAATAAGTGCACACATGCCCTAAAAATTAAGGTCTTAAATCACTTTTAATCTTCTTATTTATTTTTTCTTTATATTAGTTTAAATGCATTTTAATGAAAGAAGAAAGATGTCAATTGTTTTATTCTTTTGTTATAGATTCAAATCAAACTTTGATTGAAGCGGATCTAAGAAGGTCATTTTTGGAACATTTCTTAATCAAGAACTAATCTAACAAAATTCAAGCATAACAAAAAAAAATGTATTTGAGACTAAAAAATACACTAGGAGACTAACAACACAATCAAATTCCAAAGATCCTTCATCAATGAAAAGATGTTTTTTTCAATTTTTTATCCTAAAAACTAATAACCGAGAATATCCTTGTTTTAAAATGCAATTAAGGATAGTAGACTTATACTTCTATAAAGTCCTTAGATTTTTTAGGAAGTAACCTTAAAAATTTTAAGGTTTTTAAAATTGCTTCACATTGGTTTTATTTAAAAATCAACTAATGTAGGCTTCAATTAGAAATTCCTAAAATTTCACCACTTTGCATTAAAATTTTGAAAAAAATATGTTACAAGTTTATGGCCAATTAGGTAGAATTGAAGAAGTTTCAAGTCATTCTAAAAGCAGAAAGTACCACAACTTGGAGGTTGGGAGTCCACTAATTAACCCTTATACAATATTTTGACTAGGAATGGCCCATGATGGCTTATATTCTTTGATTTTAGAGAGCTGCTTTGTGTTCCCTGAAAATAAATACAACTATAGGAATGGGGGGCAAAGTCATGGAAAAAATTTAGTTTTAAAAAAAAAAAATTTAATTCAGAAGTATACAAATTTTCTATCTGCGAGAATAGTCATTTATGTATCTTCAAGGGGTATACATAGTTGTTTATGGAAATCGACTATGTACGCTTGGTTTCTAGTTGTATTAGATACAAATGCTTATGCAATAGACTAAGCCGGTCCATAGCAATTGGGGTACATCTGCACGGAATGGATGCACTATAAGAAATCCAATTTTTTGTGGCGTTTTGAAGAAATGGATCATGTTTCTATTGACATCTGTGTGTCACAAATTCTAAATCTATGGGAGGCAAATTTCAACTGGGTGTTGGAAAAGACGTGGAAATGTTACAACAAAAACAAGTGGATGACACATGGAAGTGTATGTTTATGCAAACATGAAATAAAACATGTTCATGTTCTTTAAAACATCACAAAAACTTTGAAGTACAACATCGGTTGAGGGTTCCGCATTCACTGCGGTTAAATTTTTGTAAGTTTTTGTAAGTTATTGTGGGCTAAGGTAAAACACAGACTGGATGTGAAAAAAACATAGGGGAAGGGCAACCATGTGGCATGCTTTGTAAAAAATAGGATATGGATGGATGTACACTATGGATGAAAAGAAAAGCTCTTTATATAAGTGGAGTAGTAGGAAATAAGACAACCCATATGGGATATGTAAAGCAAGAATTTTATTCAAAGTAGAACTTCTGAAAATACATCTAGATGTTTGAAACAATGTCAAGATGTAGTGTAGTCAAGTTTACATCTTTGAATTATCCTATATCATTTGTCTAACCATGGACGGACAGTGGATTTTAATATAAAAATGACCTCTCCATCCTTTATTTTCATTTAATGTCAATGAATTAATTACTTGACTTTGCCATCAAAAAAATTCTTAATGGTAAATGGTAAATTTTTGTTGAATTTGGTAATTTGTCTCACTTATTTATTTTTTATTTTTATTTTAAATAATTATTTTGTACCAACCCTACCCTATGAATATGGTATATACCATTTGATGTCTCTAGAATAAGTTTAGATGTCTAAGTTGACATCGCTAAAATCAATATTAAAATTCTTAGAAGATGTGACATCATGTGCTACGTCAAGTGCCACATCATCACTGGATCGGATGAAAAAAATCCCACATGTCACTATTCGCCCGGCACACTCTAAGGTGGAATCTGTATGGTGTACAGATTGACATCACGGCGGGCTTTTTTTGTTTCCAATTTTGGACATTTTTTGTGACGTCAAGTGTGATAGATTTTAGGTGACATTACATCTGACAAGCCTCGTTAGTACTGAAAAAATGTACTCACATCTTCTGAAACATCACACATTAGAGGAGATCTGGCCGCTTGGAAGACCGTTTCAGGGCTATTCCCAATGCTGGGAACCAGCCCTACTGTCAGAAAAAAATTATTATTAAAAATAAAAAAAAAGTTCTTGAAATGTTAAAAGAATACTAAAAAAAAATAAAAAATAAAAAATAAAAAATAAAAAATGACGTGGCAGTCGCTCGGCCACGTTGGACTGGCCATGCGGCAGCGTTTCAGCAGTCCTGCAAAGTTCCCACAGTCCGAGAACTCGCGGGCTCTTAGAAGCCCAAATCTCCTCTAATGAATACACAAATAGAAGGGTTTCTTCTAGTGGTGACCAACGGTTGGGACACTCTTCAAAACGACACTCAAGATTGTTAGAATCATCTTTACGGATTGAAACTCGCAAGCCTAAGCTTGAGCAAGTGAACAAGATATATATGTTCTTATCTGCATGCAGCATGCTTGAGCTTCAAGATTTCAATCATAATGCAACCTAGCTAGATAATCGCATATCCAATGCTCTATATTGCCCCAATTGCTCTCGCTTGACAATGGCGCTATCTTACAAGAATGTGTAAGATTTCATGGGATTAGATTGATCGATCAAGCAATCTAGACTCAATCAATGAAGTTTCAGAATGTGTCCATCAGTGAAGTTTTGATCATAGCTATGGCTACCAAGGAAGCAACAGCAGCAAGCATGTTGTGGGCTACAAACCATCATTAGTGGCAAGAATTGCGTCTCCAACAATTGTGAAGGATTGAAGGCGTTCATAATCTCCTAGATCACAAACAAGGCATGAAGTCCTCCCTCACTTGTTCCCTGTAGTCTACATCGGATCAAGGATTTCCAACTTGGGGATTTCTAGCTTAACCTCCCTTTGTCTAGACTTGGAAATGAGCCCTATTTGCCACCTCGTCAGGGCTTATCAGCATGCGTTCTACAGTTTGAATAACTCATGACAACCTAGAAGTAAATTAGAGGTCAATGTGAAGTTTTTTATGGCAAATAGCTTTGGTCCAAACTTTGGTCACTGTCTTTTTGGATTTCATATCCCTCAAGTTGCAAGTTGTTTGGATTGGATGCAACTTAACCCCTAAAGGACCGAGATCTTTTTTCTGCCAAAAAACACTGAAAACTGCCATTTCTATAGCAAACAATAAAAAAAATTGAAAAATGTTTTTTTTGCAGATCTAACCGTAGGATCTTATACCTAACTAGTATGAGAATGTATGGAAAAAATTTCAGAATTTTTGACCACACAGATTGTAAGATATTTGTGTTTAAAGTGGAAAAAACAAGTTTTTCAGCACATTGCGGGACTAGATTTTTTGACTTTGAACATTTTTAACTTAAAATTTTTGCACTACAGAGTTTTGAGCTTTAAATCTTTATAGTGGAGAATTGAGTTGAGAGTCTAGGGGAAAAAAAATTATTCAAAAAAACTTAATTATCAATCCTAAAGAAATTGTTAAGTAGAAGTAGGTACGAGATAGAAGGAAAATCTAAAATATTCATATATTTTAGATGGAATTAAAATACACTAATCCCAATGGTGAGATTGTTCTAACAAGTAAACTAAACCACAAGAATCTTTTTTTTTTGAAAAATTGCAAAAAGAGAATTCAGAAATGCATCCTACAAGTTATTTTTTTCAAGAAGATGCTCTAACTGCCCGAAAAACAAGAATGTCCATAACTTTCTCATAACAAATCCAAATGAAATGAATCAACTCTTTCCAGATAGACAAAAATATAATCTATGAGAAAAAAAATATTAAAAAAAAAAAAATCAAATTTTTGTCAATTTTTTTTGCTGCCCGGGCTGCCCGCCGTCCCCTGTTTTGAGCTTATTTGGTCATAACTATTGTTTCCGGGCACCGATTGTAAAAAAAATTATATTCCCACGAAGCTAATCAACTGTTCAAGCTCCAGAAAAAGTTTCAAAAAATCAGGAGAAAATTTCAGCCCGTAGGTACCTGCCCAAAAACGCATTTGTCCACCAAAGGGACAACGGTCCTTTAGGGGTTAAAAAAGTGTCAATGAACTGCCACCCTAGCTCATAGATTCTCAATTTCAATATGAATTAGCATCAAATTTCTCATGAAGATTTCAAATCTCACAAGTAAAGTACCTTGTTACGGGGGCTATTATAGTAGTCGTCCAAGCCACATTTCACTTAGCCACTTGTACATCTGATCCATACTTGATTTGCAACCGATGCAGACACATCATACCAAGCATGTGAGCTAGTTCAATGGACTATCTGATGTTGATTTTTCCTTCTTCTCCAAATTAATACAGTACTATCTTCACATATAGAGCGCCCAACACCCATTTGCAGTCATGAATTTCTTTTCGGAGCTTATTTTCCTTGAAACCACTTTTGACTGCAGAATTGTGTAGCACACTTGCAAGCAATCCGTGTGTAAGAATCCCACCTCAAGAAGACATGGTCAAGGGTTACCAAATAGTGGTTGTACATCAATTCCTTTAAAATATGCGAAAATTTGCTCATGTATGCCATTTCAGAACATCCTAGAAGTGTTAAATTCGAGGTCTTGTAATTGTAATTCTAATATGGGACATTTTTTAATGACATTCTAGTGGCTCTAGAGGGGGTTTGATTTGATTTTGGGAGGGTTTTTTTTCACTTTCTTGTATGTTGTGGACACCTCAAAAAGCTCACATTCCTTGAAAAATTTAGATTTCATATTCATACATTTCAAGGGATGTTGGACTCTCTGAATAAACAAAACAAAACAAAAAGATTGCAAAATCCTTTGCATTTATTTGGGTACTTTGGACCTAATGGCATAATTGGTTTGGCATTAAGGACTCTCTTAAAATCAACCCACAAAAGCTTCCATATAGTTCCCTTGGAGGATTGGCCATCTTCCTATTGATTGCAAAAATATAAGGAATATGCAATCCTTGCATTTTCATAACATTTTTTTCATTTCTAAATGCATCCAAGCTTCAAACAGATGATTTGGTGTCTCTAAAAAGTGGATGATATTTTCTTTAAGAACTTTTTTTTTTTAAAACTTGAAAATAAACTAAAATCCAATTTGAAAATGACCCTTAGAAATTTGATGCCTCAATTTATTGGCTTTTCAATCCATGAAGGTTAAATTACTTGTTGAAAAAGTCATAAAGACATGTTGAACAATTCATTATATATATATCTATCAAGAATTGCAGTGTCCAAAGAAGACCAACAATATTTAATTGTCAAAAAATAAGAAGCATTTACTCCTTGCAAGTTTGCTGAGGACTGGTTCCTCTTGTTCTTTGTATTGTTTCCTTATTCAATAGAAATGGTCCATGTGTTTCAAAACAAAAAAAGAAAAGAATACCAATTGGCTTATAAGTCTCTTTTTATCTCGTGAAGGACAATTGATCTTGAAAGTGGAAATTTGGATAGGTTCCTACAAAGTCAATTCTAAATTAAAACTATTTTGAAATTTGACAAAAGGTATTGATATGTACACCTTTTGCAAAAGCTCCCTCATCGAGTGTCTGGATCAAATCAAAAGACTAAAGTACATATAGAATACACCTTGACTTGCCGTACTTTCACACAAAAACATTTGTGAATATGATGAAGTCTCCATGTGTGCAATGACCAAAGGGTCCACAATCGTATTAGGATTCTTTTCGTACAAAAATGGCCATCATCCAGGAGCTAATCATCCAGGAGCTACCACGAAACATCAGGAGGAAGTTCCAAAAAAAAAAAAACATCACAAGGATAATCCTCCGTAAAGAGCTGAAAAAATTGCGCCACTATTTCCAACAGTATGCAATGACTCATACCCTGACTTACATTCTATCACTTCCGTGCATAAAGTTATGCCGGAGAGGTGTGACTCAAAATACACTAGCACGATTTTCAGAAGACTGTGCACATAACTGGTACCCGCAAAGACACAACAAACGATGTGATCAAAAAAGGTAAGAGAGAAGCCAAAATGGCAACGCTAAACCAACAAGCACAACGAGCCTGTGGATTGTCTTATTATTCATAGCAAGTTTAGTGTTTGAATGTCACATCCACATGGCGACTTCCTCACGACTCAAAAGTCAAATTCTAATGCCACCCAGGATGTGTCCTGCACACTATTGATAAGGTGCGAGATCAAGAAGAAAACAGGCAGCGGATGAAGTTAATTGCAACATGAAGTCTGAGAACATCAACTAACCAGTGCTGACTGAGAAGAAGAGCTCATGGAGCAACTCACAAGTGCCTCTGAGCCACATTGCAAAGGGCTTTGTAGACCTGTCAGTCTCTTTTGAACGCCCATCGGCGAACCCACATCGACAGGCGAATCAGTTGACGAGTCCTGTTGCTTGTGATGAATAAGAGCAGACCTGTTTCTCTCCAACACAGAGTCTGGTGTTGATACTGACAAGAATTTCGAAGGTAACGAAGGGTGCTCATCTTGAACAGCCAATTTCTCAACACGGGGTAAAGCCTCTGAATGGAAACTGGTAATGTCAAACTTGGCCTGCTCCCCGATTGTTGGCAATGCCTCAGAATGCACATCAGTAATGTTGGTCGTTGCCTGGTCTATGATTGGCAAGGACTCTGCATACACATCAGTAGCGCTGATCTTTGCCAGATCCATGACTGGCAGAGCCTCTGAGTGCACTTTGATTGTTGCCTGGTTCAAGATTTGCGGAGAAAGTGCTGCAAGTGAAGAAGCTTCAACTGTTGACTGGGATGGCTCCATGATGGTAGACGATTGCAGGTTCGCTAGCCGCAGCCTCTCAGCACGAGCTCCCACTGCTTGTCCCAGAACAGCAGAACCAATGGTGAAGGCTATGGCGTACTTGGGCATCACCACGGCCTTGCGAAGCATAGCAATGAAAGGAATGGTGGCATGGACAGCCAGAAACCACTGCGGAGAAAACTTCTTCGTGTGCTCTCGCCACACTCCCAGTGGCACGTTCAAAGCCATCCCTAGCATGCCGATTGCCAACACCTTCGTTGGCAAAGCTTGAGGCCTCAGTGCTTTCACTGCAGGCGTCTTGGCTAGCGCTGCTCGAGCAGCGACTATGGCAGGGGGACACCTGTACTTCATTCCTGTTGGCAATTTCAGCATCTTCGAAACTAAAGGTAGGACGCCACTCACGGCTCGGAATGATTTGGCGATAGGGCACTGGCCAGTGGCAAGCCAGTCGCTGCCCATGGCCTCATGCATCTGCACCATGGCGAGTCAGACAGGTCAGACAACAACATGAGATGTCGAAACTTTCACAATAAGCAGGTGATAAGTAGGTAAGAACTGGTTTTGCTAGTCACCTCAAGAAACACTGGTCGAAAGTATTCGTGAAATGTATGCAAATATTAGAAGGCAAGGGGAAATTTGCTTACATGAGCTTCTATGTTTGATTTATGCTCGTTTTCAGGTTGTTTCTTCTTGGGCTTCTTCTTGTTTGGCTTCTTTGCATTGAAATTTTCCATGAAGCCATCGAATCCGAATGGGCCTGCTGGTCCAAATGACGACAGGCTAATTGTGGCTGCGGGGGCTGACAGCGGATGGAAGCTCAGATTCGGTTTAGTGTTGTCAGCTACCCCTGAGTCTTCCGAAGCTCTTTTTAAAGGCACAACACCATCCTTGCCATGAAACAGACGGAAGGAGCTCTCAAATCCCGGTCCGTCCTCAAAAATCGGACCCCGCCCTGCTTTTGCCTGCATCGAAATGAAAAGTCAAAGCCTGAAATTGTACAACTAAAAAATCTTCAACCAAGCAAGTCATTTGCGTCAAGTACCAACCACTTGCAAGAACCTGGGTTTCAATACATTATGCAAGGATTTCTTGTAGGTACTGCAACGGTTCTAACATTAGCTGTTACCCCCACAAACGTAACAACAAGACTACATCCCAAAACGCAATTAGATTCACATGTAGATTTACAAAGTTATTGATAAATAAATAAAAATACTGCTAACATTATCACATAATGTCAAATCAACGTCAAGTTAATGTTAACTTAATAGTGGATAGTATTAAATCAAATTATTGCCAAGGACATTAATTTCACATTAACATTAAGTTAAAACCATTTACGTTACAGTAACGTTAACTTAACATTAACTGAAGAACTGAATGGTTGTAATGCCTATTAACTAAACATTAAAAACGTTGTCAATCTAATAAGGGTCTTTGTGCAGTAATACAAAACTCTAAAAGGACCAGATACTTGCATTTCCCATCTACATTGAAATCAAGATTTGGTATCTTTTGAGGCAAGATTCGGCATCCCGTTTCTTCTACAGAGGCAGTAGCTGTACATGGCCAGCATGCAAATTTCAATTGGCTGCACTACACTAGGAACAAGCTCCTAAAGTTAACCAAGGGCAACGGAAAGCAAATAATTCCGGCCCAGACATTGATAACCGATGTTCCACTCCACAACTAAACATCATTTGCGTTACACTAACCTTAACATCAACTCAACAATAAGGACTACTCCCATTTAATGCCTATCAACTTAGAATTGAAATATTTTAATACAAGAGTCAGCATCATGTTTATGAGCAACTCTTGTACAGAGTCAGCTCCACATGGCCAGCATGCAAATTTCAATCCGCTGCAAGTTTAAGAACAAGGTCAATGTTCACACGAACATCTAAAGAGAATGTAATAAAATTCATTTCCAGCATATTTTTCAAGCCCTACACGAGCTCCAATATAAAACAAACAAGAGAGCACAGTCCCGCAAACTTACAGCAGCGGGAACAGGGAACTTCAACTTGGAGAAGGCGAAGCTGGTGTTGACCCCCATGTTGCGCAGGAACGGGCAACGCTCCACCCCGTCGGACATTTTGTCCTCGCACGCCGCATCCACATTCCCGCCCCATCCTCGAAGATCGAAAGCCATCTCTCAATCCAGACCAAAAAGCAAGTCCTCTTAACCTAATTAGCTAATAACCCCGCTAAACCTACTTCCTCCAAACCCTCGAAGCAACAAAACGCTCCTACTCTGTGTTAAATGCGTCGATCTCTTGCCAAACCTTGGCACTCAATCGATCGCCAACGAATTCTGGAACCTCGGATGTACAAAAACCTTCGAGAATGCAGAAAACCCTCAAAACTTCCTCAAAATCGGCGATTCTTTCTCCCACGAAACCTCAATTCGGGCGATTCTGCGCAGACTCCAGCTGCAACTCGGCGTCAATTCGGGCTCCTGCCTTCCGTCTCCGAGACGGCGAGGGAATGGGGCACCAGCTGAACATGGAACGTGCTTGACAGGCGCCTCGGAGGTCAAGCGTACAAGTGGGGTCAAGAGGTGACAGCGTCCGGGGGTCGGGGTAGTAAGACTGGGGGACGGGGGTACTAGGAGACGGCGACTGCGAGTCGGAAGGGGCTTAGGCGACTATCGGTCAGGGGAGGTCCCGTACGACTGACAGAGGCGGGCGGAGTGCTGACTGGAGGTCGGGATAAGTGACCAATGGGTGACGTTTGATACGTCACTGTTATTTTTGTGGAGAAGCAGTCAGTTGTTTCTTCAATACTTGGGTGATACTTAGGTGATATCTATATCAAAAGTAGGTGATACCTAGGTAAAATTTGGCTATTGGTTTTCAGCTGCCGCAATAATCTACACTGAATAGTGAAATTAGGTTGCCCCACACTAATTTCTCGACATTCTACACTATATCAATATGCACAGTTACTTTAGAAGGATGCAATAAAGTCAGAACTATGTGTATGGCATGGGTTGGCTCAGCGGTTCATGGCTCGGGATTAGAGGTTGGCCTATGCCTCCACCTGGACAAGCATTAGGCATGAGGTAACTTCTCTCGGGTAAGGCAACCTAATTGTTGAGGCAACCCAATTTCATTATTTAGTGTAGCTATTCTGATCTAAAAAAGGGAAATTTTCTTCACCAAAAATAGCCACCATCTTTTGTCCCATTGTGGACTTGACAATGGAATTTGTTTCCCCATAATCATGAAAATGGAGCTCTTACATGGAAACATCCAATCCCAAAGTTGGTTGAAATTTGCCTAAGCCTACAATCCAGCAAATCTTTGTGTTCTCAAGCTTTTATAGGATTGTCAAGATTTGTGTTTGCTCACAATCTCATCCAAAATTCAAGCTTGCGCAACATTGCATAGCACCCTCAGGGACTTGCTCTTGCTCAAAGGTATTCCCCTCTACAAGGATACCTTTTGCTTTGACTTTTGTTTAATTTCTAGTGCTTGTCATTGAGTGGTTGAATCCTTCCATTCTATAGTGCACCTCAGGGGTTGTGTCAGGGGTTGTGCAATAGTCATCTGAGGAAAACATTGGTGCAATCCCTAGATTCAAGAGAATAAATAGGGAGCCCAACACTTCTTAATTATATAACGCTACTGCAAACACTAAGTGTCCATGTAGATGACTTTGTGTTAAGACTACAAGATGGGGAAAAAAAACATTTTTTCATTCACTTTTTTAAGTTGCTTGAGTACATTTTTGTGAGTAGTATTGCAAATTCCTTCATTTTTGTATTATTGACTCTTTTAAAGAAGAAGATGTTTAATCCATGAATCACCCTTCTAATGTATTTTAGCCATTTCTTGCTATATACTCTTGATGTGAATTTTAGCCATAAAAATGATGTTTTTTGAATTTGAATCCAACTAATGAAATGAATCTTACAGTATCAAGTGCAATTTCTACTCCAATTGGAAATTTTCAAAAATTCGTAAATTTCAATATATTATAGCAATATGAACTTTGGGCTTATAATCATGATTTGTTGATTTTCTAATATAAGAGTTACACCATAACTTTGATTTATAGTATGACATTATATACTATAATATACACCTATGGTAAAAATCTCAGATTTTTCAAGTGTACTTTGTATTCCATATGAATTTTCTTCATTTTTTTCCTTAAAAATTCACAATAATTTCAAATTTTTCCCCAAAAAATTAATTTTTTTTTAAGACTTGTGTTGGACATATGACTTCATCTATTAAAAATAAATATAAAATTTTTTCATTCATATTTAGTTGCAAAATGGCATCAAACAGAGTGATGGACAGTGAGGCTTGAAATCAGTGGTCATGGCCCGTCCTTCACAATGTTAGGTGAGTGCACAGGAGTCACAAGCTGCTCCGAGCGACCCTGCCAAAAATTCTGACCCTGTAAATCAATGAAGTCATGCAGTCCTGCCCATCCCGAGTCTCGTTGGGCTCACTCAGGTGCTTGTGACCCCGGCACCGGCTCTGGTTTCGGCTTTGCTGAGCTGGTTAAGTTCCGTGCCATTCAGTTCGGGGGGCTATAAGGTAGAAGCACCCAAATCGAACATTTATTCTAGGGTAGCTTCAGAACAGAATGATATGCACTTGTTAGGAAATGGTTTGGGAAACTAACAAAATTAGTTTCGTATTTTTCTCAGCTTGTATGAATATAATATGAATTTCTGAAAATAACTCCATAGATGCACCTATTGTGGACACTAGACTAACACCAAAATGGGCACGGAAACACTCAAAAGTGACACATTGTAAGCTTGGATCATGCACAAGAGTGATTGGCCAACGCAAGAATCTCCTCACAACAATGACAACTTGGAACCGCATGTGTCTACTTTGGGTCCCCACCTCTCTACTTTGGGTCCACTTGCGCGTGGATTTAGGTTCTTTTGTAGATGTCCATAAACGAATACTGTCCGATTTGGGTGCTTCTACCTTATAGTCCAAGACACCGTGGAGCTGCTCTAAAAACCTTTTACCATGTGAGCCCGGTGGCAAACTTTGTAGGGGAGCTACAGGGTCTATTGGACAATTGCACTGACATGCGGACACAGTGGGTAGGGAGAGATCGAGTAAGAATAGCACACATATTGATTCTCTTCAAGGTAGACCAATCTCCACCAATGGGGTTGTCCACCAATGATTGGTGAAGGATGAATTCCTCCTTTTCTGCTCACCAAGGCCGGCAAGACCAGCAGTACTAGGATCTTCTTGTCTCCTAGTGCTTCTTTTGTCTGCTTGACTCATATGGAAGGAGGCCCTAAGAGCAGCTCCACCAATAAACGGCAAAATGCCATTTAGTTTTGAAAACTTGGCGTATCCCTTTGATGCATGATAAAGGTCCTGACTCTGCGATTGCAAAATAATTGGATTTTTATGCGGTAACTCAAATTCCAAAGTGCCAATCATGAGTTCCAATCAATAGGCTTTTTTATATTTCTTTGTGAACTTTGAGAAGGTGGTGGTTTTGATGGACTTCTTTGTTGGATTTTTTGTCAGATACGAGGTCAAATACGTGGCACATATCAAATATGTAGGGCACTATAGCTATGGTGACAAATTTTTGTTGTGGCTTGAGTTGAAAGACATCAAAATCTCCAACTAGTGGGACAAAAGAACTCACTTGGGCGCAACAAACCTCTTACACGCCAACGATGCTAGTGTATGAGCATGAAAATGCGAGCATGTGAGTATAAGTATATGAAGATATCCTATAACCATTGAAGGTCCTTATAATATGAACACCTACAATATGTGTATTTATAACATAGTTATACTCTAATCATAAAAGTCTTCTATGATATAAACACCTATAATATAGGTGTGTAGTCTTTTAGATTCATGGGCTCATGTTACTAGGCTCACATAATAGCAATCTTTTATCTTGTGCCCCAATGGAAATGCTCCAAGGTAGAGACAATGTATTGTCACTTTTTCCATTCTTAGACATCTAGAAGACAATACTATTTGGGAATAAATTAGTTGTTGAAGTGGCATGGATGTGGGTCATAGGGTGCCATTTATAGGAGGCTAAGTGCTGGATTTGGAATCGTCACTATTGTTTTCAAGTTGTTGTTTCAAATTTGATAAGGTATTAACTTTCACAACATATAGAAAATCCATATTTTAGTTGACGAATTTTAAGTGACATTCAATGTAACAAACCTTGTTTTTATATCAATAATAACATCCAATATAACATCTTATAATACCATTGATTTCTAATAGTGCTTATAAGGACATTGCAGACCTAAAAGGTCTAATAGATGACTTCATTGACTTCACTGTAGAAACAAAGAATGCACCTTGGTTCAATAATTGGAATAATTTGGTGACTACCTTGGTCATGGAAGGCCACATCTTTCTAGGGTGAAGGTGAAACACCCAAAACTGTCAAATTAACCAATTCAATACAATTGGAGGCACCTTTTTCTAGGAAAAAACATTTTTGCAGTATTAGCAATTGAAAATTATATATTTTTTAGATAAGACATCCAATTACTATGAATTTTTAAAGTAGAACTCCCTAGGCCATTGATATCATCACATAATTTGGTCAAAATACCAAAATCTAGAGAATTAATAGTGAACCAATCACAATTAAGTATAGGAACAACTTAATTGCACTTTAAAGGACATTTTCAATAGAAGTCTATTTGTCAAGACTGGATACGCAAATAGTTTTGGGTGTTTTTACTTTAGTGACATTCATGAGTTTATCTTTGTATTAGAAAGTGAGAAGAAATGTTTTTATTCCTAGCTTTTACATGTCACTTTTTGGTAATGATATGATGAAGTGCATTTCTCAGTACATAGTGGTTGATTTTAGTGTGATGTGTGATACGTGTATGTTTGATTGTGGTAGATGAGTCAATCTAGTTTCTTGAGTCCTAGGTATTCTATACTTCAGACTTTAAAAATTCATAAAATATTCCTTGCATGAGTGGTAGAAAATTACAGAACATTTCCAATTGGATTTCTAATGAATTTTCAAGTCAAAAAAGTCATTTTTGTTTAATTTCAATTATTTACTAAGAACATAGGAGTGTTGCTTTTAGATGTTTCTACCTCATGGCATGAATGTAGTTTAAGGAAGGAAACTCCACCTATTATGTGTCCAAATAAGGAATTGGGCATTGTTCCCATTACCGAATTGCCTATTTTTTGTTGAATCTTGTTGGAAGTCAAAAAATTATTCTAGATTACCTTCATAAGCATTTTTTTAGCACTTTAATAATAAGTATGAGTTTTCAAAGTGTTGATAAAAGGTGCAACAGTGTTTGTATGTGAGCCCAAGAATGCGAGCTTGTGAGCATTGAGCCTACAATACAAGTACCTACAATATAGATACCACACATTACAGAAGGTGTATGTATCATAACCACCTATAATATGGGTATCTGTAACATATATACCCTATAATTATAGACGATTTCTATAGTATATACACCTATAACATAGGTGTGTAGTATTCTAGGCTCATGGGCTCACACTCTTATGCTCACATAATGGCAACCCTCACAAAAGGTGTATGCGAAAGCAATACTAGACTATGATGAATAGAAGCAATATGTTTTATAGAAGATTTTATTCAATTTGGTTTTAAATAGATATTACACTCAGGTGCAACTGTCTAGACTCACCTAAAATCAATAGGCTTTATCAAAAAGCTATTATTTTATTTTGAAGAGCCCTTATTTTTATTATATAATGGCAAATTGCAATTATAGTTGAATGAAGTCAAAGAATGATATTTGAATATAACTAGAACATATTCCTTTGCAATGAATTTGTAGGTCAAAGTTGAATTGGTAGATTTTCTAAAATTGTGTCTTGATTTCAATGCTTTCATATTGAAAATTGTTGGTACAACAAACATTTGCTTACTCTCTAGATTTCTTCAATTTGGAAATTTACTTAGTATTGAGTAATTCTATTTAAGGCTCTAATTGCTCAAACTAAAGATAATAAGATCAATTTAAAAAAATTATAAATACTTAATTCAAACCCCTTCTAAGAGTGTATTAGTCTTTAATTCAAGTAGAGCATTTTCTATTCTATATATTGATATATTATAAGATTTTCTTAAGGATATATTAATTGAATGAAGTGCACTTTTCACAACATTCATTATCCACCTAATGATGGTTGAGCACTTAGGGTTAAAAATCTCTTACTACCCATAGTCCTATACTCACTATGAACTAGAAGAACTTATGAATATCATATTGTCATTGGTTTGAGTGATTTGTTATTGGACATGGTGGAAGGATTTTGAATAAATAATTGAAGTTATTTTAATGGCAATAATTATGATAGGTGATACTTCATGGGTTGTGTAAAAACAATGTTTAAACTTTTTCTTATTTGAAAGGCAAGGGGGGCTTGTGAAACATGTTTGGGTTTCACATGTCTATCTTGTAGGACTTATGTCAAATAATGTCGTGTTAAACATGTATCAAATATTGTCAATTATTGTCATTTTTAGAAGAAAATTGTGAATTCCATACATTTAAACATGTGCAACAACCACAAGAACGGCAAAATGAGTCAAAATATCATTTCCAAGTTCAATTTGACCTTTTCAAAAAATATCTCTAGAAGTGTAGGTTTTATTGCCAAAAATAAATCCAACTTACAACTCCAATGTACCCAAAGAATCTTATTAAATGCTTTAGGGACTTCAATCCAACGACAAATAAGAAAAACACAAGTAACTAATTTTATAATTTCAAGGGCCTACCTTTCCAAAGCATCTAATCCCTGCCTGATATTCACTATAAGAAATCCGTGTTTTATGTGATGTTTTATGATTTTAGGGAACGGATTTTAGTGGACGTCCAATAAAACAATTTGTGTTTTTATGTCAATAATAACATCCAATATAACATCCAAATGTTATATTGGATGTTATTATTATTGACATAAAAACACAAGTTGTTTTATTGGGCGTCCACTAAAATCATGAAAACGTCACATAACACACGAGTTTCTTATATTGACTCCTTAGGGCTGGTTTACACTAGGGCCAAACCAAGGACCAGAAGTATTCCAAAGTATTCCACCTCGTTAGATGTGAGTCATGTGATCATGCCAAAGCAAGAACCCTAGATGTGAGTCGTGTGATCGTGCCAAAGCAAGAGCCTAAGACAAAATATAGTAATGACACTTTGCATGATCTTGGTATAAACCCAAGAGAGACCATAGCGGGGCCATATCTATTTATTATTAGATCCGACATTGTCAACTACAATAGCAATTAAATAGAAAAAATAAATGGTTTTGAGGTTTTAGCATGCCATGGTCTCCTACAAATCTGTTAGACCTACTTCAAAGAGGTGGTCAAGAAAGAAGCTCCTAGAAACCGGCAAAACATTATCTGCTTTGACCATGTAGGATTCCAAGTAGACTTCTCATCCATGAAAAATGACCCAACTTGGACCACACCAATCTCTCCACCAATCCCTGCTTTGATAATTCAACATAACCTTGAATTATCTGGTCCGGCCTTGGTGTAACCCGGCCCTTTAGCTTCAACTTATTCACACGTCACCACGCTCCAACCGTCAGATCTCTCTCCATCTGACCGTCCACAGCTCCCATCGGAAGCATCAGAATTAGGTTTTTCTCCTTCTCTCCGCCCCTTCCCTACCGTCAGATTCCTCCCCATCGGACCGCTCCCAGTGTCTCAGATTAGGGTTTCCAACTGCGTCGTCTTCTTGCCCTGTCCGCATTCTGTGCGCGCCAGAAGTGGCAATACCCTCGGGCTATGGCGGAATCTTTGCCTGTTGTGACCGTCCCTGGGGACGACGAAGCCCTCGGGCCCGACGACATTTCCCCCGAGGATATAGTAGTGCTGCACGAAGTGGTGGTGGAGGAGCTTCCGGTCGTGGAAGGCTTCGAAGGCTTTGAGGGCATCGACACCACGCCCTTCGCCGTTGTTACTGAGCCTTCGGATGATGTCATTGTGCTCGGAAGTAGTGAAGAAGAAGAAGGAGAGGACGTAGAGGTTCAGTTTGTGGAACGTGTGGCGGAAGGTCCGCCGCGGGGAGGGATGGCGACCAGTGCTGGAATTCACCCGGTGACGGTCCCGAGTGAAATGCCAATTGACGACGTGCCGCCGGATGAAACCATCACTGCGTTTCCCGTGGAGGAGGAGACGCAAAACCCGCCTGCGGTCGTGAAGGGGGGAGATGATGATGGTGGTGATGATGATGAAGTTAGGGTTTTGAGTGAGGAGAAGGTGACGGTGGTGGAGGAGGTGACGGAGGAAGTGACGGTGGAGGTCAGTGAGGTTTTGTCGGTGGAGGAAGCGACTGAGACGGATGGGAAGAAGCGTGTGCGGGAGGGAGAGGAAGAGGAGGAGGAGGAGGAGGCCGTGAAGAAATTGAAATCGGAGGAGGAAGAGAAAGTTGTGGAGCCGAAGAAGCTCGGGCCAAAGGTGTTTACCACGCCGGTGGAGATGTTCAGCTACTTTTATAATCTGCTCCACGACTGGAACCTCAATCAAAACGTTAATAAGGTATGTTGGTAATATCCTCTCTGAATTGCTGAGGAGGCTTCTACGGTGTTCAATGCAATTTACTGCGGGTAGCGCAAATTGCAAAGAGATTGTACTTTTCATGAGCTCAAAGTCTTCAGTTTTATTTTATTTTATTTTTTTCCCGAAACAAATGAAACGTGATTTCATTGCCAATGAAATTAGAATACAAACCAACCAGGCACGGGTGGCCTGGCGCGACAAACACAGCAAGAAAAGTTTTCAGCTTTGGGAGATTTTTCTAACCCACAGTACGATTTAACAGCGCTAATTTATCCCCCGAATAGTTCAGTGGTTAGGACGAGCATGCGAGAATCATTTACAATGTCAGAAAATCGTTGTCTTAATGCTGGAAGGGTGATATGGCGTAGCAACTGATTTCTTAGTGAATTTGTTTTAGCTTTGACTCCTTTTCACTTGCTTTAGGGTTAGGGTTTATCCCCGAAAGAACCAAGTATTAATTGTTTAAATACCACCAGTTCGATTCATCATATTGTGAAAATAATAGAATTTTAATGAGGTTAAAGTCAATATGAGTGAAGAATATCTCATGTGTTGGTGAGAGTAAAAAAAATGAAATTGACCCAAAGTATTTCCCTTTATTGACCTACTGAACATACATGGGGCTCAATTTGGGCTTCTTGGTCGTTTAGGGGTGAACTATTCAGCCATCCTTCGCTTTCAACCATTCGAAATTTGCATTGAACTGGTACTAATTTGGAAATTAAGGGGAGAATTGAAACTAATTTATAATGTTTTGATTTTTTGTATATCAGTACGAGTTTTTGGTACTCAGTGAGCTCGTCAGTCAAGGAAACCCACAGAAGGTAGGAGACGGAATTGCTGCCTTTCAAGTCCGCTTGCATCCAAAATGGCAGAGCAGGTGCTACTACCTGATTCACACGGACGGTTCTGAAGATGACTTCAGCTATAGAAAATGTTGCGACGCCTTGATGCCTCTGCCGGCGAGTCTATACAGGAAAAATGGAGAATTAAACCTGGAGAAGCTTTTCCCAGGTCAAAAAGGCAGGCATCATAGAGAGCAGCAGCAGCAGAATGGTGGTGGCCGGGGTGGTGGTAGAGGTGACCACAGAGGCGGTAGAGGAGGCGGAGGAGGTCGTTTTGGAGGCAGAGGCGGTGGAGGCAGGGGTGGAAGAGGAGGAGGAGGTGGCGGCCGCCGAGGTGGTCGTGGACGGTGGTGATAACACGCCTTCTATTCGCGTGGCTTACGATCAGGACCTGCTGAGAACAAGAGGGTGCAAAGTACTGCGTTCACAGAATCTTGCATTGTCTGGCCAGGGCAAGTATTTCCTGCTCTAAATTTTGTTGAAGAGTCTCCGGCTTGTTTTTTTGCGCATTTCAGATACGCAATTACCTCACCAGAAGGTTGTGTACCTAGCGGTGATGGTGGTGGAGGGTTATGAGCGCCTAGTGGCAAAAACGCATTTGCTGGATGATTCGATGGAAACGTTGGGAGGTCCTTGAATTTGATGTTGGGCTTTGGCACTCGCATCGATGCGGCATGGTGGCTGTGTCTCCTGCCAGCCGTGACTTATGACAGCTAGGAAACCTTTGGCATGGCAGAAACAGAATTTTTGACTAGCAGATGAGTGAGAAAGATATCCTTCTCTTTTAAGACAATCCGGAGAATCATTGTGTAAAAAGTTTACTGTTATTACACTGTCAAATTTTTTCCTTCGCCATGTATTGTATGCCATTATCATTTCGATTCTCTTCCTCATGGTGATTATCGTGTTCAAACTTCCGTACCGTAGACGATTATTCAGAACTTTAATAGGAACACACCCAAGCTTTCACTTCCGACTTCATCTTTCTGGCAACAGAAGCTACTAGCGGTACAGGTATGGCTTATCCTGGGAGCTTCTCTTTGATCTGGGCCAGTGGTCTTGGCCATTCAGTTTGTCGGTGATATGTCTGTTGTATCACTTTGCTCTACTGTTGTAGCAATTTGGTGTTGCTAGCTGGACCGACAGTGCCTGACTTTGCAATTGTCCATCATCTTCGCCATGAAGCCGTCCATGTGGCCATGCTCAAGTGAAGACTCCAGGCCTCAAGGCAATGCTTGAAAACTGGAGAAAATATGTTTTAGGATTTTCATAGGCAATTAAATGCAGTAGTTATTTTTAGTAGCGGAAGGATTCTATGGAGATGAGATATTGTTGGACAGACAAATCACCCATTGATCATTCGGAACTACGTGTCAGCGGGATCATGCGTGGAGACTTGAGGCCTGGGTAGGAGGAGGAAACGGGGTCGAGATTGTTTACCATCAGTGACAAGAAATGTGATTGCAGCACCAGTATCACACTGTTGGATCTGAATTCTTCGCATATTGAGCAGTGTTTTCAGCAACTAAAGCTAACTAGTCAATGGTTATAGGTTGTTTAATGGTCGTGAATCAATTCTTACATTGTTGCATAATTAATGGTTATAGATTGTTTAATGGCGGTTGATGATTTCTTACATTATTGCTTAAGAATGGCCTAAGGATGGCCATTTACATTCCTTATCCTTCCAAATCGTGGATGACTTCTACGACTAAGTTGTTGATAAAATTGGATGTACCTAAAACCCAAAGAGCAGGCAAAGTACCCTACAGTACATGAAGATTAGATTCGACATAAAATTAAGGGGTTTTTTTGTAAAAAAACAGGGTCACATGGCATCTACTAAGTGATGTGGAAATTCCATTTCAGCAACTCTCTACCAAATCCAACCCTCACATACTGTACATGAATGCTCCTCAAAATAATAAGGATACCTTTAGTGAGAAAAATGAAACATCCTTGAAATTTTAATTTATTTGGATAACATTATTTAGCAGTGTTGGATGTTCCCTATAGTTAGTATGTGAGAAAAAATGTCACGTAACATTGAAAATTCAATCAACAAATCAAAGCTTGTATGAAATTTTGGAGTTGACAAGAACTCAAAACAAGACCTTATAAGGAAGCGCAACAAGAAGTTCAAGAAGAAGAAACTTGCAGTCATACAGTAAGAGGCCACTTCAGATTTTAATTAATTTTTTGATTGCATGGACTCTGAGTTACAAGATTTCATTCTAAATGTTATGACCTCCCCTCCCAAGTTGCAAATGAAGGTTAAATCAAATTGATACCTCCTTGCAAGTTCAATATTTTCTTATGATTTGAGTAGAGTTGTGGTAGTTGTACACATAATCAGGGCTTTTTTTGGGCGATATATCGCTAGATTTGAATTCCCTTTGACACATTTCCACCACTGTGCCTGGCTCCCTCCAAATATTCACCAAAAAACTGAGGGCATGCAGGGCTCCACTATTCATCTATAGTGAGAAAAAAAAGCCCTGTACATAATGTAGATCAGAAACTCCGGTACAATTATTGGCAGTTGTGGGAGCTAAATTAGAATTAATCTAGCTTGCTTGTAGACTTGCCAATTGCAAGAGAAACAGACTTTAATCCCTAAATGCCTGAGGCACCAAATTCTGGTGTCGACAAAACTTTGAAGTTAAATAAAAACCTTACCAAGTTTATTATTTTTTAGCAGCTTGTGTTTTAAAAAAATCTTTTCAAAGTCTAATTTTAGCATCAAAAATTGAGTGCTCTTTCTTTTAGTGGCTTTTTGGTTCTCTCCGTGGGCCGTTTTTTTGTGGCTCTCATTATGTGGCTTGGTTGTTGTTCTTTGGTTTCTTTTAATGCAGTGGGTCTCCCATTTGTTCAAAATTAAAAAAATTAAAACGCGAAAGTTATGGAATTCCGCCAATTTAACAAAATTGGCTTGATAGTGATGCCTGCATTCAAGCTCCAGCACCCCCAACAATGGAGCTCCGTGAGGATTTGCTGCCCCATTTTCCCATCTTTGCTGCCACATTCCTGGCAGGTGAATGGGAAGGAGATCAGATGCAAAATTTCCTCGCCTTTCAACTTCAAGGGGCTCTAATCTACGCTGCCAAAATTCCTGGATTTGTGAAAGTTTGACCCCAAAAAATCCCCCACAAGAAGGGCTTTTGCATAAAAATTTGGAAGAAAAAATTGCTACAGGTCTTGACATTGGGCGAGGACTATACTTTTCTTGCATTCTCAAGGAAGCTTTTGGATATTCTTCCGGAATTTCGTTCACTAATGAAAAGGAGATCTCGGGGCGCCAAGCTATAGTACCAAGATTTTGTGCAAAACATCATGTGGACACTACGTTGATGCTACTCGTATGGCCTTTCTCACCATGCTTTTGGTTGTGTAGCTTGTCGCCCTAAGACCTCCTTCTTGCTACTAATTTCAAATCATCTTCACCCAATATAAAAAGCAACAACAAGAATTGTGGAGCCCCCATAACAACAAAAGTTAGATAATCCCCTCAAAGCCAATAAACTCAAATTATAAAGAGCAATTTCTTCCCCTTTAATTGAATCATAATATTGCATTTGCCTCACTAGCATCCATGTTGTAATTACCAAGCATCATCCTTTCAATACATAAACACTAGTAGAAAACTTAATTGCATAGATTAAGTTTGGTCTAACTCAACATAAATAATGAGTTTGACCAGGTGGGGGTCTTAAAGGACCAACTTAGTCTACGTGGGCATGTTTTCTACTAGTGAGAGAGTTGCATTGAGAATTGCACCTTTGGGCAACCTTGTATCAAATACCAACAAAATGTACTCTCTAGGTATATAAAATTGGGTGAGAATGTTCCTGTAGAGCACATATGTTAAATGATTTAGATAAGAATTGAAGATATGTACTTTTAGAGTACGTTCTCTTTTTGAACTTCATAATTTGAGTGCATTTAGTTGGCATTGGGTTCAGAAGTTAGGACTGCAATTGAAATTATGAATGGTTTGATTTTGTTCTAAAATACACCATTTGTGTTAAAAGTTTCTCAAGTTATTGGCACTCTAGCAAACGCTCAAGTGCACCACTTGCGGTATTGGCAATTGCAGTGTTGGCTTGATAGAATGTGTGGAAATGAGCCTTAAATGATGGAAGTAAGAGATCTTATGTGCACCCCAATTTAAAAAGTCACCCTATTTGCATCATTATGTTTTCAATTATAGTGTATATTTTAAACTTTCAAATGTCCTCCACAGTGGATATGAAGTGATGCAAATAGTCACATGGAACAAATAGGGTCTCTTACCTTAATACCAATTAGAATTGATGTTGCATAAGTTTATATGACAAGAGCTATCAGTACAAATCAACAAGACAACAATACGCACTCTCACAGAAAAGTCATGGGAGTTTGTAAGGTAGGTGGTGCTAAAATAGTTCAAGCTCTAGAAATGTTATCTAACACATGCCTGTGCATTATAACCAACAGTTCACGTTCTAGAAGTGTCATCTAACACAAGTACACATTGTAATTCATGAGACTCCTATAATTTATGGCACATTCAAGTTGTGCGTGGAAACTTGTAGTTTTGCAAGTTTGAAAGAGTCACTCTTCCACCTCATGAAGCACTTGGCAAGCTCACCACACATAGAAATTGAAAGGTCATTTACATTACCCGTGAAACACACTGTGGAGGAGCAAAAGTGTTCAATGAGTGACTTTAACCCCTCATCGCTTGAAGTCCAAACGAGGTCAAAAACAGCGTTGCTTTTGAAGTGTTGTAAATTTAGATGTCGCTAAGTTATAGAAATCTTAACCGTACAATATTGTAGTGAACATGTTGTAGATGACACAGAAAAAATCTGAAGCCATTTGACCGCATGGATTGAAAGATTATAATGTTTTAGTGTTAAAAAAAGATGCTGAAATTTTCCAAAAAACACATTTGGAGGTGAAATTCGACTTCTAAACCTACTCAAATGAAAAAACTTGAGACTATAAAGTGATTCAAAATCAACATAAAAACACATTGGTAAAAAAAAATATCATTCAATTGACTCAATGTGTCTGCAAAATAGATTTGAAATGTCAAAAAATAGCATGAAAAGTTGCAAAAAACACCATGTAAGGCTAAACCTCCTCCACTAAAAAGCATCTCAGTCATTCATTACTTTTTGGATTCAAGTGAAATTTTAGCCACACAAACTAGACTAGTATGCGCAACTTTCACAAAAGAAATTATTGAAAATGGACATTGTATGAAGAAGTTACAAGCCGCCGAATTTCACTGTAATCCGAAAATGGCTGGATTTTAAATTTTGAATTGCTCCCAAACATTCAAAGAAGCTTGTATTGACATGAAAATTTTACCACAATAACTAGACTAAAAGGGGAACACAACCCAACAAATTTTATTGAAAACGAACATTGTATGAAGGAGATACACCCCCCCAAAGTTTCAGCCATCAAATGCAGTTTGATGAATTCAAATTGAACCTGTGAACTTTGATTGGCTCCCATTTAATTTGTAAATCTTGGATTGATCTGAAAATTTTACCACACAAACTAGAAGAGAGAGCGCAACTTTACCAATAAGTTTTATTGAATTCAAATATCGGATGCAAAAGTTACAGCACTTTGAATTATACATGAGGACACTTTTCGTCCCCTCAGGCGATGAGGGGTTAAGAGGAGGATTGTAGAAACAAAGAATGCACCTATTCATCTAGGAAGCTGCTAATTTCTATTTAAATCTGCTAGGTGTCCTTGTAAGGTTAAATTGATAGGATCCCACAATTGTTTGACCCCTTCAGGATTTGTACTGCGTAGCCTGAAACCTAAATCTAAACTGCTGTTTTTTAAGAATTTTTGACAGCTTTTTGCAGATGAGTTTCAGAATAGGTTTTGGAGTTCAAAATCGTGCAAATCAACTGAGGTGCTTGATCAAGTTCACGGAAAAACTACGAAGGTATTCAACAGCAATTTTCCAGTAACAAAGTGTCCAGCAACTTGATGTGAGAGGCAAGTAACTAGCAGTTTGTCAGGGTTAAGGTTTAGGCTTAGGGTTAGGGTTTTAGGGTTTAAGGGTTGGGGTAGATAACAGGCCAGATCAAGCAATTTAAATTTGCAATTTTGTGATTTTAGAGTAGATTAAGGAACCCTGTTTATTGTTGGGTTTAGGGTTTCATTTATGAAACTTTGAGCACTTGAATGTCACAAATTCAGTGTTATAACATAACATTATTCAGTGCCACTAGAGCACTAAATGCTCAGTATACATGAAGAATATTCTAAATACATTGGATATATTTTGAAATATCTTAACCCCTAAAATACCAAGGCATTTTCTGGCTTTGGAACCACTGAAAACTGCCATTTCTGCTGCGATCACTCAAGAAACCAAAAAAAAACATTTTTTAAGAAGCTAACCGTAGGATCTCGTACTTCACTTGTCTCAAATCATATGGTGAAAATTTCAAGAAATTTGACCGTTCTGATTGGAAGATATTAGCATTCAAAGTTGGAAAAAAAAAGTTTTTTTGAACTATTTCCTGCAATTTCAGATGACTTTGACAGCCATTTGTGGATTTTTTTTGCACTACACACCATAAAGTTAAATTTTTTCATGTTGAAAATTTGGGTTGAGAGTTGAAGAAAAAATTTCAGCATATCAAAATTTGATTTTCACATATAAAAAAATTGTTAAGAAGAAGTAGGTCCAAAATTTATCGAAACACTAAATTGTTAATAGCTCTTAGATGGAATTAGAACATCATAATTCCAACGGTGGGATTGTTCTTGCAAACAAACTTCACCTTGTCAAAGAAAAAAAATTGAAAAAAATTGAAAATTGCATTCAAAAATGAATTCTATATGTGTGTTTTTTGAAGATGCTTATATTGCTTAAAAAACAAGATTGTCCATAACTTCTCATTATTAGTCCAAATAGAATGAATCAGAGCTTTAGATGTAGACAAAAACAAGATCTTTGAGGAAAAAAAATTAAAATTAAAATCATTTTTTTTTTTTTTTTGGCCCGACAAATTGCTTTTTTGCTTTAGGATGGCATAACTTTTGCTCCCGGGCATCAATTGAAAAAATATTATAATTTTAGAAAGCTAATGTGATTTTCTATCTTCAAAAAAAGTTTCAAAAAATCAGGTCAAAATTTTAGGCCACACAGGCCTGTCCAAAATCTCAAGTGTCCCCCGAGGGGACTTTGACACTTTAGGGGTTAAACTATTGCATATGTTTTTCAACATCCTATGCTAATTCTAGCAACATTACAGGTTTTATGTCATTGCCAATTGCATCACCTTGTTTCTTTTTCTTTTTCATGTGAGTTTTAATAACCTCAAGAGCAAAGACAAGGTTCACCACATTTGTAGGTTATAAGGTGGGCACTTCCAAATGCGCCACTCACTCAAAACTGACATCATTACTCTGTGTACATTTCCAAAATCAATATGTACCTATGTAGACGAAACGATTCTGGAAACTTTACTAAATAAAATTTTGACCTTTTATAACTTTTGTATACAATATCCAAATGTCGTATTCTTTGGTGCATTAGAACCTCTTTTCACTTGCCGCAATAAGAAAATATGAAATTTGATTAGTCTAATAATAGTAACTAGGCATAGTATCAAAAAGTGGCGGGTTTGAGGGGTGCCCACTTGAAGAGTGGTTGATGTGATGTTCACTATGTCATCTTAGCTTATTGTTGTTGTGGAGAAAAATGTTGGGACTCCATCAACAACCTAAGTTTGGTTTAGTGAAGGAACGAGTTCTTGTTTTGGTAGGGAGTCACTGTTGCAAGCCAAGAGAATAAGGTAGATAGCATCTATAGTTCAACTCAAAAACACTTAAGGTAACTATACCTAAAAAATTGCACAGTTAAGGTTCTCATCATTATATTGAATTTTTTTGTGGGGTCTTTTGGTAGTCAAAAAGAGATTCTAGATTCTCTTAAAATGCATTTCTTGAACATTTCTGAATGCTATGTGAATAAACAACAAATTTTCAAAGTGTTGAAATTAGGGTTTAGGGCAACCAATCATAGACTTTTATAAATATTGGAAGTACATTTTAGGCAAGAATCTAGACTGTGAAGTTTTAGAAAGCAGTTGAAATTAGATGTAGTTATCGTAGCACACACAAGACTATAGGATTCATTGAAGTTAGAAACAAAAGATATATAGAAAAGGGTATTTGAGAGAATAGATGCCCAGTATAACATGATTTTTCACATCAATATGGACTAGGTAATGTGAAAGAAAAGTCTTGTTATAAAAAATGATACATTGAACCATAAGAGTGGCGAGGGATGTTACTCTTATAATGAACCTTTGCTTTTACAATACAAGACATAATCGCAAACTAAATAGTTGTATCTTGGTCAATTATGGTCCATCAAGGGCCCAAAAAGAATTGCATCATAGTACTATAGCAATCCTATATTATGGATAAGAATGCTTCCCTCTTCTTTCAATGAAAGACAATCATTTGTCTAAAAATAAGGTCCATTGAAGTTATGATGAAAGAAATTAAAATATCACTCCAATGTAATTACAACAACTTGATTTTCTCAACCTCTAACTAGTCATGTCAATTTGAATGTTGTTCTAACTTGCTCTCTTAGCTTGTGACATGGGAACTCTCAAAAAAACAAGCTATTATTCAATTATATACCATATTTGCCAAACAAAACAAATTTGAAGGCTCCTTGAAGATGATATGAGTATCCTTGGAAAGTGAATGCTTACCTTGACATCATAGTATGGCCCAAACTGCTTCATTAAGATGAGTTCAAATTTCTTAAAGAAAATTTCTAAAGAAAAAGTGGATAATAAAAAACATGTGTTGATTTGTCCTAAATATAGTGGTAGACTGCCAATTGATATGGTCTACAAAATATTTGCACACAAACTAAGATAATACAATTCATGAAGTATGGAAGTTCTTAAATTTTTTTTCATAGAACAACTTTGACCAAAAAAAACTTTTCATGCAGAATGTAATATCTCTTCCATCATGGCTCTAAATTCTTCGAAATTTATTGAATTAGTTATAACTTACATTTTTAAACTCACAAGAATTCATTTTATAGGATACTCTATCTTACAAAAATTTGAATTTAAGAGCACTGCTCCATTTAGCATCATCATCTTCAGTTGGAAGTAAAGTATTGAATTATGAAGAAGCTTTGAATCTTGTTCACAATCTTATTGATATTTTGTTGATTTGTGTAATGAAAAAGGCCAATTTTCAATGCATTTATGTATAGGGGTTGGGTTTTAGTTGAAGATGGCTAACCAACATTAGATACTTAAGTGTCATGTAAATGAAGATTGGAATACACAATAGATTGAGTGATGTAACATACATCAAATAGAAAATCCAAATCCAAATCCATGAAAACAACACTTTCAAGATAATCTAATAGCATTGGTGTAGAAGTTGTTGAAGTACTTGGATTCAGGCGGAAAAATTTGGTATGGAAAAACAATCTGTAATGCCTCATGAACTCGTGGATGAAAAACATTGTAATTTTTGCTTTATAGGTTGAGTATCCCAATTTCGTGGAGTGAATCCTGGCCGTCTTCTAATGCAATGACATGATCATCTATTCTATAATGAATACCACGGAAAATAACAAATGAAACATTTTCAATTTCATTTGAAAGTTTTTCTTTTGTGTCATTATTGAGTATTATTTCTTCTTTTCAATATTTATGCATGTATGCCTCAACGCTTTTGCTCATTTGGTTCATGTTTCCATTTTTTTACCCCATTGAAATACCTTTCAATTGAATGACCTTCCTACATGGACATTCCGGCAATAACACATGCAATTTTCTAACCTCTTTGCATCCATTATTGAATACATCAAGATGATTCCCTTCTCATGAGATTCAGGACATACATGATGGTTTACACCTCCTCATCCACCTGGTCGATAATGTGTTGTTAACAACTGCTTAGGAATTTCCAATATTACCCTCTGTGGAGGATACAAATTATCTTCATCTTTTGTTATCTTCTCTCAAATATTAGTGAATGCCAAACAACTTTCATATTTTGAGTATGTTATTTCACTATGCTTTTGGTTTGTTTTAATGCTCTTATAGGATGATATGCTTCTTTCAAATTTGTAACACCAATACAAGTCTTGGAGGCCATGTTGTAAAATCAAACCACATTGCCTCCAAGACTTGTATTGGTGTTACAAATTTGAAAGAAGCATATCATCCTATAAGAGCATTAAAACAAACCAAAAGCATAGTGAAATAACATACTCAAAATATGAAAGTTGTTTGGCATTCACTAATATTTGAGAGAAGATAACAAAAGATGAAGATAATTTGTATCCTCCACAGAGGGTAATATTGGAAATTCCTAAGCAGTTGTTAACAACACATTATCGACCAGGTGGATGAGGAGGTGTAAACCATCATGTATGTCCTGAATCTCATGAGAAGGGAATCATCTTGATGTATTCAATAATGGATGCAAAGAGGTTAGAAAATTGCATGTGTTATTGCCGGAATGTCCATGTAGGAAGGTCATTCAATTGAAAGGTATTTCAATGGGGTAAAAAAATGGAAACATGAACCAAATGAGCAAAAGCGTTGAGGCATACATGCATAAATATTGAAAAGAAGAAATAATACTCAATAATGACACAAAAGAAAAACTTTCAAATGAAATTGAAAATGTTTCATTTGTTATTTTCCGTGGTATTCATTATAGAATAGATGATCATGTCATTGCATTAGAAGACGGCCAGGATTCACTCCACGAAATTGGGATACTCAACCTATAAAGCAAAAATTACAATGTTTTTCATCCACGAGTTCATGAGGCATTACAGATTGTTTTTCTATGCCAAGTACTTCAGCAGCTTTTAAACCAATGCTATGAGATTATTCAACAATAATATATTTCTCTCTCAAAACACCTACAAGACTCAACTTGGCAAAGAATGCCAAGTCAAGAGAGCCTCAAAGCTTTAAATACCCCATTCTAGTTGGCAAAAATAGAGTAAAGTAAAAGTTAATTTCTATAATTATTCTACATAAAGTAAAAATTAACTTCTACTTGAAGTGCCACCTAAGGTGAAGTCTCAAAATAACCTAAGGTTCTCAAATAAGATCAAACTACATCCATTTGACATGGTATCACACTTGACGCTATGTCACATGACATAAAGGATATTTATTCATTTCTAAAATATTTTTTTTTTAATGGAGGTACAATACCATCTATTGTTTAACAAAGTTGTATATCTTTTGGACTCTTTTTTATCTACTATTTATAATCACCAATGAAGTTTTGCACAAAATTGTTCTCTATAAATGTCTTTGGCTCTCTGATGGTTGAAAGGATTTTTTTCATTGTTCTAAAATAATTGATAATACAAAGATTTTTTAAATTGTTATAATTATAATACTAAAATCACATCACTCAAGCAACCCAGGATGTGATGAAGTGTTAGGATAATAAAAAATTTATGGATTTATTTTTTGGAGACAAATTCTTTTTAACTCTTTTTTTGGAACATTTTCGAACACAAGGAGTTTTTCACTTTCTATTGACAATGCTATGATTAGAATGCACTTTCAACAACTTCTAGAATTGAGTTGAAATTACCATTGAGTAGAAATTTCTTCCATGAACTACTTCTACTACTCTCTTCAAGTAATTGTTGGAATGATAATGAAGCATTTTCACACTTGAAAATATTAGAAATTAGAAATTTAAGAAATAAAAGATCTTTTGGAAAAAATTTGATGATAAAAAATGCATTGTTAAAGCAATAATCTCAAAAAGCAATGTAAATTGCCCCCCAAAAAACCCTCAATTAATGGAAGCTTTTAGTTTTGAAACAAACCCCTTTTCAATACAGTTTGTAGAATTTCACTGTATGAGAAAAGTTAAATGAATCTCTTTATTTGCTCAATTTGATCGCCCAACAACCTAAAGTCAAATAAAAAGAATTGATTGGGGCAAAGCAAATCGTGCAACCAGCTTAAAAGTAGGAAATTCTTTAAACAACTGGGATTGAATTTCTCTTCAAGTCACTAATAACCTCATCAATAAACATTGAAATTTGACTATAAAAGCTTCTAGGATTAAAAAAAATGGGCTCTTGTATACTACATCAACCAAGCCTTATCTAACTTACGAAGTTGGTGTTGCCTATCACTTTTGTTAGCATGCATCTCACTAATAAAAAAAACATACCTCAATAGAGCAAGCTTAAGACTTGCGCTTGCTTTCATTTGTCATAACATGATGAATTAAACCAAACAAGCAGGATTTTAAAGTTTGATCTATCAAGGCATGTTTTCTACTAGTCTAAATTCTATTTAGGCACAAATGTACATGAAGATTTACTTGTATGGACTAATCAACACAAATCTTGACACGCTTTTATTAGTGATATCAATGACTAAGGGTTTTAAAAAAAACTTTTAAAAAAAACATTAAAAATGTTGAATTGAAATGTCATCATAATATCTAATGAAGAATTAATAGGACCTCATGCCAACAAATTTTATTTTTTTGCAAATTTCAAAATAATTGAAGAAGCCATGCTTTGTAACACAATCAAGTTTTCTCTTAAATACAATATCCACTTCAAAATTTATGGCAATATAGTGTTTGTCCAAAATAATAAGGTCTTTGTTGAGGGTATAATGGAATTTAGCAATTTAGTCTAAAACTTATATCAAATTTTATCCCTTAGTCTTAAAGGTAGAAGGAGAAGATAAAACAATATATATCTTTTAAGGACTATGGGGTACTCTAGATTTCCAAAATTATGAAGATGTATTGCAAAATGCAACTTAGAAGAACAACTGAATGATGATTCTCAAACAATAGTTGTAAAATATAATCCATAGATTGTATTTGTACAATTAAATCAACTACTACATTAACAAATGTTTTTTTAATTTAAACTTGAAACCAAAAATTGAAAATTCCTTCTTTAATCAATTAAAGACTGAATATTTGTGATTTTCACAAGAATTTTTTTCCTTAATTTCAAAATGTTAAGTGATTATTGAAGTAATTTTATTTTACTTTTTCATTCAAGGCATTTTGAAAGGTCATGTTTTTAACTAAAAAATTATTTTTTGAGGTTAGACACACTAGTATCCTTTAAATTATAGAATATTTGTAAGCAAAGCCCGAAGCAAAGTCTTCAAAATTAATACTTTATATTAAAGAACTAAAATAAGAATCTACTACAGAAATAGTGGATGAAAAAAATGCATTTTTGTGCCTTAGGATGTGTGTGTTTACTCATATATTGTTCAATATTTGAACGTCTTGTCCGAAAGGGTTAAGCGTTTAGTGATATGATATAATCTACTAGAGAGAAGTAGCATCACTGATAGAATTTTTAGCCATCAACAAAAGATTTCAAAAATTTTACAAGATTATTGAAACAAGATTCAATCAAATTAATTCTTAATTACATGAAAATGTATTGAAAAGCTAGCCCAAAAGTTTAACTATGAAGTTTTGGGTTGACATAGAATCCAACCTAAATTTATTATTGGATTCCACTCAAATCAATAACATCAAATTTATAAAAAAATTGTTCGGAGTTCAAATTCACTTAGGGATAAAATGGTTTTGTGCTAAATCTGTATTAAAGCTAACAAAAATTGCATTGATGGTAATACAAAAATGTTTTAGCCCATGGTAGATTTGTACTATAGCTATTAGTGTTAATACTAAATAATTCTAAAAATGAATGCCAAATTTTTTGGATTTTTTTTGTAAAAAATATAAAAGTTGTATGTTTAAAAAAAATATTACTAGTATAAAATATTAGAAAAATATTCTTAATTTTTGGTAGATTAAATAATAATTTGATAGAAAATGTTGATCTTGATAATTGAATGATCTTAATATGGTATTATATTTTGAATTTGCAGTTACTAAATTATACTATGTCACTATTTGTTAATATGGAACTACTACTGAAAGAAATAGGAATTTTATCTTTAAAAGGTCAATGTCATTTCAATATTGATTCAAGACCCTTGGCTCATTTCTATAAAACCTAGACAATTGAGATATTTCCAATATACAATTTATCCTTATTACATATCTAATAATAATGAGCTATTTTGAAGCAAAATTTACTAAAATTCATGATTGTACACAAATGAAGATGAATTTTTTTGGCCACACATAGACATATTGCAATTGAGATTTGGTGAATTCAAAAGTAGCATTTGAACATTGTATAGAAAAGTCTCAAAAGCACAAAATTTAGTTATAAAATGTTTCTAATCATCACTATAATTTCAATGTCCCACTGTTGAATATTTTATTATCTAGATTGTTTGAACCTTATTTTGGAGCAAATGCTTGGATTTTGCAAATCTTACCTCAAAATAATGGAAAGGCTACAACTTCTTTATAGTTTATAAATGGAAATTGTTTCATTGCAAAACATAACAAATATCATACAAAGTGCAAAGGGAATGTTTATTATTTGACAATATAGAACTCTCCAGTTGTTGTACCAAAAAAATGAGCATTTGAAGGACCTTATTCCAACCTATTACTGATTCTAGGTCAAGAAAATTGGTTTAAAAAAATCTAAGATTTTATTCAATGTAGAAAGTTAGAAATGATTGACGTCCCTCTCCCCTCCAATTTTAAAAATATTCAAAAAAAAATTGAGTTTCCACCTATTAGCTAACCTTCTCAATCAAACTTCTTAATCCTTGCAAGATGCTCATGACCAAAAGTGCCTAATGGATGAAACAAAGGATGCACCTATTGGTCTAACACTTGTAGCATTTTGGTGATTGCATTGGTCATGGATGTTGCATCTTTCAAGAATTAATCGACCTTCTCAATTAACCTTCTTAATCGACATTTTCAATTGACCTTCCACATAACCCGCAAATAAGGATATGATTAGTTACTGATGCCTTTGAAAGATGCAAAGGACCAAAAGTGTCTAATTTATGAATTCAACGTTCACTGCAGAAACAAGGGATGCACCTATTGGTCTAATACTTGGAGCATTTGGGTAATTACATTGGTCATGGATGTTGCATCCTTCAAGGATTAATCAACCTTCTCAATTAACCTTCTTAATCGACATTTTCAATCAACCTTACAAGTATTTCCACATAACCTGCAAAGAAGGATATGATTAGTCACCGATGCCTTTGAAAGATGCGAAGGACCAAAAATATCCAATAGATGATTCCATTGTTCAATGTAAAAACGAAGAATCCAATTATTGGTAAAGTAAGTGGAGCAGTTGCCAACTGTCTTTGTACACTCGTCATGGAGGCCGCATCCTTCAAGGGTTATTCGGCCTTCTCAATCGACCTTCTTAATCGACATTTTCAATCGACCTTACAAGTACTTCCACAAGACCTGCAAAGAAGGATATAATTAGTCACCGATGCCTTTGAAAGATGCGAAGGACCAAAAATGTCCAACCGATGATTTCATTGTACAATGTGAAAACAAAAAATCCACTTATTAATCCAATAAGTGGAGCAGTTTGGTGACTGTCTTCGTACACTCGTCATGGAGGCTGCGTCCTTCAAGGGATATTCGACCTTCTTAATCAACATTTTCAATCAACCTTACAAGTATTCCCTCATTACCTGCAAAGAAAGATATAATTAGTCATCGATGCCTTTGAAAGATGCAAAGGACCAAAAATATCCAATGGATGATTCCATTGTTCACTGTGAAAACGAAGAATCCACTTATTGGTACAATAAATGGAGCAATTTGGTGACTACATACATTGGTTATGGAGGACGTGTCCTTCAAGGGATATTTGACCTTCTCAATCGACTTTGGAGGTACTTCCACATGACCTGCAAACAAGAATATAATTAGTCACTAATGCCTTTGAAAGATGCTAAGACCAAAAATGTCCAATGGATGATTCCATTGTTTATTGTAGAAATGAAGGGTCCACTTATTGGTGCAATAAGTGGAGCAGTTTGGTGACTACGTACACTGGTTGTGGAGGCCGCGTCCTTCAATAGATATTCGACCTTCTCAATCAACCTTGTAGGTGCTTCCACATGACCTGCAAACAAGGATATGATTAGTCACTAAATTTGCCTTTAAAAGATGTTAAGCACTAAAAGTGTTTAATGGATGACTCCATCCTTCACTGTAGAAACAAAGAATTCACTTATTGGTCCAATAAGTGAAGCATTTCGGTGACTACACTAGTTGTGGAGGCCGCTATCTTTCATGGGTGACTTGACCTTCTCAATCAACCTTGTTAGAGCATCACCACTAGGCCATGTGGCGAAGCTTGAAAAGAGGATGAACCACCCCTCCTGCATTCTTGCTGGATAAAGTGCTACCAATCAATTGAGGCAAGTCGTTTTCAAGCCCAAAATAATCCCAACTCGCCTTGCAAATTGAATGACCTTTCAAGAGGTTCATCCCTTTTTCAAACCCAGTAGACATATTCTTATTAGTGACCTCCTCACCTTGTGAACCAATCTTGGCCATGTTCTTAGTCGACCTTCTTAACCAACCTTCTTAACCGCCCATGTGACGTAGGTACCTCCCTCTCATGCGCCCACAAACCAGGCTTTGATTGGTCAATGCCTTTGGATTTGGCGTCGAGAAGACCCATGAAAGCAACGATTTGGGTGCACATTTGCCGGCACGGACTTGGGGATCTGGAGCTCGCAACCGAACAAACCAAAGAGTCCCTGTCCTGTTATCATGTACCTTCAGATTCCTTTCGCAAGAGCCCATTGGCAGCTGCTGCTGCCGAATTTTGCGCATGCAAGTCTCTTCACTCTTCAGACTTGAGAGAGAGAGAGACCGACCCCCCTCTCAAGCCTTTTGAAAAGCAGCAAAAGGCAGTCCTTCCCTCAAACAAACAAACAGCCATACGTACAGTAGTAATAAAAGCTCACAAGCAGCGGACAGGGAGCCACGCGTACAGTAGCCACGGCCTCTCGACGCCGCCGAGTATATGGGGAATTCCGAAAAGGAATGCCCACAGGATTTCAGGAAAAGAAAATAGAAAAACAACAACAATTAAGTATTTAAGTTAGTATCTTTCCTTCTCTTTTCCCTGGTTTCCATAATCGGATCCTCGCAATCGCCACGCGTCAGGCGAGGGTGCAATTAACTTATTTATAATGGAGAATTTTTTTGTATTTTAGTCTTTGTTTTTATTCAATAGTATTATTAATAGTAAACTGCTGTCTGTCCCGTCAACCAATGAGTCCGTCGCGGGTTTAGGTTTCTGACGGCACCCTCATTTCATTTGATTCATGTAAATAGTACTAAACCCGATCAGATCCTTCAGGGTTGCAGAATTGTCCGTGCAATGGGTGTCTGTCAATGGAACTGTACAAGCTCATGCTCACTCAGCTCGAGTGAATGCCATGGGACTCTCACTGTGATGGCGAATTAATTTTATTTTTTTGATCTCTTTTCAATTATTGCTTCCTTATCGGATTTTGTTTTGTTTTGGCTGCGTGAGGTGATGTTTTAGTTCGTGACGACGATGAAATTTTTGCAATAACTAATGTATATATAACTCTATCCAGCATGCCCCTTCTGACACACACCTGACAGCTCATGTGAAAGTCAAGGAGAGAGGGGAGTAAATTAATCCATAAGAACATAAGAAAGGGGCAAAGAGCTGGAACCAATTTCACGTGAACCCAGTCATTCCAGCGGGCCTCACACGAAACCCTTGGTTGGGGCCCATGGGGTACTTACTTACTGACTGCAGCCAGCCCTGGATTTCAAGTCATCTGATTCATTGGAAGCATGAGGACGTTACCTTGGTGCACCACTCCACATTGGCGATACAGCTAAGAAATAGTAATAACAAAGCCAGAAGTACACAATACGTTCGGTGACAACACGCTGATGTGGCGAAACACATAAATAAAATCCAGAACATGAGAATCAAGTCTCTGACAAACCAATACTGTGTCTTTCACACCTGTCTAGCATGACGAGCAGCTTTCATGCAAGTAATGGTAATTAAACTGGATCTAACTTGTCCATCTGGAATGAAATGAGCTTCGGTTACGTTCTAGGAACAGTTCATGATATTGATCAGCAGCATAGGTCCTAAAGCAAACGTGAGGTCCTAACAGAATCTAAAATCCAAGATGGCGTTGGAAACAGATACATGTGCAAAGCAGATTCCAAGTTGGGGATCCAGGAAACACAAACAAGGAGAGAGAGTGACATTGGCTGGAGAATGTTGAGAATGTCATAAGGTGAAAGTTTGAATTACATGAACAGCTTATGGCTGCGCTCCTCATTTGTGCCGCCAGCTGGTTGTCACCAACGATTACCATCATCGCCTGCACTGCACTGCGGGAACTGCTGTCTGGGTTGCTGGGTCGACTGGTCACTGAATTTGTGACTGCGTGAAGAGAGTCGCCTTCCAGAACACAGCGACGTCGGGAATTGGCTGTTGTTTTTGAAGTGAAGGCTGGGGCTTTAGGAAACCTGGTCCAATCAGAAAACGACACACGGTCTCGTGATTGCCGAGAGAGTGTCATGACCTCTATTATCTCTCTCTGTCTCTCGCTCTCTCTCGCTCTCAACTACCTGCACTAGGGAGAGATTGAAGGAAAGCAAACTTGAAGAGTAGTTGTTCCAAATTGTCTGAACAGACAGACTTTAAAGGGAGAAAACTCTGAGCAGACTATGACATAACCCCTGTTTCCGGTTAGACTTTCATACAATAAGCTTGTAAAATGTCATTAGGCTACCCCAGCTATGAACTGTTTCCAGTTGACACTTGAGGGTCTCTCTACCTGACTGGCAACCTTACGGCTCATAAGAAGACCTGACCATTCGGCCATCCAGTGCTGAACTTACTGGAAAGCTCACATTCTGGCGGGAATAGGATCCTCGGCTGGGGGGCGCAAATCCAATCCCATGATCCTGGCTGTGAGGAGAAAACTGGGAGGTGAGACCTGCACTTAAAGACTGGCCAATGTCTCCCAAGCCTAGATTCTCTGCCAATCCCGACCATGGCACAGCGTCGTGAGTGAGCCCTTGCGAGTGCCCATGGCCTAATTGGGTTAAAGGGTTGTACAATGCCCACATCGGCGGTTGTTGATCCAAGCCTTCGTTCACAGAAGCACCACCTCCAGCTTTCGGTGACTGCACAGAGGGTGCCATGCTGAACGTGCCACTCGTGGAGTTGACAAGGTTAGATGGTTCTTCAGCCATCAGTGGCCGACGAACTAAAGTACCCAAAGGACTAGATAACGCAGTCCCCGTGCCACCGACTGTAGGTGACAAATCCCTTCCACCACCCGACCCAGTGATTGCTGATAACCCAACAGCAGGGGTCAAGTTCCCGGCCAGGCTGGGTAAAGGACCTACAGGAGCAAAGTTGATGTCGTTGGAAAGGAGATGGGATGTAGTCAGACCTCTGGGTTGTGGCAAACTCGATGATGATCCCCCACCTGACGGAGTTGTTCTTTGATACATATGCATCAACAAATTGTCGTTGTTAGAGTTCGGGCCCAGAGCTCCGTTGGCAACTCCCAGAGACGCTATTGACACATCGAGATTCCCATTCAACTGCGGAAAGACCTTAGTGTTGCTAGGATAGTCATCCAGGTCATTTACCCCAGGAAGGTGGTGGGGTTCGGACAACTGATCCAGGTGTTGCAATCCATTTGGCAGAGAAGAGAGCAACCCGCCATTATTTTTTAGTATTCCGTTCAAATGCGGTGGTTGGGGCAAGTCCTGCAGAAACATTGTATTCAAAGGATCAAGGCCACCAGAGAAACCCATTGCATTCGGCGAATTCATCCTGCCCAACATGTGGAATCGGGCCAACGCTTGAGGAGTCAGCTGGCCGTTTGCTATATTCACACCCATGTCTGGAGACATCATCGAGAAGGGGTCTGGTCCTCCAAAATGTGCATTCATGCCACTCTGCTGGCTTGTGACGCCACTAAGTCTCTTCAAATATAAGCGGTATTTCTGTACAACATTGTGAACCAAAGTACATGTAAGAAGGTTGAAAACCGATCGCAAAACATAGAGACCAAGGACGACAGGTGCTGATGCGTCAACAAGCGTGGAGACGTCAAAAGCTGTTGAAATGGCCAAATCCAAGATCTAAAAAACAGTAAATAAAGTTCTGAATTCTGAAATAACTTTCGAATAACTTCAGAATTACAAAAATAGGTATATATTCGTAATTCTGTCATTTTATTTATTTGTTGTCGGAGCAGTATTGATATGAAAATGAGACATCGCATATATTACCTGCAAGTGGCTGGCAACGTTCTCTCGTGTGAGACCATGCACACCCATCAACTCCAGAATCCTCTTCGGGACAGCTTCTGCACCACAAAAAGAAGAGGCAAACGTATTAAAGCCCGACGAACTCCATCCTTGCGAAACAATTTTAGAAAAAACCTTGAATAAAATCTTTTGATAGAATTGTTCTCCAAGTGTTGACTCGTGTGAAGCTCTTCCACAAATGAAGAAGTAAAATTTTAGACCATTGATTTCTTTTCAAGATCAAAAGAAGAAGGAGAACGACTTACTGTCTATTCCTAATTGATTTACGGCACTGACAAACTGCTGGTGAAGTTCCACAGACCACACCACCCGGGGTTTTTTCATTGTGGACGGGTCATCATTCTCCTGGTCAATATCCTCCTCGTTTTCTTCTTTGAATTCGCCTTTCCGCTTCTTCCCCTTCCAGTTATTGTCAGTTGTGTCATTGGCTGAGGACGTGTACTCCGCCTCGCCTGGTGCAGCTCGCTTCTGTCTCTCGCAGACAACACCCTCCTCGGCGCTCTTCGTCTGGCAAACGACTTTAATATCTTGTCGTTTTTTCCTCACCACATGCTGCCAGATGTTTCTCAATTCCTCAATCCTCACAGGTTTGAGAAGGTAGTCGCACGCACCATGCGTAATACCTTTCATGACTGCGCTCGTCTCTCCGTTCCCAGACATCACTGCAGTCAAAGAAAATGACAGAAGAATTGATTACATAAGGAATTGGTGAGACAGAAATCCCAGTCAATTTAAAACCAGTCACACAAGAAATAGTATAACAGTTGCCCAAAAAAAAACCTCAAAACCGCACACAAATTTACAAAGAGGAAGCAATTTGAGTCCTGCATAGTTGGCACTTACTGATGACAGGCAAGTCCATCTCTAGCCCAACAAGCTCGAGCAACTTAAATCCATCCATATCCGGCATGTAAACATCACTGATGACGAGATCAAACTTGTTAATGTCTTCCCTCAGTAACGAAAGAGCGTCTGTTGCCTTCCCACATGTAGTAACTGAAAAATAAACCACAACAAAATAACATTAAATATCACGTGGGAGCTCCTGATGAAAATTCCCTACTGCACTCACAAGGCAAACAAGCCCGTCAACATTGGATGCGATTTCTAGACGCTCAAACGCTGCATCGAAGTAGACTTAACCCTTCTAATACTCCGTAAAATGCGAATTTCGCCTCCAAAGTAGCCGACAGCAAACTAGCTTCAATAATCAGGTTCGTACAAGCATACAAGAGATCATAAACAGGGCTCACACACAACATTTCAAACCAAACATGGGGTCACAACGCCGACGCAAAGCAGGATTTTGCACAATGTAGCGCTTCGTGACTACTCTAAGTCCGCAGCATGCTAAGCAAAATACCAAAAAGACAACTGTGTCCCAAATCTGAATGAAATATGTGCCAATCCAAGGTCAAGGAGCGTTAATCCTGACCACTACCACCAAGACAAACGCAGTCTTCGCGTTGGTTGTCCAAATAGTTTCTTGCGTCCAATTGCCACTACACCGGAGCACATCCTACCCTATCCCATCGCTCACACATCCCAGTCCGGTCGAAGGACAAGAATACCTCGATACGAGCATCGGTGCAGCATTCGCTCCAACACCATGAGACAAATGGGATCATCGTCCACGACGAGCACGCGCATCCCCACCGGAAACTCATCCGGTGTGTCCAATTTCGGCAGATTGGCCCCCCCTCGAGGCGTACTCGAGCTGTTGGCGGCACTGCTACACGGTCGATTACTGTGGTGATTATTCGGGTTCACAAGCGAGGGGAGCGGCTGCTGGGGTTGCTGCTGCTGGAGGCTCACCATGGTCGGCCCGACGACGTCCCGCTCCGCCATCTCTCCACCAGCTACAACTCGGCTACTACTTATCATCACTTCCACTCCACCCATGGTACAGCACACAACACAAGGAAATGCCAAACCGCATCCCCTTCCATCACATCTTCACACGATCAAACCCTCACCTCCCTCACCTCCCTCCTCCTCCTTCCCACTCAAACAACACCTTCCACTTCCTCACTCTCCACACAACTAAAAAACACAAACTCGAACTAACGTCGCAAGAAAGGCTCCCCTTCCTCCATCTCCCTCGACAGCCGATTCCTCCATAGCCAGCATCTCGGGCTCCTCCAAACCAAACCAAAGTTCTCCCGCAACCCCAAGCGCCGTGCCAACTTCCCCCTTTCAGACCTCAAGAAGAAAAAAAAGGTTCTACGAAACACCGTTTTCGTACAAATACATCGATCGGAGCTTCAATGGCGGAAGAAGAACGACAACAACAACACTTGCGGAAACCAAACAGACCGCGAGGAGCTTCAGAAAACAACAACAACACGAGCGAGCAAGCAAACAAACAAACAAGCAGCGAGCCCCAGACACTCTACTCTTCGCGCACAACCAAAGGCTCGCTCTCGTCCTGCAGGGTTAGCTGCCTTCATCCTGTTATATTTCATCCAAGTACTTTCATCCGAGTGATGCTCCCTCCCTAATTGCACCGAGGGGCTTTGGGGGCTGGATTGGGAGGGGGATGAAGTAGTAGGCTAGGAGGTCGTACTTTAGGTAGGTCGTAGGTAGGTTGTGGGCTCTGCCTACAAGGGCATGTGCGATGCTCTATTTATACCCGACCCTGGTCTTGCCCGTGGAAACAGGGATTTTATTTTCAAGGTTCTATGGAAGCGTAACTTACGATCTTGACTGGACTAAGGTTTCGTTGGTTTTGGATGAAACATCAGGTCTTCATCCAAGCATCCATCCATATGTGGCGAAGTGTGGCAATGCATCTTTGCTTGGGGGAATCGGTTTGGGGGTGAATTGGGGCAATTTCATACATTCCTAAATTTAGAATGTTTTGCATGGTCTTCTTCGACGTTGGAACACAACAAAAAAAAATCAGCATTAGTAAAAATCAGTGTTTAGAAACAAGGATTTTAATTTTGGTTTTTCAGGGGCGTCTTGGCTGGAGTGACGAAGCTATTTACATTTGCTAATGTATAGATTATGGATGAAACATCAATTATTCATCCATAATTACGTATGTTTGTTTAAATTTGGTGATATCATCTTGCTTTGGGAGAGGAAATTGGAGGGTTTGGGAGATTTCATTTATTAAAAAGTAGATAATGTTTTGCAAAATGTTCCAGTGTCTTTTGTTACACGACGCACCTTAGTGGAAACATCACGTCAAAAACTACTTGGAAAACTACAATCTGCAGTTTTCATAGGAATTGATTGAAGGCCAAATAGAACTGACCCATCACTGTCTATCGTCTTATCCGCCGGAGATAACATAAGAACTGACTTTTTATTACAGATGATCATATCTTGTCACACAATACATGTCAATGAAAAATCACTTCAAACAAGGTCCTATCAGGAAAGCTACAGTTTGTGTAGTGTTCATTGAAAAATGTATGCCGAGGAGAACTACCCCGTCATTGTCTATCCTTTTATCCTTTGTGGATAACACAGGAATTTACTTTTTACTACAAACGATCAAATTCTACCAGACAACACACCTTAGTAAAACATCACTTCAAACAAGGTCTATTGGATAGCTACAGTTTGAAGTTCTTATAGGAAAATGAAGGCCACGGAGAACTACCACATCGTTGTCTATCTTCTTATCTTCTATGGATAATGTAGGAACTTATTATTTGCTACAAATGAACAAATTCTATCACATAACGCACCTTGGTGAAACATCACTTCAACCAAGGTCCTATTTGGGAAGCTACAATTTTTAATTTTCATACAAAAATGAAGGGCAAGGAAAACTAACCCATCAATATCCATCCCTATATCTCCTAGAAAAAATATAAAAACTCATTAAATAATGTAGATGATCAAATTTTATCAAACAACGGGCCTCAATAAAACATCACTTCAAACAAGATCCTATTTAGACAATTTTAGTCTTGATAGTTTTCAAAGGAAAATGAAGGCCAAGGAAAATTGATCCATCAATGCTATCTTCATATCTTCTAGGAAAAACAAAAGTACTTATTATTTTTTGTAGATGATCAAATTTGAGAACTTTGAATTTTTTCTTTGGAACCAAGGACCCCTAATTATTTGGTAGACTTCTACTTGGTATGAAATACAAAATTAATTCTCCAAAGTAGGAAGTAATTTATCCAATTTGTGAAAAATTCCTTTGCTTTTTGTTACACAAAGCACCTCAATGAAACATCACATTAAACAAGATCCTACTTTGAAAGCTACAATGTGCAGAACGTAGAACTAATCCATCACTGTCTATCTTCTTATCCACCCAAGATAACATAGGAACTGATTATTTATTGTAGATGATCATATCCTGTCACACAATACACCTCAATGAAACATCACTTCAAACAAGGTCCTATCTAGAAAGCTACAGTTTGTGTAGTATTCATTGGAAAATGAAGGCCAAGGAGAACTACCCTATTATTGCCTCTATCCTTTTATCCTTCGTGGATAACACAAAAATTTATTATTTACTGCAAACAATCAAATTCTGTCAAACAATGCACCTTAGTTAGTGAAACATCACTTCAAACAAGGTCTAATGGAAAGCTGCAGTTTGACGTTTTTATAGGAAAATGAAGGCTAGGGAGAACTACCCCATCATTGTCTATCTTCTTATCATTTATGGATAATATAGGAACTTATTATTTGCTACAAATGATCAAGTTTGAAAATTTTGAACTTTTTCTTTGGAATCAAGGACCCCTAATTAATTGATAGCCCTCTAATTATTATGAAATTTAAATTAACCAACTTCCAAATAGGGACTACTTTGTTCATTTTCCCTAGCTCAACAACCAAAGGTAAATTTTCCTTAACCAAAGGAGGTGGATATTTCAATTTTTTTTTCATATGTTTGGAGGAGTTTGTATGTGTTAATGTAAGTGAGCCCATTATAGGCAAAATTCTATTAGTGGTATATGTTTCAGAACTTGAATGTAATATACACCACCATTACAATTTTGCCTATGATAACTTCAATTTGATGATCGAGTTTGAAAATTTTGAACTTTTTCTTTGGAATTATGGACCCCTAATTAATTGGTAGACTTCTAATTAGTATGAACTTCAAAATTAACCATTTTTTAAATAGGGACTTATTTGTTCAATTTGTAAAATATTCTTGTATCTTTTATTAGACAACATACCTCAGTGAAACATCACTTCAAACAAGATCCTACTTGGAAAGCTACAGTTTGTAGTTTCTTAGGAATTGAATGAAGGTCAAGTAGAACTGATCCATCATGTAGAAATGAAGGTCAAATAGAACTGACCCATCACTGTCTATCTTCTTATCCGTCGGGGATAGCATAGGGATTCACTATTTATTTTACATGATCAAATCATATAAGCCAATACACCTCACTGAAACATCACAGCAAACAAGATGCTACTTGAAAAGCTACAGTCTGTAGTTTTCATAGGAATTGAATGAAGGCCACGTAGAACTGATCCATTGTTGTCTATCTTCTTATCCGCGAAGGATAATGTAGGAACTTCTTATTTATTATAGATGATCAAACCTTGTAAGACAATGCACTTTTGTTAGTGAAGCATCACTTCAAATACGATACTATTTGGAAAGCTACAGTCTCTAGTTTCTATAGGAATTGAATGAAGACCAAGTAGAACTATCCCATAATTGTCTACCTTTTTACCTCCTATGGATAATGTAGAAACTTGTTATTTATTACAAATAATCAAACCCTGTCAAACAATGCACCTCTGTCAATGAAACACACTTCAAACAAGATCCTATTTGGAAAGCTACAACCTATAGTTTTTGTAGGAAAATGAAGGCCGAATAGAATTAATCCATCAATGCCATCTTTATATCTCCTAGGAAAGACATAGGAACTTATTATTAATTACTATAGATGATCAAGTTTGAAAATTTTGAATTTTTTCTTTGGAATCAAGGACCTTTAATTAACTGGTAGATTTGTAATTAGTATAAAATATAAAATCAACCAACTTCAAAATATTAGGGACTCATTGTTCATTTTCCCTAGCTTGGACAACTATGGGTTAATTTTCCTTGGCCAAAAATGAAAGTGTACAAGAGGGTGTAGGATACTTCAGTTTTTTCTTTTGTGTGTTTTGGACAAGTTTGTATGTGTTTAAAAGTATGTGAGACTATTGTTGGCGCAAAATTATATCAGTGGCATACATTTCAGATCTTGAACGTACACCACTATTATAATTTTGTTTACAATAGCCATAGTCCTCTAATGATCTAGTTTGAATTTTTTCATTGAATCAAGGCCCTCTAATTAATTGCTAGGCCCCTAATTATTATGAAATACAAAATTTACCAATTCCAAAATAGGGACTACTTTGTTCATTTCTCTCTAGCTTGGGCAACGAAGGGCCAATTTTCCCTAACCAAAAATGAAAGTGTATGAGAAGGGGTGGATATTTCAGTTTTTTCTTTTGTGTGTTTCAAACAATTTTGCATGTGTAAAGTTAAGCAAACCCGTTGTGGGCAAAATTCTATTAGTGGCCTACATTTCAGAATTTGAATGTACACAACACCATTATAATTTTGCCCACAATGGGCTTGTTTCCATTTTATCTACAATGGGCTCAGACACAGACCTTAAGGTAGGAGGTTCATAAATCGCTCATTTAAGAGCTGAAACTGAATTCTGGAGAGGTAAAACGTCTTGTAATATTTTTCATTAAATTTTTCTTCAGAAGCAAGTGGAATTGGCATCTAACCCAAATCATTTCATATTTTTTGGAGCTTTGTAGAATTAGGCATGAGATTTTGAAGTTGAAATGGCATAAGGCTCTAAAATCGCCCACCTCCTATAATGTGCATTGTTTGTACATTGCTGAAGGCTACAAAAAAAAGCAACATGTACAAGTAGTGTACATTTGAGGAGGTGGGTGATTTTAGAGCTTGAGTGCTTTTAGAACCTCCTAAGGTAGGAGGCTCGAACTCTGACCAGACATTAACCCCTAAAGTTCCTTGATTATGTTCTCACCAAAAATGCTCCAAAACCGCCATTTCTAGTACAAGTACCAAATTTTTGAAAAATATCATTTTTGAACATGTAACTATAGGATATTGTAGCAATCTAGTTTGAGAATATGTGAAAAAAATTCAGAAATTTCCATCGTGTAGATTGGAAGATATTAGCGTTTGAAGTGGCAAAAGTCCTTTTTTTGGCCCTGCAAAAAACCTGGCAGCTACACTTCACAAGGTCAAATTATTATGAAGAAAATTCCAAAATGGTTGTGCTTCTTTGGATTCATTCTTCAGGGCAAGTTGGCTACATGCTTGAAAATTTTCAGATTATTTGGAATTGTACAACATATAGGAAAAAAATAGTAAGTAGAAAGAAGTAGAGAATGGTTCAAAACACTAAATTGTTAAGAAGTTAATTATGGAATTGAAAAATGCCAATCCCAATGGTTGCAATGTTGTAATAAACAATCTACATCCTGCAATTTTATTTTTTTGAAAAATATTGAAAATTGAGTGAAATAAACGACTTCAAAATTTATTTTAGAGTAGACAATCCATAACTAACCGCGAACTAAAAATCCTCATACTGTTTGACTCATTGATCAAAATGGAATGATTCAAAGCTTTCCACTTTTATATAAATCTAATAAACCAATTTCAAATTTTTATTTTTGAAAAAAATGACTCTTTTTTTATCTGCCCGGACTGCCTGAGTTGAGAAACAAACTACATATTTGGCCATAACTATTGACTCGTATTTCCAAATGGCATGAAATTTAGTGAATATGAAAAATATTCCTCGTTCCCTCCTTCTATAAAATTTCCAGCTTAAAATATGCATATCTCCAATCACACGTATTTGCCCAAAATTTCTATGTTGCCAGAAAGCGCATGTTGGTCCTTTAGGGGTTAAAAGCAAACATGACTCAGAGGTACATTTTGCTTTCTTCAATGTACCAACTATGCACATTTCACGAGGTGGTCGCTTTTGATGACCACAAATGATCACTTTTTTCCAACTTCAAAAATTCATAACTAATTTTGCAAAGGTCCAAAAAATATGAAACGACTTGGGGGTTAGATGTCAATTCCACTTGTCTTTCAAGGAAAATTTACTGAAAAATATTTCAAGATGTTTTACTTCCCCAAAATTCAATTTCAGCACTTAGATGGTTGCTTTATGGACCTCCTACGTAGTTTTTTTTTTTCATTCAAACTACACAACATGCAGCAAATGGAGGATGTTCCCTCTAAATTTGGACCACTGTGATTGTGCCACAACACTAGAATCTAGCCCCATGAGGCCCAAAAAAAAACACTGCTCCTACCTTACCATACCTTATTTTTTTTTTTGGTGTATTGGGCGAGGAATGCGAGTTTCCATCGGCATCGTCTCTTTGTAATACAGCGGGTATTCAATTCTACCACCGGTATGCGTGTGCCTCAGTCTTGATTGTTGGTGTTGTAAGTTAGTTGAGCTGGGTTCCGTGGTTTCTTGTACTCGCCCTTGTGGACTGGAGTTCCATTCTGGCATTCAATTATGGAACACACACCCAATTCCCTTTGAACTCAAAAAAAATGGGAGCAAAAATCCATAAACGTAGCTGGTGCGGCAAGGGAGGGTGGGTAAGGGAGTGCTGCCGGGAGCAGGCAAATGGGACGTGGAATGATTGGGGATGCTGATTTTCAAATGAAAGCCCCGTGCCTCGGTGTTCTTCACAGGCTTTATAATCTCGAACTTCCTCGAGATCTGTGCATTGTTGTATAATTGCATCATCAAAGGGAAAAAAGAAAAAAACAGATATCCAAATACTTTGTATAAGAAAAAGATGATGACCAAAAAAAACCTACATATACCCAAATACTTCATACAAGAAAAAGACGATGACCGATGACCATAAGTTATAAAATACTGTATACTAAGAAGATGACGAGGACCCATAAGTTACAAAATACTGTGTATAAGAAAGATGAGGACTGTATGTAAGTTTCAAAATAGATATGGAAAATTGCACAATTCAATGGAGTAGGGGTCCAGGCCATAACATACAATGTCTACATCAGGCTTCACCTTGGAATAATTTCAAAATGATGCATCATTATACGCTGCTGTAGTAATGACAGTTCAAAGTTCAATAGTAAAGAAAACTAATCACAACTAGCCCTAATGATAGTTAAATAGTAAAGAAAAGTAATCACAACTAGCCCTAATGATAGTTAATAGTAAAGAAAAGTAATCACAACTAGCCCTAAAACCTGAATTTTGAAAAAAAAACTCTATCATAAGTGGACAACAAACCAACCAGCTGGACTAATAAACAACTTAACTTCAACTAAGTTAGATTAATAAGGGCCAGTTTTCATGTGGAGTCGGGGCGGTGAAGCTCACCAATCAATAGTGGAATGGTGGAATGGGAGTCTGGTTATTTTTTAGAGTCCCCATTCTACCGTTGATTGGTGGGCTTCACTAGACCCAATTGTACATGGAAGCCAGTCCTAAGTTACTGTGATAAGGTAGTAGGCTCATAAAGCAACCGGGCTCTAAAACTGATCATGGCACAAAGGTACATTTTGCTTTCTTCCATGTATGAACAATGTACATTTCAGGAGGTGGTCACTTTTAGTGACCACTGCATTTTAACTTCAAAAATTCATAACTAATTCTACAAAGGTCCAAAAAATATGAAATGACTTGGGTTAGATGCGAATTCCATTTTTCTTCCTACTAAAATTTATTGAAAATTGCTTCAAGGAGTTTAGCTTCCCCGAAGTGGAAAACAACTCTTAGATGGTCAGTTTATGAGCCTACTACCTTAGTACTTCTTCAAAACTTCCAAAACAATCTCTCGGTTGCCATCATCATTTGTTATTTTCACCCTTTTGGGACGAAGAAGAAGCCCATATTCAATCAGTTGTTTTGACAAGTAAGATGGGGGATTATTCAAATAATTATTTTTTTGAAATTAACATATTCAATATTCTTCACTCAATTTAATCCTAGAACATTGGGCTAGTCACTATAGAAAATCATCCTTTATGGTATTGTATAAATTATTTGCTTAAGAAAATCCAAAAACACTCATTGGAGGTCAAACTATTGCGCAAGACCTCCCCTTTTCATAGAAAATTCCAAAGAAGAACATTTGCACTTCTATCCTATGTAGAAGGATTTTCTATCATCCATTGGACACTTAGTGTCTGTAATGATGTTACAAGGTTAATGATATTAAAGATTTTTTCCATTTAAGTTATATTGATACATCCCTAAATATGATCAATTAAATTGGTCATTTTGAAATCATGAATATTCCGTTCTTAAATGGTTAACATTTCATACTTTTATGATTAGATGTTACTTCATGGATAGGATTTGATATCATATAGTAAACTCCATACATACATGCTTGTCAAAAAGTGAAGCTTACCACAAGAAGTCTAATCGAGCAGACCATGACTATGAGTAAGAAGGAAAGATGAATAGGTAGCTAGCATCTAGAAGTGAATCACTTAATGGAAGGGACCAACCTTGAGTATAATTCACCATTATGAATATTTTCAATTTGGACTAACAAGAGCATGCTCGTCTCTCTTTAATTGTAATTCCTCAATGCCTTTCTGTTCTCCAAAAGCCATGACATTTTTTAAAGCGAGCTCCAGCAACACTTATCTTGAGGGTTCAATATATGTGTAACTATTTATTTAAAACTAACTAAAAATAAAAAATATTGTCCTTAAAGACTTCAAAGTTCAAAACAAAACCCACGACCTTCATTCCATCATCACTAAGGGAGGCAACCCATTTATGACCACTTAAGCATATCTGACCATCTGCAAGGCAAGTTTCTTCACTGGGAAAATTTTCCCGTGTGCAGAAGTAGACTTTGGAAGGTTTCCATAATTTTCTAGATATTTATTTCTCAAAATATAATTACTGTAAATTTTTCAATGGAAGATTCTATTCCTCCCATATGACTGATATAGGGCTTACTATTTTTGATCATGAGCAGAATACAAAATTGACCAAGAGGTGGTTGCAATATTGAGAGTCTTATAGCCAGTCAAAATGCGCCACTATTGCCTCAGGAACCGCACCATAATTAATCATTGTTCTTCTCCTTCAAGAAAAGGGAACAATCTACATAGCAAGAATGGGGGATGATCAAGAATGGGTTGCCTCCTATAATAGTGCAAATAGCATCAAAACCCTACTTATTTTGTTCATAGTCATAATCATATTGCTTTTTTCTTTTTGATCCTTGACGAGCACGTCTTTCCATATCCAAAATCAATCTTGACTATTTTACCATAATCATAATTCTTGCACCATTTATATTACATCCAAAACTACTTTTCATTCAAATTTGTTCATTGTCTTATTTCCCCCCCCCCCTCCAATCCTTGATAAACATTCCTTTTTTCCATCCGAAATCGATTATTTAAATTAATTTTGTCCAGTATCATATATATCCTATATTTTCCCGTTGCAGTCCCTTGCCAAGCATGTTTAAACAATCCAAACTCATTTTTTAAATGTTTTTATTTAGAGTACTTTCATTTTCTTCATTTTTTTTGTAAGTGAAAGTGTACTACCCTAGTCAGTGATATTTGTCAGCTGACGTCCACCAGAGCCTTGCATTTTTTCCCATGAGGTCGTCCAGGGTTGTTTTTTTGAGTGATTTTTGGCTTAAAAGCAATGCAAATTTTTTTATAGGGAATATTTGGCAAGATATTCTTCCTTTTCCAGTGGATGAAATCGCTTAATTCAGCTACCAAATCTTGGGACAATATCGCTCTATTTTGGATGAATGTATACTCTTTTAGATGAATAGATCATTTCCATCCACATATTACAAGTTTCATCCATTTCCATGGATGAAAACAATAGACTTCATCACTCTAATGAAGATCACTTTCTACACTCCCCAAAATAAAATAAAACAACATGTACCTTGATGGAGGTCATCCAAGGTTGTTTTTTTGAACAAATTTTTGCTAGAAAGCGATGCAAAATTTTTTACAAAGAATATTTGAGAAGATATTCTTCAATCTTTTCTTAGTGGATGAAATCGCTAAATTGCTAACCTGAATAGGGGTTTCAAAGAGACCCATACTGATAAATCAACATTTCACACTACATAAATATTTACACATGTTCAATGGCTATGCATGTTCATTGGTTACTCATGTTCTCTGGTCACTGTTTATACACACATGTCCACTGGTTATGTTCTGCATGCAAGTTAAGCCCCTTTTATTTTTTTGGTCCCCTTAACCCCTAAAGGACCGAGGCCTTTTTTCTGCCAAAAAACACTGAAAACTGCTATTTCTATAGCAAAGAGTAAAAAAATTTGAAAAATGTTTTTTTTTCATATCCAACCGTAGGATCTTACACCTAACTAGTATAAGAATGTGTGGAATTTTTTTTAGAATTTTTGACCGCACAGATTGCAAGATATTTGCATTTAAAGTGAAAAAAACAAGTTTTTCAGCACATTGCGGGACTAGATTTTTTGACTTTAAACATTTTTAACTTAAAATTTTTGCACTACAGAGTTTTGAGCTTTTATTTGTTATAGTGGAGAATTGAGTTGAGAGTCTAGGAAAAAAATAATATTAAAAAAAAAACTTAATTATCATTCTTAAAAAAATTGTTAAGTAGATGTAGGTACAAGATAGAAGGAAAATCTAAAACATTCATATATTTTAGATGGAATTAAAATGCACTAATTCCAATGGTGAGATTGTTCTAACAGGTAAATCAGACCATACCAAAAAAAAAAAATTGAAAAATTTGAAAAATTGCATTCAGAAATGAATCCCAAAGTTATTTTTTTCAAGAAGATGCTTTAACTGCCCGAAAAACAAGAATGTCCATAACTTTCTCATAACATATCCAAATGAAATGAATCAAAGCTTTCTAGATAGCCGAAAATATAATCTGTAAGAAAAAAAATATTAAAAAAAAAATTCAAATTTTTGTCCATTTTTTTTTTGCTGCCCGAGCTGCCCCCTGTCCCCTGTTTTGAGCTTATATGGTCATAACTTTTTTTCCCGGGCACTGATTGTGAAAAAAATTATATTCCCTTGAAGCTAATCAGTTTTTCTACCTCCAAAGAAAGTTTCAAAAAATCAGGAGAAAATTTCAGCCCGTAGGTACTTGCCCGAAAACGCATTTGTCCCCCGAAGGGACAACGGTCCTTTAGGGGTTAATACCCCTATTCAGTGTACCAAATCTTGGAACCGGGTATCACTTCATTTTGGATGAATGTATAATTTTGGATGAATAAAAAATTATTCATCCAAATATTGCAGGTTTCATCCATTTCCACGGATGTAAACAGCTTTGCCACTCCAGTAGAGCTCCGTCACTTTCTCCGCTCCCCAAAATAAATGAAAAAAAACACACCCTCATGGTGGGGTTGCCCCGCCTAGATGCCCCAAGTATAGGGTTGTCCCAAATTTATAAAGGTAGGGCAACAGATTTGATCTTCGCCCAACTTATGTCTTTTTTTTCTATTGGGGGCTTTGCATCTGTCAGGACTCGCTTTTATGGATTGTGAACAGTTATGCCCTCAATTTGTAATTGGAGGAGTTGGGTTTGGTGAGCATGGCCGCGATCGGAGCAGCCGAGATAAATGGCATTTGTAGTAAAAAAAAAAAGACGTGCCCCTATGGAATGGCTCATGGTAGAATGATGACCAACTTTTGTTGCGAGAATTCAAGGTGGAGTACAACAGTTTGTTGTCTATTGTTTGGTTGGATGGAAAATAGTATGGCATGGGAAATAGTATGGCATGGGTCTGACAAAGGGAGCGGTGAACTGGCCCCGGTCAAGCTTATAGTTGTGCAACGAACCTCTTACGGAGGTAAAGCCAGGGGTCAATGTAAAAAAAAAGATCCCCTATTTTGTGCCGTTTCTAGGGTATGTTTTGTACCTAGCTAATTTGGGGTCTCTGATTGCAAATATGAACTCAGAATTTACAAAATTTATCATGCCTCACAAATAAAAAGTTCCTGCGTTTTTTCCAAGGATAAAATAGGGGGGCAAAATGGCCTTTGCAGGAAGCTCGTTGCACAACTACAAGCTCGACCACTGGCCCCCTCACTCGACCTCCCAAATCATTCCAAGGGTGCATGTGAAAAAAAAGCCCCCTATTTTGAGCTGTCTCTACGGTAGGTTCTAGACCTCACCTAGCTAACTTGGGGCCTCTAATTGCAAACATGAATTTTGAATTTGCAAATTTTGTCATGCGTGGAAAATAAAAAAATTCAGCATTTTTTTGAGCAGCTGAGCGAGGGGGTCAGTTCACCCCGGCCCTGACAAAGGGCACAGGAAACTCCTATTCAAACTTGGAATAAATTTGGTCCAAGATGATCCTAAACTACCAGATGATGATGGAAAGGTACCCAAACCGAATGGCGTGGTTGCTGGTTCGATACCTGGCATCAACAAGTTGTGTTTATCTGGCGTGAAATTAGCCTCTCTATCTTACGGAAACCCCTTGTCCAAAAAAAAACAAAAAAAACAAAAAAACTTGGAATAAATTGGTGTGAGTTTGTGCTTGTTGTGAGTACTGAACCAGTGGGATACATTTGCAAACAAGGACAGGGTGAGCCGACCCCCTTGCTCATCCCCATTTTTACCCTTGGAGAAAACATACAATAGGAACTTTTTATTTGCCACACAAGATAAAATTTGCAAATTTTGAATTCATGTTTACAATTAGAAGCCTCAAATTAGCCTGGCTAATTGTAGAAAATTAATTAATTAAGTTCAAAATAGTTTGTTTGTTTTTTTAATTTTAATTTTTTTACATGCACCGCTGGAATGACTTCAAGAGGACAAGTGAGGGAGTCAAATTCACTCCAACCTATTCACACCAAGTTTGGATACCATGGATTATTTGAAACTTAGGCACTTTATTTGCCTAATATTTATGTGATTTAGTGTCTAATTTTAAAGTGGTTTCATTCAAGTATAATATGAGACATGAAAATATCTTTAACTCCTAAAGGACCAAGGCCTTTTTTCTACCAAAAAACACTCAAAAATTGCCATTTCTATAGCAAAGAGTAAAAAAATTGAATTTTTTTTTGCACATCTAACCATAGGATCTTACACCTAACTAGTATGAAAATGTGTAGAAAAAATTTAAGAAATTTTGACCGCACAAATTGCACAATATCTACGTTCAAAGTGAAAAAAACAAGTTTTTCAGCACATTGTAGGACTAGATTATTTGACTTTGATCCTTCTTAACTTAATTTTTTTGCACTATAGAGTTTTGAGAATTAAATATTTATGGTAGAGAATTCAATTGAGAGTATAAAAAAAATTAACTTAATTTTCATTTAAAAAAAAATTGTTAACTGGAAGTAGGTACAAAATAGAAGGAAAATCTAAATTATTAATATCTCTTAGATGGAATTAAAACACACACATATTTCAATGGTGAGATTGTTCTAGCAAGAAAAATACACCATGGGGAATTTTTTTTTTGGAAAATTATAAAAATTGCATTCAGAGATGAATCCTACAAGTTATTTTTTCAAGAAGATGCTTAGATTGCCCCAAAAACAAGATTGTCCATAACTTTCACATCATTTATCCAAATGAAATGAATCAAAGCTTTCCATGTAGACAAAATATTATATATAAGAAGGAAAAAATATTTAATTCAAATTTTTGAAATATTTTTTTTGCTGCCCGGTCTCTTTTGTTTTGAGCTTATTAATTTGGGCATACCTTTTGTTCCCGGGTGCCAATTGCAAAAAACCCATTATAATCCCATGAAGCTAATTAATTTTTCTATCTTCAAAAAAAATTTAAAAAATCAGGACAAAAATTGAGACCATAGGTACTTGTTCGAAATCCCATTTGTCCCCCAAAGGAACAATGGTCCTTTAGGGGTTAAGAACATGATAATTTTCTTGACAAAGTTCCTAGTGAAGTACAATATCTTGTCCTTGGAGAAGGACAGACCCCTCTAAAATCAGAGGAGCCAACTTAAGCACAAATAATCTAATTAACCCCTAAAGGCCCATTGTCCTTTTAGGGGACAAATGCAATTTTGGTCATGTACCTTTTTGCAACCACATTTGTAATATTTTTTGAAAAATTTAATGGAGGTGGAGAATGGGAAGACCTACGTGGGGACATAATTTTTTTCACAATCGGTGCCCGGAAACAACAGTTATGACCAAATAAGCTCAAAACAGGGGACGGCGGGCAACCCGGGCAGCAAAAAAAAATTGGCAAAATTTTGATATATTTTTTTAATATTTTTTTCTTGTAGATTATATTTTTTCTATTTGGAAAGCTTTGATTCATTTCATTTGGATTTGTTATGAGAAAGTTATGGACATTCTTGATTTTTGGGTAGATGGAGCATCTTCTTGAAAAAAATAACTTGTAGGATTCATTTCTGAATGCTATTTTTGCAATTTAAAAAAAAAATCTCATGGTTTAGTTTACTTGCTAGAACAATCTCACCACTGGGATTAGTGTATTTTAATTCCATCTAAAATATATTAATATTTTAGATTTTCCTTCTATCTCGTACCTACTTATACTTAACAATTTTTCTAGGAATGATAATTACGTTTTTTTGAATATTTTTTTCCCTTAGACTCTCAACTCAATTCTCCACCTTAAATATTTAAAGCTCTAAACTCTATAGTGCAAAAATTTTAAGTTAAAAATGTTCAAAGTCAAAAATCCCAGTCCCGCAATGTGCTGGAATACTTGTTTTTCCACTTTAAACGCAGATATCTTGCAATCTGAGCGGTCAAAAATTCTGAATTTTTTTCCACACATTTTCATACTAGTTAGGTATAAGATCCTACGGTTAGATGTGCAAAAAAAAACATTTTTAAATTTTTTTACTCCTTGCTATAGAAATGGCAGTTTTGAGTGTTTTTTGGCAAAAAAAAAGCCTTGGGCCTTTAGGGCTTAACTTGTATATTTCTAATTAGTATGAAATACAATATTATTGTAGCAATTGTAGTCAAAACTGTAATGGTGGTGTACATTCAAGCTGTGAAATGCACACTTCTATTAGAATTTTGCCCCCCATAAGCTCACTTATTTTAACATATACAAATTTCTCTAAATATATCCAAAGAATTGAAATTTCCACACTCATTCCTACACTTTCATTTTTGGTCAAGGATAACTGACCTTTGGTTGTCCAAGCTAGGGAGAAATGAACAAAGTAGCCCCTATTTTGGAGTTGGTTAATTTTGTGTTTCGTACTAATTAGGGGGCTACCAAATAATGAAAGGTCCTTGATTCCAATAAAAGAATTAGAATTTTTCAAACTTGATCATCTGCATTAAATAACAAGTTTTTATGTTTTTCCTCGGAGATATAAATATGGCATTGATAGGTCAATTTTCATTAGCCCTCATTTTCAAATAAAAACTACAGACTGTAGCTTTCCAAATAGGATCTTATTTGAAGTGATGTTTCCCCAAGGCATGTTGTTTAACAAAATTTGATCATTTTAACTAAATAATAAGATCCGCTATAGTCCTAAGGGATGTAAAGATAGACAATGATTGATGGGGTGGTTTTCCCTAGCTTTTATTTCCTATGAAAATTGTAAACTGTAGCTTTCTAAGTAGGATCTTGTTTGAAGTGATATTTCACTGAGGTGTGTTGTCTTCTAGAAGACATTTGATATTTTATAAAATTAAAAAATTAATTTTATTTTGGAGTTGGTTAACCTTGTATTTCATACTAATGAGGGATCTACCAATTAATTAGGGGGTCCTTGATTTTAAAGAAAAAGATCAAAATTTCCAAACTTGATCATTTGCATTATATATATATATATATATTTAATGCATTAATAAATGATTTAATTTCAATTAAAATTATTTATTCAACATAATTCAAAATTTTGGTATCACATTGTTGCCATATCATATTATATCTTCTACAATCTAAGCAAATGGTTTATATACAACCCTTATAAACAAATACCTCAAATTTAAAAAATATGCAATATATGTATCGCTATTTTTACGTGTCCACCTACAAATCTAGTACAAGAAAAAGGTTGCCATCTAAGATGTTAGCCTCAGATAGAGTTCTTTCTTGCCACTTGGCAATTTGACATTCCAACTCAAGATTTATAGTTCTAAGCTAACAAATTCTATTTTTCCACTACACAAAAACAATGCCCAAATTGACACATTTGAATTGACTAATTGTGTCTGAACATATAGAAAATTGACAAAAAAATGTACAAATCGACAAAAAAAGCCAAATTGACATTGTTCACTGGATGACTTACAATGCACCATAAGGAATGATTTCCAAAGTGACCAACCTGTTTTTTTGGCAGTAATAAGCAACAATGCAATACATCACCTTCGCTTCAACATAAGGGGTTGATGCACACCTGCGTGATAGAGGCGGTGATACGGACTGTACAACAATGACAACAAATTTTGGATTCACACCAATGACAGGTGTAGCAACCGATCCTACACGACAATCTGAGGTGGTGTTTCCAAACCAACAATTTCAGTGCCATGATTACCAATTACTGTTACAATCATGAACAAATTTGTTCACATGTAGTGGTTGCATGAAAATTCAAAAATCAGTCGAAAATGTAGATTTAAGGAAAAGAACCGCGGGGTTTGTAATATCGATTGCATCACTCCACCTTTAGTCTCCTCGCCACAGTAACTCTTCCTTGCTTTCTTGTTTTGTTTACAACGATCCATTTGGATAGAGCAATTCCCAATTTGCAATTGTAGAGCAATTGCATACAAGTGTGTTTTGAGTCCATGTCGCTATGAATGTTTCAAAGTAGCAAAATCAAGGCTATGAGGAACCCTACAACCTCCGCAGGCTCAGAAAACATCAAACAAAACTCATTATAAGCATTGTTCTTTGCATTAAAAAACAGTCCTCTATTGCACAGATCATGCTCAAGAACACCAAACAAAAAAAACGCACAGTATTCAAACCCTTGCAACTTGCAATACAAATCGATGCTTTGATGTGAATACGTAGATACGTAACAAAAAAACATTAAACCATGCTCTAGTGAGAAGCGTGGGAAACATAATCCTACCTTGGCAAAACCTACAAAACTTTGTGAATATGAGAAAACCAGTTTTAGTACGTACGTACCATGTGAGTAGAAGAAGATATTTCAAGAACTTGCAATGTTAGACTCTATCAACGTTGCGATAAATTAGCCTAGTGCGTAGGGACCCTAAGAGTGAAATGTATTGTTGTCACATCAGGCAATTTAGGATCACTAGACGTCTCGGATGGGCGGACATTATGAATGGTTCAGACGGAGCGGACAGACAATGTGACTACCTTACAGAAGTCACATTGAGCAAGTTAGGGTTTTGGATGTTCCGGACAAGCAAGCACATCGGACAATTAGGATGGATGGTCCATCCAATGTGAAAACTATGGTGAAATGACCCAAGTAGCAATCTCTTTGACTTTCTATAATTAAACCGCGTCAATAGGAATTAGATTCTAGGTTTCCATTTATTTGAACTAGGCCTCTAGTAGACCGCTTTCAATTTTCCTCAGACTTGCACTACAGAATCCATAATTGAAGCTAGTCAGATCGAAAGCTAGAGGCTGCTAGATTTCTTCAATTTTATCTCATTTGCAAAATCAAAGACCAGCCCTTTGTGCACTCATAGCCTCCTTCTTCACTCTTCAAAACTTAGCAATCAAGCTTGCTCAATGTACGTCTATTGCATCATCCCGGTCTATCATTAACAAAATGTTCACCTTTAATCAAACCGCTCGCAGGCTGGGACAAACTATTAGGCAATACTCTAGAATCATGACATATATTCCAATTGCATTGGGAGGGGCTTTTCAACTTATAGGCGTTGCATTGGGAAGATGTAAGGGATTGCGCTTATAGTTGTATGACAAGCCTAATGTGGAGGTTGTTTTGCCCCTATGTTTTGCCCTTGTAATTCAATACTGCTTGGGTGAAAGTCATTATAATTTGTGGGGATTTATCAAGTTGTTGTCCTACCTCATAGTTGGATTTGGTATTACTAGAACATATTTTTCTAAAATTACAAATGTGAAAGTACGTCAAGTGATTGACCAAGCCAAAATTGCATTGACTCTAGTTCAAACTAAATTTCTAAAAATGAGATCATAGATTTAAAGAACAAAAAAAATAAAAAAATAAACATATCAAAAAAGCTTCATTTCAAATTCATTCCAACAATTTGTACTCCATAAATGATAATATTTTTCTTGTAATTGAATTTAGAAGGAATTTGAAATTTTTCTTCCAAATTTATAAAAAAAATATTGGTGACAGCACATATGAATCTAATTGTACGGATGGAATTCAAAATTCAAAATCTACAACTTTATTTGTATATCAATTCCAAAATATTCTTCCAAATAGTACTTTATGATGATTTTTTTCAAATAGACAATTCCAAAAAAAGACTTTGGAAATTTAGAAGTCAAATGAAACATAACCCCTAAAGTACTAAGCTACGTCTTTTTGGCAACATAGCAATTTTGGACAGCTCAGTGCTATGAATGAAATTTTTATTTTTTTTCTTTCAAATTTTCACACAACATGGGGACAAGAGATTCTTTTATAAAGCCCAACAATTTTTATAACTTTTGACCACATGGTTAAAAAGTTATTGTATAATATGTAACTTTTTTTCTCAGCCGAGCAATTTGGGCAGATATGAAAAAATCTTTTTTTTCAAAAACAAAAACTTGAAATTAATTTCCTAGATTTATATATACGTGGAAAGCTTTGAATCATTCCATTTTATTCAATGAGATGAAAGTTATGAAGAGTTTTAGTTTGCAGGTAGTTTTGGATTCTCTTACTCTAAAATATACTTTGAAGTTGTTTATTTCACTCAATTTTCAATACTATTGGAAAAAAGTAAAATCATAGAATGTAGATTGTTTATTACAACATTGCAACTGTTGGGATTGACATTTTTCAATTCTAAAACGATTTTTTTTAAATCGAGTATTTTGAATCATTCTCTACTTTTTTCTAGTTATTATTTTTCCTATATGTTGTACAATTCCAAATGACGAAGTTTTTCAAGCACATAGCCAACTCGCCTTGAAGAATATTGGATATTTTGGGTATTTTTTTTAATACAATTGTGACCTTGTGAAGTGCAACTACGTGGTTTCTCACAATGCCTAAAAAAGGATTTTTTGTCAATTCAAACGCTAATACCTTGCAATCTACATGGTGGAAATTTTTGAATTTTTTTCCACATCTTCTCAAACTAGCATACTACAAGATCCTACGGTATTACATGTGTCCAAAAATGTTTTTTTCCTAAAATTTGGTACTTGTACTAGAAATGACAATTTTGGAACTTTTTTTGATGAAAACATAGTCAAGGAAAATTAGGGGTTAATTGTAATGTTTCAGTAATTGAATAGAGTTATCAGATTTATTGTTTAGCCTCTTTCAATGAAATTCTAATTTGTGATTATGTAATTGTAAATTATAATTGATACAAAAATGAATTAGAGTTTATTAGAATTTGCTCTGAAATATCCTTGGGAAGATTAAAAAAAATAGAAACAAAACGTATAGACTTTCTTTAATGATGCGGTAGTGCTAGATATCCATTCAGGACTTGGAAAATGTAACCAAGTATCTGTAATTAAAGCCTCACTGGCCCCAAAAGTAGTAGAAAGGAGAATTTCTCAAAGTGGAAATGTAGAGCACTATAAGAAACTCATGTTTTTCACCACTAACACACAATGTCTGACAAAACATGAAGATGTCAAAGGATAGATGGCTTGAAAAGGTAGTTTTTTGTAGACGTTGTGGAGAATGCTGACACATTATTGTAAAAACAAGTTGATGCTATTATTGATGTTGGCATTTTCTTTAACATTATTCAAGACATAATGATGTTTTTTGGGTCATCCAAAAAAACATACATACGTTTTTACATCAACAAGTAGATCCATTATAACTATAGATAAGTAAGAAAAAATTACTACGGTCTACAATAAAACGCTGACCAGATTTGAAAAATTTAGGGAAGAGCAACTACGTGGCATGATTTGCAAAAAAGGAAATGGATGGATGTGCACCATGGATAAAAAGAGAAACTCTTTATACAAGTGGGGTAGTAGGATAATTGACAAACCATATGGGGGTTATAAATCAATAATTGTGTTCAATGTAAAATGTCTAAAATAATGTCTTCATGTCTAAAATAACATTCAAATGTCTGAAACAACGTCTATATGTCCAATGGTCAAGCTCCCATGTTCAAATTATCCCATATCCTTTGTCTAACTATGGACAAACAATGGATTTCAGTATAAGTACATCCTCTCCACCTTTCATTCTCATAAACTTTCAATGAAGTAATTCCTTCATTTGGCCATCAAAAATTCTCTTGATGTAGATGGCAACTTTTCTTTAATTCTTAGAAGACCCGGGGTGTTTAAGCATAGTCCTTGTTTTCTTGACTAGCTCTTGTAACAAGCATAATTCCTCATTTGTGTGGAATGATTTTAATGATCACCATTGTTGAGATGAAATAAGATTAATTTAGCTTTCCTATAAATAAAAAAGGTCAACAAAATTGCACGATTTTTGTGAAAATGCCACCGTAGACAAGATTGATGAAAAATATTTGGTTAGGGAATATTTTGTATGTACAGTGAAATCAAAATGTTGAAATCAGGATGCTCAAAAGTTCTCCAAAAATTCTAATTTTTTTCCACAAATGTATATCATCATAATATTGATGTGCAATTTTTTTCAAATCATTTTGAGGTTTAGAAAAAAAGGTATGAGAATGTAAAGTAACGGCCCACAATGCCTTTTCCATTCTCAAAAAATTCACCAAAAATTGCACACTCAATCATTTCTCGATCAGATTGCGCCAATTGATTCAGCAAAGAAGATCATCTCAATTTTTTTTTATTGCTTTTAGACTATTAGTGAGGTTCAAATATAATTTTTTTTACAGATGTAGTTGTAAAAGCCTTGTGGTGGCCTTATGGTCCTTTAGGGGTTAATTTTTTGTTGAATTCAACAATGTTTCTTGTTCATTTTATTTTGTATAATTATTTTCTGTTGCCCCTGCTTTGTAGATATGTACACACCAATTGATGTCTCAAAAAATGTCTAAACGTCTAAGTTGACGTTTCAAAAAGTAGTACTAAAATTCTTAAACGGCATGAAAGTGTATTGACTAGGCATATATGCCATGTCATCCTTATTGATTACCAAGTCACTATTCATGCCGCCATGTCTTGGATGGACGGATGAAAAAAATTCCCACATGACTCTTTTTGCCTAGGTTGCGCCTCTATGACATCCTCGTGCTGCATTGTAGGGAGCTTGGAAGACCACTTTTTTTGAGATGTTAGGAAAAACAAGTTGAAATTGAACATGTTTCTTTGGATTTTTGGACGTCAATGGCCCGTCCGTTATAACAAATTTTAACCCCTAAAGGACCAGCATGCGTTTTTTGGCCGTATAGAAATTTTGGGCAGGTCCGTGTGACTAGAGATTTCCATATTTTAAGCTGAAATTTTAATAGAAGATGGGCGTGAGGAATATCTTTCATATGCACTAAATTTCAAGACATTTGGAAATAGGAGTCAAAAGTTATGGCCAAATATGGTACTTTTTTTCGTAACTGGGCAGTCCGGGCAGCAAGAAAAATTTGGCAAAAATTTGATTTTTTTTTAAAATATTTTTTTTCTTATAGATTATATTTTTGTCTATCTGGAAAGCTTTGAATCATTTCATTTGGATTTGTTATGAAAAAGTTATGGACATTCTTGTTTTTCGGGCAGTTAGAGCATCTTCTTGAAAAAAATAACTTGTAGGATTCATTTCTAAATGCTATTTTTGCAATTTAAAAATAAATAAAAATTCTCATGGTTTAGTTTACTTTCTAGAACAATCTCACCATTGGGATTAGTGTATTTTAATTCCATCTAAAATATATTAATGTTTTAGATTTTCCTTCTATCTTGTACCTACTTCTACTTAATAAATTTTTTAGGAATGATAATTAAGATTTTTGAATATTTTTTTTTCCCTAGACTCTCAACTCAATTCTCCACTATAAAGATTTGAAGCACAAAACTCTGTAGTGCAAAAATTTTAAGTGAAAAATGTTTAAAGTCAAAAAATCTAGTCCCGCAATGTGCTGAAATACTTGTTTTTTCCACTTTAAACGCAGATATCTTGCAATCTGAGCGGTCAAAAATTTTGAAATTTTTTCCACACATTCTCATACTAGTTAGGTGTAAGATCCTATGGTTAGATGTGCAAAAAAAACATTTTTCATTTTTTTTGACTCCTTGCTATAGAAATGGCAGTTTTGATGTTTTTTTGGCAGAAAAAAAACCTTGGGCCTTTAGGGGTTAAATGACGTCAACATTGATTACTTCCATGTCAAACTAAACGCCGTGTAATGTTTTTTAAGACGTCAAAAAAAACTTGAGTTTCTTACAGTGGAGAGAAGAGTAGTTATTCTTGTAATTGGCATGAATCATTGTAAAGCATCCATGAAAGCGTGAATGTTGTATATATCATGGGAGTAGTTAATTTATGATTCCCATGCAATGATAAACGGATCCACATCCACGAAATGATAACGGTTTTGAACAAGCATGTGTAATTATATTAAATAAACATGCTTCATGTCACTTTTGTAATTTAAATTGATATTATATAACATAATGGAGACGTTGTAGAATAAGGCAAACCCTTTTTAAAGAGCATTTTGTAGCAAGAGCTTAAACATTAATGAAGCAGTTATTGCTGTAATCCAAGAAATAAAATTCATTTTGTAAGGTGTAGCCTCAAAAGGAGGAAGTAAGTGAGGTATGGGAAAAAAAATAGCAGCTACTGTAGTTGCATCATAAGAGATAATAGGCCCATTGTATATGAGTAGTGGATGTGGTACACTGAAATACAATTAGTTTTTTTTCCGGAAAGACTTCCAAATGGTAAACATCTTGATTTTGGAGCATCATTTGATTAAAAATCGCAGAAGTGAATGAAGGTCTCCAATTTGTGTTGTCTCAGAAGTGGGTGCTTGGAAACTGCGGACTGTTGGAAATTTGAAATGAATTCCATGAACCAGGGTAGTGTGAGCCACCTCCAAAACCTCAATTGGATTTGACTTAGATTTTTGAGGTGACTTACAATACCCCCATTTTCAAAAAAAAATTAGAGACAAAAAAATGTCGGATAAACAGCTTGCGCAAAACTACTTTATTTGAATTTTTCTCTAAAAACAAGGGTAGTATAAGCCACCTCCAAGACATCAATCAAATCCAAATGAGGTTTTGGAGGTGGATCATACTACCTTAAGAAAAAATCTTTTTTTAACCCCTGAAGGACCGAGGCCATTTTTTGCCAAAGAACACTGAAAACTGCCATTTCTACAGCAAAGAGTAAAAAAAAAATTTAATGTTTTTTGTTTCACATCTAACTGTAGAATCTTACACCTAACTAGTATAAAAAAATGTGGAAAAAATTTCAGAATTTTTGACTGCACAAATTGCAAGATATTTGCATTTAAAGTGGAAAAAATAAGTTTTTCAGCACATTGCAGGACTAGATTTTTTGACTTTGAACATTTTTAGCTTAAAATTTTTTCACTACAAAGTTTTGAGCTTTAAATCTTTGTAGTGGAGAATTGAGTTGAGAATCTAGGAAAAAAAATAGAAATTCAAAAAAAATAATTTTCATTCTTAAAAAAATTGTTAAGTAGAAGTAGGTACAAGATTGAAGGAAAATCTAAAATATTAATATCTTTTAGATGGAATTAAAATGCACTAATCCCAATGGTGAGATTTCTCTACCAAGCAAACTAAACCTTAAAAAAAAATTGGAAAATTTGGAAAATTGCATCAAAAAAACCCTGCAAGTTATTTTTTTTCAAGAAGATACTTGAACTGCCCCCAAAACAAGAATGTCCATAATATTCTCATAACAAATCCAAATGAAATGAATAAAATCTTTCTAGATAGAAAAAAATATAATCTTTGAGAAAAAAAATTCAAAAAAAAAATTCGAATTTTTGCAATTTTTTTTTGCTACCCCCGTCCCTTGTTTTGAGCTTATTTGATCATAACTTTTGTTCTTGGGCACCGATTGCGAAAAAAATAATATTCTCATAAAGATTATCAGTTTTTCTATCTTCAAAAAAAGTTTCAAAAAATCACAACAAAAATTCAGCCCGTAGGTACCCAACGGTGCTAGTACGTGAGCCCAAGAATGCAAGCTTGTGAGCATTGAGCTTACAATATAGGTACCTATAATATAGATATCCCACACTATAGAAGGTGTATGTATCATAAACACCTATAATATGGGTATTTGTAACATATATACCCTATAATCATAGACGGTTTCTATAGTATATACACCTATAACATATGTGTGTAGTATTCTAGGCTCATGGGCTCACACTCCTACACTCACATAATAGCACCTCTCTGTAGGTACCTGTCCGAAATCCCATTTGTCCCCCAAAGGGACAACGGTCCTTTAGGGGTTAAAAGGATATTGGGTTGATAGCCTAAGCAAAACTTTTTCATTTGAATTTTTTTCAACAATGCTAGTGTGTGAGTGCTCATGCAAAGGCAACCATTGAGCCTTGAGTAGATATATAAGTAGATATTCTACAACCATTGAAGGTACTTATATTATAAACACTTATAATATAGTTAACTATAATATGTTTCTACTATAATCATATGAAGTTTCCATAATATAAACACCTATAATATGGGATATATAGTCTTCTAGATTCATGTGCTCATGATTCTATGCTCACATAATAGCAACTTTTAATTACACTACCTTCATTTTTAGAACTTAAAAGAAAAGAAAAGATGGATTGAAAGCCTGACCAAAACTCCTTTCTTTGAATTTCTTTTCTAAAAACAAGGGTAAAGTGAGCCACCTACAAAACCTTAGCTAGATCCAACTAAGGTTTTAGAGGTCGCTCACACTAACCCCAATTTCAGGATTTTAAAAAAAAATGTTGGATAACTAGCCGTCATGAAACTCCATCATTTTAATTTTTTTTCGAAACAAGGGTAGTGTGAGCTACTTTCAAAACATCAATCGGATCCAAATAAAGTTTTGGAGGTGGCTTATACTATCTTTATTTTCAGAAAAAATAAAAATTGTTGGATTGGTAGCCCCCACAAAACTCCTTCATTTGAATCCAACATTTAACAAAAAAAATTTAATGTGAGGGTAGTGCGAGCTATCTTTAAGACCTAAGTTGAATTTGATAGAGGTTTTTGGAGTGGCTCACACTACTTCCATTTTCAGAAAGGAATTTTTAAAATGAGATAAATCAGGTTGGCAACTTGTGCCAAACTTCTTTATTCAATTTTTTTTCCTTAAACAAGGGTAGTGTGAGACTCCCTTCAAAGCTTAGTCTTCATCAATATGCAAGTCCCACCTGAGCCCAAGACTTTGTCAAAGTATGTGGAAAGATAAAGAAGGAAGATTTGAGATCATAGATTTGGAATAACAAAAGAGTCGAGAATTTCAAAGAAACCAAACTCCTTCATGAACTACAAAGGTTGCAAGCAGGTTGTTTAAATAATTCTTTTCTAGTAACTATGTAATTTAATCTCAAAATTACTAAAATCTTCATTTATTATCATGCTTAAATTTGGCATTCCAGTAATTAATGATTCCTTTCCTCCATATAACAGTTACTTCAAGCATGAGCTTCTCGCCAAAAATGCTATTACTTGAGAGGTATTTCTTCCCTTCTTTGCAATATAACTTCATTGGAGTATGGCGGACTGCATGTACACACCTACCTAGCTTTGTACATGAACTATTGTTCACCACACATGAGGAGGGTGGTTCTTAGATTGCTCCATCAACTTCACTTGTCCATCACTCTATGAGCTAGTTGCAGAAGTTTTTTGAAGGCGTTGGAGCTGTTGACGTGGATGTTGAAGAATTTTGTAGGCTTGGATGATGTGGCAAAGAAGAGAGCCATTGCAAGAAAGACAAATGCGTACAAAAAGAAGAAAGCCAAGGAGATTGAAGTTTGGATGTTGGAAGCAACAAAAGAAGTAGAGAGGCTATTGAAAGCAGCAAAGAAGGAGAAGAAGGGGAAAGATAGGAATAAGGTAGATAAAGATGCAATAGTTCCAACATTGTATACAATAGAAAAATCCTCTAAAATTCTTAGAAGGGGTTGAAGAACAAGGCCGAGTTATTGTAGTTAGCTGAAGAAGTCATTTTGCACGATGTTGATGTCATTATCATTCTGTACACAGGAAGCCTTTTCTGAATTCCCCGCAAGCATTGTACTCCAAATCCCCTCCTAAGAAACAAGAAAAAGTTACAAATTGTTGTTCATAGGGAATATCACTCTCACAGGGAAATGTGAGACAGAGAATTTTAAGGGAGTTTTAAGGGGGAAATTTGTGCGTTCTTTAGTGTTATTTGAAGATGTCCCCACCTCAAAATCAACTCAATTTGTAGAATTTAATAATCTAGAATGTAGATTTAAGCATCTAAAATCTAATTTTAATGTAGATTTTAGTTTGCATAATCAATTCAGTTTGTAGATTTTGGAAGTTGAAATCTAACAGATATGTAGATTTTGAATTTCCAATCTTAATGATTTGTACATTTCAGAATTTTTAGTCTAGACCGTTAGCTAGATTTCAATAGTTCAAAATATTAGTAATATGTAGATTCATTTGTTTGAACATTTTACAATTTCATGTATTGTAAAATTTCTGAGATTTCTAAAATGTACCAACTATAGAAACGTTAGATTTCTAAGAATTGAATACATTCACATGAAGATTGACAACTTACAAGTCTTATGTGTCCAACCTCATGGTACCCTCGACAATCGATATGGGACAATTTGAATTTTCTAAAATCTACCCAATATTAGGTGGAAAAAACATTGAAATGTAAGATGTGTCAATGAGTTGCAAAGTCTACCAATTTGGATTGCACACGGGGGATTTGCGGGAAATTTATGAAAATCCTTACAAAGAAAACCCACAATTTCCTTTTGCATAGGAACTCTTTGAAAATCCCTCCATGATCACATTAGAACACAGGGAAACATAAGAACTAGGAGAAACTTGCATGAAAACCTACATAATCTCCAAAACAGTCGCAGGGAATTCCACAAAGGTCCGTTGTGGTAGGAGGAATTCATTCTCAACATCTCCAATAATGAAGTAGTGGAGAACATGGCATTGAAGAGATTTGGTAGGTAAAGAAGACCGTGAGTTCTCGGGCTGTGGGAATCCTAGGAACTCTGCCACATCCACAGTTTGATGTGGCACAGAGAGTGCCACATCATATATTAATAAATATTTATTTATTTCAATATTTTTAATATTTTTGAAGATTTATTTTATTTTATTTTAAAATTATTAAAATAATTTGACATTGTATTGTAGTTTCTAGCATGGAAAACAAGCCTAAAATGGCCCTCCCTTGCCCTCAAGCCTTCCCTAGTGAAAAAAGGCCCTCAATTTATACCCCAAGGTCATCGACTTTTTGAAAAAAAAATGAATATATTGATGTTCCACATTTTTTATTCATGTCAAATGTTAAAACCTTAATTTGGCTCAATTACTAGTGGCTTGGGATTTTTTTGGATGGCAATTGTCGGTTGGGAAGGGTTGGATGTATTGCAGGAAGATGAATCAGAGGCTTAGAATTGACCTTGTCCCTATTGACTGCCACGATAACTTACCCGTGTCAGAGTGTCTTTTCCGCCAACACAAATACCAATGTGGAACATAGAAATGGGGTACAATGCGCTTCAAGATGCATTTGTGTTTGCCAAAAATATATCCAAGACTACAACACATTTGTTGTCATCCATTCACACTTTGTAGACTCTGAGGCCAAAATTATAGGACTTAACAAAACTTTACTAAATGTTGTTGAAAAAGGAGTGGATGGAAATGAATCATCTTCACTTGATTGCACTCTTACTTGTTTCTTGTACAATTAATATTTTTTAATATTTTTTTAAATTCATATTATATTTGATTGTATTGTATTTTAGTCATTGCTAATGGTTGGATTGTTGGGATGATTATAGACTCAAAAGTTTGTGATCACCTTCACCGTGAAGGAACTCAGAGATAAAAAGAAATCTAATTTCTCGTTCAAATCCACCTTGATCATAGAGAAAGTTGGTATAGACATTGGATGGGATGACATCCCTATGAACTTTACCAACAAAGAAAATCAAAATTTGACAATGTTTAGCAATAAACCATAGTGAAGTGCACTACAAATGGATCCACAATTTTTTCAACTCTTCATTGAAGCAACAACTAAAGAAAGAGATGTTGTTTTAAATTACAAATTATCCATCAATGAGTTTCAATTCATGATGAAGACCATACTGGCTATGGTAACATCCAAACCATTTCTAGCAATTGTGGCAATGCAAGATCTTGATGCTATGATAGTTAGTCCCTAAAAATTTGCATGGAAACCAAAATACAATAAGTAAATCCTCTTGATTTTGTCTTCTTTGTGTATTTGCAAATTTCTAGGTCTTTATTCTTTAAGTTTAATATTTTTTATTATATTTTTGCGGTTTTTATGGATTGATGTCACCAATACAAGCCATAAGATCAAGTCATGAAGAATAAAAAAATTTTAATTAGTTTGTAGAAGTCTTTCGAATTGCCGGTGTATGCAAAGCTGATGACGTAGGCATTTGTAAATTTGATTGTTCTAAAGCAAAATCTCATAGAGATATTTATGCTCTTAATATTTTAGAGTTTATAGATGGGTCTGAATTAGAGGGTGGTAAATCATCAGATATAGAAAAGTGATCCAAATTAAACTTGACCAAATCAACATAAAAACTAAATTTTCTACTAGTGTACGCCTACTAATGAGCAAGGATCATTCATGGACCAAGTCTACTATCACTTAGATTTGTGAGATTGATATGTTGTATCTCAAGAGTCTAACTATTATGTATTGTTTTTATATATGATTGGATTTGTATGTTTTACAATTATTTTGTTGCCATGTGCCTTTTCATATTTAAATTGTTGTTTGATTGATTGATTAGGTATGTATTTTATTTAGGTGTTAAATCCAAGGCTTCCATTAAAATATTTCCATTGTCCTAAATCTCCAAAAAAAATGACTTTTTATTTTCTTAACTTCTAACTGTAATCCATGGTCATAGGTAATTTGTACAAAAAATTCAAATTTTTTTCACGCTCATAGGCTCATAGATTTATAAGCTCAAGCTCACAGACTTGTCTGCTAGCAACCTTGTTACTATTACTATGGCATTTACAAAGTATTGTACCTTCTTCAATAAAAAATAAAACTCAACTAACATTTAGTTTAGCAGAAAGTGGAAGTGGGATTTACAAATTTAACTTATTTCCCCCTATGTTTTGGCACAATGGATTCCAATCAATGTAGCTTTACTACATGACATCACTAGCCTATTTTAAAGTAGAACCTTGCAAGCTTGTCTACATTGATTGGACCTCATAGATGATAAAGATTTTTCTATCACTTAGTTTTCAGTTCTTGACTCATAGCGTGTATTTTTTGGCATTTTTTAAATACTTTCTAAAATTGTTCTTAGAATGCACATGTAAATTTGACAAACCCACTTTTCAATTTGAATTTTTTTTTAACAAATAAAAGGGAGATAGGCCACAATAACTGCATCTACATTACATATTTTTAAAACAAATCCATCATTCAATAGTACTTGAAATTCTCTAAGCCTTTGAGCATTATTTTTAAATATTTTTTTGGCTATGGGGGTATCAATATAATTTTTCATTTTATTTTCCATTTCCAACTGGTTTCTAAAGTTGGCCTCAAAATTTACACGCCACCAAATTTCCTTGGCACGGTTTATACTAAACTTTTGCCAACTACTACACGTCCCTACAAACAAAACAAACTAATGAGGAATCCTAGACGATTTTATCCACAAAATTATAATAAAATACACAAAGACTATAGTGACTGACAAAACCGAGTACTTTTGTGAAACATTTTCATTCAAACAACCATACCATAAGCATCAATGGATAAAATCCAAAAGGGTACACATGAAAGTTGTAGAGCACAACATACAACACGTTACCATGGAAGTTTGAAGAAAAAATTAGTCGTGATTTGGACAAAAATTAATACCAAAGTTTGCTATGTCAAAAACTCGATTTTGTTCAACATAGTTTGGCTTTACCTTATCTTTTGTCAATTTTTTCTTAAAACTCCCAAAAAACTTTTTGTACCTTAACATGTTGGTATACATCATTTTTGATTGTTGTATACAAAAATTGAAGGAAATTCACATTTATAGAATTAAAAATATTAACAATTTAACAAACATGCAAATGATGTTGGTTCTCACAAAATTTGAGTTTTTTTTTGTGGAATTGAGAGCATGGGATTGCATTAGCCATGGTAAAGAGAGTATAGGTTGCAAAATAGACCACTTTTATATCTAAATGCCCTTGTATATGAAATATTTGTTGAATTGGGCAATGTGTACAGTTTATATTTTACAATTGTATAATGCATTTTTAAATTCAAATTATGTGTTCAAAGACTAGAGTTAATGATGCATATAATTCATCCAAAAAATCCAAAAAATTCCATCATCATTGTCTATATCATCCAAAAACTACTAATTTCCAAAAATTACATTGACATTCAGAAAATTAGCAGTTTTTGGATGATACAGACAATGATGATGGAATTTTTTGGATTTTTTGGATGAATTATATGCATCATTAACTCTAGTCTTTGAACACATAATTTGAATTTAAAAATGCATTATACAATTGTAAAATATAAATTGTACACATTGCCCAATTCAACAAATATTTCATATACAAGGGCATTTAGATATAAAAGTGGTCTATTTTGCAACCTATACTCTCTTTACCATGGCTAATGCAATCCCATGCTCTCAATTCCACAAAAAAAAACTCAAATTTTGTGAGAACCAACATCATTTGCATGTTTGTTAAATTGTTAATATTTTTAATTCTATAAATGTGAATTTCCTTCAATTTTTGTATACAACAATCAAAAATGATGTATACCAACATGTTAAGGTACAAAAAGTTTTTTGGGAGTTTTAAGAAAAAATTGACAAAAGATAAGGTAAAGCCAAACTATGTTGAACAAAATCGAGTTTTTGACATAGCAAACTTTGGAATTAATTTTTGTCCAAATCACAACTCATTTTTTCTTCAAACTTCCATGTTAACGTGTTGTATGTTGTGCTCTACAACTTTCATGTGTACCCTTTTGGGTTTTATCCATTGATGCTTATGGTATGGTTGTTTGAATGAAAATGTTTCACAAAAGTACTCGGTTTCGTCAGTCACTGTATACAAAATACATGAAGACAAAAAATCATATACATTGCTTTGGTTGCCTAAAGAAAATGGTCTACCTTAGAAATAGGTGATGATTAGTTGCAAACTACCCTTTTTGCAGTTTGAAAGTTGCATATGATGGGCATATAGAACTTAGACTTGCCTTTATATACGCTTAAGTAAAGAAATAATTTGTAACCTCACGAAGGAGTGTGCATTATGTTTAGCAAGTGGCAGACAAGGAGGAGGTCCAAATGACTTGGTAAAACAAATAAGAGTGAAACAATTGAGTGTATTGAAATGTTATTATATTTACGTATTGGAAGTGATGCATTTTATTGTACGTATATACATATTCTATCAAATTTTGAGCAAATGTAGTTAAACGCAAGACAACTGGCTATCTACATTTGTGTATATGTTACCAAGTACGAGATCCATAAATCACAATTTTGTTTTCTGAAAGTTGTACCTACAGCTTTGTAATTTTGTCTTCAATGAATAGTTTATTACTATTGTTGGCAATGGGAGAAGTAAAGTGGTGAGTGACATGTCTAAATGAAGGAAATTGCAAATATAGACATGTAGATGCACAAGTAGTCTATTTAATGTTGTCTGGAAATTGGATTGTCATAATGAAAGATGAGAACGTATTATATTGTGTAGGCATTCCTCAACACCAACTCCTAAACCCCATGCATTTTGAAAAAAATGTATTTGAGAATCTCCTCCAAACATTCATAGATGAAAAAGGCACCACAAAACGTGTGCGCTTGGATCTAAGACAATGCAGTATTCATCCACATTAATTTGAAGTTTAGATTGGTTGAAATCACAAATAGAATTTTAAACTTGTACTTTGTCTAAAGGCAACATATAAGCTTTTGTATGTTTGTTTTTTCCAAAGAATTCAAAGCATTATGCATTGTTCATGAAGTTGGGCAACCTTATATATTGGAATGTGATTTCATGTATGACTTTGATGAAGCCACTATCTTGTATTGTCTAGAGGATTGGTTATTTGTGCTTGGCGCTTCCTTTGCTTTGTCTAGAGCCGACAAACAAATTTTTTTTGACAATTTGCGAACGCTTAAATTCCTTTCGAGCTACATCTCAAACCTCTATAAAAAAATCAGTGAGGGGAAGTTGAAGGGTCTCAAATTACATGATTACTAGGTCTTGCTATAGTAGGTGATGCCTACATGTTTAAGAAACCTTGGGAATATTAGACTTATAAGAAATGTTAGACGTCTTAGATATTTATATTGTTGTATAATTTGCTCCAAAGTTGTAAATTTAAAGAACAAATTGCAAATGTTCTTTGTCATTGCAATGTTTTGGCATGCTTAGAGAGGGATTTACCTCTAACATTTGTTGATTATGGCCCATCTCACCAACTACCTTCAAGAGGAGTTATTTGTGTACCTAAGCCCCATACAAACTTAGTGGATGTATTTTTTGAGAGATATTAGTAAAGTTTGAAATCACAACACGTGCAAAAACAACCAAAACTAGAGGGCAACATGACCGTGGGGTATCAAGTAGAAGAAACAATTGGTTTTGTGACTAATTACATGGCTAGTTACTCTCCCACCACAAGGAGGGTTTAGAACAACATATGAAATCTTAGAAGGAAATGGAAAACCAAGAACCTTGTTGGATGGTCTTTGCAATTGGTTGAACAACTTTGTTGATCTATAAAAACACAAAGGTATTAGAGCCGTATTGTAGGTGCATTTGAGATTGAACTTGTTCTGACTTGCGAGTACTCTCCACCGCCTAGTTTGGCTAATTTTTGATTGCCAAAGTGCAACATTGCATGAGATAGAATTTTTCATCATTTATAAAAATATTTATCAATGTAGAGTAAGATATTATGTTAAATGCGGAAGGATTTCTAGTCTGACAACAAATGTAGAATTTAGGGTGTTGGATTGTATATTTTGATCAAGCACGCTTTTATTATGTAATTTTTATATATGAATGTAGAAATGGGCCAATCAACAACCCTTTGATGCTCATTTCTTTCATCCAATACTAGCTTTTGAAACAACCTCCATTATAGAGACATTGTCAGTTAACTCATGGCAAACTTGCAGACAACAATTTAGGCAAAGAAGTTCCTTAGCGGGGTTTCATAATGTAGTAGTTGGCACTCGTTGTTGTCCTTCTAGGAGGCATTACCAAGAACATGTTGGTGAAAGAACACATGAATAAGCATAATTTTGCCAGTTGTACTCATGCCAAAGAGACACCCGTGTTAGTCCACTTGGAGGAGTTTTAGAGCCATTGAGTTTCATAGATTGGCTTCATGTTTGCAATATAGGTGTAGTAGAGGATGTAGAAAATACCTTGCAACTTGCAATTGCACCAAAATGTCACGTGTCTTTCTAACTTCCATCGCTAAAGGCCACAAACTATCGGTATGTGGGTTTTTGGTAGTTACTGCTAGATTGCTAGTGTACAGGAAAAGATGAAGATTGTTAACATCAGAGTTTTTATAATGTTTAGTCCCCCTTGGTATTTTGGAGTACAAGTCATAAATCCCATTGTATTTGATATAGAATATGTAGAATTTTTTTTAAAAGCTAATAGAATTGAATTGCAAAGATCTAAGTGTAGTATTGTTTGTGTGTAGCTATGTTTGGGCAAACTAACAAGGAAAAAATGCCATTAGGAAAAGAGTCTGGTAGGGTTTCAGCATGGCAAATTTCTAGGCAATGATTCCTTGGGGACCTAAATCATTTACATTCCCTTTCTATGTAGAGCAAATTTTTTTTTTCTAAATGACAAAGATGAACCTAATTGGAAGGTTTTTTTTGTGGGAGGAAGTGAGGAAAAAGTATATTCATAATGGGTTTGGAGATGTAGAGGTTGGTAGGATTTGGGAAGTTGGTAATGACAAAGAATGCAAAGGTCTTTGAATTGTACCAATAGAGGAGAATATATATTTTGAAAACAATGGGAACAAGAAGGCGCATTAGGCGTCATGATACATATGGTGACATAGCCAAAGGGGAGAATGTAACCTTTGATCGTTATATAGGAAAATTTGGAGATTCATTGGAGGATGAGGACTAATTATGCCATTGAAATTTTTTGTAACTATTGGTAAATCGGACTTGGAATTGTTCATGTTTTTCACTGAAATGGCTACTTCCACAATATTCAATCAAGTGTCTTTTTTGAAAATGGGATTGATGCATGCAAATTTAGCTTATCTGATTGTGGGCTAGAATTGTAAGATTGGTCTTGAAAAAAACATCCTTATGAATACGTAGCTTGCAAAAGCACATATATATATATATATATATATATATATATATATATATATATATATATATATATATATATATATATAATCCTTGAAGAGCATATACATAATTTGTTGAAAACGTCTACAAAAACATCATTCTAATATGCAAAGAAAATGTAAAAAGAATTTTGGAAATAAACCACAACTATTATTTTATATGGTCTTTGAAATTAATGTTCAGTCTAATCTATGATTTGTAGAAATGGAGTCATTCTATCATAAAGTAAGTGGCGCAAAAGGGCCTCTATATGTAGAAGTAATTACTTTTGTGGGTTGTATAATTATAAAAACATATGAGTGACAATTAAACATGTAATGTGAAATTGTACCACCCGGATGATTTTGGACCCTACATGTGATGTATAAAAATTAGACATTCAAAAATTTGTAGAAATAATTAATTGAATGCCATGGAAAAGAGTGGAAATTTTAATTAACTAGAAAATTCATTTAAAAAGGAAATGATGGTAGTAGACACTCCATGACTGCCACGTAAGCAAATGAAGACTTTCTTTGCAACCAACAAAGACTCTCGTAGTTCACTACGACAATGAAGCTAGCGTGTGAGTCTAGAAATGTAAACCTACGAGCCTTTAGCCTACCTGTAGGTAGGTGTCCTACAATCATCAAAGGTGTTAGAATATAGGTACCTTGTAACCATGGAAGTGCTTATAATATAGGCACCTACAATACAGGTATCCTATAACCATAGAAAGTGCCTATAATATAGCGCCTAATATATATGTGCCTAAGCTCCTAGGCTCATATGCTAGCAACCTTGTTTACTATAAAGAGTAGCCCAAACCAAGAATGGTATTTTGATTTTGTCCAAATCAACAAAATACAATTAATTTTGCAGTGATTTGGGGTGCAGTTTGTAATAGTGATAATTTGAAGTTATGATTAATTTGACATCTTTTTTCAATCTTTTCATGAGGAAAGACTCCTCCTACCTATTTTACATCTATATTGCCTTTTGCTTTGGTATAGACATTTATCTACACCGGCAACATTTCAAGCTTGCTACTTTTTATTTTCTTTCATCTACAATGCACTAGGTCTTTAGCCTTAATTTGATCCTTTGCTTAAACTTTTTACTTTATTCATTTATTTCCATAAAAAATTCTAATCCAATGTATCACTTTTTAGCAACTTTGTGCCTCAACGTGCAAAAGAAAACATTATTTTCTTCATCAATAATTAATTATAGAATAGAAAACTTGAAAATATGCAAAATCTCAAAGCCTTTAGATGAAATTTTGAAAATAATTAAGCTTGGACAAAAATCATCTATTTCTAATGGATTTTTCATCTATTGATTCAATCTTATGATTTAGGATATTATCAAAATAAATAAATGATTTGTTGACTTGCATTCAATGAACTAGCCTTACTCCTGTAACATGGACTTGTGGTTTTTTAAAAACTAAATTTTAATTGGTATAATACTTAAGTTGGCCCAAAGCCAAAACTTGGTCTTACAAAGTGGTAAAATGCCAAATGGGGCATGTTCGTGGACTTTATTAAGTTTTAATGTCAACTACCGGTATAAACTAGACACATCAAATGTGCTTTAATGTAAGATTTTTTAGAGAATAATTATGAATTGATATGTAGTTTTCACAAGGCTTTCAAGGACTTCATTCATTTTTTCAATGACACTTTAGAAACATATAAGGTGCCCCCCCATAACCAACCGAATAAGGAATTTCGACATGGTCTGGAGTAGTGAAGGCAAAACAAATATTTTTCAGAGGTACATAAATAGAAATGACATGGATTGCAAAAAATTTGGTAATTTTATCTCTTGAATTGAAATTACTATGAATTTTGGAAGGCAAAAAGTGCGTCGGACCCATAGCCAATGTCTAGACTCTTCTAATTCTGATCACTCAATAACTTTTTACCTAATCATTATTTCCTACTTTTTTTTCACAACTTGGGACATGTGTAATGTATTTATTAGTTCCAACCTTGAAAACAAAAAAAAGAACGCATTCTAAGCGTGGTCAGAAATACGTGCACCTATAGGTCGGGAATGGGGGGGGGTACCTTATAGTGTCCTTTTCTACGCCTTCATTCTTTGCAAGTCCATTGTTTTTATGACTGAATATGATAGTGTTTGCTTGTGATTGGTCATAATCACACTTGCCGACATAAAACTAAATCTAAAACAAAGAAGTACCAATCATATAGATGCTAGAATGGATCTTTATTATTGTTGAAAAACTTGTGAACTAGATCCACACATGATTGGATTTATCCAAAATCGAGCAAAATGCTTTGATGATTTATTGTCATCCTTGAAAAGGGTGGACATGGCACATGATTGATATTGTTGGTTTGATTGGTCAATGTTGTATCAAATTCAATTGTCCTTATCGCACATATAGAAATGTATAATACAATGACTTTTGATTTCCTTCGGAATACACCTTTTTGAATACATTGGCGGTCCATTTTCTACTTCAAGGAATTTTTTTTTTAAAAATTCCTCAAGGGTCTCATTCCGTATGTTCATTATCCATAATATGTACGTCCAAGGAATATTTTAGAGGGAGGTATTCCTTTTCAATAAGATAATTGAATATCCTATTGACATTACCTAATATTCTAACACTGCACATTGAAATGAACCTTTATTTTTTATTATGATGATCTTATTTATTAAATATGTAATATGATATTTACAAATGTTTGGATTTTTGTTTAATCCTTTTCTAGCTGTTAATAAAAATTTTAATAGATTTAAAACATGCCAATTCTAGTGGTGAGAATGTTGTCTCAAAGCATTTAAACCCTAAACACTTTTAGTTTTCAACAACCTTTGTAGTGTCTTGTAGTTGGATCAATAAAAATTGTGAAAATTGAGTTTAAAAATGAACTATGTACAATTTTTTTTTCTAGTGAACATTTTAGTTGCTTCTTTTGAAAGTCACAACAATAATGATTTTTATTTTTTTAATATTAGAAGAAAAAAATCCCACATTTGTTGTTCCAAAATATAATATGCTACCTAACCATTTAAATCTTCACAAAGAAATAAGTTATTGATGAGTTTGATCAATAGAATAGATGAAAACTTTTGAAAATGTGCATTAGCTGGTACGGCAATACAAATATGGTAATTGCAGTGCGTTGAGTGCCATTGTTAACAATAACATATTAACAATATGCATGGGCCCTAAAGGAACTGAGACAAATGACTATTATAAACCAAGCTTCAATGACTGACAGGGATGCTAATGATTAAGTTATGTTAATGCCAAGCCAATCCTTCGGATGCGGCATCAAGGGAAGGGAAGGGAGCCATCTATCTTTGGACAAAGTAAAGGGAGCCATTCATCTGCGAGCAAAGAAGTCTAACAAAGATGTGAAAGCTTTCATTGGGATGGACTACACAACATTCAATGCAAATGCATGTTGTTGTAGAATTTTTATAGGCCATTTTGGGCCCCTTTGGTGTTAAAAGGTTAAAATGCTTTGATATTCCCCAACAAACATTCCACATGACTAAGGTGGGCACTCCAAAATTGGCCCCACGGACCCAAAAGTGCCATCATTATTTTGGGTACATCTCCAAATCAATATGTACCTATATGGAAGAAATGGTTTTAAAACGTGTATAAAAAAAAAACTTTGACCCTTCATAATTTTGCTTATAGTATCCAAATGTACTATTTATTGGTACGTTGGAACCTCCTTTCAATCTCATGGCACCAAGAAAACATAAAAAATAACCTATCTAATAATAGTAATTAGATGTGCTAGCAAAAAGCGGTGGTTTGTGGGGTACCTACCGTAGAACTAGCTTACGTGCGGAGTCTAGCCCCAATTAAGCACATTGATGATTGGTGGGATGGGAGTCTACTTTTTTTAGACTCCCAATCCCACCAATCATTAGTGTGTTTCACCGGCCCCTGACTCCACATGTAAGCCAGCTCTTAGTCACAATGTTGATGAAAACCGTATGCTTGGACATGGTTTATTTATTATCCATTTAAAAAAGTTACTTGTGCACATATTTTACAAGGAATTATTGTTAAGAAAGTTGGAAATCTTTCCAATTGTAAATGGCTACAATCTAAATATTTTGTAGACTTTATTTTGTAAATATTTTGGACTTGGAAGTGTTAATTTTAACCAAAACAAGACCAACAAGTTACGAGGGGCTTAAGTTAGCTAATTTCATCACCAAAAACATCCTCGTTGCATTGATTCATTGGTTAATAATTTTATGATACATTTGTGCAATAAAAAAATAAAATATTGAAAAATTGTTTAACTCCTAAGGACTAAAGAGCCCTCTTTGGTTATTTTAAAAACTTAGGTGGACTTTGTTGGCTTCAAATTTTGAAATTTTGAAATGAAATTCTTCGGATGGATGCTAATCATCCTAATCTATGTGTGAAGTTTTGTTTAACCCCTAAAGTCTTAAGGCCTTTTTCCATCAAAAAACACTCAAAACAACCATTTCTATAGTAAAGAGCAAAAAAAAAATTAATGTCTTTTTTGCCTTTCCAACTGTAGGATCTTGTACTAGAATAGTGTAAAATGTGTAGAAGAAATTTCGAAAACTTTGACAATGTAGATTGCAAGATATATATATTTAAGTGGAAAAAACAAATTTTTTTGCACCTTACTCAACCTGTATTTTTTGGCTTTGAACCTTCTTAACTTAAAATTTTTGCTCTAATAATTTTGAATTTCTAATTTTATATGATGAAATATTGAATTGAAAATCTAGGCTAAAAAGTTCAAAAAAAAAAACTTTTAGTTTTCACTCATTAAAAAATTGTTAAGTAGAAGTAGGTTCAAGATTGAAGGGAAAACTAAACTATTAAAAGCTCTAAGATGAAATTGAAATACACTAATCTCAACAATGAAATTATTCTAGCAAGAAATCTTAACCTTGTAAAGTTTTTTTTTTTGAAAATTTGTAAAAATTGAATTTAGAAATGAATCCTACAAGTTATTTTTTCTAAAAGATGCTCTTATTGCCCGAAAAACAAGATTGTCCATAACTTTCACATAACAAATCCAAATGGAATAAACTCAAGCTTCCCATGTAGATAAAAATACAATCTATATGAAACAAATTATATATATATATATATATATATATATATTTTTAAAGTTTTTTTGAGGATTTTTTCTATCCACCAAACTAAAATTTGGGCTTTTTGTACCATAACTTTTGCTCCCGAGCACCGATTGAAATGAAAATTATATTTGTTTGAAGCTAATAATTTTGAATTCTTTTTTAAGATAGAAAAACACATTAGCTTCAAACAAATATTATTTTCATTATTTTCATCTTCCTGTCTATAGAAATAAAAGTAGATACAAGATCAAAGGAAAAAAATAAATTAGTAGTAGCTCTAAAATGAAATTAAAATACACTAATTCCAATAGTGATATTTTTCTAATAATAAAATTGATCCTATAGAACTACTTTTGTCAAAAAAAATGTGGAAATTGAGCTCAAAATAGAATCCAATACCTTATTTTTTTCAAAAAGATGCTTTCATTGAACAAAATAAGATGCTCCATAACTCTCTTGTTACTCATCTAAATGGAATGACTTAAAGCTTTCTATTTAGACAATAATATAATCTATGAGAAACATACTTTAAATTTTTTTATTTTAAATTTTTGTTGAAAGTTGTGCTTAGGATGGCATAATTTTTTCTAATAGGCACCGATTAAAATAAAAATCTTATTTCAAGAAAGCTAATGTGTTTTCTATCTTACAAAAAAGTTTCAAATAATTGTGCTGAATATTGAGATTATAGGAACTTGCCTAAACTTTTATTTGTCCCTAGAGGAACAAGTCGACTTTAGGAGTTAAACACTTGAAGTAAAGGTGAAATGAATATAAAAGATTAGGACTTGGTGTTTCTTCATTATAATAAGAAGACTAGTATTAGTCCCTATGTCTATAATTAACATCCTAAAATAGGGCAAAATTCACTTGAAAAACTTGACTAGCTAAAATTTAATTTTTTTATTTGTTGTTGATATTTTTGCTTTTGGTCACCATAATATTGTGGTGAAAGGATGGTCTTGCTACAAAACCTAAATGATCATAGAATGTATGCAATGTTATCCAATTCTAGAATTGCATAATTTTATATCTCTTTTTCATTCATTTCTAATAGTGATAAGTTCACTTTTTTTTACCGAGTGTAATGTGGCATTGGACCAATTGACTTTCTTCCACCAATCACAACATAGAAAATGCTTTGACTACCAGCATCCTTTGGTTTTGACTATGCCCAATTCCTTGCCTAATAATTTACCAAGGTTGGAAAATGTGATATGGCAAGTATATAAAATAGAAAGATTCATTTTTTTCCATACAAATATCTTTTTGGAAAACATATTTTTCAAAACTATGGCATTTATTTTTAAGAACATTTCTTGCCAATCCTAACCATCCATGATATAGTATAAATCCACCCAATGCAATGAGCATTTAAAATCTTGAAATTATGAATTCTATTTATTTCAATGTGAATCTTCAAAGACGTTATTACTCGTTTGGTAACTAATCTTATTTATGACATAAGACTCACTATGCTATTCTATGAAAGGTTCATTACGGCAATGTAAGAAGCGCAACTGCACTACTTTTGAGTAAATGAGCTCATTGGCATTGTTAGGGTGTGGAAGTGGCACTTTTGGTGTGTGTGAGTAACAATTAGAAGTGACTTAGTGGCATGAATAGAGTCTTATAACTTATGGATGAAAAAACATCAAAGAACATAGCCACCTAGGATTTCAATGTTGTGACAATTTTATGATAATATTGTGGCCATTTTAGGATAATATTTAAGCTACGTGGTCCGATTGCATTCACATTCAAATGACTTCCTTTTGCAAACTATATGTCTTGAAGCCTAAAAAAAGAAACATGAACCAATTTGATGTAAGGTGGAAACACCTAAAACCATCCATTTAAGCAATTTGGCATAGTTGGAGGCACCTTTTCAAAAAAAATATTTTCTCAATATTAGCATTATCAAATCCTAATTCAAGTTGTTAGAAAAAATGAGGTGTCAATTTTTTTTTAAGATGGTCCATATATCAAGACAACTTAAAATATAGTCTTTTTTGTTTTCCAATTTGCACTTTGTTTTGGACCAAATTTTTAAATTTTTAGCACCTATCTCCCCCCCAATTTTGCCTTTTGTATTATACCATGAAAGAAATTTTGGCCGTGCTAGATAATATTTTCGTATTTATCTCATTGTTATGTGGACTATTGTGCAGCACCTTCACTAAAGGAGAGTCTAACATTGCATGTACTTCTTTCAAACATCGCTTTGATTGGGTAAAACCCTCGGAAAAGATAATTAGGACTAGGGGTGTTGTCCGGATAGCATGATCAATGCATTTCCAAGGATCTTGGCCTTTACCAATGGACATACAATCCAAAAAATGATGCAACCCAGCTCTTTTCAATACATCGTTTAAATAGCCCACAAAGCACGTCTTAGTGTTGGGGCCTCTATGACTTATAAAAATATCATAGTTTTCAAATTCATCTGTACAACAACCAATGATCAATCTTATGGACAAACCAACAATTCACCAATTTATATTTGGGATTGCATTCAAAATTTAGCATGGAAAAATTCCAAGTCATGATATTGAAAATTCATTAGGAAAAGAAAAGGTCATTGGTGATAGAATTCTCCGTGCCTTCAAGTGCATACAATTTTTTGGAATGCTCCACACCACCCTCCACAACACTCATCATGCCTTACCACTGCAAAATAGAAATTGGTAACTATGAGTTGAAGAACATAAGAAAATATTTGTTTATATTTCACCAACCCCATATAAGAAATGAACTACTTTCTCTTGCCATCTTTGAATCCCAAGTTCCAAAATGGATTTTTGTTAACACAATGTACATTACACCTGAAAAGAATCTAGAAGGTATGTGATTACTATGAAATGTTGTCAAATTACGTTTCTATATGTAGCACTTTACACATCATGAGTTACAAGATGTCAGGCTTCAACAAATGACCTCTTGATGCACTCTAGTTCTAAAAAGAGGGTAAAATTCTTCTCCCTTCTTGGTCCCACTATTCTTGGTACTTTTTTGTAGATTTTTTGGTCGGGTTCTAAATGACAAGATTCCCAATGCAAACCAATTTTGAAATTGAATATCTATTTTTTTTTCCTAATTTAATATATTTGGATATGAACAACATTTTTTGTTGGCTGTGGATTGTTGTGAAAGATGCCTTGCATCGACAAAAGCTACATCTATAATGAACATGAAAAAATATTGATTCTTGAGAAGTAAGCCAATGCTTCAATATCCAAGGTACTTTAAAAGGACACAACCTCTAAGGACCGGGGCTTCCATGTGGAGTTGAGGCTGGTGAAGTCCATTGATCAATGGTAGAATGGAGACTAAAGAAAACCAAACTCCCATTCCACCGTTCATCAGTGGGCTTCACCAGCCCCAACTCCACATGATTGGAAGCCGGCCCTAATACTGTACTTGTTTGATTCATACAATGAAGCATGTCAGATTTCGGTTCCAGTGATTGAAGTCTTCAAAAATTGTTTTGGATGAAAAGACAAGCCTTCGAGTCTTTGTTTCAAGTATCCTTAATGGTGCCTACACACAGTTCAAATACCAAAAAGACTGACAATCTTCGAAGCCAAAACTCATTCTTGAAAGCATATATTATGGTAGAATGCATTGCACAATACTTACAATATACTTTCAAGTTTCAGTGACTCCTGAATGTGAAATCAATCCAAAGGTAATCCACTGAATGCCCTAATTTTAATTTTGTCATAAGGTTCGTACTGATGCACAACATCTAAGTTACCGCTAATTTAATTTTCTTGCATAACTGTTTCATTTTTCAAATGGATCTGCAAATGGGGAATGCGTGACTTCATGAGAGACCCAATTTGAACCGCAAATGGGCTGTTTGGCCCCAAAATGAAAGTTAACAAATGTGGGTGTCTCCATCTCCAGCGTTCGGTCCTCAACTTTCGGCCATTTTGTTCTTATCTCATAAACTCTGGGTTAAAAAAGAAAAGAAAGAAGTGGGTGTCTCCACTTCAATGTACAATATCAAATCCATGCAGATCGTTTGACGGGGAAACTTGAAAGCAGTCAGAGGCCTCCTTGACGTAGCAATAAGTTAGAAACCAAAAAAGCCCCAAGGCCCCCAACGCTTTCAATCCAATTGATCATAGCCTGATTGATTTACGAGTACGATCGAAATATATGGACTGGTACGTGGCTAGGGTTTACGAGTTCTTGGTAAGGCATCATCATCTGTAAGTCCTTCACTCACTTGTTACTGTCATTCACAGAGGCCATGTTCCTGTATGATATAGCATTTGGGCTTCCCAATAATTAGTGAAAACGTTAGTTAAACACACACACACACACACTAATCCACTTCAATTCTGTGACTAAATCACAGCATCATGGTTCCTTGCATCATCACATTCCCTAAATTAGCACGCGCAAATGACACTCATGACCTACCAATTTTATTAGCAGTCACCATGAAATTATCACTTCGCCACCAAACATTAAACTTAGCATTATTTAAACCTAACTAAACAGAGGATTAAAACTCCGCTATTATCATCCGTGGCCATTCCTTGTCAGATGAATGAAAATGATCATACTGACTGACTGCCCTCACTGGCAGGAAAGCACGAATGCACCCATCGTCCGTGTCTGACACCGCCCGCCCGGATCAGTAGTGATTATCATTCATCCAATCCACCAATTCACTAGAGTAGTAGCCCGACGACTTTTCGACGACCACACACTGACATTCATCCACGTCGTTGTCTCCCTTCTTTAATGGAGGCTTTGGAGTCTCCCTCTGTTTTGGTTCAGCGTCTGGGCTGTCCGTTTGTTTGCGAGGCGATGTCGTTCTGAAGGCCGCTGCAGATTCCTCTCTGATTGATTGACCCTCTCTGATGAGTGTGTACCCGCGGGCGGAGCAGCAATCGGAATCACCAATTTCGGTGAGTTGACCGGCTTTAAGAGCTAGCGCTTGTTGATCGATCGATGCCGCTATGCGACCGACCGGAATTTTTTTTTTGCTTTAGAGATTTGGGATTGGACGGGTTTAATTGTCGCGGAGAATGGAAGCGGAGTCGTTCGGATAGCGCGATCGTGTCGACTACGGTATGGCTCCGTAAAATAAGACTTGTCTCTTCTTGCGAATACATAATGTGTGGAATATATATATTGCTTATACATTGACGACGTTCTTGGTTTGAGAAAAATTTGAATCGAAATTTCAAAAACTTGGATGAGGTTGAGAGATTCTCGAATCTTGTATTGTTGCAATCTTTGCACTGAGAGATTCGTGGTGTTCTCTGCGGTTTGTATAATTTTGAACGCGGTGTATTGAGTAGTAATTGGAAGACTGTATGGACATGGCTTCTCAAGTCGATACGCTTGTTGATCGATGCCTTTATGCGACCGGCCGGTAGCTAGGCGGATTTGCTTTAGAGATTGGGATTGGACGGGTGTAATTGTCGCGGAGAAGCAGAGTCGTTCGTTTTGCGCGATCATGTCGACTATGGTATGTCTCCGTAAAGTAAGACTTGTCTCTTCTTGCGGATAAATAATGTTAAATATTGCTTATACATTGACGACGTTCTTGATTTTGAGAAATTTGAATCGGAATTTCAAAAACTTGGGATGAGATTGAGAGATTCTCGAATCTTGTATTGTGCAGCAGTCTTTATACTGAGAGATTCGTGGCGTTCTCTGCGGTTTGTATAATTTTGAACGGCGTATTGTGTAGTAATTGTAAGATTGTATGGACACGGCTTCTCAGGTCGATACGTACGGTTTGCCTCGAGAAGACTCGTTTCCTCTTGTGAATGCCTTGCGCATAATGTGTAGATTATCCCGGGCATTGAGCTTCTCTGAATCGAAATTTCAAGATTGAGGCTGAGATGGCGTTGTTCTTGAATCTTGTGTTATGCGGTCTTGGAGAGAAATTGGAATTTCAAGATTGAGGATGAGATTGAGAGATTCTTGAATCTTGTGCAGTCTTTGTAATAAGAGCTTTGTGATTTTTTCTACGCTTCATATATTTTGAAGGGCTTCTGAGTAGTAATTTGTAAGACTGTATGGATTTGGCAGCTCAAGTCGACTCCAACACGTCTCGACAAGACTTGCTTCAACTTGTGCATGCTTTGCGAATAATGTGTAGACTTTTCGTCCGCATGGATCATCTTGGTTGGAGAAACTTGAATCGAAGTTTCAAGACTGAGGATGAGGTTGCGAGATTCTGGATTCTTGTATCGTAGTGTCTTCCTGGAGTGAGCTCTTTATGTGCTTCATTTAATTTGAAATGCTTCTTAGTAGTAATTGCAAGACTCTATGGCTTGACTTCTCCGTATGCATACTGCGTAGGATGCAGATTTTGCATTTCGCCTTGTGAGTATACATGCACTTTCGTGCAATTAAACGGAAGCCTCGGATGTATACTATCGCGTACGGTCGTGGCAGAGTCTGCCATCTGGACACGTGAAGATGTAAGTGGAGACATGGCTACCTTTGAGTCAAAGGTGTTTTGAAATCAAATCTGGTTGTACGATTTCTCATGCTCTGGAGAGTGATTATTCGTACTGGATAGAGTATTGTCTATATTTGTATGGGGAATGTGTGAAGTCGGAGAATTGTACCACTTGAGAAGTTTGATTCTAGAATCTGACATCGTGTTCTGCTTGCTGTGTAGGATTATTGGCCCGTAGGGTGTATTATTGATCGAAAGCTAAACTTGCTTTATCATTCCAGCCTGATTTGGTAGATGCTTGGCGAGTGTTGGCTAAGTGAAAATGGTAACGGAGGCCATGTTCATGACTAATCTAGGCAAGGATTTTCCCGGTTTAAAAGGGGAAGGACGAACAGAGCACCTGCGGGCATACGCCCTGCGAGCGGCCTCTTCAGGAATGTATACAGGTGTATGATTTCTGTTCGCTATGCTCACATACCGAATGTCCGGAAGTATGTAGTTCACTCAAATATTCTAAATTAGTTCACTGAGGTGGATTTCTCAGAAAAACTGTGTGTTCGTTTCTCATATCTGAAGACCTACAGCTACACTCCACTGTGAAGATAAGGCCTCTGAATAGATACACGGATGAATGTAAATTTTTCTAATCGTGATGCTGAAAAAACTTGATTAGTTGATTGATGGGTGGCTCCTGATTTTGGCAATGATGTATGTGATGATTCGCGTTGAACAGTTCAGGTAGTGAAGAAGATTTGGCCAGCATTTCTCAGGTTGTACAAGGTTGTACGCCCTGAAACATCGTCAGCCCAACTCCAACCTATGATTTCTTCGGCCTGCCTGGTATAGTTTATGAATCACTCAGAATCTGTGCACGCAATTAAACCTGATACATATTAAATGTGAATGTCGATTCAAAATTGTGGAAAGTTTGCGCAGAGGACACCATTTTAGTAAAGTAAGGGATGCATTGGGTTCTCGTTGTTTTCCTTCGTCATATCTGTCTTTCAAGTGCAGGTCGGACTTGATAACATTGTTCAACAAGGGTACGCAGATTTTCCTAATCAATCGCTTCGCCGGGTTGACGGTAACACCAACTTCGTTTTTTATTCAGAGCACTGCGTTCCTATTTTGGGACTGGATTGGTCTTAAATCAGCGTGAGTTGTTTTCCTGATTGTGTTCCAGCGCTGATCATCTCTGACGAGGAAGCTCTCATTGATCATCATTGTTAGTAATTATATTCATGATCAAATTCATGTATAGCATCCAGTGAACCTAAATCAGCTGTGTGCTTGTCTGTCGAGAATTATAATCAGCTCCATGTGCCACACCCGGGTGTATTCAGACCTAATGTATGTGTCGCAACCTGTCCAATCCAATGTCCTTGTCTGACATGAAGAGCTTGGCCTGTTATGGTGCTATCAATTGAAACCACACTCTGGAGAGTTCAATATTCGTCGGTGAAATTTGGGTCATCGAAGATGTCAGTGATTTTATGCATTGGATGTTTAGTTTGTGACAAGATGATATTTCTCGCATGCTGAATCATTTAGTGGCCATTTGCAAGCGTCGGACAGTTCTTAATAAGCTTGGGTACAAGACCAAACTGAAGTGATTCAAACCAGCCACGAAGACCTAAACTTCCATTAAAGTGGCGGTATTCCATTGCTTTTGCACTTTTCAGGACGAGCAGCCTGAAACATAAATCTATTCATGACCTAACCTTTTTGGAGCTTTGTGTAGATGTATGTCACAATGTTTGACACCGGAATTGCGCCAATTTAATGAAATTGGCTATCCTATGTTGCGCTCTTGAATGTTTGAGTTTGTATGAGGAAATGCAGATGCCATCTCTCATTATTTGCTCCTCTTTGACGTCACCTATCATCTGTTCATGGCTCCAATTGGGTTAATACAATGGAAATGCTAGCAATTAGCGTGTTCTTTTCAGCACGGCTGCTTTGTGAATTAACTGAGCTCCACAACTTATCATGTCCAATCCTCAGGCATCACCAACAACCTATGCACGTGGGTGTCGGGGCAATTCTGGATCGTCAGTGAACTCTCACGGCTTTTCAAGAATTTCAGGTATGTATACCATTACCGTGATATTCGTCTGATGCCTGTGTGTAGACAAGTGTTATCCGTCATCTAGCAGCTTTTCGCAGCATGTCCAGGAAATTCCCGCATGTGATTCCAGTCCTCGTTTGATGTTGCTGGTGCACGCTCTCTATGTTTTTCCGTGTGAATTTATTGTCAATGATTGCTGTGAGCAAGGTTTCAAGTTGAATGAACTGACTGAGAAACGTTTTATTGTATGTTGCGAATACAGGTCAAGTATTGAAGGTAACCAGCGGTGCCAACCGGACATGCCGGACAACCGGACATAACCCAATCTTCCAATCATGTAACTTCGTTGAACAAATTGCTGTTCGACCTCTTTATTGTGTGTCATCTTATCTCTTGTTTATCAGCATTTGAGTGAATCATTTTAGTTGCTAAACTGCAAGACAGAGCAATCGCCTTGAAAGCAAACATATTAATCTAAATTCTTAGTCCATCATGTATGCAGAGCACGAAGAAACAAAAATTTAATTTGCGAAGAAGACCCTCAGAAGAGAAAGTCTAAAGCGGGCACACGTGAGTTCCACGTGAGTACTTGAGTACACAGCATGCTGCCATTAGCAACAGCTTTACTTTGTCAGCAGATGAGCAGATGAGCAGATCGCTCCAATCGCCAGTTGGGTGAGCCAGAGAATGAATGACTCTGAAACTGAGTCACCTCTGCGTGCGACTCTGTACAGGATCACACATTGCTGATCACCACTCAAAATTTCACATGATGGTTCCATTCAATCCGTTGCCTTTCATCGTCCTCGCCTTTTCGACTTACCAAGCTTTCTGAACCACAGGGAGATGGTCAAAGGGTTCCTACACTCTGAGCTGCACGGCTTGCTTTGGGTCCACCTGAAGTGTTTTTCTTTATTTGTTTTTTTGTTTTTGGAAGCAAAAAGATCATGATTAGGGACCTATGCCAATGCTTCTCAGCCATTGGAGCCACGATGCTGCAGCAGCGAGTGCTGGAATGTTAGGACTGCTGAGCACGTTTAATCCTATTAATGCTTTCATTATGATCATCGGGAGGTTGATGAAGACTTATGAAATAGTCTTTCTGAGTCGTAACGTCGTAACTTCATTTGCACTTTGCTGGGGTCAAAGAGCTTACTGACATAAGCGAATGCACGAAAGAACCATATGTAATTTATGTACAATTCATACCGAGTATTATGCAGAACAGATTGAAGTGGACAGACAGGAAGCGCAACGTCAGGCCAAGTACCAGATCAGGTGCAATATCAACGGCAGCAGGATCATCGATCACAGTGGACATGACGAGGAATTAGGTACTGCTCCTGACTGCTTGTCATTTTTGTCAATCTCTCCAGGTAATTAATCTCGCGTGATTCACTCTGTTATTTGATTCTTGATGAAGGATTCTCGAAGGAATTCGATGATCACTCCGATTCCAAATCTCTTCCAGAACTTCTTAATTTCAACAGCATTACCTGCGACAATTTCATCCAGACAATGGAGATTACTTCCTTTAACTAATTGTGGCTGCAGTGGTGGAGAATATCGTTGTAAAATTGAGCTCTGACTGTGTTCATGCCATCACAGAGTTCACAATTAAGAATCCATTGGGTTGCTTGATGTATGAGAAGTGGAGGTGGCGGCCGTGGCGGCACTCGCTTTTCTGACCCACGATAGATACGATATAGCACCCAAAGGGCGCGGATTTTTCCAATGCACAAACGCGAAGATCAATCCCAGCAGCACGGAAACGCTTCCCACGACCAAGTAGGACAACCCGAGAAAGTCGTTGCGGCCTCCGATCCAGCTTGTCGTCGATAAGACGATCTTCTTTCTGCCCCGAAATCCATACGTGTTGTACAAGTTGTTGATGTTTACCGTGAGTTGAGTTCCGGGCGGGAGATCGGTCTCGATGCGACCATAGAGTTTCCTGAACGTCGGGAAGGCGGCGATGTTCATCCACACCATAAGGTTCTCGTTCATGCTCAGGGGCTGGCTGCCGTTGAGCCAGGCGCCACCGATCTGGGACGCATTCGCCACCGTGGTGCGGTTGTTGTTGATGAAGTTGAACGGGAACACCGTGTTGTTGAAACGCTCCTCGCGGTCGGCGGCCCATGAGATAGCGGTCTGGTTAACGTAGAGCGTGCCAGGTTCGCTGTAGAACCCGTTTGTGGAAAACTCGAAGGTGTCGTTGAAGAGCGTCCAGGCCACCATGCCGCAAGGACACACCACTTGGCCGTTCACGACGTCTTCGGGTTTGCAGTTGTCGAGGTCGGAGTCCGAAGGACGCAGCCCCCGGAGCTGCCGCTCGCTCACGCTCATCACGTACCGGCGGTGGTTCTGGTAGTAGTTGCCGAGCTCGTAGTAGACGTAAATAGGCTGCTTCATGTGTCTCGTGACGTCTATGACGATGGTGCAGTTCTTCCGCTTGTTGTAGTCTTGCATGAACGCGGATTTCTCCTCGTCTGTGACCAATGGGTTTGCGGGCGTGGCGTATTTCATGATGCAGAATGTGTCGTACCGAAACACGAGCTCGACGACCGACCAGGAAGCTCGCAGTGTGAAGATTCCGATGGGAATGCAGATGGCGCCTAGCAAGAAGAAGACCAGAATGATACCCTTGGGCGTCAGCAAGGGCTTGCATGAGCCGAGCTCTTGTTGCGAGAATTTCGTGTACTTCGGCCGCCTCGACTCTCGACTCTGTCTCTGTTGTGCCTCCTCCTCCTTCTGCAACCGACGTAGAAAATCCCCACCTCCGGTACTGGCCATGGCTGCTGGCAATATATCAGCCACTCAACGATCTGAAACCCTAATTTTTCCCCTTTGTGCAATATCACCATAAAAGAGCAATTTTGACTAGATCGTTTCTGAAACAGAAGACAAACACATTCGAGAGGTGGTGGCCATGAATTGAAGGAGGCCTCAGTAAATTCGGGAGTTGTGAAGCGTGAAAAAACGCTAAATAATTTGCTTCCAAACTAAGGAGGCGGACATCAACATGTTCTTGGGAGCTGTAGGAAATCCTAATCTTGCCTGGTTGAAGCTACAGTGATACCCGCAAAACATATGCTAACCCTAGCATACCTCGCAGAACTGGACACCTACCCTGAGTAACGCAAAACCTGTCTCAACGTCATGTGCAGTGAACGTCTCAACCCTGCTGGTTAGGGACTTAGGGTTTGCTTAGGTTTGTTTTTACAGCTTTGATGATAGAGCCTCTGTCACAAAAAGGTCTGGATACATGGTCAGTCTCATACTCAAGTAAAGGTCTTTGTTCCAATTTTTCCTCGCAAGCTGGGTGGCATCCGCCAAAGCTGCATCAAACGTTGCCGCAGCAGTTGGGTGAACGGCATCGAGAACCCCGAGCTCCTGGGCTGCTGCTGGAGTGAGCTTGGTAGCTCGCAAGACGACCTCCTTGAACGCACGCGGTTGCAATTTGTACCGAATGAGGGTCATGATACTGGGCGGCATCAGAATGCGGACGTCCATCTCGCTCATGTACAGTAATCCCGGGCGGAGGTTCATGTGCCGGTGATCATGAGCTAAGGCAAGGATGAACCCCCCAGCAGCGGCGTGACCACAGATGGCAGCTATGGTGGGAACATTCACTCTCATGAAGCACTCCAGGAGCTTGTTGAAAGCTTCAGACAGGGGCTGCGCGCGCGTGGTGGGATCTTGCTCCATCCATGCGAGGTCCAACCCGTTAGAGAAGAACTTGCCCTCGTTGGTCGTCACCAGAGCCTTCGCGTCGGAGCTGTTGACAATGGCCAGGCAGTCCATGATTTCATTGCAGAAGTCGGGGTTGAGCCGATGCTCATCCACATCGCCCTTGAAGCGCAGGACATACACATCGCCAATCCTTTCCAAGCTGCACATGGTTGCTGTTGCTTCAATTCACTGAGGGATCCCACAAGGAGTCAGGCGTATTCATTTAATAGGCAGGTACGAAAAGTTGATCAAAAGCGATTACTCCCGATCATAGGTGAAGACAAGAATTCCAAATCATCACAAGATCAGGACGAAGCCTTACGGGCAGCAAAGTTCGCGACTTGGAGCTCCACAACAATCGGCGAATCCCTTAAAAGCTTCAGAAGTAGACATTCCTATGGCTGTAAAGCCACATCAAATCAATTTTCAAATCACGCAACAAGATGGCGGTTCACCTACCAATAAAGGGATTTTTCCACTCAAGTTTTGCAGTCAACAGCACCTGCATGAGAAAAAGGTAGAATCGCGGTTGTTTCGAAGTTGCAGAGTTTGACTCATTATGCTATCCAGTTTTTCCCGGGTCTCAATCTTCCGGTGGTCTTCATCTAGAAATGGCCAGGTCAGGATATCAACGCCGGATTTCAGCCATCCGAATCCCACAAACTCGATGCGGAGATGATTTCTGCGTGAGTTTCATAGTCTTGGGGTTTAAAGTCTTCAGTAGTCTGAGACTTGCTATGACGTGATCTCTGCGTAGGTTGACTTGTTTGCATTGAAGACAGAATTTCAGAGCTTTGAATCATAATCAGCTCTGAGTTCATGAGCTAGCTTGTTGTCATTCTAAATTTGTGAGAAACTGTTGCTCACTTTGGTCTAATTTTTGTAGCTTGCTAACTTGCTTCAATCTTTGGTTTAGATATTCAGCTGGTAAATTGGAAATCAGCGGGGAATACGATAGTTCCTCTCTTGTTGAAGCACGCAGCAGTTTGCAAAAGCATCAGGTGATCGCTTGCATTAAGGATTCATCTTAGTTTCATTGCCGTTTTCATTTCATCTTGCCATTTCATTCTCAATTTTGAATTGTCATTTCTTTTCCGATTGTGAGTTTTCTTTTTGTTATCATACGTGATTTTCCAGTTCACTTTCATTTGTGAGTTTGTAGTCATCTCATTTCTAGTCATGAATTCCCATTTCGTTCTCATTTATTCATATTCATATGTGAATTTCCATATTCAACACTCGGATCTTAGTAACGATGCCCATGTTGGAAGATTTCAATTTCTCTTATCAATTTGATCAAGATGTACTCTTACATTCATTCCAGCATTCTTGCAGACACGAAATGCTGCTGTTCGGAGACACTGCGGTAGTTTTTTCTTATAAGTCGGAGGACCACTTGAGGCACTCCTGATGTGAAGCTGGATGTTCCAATATGTGTGCGTGATCGCATGGTGAACTGGATCGATAGCAAAGAACGTTCATTTGGAGATGAACGTATCCTCAAAACCCAAGGCAGTGACCATTGTCAAACGTAGCTCTCTACTCTTTGCAAATTCAGCCAATTTCTCATCGTTCCCTCCATTGCCCTGTGTGATCTCAACATTCCGAGCTATGGGGTGAGTGTTATGATTGGTACAACAAACCAGTGTAATGTAAGTTTTCTAATCTCTTAAGTCTACAGAAATTCCTCCTCTATTTGTCCTTATGATGCCTAAAAATGGAGATTTTTCCACTTCATTATTGGTTGTGATACCTAGGGTTCTACCTCATTTTTCGTGCTAAATATTGTAGAAAATATATCTAATGTTAATGTTGGGGGATTCTGGCTGCAGATATGCAAACAGTTTTGGTCCGGGAATGGTCAACTACTGGTTTGGATACATAGATGAGTTCCGACATTGTTCTGATGGATGAGTTGTGTGTCAGAATCGAAGTTTATTGCCGAGCAAGGCCATAACTTCGTCACAGCGTGCATGATATGATACTGTATCTAACTCCGCTTTGTGTTTCCTGGCCACTTTGGACTTCAATGCTGGGATATGTGCAGGAGAGTCGCAGCTAGACCGATATATTTTGAACTGGCAACCAGAGCATTTGAATTTCTCAACATTCATATAGCAAATGTTCCATATTTGAATTTATAGCAAATTTATAGCAACATTCATATAGCAAATCCTCATTTGAATTTATAGCAAATGTTCCATATGCCAAGCTTAGGCCTGTGTACGTCCTGTGCGGATCTCCAACGGGGAGTAGTAAGCATGGAAACACGGACCTTGCTGGATAGGTCGATCGGCTCAAAAGTAATCAACACGAGCGTGACGAGTCCGATCCGGTTCCAGCTTCAACGTTCAATTTGTGATGCACTATGTGCAAATAGCAGCCCAGATGTGACTGCATGATGCATAATTGGTCATCAGAAAAAGGGTGAATAGGGAATGGTAGTCTGAGGCAGCCATGTATCAGCTTGCAGCAGCCGTTGAGCAGAGAAGCTTTGCACTTGCTGTAATGACAGCTGACTGGACCAAGGAATTCGTTGGGTCATGTTTTCAGCTCCGGGACCGTAGCTGTCGTACTCAGCGTCCAGGAGAGTGTCGAGGGCAAACGAGCCGTTCCATGCCAACCAGCCTTCTGGCTGAAGAGTCAGAGAGAAGAACGTGAAGACGAATACAGTTCTCGAGTAGGTCTTCCATGGCCGGCCTAAGTAGACACGGTGCAGTCCAGGGTCAGCTCGTTGCAGGGCATTATATTCTGGAGTGCCGTCCACCGAGCAATTCTGGAACACCAGAGCTGTTTCCTGACCTGGGTCAATCCTACCCTGCAGAATCACACGAGGACATCATTTTGCAGCTACTAGTGTATGAATTGCACTGATCTAAGAGTTGATTACCCCAATTATATCATCATTTATAAGGGGGTTGAGTTACCTGTGCTGTCAGGGTGCTGGTAGTAGCCGTGCCCATAAGACCTTCCCGCGGCCGCACAAGGATATGGCATGTTTGAAAGATGGCTGCGGAATTGCCAAAGATGAAATCCACGGTGCCAGCGATGATGCAGTCTTTGTAGAACTGTCGCAGCGAATGTGTGTACAAGGAATCTTGGTTGCCCAGGATAGAGCACTCCTGGAATGCCGATCGGTCGCTCGCCACTCTCAGTGCCACCGCTTGGTGCTGCTCTGGCCCGGCCGTGTTCTCAAAGGTAATTCCCCGTGCAATGAAGCCAGCTCCATTCACGGCTGCATTTCATCAGGACCAGGATTATAAGAACCAGAGTGATGGAGCGAATATCAACTACTTCAAAATCGAGGGAACATGTATGAGGCATTATGTATATTACTCACCAACGGTGGCAGACAACCATGTGGTAATGCCCGGCGACTGAACATGCAAGTTTCCTGTTATGATGGTCATGTTGCTGCCATCTCCGAGAAACATGAGGTTTGTCTTCTCCTTTGGGATGCGCACAGTCTCGTTGTACACCCCTGCTTTGATGTAGATTACATATCTGAGCATAACATGTTCACCGTTAATATCTTTCAAAAGCTCATGGTCAAAGGGAATGCATGGTTCAGAGACTCAAATTAATTCATTATTTTTCATTTCATTCTCATTACCAGGTGTGAATTCTCAATGGATTTTCATTTGTGAATTTCCAACCATGAAATTTCATTCCATTTCCTTTTGTGGATTTCCATTTCAAATCGACTCAATGCAATGCAGCCCACCTTGTTGGACTCCAAGAAGGCGCCTGATCGACAACGTCTTGGATACTGCAATCCAGCGCCACCGTCACGTGCGGTGTGAGCGGAATATCGAGCTCCTTATGGACAATAAGTGCTCGATTGATTTCGTCCATCCACTTGGGGAAGCTCTCCGAGTCATTGCGGATCAATTGTTGCTCTCTGCTTTCCGGTGGCGGTCTCCACAACGTCGCATCAGGACCGTAGTAAAGTGTGGCATCCACAAGGGCCAAGGAATTGCTGATGAGCTCCACCGTGAAGTTCCCCCGTCCTGTCATCTCTTTGACAAATTCAAGCGTTGCACGGAACGGCGCGAGGCCGTAGTAGCAGTCGTTGCTCTGGGTCAAAGCGCCGCTCAGCCAGGCTTGAATATCCTCAAGCGCGCCTGTAGCGAATGCTGCGTGCGAGCTTTGCACGTAGTATGCTGCCAGGTCCAGAAGCTCGATGCACCCGGCGGACGCGGCTGTGAGATTCTGGTTGTTGGCGGTAGGTACGAGCGTGGCCAACGTCTGGGCGTCGTCCAGTCCCATATGCATTGAGCGCTCCATTGCAATGGCGGTCAAGACCTCCACGAGAGCCTGCGGGGTCGATACGTTCTGCGAACGGTTGTCGAGCAGCAAGGCGTGGAGACAGGAGGTTGGATACCTAGAGGCGGAGCACACCAGCTGGATGTTGTCATAGGTGTTCGGAGACAGGAATGGTCCTTGAGTTGGAGCCTGAGTAGGAGCTGGAGCTGGTGCTTGCCGAAGCTGCTGTCTCGACAATTCAAGCATTCGTACTGGACTAGAATGAATATCTCTTTGAGTTGTTGCATATTGTTTGCAATTCGATGGGACGAAGGAGTTCGCAAGCAAAGAGAAGAAAAGGATAATGAAGGGAGCTCTCGCCATGGACGCTACTCTGCTTCTATGGGAGGGTTTCTGTTTCATCATTAATGCGAGAGCCCTCGGCCCTCAAACTTCAGAGCGAATTGGCAGGGACAATTTCCGGATCTTGCTCAAACTCCGATTCAGATTGACCTTTCAGCTTGCGAACTAAGTCCTGGGTGAAGCTCTCCAAGCAACAGTCTGCAAGCAATTCAATGAGTCAGGCCCTGCGTTAATTCCAAGGTCCTGTTTTTGCTGGATAGTGAAGATTGCGAATCCAGCACTGCGGATGAATCGATCCGCAATACCATGGAATCGTTTCCGGGAACATATATGCAATTATACTATCATACCTGATTTCCGCAACCCGAATACCGGTATGACTTTTCTGAAAATTATGGGATCTCCACAAATCCGAAGTCGCTCACCCTCCAGCTACCCAACCGGCTAGTTTCCCCTCGATCAACCAACACGTGGCGCGCATCCCCTGTTCGCGAAATTACTACAAAATTAGTGGCGCTCCAGCTCAATCCTTGCCCCCTCAATATAGTTTCCCTATCTCTGCAGCTTCAACAGCTATTACCAGCTCTGGTTTCATGAAACTAAAATCGCATCAGGTATGCTTTCATAAACACTAGTGCAGCCCTGTGTCGTTGCCACACCCAAAACAAAAGTAAAAGTCATTTAAAAAACCAAAAATAACTCAAAAACTCATAACTTTCCCACAGTAGGTCCAAATGCCACAAAACTAAGCCCATGTATCCCTCCTTGCCGAGGGCTTTCCGACTGTACCAAGCACGCCACCGGGGGATGCACAGTCCGGGAGATCTCAACGTGACAAACAAAACAAACAAACAAACAACTTGTCTTAAGGTATGGATAAACATATTACTCGTATAAAATAAAGTTGATGAACGTGTCAACTGGCAGATATAGCCAGCCTGGCTTCATGAAACTAAAATCTTAACTGGACTCATTCCAGGTACTTTGATCATAAATCGTATATAAAAAAAAGGGTAAAGTGATGGATCACTCAAGTGAAAACAAATATAGGTCGTAGGAGACTAAGAGGGACTCAAGTCCTGAGATCCACATCAAAGTGCTCGTTACCAATTTTATCATCGGTCATACGTTCTCCAGGTTGTATGAGCATCGTGTGAACCTTCTGGCAGTTCTGCATGCGGTTAGAACTGTCACCTTCTCCAGTTCGCCTGCTTCCAACAATTGACAGGCAAATGAGGCCCACGAAGTGCATGACATTACTCTTTTGATGGTAACACTAGTGTTGTGACCTCCAGCAACAACTTCTAGCGTCACGTTCAGCTCAACGTTGGATGTGTGAATGGATGCGAAACAGGGAAAAGTGAGTTCTAATCGGTGTCTTGAATCACAGCAAGCAGGGGTGGAAGGAAGCAGTTGGAGGCCACACAATAATGGAGGGTGGAATGCAAGGTGTCACGGCAAAAAACTCTTTAGGGTGGTCGCATGTTCTCAAGGGAGGAGGCGGTAACTTTTGGATTTTTGAGCCTACAATCGAAGAGGGACGGAATCCCCCCCCCCCCCCCCCCCTTCATTATAGTGGAATAGTCTGCGAGACTGCAACTGAATAATCATAAAAAGAATAAAAAAATAATCATCGACAAGCTTGAGAACGTGCCATGTGGAGGTTGTCCAATCACATGTATACCTCAAGATATTTCCTTTGAATACACTGAAATGTGACATTACAGAGCGTCGTAATAGAGAGGTTTGTATGCACATTGGCTATGCGTGCTGAACGCATGATTACTGCGATTGTTCAATGCATTGGGTAAAAAATCATTGTGACCCACAACGAATATGTCCTAGGAAGATAAAAACTACTCTGCAGCTTTTCAAGGTGATAAAAAATGTCACATTAATTTGAAATGTCTATACTACTACTAGTCTTGTAGTCTTTCATGATTACAATGGACCACAATATAGTAGAACCTGTTTTAATGCATAGAGTCGGGACTATGCACTAAGAGAGGTTCTGTCAGAAGTTTGGCTAATGTGGCCTCTCACTATGGGGCCTCCAACTACTGTTCACAAATATCACGACCTCTCTTAGTGCATATATGCACTAAGACAGTATGCAATAAGAGAGGTTCTACTGTATTTGGTGTATTGGGGTTGCTAATGGCTATGCTTCTAGTGGTACCTGGTAAGACTTGCTTGAGATGCGCGTCTTGTTGGCATTAGCGCTCATAAGAAAGGTGACAAATCCAACATTAGATTAAGAAGTAAGAGTCCATTGGACCACCAATTGTGAGGGCAAATCATGAAAATTAATGACCTGAATTTTGGATTTCCTTTTCAAAATGAATTTAGTTAAAGCCAGAATAGCCACTTGGACTCTTCAGACCAATAAGCTCCAAAGTAATGTCCATTTTCAATTCATACCACAAACTATATAATTTGTTTCTATTCTAATTTCTCTCATTCCTTCGTCATTTTAAGGTTTGTATGTTTTAACATGATCCTTGGTTTTAAATTTGCAGTCTCCCCCCTTGATCCTCCCTTGACTTCACATCCTCTGGCTTTGATGTCATTGATGATTTCTTTGGAGTTGCTGCTGGACGGGTGCAAGATTTTTGAACCCGGATTATGGAGGAGATAACTAGGGTCGAGGAGCTAGGCTTGAGCTCCCATGAAATTCTCATCGTTACAGGTGGGTATGTGGACTCGGTGCAGAAACTCTCTTCTAGTTGAGCTGCTCTTCTGTTTTCAGAAATGAGTTCTTCTGCAAACCTTGTGGTTGAAGTGGTGGTCTATGGGTGTTTAATGAGGTGTTAGTATGAGGAACTCACTTAAATTGTACGTTGAAGGTGGCTTGTTCTGAACAGAGACACATCATGTCTTAATTAAGTCCAGATGGTCGCCCTCTGAGCTAGCTAAAATCTTAGTGCAGTCTGGTTTCTGGATACGGCAGCTCTGTGATGTGAATGCGTTTACTAGTCGATCGATGTATAACAATGGAATGCACACGAATAGTTACAAGTTCTAGAGTATTCAAGAAGACACAGGAATTTGTATCTCGAGACTTGTTCTACAGAAGTTTCTTGCGCTCTTATGAGGCATCTGTCTACTGCAGTGATACAGGCAATACTGGTCTCGTTACTACCAATTTAATTCTCTCATTCTCTGATGGTCTTCATGGAATTCCCTCAAATGACCTCCTCAAGGCTCTTGCTTCTTCACATCGAGAGGGTACTGCCAGTGCCAGAATGTTTTACGAATATTTTAGCATGATACCAGTTTGGTTCGTCTGAGTCGCTAATTTTGCTTATACAGGACTATGAGCTGACGCACTCTTTATGCGGAGACCACATTCTACGCAACGAAAATAAACGTGCTATTCACCATGAGCATGGCTCTTGCACGAGTTGAACAAGTCCTGGGATCGATCCACGCATTATGAATAATGAACCGTCTACCCCTGAGAAGTAAACATGCTTCTGGAATCATCTTCAGAGGAATCAAGGAAGATACATTGATAGGAGTCTTATGACAAGACTAACAACCGAAAGTAGCACAAACGGCCAGCTGCACTGAGAAAAAGTGACAATCCTGCTCTAAGCATGCCCTGGCAAGGCTTTTGACACAGAGGAGATTGAGGGTGAGCCATCTTCCACGTCCTCGAACAGCAAGTCCTTGGATCAGGGCATCAGGACGTCCGAGGGAGGATGACCACCAATGAACCCTTCTTCATCTTCCTCCATCTGCAAGGTATCCAAGAAGTTGGGCCTTGGCACGGGAACTTCCACGGGCACTTCGCCTTCCAGCATCTGCACCACCCGAGCCATGGATGGACGGAGTTGCGGTTGGTCGTTGATACACCAGAACGCCACCAGCAGAGCTCTTTGCACCTCCTCAGGGTTCACAATTCCGGTGAGGGAAGGATCCAGCACATCCATGAAGGAGGCGGTTTCAATGAAGGGGTAGGCCCAACTTGGGAAGTACAAGTCCGTCAGCTGATGACTGACGGAAGAAGTCACATTCCGCCGCCCACTGAGGAGCTCCAACAGCAGCATGCCGAAGCTGAAGACGTCACTCTTGGAAGTGACGGGCATCTCCTGGTTGGTCCACGCAGGGGCAAGACACTCACAAGTGGAATTGGTTTGGATTGGTTCCCAGCCCAGCATGATGCTGGAGAGTCCAAAATCGGCCACTTTGACGCATAACATGGAATCCACCAAGATGGTTTCAGGCTTCACGTTGCCATGGACGAGGCTTGGATGGCACTCGTCGTGCAGGTAGGTCAGAGCTTGGCCAGTTTGAATGGCAATTTGGAAGCGCGGCCTCCACTCCAGCACCACGGATTTGGATTTGTCGCGCTGGAAGAGCAGTCCATCCAGGGAACCGTCCTCCACGTGCTCATAGACAAGGACTCGATGCTCTGCCTCGGCACAGTACCCGAGCAGGTTGACCAGGTGAAAATGGTGTATCTGTCCGATGATGTCCACTTTATTAATGAACTCATTCGCCTCGTATCCCAATCCATGGAGGACTTTGACAGCGACATCCGTGTGGTCGTTTGGGTCGCCGATGTGGCCCTTGAAAACGGTGCCGGACCCTGAACCGATTCCGATGTCCATGGCGAAATTGTTGGTGATGAGTTGGATGTCTTCGAAGGTGAATCGAACTGGAAGAGACGCATCTTTGCCAGTAGCCCATTTTTTCTGTATTTCGAGCAAACGGGACTGTTTCATCTTCCCTGCAAGTGAAAATCCGGCGAAAACACAGAGCACTAATCCGAGCATGAAGGTGCCTGTGCCGAGAGATGATGCCACGAGATTGACTTTACTACTCTCGGAGAGACCGGAAGAATCTCGGTGAGGCTGCACCGGGACTCGCATGAAGAACGTGCGGTTGGCCCCAGATTGACCATTTCGCAGGATGCCTCTTTTGAGCCAACATTCAGCTACGCTTTCCAGGGGTAATCGGACCAAGGCAGCTTGGCAGTAGCAGTCAGATAAGCAGCTCTGCAGGCAATCCTCCAATTTCATATTTTCGCTGTACATGTAGTCACCGGAGTATTGATAATCAATGAACTGAACGGTAACCAAGTTGTTTATGCTGCACAGGGACTCCGAACCGAGGCGGGAACATCCTTGCCTTGGATCTACGGGGTTCACAAACTGGAATCCTACAGGGCAAGTGCACTCTCCGCGGTTGCTGCAGAGCGCAAATGGACCACAATAACTGAAGACCTGGCAGACATCCTCGATGGCTTCCCACTCCACCCCCCAGGCGGAGCTTCCGTTCGACCAGCTGTACATGCGTAAGTTGCCGTCGGCATCCAGGGTCAGCCGGAGCAGGCGAGTCGAAACCAGATCTGCTCCAGACTTGCTCTCTCCAATCAAACTGATCTTACTCAAATCTTGGCTGACGGATTGAAACTGTCCTTGCTTTGTCAAGAAGACCGACGAAGCTACCGTTTGGAAGCTCCAGTAGCTCAAATTGGAGGGATGATCTAGAGTATAGTAGATTTCAGTGGTCGACAACCAAGATGCATTTAATGTGCTCAGAATATCCCAATTCAGAGAATATGGGCTGTCACTCCAGTCACCGGATGCTCGCCATGCTTTCATACTCCCAATACTATTTGCTGTGTAGCTCTGATTAGGCAGCAGCGTGTCTGTGGGTCTGTCAAAGCTCTGCCACACCACATCGTTGGTGCTGTTGACGACCACAAGATTCCCTGTGTCGAGGATGGTGGCCTTGGTCCCGTGGAGCTGCAACAAAAACCATATCTGCGTCAGATGCTCATCATTCTTAGTCGCCCACAACGATAAGCATATGTTTGACTAATTATCAAATTAATGTGTCTCTGGAAGGATGTCTTACTCGAGCAGTGCTGGAAGTCCACATGAGCTGTGGAGAGCCGATGTTGTCGTGCACTTGAAGATCCCCCTGTGGCGACAAAGACAAGTACGCATTCTCGCTCAAGGCCAGAGCTCTGTCCGGAAACCACACCACTGTCTTGGCAGGCGAAGTGTGGGCATACCAAATGGCGAGCGTGTAGACAGGGCTGGACACCTCCGACCGAATTGCAGAGTAGAATCCAAGCTCAAACACTCCTCCTGGCGACACCAGTGTTTGGTTGGAGAGCAAAGTGGAATTGAGTTGCATACTGCTCTGTGATGCTTGACAGACTACTGGCTTTATCACTACGACACAGGTGAAGAAGACTCCAAGTAGAAAGGCCGGCAATCTTGCGTACTCACGACATGATCTTGTCTTCGCCTTGAAGGGCAAACATTGGCACTTGGCTGTCTGCATCTTCGAAGGAACGATGTGTAATTCACAGCTTCGCCACCAGCTTGATTTTCCAGGTAATATGCAATTTGAATTTTCACGAACGATGCTTGATTTTCTAATTTATAATTTATGTTAAAAACAAAATCTATGAACGATGTTTCCGTTTTGCTGAGTTAACTTGCCTAAATACAACAAGGCAGTGGAGAGAGGTCATTCAGATTCAGGCTAATGAAAAAAAAATTCATTGCTGGAGTCGTTGTTGCCAATGGTCAGTATGTCGATACTTTACAAGACTTTGTTTCAGGGATTTTCTAAAGAGACTGTGATGACATGTGCATGATGGTTGCTGAAGAATCATATGTTGATACTTGGGATAAATAATGAAACAGGCTTTGCAGTCTTGCACCTGTGCCCATGAATAGAGACCAGATAAGCTGCACCAATGTTCAATCTCAGATTCCTGCGTCTTGAGTCCGTTTCATTATTCATTATAAAAGATATTCAATCCCACGACCCATGTCTTATGTCCTCTTCATTCATTACAAAGATGCTCAGTTATGTACTGAGAAACTTAAGATCTTCAATTCCATACGTAATTGCGTACATAGTGTCCTTTCTCATACATAGTGTCCTTCAGGAAGTCTCGTCTTTATCCACATCTTAGAAATAGAGATTTTCTTCATCGTCCTATACAATCTTAGTATTCCACGACCCATGTCTTGGTTTTATTTATCATCATATGTCAATTATCATGTCCATACTATAACATGATTTATCCCACATGTTTGATTCCTTTCCATCTTCACTACAAAAGTCTTTTATTAATCCCTTGTCTTGCGTGCTCAATTTAGAATTAGACTTCTCTTCCTATTGACTTCAAGCTCCAGGCTTGTGGTTTTATAGTGATATTGTCAAGTTGTTATAATGCCTACGTTTTGTATTATTTCATCTACATTATCAAAAGTGCACTTTGAACTAACAAGTATTGTATACAAAAATTGTAGCATCTTTGACTAAACTACTTTTCAAACTTTGGATATAAGACAAATAAGATAAGACAAATGAAACTACTATAATTTACATGAAGGTGTACATGTTACAATTTAATGAAGGTATAGTTATATGTTTGTGACTCTCAAGGTTGGTATAAATTAATTACAATTTGCAATGTTGAATTAGATCTTGTTTTAGTGAAAGATGTTGAAGTTTGGAAGAAATTTTGATCCATAAGTTTCAATAGGAATCACCTAGAATTGTATAAATTAGCTAGAAATAGTTACCCTGAGTTGTATGTCAAAAATCTTTTAAAGAACTCTTTTAAGCTTGAAATGACATCATTGGTAAGAAGGAAATTGTTTATTTACAAAATGTTTACACTAAGGCCTATACCATAATTTACCCTTGGAGAATTGAAATACATTCTCTATAATGAGGCTGCAAAGAAAATGAAACTTACTAACAATGTATGAGTGCAAGTTACATCAAGTGGATTCAATCAAGTAGCAAAATCCATAACTTGGACATCATAACTTAGACATCACTTGTATAGGTTTTATTTTTATTGAATACATGTTTCCCAAAATGACGCTTTTGAGATTGATGAAGAAGTCTTTTAACCCTAAAATTCAAAACAATTTAAAAATAAGTTGCTCAACGGACGACTTGATGTAGGTGAGGTTTTGGTTCTTTTTTGGTGAAATTTTTGGGATGTTTAATTTGTTCATCTCAAAACTTTTTACATAATATTTCTATCAAGTGGAAAAAATGGAGCATAGAGAGTTCTTCATTTTCATCAATCAAATTCATTTTACTATACATGATAGCACGAGAGTTCAATCCAAAAAATAATGTGTTCTAAAAGAATGGCATTATAGAAAATTTGGGACTTCAAGAGGGCTGCCAGACTTTGAACCAGCAGTTCAAAAAAAATATTAATTTTTTAATTGAATTGTTGGTCCAGCTCTAATTGCCTTGTAGAGTTGTAGAGGCCAAATGTTTTTTCTAATGTTATCATGGCAATGCATACTTGAATCCAATGGGATTTGCTTTAGTAAAAGGTGCACAAAAACGTGATTGTTCAACAAAAATCTAGTAGAAGAATGCATCTACATTGTTGCCAATTCACAATAATATCTAAAAAGTGATTTAAGGATGAAACATAGCTAGGGTGAATGCATGAATCACCTATTAAATATGTTGCATTTGGGAGTAGTATCGTGTGTATTATGAACTTTTGAAAAAATAATATTTAAAAATAAGATAAAATACAAATAATTAGAAGAACACTACAAATAATAAAATTCCAAAAATTGGGGTATTAAAAAAATTCACTCCTAAAGTTATGCAATTTTTATTTATTTATTTATTTTATTTTTTTAAAATTGCTAGAAAATAATTCAAAAATTCAAAAAATATAAAAAGTAATCTAATTTTTACAACTTCATGGAAATAAGGTTTTACCAAAATTTTGTAGAAAAATAGTTTTAGATATCTAGAATTGTGTGCACAACTAAGTCTTATTTGCATGTATGAATTTATTTATTTTAGAATTCCTTGTACTAATTCTTGCAAACTTAGTAGAGGAACATGGTGTCTTAAGGTTTGAAGTGAAAATCATCATTTTAGGTTCATTACACTACTGAAAACCTCTAAAACATTAAGTGTGACAATTTTAAGAAATGTAGTAAAAAATAACAGTTTTTTTTATTGAAATTACACAAAAATATTTGTTGACTTAGGCAAGGTTTTTTTCACTTCCAATACAAATTTCAAGTATAATGAGAAAAATCCCTAGAAGTTATGTCCAATTATGTGTTGTATGCACAACATGTGATGCAAAATAGTACAAGTGTTTCATGCTTTTACTTGCTACACCACTTATTTGGAAAACAAAACAAAATTCAAGAAAAGCCTTATTCACAAGTTTTGAATCCAAGTCAATGCAACAAAGTACTAAAGAAAACTAATTGCAATTCTCTAAAACAATGCTTTGTGACTACCGATCAAAAATGGAAATTATGTAGTGCTTTAATAGAGAAAATTTTAAGCCACATTTGGGTTGCTAGGATGCATGAAAATGTGCATTTAGGAAAAATATTAGCCCACAAAGGCCGTCAGAGAATCTGTAAGGTGAGCAGTCAGCTGTTGTGCCCTGTTGGAATTCTGATTAAAAAATTATTTTTATATTTTTTATAAAAGAAAATTTCAAAAAAAATAAAAAAAAAATTTATTTCACTGTTTTTGCACATTCGCCGAAATCCTACATCTCAAACTTAAGGAAGGACAATTTTTAACAAATATCGTATTGAAGTCGTGAATTCATGCCTACGTACCATTATCGCACATATTACGTGTATTTCAATGCATTGATACAGTGTGTAAACAATGCCTATCAATAACATACGATTGTTGGATTGATATCAGTACAATTTAAGTGCATTTTGGATACCACATTTATATAATTAAAGTACATAAATTGTACGCTTTTAATAAAGATTTTAACGACACTGATTCAGTGCATAGAAATATATGTAATATGTGCAATAATGGTACGTAGGTATAAATTCACGTAAATCGTGTTGGATTTGTATGAACCTATGAACCTTATAAATTAGAGATGTAATAGCCCTCCATAGGGTCTAGATTTCTTGTAATGGATTTCTACCGCTCTTATGTAGGTAATGCAAATGAATTTTGAATGGTGTACATTAAGGTGGGAACTTCTAAAACCGCCACTTTTTGCTATTGTGCCTAGTTAGTATTATTAGATTGGTCAAATTTTCATTTTTTCTTCTTGGCAAGTGAAAGTAGGTTTGAACTCATCAAAGAATACAACATTTCAATTGGATATTATATGCAAAAGTTACGAAGGGTCTAAGTTTTTTTTGTAGATGTTCTAAAATTGTTTCTTGAACATAAGTACATATTGATTTTGGAAATGTACAAAGAGTAATGATGGCAATTTTAGGTAGAGTGAGATTATGGGTGTGCGTACCTTAACTCCTAAAGGATCGTTGTTCATTCAGGGGACAAATGCGCTTTCGGGCAAGTACCTACGGGCTGAAATTTTCTTTTGATTTTTTGAAACTTTTTTTGGCGGTAGAAAAGCTGATTAGCTTTATGGGAATATTATTTTTTTCACAATCGGTGCCTGGGAAAAAAAGTTATGACCAAATAAGCTCAAAATAGGGGACGGCGGTCAGCCAAGAAAATGGACAAAAATTTGAATTTTTTTTAAAAATATTTTGTTTCTGATAGATTATATTTTTGTCTATCTGGAAAGCTTTGACTCATTTCATTTGGATTTGTTATGAGAGAGTTATAGATATTCTTGATTTTTGGGCAATTAGAGCATCTTCTTGAAAAAAATAACTTGTAGATTCATTTTTGAATGCAATTTTTCAAATTTTTCAAATTTTTTTTTCATGGTTTAATTTACTTGCTAGAACAATCTCACCATTGGGATTAGTGTATTTTAATTCCATCTAAAATATATGAATATTTTAGATTTTCCTTCTATCTTGTACCTACTTCTACTTAACAATTTTTTTAAGAATGATAATTAGTTTTTTTTGAATTTTATTTTTCCTAGACTCTCAACTCAATTTTCTTCTATAAAGATTAAAAGCTCAAAACGTTGTAGTGCAAAAAATTTTAGTTAAAAATGTTTAAAGTCAAAAAATCTAGCCCCACAATATGCTGAAAAACTTGTTTTCTTCACTTTAAACGCAGATTTCTTGCAATTTGTGCGGTCAAAAATTTTGAAATTTTTTCCATTCATTCTCATACTAGTTAGGTATAAGATCCTACGGTTAGATGTTCAGAAAAAACATTTTTCAATTTTTTTTACTCTTTGTTATAGATATGGCAGTTTTGAGTGTTTTTTGGCAGAAAAAAGGCCTTGGGCCTTTAGAGGTTAAGGTATGTTTGTACTTGGTGCTAAAGACATTAGTTGATTTTTGAAGCCATTGAAAGAGTGTGAGTTTCTAAAATGTTCCTGCAAGCCTGCCTTTGTTGGTGGCTATTGTGGAAACAAATTTGATGTGGTCGAGAGATTGTCATATTAGACAAGAAAATTATTGTGTCTAGATAGCATCATCAATGAAATTTAATTGAACAATCCAAAGAATTAATTAGCAATTTCTTCAATCAATTATCTGTCTCTACCATCAAAAGAAATTTTGATGGCAAAATAAAGGAATGAATTTATTGACATTTTGTGAGAATGGGGGGGTGGAGAGTTTGTTTTTTAACAAAATGCATTGTTCTTTATGAATTCTCAAAGGGTATAGAATAGTTTGAAAATGAAAGCTTGACCGTTCATTGTCAAAACTTAGGAATTGTATTTAAAATAGAATTTTAGATCTCATTTAGTTGTGGTGGAATAATTTTTTTCAAAAAACTTTGAACTGAATTAATGTGAGAAATAAAGCTAACTTTCATCTTCAAAAATCTTTTCAAATTTTAAGCCTTCAATCAGAAGTTATAAACAAAATTCAAAGAGGGGTTGGAAGGGACATTTTGTTTGACATTTTCAAACATCCTCTTTGAATTTTGTCCATAACTTTTGATTGAAGGCTTGAAATCACAAAAGGGTTTTATAATTGAAAGTTAAATTGATTTCTCAACTTTTTGTAGTTCAAAGTTTAAGAAAGAAAAATATTCTACTATGCCTAAATGGGGTTTGAAATTCTCCTTTGAACACAATTTTTGTTTTTGACTTAACTATTAGTAGTTGAGCTCCTACTAATTTTAATTTATATATCCCACATGGATTGTGTTACCTATTACTACTCCAATTGTAAAAAGAATTTGTCTTCTCCTTTCTTTGCATATACAATAAGAGGCTATTGAAGCTACAAGTTATAGTTGTTGAACATGTCTGAATTTTTAGAATGAAAAGGTGAATTCTTCAAAAAGTTATATTTTAAAGTACCAAAGTTTAATTAACTAGTGTTTTAAAAATAGCTTGGCAAACTTGGGTCATCAACCTACCAATCATCAACTTTCTCGAGAAGTGTTCATGAAGTTTCCATAAAAAATCTAGTAAGTGGGAACTTCTAGAATTTGTGAAAAGAGCAGGGATAGGAACTAGGCTGAAACAATCTTCTAGAGGCCTCAGAAATCATCTAATAATGTTGTTACTAAGGGTCTTAGTCTGAACGAATTTAGACCTAAAGTGGGCGCAGCCATTCCCATCCATGTACCCCAATCTGTCATCATGTCCAAATGCAATTCATCTTAGAAAAAAAATGTGCACCTTGGCTACATACTGACAAAAGGCAGTAAATGGACAAGAATGGGTGCGTCTACCTTACTTCTACATTGGATTCACATTGCAAACATCACCCCTAACACCAAGTGCAAAACATACCTTTAGTTATGTTACAAAGACAGCCATTCAACAAATGGTTTTTGAACACGAAGTGCAAAGAACACCTTTAGTTATGTTACAAAGACAGTCATTCAACAAATGTTTTTTGAAATTGGTGCTCAAAAGTACCAAGTTTGAAAGTTCACCAACATGTCTAACATCACCCCTAACACCAAGTGCAAAGCATACCTTTAGTTATGTTACAAAGACAGCCATTCAACAAATGGTTTTTGAACACGAAGTGCAAAGAACACCTTTAGTTATGTTACAAAGACAGTCATTCAACAAATGTTTTTTGAAATTGGTGCACAAAAGTACCAAGTTTGAAAGTTCACCAACATGTCTTACATCACCCCTAACACCAAGTGCAAAGCATACCTTTAGTTATGTTACAAAGACAGCCATTCAACAAATGGTTTTTGAACACGAAGTGCAAAGAACACCTTTAGTTATGTTACAAAGACAGTCATTCAACAAATGTTTTTTGAAATTGGTGCACGAAAGTACCAAGTTTGAAAGCGGTTCACCAACATGTCTAACATCTGTAATACACAGTTCGTAACAGAACAACATCGAACCTTTCTAGTAATAACGCTCTAATATTCCACTATACTGGACACAATTAAATCAGTCGAGCCACCATCTTCGTTGTCCTTCATCAACAAATTATTGAAAAAGTCTGGTCGTGGCACCGGAGCTTCAACTGGAACATGGCCTTCCAGCATCTGCACCACTTGAACCATCGATGGCCGCACATGAGGTTTATCGTTGATGCACCAGAACGCCACCAACAAAGCTCTCCGCACCTCAGCAGAGTTCGCAATTCTTGTCAATGACGGATCCACCACGTCCATGAAGGCGTCCGTTTCAATGTACGGATACGCCCAAATTGGGAAGTACGAGTCATCCGCATCGGCATCACTTGCATTCGAAGATGTCCTCAAATTCCTTCGGCCGCTGATGAGCTCCAGCAAAAGCATGCCGTAGCTGAAGACGTCCGTCTTGGCCGTGATGGGCATCTCATTGCTTGTCCACTCCGGAGCCAGATAGCCGCGTGTGCCACGAACTTGCATGGTGATGGTTTGGGTTTGTTCCCGGTTCATGATTCTCGAGAGACCGAAGTCGGCAACTTTGGCACGGAACATGGAATCTAGCAAGATGTTCTCGGGCTTCACATCGCAATGCACGATGCGAAGGTCGCAGTCGTCGTGTAGGTACGCCAGTGCTCGAGCAGTTTGCACCGCAATTTTGAAGCGAAGCCGCCATTCCAAGACCGGGGATTTACTGCCGCTGCTGGATCCTCGAAACAGAAGCCGATCGAGAGAGCCTTCCTCCACGTACTCGTAAACAAGGATTCTGTGCTCCGCCTCCGCACAGTACCCGAGAAGGTGCACCAAATGGAAATGATGAATTTGTCCTATGATGTCCACCTCGTTAACAAACTCTTGCTCGCCATGAGCCAATTTATCCAGACGTTTCACAGCCACATCAGTAGGGCTGTTGCGGGGTCCGATCTGGCCCTTGAAAACAGTTCCGAACCCTCCTTTTCCAATCTCCACGGCGAAGTCGTTGGTGATGAGCTGCACATCATTGTAAGTGAACCGGACCATCGCCGCATCTTTCCCATGCCCCCATTTCTTCTGTAATCTCCCAAGACGAGATTTGTGCACCTCCCTCGCAAGACAGAACGCACAAAACACGCATACCAGTAACCCAAGCGCGAGGACAGCCGCCCCAAGCGTGGCTGCCACAAGCTTCAGAATGCTGCTTTTCGACAAACCAAATTGCGACTTCTGAGGCGGTAGCAACGTCCGCAAGTACGTCGTTGTATTCAACATATACTGACCATTGAAAAGGATGTTTTTCCTCAACCAACATGTGTTGGCAAACCCATCATCCAAGAGACACACACTTGCTGCTACGCACGAACAATCCGACAGACAGCTTTGTATGCAATCCTCCACGGCCACGTCTTTGACGAGTGTCGAATCACCATAGAAGACATAGTCAGTAAAAGCAAGAGGCACCGTGGTCTCTATGGCACACAAGGTGGACTCCGTCTTTCCGCGCACACATCCTTGACGCAAATCATCCGCACTCAAGAACTGAAACCCTTCAGGACAAGAGCACTCTCCGTAGTTGCTGCATAGCGCAAATGGACCACAATAACCAAAGATCATGCACACATCATCTATGGCTTCCCACTCTACTTCCCAGTTCGAGCTTCCGTTAAACCAGTTGTACATGCGTAAATTGCCATCCGTATCAAGTGTCAACCGCAGTAGGCGATTTGAAACTCCAACTCCAGACTTACTCCTTCCGATCAAAGCGAACTCTCTATTTTCTCTGCTGACTGATTGAAACTCCCCTTGCTTAGTCAAGAAGACTGACGAAGATGGTGTTGGGAAGCTCCAGTAACCGAAGTTGGTTGGAATGGTTGAAGAAGAGTTTGATAACCAAAATGCAGTCAGGGTGCTTGATGTACTCCAATTCAGAGAATACGGACTGTCACTCCAGTCACCAGACGTTCGCCATGCTTTCATACTCACACTACTGTTGGTTAAGTAGCTCTGGTTTGGCAGGAGCGTGTCTGTGGGACTGTCAAAGCTCTGCCACACCACGGCGTTGGCGCTGTTGAGGATCACAAAATTTCCTGTATCCAATATGGTGGCCATGGTCCCGTTGAGCTGCTACAAAAACCATATCTGAGTCAGGTTCTGGCACTGGATGTACTGCATCATTCTAAATTATACATCCACCATGATAAGCATTTGTTTGACTAATTAATGAGCAAATTAATGCATGAGTCTCTGGAAGGAAACGTCAATTTGGGTAAAATTGGCACAATTGATTAATACATTCCAGTAAACCCTCAAGAAAGACGGGAAATGAAATGATTTCGGGAGTCGAGAGGGGGATGGCTGTAACCCTCCGTAACAAGCATACCTTGTGCACTATCTAGAGCAAAATTTATGAGTTCGGGGAAGAAAAACTTTTCTTACTTGAGCAGTGTTGGAAGTCCACATGAGCTGTGGAGAGCCGATGTTGTCGTGCACTTGAAGCTTCCCTTGTGGCGACAAAGACAAGGATGCATTCTCGCTCAAGGCCAGGGCTCTGTCCGGAAACCACACCACTGTCTTGGCAGGCGAAGTGTGGGCATACCAAATGGCGAGCGTGTAGACAGGGCTCGACACCTGCGCTCGAGTCGCAGAGTAAAATCCAAGCTCAAACACTCCGCCTGGCGACACCAGTGTTTGGTTGGAGAGCAGTGTGGAATTGAGTTGCATAGTGCTCTGTGATGCTTGACAGGCTACTGGCTTTATCATTACGACACAATTGAAGAAGACTTCAAGTAGTAAGGCCAGCAATCTTGCGTATTCACAACATGATCTGGACTTCAAGCATCGGCACTTGGCCGTCTCCATCTTTGTAAGGATCGGAATGAAGTGGTTATATATCAATCATCAACAATTAATGCTGCAACAAGTGCAGGTTTCTAAGTAATATGTTTGTTCACGAATGCCTGCTTGGTCTTCAGATATACACGCGAGTTAAGTAACCGTCATAGAAAAGGTTGAATTGACAGGAAGGTTTGGGATTGCAGGTAATTGATGACAAATTTCGAAATTCGCGTCGGAGGTCATTGCTAGTGAAATGGTCGGCAATGTACAGGACGTGAGGCTTCGGTGAAAAGTGTGATGCTTGCTAATCATGGGGAAGCTCTCACTGATGCAGTTGACACACGAGATGCAAGTTTCTGCAAACAGCAGCAGAGCAGAGCGAGCTTGCAATGGAGTGAGGTTGGCAGAAAGAAAGTGGATTCGGAATGGGGGTCTCTGGCAATTTTCTTGCCGAAGATATCTTGTTATTGGAGAGTCCTAGATTGAGTAGTCATAGATTAGCTTTCTACAATGAAGTGCTCCTCTAGATTTGGTGGAATTGGATCACGGTGAGTTTTACAACAATGTACCCTGTTTGATGTCTGACTTCCAAAGAAACTGTAGAAACAAAGAATGCACCCATTCTTCGAGCAATATGATATTATTTTGTTGACGACCTTGGTGATAGGGCAACAATTAATCTTTGAGGGTAATACTCTAAGTTAGAGTGCTTCCCAAATTTTGGATGAAATTGTATACGGAAGAATACGTGAAGATCCAAATGAATGAATCGTGGCAACTGGCCATCACATTAATTGTGAACTTAATATAAAAGACTTGCAGCTGCATCTATTTCACTGTTTGATCAATGTATTGCCCGTAAGGCCCCGTAACTGATTACGCCTATACAATCGTCATCACTTCAGAATTCCACCTCCAAATTGTGGGTACAGCAAATTCCTACACAGCGCTGGACGGCTGGACCTAAATTCTTAGAACGTGATGAGTTAAGCTTTGTACACTCAATGCCCATATTTGACTGCAAACCTTTTCTCCTTTTTCTATCAAGCATGTTTTTTTAATGCCAGATTCCCACTTCTGGAGTCCGTTTCAGGCTTTCAGCCTTCATTGCGTTGAAGATGTTCCATCCCACGACCCCATGTCGTTTTGTTTTTGTTTTTGTTTTGACACAAATGAAACGAAATTGACCCCAAGTCTTTTGTTCTGTTCATCGTTCATTATGAAAGATGCTCAATTATTCCCGAGAGCAGGTTAGTTTTATTGGCTCAAGGACTGAAGGTCAAGAGGCTGTAAATTTGCATTGGCAAACGCTAAGCTTAAGGTAGGTACACCCAAATGTGCCACTGATCTTAAACCTCCATCTTTATTATGTGTACATCTCCAAAATCAGTTCTGTACCTATGTTGGAAGAAACGCTTTTAGGACCAAACTTTGTTCCTTAATAACTTTTGCATATAGTATCCAAGTGTTACGTGCTCTAGTGCGTTGGAACCTCCTTTCACTTGCCAACAAGTACATATGAAAATCTGACCAGTGTAATAATAATAAATAGGCTCAGTAGTAAAAAGTGGCGGGTTTGGGTGTACCTACCTTACATGCGTAGGATCTTAGTTAGTCAAAAAGCACACTAATGCCACAAGGACGGGGATGGGCAATTTCATTAAAATGGTGATATTATTTTTAAATGGCATGAAAACAGTTCAGAACGTCCGTTCTAAATCTATACTTGTCTTAGATGGTGAAAATGGCACACCGTCAAAGTGGCACTTGGAATACTGCCATTTTAATGAAATTGCCTTGGGGACAGAGCTTCTTTTAGATTCTACACAAAATGGTGAAATTAGTTTGCCTTAACAATTAGATTGCCTTACCCAGAGACTTATTTACATGGAGGTGCATGTGACTCTCTTAACCTCAAGCCAAGAATTAGTGCACCAACCCATGCAACACATATGGTTCTTGCATTACTACATCCTTCTACAGTAATTGTACATATTTATATAGTGTAGAAATTAGTGAGGGGCAACCTAATTTCACTATTTTGTGTAGAAGACAAAGACTATGATTGTGCAGTCAAACTTAAATGTCATTCTCAAATCGAAATCCTCCATTTCTTTTCTATTTATGAATGAAATTTTTGATTTTATTTTTCAAAGATGAAATCACATGTCTAATATTTGTCATTAATTTTTTTAATTTTGTGAAAATTTCAAATATAAATAAGGTTCAAATTAAAAATCTAAAATTTGAAGAATAGGGGTACATTATAGTTTATAGCATTGAAGTATAAAGAAAATTTCTGTGACTCCATACTTAGAATAATGGTAATAGATCTTTGACTTCAAATTATACTAAAATGCATATTTCAAGGATTTTTTCAAAGTTTCCAAGTGGAGTAGAAACCGCACAAAATGAAGCTTTAGAAGTTTCATTTTGTTATTTTTTCTTGAAAGCAAAAGAAATTGTTTTGAATGTCAAAATCAAGTTTTAAGGAATTCAAGCTTAAAGTATTGAAGTACATGCAGTCACTGGATAGTGTGCCATTTTTATGATAAACTATCCCATATAAAATAAAATAAAAACTAAAATGTCTTGAACTTAATTCAGTGATGTGACTATAACTATAACACCAATAAAGTTGTACACAAATAATTGAATGAAAATTATCCATTCTTCAATATGCACAAAGCCTAGTTGACCATCCAAAGGACACAAAAGGCCCTTGGCATCCTTCCAAGGTTACCATTCACTTTCTATGAGAGAGTTGGGATTCATCAATTCTTTTCTTCAAAACAAAAGCATTTTAACATATATTTTTATGAAACTTCACCACTTGGACAAAAAGTTTTTTTTCATTTTCATACGAGGTAGTCTGCTCTAAAACCACCCGTCCTCTTGAAATCAACCTTGTAAAAAGCTACTGAATGGATACGAAGTGGTCTTTAAATGGACCACTTTAGCCATTGATTGAATTAAGAAAAAAATAATCTTTACTGCAAGAGCCAATCATTGGCCTAGATTTCCTCAAATCACTTTAGAAGTTGCAAGTGGACACATTTTGGGAGACCTAGGGTCACAAATAGGTACCTACAATAGAAATTTTTGAAAATTCATAACTAATTCAAAAATGCTTCAAAAAATATGAAACCACTTGTTTCATGTTTGGCATCTATTTTTCTTTCTCTAAAAAATGAGTTAAAAATATTTCTGTTCATGCAAACCTATGATAAAGGCAGACCAGCCTTTAAACGGTCGCTATTAGAGCAGACTACCGCTTATGATCCCACGATCCTATGACTTTGACACATTCAACAGCTTCCTATCCAGTGTCCAACACATGTCAAGCTAGTAGAATGAACTATTTTGTGGAGTAAGGTAGAAGGTCCATAAACCAACCATCTAAGCACTGGAACTGAATTTTAGGCAGGTGAAACTTCTCAAAATATTTTTCAGTGAATTTTCCTTCAAAGACAAGAGGAGTTGGCATCTAATCCAAGTCGTTTCATATTTTTTGGATCATTTTTGAATTAGTTATGAACTTTTGAAGTTGAACTACCCTAGGGCTCTAAAACCGCCCACCCCTGAAATGTACACTGTTGGTACATCAGTGAAGGCTATGAAAAAACAACATGTACAAACTGTGTACATTTATGGGGTGGGCGGTTCTAAATGCCCGAACTGTTCTTGAGCCTTCTACCTTACAAAACGAGAGAGCATGAACATCCTTTCATAGTTCCACCCGCAATGAAACATGGGAAGTCATACAAAAATTCCCACATTTCATGTGCTACATTAACCTGTTGATAATGATTCAGTGCAGCACCAGTAGTTTCTTGATTTGTGTTTGAATAATCCTGTTGCTGAATTTATGAAACCGTGAATAATAGAGGAAAGATTGTGTCCCCAAGACTTAGAATGTGTAGACAATTCAATCTGTATTTAATACGATGAAAGAAATATGAATATTGAGCTCGCAAATTGACATATCAAGTTCACGCTTGCAAGGATAGCATCTAAAAATAATAAATTGAATTGTAGTTGGAAAATCCATTTTTTAGAAGGCTAGGTAGTAAACACTCTCCGGTGGATTCATCTAGGAGTGGTTTTGCCAATCTAGTGGAAAACACTGATAGGATCTTCCGGGTCATTGCAAGAAAGACCGTTCAAAAAGTGTAGCATTTTCCATAGCACTCATTTTTTCTTTTGAGAGTCAAGGCTTTATAATTAGAAAATCAATTTTTAAAAAATGTGAAAAAAATGTTTAATGTATATACCTCTAAAAAGAAGGTATCCTAGGATGGAAATGCAAAGAAAAATTCTCCAAGTAGGAGAACTAGAAAAGTGCAAAATCTCAAGAAAATAGATACTTGCCGACTGTAACTTCACATTTTAATTTGTAATTAATAGAAATTTTTTTTTAAAAAAAAAACTAAAAATTGGCCATTTGGGAAGAGTTCATAGTGATGAGATTTCACTAAAATATTGAAGTTAGAACCATCTTCATTGTTCAGAAATTGCGCGCAATGGGAGTGTTATTTGCACTCATGAGGAAACACAAAATAATGTATTTTTAGATTTCCTTTGGTAGGAATATGTTTTCCTACTATGCAAATAGACCATGAAAAATTTGGACTTTAGATCATTAAATTTGGGGACTCCTAACGTAGTAAAAAATCCTAAACCTTACATTGTGACAAATTAACAAAAATGATTTTTAAATATAAAATGATTTTTTTTTATTTCTAAAAGAAAGGGATTTGATTACCATCAAGTTAGGTATCTCCAATAAAAATTTCATGTTCATTGGACTTTTGCTTCAAAAGTTATAGCGGATGACAAGAGAGTCACTCGCTCCGTGATTAAAAAATAGGACCGGTCTTTCTTGCAATGACCCTTCCATTGAAACACTTCAAATAAGATTCTTCAAGGGATCTCCTAGTGCAATGACGGAATAGCAGGCAAGGCTTTTCAATCATCATTGACTTAAGACAATAACTAATCTAATAGAAAAAAATAGAATTCACACATTCAAGCTTACCTAGAGCAATAGACAAGTTACTATTGACATAGTTACATAAAGATCCCTAATAATCTTCAATCCTCCAATGATAGGGACAAATGAATTGGAAAAATCACTCAATAATTGTTGATCAAACCTCTACAAGTCAAACCTCCACCACAAATACAATGAGATATCATCCCATACAGCCTAGAGTATCACCCGGAGTATCAAAAAGTATCAAAACAATGAGAAGTGGTCCTGATAAGAGACCTCCTATAATCTCTATCTAGACCTGTCAATCTATCTTGCAAGATGAAGTATAGAAGAAAGGGAAAAAATGATAGTATGATTTTGGTAAAAGTTCAAGAATGCCTATTGGTAATACCCCATGATTCCTCTTGAAATCCAAATGACATGAACAAATGTTTCTTCTTTGTATAGGTTGCTCTAAATGAGAACAAAAATAAATCAAATCTCATGAACCCTCATGAATAGTCATTTATGAATTACCACTTTGTATATACACAATGTCCCTAATCTCAAGTACATGGGAAAACTCAACTCTTCTTGAATTCAATTAATCATTCTATAATAATTTAGTAAATACTACATATGAGGTCATTCCTGGTAGAAGAAAGTAAGTGAAATTCTTGCTATGACTCATGAGAGAGCACTTGTATTCCCTTTCATTTAGAATGACATCACAACTGTTGAAAATCCCTTGATAGTTTAGTTGCAAGAATTCCAATAGCCCATAGAGAATAAAACCCCAACCTTATATTATATAATAATTTAACAAATCAGCTATATATAAGGCTCATGGTGTAGTTGTAACTAATCTAAATTCTTTTATCCAATAATAACCCTGGATCCAAATATTAATCACATTCTCTGAAGATCATGCTGCACACAACTAATAGTACGAGGCATTCTTTCTTTTTTCTATTGGCACAATATATGATCCTTCCTTATCCTAATGTAGAAAATGGTGCCTAATCGTGAACACTCTAATAGGACAAATAGGTAGTCCAATTCATTTAGAGACTCCCTTAGAAGAGATTTATAATATAAGTAGTCATCGTCTTCCTCCGTTGTAGCTATTGTTTGGGATTTTTAGGGTTTAAGGTTACTGCTGCCTTTTTTTGGGCCATTCGTTGTTATCTAGGTCCAGAGATTGGTGTGACCGTCAATAGATACTCATGGCACGTAAGATGACTTCAAATTCTTCTCCATGTCTTCATAATACGGAAAAGGAAAAATTAGGGGATCCTAGAATCTAACCCTAATTAGAACATCTCAGGGAAAACCTTCATCCTAAACCTTAAATGTCATGAGCCACTTCCTCCGGCACCTTAATGAGTATCAATCTACAAACATCACAATTTGATGGAAATGAACCAAGTATTTTGCAAAATGCACACACACCACATCAATCAACGATGGACTAAAGCTTTGCCATCCAAAAATTTCAACTTTCATTAGATGCTTCAAAAATCTCCTCATCTCTCATTGGTTGCTTTCAAAAAATTGTGGTGGATATGAAATTTGGAAGTGTTCATTCAAGTTGATTCTCTTTAGTGTTGGAGAACAAAAATTGTTGAAATTAGGTGTTTCCACCTTAATCCTTAAATGACATTTTTGGTTCACATAGGGTACCCAAATTTTGGATTTGATATTTCTTTTTTTAGAGGCATCATAAAGCTTGTACAAATGACCAATGAAGGATGGATTCCAACCTCAAAACTACAAACTTTGCTTGATAGAAAAACTTTTCTTGATTTATAAAACTTAAATTGATAGATTCATCTCTTGGAGACAAGAAGAATGAATACAAAAATTTGGACTGTAGGAGTATTGGAGATACAATCCTCAAGATTCCCTGAAATCCAATTAAAGTTCCTTGAACAATTGAGGGATGAACCAAAGTTCAGACAATTACTTCAGTTTTGACTAGCCCTCCTCTCCCAGTCGTATACCTCGGGAAACCATATCTGGCAATGGAGTCTGTTACTTCTACACACGGTCTTGTTACTAAGAAAGTAGGAATAGTGCATTAAGGTAAGCCCTCCTATTTCACTTATCGGCACAATTCGAAGTGAAAGTGATGAATGGCATGAGGCACAGCTTCCTGTCCCGCTCAGAGAGGAATCCAAAGACAGCAAAGACAACGATCTTGGCTCCAATCACGAAGAGTGCTGACGATGCGACAACACCACTGCACCAGTCATGGCTGAAGAGTTGTGATTATTAAAAAAACAATTGTACAAAAGGGGGTTGCTTCGCCGGAGAGAAGCACGAAATGACGTGCACGGTGACCAGGGGCTTGAAGCACATTCAGCCTGTGAGAAAGTCGAAATCGGCTCGTAATATTCCAAGACACTGAACGTTTTGAAAAAAATAGCTCATATTTCACAATATGCACGCACACAAGTGTGAGCACATTTTCTTGTCAACTGGAAATCTTCAGTTGCAAAAGACAGCAACTTCTTTCAAAATAGTAGTTTGAAGAATGCAATCAAGATGATTGGGCATCCACTTCGGAGGCACCCAAGAATCAAGCACGGAAGTGACGTACCGCAACGAAAGTCTCCTCCCTCGCCTCCCCTCCGCTCCCAAGTTTACAGAGTCCAGCCTTTGTCGAGCAGCCCCACAATGAAGACCAACGTACTCTCAAGGTAGTTGTTGCAAGCTCCCAGGAAAAGCTCCCAGAACCAGAGATCCACGGCCAAGACTACCGAAATGAGCAGCAAGGCGAGAGTCTGGTACCTGTTCAGCGCCCACCCCGACTTCTCGGCCAACGAGCTCAAGAACGCGGACAACTGCCCGGCGGCGTTGAACTTGCGCCCCTTGATGGCCCAGGCAGTCCTCCAGTTGATTCCCGTCGGGTACAAATCAAAGTCCTCCCGCAGCCGCCGGTCCATATCCGGGAGATGCCCACTGCCGTAGAACACAGCCACCTTGGAGCAACCCTCTTTGAAGGCCGCGCGAAGCTCCGCCAGGGCCACTCGGTTTCGTTCACCGATGATCACCGAATTCTCTACCACTGACGACGTGCTATCTGCAAAACTGTCAATTCATGCCGATAAGGAGACGGATCAGAAACAACTAGCTTGGCATAACAACAAAGGTAACCTGTGCAGAGCAACTTTGAAATTCTACTCTTGGTCTGTTAGTCCAAGAGTGCGAAACAAAGTCTATTCAGCCTTCCTTGCTGAGAGCTTTATGACGGTACCTCATGTGCCCTGCAGACCCGTTCTCGTAATCCTTTAATATACTGAATGATAATTAAATAGCATTTGAAATTCAATAACTCTTAAGTCCAAGTTGTGCGAAACGAAGTCCAAGAACCCCTCCTCATCAAGAGCTTTAAGACGGTACCTCACACAGTCCCAGGGCTCGCGACATCATTTTGTGACAAACAAAAGAAAAGAAACACGCCATTGTCCGTAATGGTAGTGATCCCACAGAAGCAGAATCGGTTGAACTTGTGCTATGATTTTCAAAGAGATGATTGTGACGTACTCAGTGGTGATTTGCTTCGCAAGGAAAACTTTGAAAGCGCCTGGGATGTCCAAATCTAGCAATGCCTTCATCTCGGGGGATGTTTTCAGTGGGGCATCTGACGGTGCACACACGCCCTCGATAAGCAACAGCCCGAGCAATGGCATGGGCATAACCCGCGAGATCCACTGCAGCTTTTGCCTCCACGGGTCTAGCCCCGGCTTCGGTGCAAACGCTGCTTTTGTGATGGCCTTGCTCGACATGGCCGTCAAATCCTTCGCAAATGAGAGAAACGTTTCCCCACGCTCTCGCTGCAACACACATGCCGTGTTATCTTCAACATGCCCCCAAAGACAATCCCGAACAGCAGCAGGACCAAGGATTCATGGTTTTAAAATGACGAATTCGATTGACCATAATGTGAAAAATAAAATTCAGATGGAGATATCACATGTCACTAGAATCAATGAAGAAGACAGCGTGTGCTGGCCATATATAAACAAAATCAAACCTAAAATAGTCCCCATATGACCAACTCGAATAAATATGATCCTGGTCCTGTAAGGTAAACAATTAGATGAACCATTTACGACATCGTAAACCGTTACCTGTAAAACTGCAAACGTGTCGTAGTCAAGATCGGCGTGGTACCAATTCTCACGGCGGTAGTCCATGCACTCCAACTGAAACTCCAGAGTCAGAAGAGATGCCATGGTCCTCTGTATTGTCCCTATAATGCTGAACCCATGGCCACCACGACGGCCAGGGAGCCTTCTAGGAGGTCTCCAGCGCATCTTCCCCAGCCTATTGGTTTGTAGCTTATCCTTATCCGCCACCATTTCATATAAAACACGATCATATTTGCTCAAGTCCTTCTGTAGGGATGAGAAGTACCTGATCCAGGAATCCTCCATCGCTTAGAAAAAGCAAACCCAGACCGACTCAGAAGTTGCAACAGAGAATGACATTTGATGAAAACTACGGAGTCGCAGTGGAACTCCGGAGGCAGTCAAAACAAGGAATTCGCGAAATACAAACTTACTCTCTGTCGGCAATATGAACAGCTGCCACCAAATCTACCTGTGGGAGTCCAACAAGGCAACGACAAAATCAGCGAAGGAAAGAATTCAATTTCACCATTGTAACTGGAAAACAAAACGTAGTTTTGTCGTTCTCGGAATTCTATTTCAGCAAAAACCTGAATGTTTTGGAAACTGTTCTCAATCCTTGTATGTGTATTTGAAGCATAAGAACAGAGTCTTCAAAATCCGAAGAAAACGCAGCACAATCGAAAAATGGTGAGAATGAAATTGATTTCCAGTAACTGCAAAGAATGACAAAATTGCAGGAAATTCGCAGAAAAGCGGCAATGGCATCACACCTGTTGCGGACGGAACAGGGACAAAGGAAACCGAGTCTTGTAAGTTATAATGGCCGTCTGCAATTCAGGTCCATGCAACCCATTGTTCCGAAATCGCGTGAAATCGGCAATGGAGTTTAATTCTCCCACTCGTTCCAGCACCTCCATCCGAGCATCCTCAAACTCCATAGAATCCTCCGCGAGCGGAGGTGGATCCGATGCCCATGAGAACATTGCCCTAGGGATCATCCGCCTGCCCTTCGGGAGGCCATTTCCACTTCCCTGCCATGTCCCGAACGAGACGAAATCGTCGGAGTGTTCATCAGAGTTCGCCACTCGCCGAACTGCAGAAATGGAGGGATGAATAGACGCAATGCGGAACGGGACGGCTTGACACTTGGAGCGGAGAGACGAGAGGGGTCGGCAGGGGCTCGCACTCGACTCCGCTTTGCACAGGAGTTTCGCGGATAGTCCCCCCGCCACCGCCGCCATCGTAATGGAAGCACACACTCCACGGCTGCTCAGGATCCCCCTCGATGATCTTCGCTAAGGTCGGTGACTATTCATTCCACTGAATTCCTGAAAATCTCTCCAGCTGGAAGCTGCAAACTCATGACACGGGAAAGATCAGCACAGCGAAGTAATGAATCATCATGTCTGCGCTATTAGGGCAGATCCAGATATGAGAAACACCAAAAAATCAGAAGCATTTTACACTACGCAAATAGAAAACACAGTCGCTCATCCGGAGCTATTCCAAAGATTCAAGGTACCGGATTTCAACTTCCACTCACCGTATCAATTTCTCGCCTGACAAAAACTGTCGAGGTGAAAAGAAAACGTAATTCACTTGCAAAATTTCACTGAGTTCCTAAAAAATTTCTCTAAATCGAACACCTAAAATTTCACGTCATGGGTAACGATGAGCATAAGGAACAGCAAACGAGCTACTACAACCACACTTTCGAACAGAGGAATGGATCATCATGTCTGCGCTATTAGGGCAGATGCAAGACATGAGAAACCCAAGAAAATCAGAAGCATGTACGCGATAATAGTAGGAAAAAAAGAATCTCGTCCTCAGCTGCTCGAAAGATTCAAGGCACCAGATTTCAACCTCAACTCACTCCATCAAATTGTCAGATGAAAAAAATGCAGAGATGAAAAGAAAAACGGAATTCACTTGCAAAATTTCACTGAGTTCCTAAAAAATTTCTCTAAATCGAACACCTAAAATTTCACGTCACGGGGAACGATGAGCATAAGGAACAGCAAACGAGCTACTACAACCACACTTTCGAACAGAGGAATGGATCATCATGTCTGCGCTATTAGGGCAGATGCAAGACATGAGAAACCCAAGAAAATCAGAAGCATGTACGTGATGATAGTAGGAAAAAACAGAATCTCGTCCTCAGCTGCTCGATAGATTCAAGGCACCGGATTTCAACCTCAACTCACTCAATCCATCAAATTGTCACATGAAAAAACATGCAGAGGTGAAAAGAAAAATCGGAATTCCTCTCGGATAAGAGAATACAAACCTGTTTTCGATTCTATTTTGAAAGCAGGCAATTCACCTGTCTTCTCGGCACCGGGATTGTGCGAGCTGAAACGAGAGAATGCGCAATTGCGCGGCGGGGATTTGGGATTGGGGAGAAGGATTGTTGCACAACTGAAGGGTGGCGTGAAAGCAAGCTGCTGCCGACGAGGTGATAACGCCCGTCCTGCATGCCGTGCCTTTGTGGCCGTTACTACTGGTCTGGCCGGGTCTCTTGATATCCGGTGAAGCTCACTCCAGGTATCTGTTCACGGAGTTCAGCTCAGTATCTGAAGGGTACGTAACGAAAGGCGGACTTTGATCCTGTGCCGGAATCGGAAAACAATTTTCAAAGAGTTTTTGCAGAATCGGAATTGCTTACACTGAATAGTGAAATTAGGTTGCCCCAGACTATAGTTGACCATGTCTGAAAGTGTTAGATATGAGAAATTAGTGTGGGGCAACCTAATTTCACTATTCAGTGTAGAGCGTCCCACCAACTGTTCCGTACTAGAGAACGGGTTGGCCATGGCCGATTCTGCCCTGTAAGCGGCCATGGGGCGAGCCCTATGACCGTGCACAGGGTAGAATCGGCCATGGCCAACCCGCTCTCAAGCGTTAAAAGCAAGTAGGGCATATTCGTGGTCAACCTAAGTGAGAATCGGTAGCATTGGTAGAATCGGCACTTGAGGCCGATTCTGCAAAAAAAAAGTCCTGTGAAAACGCCCGAATATGCCCTACTTGCTTTTAACGTATCCCTATCTCTTGATTGCGATTGACATCTCAATATGGGGGAGACCTTGCGAGTTCTCTAAGGTAGTAGGCTCAAAAAGCGATCCTTTAAGGGCTGATCCACCTTTTTCACAGGTGCACATGAACCAAAATATTTTTAGCTCATTTTTGAGAGAAAGAACAATAGATGCGGAACGTAACACAAGTGGTTTCATATTTTTTGAAATATTTTTGAAATAGTTATGAATTTTCAAAGATTTCAATAGTAGGTACCTATTTGTGACACTAGGTCTCCCAAAATCCGTCCCCTTGCAATTTTTAAAGTGATTTCAGGAAATCAAGGCCAATGATTGGCTCTCACAATAAAAAAAACATTTTTTTCTTGATTCATTCAATAGCAAAAGTGGTTCATTTAAGGATCATTACCAATCCATTCTACAGCGAAATATAGGGACGGTTTGAAGGAAAGGGTCGCATTTACAGCCTCCTACCTTATATGAGCCTCTGGATACAAAACTAGGCCAAAGTTTTACAGATATCTGTAAAATTTCAAGATATAGATTTTGGAAAAAGCTTGGTGAGGTGAAATTTTTGTATCTCCTTCTGCATTTGAGGCCCTCTCCCTAAATTTTTAGAGATACGGAACTCACTGGCGGGGATGCTCTTACGCCAAGCTCCATGATGTTTATACTTGTGATTGAGCATGAAGAAGCTACATTTCAGGGGGTACTTTTGTCTTGAGGTAATCTATTATATTAAGTACAAATGGTCACAACCCCTGTCACGACCCGATGTCACAAAAACGGTTACGTTTTCATCCTGCTTTCCTCATCCTGTTATTTCATCCCGTTTTTTCATTGCACCCCTATCGAGTTGCATTGCCGTTGCATTGCAACGGGCTCCGTTCTCATATGCTCTAAAAGTAACCATTTAAGGGCTGGTCTACCTTTTTCATAGGTAACTTTGAACAAAAATATTTTTGGATCATTTTTTAGAGAAAGAAAAATGGATGCGGAACATAACTCAAGTAGTTTCATAATTTTTGAATCATTTTTGAATTACTTATGAATTACTTATGAATTTATTTTTTTAAATGTTGTAGGCACCTATTTGTGACCCTAGGTCTTCCAAAATCTGACCACTTGCAACTTCTAAAGTGATTTGAGTAAATGAAGGTCAATGATTGGCTCTTGCAATAAATAAAGCTTTTCCCTCGATTCTCTCAATAGTTTGAGAGGTCCATTTAAGGACCACCTAATGTCCATTTTACACTTAAAAATAGAGTCGATTTGAAGAAGCCGCTTGCTTTCAAAGCACACTACCTTATTGTCAAACTAAAGCAACTAAAAAGTTCAAGTCCACTGTTACGAGCATTGCCACGGTGGGGAGGTGAAATCCCCATGGGAAGTAAGGCTTGCTTTGTGAGATTGAAGGGCCGAGTGAGTTGGACACCCCTCCATTGAGGATTGGAATCTGTGCCATTTATTCTACCAACTCTTAATGACAATAGATGACTTACATTTAATTCACATTCAAATTTGGAGCTATGAGCACAATCACAACCTCATGGAGCTACAACGAAGCAATTCTTCCCTCCTTACTTATTGTTCTACGATTATAAAAATGGCATCTCATTCAAAACCAATGAAAAGGACACAAAAATTAGCCAACTCTGGGTTCTAGTTAAAATTCTTCCGTCCACTCTAAGCTAAGGTATCTAGGGGGAATGTAACGCACCTGGTGCTTGAAAAACTGCACCTTGAGTGATAGTATGGAGTCTTTTGGCTCTTGGGACCGAAGCATGGAGTCTTGGCTTAGTATATTGAATGGGAATGTGGATGCTCTAACCCATAAAGATTCATGACTACATTTCACCAAAATAATACTTCAAAATTGCCATTTTTAGTGTAAAGAGCTACAATGCAAAAAAAAAATAAAAAATTGCATATTCAATCATAAGATTTTGCTTGAGACTTATATGAAAATATGTAAAAAACATTCTATTTTATACTTTGATTATGTAGATTGTAAGATATTAGTATCAAAATGAAAACAAAACATTTTTGTCCACTTTGCTTAACTAGGTTTTCAAACTTTGAATTCCCTTTTATTGATTTTTTTGCACAATAAAGATTTGAGATTTAAAATCTAGGAAAAACATTAGAGGATTTTTGAGGCCTCCAAGAGACCGCGAGTTATCTGGCCCTGGGAACTCTGGGAACGCGCTGGGAACAGTAATCTGACGTGGTCACGCGAGTGCCACGTCAAAAAATAATAAAAAAATAATTTTTTTAATAAATTTTAAATTTTTTGATAATTTTTAAATTTTTAAATTTTAAATTTTAAATTTTAAATTTTAAATTTTTTTAAATTTTTTTTTTTAATATATTTTGGCTGTTCCCAGCTGCAGGAACAGCCCTGAAACGGCCCTCTGCAGCCCTCAAATTTCTTCTAATGATTTAATTTTTTTTTAAATAAATTTCATTTAAAGTAAATTATTAAGTTGAAGTTGTATAAGATGGAAGGAGAAATTGCATCATTAGTAGGAAAAATTCTAAAATGGAATTTATTTATGTCAATATTAATGGTCAAATTAGTATAGCAAGTAATCTACACTCTTTAAATGTTTAGTTTTGATAAATTGTAAAAATTGAATTTGGAAATGAATTCTATATGCTATTTTTTCACACAAAATGTCCTATTTGCCCGCAGAACAAGAGTCTTCATAACTTTCATATCACTTACTTGCATGAAATCCATTAAAGATTTTTCAAAAGATATAAAAATACTACATAAGAAAAAAATTTAAAATAAATGGTTCCGAGTTTTTTTTATTTTTTTGTTGCTTGGAATCAAACCAATTTTGCATTTTGGAGGGCATAATTTTTTCTCCATTGCACCAAATGAAATGAAAATTATATTCCCATAAAGCTAGTATAATCATTCTTTGACCTCCAAAAATGTTTTTGAAAATTACAATAAAATTTGGCATCATAAGAACTTGCCCCAAATCTTGAAAAAACACTTGAACACTTTGAACCTTTAGGGATGAAAATCAATATTTCAAAAGGCAAAAAATTGATTTCCTATTGCTCAAGAGCCTCTCCCTAAAAATATGATAGTCAACAATAATGATTATGTCCTTGCAACGATTGTACACTTGCATGTGGAATCCCATAAATTCTTTTGTCTTTTCTGTAAAGTTTGGTTGAATTTGTAAATAGAAGTTTATCTTGGGGCACTACATTGATTTATTCTATTATTACTTATTATGAAATGTATTTACCGAGGTATTTACACATGATTATAATTTTTTACAAAGGAGGAATATTTTTATCCATTTAAATAAAACTACAAAAGTTTCTTGAACTTTGAGTTATAGAATCCTTTGCTTTTCTGATGAATTAAGGTTCCTTTCATCGACTCTTGAATGCAAGCTCATCAATGAATTGTGAACTACTATATCACAAATAATTCTAATTTTACTAACACTATAAAAGGACCCTATGCTCCCTATTCAAGAATGTTATGTAATCTTATCAAGATGAAGAATACTCATCTTTTGTAAGAAGTTCACACTGTAAATAAGTTCATTTCTTAACAAGTGGAAATAGGAAAAATTATTATACCTTAACAATGATATATAGTACTATTTATACTAATTAATTTTAAAAAGCTAAAATTTTTTATACACTTATAATCAATTGTTAAGGCAACCTTATACACTTTTAATCAATTGGTATAGCTACCATATATGAAGGCCTGATTTGGCATCTACACTAAATAGTGAAATTGGGTTGCATTAACAATTAGGTTGCCTTAACAATTAGGTTGCCTTACTCCAGAAGAAGTTACCTCATAACTAATGCTTGTCCAAATGGAGGCACATGCCAATCTCTAATTTCGAGCCATGAACCAGTATACCACCCATGTCATACACACATTAGAGGAGATTTGGGCTTCTTAGAGTCCGTGAGTTCCCGGACTGTGGGAACTCTGCAGGACTGCTGCGACACTGTCGCATGGCTTGTCTAACGTGGCCAAGCGATTGCCACGTCGTTTTTTTTATTTTTTATTTATTTTGAAAAAAAATAAAATTTAGTATTCTTTTAATATTTTAAGAACTTTTTTTTTTTTTTTTTTTTTAATAATTTTTTTTCTGACATCAAGGGCTGGTTCCCAGTATTGGGAACAACCCTGAAACGGTCTTCTAAACACTCAAATCTCCTCTAATGTAGTTCTCACTTTATTGCATCCTTCAAAAGTAACTGTACATATTAACATAAGGTAAACTATCCCATTATGGATAAAATGGGAGCAAACTCATTGCGAGTAAAATTGTATTGGTAGTAGACATTTCAGAACTTGAATGTACACCACCATTACAATTTTGTCCACAATGGGTTTGCTCCCATTCTGTCCATAATGGGGTTGTTTACCTTAGTGTAGAATGTCAAGAAATTAGTGTAGGGCAACCTATTTTCACTATTCAGTGTAGGCGCCAAAGTTGAATTTTCCACGTCAGATTCTCAAGGACCCACGTCACCTCACACCATTCATAAGATGACATGTGACACTATTTTACAAAAATAACTTAATGTCTGCAGAATCTGACCTTCGCGTAGGGCAACACTAAATATCATTATCAGTGTACTGTTTGTGAGCTGGCGAGACTTTATCGTTCGTGCAACAGAGTTTCCAGCGATTTATTCATCCGTCCGGGTTCATCGTACTTGGCCTTCCCTTCGTCTTCGCAATGTCCTCTTCACACAAGGCCCTGTTGATTCTAAGTTAGTCGAGCTTTGTGTCGTCGAAATGTCCTACTCGGATTGTGTGCTTTTTGTCATCGTCTCACTGCGCTGAGGCATCGGCGACATTATGTGCCCAACATCCACGTGGTAGGCGAATTTTGGCGAATTTTGGCGAACTTTCGGGAGGTCTTTGTGGCGATTTGTGAGGTGAATTGTCTCTCGTAGATGTTGCGCATTGCAGAGGTTCGCTTTTGAGAGAGTTCTTTGACAAGACTAATTTGAAATGATTATTTTAGGAGGTTGAATTCGCAAAGAGCCTGTGTGAAATGATTCAACGATTTTCTGACGTTTAAAATTTATTTAAGTTTTGTTAGTAATTTTGAACTGACACATGCTTTTAATGTTTTTGGTATTCTGAGGATCTGTCATTATTACTCTAAGAGTTATGTTAATCTGATGCTCAATTTTGTTATACGATCAAGTGGAAACTCGATTAGGTGCCTTGTAGACGCATTGAGGATTTTGAATTTCTTGAGCTGACTTCTTACTCTGTTAGGTCTGGATTCATAGTCACAGCTCTTGGCCGATCATTGGAAGTTTTTATGCATGAATTGGAGACATTTTCTCTGAACCACGCGCCATTATCAGTTATACAGAAATATTCTAGAATTTGAGGGCTTTCAAATTGTGTTATAATTAGGGCACGTTTTTACGATTGAACTGCTAGTTACGGGCGTTTTCTTTCTCCGTGCAGGGGATTAGTGGAATATGGATATCGCAAGAGAACGAGTTGGACTGAACTACCAGCCCTGGGTGTCAGTGTTCAATCTCTGTAACGCTGTGGTTGGTGCCGGGGTGCTGTCATTTCCTTTCGCATTCAGGTTGAGTTTCTTAAAACCAATTCTTTTTCTTGTAAGGTGATGAAAATTGTGACATTGGACGGGATCAAAATTTGTAGTAGTCATGAGGCTGCGATTTGAGGCTCTAAAATTTCGAAAGTAGAGACAAATACGATAAGAATAGCGTCAGCTTTGTGGACTGATATAACCTTTGTTCATGGTGCATCAGACTCAAACATATTTTGCAGCGACAGTACTGTCATTCCTTTATTGGTTATCTGATCTCTTTTTCCACTGTAATTTCAGACAAACTGGCATATACGGAGGTCTCTTTTACACTGGCTTAATATGGCTGATTGAAGTTGGCGCGTTATGTATTCTTACACGGGCTGCAGAGAACAATCAGAGCAGATCTTACCAGGTATGTCGTTTTTTGTGTTGAGGTCCGATGTTGACTGTGGAATGCTTGGAGAATATGCGTGCTTGGATTGGGCACTATAGGGTATCGTTACTTGTTCTTAGTGAATAAGTAGTCACAACCTGACCTGATAGATGTTGAAGAAACTGTAAATTTCTCCCCTCTCTTACCCTGTTTCGAACTCTCTCAATTGGACCCGAATGCAGTGAGGTGATTGATTGTGTATGGCTATACAGGAACTAGTCACCTCAACTCTGGGACCTGGAATGGCTGTGTTAACATCGTCGACAATACTTCTGTTTGTTCTTGGTGCCATGATTTCTTTCCTGATAATTACAGGTATCGTAAGAACCTGAAAAATGTGGATCTCTTCTGTTGGAATAGATCAAGTTGATGACCAGGACATGATCTACTGCACTGATACACAAGATCTAGTATCTGCAGCAGGGCACATTCATTGAGCAGGATATTTGCATGATGTCAAAGTAACTGTCATTGCGTATCAAGTCGTAAAAAAAATGATCTATTCAGTCGTGAGAGACCGAGAATTGAATACATTTTCCAGAGTATTTTTAAACTTCGTGATGAAGTTTGGGTGTTTATTGCAGGCGATGTATTTCAGCCTGTCTTTGCTGGTTGGTTCGGGAATGACAGCACACTCTCAGATCGCAGGTATGTATATGCATACCAAGTTCAACGTCCACGGATCTTGGGCCTTGGCAATCTTTTTCCAGCTCCTGTAATTTGTTGATTATGAAGCCGGCAGGGATTCATCTATGTTGCGGTTTCACGCAGGTTGGTGATCACGGTCTTCGCCGTAGTAATTGTTTTGCCATTATCGCTTAAGCGGAGTTTGCGAGAGCTGAAGTGGACCAGCACTATATCGGTGTGATTACTGAATTTCTTCTCACAATTTTAATTGCTCATTACTTCAAACCTGGCATACTCAGATTCCCTTTCTCCTGCAGTTCAATTGGGATTTTTTTCGGAAGATAAGCGTCTCATGTAGTATTTCGCTTTCTTTCTCCTCTAACATATGTGCGCGAGGCATGGGTTGGGTCAAATGCAGGTGATAATGCTCACATATTTGACTGTAACGCTTACCACACTTGGGGTTGCCCATCTATATGATGATGGAATATCTCAGAAGGTAAGTAGATATTCCACCAATCACTTAATATCCTTGACCACGATTGGCAGTGCACGTGGTTTTTGCTCTGTAGTTTTGGTTGAATACCCGCTATCCTGCAATTTCATCTCGTCAGTTTATGAGCGGTTTCTTTATGTCGTTTATTGTTGTCAAAATCACAGTTTTGGATGTTTGCTATTTGATGACTGTATGTACTACTGAAGTTCCTCGTTTTCCAAGTTTTCCCAACAACGCTAAATGCAATTTTTATTTTTATCAATACTTTTCTGAGGGTTGTGTCGCAGATCAAGTACTTCTCTGGCGGCATGCCGGCCTTCATTGCAATGGATATCGTGGTTTTCAGTTTCCACTCGCACATTCAGGTTCATTATCTTATCACTTCAGGATTCAGATTTTCATTTTCGCGCAATAGATCTGTTGATATAGGTTCTGATGATTGATTTTAGCATACTTTGCACGTTGCATTCGGATCCTCTTCAGCTGTGTAAACAATGTATAAAGTGGACAGCCAATGATTGGCACGTGCAGCACTCTATTCCTGTTGTGCTGCCTGCTGTGGTTCGTGGATTTCTAGTTGATTAATAATGGATGATAATCAGGCAAGTGGGTGTGGCAGATTGTCCCTATATTTGCTGAGCTTGCAGAGCATCCCTGGCCATTTATAGGTGAGGGTCGTAAACCTCTCGAAGAGCGACTGCTACCTGTTCCAGAGGGGCTTAACACTGGACGACCACTGTCAAGAGTGAGATCAATAAGACTCAGGCGGATGGACGGAATCATTTTCATTTCCATGACCATTTGTTTCGTCGGCTATTGTCTGGCAAGTTTCCTCTTCGTGCCATCTCTGCCTGAAGATTTTTTTTTTGTGTCTTTGTCCGTCTTCCCTTGTAAGGCGTTTAAACTTAACGCTTCTCAACATTACTTCAGTGACTTTTTTCATTTTTTATATCTGCCCTAGAGTGAACTGATTTACTTGGGCCGAACCAGTGCACGATGTTTTCCTCGCAGAGTCTCTTCCTTCTTAGAAAGCTTTAAATCTGAAGGCACTGCAGAGCTTCTGCCACCCTTTTTATTGCGTATTTCCATGTTTCTTATTTGCACGTGTATAGGTGGGAGAATTCGGATACATTTTGTTTCCAGATGTGGAGAGTGACGTCTTGAAGAGCTTCGGGAGCGATAATAGCTTCATGAACTTAGCTCGCATTGGCATGTCTCTGGTATTTTCTAATACTCTTTGCAACTATTTGAATAGATTGCATAACAAGTATTAATTAGGACTGCAGTATAGACATATCAGTGGAAAGAATTTTGTTAGAGAAAGAATGAAAAACGCATATCAAGTAAACAACTGCTGTTTGTATTTTGACCTTTGAACTCGTCACTTTGTTGTTCAGTGTTTTTGGTTCTTCTTGAAAGTCAGGGTTCTGTGCTAGTAATTCTCTAGGTGAATTTGAAAGATCATTCGGAAATTAAACTCTTGCTTCCATGGCGCACCTCTTGCATTGACCCTTGTTTGTTACCTCCGCCAAGTTTGTAAGAGACGTTATGTCACTGCTCTTATTTGGTGTGATTTCTGCATTCCGGTTCTTGCGTCCTTATTCTATAATTCCTTTGGGGGGGCTCTGAGTCGATGCTTTTCTCTCCTTCAGGTGGCATTGGCATGCTATCCAGTGCAATTTTTGCCTGCGAGATCAATTTTGGAAGATGCTATCAAGCATGTCTTTCGTCGACCAGCCAATGACGCCTCATGGAACCGCCATATCTTTGTTACCCTTCTTATCTTCATTTCAACACTCGTGACAGCTCTCCTTATTACTGATCTTGGAACAGTAAGTTGTGTTCATCATTACTGCTTTTTAGTTATAAATTTGTGCCAGCGCCCGTCATTGTGGATACGATTTCTGCACAAGGTAGCTCATGCTATGCTTTGACACTTCGCCGTGGTAGTTGTTCTCATTTGTTCAATGTTAGCCAGCCACCCTGTTGTTTGTCCACCTGATGAAATCTGAGTAACGAGTTTGATATTGTAAGAGGAATTTATGGTTAGAGAATTATTATTGTTTCTTTGGCTACATTGAATTTTACAGTGCACCTTCGGGAAGTCATAACCACCGTTCTCACTATGCTCGCAGGTATTCTCCATTGTTGGTGCCACAGGAGGTGTAATGGTGATCTTTATTATTCCAGGGCTCTTGCTAATCCAGCAAGGTCTTCAACAGACCCTTCCAGATGAAGAGGCGTATACATTGAGAGAAAAGCTCGAGGAATCCTTGAAGTGGATTAAGCTGATTGCAGGACCACTATTTGTTGGCTTGGGTGTCATCATTTTTGTTGTCACTGCTTACATCACCGCCAAAGGCCTGGAGAACCCAGTAATTCCTGCACTCTGTCAGAATATCGTATTCCATCACAAATGTTAATGAGGATGATCACGTGCGTAATCCTTCTAAACGAAACCATGGGAATCATCTAAGAACCCAGTGATCTTAGATAAACGGACTGCTCATTTCAAGTATTCTAACCTCCGATTGTTTGCATAGAGAGTCTGACCATCGTAAGTGCTTGAACTTTTTCTAGCGCCAGCACGATATCGGCAATCAGGTTAATGGATGCATTTTGCTTTGAACGTTGCAAAAGCGTTCATGAGACTATGATACCGAAGCTCCTACTGTCCGTTGTGATCGTGGAGATCTGTAGACCTTCGTGCTTAAGGTAGCTCCGTGTGTGCGTTCGACAGACCATGTAACCCTACGCACAGTATGAGAAGTGCCGTCGCTCCTAGCTTGTAAGAATGAGAGAATGCTTGGCAAGGCGTTAGCCTGCTCATCTGCATTTCCAGATGTTGATAGTGTACAGAAAATTGAGCATTTATTAAGGATAAGCAGCTTCGACCTGAACGAATTTTGGGTTAAGTTACATGTTGGCAGGGCCTTCTTCCTCTGAATAGCATTACCTTATCAGCTTCCCTTATTATCACGGGGAGCCAAGGAGCTAAGTATTCGTGGAGTGGCCTTTGTATGATCGATGGAAGGTCATGAAGGATGTTCTCATTATGCTGTTGTCTAACAGCTCTTGGATCAATCTACAGTAGTTATTTTGAGAATCCCATCACTATTGTGATACATGAAATGTGTAGAAATAATATAAATTGTCAAAAATTAAACTCTAAATATCAAATCATCTCGTATGGTCACTGAGAAGTTTAACCCCCATCTTGAATCTAGCAAAACTGAATATTTGAGCGAAGTGTTTTTGATAAATGCAAAGCCAGCACATGTGTATTATATATGAAAAACCTATCTTGTTTTTAAGATTTTTCATAGAATTTCAAGTGTTGTATGGCTAGTACCATATGTTTCATTTTTTTTATTATCAATCACTTTGCTATTAAAGTTTGCTTTGAACTTGAAGTTTGGAATAATTGAAATTGAATTTACTTGATTAACCCCTAAATGCCCAAGGCCTGTTTTGAGCCTCTTGGAATTTGCTCTAAATTGAACAAAAAGCCAACATTTTGATAAGTTGAATTAATTTTTTTGAATTGTAACCGTACAAATTCGAACTAGACATGTTAGAGATCACATAGAAAAAGAAAACACAACAATATCATTTAAGGATTGAAAGATTATAATGTTTGATCATGAGGGTATTAAAACTATGAAAATCTTTGAGCTCTCTTTTTGCATGTCAAATCTAAAAAGTTCAAGACCAAAAAAATATGAGGTTGAAGGGCCTAACAAATATAACCCCAATCAATTTATGACTTCTCAAAATCTACTCTACAATTTTTTTAAATGAATTTCTAGTGTGATTTTTTCTCCAAGATCTAGTGTATTTGAGGCTCATTTCCAAGAGCCCTCAACACTACGGAAAGTTAAGATTGCAATGGGTACCTTTGCACAAACTCTTGAATAGAAAAATCATAATCATTCATTTTCAAAATCGGATTTTTGATGCTAAAACTAGACTTCGAAAAGAATCTTTCAAAAAATAAAAACTACTAAAAATAGAAATTTGGTAAGGTTTTATTTAACTTCAAAGTTTCTTCAACACCACATTTGAGTGCCTTGGGCATTTAGGGGTTAAAAGGAATTTATGAAGTCAAATTTATGTGACATTTTACAATTCTAAAAACCTTTTAAATATTGAGAGACTAATTGCAATTGTAAGTTGAATGGATATTTCTACAAAAATTGCTTGGTGATATATTAAAATAATTTGAAATTCAAGTTTAGTTATTTAATGTAATTAATGATGTTCTTTATGGAAATTACACCTCTTGCATAAAAACATGGCTTTATTTGAATATGTTTTGTAGTTGGTATGAATCTTTTTTACTAAGAAACATCCAAAACTCAATAATACCAATATAATTTCTCTTTATGAAGTGAGACCTTTTAATTATTTATGATGAATATAGAATTTCTATCTTTGATCACACAATTTTAGGGGCAGTTGTTTAGGAATGGAGCTAGTCCTTGCAAAACAAAATGAAATGAATAAAGAAAAGAAAAGAAAAGTAAAAAAAAGTAAAAAAGTAAAAGATAAATAGAGCTCAATAGAAGAAGAAAAAGGATTTATTATATGTAAGATAGAGCTCACGTATTGTTCATTTCTTCTTGGAATTATATAAATAGGGATTAATACAAATATATTAACATTAGGTTAGTTATTCAAAGCACAATTTTTTAATCAATAATTGCAATGATTTGTCCTATTAGTAAGGGCTCAAAAATTGTATCATAAATATTTCAACTTACACTAATTTAAACATATTACAAATAGTGCAACTTTTGTAAATTAATATTACACAAATTTGTAGGATAAATTAATGTAGGTAAGCATATTTTAGAAGTCATACTACAATTAATTACGATTTCAAAAATTGATCTTACAATCTTTAGTTGAATCCGTTGGGATTGAATAAATTACATATAATTTATGAAAAGGTGCCCAAATTTCTTATTTGTTGTGTACTTCATGGTTTTTTAATTATCCAGTCTGGACACATACCGTGCTGTTGAGGGCGTTCACAAGAACCCCTCTGCGAAGGCCACGTGAAACATGAACGAATGATAAATTCCAAAACTTCATTGATCCAACAAGGCGACGCTGCTCCGACTGCTTCGTTCCAGTTCTGTTCCTGCGTTGCAGCAGCCGTGGGCGCCAATCTGTGCGACCCCGCTCACGAAATTTGCTCTCCACTTTGTTCATGTTTTCGTATGTTTCTTCGCAGTCTCGACCATTCCCTTGTGCCGCCTTTCCTTTATATTCTTCCGGAGCGCAAGTTCCGCATTCGAACGAGCTTTTCTTCAACAAAAACCATCAATAGATTTGTTCTGCTAACCCTCAGCAACCAACTTACAGCCAACTTATCTCCGCTTTCACAGCCAGTTTTCGCAGTCTTGGTAGTGAGGTAGGGCTGCTTCCGCTTTTCTTCTTACGAAGCGCAAGTTTGCATTTTAAACGAGCTTCTCTTCATCGAAGACTGTAGCGCTTTCCTCTGCAAACCCTCGCCAACACTTGCAGCCAACTTCCTTAGTCATAAGTGGCGAGGAGTGTGATTGATTGCGAATGTCTGGTTGATTGATAGTGGTATCATGGAGGACGCCGACGGAGGTCTGAGTTTTGATTTCGAGGGAGGTTTGGAGGCGGCTGTGGCCGCGGGAGGACCTCCGCAGGGGGTTGGCGGGGGCGTTTCTCAGCCCGCGACGGTGAATAGTAATAATGTGCAACCTGCGTCGTCGCTTGCTGCGCCGAAAAACCAGCAAGCGCGGAAGAATTACAGGCAAACCGTGTGCCGGCATTGGTTGCGAGGTTTGTGCATGAAGGGCGATGCTTGCGGGTTCTTGCACCAATTTGATAAGGCGCGGATGCCTGTGTGCCGGTTCTTTGCTAAGTTTGGAGAGTGTCGGGAACCGGATTGCATTTACAAGCACACCAATGAAGACATTAAAGAGTGTAATATGTAAGTCCTTCCTCCGGTTCAAGCTAGCCTTTTATTGTCATGTTTCGGTTAGAGAGTGTGTGTTTACGTGTGTGTCTTCTCTTAGGGTTTTTTGGAGTGGTGAGGTTATTTGTTCGTGGCATGAGAGTACACTTGTGGAGGAAATTTGTAATTAGGGTTTTTATCACCAGTTTCCTATCACGGACATATGCAAGTGAGTATAGTCTGTTGTTTTGTTTTAACACGTGTTTTGTAGACTTCACTCGTCGTAGTGTAGTCCTTGTGTGTGGAGAAGTAAAAGCGTTGTGAAATTTAAAGTGTAGTCTTCGTCCTGTCTATGTCATGTGGAAGCGTTCGTAAGTGATTGTGATCTCCTGTTGCGGACTATTGAATTGAAAGAGGCAAAAGTGGATGTGCATTTGATTCATTGTTTTTCGATTGCGTGTAATAGGTATAAGTTAGGGTTTTGCCCCAATGGACCTGACTGTCGATATCGTCACCAAAAATTGCCCGGCCCGCCACCATCCGTCGAGCAGAACCTACAAAAGATTCAGCACCGAGTTTATGCTCCGAATACGAATGGAACCACGACGCATCATGGCAAACATCCTTCTGCTCGAAATGTTGAGGGTGGTCAAACGGGAAGCCGGGCCACTACTGCTGAGGATGTACAACCGCCTCGTTCCGCTCGACCTCCTGCACAGCAAGCGGCACCTCAGTTACCTCCAGCACAAGCGATGGCAAATGGTCCTGTAACTCCTGCTCCCTTTCCATCCAACGCCGCACCAATACCACACGGGTTTTGTAGGTGAGCTGCATTAGGGCCACTCGCCTTTCCCTCGGGTTTGCAAAGTCTTGAAGGTCTTGCTCTTATAGCCTTTTGACTCTGAGTTGTCATTTCTTGCAGCTTCCTTTTCTGTCTTCTTTCTTCTTCCAATTACAAACTAGGTCAGTGTCGTTCATAAGTTTCGTAATAATTCACCACGACTCTCAACTACAGATATGTCTTTGCTACTTCCTCACATTTTCATGGCTTTTGTCGAAGAATACTTATCTTCGACTCCAGGATACATATCTTCGACTCGAGGATAAGTTTTCTTTATTACTGCAGTAACCTTTCGGTTTTTATTATCAATTATCCTATTTCCCCTTTCGGAATCACCCTGTTGGTTTTGATTTTCATGAGGAAGGATACCTATTTGATCAAAAACTGAAAAGTGTTCTCTTCAAATTTTGCAGATACTTCATCGTAAAGAGTAGTAATAAAGAAAACTTGGAACTATCAGTGGAGCGGGGACTCTGGGCTACACATCGTAATAACGAGGCCAAACTTAACGAAGCTTTTGATTTATGTGATCATGTTGTACTGGTGTTTTCAGTTAACGAAACTCGACATTTTCAGGTGAGATTGTCTTTTCAAGAGCGGCCTTGTGTCAAATTGACTTTTTGAGTGGTTCTTCGTTTCATGGAAAATCGCGTGTATAGTGATTGTCAAGTGCTGTGATGACCTAAATTAATCAGTTGAGTCTAGGCATAATCCTCCCTTGTCTGCCATGCAAAAAAATTCTAAACTCTTACCTTGATGGATGAGATGTATTGTAATTCATCACTAATATTGTTTCCTCTGTTACACTGCAGGGTTGTGCCCGTATGATGTCCAAGATAGGAGGCGTCGTAGGTGGAGGGGTATGGAAGTACGCCCACGGCACTGCCCACTATGGCCGCAACTTTCACTTAAAGTGGCTCAAGGTTGGTTTGTAGTTTGGGTTTTGTTTGATATCTTAGGACATTCACTCTTTTGTGCCCATGGCAGTGGTTAATTCACTGATATAATGACGAGGTCTCTATCCAGTTTGTACTCGTTGGGATCGCTCACCCATCTACTCAGAATGCATCTGAGCGTCATTGTACGTATGCTTGCACTCGTGATGTTTCGCTCCAAGGCAGTAATCCTAGAGCTTGGAGCATACACTGAAGAATCCCACTTTCATTGATTGGGAGGTGTGATTGCTCGACCCTCTGGACTCCTGTCTGGTTGCCTCGAGGGCGCGCTTGTTATCCTCTTGTTGTGAGCGGGACTATCACTAATTGAACATCGTCATTTTGAACAATGTTGATCGTAGGCATAATCGTTGTCCCCAATGTCATTGTATAGGTGATGATAGATATTCTTTAAACTTTCCAGACCTTTCTCGTCACTTAGCGATTGGAAAATTTACCTGTCACTTTGTTGATGAAAAGCGTGCTCTGGTAACTGGTTTTGCTATTGTTTTTAAAGAGCAGAAACTCATTTCTTGCAATTTTTTGGGGGTTCTAAGGTATATTTTTACAAGTTCATTTTCTACAAATCCTGTTTCTACTGGTTTCTTCAGGCCGTACTATTTGTATTACGGTGGAGACTGGGTGCTGTGGAGATTATCAGTGGAATAATTATTTACTATCTGTCTGGGTGATGCAGCTGTGTGAGCTTTCATTCAACAAGACTCGGCACTTGCGAAATTCTTACAATGAGAATCTACCTGTCAAGGTACATTGAACTTCATGTTTTGTGCAGTATTGGCATGTATAATTAAGAACTTAAATTTCGTGCTCTACTTCGCATTTGCACTTGTGTATTCTAAAGCTCTCTTATGTGCTATGTGTGGTTGCAGATCAGTAGAGATTGTCAAGAGCTGGAACCAAGTATTGGAGAACAATTGGTGCATTTGTTGTATCAGGAAGCCGACAGTGAGCTCATGGTAGGACTTACCGTTATCTTCTGGATACTTACATGCGTTATAGAATCATTAGTATGTTATGTATGAGTATTATGTTATAGAAATTGAGTTTTTGCTCAACGGGAAATTAGACCTATCTTTCTCTCTGCTCTTATTTGACATCGAAGCTTTTCCGTTGCAGCTCCTTATAAGTAAGCATTTGCATTGATTAGTATTTCTGATTGAAAGTGGTGCTAATAGTAGCTTGTGACAATGCAGATACTTGCAAAGGAGTCAGCGGAGAAGCGAGAAGATGAGAGAGCAAGGGGGGCTCAGGAGCCTGAGCAAGAAACAGGTATTATACCTTTCGAGGATAATGAGGACGACGACCTTGAGGATGATGACAGTGAAGATGATGATTCGAATAGTCAATCTACGTCTCCAGCCATTGTAGGTCCTGGTGGCCGTGGGCGAGGACCTGGAATGGGACGAGGGCGGGGAGTGTGGGGTCCTCAAGGCCCTGGATTTGATGGGATGGGTAGGGGTGGAAGGGGGATGATGAATGGTCCCGGAGGAAGAGGTCTGCCTTTCCATCCAGAAATGGGAGGCGAGGGTTTTGGGATGGGTTTTGATAGATTTGGAATGGGTCCTGGAGAAGGCTTTATGGGACCTGGAGATGGGTTCATGGGTCCTGGAGAAGGATTCATGGGACCTGGGGCTGGTTTCATGGGACCTGGAGATGGATTCATGGGTCCTGGTGATCCTTTTGGTGGTCCTCCAGGACCTGGTCGAGGTTTCCCATTTGGGCATCCTGGAGGACCGGGGCCTAATTTTGCAGGTCAGTGTTCTTTTAGTTCGATCATGTGAAGGTTTCTTATAACCTGAAAATAACTGAATCCAAATTCGACCCTGTGTGGCCTTCAATATACCCCTGATCTTTATTCAGGAGAACTAAGGTTTTAGCTTAATTACATTGAATCAAGTATCTTTGTTGAAATGAATCGTGGTTTTTCTTTTCTTTGGGCGATTGAGCCAGGTCATGAGCTATCTGCTGGCAGGGTTTAGTGACATACTTGGAACAATATTCTTGACAACTCTTTAATTAGGATGAGTCCCTGCATCTGGACTCAATTGATGGGAGTTTTGATTTTCATTTGCAGTCGCTATTTTGAGTTCTCTTCAGTCTCCTCGTGTTTGAGAATTTTTAAGTTCTCATTGATTATTTTGTATGCTTACGATTACTTATTTTGCAGGTCCTGACTTCCCGAACTTTGGTCACATGGATGGCCCTGGACCCATGGGTTTCCCAGGTAGACCACCTCCTCACATGATGGGACCAAATGGACCGGGCATGATGGGACCTCCTCATGGTATGATGGGGGGAGGACCAATGATGGGTCCAGAGGGTCGTCCCCCCTTCCTGAATGGTCCGGGTGGCCCAGGTCCTGGTCCGATGGGGGGCCGTGGACCTCCACGGGCAATGAACATGCCTTTCCGCCCTCCCTTTCCTGGAAGAGGGACTCGTGGTCCTGGAGAGCAGCCAAAAAGGAGACGGGGTGGATCGGGAGGCAAATCGGGATCAGGGGCCAATAAAGGTCGGTCAAATCCCTCTGCAGCTGCTAATGAAGAAAACTCACAGGCTGATGCAGGTGAGTGTACCCTTGTACTTCTTAAGCACTACTAGAGGAGTCTGTAGGATCTGTGTCGTATATACTTCGTCGCTCCTTGAGGTTGATTATCATCCTTTTCGTTACAGTTAATTTGGTCTACAGAAATTAGATGCATCTTTTCTACAAATTTTGGGAGTGAGGTTGGGTTTTTTTTTGAGCTGATTGACCACTTCTATTGGTCATTGTCTTTATTTAATCACACAAATCATTGCAATCCTGATGCAGGCCAAAGACAACAGTTGGCTGATGTTGGTGGCTCTGCAAGCTATGTAGACGAAGAGGAAAGTGAAAGCGAGGATGAAGCGCCAAGAAGATCAAGACACGGGCAGGCGAAGAAAAGGCGGAAAGAGATGGAAGGTGGAGAGTCTGGTGATCCAAGATGGGACCCTGTAACCAGTCAATGGGAAGTGAACTCTGGTGATCCTGAGGAAGCGAACTTCTAATTGTCCGTTCTGCTGAAATTGCAGAGACTAAAACTCTTCTTGTTGTGAGAACGAAATGGAGAAACTTCAAGTTAATTTGACTCCTCTCTCACTTCAGTTTCCAGAGGTGGAAAGCCATGTGATATAGCAGCAGGAACCTTGGAGATCATCACCAGCCCTGACCGACTGTCTGCCCAAGTGAAGCGCAAGGGATGGAGGCGCAGTTGAGATGGGAGCCTCAGTGACTTCTCATGTTTTCCCTTATCAGGCACTTTCTATGTGTTTTTCCCTTGTCATCAGCAACTTTCTGTTGCTTCCTTGTGTACAGGAAGATCTATTATCTTTTGATTTTCTATCCGAAGCATACTATGCTCCACATGGTAGGAAAAGTCGTTTCCTGATAAGTTATCGTTGTACTGTACATATCTTCAAGCCAGTATTGCCTTGCGGATTAGTTTTTTTTATCACGTGTCAAGCATTTACACTGTTTGATATGAGACCCTTGATGTAGTCGGCGATGTAGGAAACCCTTTTCGTGCTTGGATCGAATCGGAACCGCCAAGTGCGGCAGATTTAGTTAGGTCAACTTCAGTTCCTTTACATGCAGGTCATGAAGTTTTGTATATTATTACCAATTCTAGAATGCTTGTAAGGAGTAGGAATTCTCTTTCAAGCGAATGTAAAGGCTGGGTGGGTTTCAGTATCGCTATTGCGTCTGACCCTGAATGCCTTGAGCAGGCGGTAACAACTGACCGTCAAGGAGGCTCTTGACTCCGAGGTTGCACTCGTATGGAGATTGTCAGCTTCAGACAAAAGGAGAAGAAGATTGGGCAATGCTTCAAGGATTGATCGGACAGCCCAGTCGGGGAATTCTCGAGTGGAGAATGTAAATCGTTTTGTTACGAGGAGATGGCGGTCAGTCATCTGTAGCAGGGTTGAGTTACTATGGAGAGTTTCGGGGTGTATTTCGACTCACCTTGGAGTGAAAGGCACCGACCTTACTCGCGAATTGAGGCATGCATATGAATTGTCTCTATTTTGGAGTTTTGCGAAATTTGGAGAGGTGGTGGTCCCCGAGGGACCCTTTACAGATCGAGAGTTGCAAAGAAGCATCATAGCTGCAGGGCTGACGAGACTTCAGTTGGTTCCTCGTGAGGGGTTCTGTACCTCAATTAGCCTCCGCTGGGTAATTACTAGTGTTAATTGCACATTTATTAAGGGTAGAATTCGGACACAGCTGTAAACACAGCTTTTGCCACGTTGTAGAATTTCGAAACCTGTCTGTTTTACTCCACTCACGTAACTGAAGTTGAAATTCTGATGTGATCGGGGTGGATTGACCCCCTCGCTCGGCCTTACCAGGGGTGCATGTAAAAAAAAAGCCCCCTATTTTGGGCCGATCCAAGAAATATTATTGATCTAATTGTATTAATTAGGGGTCTCTGATCCCAAATATGAATTCAAAATTTGCAAAAAAAAATTTGTGCAAAAAACAGGGTCGGCCGGCGCGGCCGAGCGAGGGGGTCAGTTCACCCCGGCCTCTGATGTTCACTTCAGAATTCTGATCAACTCGGATATTGCTCAGGAATTACAGGCACGACACTTACTTAAAAAGACCTACAATTTGGCACTTTAAGACATATAGAGTAGTTTCAGGAATTAACCCCTAAAGATCCACGCATCTGAAAAGTGGGTGTGCCTTGGTCAACCTTGATTGTAACTTTCAATCTAACCATTTTTGGATTTTGATATAAACTAAGAAAATGAATCTTGACAAGATCTCTTTCTACTTCATCTTGAAATTTTGAAATTAAATTCAAAAATTCAAAGAATTATTGGAATTGCAAGTTCATATTTGTGTTAGAATTCAAATAACACAATCTGTTTGTGTTTTTCATTCATTTTTTTTTTCCTTTTAAAAAGGATTTTAAGTTTAGATTATAAAATTAAATTTTTTATTTTAACATTCATTCATGATAAAAATTTCAAATTATTTCAATATATCAATATATTTTTTAATTGATACAATTTTATTTTCACCTTCGATTTTAAAAATTCACAATAATTTGATTTTTCCATCAAATCTTTAATTATTTTTTAAAAGCGTAAATAGAAAACACATTTTTCTACTAGCAAAAGATATCAAACTTTTATACATCAATTAAATAAAAGGATAAATTTGGTGTGAATTTGACTTCAAGATCTTTGTTGTGGTTGTTTTGGGTGTAAAAAATAAAGTAATCAACTGAAAAATTTTAATACTAATTTCCATTGCTACTTGTTCCTTTTGCAAAATTTTCAAATAATTTGAATTTTTTTGCTATTTTTACTTATTTATTTTCAACTTTTGCAATAAAAATGATAACAATTACAATTCTTCACGAAACAACTTGAAATTTCTCAGTGATATACAATTTATAGTTTCAAGCAATAAAAATATAGGATTGATATTTGAACATAATCTAATAGGCTACATTCAACTTAGACATGATGTTTGACCAATTGACAATGGATCTTGTCCTTAAAGGGTTAAATTGTTATAAGTGTTGTTGAATCTTATTGGCAATTTGAAAAAGAATCCAAAACACTTTTTGTACACTTTTTGTATCATATGAATTTACACTTACTAGAATTATAAAACCATTTCTAAATTTTGATGCACATGGGTTGAACATTTTGAACTACGTATCTACTTATTTTCAAAATTCAAGTGTATACCTGTATGGTGAATTAGAAACAAAGAAGTCCAAAAATTGGACTATTTTTAGTTGACTACCTCAATGATAGGCTTTATCCTTTCAAAATTAATTATTAAATGGCCTTTGACTTTTCTTTAGCTTCTCAAAGTTTTGAGCTTTCTTTGAACTTTTCATATCTTTAACATGTTTTTCTTAAATGTGTTTTTCAAGGATTTTTTACCAAAGGTTAGGAAGGGTTTATCCTTTTCATTATTCCAACCATGGATAATTACAAAAATTTGCACCCTATTATATGGTGGTTAATTTTGTATTGTTTAACTTCTTCTAGTTAATTGACTCCTTTTATTGTTTCAATTAGGAATAAACCAAAACAAATTATGCCCTAATTTGTAGTTATTAATTTGTATTACTCAAACTATTCTAGCCAATTTATGATTGTTTCCAAACATGAATTCCAAGCTTCCAAATTTTAATAGCAATAATAATCAATAACTTTTTTTCTTGTCTTCACAAGTAATGAAGGGGTAATTGAAGAAATCAATTCCATTACATCATGAATGGACTCAAGAAGTGCCCTCCAAATTTAGTTCACCTTAAAATAAAATGTTGGTATTGCATAGGATTTAGTGCCAAATTGTACCTTGAAATGGCTCTATCTTATATGACTTAGCATGTAAGGACTATCCAAGAGTAAAATTTAGGTACTCACATTATAAAATTTGAAGAAATATCCATGATCATGTCAAAGAAGCATGGCTTTCTCACCAAATCCTCAAAATTGTCAAGTGGAAATTCTATTTTATTTTGGCCATGCCTTTGCAACTATGTTTAAAACCTATTGTTAGTTTCTACTGTGAACACATGGTCGAGTGACATAGATGTCTAGTGCATTGTACAATTTGGCATATTATCAAAATTCAACTAAATAAAAGACCATATAAACAATTGGATTGTTTAATTGTGCATATAAGATGGACAACATATTCCATTTGGTAGTGCCTACAAGATTTGCAGCACATAGAGTTTGAGATCACAAAACATGCTAAACAACTACAAACTGCTCCTATCGTTGACGACTAGTTGAGAGCAAGATGACTTCAGAGCTTCGTTAGCTCTTCAACTCGAATATAACATGTTGCATGGAGGGAAACTAGACTTGAGTGTAGCAAAATTTCGGTACTTCATGAGACAATTGCTATAGAAATCTATGTTGATGAAAATGTAGTTCAATAATTTTCAATCATGTGTGAACTTTTCTCTTGTTTGAAAACAAAGGGTGGCTTTGTTTTCAATAGCATGAATAGTATAACATGAGGCCTTTTATTTTCAAAAGGCCTCATGCTATACTATTCATGCTATTGAAAACAAAGCCACCCTTTATATACTCTGTTGAAAGGCCTTGGCAAACGATGTTCCAAACATCCAGGTGTATTATTTCAATGACATTGTAAACAAAGTACATGTGCATGAAATAAGTTATTTGTACTTAAATGTGTTTGAACCTCATCCAATTGTACCTCACATTACTTCTTGTCCTTCTTTGGAGTTGGGTGGTTGCATGATGATTAGTTTTTTGGCTGTAACTTTTGCATTTTGACTCCAAATGACTCAAAATTCATAAATAAGTTACTTATGACTATTATACACCTTGTATAATTTTTTGGAATTAAAAAAAATGTTTTACTATTTAATTATAGCCCCCAATTCTATGTCACAAATGCCAATTTTGGAGGGGGGTAGTACTATTTAGTATCCATAAAAATGAATTTGGAGCTGAAATTTAGAGAAGATGGTCTTTTAGTAGACTTGTAGCTACTGTCCAAAGGAATTCTAAAAACACTTAATTTTGTGTGATTTAGAAGTCCACAAAGTAAGCCCCTTTCTACTTGCATTTTGAAACATTTAAAAATTATTTTAGTGGGTTTTTTGATGAATGACCATCTCCATAGAGTTGCTACAAATGGACAATTTATTTATTTTTAATTTAAATTTTTTCCTATTTTTTCTTTAATAAAACATTAAAACATCTATTTTCTTGAGATTTGGCACTTTTCTAATTCTCCTACTTAGAGAATTTTTTAACAAATTTCCTTTGGTGATTACCTTCATCATAAAGGTGCGTACATTAGCCATATTTTTTAAAAACAATTCTAAATTTAAAGAATTCCAAAATAAATCATGAATATTGTTGCAAAACGCAACAAATAGTACAAGTATTTTGCGCAATCACCCAATTGGCCAATCACAAATTGTCATTGCATTGCAACCTCACATCACCAAAGGCTCACTTAACCAAACGAGAATAAAGGATTTTTATTGTCGCATATTTTTCTTAAACAATAAACTAATGCTACGAGGTTCTTCAGACTTGGATCATGAGGGGCACTTCTTGAGTCTAATCTTACTTTATGTAAAGTTTAGCTAAAAGTTTTGCCAATCATTAATTTTTTCCAAAATAATGCATAATAAGGTATATAGATTTTATTTTTAATGAAATTAAATATTAGATTATTTGAATAGTTGTTACACCTAGTTGTGGCTTCTAATATCATACAAAGTTCAAAAGAGTCTTTGACCTCATATTTTACATTTCATCAATGTTATTTAATACCTTGAATCTCTAAGGTTGAATTGACAATTTTGATCTCATGAAGCTTTTCTAACAATCTTTGAATGTGTATAGCTTTTGAGTGTCCAAATTGTGAAGAATCCTCCATCAAAATATTTGATACCATTGAAAGATACAAGAACCTCCTTTCTACTAGTAACCAATAGGGGGATTGCAATAAAAGTAAATTCTTCAACAAATTTGAGAAGGCTTTTTTGCAACTCAAGGGCAAAGTGTAAAATTGTATCCGAATGTGGTGAAAAAAGCTCAGCGGACAAGGGAACGCCCTCCACATTATAGAAATCAACAAGTTTGGAGAACAAAGCTCATTGAGGCCCATTATTTTGTATCACAATCATATTGTAGACCCAACAATATATTATTGCTTAAATTGATGATTTAGAACATCTTTTTTTAATATTACTTAAATTTTCTTACTTATTATATAATAATCATGTAGAGCCAATATTCTTCACTCAATAGATCTAATAATATATTGATTTTCTTCAATCCTATCTTGAAGCCCATTATTGTGTATCATAGTCATATTATGATGCTTTCTAATCCTAAAAGAACACTAGACTATCACGGAGGTATTCATCCACAATTATCAAATTCGTAAATGAATGGGTCATTAGAAGAGATTTGAGGGCTGGGAGGGGCCGTTTCAAGCTGTTCCCGCAACTGGGAACAATCAGAATATAAAAATAATTAAAAAATAATTAAAATAATTAAATAATAAAAATATTAAAATATTATTATATATATATATTAAAAATATTAAAATATTAATTTTTTATTATTTTCTGACGTGGCACTCTCTCGACCACGTCAGATTACTGCTCCCATGTTGTTCCCAGGGCCAGATAACTCGCGGGCTCTTAGAGCCCTCAAATCTCTTCTAATGGCATTCTATAGTTCCTTGAAAGTCATTTTGTTGAACATTTGTAGTCTTCAACTTCTATACAAGGTTAACTCAAAAGTTTGCAAAAAAAATTAGAGCATCTTCAATACACGCACTGCAACGGCAAGTCTCGGATGGATTACAAAGAAGCACCGAAAATCAGACCCAATGCTAACGGCAGTTTTGATGTTATCTTCACGGGCTCGGCATTCAATGGCTACGGCACGGCAAAAACTAGTTCTTTGTTGTGCCCTCCAAAGTCCTCTCTACTCCTTGGTCAACAACAATAACTGCGATGATTAAGTGCAGATTCCAAATTCGTGTAGGGGCAGAAGCTCCACCACCCAGTGATCCGCTTCGTTTTCCGTTTCTATTTGCGCCGTTTATAGTTTTGAGTACCGTCGTGGCATTGAGGCACCTGCGACAAGAAAAGCCACAATCAAAAAAGGGGGGCGGGAATACAAATTGCATGTATCGTTGCAGTGTTTTTTTAGAGGTGTAGCATTGAGGATGCTCTTATACAACACCGTACGTGAAGGTCTAATTTGGCCCCTAAGTGCCGCAATAGTTTATTTTTCGCGTGCACATGGTTTCGGCAATTGGAACTATTGGTGTTATATAGAGGTTCGACATTTTGGTGCTTTAATTTTTTGGGGTTCAGCAACCTCTAGGTTTTTTTGTTATAGGAAACTTGTCATGCAAGGCTTAAGACGTGATGTAGGGTTTCAGAAATGTTCTAAAATTCAGACAATATAATTGAAAAATTTCTGACCATTTTGGACATTTCACTTGTAATATTCCAAACATTCAAACACTCCAAAAAATACTTAATTTATGTCTACATCTGACCTCCATGTAGGGTAGAACTCCGCGCAGGTTTTTTTTCTTCATTTAATTTAGGCAGTATAGAAAGCAATAATCTCTGGAAGGATGAAGCTACTCACATCCTTAGAAATGGATGAAACTTGCAATTTGTGGATGAAATTTCATTTATTCATCCAAAATGATGTATATTCATCCAAATTTGAGCGATCCATCCCAAGATGTGGTAGCAAACACGCGAATTCCGGATTCTCAAACTGTGCCATTTCTTTATACAAGAATTGAGCGGATTATTTTTCATCGCTTTTGAGCGATTTTTTCGCTAAAAAAACGCTGGGTAGAAGTTGTTATGTAATGAAGGGTATGAATATGTGTGAGTAGAATGTACAGCATACGAATACTGTACAGATTGAAAAAGTGAAAGTGAACAAAACAACTTTAGTTACTGTAGCTGGACAGTAACTGACTAGTATAGCGACGGACATCCCCCCTGCCCTACAATAGACCCGAGAGAATCATGCGTCATGTGCGGGCAGTCTAAAAAAAACACCGATCCCAAATAAAAACATCTGACAAAACATCCAGGCTATCATTTACCCCAAATAAAACTGAACTGGCCGGGCTGCCCCTCTAGATTCTACTCAAAAGATTCCATTTTAAAATTATAAAAAAATCTCTACCCACAGTAAAATTCTGAACTGGATGACTTTGCATAAATAGGACATTCCAATTTGGGCACTTCTGAGCGGCACATGAATGACCAAAAATACCCATCTCGAAGTAAAAAATGAAACAAAAGAATGAGTGGGAATTAAAAAAAACATTAGCCTAGTATCTATTTATTAGAATAATAATTTTTTTATTTTTCTGTTTCATGTGCAGTTTGGATTATTTGCTCTTCAGGACAAGAGCCCCAAAGATGCAGATATTCTTGTTCTCTCTTCATAAATTGAGTTTACTTTTTTCAACTAGGGGGCGTGGAAGTTTCATTTAATATGATGAGTGGGACACTTCATTGCCCCACTGTTGGTAGGAATTTGGGATTTTGGTCGATTAATAAATGATTTAGCTCATGGCTGAGTTTATTTGCATTTATCATCAATTGACAAGAAAATATATTTAAAAAATCAGTAGTAGTATTTTGAGCATTTAGGTGAAATTCAAGTGAAATTTAGGCATAAGAACTAATAGGGCAAGTTGAAAATGTCATAAAACATGCAGGACAGTTGTGATGTAATGGTAGTGTTCCATGTCTATTTTGTTGTTTTTATTACCTTTGGTGTTATAATCAAAATTATTTTGCAAAGCACACACAGTCATTTTTTGTAAAGGTTTTGCAATAAGGTAACTACACCCAAAATCGCACAGTTAAGCTCTGTGGCATGATCTGTATGCTCTAGAAAATGAACAACAATTTTTGAATATACGTGAAGGACTATGAATCAAAATGCAAGTGGTTTCATAATTTTTGGATGCATTGTGAATTAGTTACAAATTTTCAAAGATACAAGGTGTAGGGTGTTAAAAGTGTCACCTAGGTGATGCCAAAATCAATTTGATGCACATGAAGAACTGTCAAAGACAAGAAGTTAAACGAACGAAAAATGTATTCAAAATGGACCACTTGGGAGGTTGCCACCTCTACAGTTCTATTAATAGAGCTGCACACTAGTCGAAATGGGCTCTTACACTTGTCCTTTACTGTGCACCATTTTCGGTTTCCTCCCCATTCATTTTCAGTTCAAAAATAGGGGTCGACATTCAGGAGCGGTCCATTTTAGGTGTAGTTACCTTAGTTCCCCCAAAAATTATAGTTCAGATTTTCAAAAAAATTTGTAATTAAAAGAATGCAAGCATATTCCCAAAACTAACTTTATCAGTTAACCTCGAAAGGACCAAGGCATTTTCTGGCTCCAAAATCACTGAAAACTGCCATTTCTGCTGCTATCACTCCCTAAACCGAAAAAACTTTTTTTTAGAATCTAACCGTAGGATCTTATACTTCACTTGTCTCAGATCATGTGGTAAAAATTTCAAGGAATTTGACCGTTCCGATTGGAAGATATTAGCATTCAAAGTTGGGGGAAAAAAAAATTTTGAACTGTTCCCTGCAATTTCAGATGACTTTGACGGCCATTTGTGGATTTTTTTTGCACTACACAACTTAAAGTTGTAATTTTTTATGTTGAACATTTGAGTTGAGAGTTGGGGAAAATTTTTTCAGAATGTCAAACCTTGATTTTCACATATAAAAAAATTGTTAAATAGAAGTAGGTTCAAAATTGAACAAAACACTAAATTGTTAATAGCTCTTAGGTGGAATTAAAACAACATAATCCCAACGGTGGGATTGTTCTTGCAAACAAACTTGACCTCGTCAAAAAAAAAATTTGAAAAAATTTGAAAATTGCATTCAAAAATGAATTCTATAAGTTTTTTTTTTTTAAGATGCTTAAATTGCCCAAAAAACAAGATTGTCCATAACTTTCTCATTCTGAGTCCAAATAGAATGAAACAAAGCTTCAAATGTAGACATAAACATGATCTTTGAGAAATAAAATTAAAAATTTTTAAAAATAATTTTTTTTTTTTTTTTTTTGCCCGCCGAACTGCTTTTTTGCTTTAGGATGGCATAGCGTTTGCTCCCGGGCACTGATTGAAAAAAAATTATATTTTTAGAAAGCTAATGTGATTCCCTATCTTTAAAAAATGTTTCAAAAAATCAGGTCAAAATTTCAGGTTGTATGAGCTTGCCCGAAATCCCAAGTGTCCCCTGAGGGGACTTTGGTCCTTTAGGGGTTAAAAAGTGAGTCTTTCAAAAAAGACTTCAATAAACAAGTAATGCAGTTTTTTTTTAAAATTACTGTGGTTAGAATTTTATATTCTGAATTCATATCAAAAGTATATTGAAAAAATTGCTCACATTCAATTTACAATCAATCTTAGGAGTATACAGTAGTAGAGCCTCTCTAAAATTTAAAAACTATTTTTCATATTTAAAAAAAATTCAATGGAGCTCCTCCTCATTCAAGCTCACATATGTCCCACATGGATTGGGACTACTTTTACCACCTCAAGTGTACATAAGGAGCTCTTCTTCTCACTTGGGAACACAAACCAAGTTACATACACTTGGGAAGACTTAGCTCACTACATACACTTGGAGTGATTGGAGTTAGAACAACCCATGTGGGATATTTAAATTAGAATTAGTAGAAGTTTTTACTAATTCTAGTTTAGATATCCTACATGGGTTGTTTTAAGTCCTACCACCCCATTTGTGTATAGTGAGTTTCTTTTCACCATTGAAACTCAAAACAACTTCAATACATTTCAAACAAATTGAAATAGTTCACACCCTCGAAGAAGAAGCCTCACCACCTACCATGCACAAACTCTTCATTACCAAAGTGCTTGGTGGCAACGGTGGGTTGGGATTTGGCCGGTTTTCAGGTTGTGACAGTGATTTTGGAAGTAGAAGCCCCTAATTTACCAACTGCCCTGGCTTATGGTGCAACCCAACCTCAATCTAGCCTTTCAAATGTTGAGATTCAAAATTTTTGGTGGTCCAAAAATATTTTGTGGTAGAGAAGAGGCTCATGAACGTTTCCACCGTTCACTTTTCTTGGAAAAAATTTCATGAAGAAGATACAAAATTCCAAAAAGTTGCCCATGTTAGGCTTTTTGGTCTACCTAGTGAACACATTGCAATTTTTTCCTACATGTTGTACAATTTGAAATGATTTGAAAATTTTCAGACATGTTGCCAACTTAGCGTGAAGAGTGTATCCAAAGAAGCACCACCATTTTGGACATTTTTTCATAAAAATGTGACCTTGTAAATTGCAATTGCTCGAAATTTTGCAGGGACAAAAAAATGATTGTTGTCTATTCAAACGCTAATATCTTCCAATCCACGCGGTGAAAATTTTTGAAATGTTTTCCACATCTTCTCAAACCAGCTTACTACAAGATCCTACGGTTTCATGTTTACAAAAATTTTTTTTTTCTAAAATTTGGTACTTGTACTAGAAGTGGCAGTTTTGGAGCCTTTTTGGTAAAAACATAGTCAAAGAACTTTAGGGGTTAAACAACATTTGATAGCTTAGCGGGCAACCCAAGGGCAATCAAAAACTCTTTGAAGCAAGGCATGGATCTTGCTCCTTGCCCATGGTTTGTATAGTCAAAGCATATAAAATTAATGAATGAATAGTACTTTGACTTTGTAGCCTAAGAGTGATGCTCAATAAGCCTTATTCACTGTTGAAGTGAATTTAATAGGTTTAAACATTCCCAAACAATCCTATAGTCATTTTTTGTCAAAGATTCATTTGAAATCAAGTCCCAAGGGCTTGGCCTTTCATTTAACCCCTAAAGACTAAGGAGACTACTTTGAATTTTTTCAGAGCTTGGGCAAATTCTATTGACTTCATGATATGGAAGTTTTGCATGAAATTCTTACAATGGATGCTAATCATTCTAATCTATGTGTGAAGATTTGTTTAAGGCCATCTTGAGAAATATTGCGAAAGTTAGATTAACAAAAAAAAAAATCAATGTCAAATTGGATTAAAAAATTAATTCTAAAAAAATTAATTAGTTTTATTAGATTTATACATTGATACATATTCAAAAACATTTGAATCATTTAATTTCAAATAATGAGGTAAAAATTACAAAGAGTTTTATTTTGCAGGCAATGAAGGTAGAAAAACATGTAAAGTTGTCTTTCAATGCACTCAATTTTGAAAAAATTCTATAAAACAAAAGTTACTAGTTATTTACTATAACATTCTCATTATTGGAATTAGCAATTCTCAATTTCTTACAAAAGTTATTAGTAGTTTAGTTTTTTCTTTCATTTAGTGTCATCTCCAACTTTATAATTATTTTTAAAGATAAATATGAAAGTTTTTTTGGTTATATTTTTTTACATATATTCTCAACTTGTTTTCCAACATATTTATTAAAATGTACAAGTTATATTAAAAAAAAAATTAATTTAGTAAGACAAAACTTTACCTTTCAAAGAGCTAAAGAAGCCTAAATTTTAAAATTTGGACTCATTAAACTTGAATTGGTGGGGATATTCACTCTAAGACTTTAAGAAGATATACTAGCTTGAGCAAGTTAACAAACAAATCCTATTGTTGGATTTGTTAAGAATAAAATATGGATGAAGATTTGAATTAGTTCTAGGCCTCTAAACATAAAATAACTTTAACGGGTTTAAGAGTTAACCTAGTAACACTTCCAGGGCCTAAAAGTGTCCGATGAATGATATGCAAGGTTACTACAGAATGAAGATTGCACCAATTGGTCCAAAAATCTAATCAATAGATGAATTTGGCAAACTTAGTAATAGACCTTGTCTATTTAGTGTTAATATATGAATCTCAAATTGGAGCTAATTTTTTTTGAATTCATGTGGATCTTTGTGTGTCCAATCTAATCACCTTGTTGTATAATTGTATGAGGAACTAACATTAAGGTGAACCATGCTACAAATACTCAAATTTCATTTTCTACTTTCTACGATGTAGTGTACATTTTACTTTTGAAGTGTATCCTTTGGGTCGTAAGGGCGCCATTGATATGAGAGTGGTCATAGGTTGATTCACTTTTGTGGCCCCAATTCTCTTATGAATAGATGACTTGACACTCAGAAGACAAAAATCCTCTTCACCCAAGATAACAACATCTAAAATTTTCTAAATAAGATATTGAGCTTGGTCCTATTATTGAATTGTAAAACATGTATATATATAATATTGGTTGGACTCATGTTGTTTTCTACATTTTTGTCAATGCCTTCCCTCCCAAGGGGCTTATTTCAAATAGTTAGTATGGAATTATAGAGGATTCTTGAATGTATTTTTGGACGCCATATGAATAAACTATAAATTCATAAAGTGCCAAAAATCAACATTCGATTTTCATGCATAGAAGTTGTATAGTAGGGTACCAACCAAAATGGCGTTTCTGCATTCCCATGGACCAAAATTTCACTACTGCCAACTTTGACACCCTCCCGAAGGCTGAAAAATTGTTTTCTTACCATGAAACTTTTGGAACATCTTTATGTTAAGAATATGTGTGCTAAGTTTCAACTACACGTGTTGGTAGAATTAACATATCTTTTTTTGTGTGAATCTTTTGATGTTGAAATATGTCACACATGTTATTAACACAGAGATGATTTCATAATAAAAAATTCATGGTTAATAAACAATTTTTCAACCCTTGGAATAGTGTCAAAGTTGGTAGTAGTGAAATTGTTAACAACTATACAGGTTGGTAGATTTCAAATATCTTTTTTTTGTGTGAATATTTTGACCTTGAAATTTGGCACATATATTATCAACATAGAGATGATTTTATGAAAAAAAATTCATGGTAAAATAAAAATGTTTCAGCCCTCGGGAGGGTGTCAAAGTTGGCAGCAGTGAAAATTTTCTCACCGCTACACTTGTTGATAGACTTTGAATATCTTTTTTTTGGTGAATCTTTTGACTTTGAAACTTGATACACATATTATTAACACAAAGATGTTCCTGTACCAAATAATTGGTAGTAAAAAAACAGTTTTCAACCCTCAAGAGGGTGTCAAAGTGGGCAATAATGAAATTTCTTTCTCTGGAAATGCAAAAACGCCATTTTGATTGGTACCCTATTGTACATATAGACAACAATTGTAGGAGTCTATTTTAGAATTGTGATACATTTAGATGCACTTCCCTTAATTGCAAGGAAAAAAGTCTTGTAATGACTTCAATCTTGTGTGAGAGGTTGGTGTAAGTTAACCAGTTAAGGATACAAGGTCTTTTTGTTTTGGGACAAATTTGCAAAGATTTGTTATAAATTTCAACAAGGTGGAATACACAGTAATTAATTTATGAATAAAAATTGTAGATTTTGAGTATAAGCTTGAATTTGGACAGTCAAATATAACATGGCTATTATCATTCTTACAATACAAAATTTGAAAATTTAAAAGTTCAAATTCTTCTACATTTTATTTCTCAAGAAATGTGTCAATAATTTTTTAGTGAAGTTTATTGGAATGGATTTGAAATGTGATGATTTTACCCAATGTTTTTTCTAAATTTTGTTGTTGTTTAATTCTCATAGTTCATATTTCCAATACTACTTCACACCTAAAACCAACTAACTCAAAGTTTCATTTATTTCTATTTCTATGAATCACTAGAAGTATACGCTACAATAATTTCAACTCTAACCTTGTAAAATAAATGATTTTTGTCGAGCAATAATATACCTACCAGAATACATTTGAATATGAGAAATGAAGATCTACAATTACCATCATTCTTATTTAAAATGTGTTATGAATAGAAATTGATTTTAAGATCATCACACTCCGTGCATCTATTATAGAAGTATAAATATGTTAAACAAACAATTATACTATAGGAAGATTCACTACAAGAAAGAGGGGTGTTTTAAGTGAATTTTTAAGTATAGTCCTAGACATAAGATTATAAGTAATGACCTTTAAGGAGATTTTCAGCAAAAATTTACTAGAAAGACATGTATTTCTAGTAAATTTTTGCTAAAAATCTCCTTAAAGGTCATTACTTATAATCTTATGTCTAGGACTATACTTAAAAACTCACTTAAAACACCCCTTTCTCTTGTAGTGATTTGTCCTTGCAGCACTAGATTGCTTTTTTAGGCCAAGGTCCTATTCAAACTTCCTTGCTTGTAGCTTTTGTCAACTAAGTGCAAAGCCTCAAGCCACATTTAGACATGCTCACTTTTGAGCCCGTTACGACATGGTGTTCAATTTTTTCTATTCCAAATTCGCAGTCACCATGTAAAAGAGGCCAATTTCACATTGAAGAATTAGGATAAGACACTTGAAAGGCTACACTATTGGTAGTAAGTGTCTTCTAGGGATCTAGGAAAAATGTCTTTTTGAAGAATATTTTGTTGAATGATTTTCCACCGTGCCACATAACTATGCTACAGGGTTGTGCTAAGTAAAATGAAGTTTAGATATATTTCTATACAATAGCTTGACTAATAAATATAGTCACCGTAGATGGTGGTTAAGGTTGGCAAAAAATATTTTTGAAAACAAATGTTGGAATATATAAAATATTATTATTAAGACTAATATTACTATTATTATTGTTATTATAATTGTGGTAGTTTAATTGTATGGAAGAAAATCAAATCTTTCTATTTCTAGATAAGAATGGAATGACATTTGCCAACTTTAATAACTATTTGGCAAAGAATGCCGACCCTAACCATTTGAATACAATATGGAAATGAAAAAAATTTGGATTGGTGGTCAAGTCATTTGGCTTGCTCAATAACAATATTTAGTATTACTTGCATTAATTGTTGTAAAAATGCTATAGTTTTTTGCTCGTGATGAATATTTTTACAAACTACATTCACCAAAGATTATCCTCATCAAATGGCATTGATATATTTACTCTTGGTAAAAATAATCACCATCAATTAAACTTATATCATATTCAAAATCATAAATACATGTAATACTAAATATCAATAATTACTGTGGGCCTTCAGTCCTCTGCTAAGTTAACCCCTAAGTTAATGACTATGTTTTCACCAAAAACGTTCAAAAATTGCCATTTTTAGTACAGGTACCAAATTTTTGAAAAAAAACTTTTTTTGAAACATGTAATTGTAGGATCTTGTAGTATGCTGACTTGAAAACATGTGGTAAAAATTTCAGAAATTTCCACCATGTGGATTGCAAGATATAAACATTAAAATTCATTAAAATCATTTTTTTGTCCCTGCGAAAAATAGGGCAGTTGCACTTCACAAGCCCACTTTTCTATGAAAAAATGTAAAAAATGGTGATGCTTATTTGAATTCTTTATCCTAAACAAGTTGGCTACATGCTTAAAATTTTTCAAATCATTTGAAAATTGTACAACATATAGGAAAAAAATAGTAAGTAGAAAGAAGTAGAGAATGATTCAAAATACAAAATTGTTAAGAGTTTAATTATGGAATTGAAAAATGCCAATCCCAGTGGTGGCAATGTTATAATAAACAATCTACATCTTGTGATTTTATTTTTTTCAAAAAATATTGAAAATTGAGTGAAATAAATGACTTCTAAGTTTATTTCAGAGTAGAGAATCCATAATTGCCCGCAAACTAAAATTCCTCATAACTTTTGATTCATTGATCAAAATGGAATGATTCAAAGCTTTCCGCGTATATATAAATCTAGAAAACCAATTTCAAATTTTTGTTTTTCAAAAAGTGATTTTTTTTAATCTGCCCGGACTGCCTAGTTACAAAAGAAAGTAACATATTAGGCCATAATTTTTGACTCCTATTTCCAAATGTCATGAAATTTAGTGCATATGAAAGATATTCCTCGTCCCCTTCTTCCAATAAAAATCCAGCCTAAAATATGGAAATCTCCAGTCACTCGTACCTGTCCAAAAATTTTATGTTGCTAAAAATAGCAAGCTGGTCTTTTAGGGGTTAATAAATAAATATTCTATGCGCAGGTCAGTTTCGATACATTGTGGCAGAAATAGTTTACTTTTTGTAGATTGACAATTCGGCAGCTTTGATTTGGATTTCTTGACTTCTAGCACTTTGCTACTGTTTCTAATATTGAGACACTCCTAATTTTGGATTGATTTTTTTTCTATTCATGCATAAATGTGTTCTTTTTTCTAAATTTTCTCAAGAATAATGTTTGGATATTCAGAATTAACAACAATGAAATTTTTTCACATTTTCAGAAATAGTCATTCAATTTTAAATTTTTTTGACACAATCCAAATTTTTCCCTACTTGTTTCCGAAACTGACCTACACGTACGGTAGGCTAGGCTGTAAAGAATCGACAATGGAGTTCCGATGGATAAAAAATAATTTGATTTAAGTTAATGTCTTCGTCATCAGCTGTGGCGGCAATGGAGAGATACATTGCTGCCTTGTTGGCATAAGGTGGCGGGAAGGTACAGTAGGTCGAAAGTGGAAAGAATATTAGAATCTGAAGGCAGCAAAAGATGTAGCCCAAAATAGTATGTAGCCCAAAATAGTGTGGGAAGGACTCACTTAAACGCTTTTTAACAATAGACAGATGTAAGGTACAGTTGTGGAGCTACGGCACTACTGTACCGTATATGGACTGAGAATTTGGGCATCCAGGCTTTTAGAGCATTGCCACGGCAACTCTCCAAGCAACTCAAAGAGGGTGACTGGCAATGCAACAATGCAAGGGTTGAAAATCTACCCCACGGCACGCATGTCAAGTTGAAATTAATGGCAGGCCACTCCAAGATGGCACTGCCAAATGAAGTGTGTTGCCCGTGCCACGGTATGTGGTTTGATGCAGTTTTCGAGGTCTGATTTGCCATTGAGCTACTGGTCTTCTAGCTCTTCACCTAAGGAGGCCCGCAAATCCAAGACTCTTGAATGCAAAAAGGAACAGGATCCACAGTGACGCTTGGGATGTGCCTGATCAACCGTAGAGGGATTTTTTTTATTTCCGATCTAATTAGAATCACTGTGCATGAGGGCGTTGGCAACATTGCTGTGTCCCGACCCCGTGCTGGCGTGGGGTGGAGGAGCAACACAAAACCCTAGCTCTTTGAAATTGCACACCAAATGCTCACTTGGCACCTCTGCTTAGTGTGTGAGCCGTGGCAATGCTCTTAGATCATTGCTAGCATTTTTTGGTATGCTTGGCCGGCCCGGGCTTGGGCGTGGCCGAGAGCATTTCCCTCCCCCATCAAAGTCACCCCCAGGGAAGAAAAGAGCAAGGGCTCGTCAAATACATCACTCCAAACATCAGCTTGTTGGTCCTACTAGCTATTGATTTCATGTACATTTATTGTCGTGACCCTCTTCAACAGTAGTATTTCAATGCTTGTTGGGCTAGTAGTCGGAATTTTAGCGCTACAGAATAGTAATCTACGAGCTTGCCTGCGAACTTAGTTGGCGCTGTGAGTTGTCAGATACAAGAGTGGAGTGGGGATGAGTGGAGAGTGAGGTGGGATTACGTATGAAAGGGATGCCCAGAGCTCGGGGGAACCCATTTCTCAAACCCTATTTGAGGGGGAATTAGTGGTGATGTTCTTATAACGTGGGTTTCCCCGAACCGCCACTTATTTGCTATAGTGACTATTGAATATCATTAAACTAATCAAATTTTCATATTTTTGTTGTTGGCAAGTGAAAGGAGGTTCCAACCATGGCTCATAGGAACCACATTCTCTCCTACTTCAATAGATGTAGTGAAGAAAGTACGGAAATCATTTGCCAAGAGTTTCTTAGAACTTGGTGCAAAAATGAGGTTTTTTGTTGAAGTAGTTTTTGCCAACCTAAGTGGAATATGACTTCTAGTCTCTTCCCTTGGATGACTTGGCCTTAGGAGCCAAATTGATTGTTTGTTTCTTTCTCTTTGTTTTTATGAAAGCACTGTCACTTTTCAAAGAAAAAGAAAGGATGTTCTAATGCACCAAAGAATAGAACATTTTATTTTATTTAAAAAAATTATTTAAACATACGACCTTCGAGGGCCACAACAAGGACAGACCTGACACAACCATGGCAATCCATGGACCTAATCCCCATAAACACCAAGTAGAGGGACAAGAATACATCATTTGGATTTCGTATGTAGAAATTATGAAGCTCTAGGCAAAGTTTGTTTTGGTCCGTGTTCTAAAATTGTTTTTTCAATGTAGATACATATTGATTTTGGAGATGTACAAAGAGTGGTGATGGCAATTTTAGGCAAGGGGCAATCTTGGGTGTATCCACCTTAGCTTACAAATTTTTTTGCCTTAGATGAAAGGTAGATGACCACTAAAGATCCAAGTAGCCAACTTTGGGTTTATTTTATGAATTCGGGTAATCTCTCTTCACTATAAATTTGGAATTTTTGCATTAAATTCTTTGGATAGCTCCTAATCATCATGTTCTACATGTGAAGCTTTGTTTCATGCCACTTCAATAAGTATTGCAAATGTTATAAGAGTTTTTTTTTTCAATTTTGATGACAAAGTAGGTGATGAAAAATATATTCATTTTAAAGCAAAATTCTATTTGATTGAATAATTTGCTACCTACAAAAAAATAAAATTGAACCATTATATCCCGACCAATGAGTTGAAAATTATACAAAGTTTCATGTTGTAGGCAATGAAGGTAGAAAAAATATAGGAAGTCATTTTTTGAACTCAATTTTTAAAATCTTTCAGTAAAAACAAAAGTGTTGGATATTTATTGCTTACTAGAACATCCTCACTATTAGGATTTTCTTTCATATTGTACTACCGCTTCCACTTCATAAATTTGTTGAAGATGAATACAAATTTTTTTGGTCAATTTATTTCTAGGTTTTCTCACCTCATTTTCCAACACTTTGACTAAAGGGTCTTTGCAAGAAAGACCGTGCGATTTTTGTAGCGTTTTGCACAATATTCATTTTTTCATTTGAAAGTACATTATAATTAGAAAAATAATTTGAAAAAAAATAAAAATATATATAATGTATACACCTTTAAGAAGAAGGAAAAGCAGGGTCATTGCAAGAAAGGGTGGTCCTATTTCCTGTCACAATGAGAGTGACTTTTTTGTTTTCTTCTATAACTTTTGATGCACAAGTCCAATGACCATGAAATTTTTATTGGAGATGCCTAACTTGATGGTAATCAGATCCCTTATTTTTTAGAAATTAAAAAAAATCATTTTATATTTAAAAATCATTTTTGCTAATATGTCACAGTGTAAGGTTTAGGGTTTTTACTACGTTAGGAGTCCCCAAATTTAATGATCTAGAGATGAAATTTTCATGGTCTATTTGCATAGTAGGAAATCATATTCCTACCAAAAGAAATCTAAAAATACATTATTTTGTGTCCTCCACATGAGTGCAAACAACACTCTCATTGCGCGCAATTTCTGAATAATGAAGATGGTTTTAAGATTGATTTTTTGGTGAAATCTAATCACTCTGAACTCTTTCCAAATGTCCAATTTTTAGTTTTTTTTTAAAATTTCTTTTCCTATTTTTTACAAATTAAAATGTGAAATTACAGTGACCGGTCCTATTTTCATGAGATTTAGGGGTTTTCTAGTTCGCCTACTTAGAGAATTTTTCTAAGCTTTTCCTTCCTAGGGTACCTTCTTCTTAAAGGTATATCCATTAATCATATTTTTCACATTTTTTAAAAATTGAATTTCTAATTTTAAAGCCCTCCCGAAAGAAAAAATGAGCCCTGTAGAAAACGCTACGCTTTTTGAACACCCTTTCTTGCAACGACCTAGCATAGAAAAATTCTCTAAGTAGGAGAACTAGAAAATTGCAAAATCTCATAAAAATAGTTATTTTCACTGTAGTTTCACATTTTAATTTGTAAAAATAGGACCCCCCCTTGAAAATTGGCAATTTGGAAGAACTTTATGATGAAGAGATTTCACCAAAAGAATGGTCTTAAAACCATCTTCAATGTTCAGAAATGCGCATACAAAGGAGCCCTGTTAACATGCATGTAGAGGACATAAAATATAATATTTTTAAATTTCCTTTGCTAAAAACATGACTTCCTACTATGGGAATAGACCACAAAAATTTCATCTCTAGATCATTGATTTTGGGTACTCCCTAGTACTGAAAACCCCCAAACCGCAAAGTTTGACAAATTAGCTAATTTTAAATTTAAATAAAAATTGATTTATTAATTTTTTTGAAATATAAGGGATCTAAATACAATTAAGGTAACCATCTTCATTAAAAATTTCAAATTAATTAGGTTCATGCTTCTAAAATTATAGCCAATGACAACTCCGTCGTTTCAATTGTAACGCAAAACAATACCGGTCATTCTTGCAATCATCCTAAAATGTAAAAGTTATAGAACACACAAGCTTTTTATTAGATTTTTTGAAAGACAAAATTTCACCATTTAGAAGGGCATGGAAAAATAATTGAAGTTCAGGCAATATGATCTTACAATTGATATTTTTTTTCACTCTAAAATTTAAGGTGCATATAGTTGAATTCATTAAATAATAATAATTAAATTAAGATTTTTGCCTTGCTATAGGAACTAATGTTTTGAAGTAGTTTTGGTCCTTATAAGACTACAGTCTCTTAGAAAAACATATGAAAAAGCCCTCAAGTGGATGAAGATTTAGTAAGAAGAAGACAAGATTTTAGTTGAAATCTAGCATATCTATTAATTGATTTTGCCACTTTGAAATTTTTTTGAGAATATATTGAAAACAAACAACTAGACTACAAGAAGCTCTATTTCTACAAGAAGCATTGCAATACCTGAAAGGCGGAAGTTTTGAACACCATGTTAGAGTATCCAAACTTGGTGCAAAAGGCCAAAATGGACCTCTAGCGCCAAGCTTGCACTCGAAGACCTACTATAACCCTTGAATGCCTAGTTGGTGACTATGGAAATCATACCTTTTGGCATTGTATAACATCATCTACTTTTAAAAAAATAAATCAAAAGTGCTCATTGGAGATCAAGCTGTTGTACATGATCTCCCCTTTTTGCACAAAATTCTAATTATGAACAACTCCACTTCTGTCCTGCATAGAAAGATTCTTTATCATTCATCGGCTGAAAAACAACTGGAGCGTCATTTAAGGGTTAATTTCTACTTGTGTTGGCTCGGAATTCGAGTATTGAACTCCTCAAAACTCCTCACATGTAAGCATCGTCAATACAAAGCCTCCTCCCCCGAGAGCCAACAACTCAAATTACAGGGAGTTGAAGGAAGGTCAACGCCATGGAGGTGGAGTGTTCATCCGCATCGAATCGATCCCGCCAGTGAGGTATTTGTCTCATCTATTTCGCACTTTCTGTATTCAAATAGGCTTCGGTAGTTTTCATGCAATTTTTAGGTTTGTGAACTACGCTAAAGTTGGAAATCTTTTGGTTATTCGAAGCAGAGAGGCCAGGTTGAGCTGTAGGAATATCCAGGCCCTCCAGACGGAAGAAATTTCTGTAATGTACAGTACTGTCAACACAGAGTTTACAGGCGGGAGCTCCCTAAGTAGGATAGGCCCCACAGTAGTACAGTACGTCGGTGTTGCTGAATGCAATCGGCATTCATCAGTGATTTCATCAGTTTAACTTAAGCTTAGTTCCTTTCAGTGCAAATGGACAAGAAGGTCGGTCAGGCCTCAACTACCAACCTAAATTCCATCTAAGCTTAGTACAATACCTCGTGTACTAATAAAGTGCCGAAGAATGAATATTGACTTCCGTCCGAATCCTGACATCATGGCCATTTTCCATATCTGAAAGAGTGAAAGACAAATTGTAGGTTGTACCGAGGGTGGCCACAGGCAGTGAGCCTGACAAAAGAAACTTTATCCATCTAGCTGCATCAGGTTGTCTGTCAGACTGCAGAGAATTCTCAGCTCTCCGTCCACCTCCTGAAAACCTACACTAATTTAGAACTCTGTGAATGACCATAGCGAGTGAAGTTAATTGAGGTTGGAATTAAGGATCCGCTGAAGAATGAAGAGCTCCCGTCTCTCTTTTTTTGTTTGTGGGAAAAACTGTAGCCTTCATAACATTCAGTAGCATGCACGGTCACAGCCTTCATGTCCACTGCCTTTCCTCTGCAGGCTCCACATATCCCTTAGCTACTGGTAAACTATTGTTGGGCATGGAATATTCCACACCATCTATTGTAGAGCCAAGGTAGTGACAATGTATGCTAATGAATGTATGGTTCATTACTGTGCAAAAGTACGGAGACCACGGAGTTAATATGGACACTAAGAAAGGAAAGAAGGATTGAACTGGAGAGAAGGGGTCAATTTTCATCAAGGCAAATGAATGCCTACGAAACAAAGACATTTTTAACACACCAAACTAAGGAGGATTCTTCACTAATCTCAACTTTTTGCTTGTCCCTTAACTAGTAAAAATTATGACTTTCATATGACTTTTAGTAGTTTTGTAGAGTAGTAGCTTCAAAAATCTTTACAGTTTAAGGATTTTCTTCATTTATTGTTGTTTTGGTGCACGTTGGTTATGTATACTAGGCGCTCCCTATCTGAGTAGTTTTGTCCTTTTCACCAAGACAATATCATATACATTTCTTTCCAATTTTTGGTCTTGTTCAAGTGCTCGTGTAGTAAAAAAATGGACACAATCTTCATATTGTACTCGAGATAGTAACTTAGTAAGTATATCCAAAGCCAACAATGCGTCCACAACCAATACTATGTAGTATTCTTATTGTACATTTAATGTCCACAAATGTAGAATTATGGTAGATATTATCAATTCTCTTAATTTGTTGCAATTGGTTTGGGCTCATTGTCATGACAAATAGACACTTTATTCACACCGGCCTTCTTTGAAGACCGGAGTTTCTATCTATCTATCTTGCAATTGGTTTAAGATATATTTACTTAAAATATCTTATGGGTCAATTTTCTTTGATTTGTTGGTTTTAGGTAGACTTACCCTAATTATCTTGGGGGTCAATTACCCCTTTTGATTGAAAAATTGCCAGTTTTTTTACCATCGCGGTTTACGTGAAACAGGATATAACCTGCTGCGCCAGTAACGCAGACCTTGTAAACAGGAAGCTTCGGCCCAAGCAGCGGTGGGCCAGAGCCACAGCGCCTGCAGCCGTGTGCAGTATCTAGCAGGCCCAGCGGCCACTGACTCCCACCCCAGGCACGCCCACAATCTTCGCCGCTCCCTCTTCAATCCCGCAGGTCGCAAGCGTCACGATCTCAGCTTCTTCCACCTCACTCCCCGCCACTACCCTGCTCTCGCCCTCGCCGGCGCCGCGCTGCCTGCAAGCTCTTCTCTGGACGGACTCCCTCCTGACTCACTGTAATGTGTACTAGCTAGCCCATGCTCCGGGCTCCACTCCACCAGTCAACTCCCAGATCACTTCCTGCTTGCCGACTTGCTACGACGGGCTCCGGCAGCCCGGTGATCACCATGCCTCACCGCAGTGGACGCCAGACTCGATGACTTGTAACCCCTGCTGCTGATCCATGCCAATCGCGCTCGGACTCCTGTCGGTGGCATGCCATGAGTTTCCTGTGGTCGGCGCTCGCCGAATCGTAGATCAATCTGAGGAGGCCGGGATCCGAGTTGCGGTGGAATCTAGATTTCGGTCTTCATCAAGATTTTTGGATTTTTGCAGGTGGACTGGTGGCGAATTTGGCAGCGGGGATGGGGGGTGTTTGGGTATCGATGGCGGCGTGGTGGGTGGTTCGTGAGGTGATGGGGACTGTGCCGTGCAGTTGAGAATTTTGATAGGGGGGGTTTAGGGGATCCATTTGGTGTGTGGGTATTCCGGCAATCGAACTGAGCTAGAGAGTATTGACATGACGGGGTCGGCGTCGGGGTCTGGTGGCTCAGGTGGTTCGGGTGCTGGTGGCTCCCGCGGCGCTCGGGTGAGTGGTACCAGCGGGGGCTCCAGTGGGAGTGGCAGCACCAGCACGGCGTGCGCGGCGTGCAAGTATCAGCGCCGGAAGTGCACGCCGGACTGCCCCTTGTCGCCCTACTTCCCGCCCGACCAGCCGAAGCGGTTCCAGAACGTGCACAAGCTGTTCGGCGTGTCCAACATTCTGCGCATCCTCAAGCACGTCGACCCCAGCAAGCGCGAGGACACCGTGAAGTCTATCTCCTACGAGGCTGACACACGGGAAAAGGACCCTGTGCACGGCTGCCTGGGGGTGATCACCATCCTGCAGAACCAGGTCTTCAAGCTCAAGGACGAGCTGGCCGTCGCCCGGGAGCAGCTCTTTTTGCTGCAGCAGCAACACAATTTCAACCAGCAGGTACATGGAATGTCGGTTGCAGGGCTCTCCTCATTGAAAACACGGGTGCCCCCTTCGAAATCAATTCAACCTCTCACCCGGGGCAGCTTCTGTTTGCTTCTACCCCTATCTCTGTTTTAAGCTTCCCGAGTTGCATTCAGAAGCTTCAAAAGGTTGCAGTTTTAAGCTTCCAAAAGTTGCATTGTGGAGCATCGAGGGGTTTGCAACTTTTTGAGCTTCAATGAGTGCATCGCAGTTTGAATGGGGTATGAGCTCATGGCATTGGAAGGGAAGCGAGGAATTTTATTGATGGGGGAAATTGTTTAGATTATTTTTTTGAGGTGGGTGCCTGGCTGGAGGTTCAGTGGTTTTGAGGTTTTCCTGATGGCTGAGGTGTGGACGATCAATATGATCACGCAGGCACAGATGCCGCAAATTGTGAGCTCGCTAGGGGCGAGCACGAGTATCGTGAATGTGAGTTCGGCGCAAGAGACCAATGTGTTGATGCAAAACTTTCAGAGCTACAATGACATGACGGATTTCGCCAAGAGCAACCCGCTTCCTATTTCGCCTTTCGAGCCGGACCAGTTTTTGAGAAACGATGGCTTCGACCAGATTAAGCCTGGTGGTGGAGCTTCTTCTTCAAGGTTTGACGGGGGCAGGTAACTGCAGTGATCAAATTTTTCCAATATCTATTGACTTTATAACTAATGCCAACACTAACAATCCTCGCTGGCGGAGAGGGACATCGCTTATCCCGCAACTAGAGGTTCTAATGTAGTCTCGTGAAGGTTTACTTCCACTGAGCTCTCTTCTCTCGAAGCTTTAGCTCAAGACCATTTTTGAGGAACCATGTTTTCCATTCCAACTTGCCAAGAATAAATACTTATCGCAGTCTGCAACTATGCATGTAGTGTAGTTCAAAAGTTTCTCAGAAACTGTTGTTCAAAGGATAAGGTGCTTAGATTTCAGTTAATTTACGGACCTAGAGTAGAACCTACATTCGTATTGCCAGAGTTTTTTAGAGCTGTACCAATGGTTGGAAGGATCGAGATCTTCAGTGGTTAATACACTGGATCTTTGATCCTTAGGTCCTATGTTGACCGCGACCTTATTAACACTACTTAGTTTTAGGAATGGTATGTCAGCAAACTTCCAACTTCTGAGAGATTTTCAAATATTTCTTTTAGGTTACCTCATGCCCTTGCCCTTGGGAGAATTCGTAGTTTTCAAGTTGAGTTTACCGTGGGTTCTTCCGTCCTTTGCCTTTTGCTCATATCAATCAGTACGTAGATTCCCAGATGATCAGTAATGGCAGGATTTTGTGTCTATTTCCTTAAACTCCAACAAGATCTTGCAATTACATGCTAGAGGGTTTTCCAGCAGAGCTTGCTTCAAGTCCGTGTTCAGCTGCTTGAAATGTCATTTCTGCATGGAGTTTAAGGGCTTGACTGTTCTCCTGTTCTCCTGACAGAAGTAGTCATATTCGTGGACTTCTCAATCTATTAGCTTGAGAGCGTCATTGGACGAAGATGACACTCTGATATACACGAGCTTCTTCTAAAGTCGGAACCTAGACAGTGAGCTATTGAAATCGTCATTAATGTCTTAAAATTTAGTTAGCTCGAAAAGTGAATTATGAGCAGTGGTGAAGAAGAGGAACTAACCTAATCAGGCATACTAACTATTGGTCTTCTCACCTGCCTTTGTACAGAGACTCTAAGTGACCACAAACTCACACTGTCACCCAAGTTGTTGCAATCGTCAAATGAAATCAAACCACCTCTCACAGCTCAGTGCTTGGGGGCTTCCAAGCAGGTACATCAGAGGGGAGTTTCGAGGTCATCACCAATCTACGGCACCGCTACCAGGAGCCGTGAAACAGGAGCCGCCACCTGAGCTCCATCACCGCAACAGCATGCATTACGGGGACCACAACCAGATTCTGCAAGACATAGAGCAACCGTTCCACACCGCGGTGGATCCCTTTGCAATGGCGATTCGTAGACGAGGCCCCAGTGGACTTCTCAACCTCACGGTGGCTTCTGAGGCTGACCTGAGAAGAGCTGCAGGTGGTCACCATGGAGTTTCCGAGCATGAGCTTAGAAGCGCTGGAGTTTACCTTACTCTGACCAACAACTGATCTCCTAGTTTTTTTACTTCGATTTGACTCGAGGAGTCTATCTTTCAACTAACATCATCAAGAACTTAAAAAAAAAATGATATCCACACCAGCCTCTTGACTGTTCTTTATTGGATGTTTCAGTCAACATGCCTGCTTGGAGGTCGACTTTGGTGACTGTAATTTTGATTACATTTAATTTAGAACTTCACGGCGTCTCTAGATGCCAAGCTTTGTAACTGATTCCCAGGTGGGACAGACCGGAGCTTCCACCACAACGAAGGCGTTTAAGCGCTCTGACTGACCGTCTGACCCAGGAGTTGAAGAGGTAGAAAATGACATGCAGCACACCATGCAGGTTTATTTGTAGGTGCTAGGTTTGAATAGGTAGCTGCCTGGATTGATTAATTAATTACTCATCTGAAGCATAGATTCAGCACATAATTTGTCTAACAAGTTGTTAGTTTAAGCAGGGATGCTGTGAAGGTCCCTTTATAGAAGCCTAACCGTTTTAGAGCCGTACTAGATGTAGGCAATCAGACATATTAATGTTTATGAGTGTTCTAGTGCTGATCTAGCTTGATAGGCTGTATTCTTTTGGTATGGAGTTCCCCATCGAAAGGAACTGTGCGTGCGTCTGCATTTCTCTTTTTGTACTATAGACACAAGTTTGTGGCTATGCTCCATAGATTTAACTTGATACACGGCGATGTTACTGCAACAAAAATGTTTGCATTCTTTTGCATCATTCTCTGCGTGTCCTGCTTTTCTCGTGAGGAGCGTTGTCTCAGATGTAATCAATACAGATTTGATTGTGTTTGGACAGATTAGTTGCTGGTGATTTGTTGAGGGTCCAGAAATTATTTTACTTTTGTGGGTGATTCTTGGTCGAAGCGTGGTGGGGGTTTCCTGTCGACTTCTGCTTTGTATAGGCGTTGACATAGACTGCGACTGCAGCTCAGGAAAGTGATGTAGCTGTTGTCGGTATGCTGTTCGAACCTATTATTTTTTTCATTTTTCTTGAAGTAAGCAAAAGGTATTCTAAACTTTGAACCTTTTCTAAGTCGACAGTGCTGTACTGACATCAATCATTGTTCATATTCTCGGGTTGATTCGATACCATATCTGGGTCTTGGTTCTACAGTTCCCTTGGCAGCTATACCAGAACTAGGTCTGTCGAGACTCAGAGCGTGATTTAAATCATTAATCTCATCGTAACTCGACGTTCGTGATTATAGATGGACATGACCTTCACAACCATAAAAATGGAGCTGGGTAATACACGTGTCTAACAGGGAATCAAGTGGGACTCATGATCGAGAGGGATATTAAAGTCAACTGATCGATCGAGAGATTGTCCAGCAGATCCCAAACCTGAAACAAATCAACGTCAGTCCAGAAATTAGGTCAAATAGTCAGATTTGTTAAGATGGCGTGTTTTCGTAGCGCCAAAATTGTCACTTTCTAGTACCAAAGCTCTTAAAACAAGGCCTGGAAACTGAAAACACTCCAGTTTCCAGAACTCTTAACCCAAGGTTTGGTATAGATCTTATGTCTCAGCGAGTCGAATGAAACTGCGCCACCCTTACTGAAATCTGCCTTGTTACCCATGTCCAAGAATAATTATGAGGCTGAAAGATTATTTTGCACGATGAAGTAATACACATCAAGAACAGATGCCGGGACCAGTGAGAAATGCTCGTGTCCAATTGCAGATCACATGTAGTGCAGGATGAATCATGATTCCACAACCTATAGTGGATTCGAATTCTTCCTGCAATAACAATCGAAACGGAACTGAAGATATCTTGATTCAGAAGACTTGGAAGCACGTGTCCCAATTTGCACTCTTCGTATGGAGACTAGTAGCTAGAAATTAACTTGATCAACATGCAGGTGGAATGAAAATTGTCCTGTCATGGATCCGGCCATGAATCAGCATAGAAATTTGTGCATAAAAACATATAATCATTCGAGTTAAGAACCAGAAAGACTGATCGAGTCCGGACATCTTGATCTCTCTAACTCCCCTCGAGATTTAAGAACCAAGTACAGTCCCTCCATGGAATTATTTGGCAGGTTTCCTGTTCATTTTGTGCCGATTTGCAAAACCAAAATCCACGCCTGTTATAGTTTTCAATGGAAGAGCCCCTTCTAATTAATTTTGGCAATAGAGAAATGACTAATTTTACGAATATTGCGACAGCTTCGAGCATTGCACTAGAACCGGTGATCATTCCATATGACATCATTGCTTATACCGTAATCTAGCATCCAGAGTCGCAGTTGAACGCATTGCCACATACTTGACAAAGCTCACGGTCGAAAGAATTTGGAACCTTGAAGCCAAATGATTTAAACGACGTAGTTTAATCTTATACTACCATAAGAACTCTGGATCCTTAATTTTTTGTCACCAGCGCTAGACAGCTGAATGAATGCAGAAACAAGGCACATTTCCAACGTTTTGCATTCAATTTGATGAGTGAATTTCACCTTCAGTACATGGAATACTGGAGCATTGCATTTCTGTAAGGACCACTAGCCGATATCAAAACCAACTCACACTGGAAATACTGAGTGTCAAGGCTTCTGGACTAGCACACTCTATCAACTTCTGGACTAGCACACAAGGGAAGTAGGAGGGTTACCATGTGGGAAAAATTGGACCTTTACCACCTCTTTACCATGAACTACTATGAGTTTTCCACGTAGAAAGTGGTAATGGTTCGTATACCAACCACTGACCGGCTTCCACTTCGAAACGTACATTAAGAAGTTGAACATGAAAAATCTAGAAGCATTGAACAGCTAGCCACCTGAAGCTAGGTGACTTAGCTGAAGGTGGAGAGACTCCAGGTAAACTTGATCGGATCACTAATCGACATTCCCCTGAAACGGCCAATTGGTTAAATTAGCTCAATTAAGAGTACCAAGTTTCGTGACATTTATGTGCACAAAGCTCTAATTACTACGTCCAGTCTAGAACTGAAACTCCTGAAGCCCCCACTGGAGAACTGAAATTTTGTCATTTTAACTAATAAGACTATCCACGTCCAGAGAGAAAGTAAGATTCCAGTAAAACATTCGTGGCTTCAAGCTGAAGGAATACTACGTTCCTTCCCACACGTCGGATGATCAAAGCGCGCTGGCTAAGTAGCTAGCTGAGCAAGCCAGGTTGCCAGATCATGAGTTGGGGGGGAGAGCTGCTGTAAGTTAACTTAACTGCAAGCGCGTGACGTCGTCCCTGACGCTGCACGTAGTACAGAATAACGCGGTTTCAGCAACTCCCGGAGCCATTTTGCCGCGAGATGCTCGCTACGCTTCCCGATCCCACCTGGCAATGGCGCTGGCTCTGCAATGTGTGTCCAGGCCATTGGGTCCTGCTCTCGTTCATCGGCGTCGAATTTCAGGGAGATGATTGGGCGCGAAAGGTCACCTCTGGCAGCTAGCACTGATATTCGTGACTTGCAGTCACAACAGAGCTCGAACAGACACCACCCTCGGCGTTTCCGAATCAACTGGAAGGGTGGCAAGGAGCTTCAGTACGTCGATTGATGAAGACCGTCAGCTACGGATGCTCTAGAGTATTCGCTCTCGTTGGATTCCGAATTCTTTCCCGAAATCGACAAGATCGACGGCGAGTGTTGATGCGGACGGTTGATCTACTTTTTTGTTGGATCCTGCGGACTTCATGCACGTTGGGGCTGGGGCTGCTTTGAGCAGATGCATCTGCTTCTGCTGCAACTGGGGAGGCAGTACGTGTATCTGCCTTAAGTTGGTACATTTCATGATTTGCAAGCTAGCATGTCAGGTGGTGTGCCGGCGGTTTGTTTCCGAGCATTCGTGTGTAACAGAGTAATATTTAGTAAAATCTTTTTGGTTAATCGTGATTATGTTATTTAAGCTTGTTTAATTAGCAAAGAGATTATTCCAGGAGTGTTCCTTGAACTCTGAAGCTCTGGGACTCTGGAATTCTAGTGGAATCGCTTCTTCTGACCGATTTGCACAGCAGACAAGCCGGAGGAATGATTCGGTAATTACACTTTTTGTTTGTTCCGCCGGAAATCTTTACTTTCATCCACGTCATTGCTCAGCCTTTGATCAGATGCGTCTGCTTCTGATGCGAATGGTGAGTCCATGTTATTTTATAAAACTCTTGTGCCCTCTGTATATCTGCCTTCGGTCAGAACATGTCATGATTGTCGCGCTAGCATGTGCCGGCGGTTATTAGATTTCCTTTAAATTGAGCAATGTTCAGTTCAAACAGCAACGTTTAGTATAACGTTTAGTTATAGCAATTAACTTAAATCCATACCAGCAGGTTATCAAAAGGAATACCGCTTGCGCATCTCATTTTTTTCAATCAGAATTTGCCAATTAAATTGAAATTTCAATCCGGTCTGGTCACTGTGTTCCGGTTGAAATGTCAGAGCAACTTATGTTAATTTTCTGACTAAATCGTGATTATTTCATAGCTGATTAATCAATTAGTGATTATCTGATAGTTAAGTGGTGTAAATGGCGAGTTCGTGATATCTTATTTATCTCTTTTGCCAATAAGCTATCTGGTGACGTACGTCGGGTCTGAATATGTCTTAATTGCTAGAATTGAATTAATTAACATGCCGGTCGATGATTGTGGGTTAATGAAAAATAAAGCAATAAATAGGAAATTCTTACAGGATAATCGTGATTACATTATGTAAGCAATCTTGTTTAATTAGGTCATTGTTCATCTTATTAATCCAGGAGCTGGTTATCTCCTTGGACCGAAGACTTGGTAAGTGTTCAGTCTGGTCGTCCAAAAGCCCGGTCCCAAAAGCTGCGCATCAGGACTGCTGTGCACGCACTCATGAGAAGCATGATATGATACAGTTTGCAGCTTTGGTCTAAATTTCCTGACTCATGTATACTCTCGTTGTACAATGAAACAATGATGGGGGCATGGGCGACAGAAATTGTGTGGCAGAGTCGTAGGCAAGACGTTTTGGCACAAGTCGAGTGTCTTGCTCATAGAGGTCTTTAAGTATTCAAGTGTACAGGAAGAGGTCTCACCCAACCATTGAATTATTGTGATGTTCTGAGCATTTTCCTCAATTGATCAATGACCTCCACATGGACTTGTTTTAGTGGCGAATGGCTCTCGTTTGCATAGAAAGCAACACTTCAATTTCTGCGAATTTTATCGCTTTGAATTGCAGTTCAGTTACAGCTAGCTGTGTTACTCAATCACATTGGTGTGCCATTTATGAAATTGGTGTGACCTTGAGTGCTGAAATATTGAAATTCAAGTGCACGTAGCTCTAAAAACTAAGTCTCGTAAGGTAAGAGCACTCCTTGAATCGCCCTCTAAAAATGTACAGCTTGCATTCATTTCGACTTGATTCTGGGTGCTCACACCTGAGGTTTCAGACGAGGTTTTGGAAAAGCGCCAATCTCTTGAAATTTTGCAATTTCAAGTAGGACAATATTCTTGCATCAGGGTTGCCTGGACAGTCCTCTGTAGGGTTGTTTTCACGATCATATGTTGTGTTCACAACTGGCTACTTTGGTCTGGCAAATTTCAGGATTGTCAACTGCTATTGACACATGATTTTGCTCTTCACTAGCTAGTTCAATACAGTGGTGATTTTCACGTTGTCGCTGTGATATTCAGCTTGCACACCCTTGGAGTGGGTAGGAGTTCCAAGAACAGAGTGCCTGGCCACTCAGTCAACCTTCATGCACTGTACGCTCTCTTTTGCCACTATAAATATTTTAATATAATTTTTCAGAGTTGAAATCATACGTCTTCTATAAGTAATAAAATTTTCAGATTTATTGGCGGTGATTTGAAATTACCATGAATTTTTGAAGAATCAATGAAGAAAATTCACATCGAATACACAATGTATTTCAAAAATATGTTCAATAAAATATTCAATTTTAGGAATTTTAAATCTTTTGAATTGGACACCAAACTTATTAACTTAATTTTCTTAGTTAGGGTCAAATAAATTAAAAAAATTGTTTTTATGGATGAAATTCAAATCTTGGTCAAGGGGCTAGAAGTTACTAAAACACACTAGAAAACGCATCTATTGTGCTCCCTTGGATCAAGCATAAATGAATTTCCTCTACCATCTGTTGCAAATGCACTCAAAGAAGTCTCAAAAAAATTGGATTAGAAATGAGAGTTTTTTTCCCTAAGGTTCTTTCAAAATCATTCCTAAGACACTTTTTGACACCAATGATTGTAGGTTTGACTAGAGAAATGACCCATAAGAAGAATAACATGATGAATTAGGGTCAGGGTGAACTGACCCTCTCATTGCCCTGGCCGCACTTGGACAGAAGGGGGATGAGTGGGGTCCCGCAGCTTCACTTCAATTAGTTCATCAGGAAAAAATCGGGGCTCTAAAGAGTATTGCAGCTTCACTTCAATTAGTTCAGTTGTTCTCATAAGGTCGACGACTGTTTTTCCAGGGCTAGAGGCCGTTTTGGCTGTCTGGCGCACTTCCAAGCTGCCCAAAATCCATCTGCCTCGGCACTCAATTTCTTTGAGGTTGCCAAACTGCTCAACTTGATCTGTGGACCAAGAGCCACAAAAAATCTAAATGCGCTCTTTTTCTCGCCCTTCTCGTATGTGTTGATCTCTCTTTGCTTGTTGTCTCTGTCTCAAAGTTTATTGTTCTTGAAATTGACAGAGTACAGACTACAAGCTTGCAGGAAGAGCAAGGAGATTGGAATTTGGTGTAGCCAATGCAAGTTTTTTGGTGTGTCAGGAAGCTAGCTCCTTGATGTAATGTTTTACATTATGAGCCTAGTGATTTCATCTTGACTAACGTATTGTCAACAGGGAAGGAAGCAACTTCCAGCCTCGCACCCAAGCTTACTTGCCCAAATTCAATCCTCATCAGAAGAATTGAAGTGTAGCAGGAACTTAATATATAAAGTCTTAAATCCTTGCAAGATACGTTTGATGAGTGAGGACTAGTGCTTCAGTGATGGCTTGTTCAATACCAAAGCTCATGTTACAAGCTCTATTTGGAACTCTTTTTATCAGCAGTCTTGTTGTCGTGGCTACAACCATAGCAAGACCTGGTGTACAGTAATACTTAACTTTATATTGAAGACCAGAAAACTTTGTGAATTTCATGGATCATGATGAGAAATTTGACACATAGATGTGTTCATGCGTGGTGGAGGTTTTGTGCCAAATAATCCAATCTTTGTTTCACCTTTTGTTGTCTTCTAGAAAGATTCAATGCCCTTGGGCCTTGAATTGTTGCAGTACAACAGGTTGCCAAGCTCCTTGCGGTTGCTCTCAATCTGCTAAAGTCTAAAGCAGGGTCCGGGAAGAACCGGCGACTAGTTCAAAGTTAGCCGGTGGATTTGGGAAAAAAATTAGTTGCAATTTAATAACATCGGCAAAAAACTAGTGAAAATGTTCAAAAAAAATTTATTTTGAATGAAAAATAGATAAAATAACAGGACTCGGTACTTGAAAAATAGTCTCCTCTAAAAGTAAAGTGATCCTATAAATAAGTATGGAATGGACATGAAGAGGTCCTTATATGGACCTCATTAACTAGTGATTGAACCGAGGAAAATCTATTAATTATTGAAGGAGCCAATCATTTGTCTTGGTTTCCTCCCAACTCTTTATAACTTGTTGGTGGGCACATTTAGAAAGACTTATAGTCATAAATAGGTGCCTATGCCCCAAATCTTTAAAAAAAAACAGAACTAATTTTAAAATGCTTGGAAAAATACGAAACGACTTGTGTCAAGTTCCAAATTCAATTTTTTTTTCCTCTGAAAAATGAACTAAAAATATTTCTGTTCACGGAAACCTTTGAAAAAGGGGGACCAACCCTTAAATTGTCGCTTTAAGAACAAACCACCTTAGTTCAATCTTCTTCATTCCATTCTATGTGACAAATACCTTTCTACAAAAGAGACAAACTTGATTTTTGAGATTTAACAACGGCAAACCAAGAGGGCATCTATATGAGCAACGAAGAGTGATCCGCAAAGAAAGGTGAGGAGAAACATGAAAGGGAAGAGCGGGAAGAAGTGCAAAGATTTGAATAATCCTCTTTGTGCGGGGGCACACTAGAAGAAACTCGTGTTTTTTTTGACAAGCCTGGATTTTTTGGAACGGATCTTTTTTACATCTTTATTGACATCTAGTTGTTTTTATGTTTTTCACAATGTTCATTGGATGTTATTTTTGACATAAAAACAGCTAGATGTCAATATAGATATCAAACACAATTTGTTCCAAAAAATACGGGCTCGTCACCTAAAACACAGGTTTCTTATAGTGGCAGTTGGATTTTAGGCAACCCAAAGGTACACCAAACACATGAAAACAATGAAGTGAAGTTGCGGGACTCCATTCATCCCCCTTTTGTCGAAGTGCGGGGCAATGGAGGGGTCAGTTCACTCTGGCCATGAATTAGACCATTGGTAAGTCTTTCCATAGTCATTTTTGGAGTCTAAGCAAACGTTGTCTTTACAAATGATTTGAAACACTTAAATGCGTAGTTGTTTTTGAACAAACTAAAAATATAGTTATATATGAGTTCTATAGTATTTGTAAATTTAGCATGAAATTCAGATTCAAAATTTAGATTGTAAAAATTAATCTAAATAAATCATCATTTTCATAGATGAATTTTTTTGTAAATTATTTCTTCATTATAATTTTTTTAAGAAAACTTGCCAAAATACACTAATCCCTAAAAATCCACTAGTCTAAAAAGTGGATCCACCTTGGTGAACCTTGATTGTAACTTTTAATGTAACCATTTTGGGTATTCAATTTAAACTAAGGAAATAAAGCTTGACAAAATCTCTTTCTACTTCATTTTGAAATTTTGAAAAAAAATAAAATTTGAAAGAATTATTGCAATTGCAAGCTCCATGCCTCCATGAGTTAGAATCCAAATAATACAATACATTGAGTTTTTCATTCACGTTTTTTCCTTTTAAAATGAATTTTCAATTTAAATAAAAAATTAGATTTTTTATTTTAACCTTCATTAATGGTAAAAATTACAGATTATTCTAATGTATATTATAATTGATATAATTTTATTTCTACCTTTAATTTTACAAAATCCACAATACCCTACATGAAGGACAAATTCGGATATAAATTAAGTATTTTTTGGGATGTCTGAACTTTTGAAAATATTACAAGTGAAATTTTTGGAAGATTACAAGTGAATTTTTGGAATATCCTAGAATATACCACCTGCCGAACCCATGTACATGCCAAAAGTAAAGTTTTCCGGCACTCAAGTGCCGGATCAGACCTTCACATACGGTAGTTTGATTTTTCCATCAACATTTTTGAAAAAAAACATCAATAGAAAATACATTTTTCCACTAGAAAAAAATATCAAAATTTTATACATCAATTAAATAAAAGGCTAAATTTGGTTTGATAGCCAAATTTGGCTTCAAGGTCTTTGTTGTGGTTGTTTTGGATGTAAGAAATAAAATAACAGCTTGAAAAAATTTCGCGCTAACTCCATTGCCACTTATACCCCTTAAGAAAATTTTAAATAATTTGGATTGTTTTTGCTATTTTTATGTTTGTTTTTTCAATATTTGCAGCAAAAATGATAACAATTTTTCATAAAACAAATTAAAAATTTTCATAATGATATACAATTCATAGTTTCAAGTAATAAAAATATTAAATTGATATTTGAATACAATCTACACTGAATAGGGGTATTAAGGGGACCCATACTAATCGATTGACATTTCACACTATTTAAATATCTACCTTTTCTGTACATCAATAGTTATTGAAGTGTAGGGGGTTGTACATCATGTTTCAAACATCTACAATTTTTGAAGATAAGTCCCTTTAATTTTTTGGTCCCCTTAATACCCCTATTCAGTGTAGTAGGCTACATTTAGATATGATGTTTGACCAATTGGCAATAGATCTCATCCTCAAAGGGTTAAAAAGATAAAAAATTGAATTTTTCTATTGAGTATTTTGGTAATTGTCTAAAATCATGAGATTTTTGACATGCCAAGACTTGCATACATTTGAGACGTCTATATTGTAGAACAATCTAATTTCTAATAATGTAATAAATAAATACAAATATTTCTATGATTCAAATGAGAAACATGTTTCATCTTTTGGTATAGCAAAATCATATAATTTTAGTTATTAAGCCTAATATAAAATTAAAAATAATTGCTTTTTGTATTAATAAAAAAATTTAAAAAGCAAAGGCTTCAAAATTTTATATTGTATGATGAAAATTTTGAATTCAACCTCATTGATACAGTTTTGAATTTAAATCCTAATTTTTTTTTATGAGCTTAAAGCAAAATATTAATTTTATTCCTAGTATACAATCTAGCAGAAGTAGAAAATCAATGCTTGTCGAACCTAAGGACACCATCCATGCAAGTATAGCAAGAAGGAACTCTTTGATAAAATTCTATTAGACAAACAACAAAAGAAAGGCGGCGTTTTGTGAGGAGTTTTGTTTTGTTAAGTGTCACTTGAATATGTTTTGTTCTAGTAGTTTGATCCTTCCATAACATAGTTAACTAACCTAAACCTTTTTCCCCACAGAGATTGCGATAATTGTCTTGGAAGTGAATGCAAAGAGTCATTGATTAGCTAGAGAGAGATATGAATTGCATGAAGGCAAAGATTGTAGAGAGTCAATAGAGTAGGAAGTTGCAATGTTGGGGGGCTTCCACTTTCTCAGGGAGCCAAAGGGACCCCTATTGTTGGTTAATAATGTTATATCCCTTGTGGAAATTTCTCGGGTCCATTCTTTCCACCAATTTGTGCACACTTGTTTTGAAACTTGATTTGTTTTTTCATGTGTCTTTCCATATTTTAACCATGTAAGGATGCTTAAACAAAGTGGTCCAATGGATGATAAAGAATCCCTATGTGTAAAATAGAAGTGCATTTGTTCATCCTTGGAATTTTTTGCAAAAAAGGAAATTCTTGCACAAACTTAGTTTGACCTCCAATGAGTGCTTTTGGATATTTTAAAGTTGATGATACACATTGTCCAAAAAGAATGATTTATATGGTGATTAATATGGTTAATAGATGTCTAATTATTTTTCTTGAAAAAATAATTGGTCTCAATATAGGGTAAGAACTGCACATCCTTTATAAATGACACCAATTTCATAACCAATAGAATGATTCATAATTGTAACTTTTTTGACATGACAAAAGCTTAGAATGCAACCACATGTAAGTCCATGTCTGTCATTTCCATATACCTTCTTAACTTGATCCATCCTTACAATCATGAGAAAAAATTGGGTAGGTCATTCATATGTGCTCACCTAAAAATACTAAATAAAACCTTAAGTTCTCTTAAGATTTTCTAAATTTGAAGAGTTTTTCATAGAAGAAACAAAAAAGGAGAACAGTAAGAGTTGTTGATGTCTTAGTTTGGTTTATTAAAATAAAAGAGGAAACTAATAAAGTTGTAAGGCCTTGACATACACTCTTGACAATCTCACATTTTTTTAGAAGGCCCCCATCATCTCTATGACGAGTTGAGAAATAAAAGTAAACATGTGTAGGCTCCTATCCCTACAAAAATGCAAGGATAGGAATTACATAGAAACATATTGTTAATTACATAATAGAATACTCACCCTCCACAACATTTTGCTTGAATTTTCATTCTAAAAATAGAATCACGATATATAAGTAATCTTGAGCTTATTTCTATGTAACGCATACCCTTGAATTTTGGCAAGGACAAGGGCACTGATATGTCTTCTTTTATTTTTCCAACTCATCATTTCTATAATGGGTCTTCTAAAACTATGCAAGACTATCAAGAGTATGTGTGTCAAGGCCTTTCACTTCATGGATTCTCTTCTATAGTTTTTAAAACCAAAATAGAAGGTCGATAATTCTTACCTTTTTTCTTAGGAGTTGCATCCTTGAAAAACTCATGATATTTAGAGAATCTTGAGAGAGCTTAAACCCTAAAGGATGTTGAAAACATGTGCCCTTGTAGTATATAATGTGCATTTTAAGACACAAAAATGTATTTGAAGATGCAGAAAATCCAATTGACTTGAATTTTTTTGTGAACTCAAAAAATATCAATGGGAATGTTGCATAAAATTTATGATTCTTTTAGACTTTGATGAGTAATTTTCATAAAGTTTAGTAGTTATAGGACAAACAAATATGGTGCAATTCCACATGTACAATCATTTTGTCAATGCTTAGAACAAAGAAGGTAGGTCCAAATCATTTGTAGACTCTACTGCTTTGTACAGATGTGTTAGTTGTAAGAATGGTCATGTGTTTGCTTTTGCAATAAATGTTGCATAAAAATGTAGTAAATTATTTGAATCTGAAAATATCATACACTTAGATCATACAAGCATGTGTTGATCACATGTGGAAATAGTGACCTCATGGCAATTGGAAGTGACATTCATTCTCCAAGTGTGGCATCCATTCCTTTGACTTGTACCTCATTCTTTGAAGAATGGCATTTATTCTTTGTATAACATGGAGACAATGACTAGATTTAGAAATGGAAGTGGTTAGCAAGTAACAAAATGTACAATGATTATAGGATATGTTGATGATCCTTTAGAAGTACTGCAACCTTGACATGTGTATGCGGGGTCATGTCTTGGTATTTGAATGTACTTCTAGCTAATCTCACGTATTTTAGTGAATTATACCATATTTGACCCAAAATATGAATATGAGCCTATATTATGAACTATAGAATACATCTCAATCCTCTAATTGTTTTTCCAAAAATAGGACAATTTACATTTATCTATGGTGCAACAATTCTTAAATCATACTAATATCCAATATAGTCATTTCTAGCTTATCAAATATGGATTTCTACATATTTCAAGGACTCAATTGATTCCCCATTTTCTTTAGAGGTTAAAATATTATTTAGTCTTATTGAATGAGCAAATATGATTGGACTACCAAATTTCTCCCATAATTGTATGGACGGGTCAAGATAGGAAGCTATAAAGAAATGATAGGGACATACACTACATGTGGTTGAGCCCTAATTCTCTAAACAAAAGCTCACTACAAAACCTCCATTGCTAATAAAAAAAGAAATTAAGTAGCTCTGCAAACTTCCTCGGTATAGCCATTCAAACATAAGTAATGTTTCCTTCAATTAACCCCTAAAAGCCCGTTGTCCCTTCGGGGGACAAATGCGTTTTCGGGCAGGTACCTACGGGTTAAAATTGTATTCTGATTTTTTGAATTTTTTTTTGGAGATAGAAAAACTGATGAGCTTTGTGGGAATATAATTTTTTTCTCAATCGGTGCCCGGGAAAAAAAGTTATGACCAAATAAGCTCAAAACAGGGGACGGCGGGCAGCTCGGGCAGCAGAAAAAAAATGGAAAAAAATTTGAATTTTTTTTTAATATTTTTTTCCTGATAGATAATATTTTTGCCTATCTATAAAGCTTTGATTCATTTCATTTGGATATGTTATGAGAAAGTTATGGACATTCTTGTTTTTCGGGCAGTTTGAGCATCTTCTTGAAAAAAATAACTTGTAGGACTCATTTCTGAATGCAATTTTTCAAATTTTTCAAATTTTTTTTTTTGGCATGGTTTAGTTTACTTGCTAGAACAATCTCACCATTGGGATTAGTGCATTTTAATTCCATCTAAGAGATATTAATATTTTAGATTTTCCTTCTATCTCATACCTACTTCTACTTAACAATTTTTTTAAGGATGAAAATTAAGTTCTTTTGAGTTTCTTTTTTTTTCCTAGACTCTCAACTCAATTCTCCACTATAAAAATTTAAAGCTCAAAATGCTGTAGTGCAAAAATTTTAAGTTATTAATGTTTAAAGACAAAAAATCTGGTCCCGCAATGTGCTGAAAAACTTGTTTTTTCCACTTTAAACGCAGATATCTTGCAATCTGTGCAGCCAAAAATTCTGAAATTTTTTCCACACATTCTCATACCAATTAGGTGTAAGATCCTACAGTTAGATGTGAAAAAAAAACAATTTTAACTTTTTTTAACTTTTTGCTATAGAAATGGCAGTTTTCAGTGTTTTTTGGCAGAAAAAAGACCTTGGACCTTTAGGGGTTAACTTATGCTTTTATTGGTTGGATCCTTTGGACTGAGACTATGGCATCAATTCTCTGGTTTTTGAATCCTAGTTTCTAAAGCCTATCTACAACCACATTCACACTACACAACATAATTAGGGTTTGGGTGGAGTGGAAATGTGGGGTCCAATTGATTAATAAATTAATATTGTTTTTTACTTAGAACGAAGCATCACAATTACACTGTTCTTGTTGCAATTACAATAATCCAAAATAAGTCTTCTATATATTTTAATGCTTTACCTACAAGTTTGTATTAAAATCATTATTTTCAACTTAATTTTGTATAAAAATGAGTTCATGCAAAGTCATGTACATGTGACCTAGCCTTGATAAATTATTATAAGCTTAAAAATACATTGATATAAAATATAATGAGACTTAAAAGTGGCTCATATATAAGAAAGTATCACAACTTTTTGCAAAATTATGGAATAGTAGGCAACTTTTAAGTTTTTAGATATCTTCCCTTTCTAGATTTTTGTGAAAATTTGAAACTAAAATGAACTTTTGAAAAAATAGTGAAGAGATTCATTTCAAATACAAAATAACTTCTTATAAGAAAAACAAAACAAAACATCCTCTACATATTTACATTGTAATCAAGGACATCATATTATAAACAAATTCCCATGTCTTTCTATAATAAAAGGATCAATTGATTGTTTTTGCAAGGTAAAACTTCAAATTAAAAAAAAATGTCAAGACTTTTTCAAAATTTAAAATTTTAATGTTGAAATTATAGTTTGTAAGCTTCAATATATAATATTGGTATTCAAAATCCAAAGAGATAATTTTAAAGGCTGAAATTCATATCAATACCAAGAAAATTGTTTTCCAATTTCAATTGCTTGTTTTTAGTGATCATTTAAAGAGGCATTTGCTTAAAATGAAATTGTTGCAAAATCAATTTTAAAATGAATTTCAAGTCTATTGCGACTTTTATAAGGATTTACCCCCTAAAGGATCGAGGCCTTTTTTCTGCCAAAAAACACTGAAAACTGCCATTTCTATAGCAAAGAGTTGAAAAAAAATTTAATTGTTTTTTTTCACATCTAACCGTAGGATCTTATACCTAACTAGTATAAAAAAGTGTGGAAAAAATTTCAGAATTTTTGACCACACCAATTGCAAGATATCTTCGTTTAAAGTGGAAAAAACAAGTTTTTCAGCACATTGCGGGACTGGAATTTTTGACTTTGAACATTTTTAACTTAAAATTTTTGCACTAAAAATATTGAGCTTTAACTTTTTATAGTGGAAAATTGAGCTGAGAGTCTAGGAAAAAAAAAGAAATAAAAAAAAACTCAATTTTCATTCTTAAAAAAAAATTTAAGTAGAAGTAGGTATGAGATAGAAGGAAAATCTAAAATATTAATATCTTTTAGATGGAATTAAGATGCACTAATCCCAATGGTGAGATTTTTCTAGCAAGTAAACTAAACCATGCAAAAAAAAAAATTTGAAATTTGAAATTGCGTTCAGAAATGAATCCTACGAGTTATTTTTTTCAAGAAGATGCTCTAACTGCCTGAAAAACAAGAATGTCCATAACTTTCTCATAACAAATTCAAATGAAATGAATCAAAGCTTTCCAGATAGAAAAATATATAATCTATGAGGAAAAAAAATTAAAAAAAAAAAAAAAAAATTTTAAAGTCTTTTTGCTGCCCCCCGTCCCCTGTTTTGAGCTTATTTGGTCATAACTTTTTTTCCCGGGCACCAATTGTGAAAAATATTATATTCCCATGAAGATAATCAAGTTTTCTACCTCCAAAAAAAGTTTCAAAAAATCAGGAGAAAATTTCAGCCCATAGGTACCTGCCCGAAAACGCATTTGTCCCCCGTAGGGACAATGGTCCTTTAGGGGTTAATATATTATAAGTTGTTGAAGTAATATTGTATAAGTCCAAAAGATTACTTTAAGGATATAATAAATTTAAGGTAGAATAAGATAGGTGTAAGGATCTTTGAGTGAGTTCCTTATTTGAGCTACTCATTTTAACCCCTAAAGGACTAAGGCATTTTCTGGCTCCAAAACTACTAAAAACTGTCATTTCTGCTGCGATCACTTCCTAAAACAAAAAAGAAACTTTATTTTACAATCTAACTGTAGGATCTTGTACTTCACTTGTCTCAGATCATGTGGTATAAATTTCAAGAATTTTGACCGTTCCGATTGGAAGATATTAGCAATCAAAGTTGGAAAATGAAGTTTTTTTGAACTGTTTTTTGCAATTTCAGATGACTTTGATGGTCATTTGTGGATTTTTTTTTGCACTACACACTATAAAGTTAAAAAAAATTATGTTAAACATTTGAATTGAGAGTCAGGGAAAAAAATTTCAGCATATAAAAACTTGATTTTCACATATAAAAAAATTGTTATGTAGAAGTAGGTCCAAAATTGATCGAAACACTAAATTGTTAATAGCTCTTAGATAGAATTAAAACACCATAATTTCAATGGTAGGATTGTTCTTGCAAACAAACTTAACCTTGTCAAAAAAAATTGAATTCGAAAGTGAAGTCTATAAGTTGTTGTTTTTGAAGATGCTTAAAATTGCCCCAAAAACAAGATTGTCCATAACTTTCTCATTATTAGTCCAAATAGAATGAATCAAAGCTTCAAATGTAGACAAAAACATGATCTTTGAGAAAAAAATTTAAGAAAAAAATAAATCATTTTTTTTTTCTGCCCGACGAACTGCTTTTATGCTTTAGAATGGCATAACTTTTTCTCCCGGGCACCGATTGGAAAAAAAATTATATTTTAAAAAGCTAATGTGATTCCCTATCTTCAAAAAAAGTTTAAAAAATCAGGTCAAAATTTCAGGTCGCACGAGCCTGCCCGAAATCCCAAGTGTTCCCCAAGGGGACTTTGGTCCTTTAGGGGTTAAGCCAGTGTTTTTTGCAAGCTACACTAGACCATGTGCTAGCCATGCTGCAAAGTAGGCTTGATAAATAGCAAAGAATAGTGGTTTGAATTCTTTCTACAAAAAATCTACCATAGCCTAAAAGGGTGTCAAACAATTATGACCAAGTGTGAATGCACCTTCTTTCTTTATAAACCATTTTCTACAACCAATTTTAGTAGGAGACCTTATATCCGCCTTATGGTTATTTGTCTCAATTTGTGGTCACTATGTACCAATGCATACATTTAAAAGTTTAAAATGTATACAATCTAATGATACATAGTGGCACAAATAGGGTGGCTTCTCAATTTTAGCATAAATAGCATCTTCTACCTTATACTCCTTCAGTCCCACTAAAAACCTCCAAATTGGAAACAATGCATTTACCACTAAGAACACTCCATTTATTGATTTTGATTGTTAATCATTGAGTAAACTATGTGAAATATTTAGAAGTGATTGAGCGGGAATTGATTTGAATTCCACATTGCTTGCTCAACAATCAAAATCAATAAATGGAGTGGTTTAACCCCTAAAGGACCAACATGCGTTTTTTGGCAACATAGAAATTTTGGGCAGGTATGTGTGATTGGAGATTTGCATATTTTGGGCTGAAATTTTTATAGAAGGTGGAGACAAGGAATATCTTTCATACGCACCAAATTTCATGACATTTGGAAATACGAGTCAAAAGTTATGGCCTAATATGTTGTTTGTTTCTCAACTCGGGCAGTCCGGGCAAATAAAAAAAATCATTTTTTTCAAAAATAAAAATTTGAAATTGGTTTATTAGATTTATATATATGTGAAAAGCTTTGAATCATTCCATTTTGATCAATGAGTCAAATGTTATGAAGATTTTTTGTTTGCGGGCAATTATGGATTGTCTCCTCTAAAATAAACTTTGAAGTCGTTTATTTCAATCAATTTTCAATATTTTTTGAAAAAAATAAAATTGTAGGATGTAGATTGTTTAATACAACATTGCAACCATTGGGATTGGCATTTTTCAATTCCATAATTAACTTCTTAACAATTTAGTGTTTTGAACCATTCTCTACTTCTTTCTACTTACTACTTTTTTCCTATATGTTGTACAATTCCAACTAATCTGAAAATTTTCAAGCATGTAGCCAACTTGCCCTAAAGAATGGATCAAAAGAAGCACAACCATTTTGGAAATTTTTTCATAATAATCTAACCTTGTGAAGTGCAGCTGCCTGGTTTTTCGTAAGGCCAAAAAAAGGACTTCTGCCACTTCAAACGCTAATATCTTCCAATCTACACGATGGAAATTTCTGAAATTTTTTCCACATATTCTCAAACCAGAGTACTACAAGATCCTACGGTTACATGTTCCAAAAATGATATTTTTCAAAAATTTGGTACTTGTACTAAAAATGGCAATTTTGGAGCATTTTTGGTGAGAATACAGTCAAGGACCTTTAGGGATTAAGGTGTACGATTTGTTTCCAACTAGGACCCGATTCATACAAGATAGGGTGACGTATTTTCATGAATGAGGGGAATATTATGTCAACTAGGGCCTTCATTATTGTATGACGAGTAACTCATTGATACCTAATGAAGTTGCTGAGACTAGTTTTTAGTTTTGAGCTTCTTGGAAATATGTTTGCCTATAGATCGAGAACAAGTCAAATTGTAATCTACATTTCCTTAATTTCTACTAATTCCAAACTTTGATGGAAAACTTAGCAAAAAATAGTTCAATCTTCATTATTTCTGTTTTCTAACTAGAAAAAATTATCCTCCACCATTGCTCAATCGGACATATGCTAAAATGCTTAACATTGTCAAAAACAGGTTGTATACTTTAGTGGTACATACACTACGTCTGATTACTAGGTTTTTAGTGGGAAAGAAGGAGTAAGTTATAGGAATATCCTCAATCCGCCATGTGGAAGCACTGGAACATCAAGTTCTGTGAATTTATGTGGGTTATAGAAAAGCAACAAAAATTTGCCCCCAAAGCTAATGGCACCTCCCACCTTAGTTTTACAAACTCGACACTTCTTGGCTCCCCCACGGCAAAAATTGGTCCTTTGTTGTGCCCTCTAAACTCCTCTACACTTCTTGGTCAACACTAATAATGACACCCCCTGCACTTCTTGCATCAATGCATTTTATCTGTCTTCTCTTGCTACAATTGCTCTCGCTGAGTCAACATGTTGTCACCAGGTCGTTTAGGGTTCCGAAAACTGTCGTTGCATTGAGGTGCCTGAGACGGAAAAAGCCACACTGAAAGAAAAAAGGGATGGGAATACAAACTGCACGTATCGTTTTTTTGGTCGGGATTAGCATTGAGGATGCTTTAACGTCTTGGACATTTGTTAACATCTTGCAAACCTGTAACTCCATAACGGCAACAGCACTCCTCTATCATTGACTACAACTTAGGGCACGCATCATCTATAAATTCACACGATGGCAGTCATTTCCAGGTGGTCAGACCGTCGTCAGGGTGTATCCCAAAAGATTCAGCAGGAAGCTAATCAATTTTGTTCCACAAGCAAATCAATCCAATTCACTTTCAACTGTGATATACAAAGCACGCAGCCGGCCCACAGTAAGCTTCGCCCTAATGGTGGTCACTGCGCAGCCTGAGTCTTCGAGCTGCGCTAGCTGCAGTTGCTCATTAGCAACCATCAACTTATTTTTTCTCTCCATCTCCTAGAATGTACTCACCCAGGCCACAACGTACTGTAAGCTTACTCTTCAATCCATCACGTCAAAGACCCACTCGGACTAACTATTCAAAACAGGGACCAGATCACATTTTCTTATTGCCCTGTAGCACACTGGAATATAATCTATACTCGGGATTAATCAACCCCTCCATTAATTCAATCGGTCAACTATTGAACATCACTCCCAAGAGGTAACTAAAAGCTAGCAATGTGCTGTATAATTTGCGGACCCCGTTTTCACAATACCAAAGCCAAACGGCGCCACTGTCCCCCTTCTAATCGATCGCCTGCCACCACAATCACAACCAAGTGCTGGCCAAGCAACTGCAATTTCGGGTAATTTGTAAGTATTCTACTTATAGAATGTGAGTCTTTAGCGCTGTCAGTCTTGTTAAAAGTCCCGTGCGCATCCATCACCATCTCCGCGACCTTGACTCCTTTACAGGCACCACACCATCGTTGCCAGCCAGGATCCTGTACTTGTCCTTCCGTGTGAAATGCGTGCATTCGTAGCCGAGGGTGTTAGCCAGCAGCCGTTGGATATAATTCGCCACTTCGAAAGACGATTTGCCGCCTGCACAGGTGAGCTCCTTCGGCACTTCGTGGAGGAAGTGAATTTCGTAAACTGGACGCAGATTCAAGTGACAGAAGAAGGGGTCCATGGCCTTGTTGCCACGAGCTGTGGTCCCGTGAAACATCGTGGTGTGCGTCTTCACTGCCACAGGGACGATGCGGTTACTGAGCTCTGCGAACAAGGCGGAGAAGCGAAGCAGGAAAGGCTCCCTGCACGTTGTGCCTTCTGGGCAGAGTGTGAGCTCGCGGTCGCCAGACTGGAGCACCTGTGGAAATCGAACATTTCGTTAAATTCTACGCTTTCAGTTGTTTAGGGAAAGTTTTGTGTTAAACTGAAATCTACAGTCATCACTACTAGAATGAGATGGTGAGGGAGTTAGAAGGATTGCAATAATATACTCCTACGATTCCTCAGCACCACACACAGGGAGGTTATCTCTTGCTCTTGCATTGCCATTCCCAATTTACAGTTTGCAAGCAGGGAAACTTTGTGCCACTTGTTATCCCTGATGCCCTCTATTCCCTGATTCCCCCGTTCCTAATGCACAATCATCTGGGAAGCTTCTGATACTCCCATGAAGGAATCAAGGAAAATCGCCTTGTGACATTCTTGTAGTGCGTGATCCTAGTTTTCAAAGAAAGAACCACATTCGTCCCCTTTGCCCTTCCCCTCTCGGAGGTTGTATTCTACTTGCTTTAATCTAGGCAGTGAGGGCCTCCTCTCTTGTTCCAAAAAGAAAGAAAAAAGAAAGAAAAAAGAAGGAACCACAGGTGAATTTTATTTTGGGATGGTACCTGTCGCATGTCGGCCGAGTCTTTCTCCCGGTCCCTGGACAGGGCCACCGTGGGCATGGGGGAGAGCTTTTCCGAGACGCAGGAGATGGAGTAGGTCACAGCGGGCACGGGGCGCTGAAGCGCAATGGAGACATTCACCGGGTCCAGGAGCGAGCGGTGGTTGCAGACGTAGAGGATTCCGGCGTCGTCGTTCGTCGGCTTCTCCGGGATTTTGCCCTTGATGATGAGCTTCACGCCGGTCAGCTTGTAAAACAGGGGCATGTACCGAATGGGCACCCACACCCCGGACGTCACCCGGAAGATGGACAGGAGCAGGCCGAATGGCAACCAGGAGAGCACTTTGAGGGCGTTCAACGGAGTCGGACGTTGCACTAGCCGGCCGTCGTGGAAGATGAGCTGCTTCGGCAAGTCTTGTTTCCTCACTGCTGCCAATTTGGTCGGAGGAACCACGTACCCTTCCTGCAATGGACACCACGAGTAGGATCAGTTCGTCACCTGCAATGGCGAATGTTGCTTCTGCATCAAGAGGGAATGTCAGACATTCAGACCCTCAAATTGAGCACATCCTAATCCTTCTTTCCTCAAGCTCCTGGCCCTCCAGTAAAGTTTTGGAAGCCATCACCTTCTTCTGCTTGAAGTCTCTAAAAACGCCTGATGGCATCGATTCTGGAGTTTTTACAAGGGCATACTTTGGACAATGTCATTTGCTGTGTATTAAACAGCCCCTCGGGCACTTGTTCGATGGCTATGTTATATATTTCTAATATGTAGCGTATTGTGTGTAGCGTTGTTCTAGAGATTTTGCGGCAGGTACATTCTAACGCATCTTGTAAGACATGCAACTCTGTATCTAGTAGATACACTATTGTGTAACTTTGGGAACCCCTATTTCTGGTATACTAGATGATTTTCAAAATTGAGAATTTTGAACTTCGAAATATCTATTTGACAATAGAATATGATCAGGAGTTGATGGAAATAAATTGAAAGCTCTGATTTCTTGACTCTGCACGCTCTCAAATCGTAAACTGCCGGTCAAGACCTAAAAGAGACCCAAACGAGTAAAATGCATCACTTCAAAACTCTTTGAAGCAGTTTCGGCGCAGTTAATTGATACGATGCCGATCATTTCGAGAAGAAGAGAAGAGAGCACCCGCACACTCAACGTTCCCCAAATTGCACCACTATCAGCAATTCAGACACTTAGACCTTTCCGCCATAGCCAGATATTGGAAATTCAAACTACCTCCATCCCCGAAACATGTCACCACAAAGCAAGAGAGTCGAAGATTAACCACAGAAATTCGAAATGCCGGTTCAGAATTTTACCTTGCAGAGCGACATGAAGGGGAAATCCGAGGCCTGGTCACCGAGTCCAACATGCGGTTCGCCACCCCCCATACTCCATCGCTTGAGCAAAACTTCCTTGTGCTCCCCCACCAACACCCCCGGCTTCTTCAGAAACCCCGTGGCCCTTCCCCTGTGGTTCACCTCGATCTCCGTCCCCATCACCTCGTCCACGCACAACATCTCCTTCAGAAACGGCTCCACCATCACCCTGGGGTTCGCTGTCAGCACCACGCGCTTCCCGAACGACGTCACCACGCGCCACGTCTCCGGGTGCACGTCGTCGGCGTAGAACTTGATCAGCACCGCTCGGGAAACGCCCTCGATGTCCTTGAGCTTCAACCCCGCGAAGCTCACGAAAATCATGAGATGGATTCCTGCGGCCTCGTTTATGAACGAGTAAAGGAACCAGATGAGGGGAGCTGTGAGGAGTAAGAGCAAGGAGCGGAAGTAGCCGCCTGCTTCGAAGGCTATCAGGAAGAAATACGGGAAGGAGGATCGGCCTCGTAAGAGCGTTCCGTCCAAATCTGCAATGACGGTCTGCTTCATGCGATGTTCCCCGGCGCTACAACTCTCCACTGGCGGGAAGGGGCAACAGCTATGGCCTAACTTCGCCATCTCCACTCCACCCCCACCCCCCAAAGTTATTCCCACAAAGAATTTTCACTTACTAGAATCCTCTAATGCCTTTGGATAGCGTCTATTACCAATGTGGAGTACAGAAGTTGCGTCCCGATGATAGGAGTGATCGAATTCCAATCCGCAAGATCAGTAGAGGAACCCACGAGTTCCTAGAATATTCAACCACAAGACCTGATTTGCCAGAGCTTTAGAAACTCCTACTGCTGCAGGTACTCAACTCACTTCCTCTCCGAAGCCTTGCACCACGACATTTGCGCGGGTGCGGATAATGTGCGACGAGATCAATTGGTCTCGATCACCCCCGCTATTTGTGTCAGAGCCAACAAAGCCAACAGAGAAGGCCGGTTGGGCACCCACTAAGAGGGGACTCGATCAGGGGAGTAGGAGCGGGGCTAGCTGTGCAGGCTGATCGACGCTTGAGTGCGACAGTTGGTACTACTGTAGAGCTCAGTGCATTTATGGTCTGCTGCGAGTCATGAATGGGAGGTCGATCACAGAAGTGGTGTTGATCTGATGTGCAGTGACGCGGGGGGTGATAATTAGATGAGTGGGGAGGATGTAGCGTGACGGGCTTTAAGAGGGGGTAACAGGCGTGGTGGGGAGGGCAGCAGGTAGCAGGCAGCAGCAGCTACCAGCCCAGTCCCAAGGCGGCGACGGAAGTTAATGCAAGAGTCGCTCGGTTGTTGGGACGGGTGTACCCGCGCATTCAAGGCGGTCACCCCGCCCGCGCGGCGTTCAAGCAAAATTGCTGACTACTGTAGGTTTCTGAGATCGATCTCATTCACAATTCTCTCCAATTTTGCTGTTAGACTTTCTGATATCGCTCTAACAATTCAGCAGCTGGACTACCACTTCGGAAAATCCCTTTCACGTAGTACGTAGCTTTCAAAGACCGTGTCACCTTGTCCTTGCACTGGTTAAGATTTGCGGTAATATAACTACGCACGTAGTTAATCGACGGAGAACTTACATATATCACTACAGTAGTTTATCAATGTTAAGTAGATCGATTTGTGCGTGCATGGGCAACGGGTTAATATAATAAGGCGGGTTGAATGGTGACATCGATGGCAGCTCAATCAGTGCTTTGACTAGCTAGTAAATTCGATGGTCAGTACATATTATTGATTGTCCAACCTGGTCCGGCTTTACATTGAGTGATTTGAATCAATAATTATGCTTGCTGCTGAGCTGCTCGATCTCTGCTGAGTCTGCTCGATCGATCGACATTAGTGTGTGGCATGATCCATGCATTAGTTATGATAAGTTGCGTAGTTCGGTGCAGGCAGGCAGGTCTTCTGACGGGCACTACTGTACCAACAGTACATAGTCTGATCGATCGTCAACGGGGACATCGACGATCAGTTAGGCATGATTGATTGTAGCGGGTCACAACTCACAAGACTGGTGCTGATATACTGATCTACAGTGCATAATACGGTTAGTAATAAGTTTTATTTAGTTGCTACTGCTGGCCCAACCTCCTCCTTCGTCTGACTGACTGACTGCCCCAGGCTGGGCTGAGTGGGGTACCAGGACATGGACAGTGGCCTAGCTAAGTTCGAATGTGCGACACGAGTCGATCTTGCCGCCAATGATAGTGTTACACCGCCTGCTGCGACAAGGTAGACAAGCCTATTTACCACCGTGATTCGCAATCTGAATATTTATGTTGGGGCCAACTCCAAGAGGGGTACGTATTTTTCAGAGGTGCGCGCTTGTTTCACAAATCAAACGCAAGTGGAATTTGTTTAAAAAAAAAAAAAAAAAAAAAACACCGAGTGGAATTATAACTTTCTGATTAAAATTGTAATTTTTGAGAACTCTACGTTGAAATTATTACAAACCCGCTCATAAAGTGGAGTCATAATTAAACATCCTATAAACAAATCATAATTGCCTTTTATGCATCCGATGGGACTAAAATACATACCATTAAAAGATTAACATGTTACCCCGTGTTGGCATTAATGCAGTGATTTTGTCAGAAAATGATCGGATTTTGGATGATTTTTTGGACAAAATTGGGGATAGAAGTAGGATGACTATACAGGGCAACGAACGGAATTAAACTCGTCTACTTTAGTGTTAGAAGTGTGCAACAGTCAATGATGATTGTGTAACAAAAGAAAATTATTGCGTATTTTTTTTATTGATATCATTAAATTGGTATGATTTCCAACCCAAAAATCGTGATACACATCTACACAATGCTCTAAAAACTAGGCTAGATCAGTATGGTATAGGTTTACATTCTAAGGTGTGCATCTTGAAAATGTCAAAGTAGTGGAATATCAGCAATTTAATGAGATTGACATTACCATAAATCATCTTCATTTAAAGAACTTGTGGTCATATGAAATTATGAACCCTTGAAGTCTAAAAATAAAGAGAATTTTAAAGATTTTTCTGATTATGTGAGAAACATTGCAAATTATTAACATATTGCTTTCGAACACAAGTAGAAGATTCATGTTAACAAATTGTAGAAAAGTTTTACAAAGCAATCTATTTTAAATTCACAAGGGATGTGTATGTTGTATACAAAAAAAATATTCATTTTAGATTACATGAAAACTTAGTAATTTTACATAATTCAAATAGTGAATACATAGTAGAATATAATATTAAATATTATATTATTAATTAGACTAAATTAGGATTCAATGAAAATAAAGCATAAAGTTCAAACATCATCTTTAAAAATCTAATATTTTTTTAATGAGTTATATAATATTTGATTTTGATAAAGCTATATAAATAAACTCAATTAGTGTGAGAGTTACTTTGAATAGACTAAGAGTGTGAGACCTTTACTTCACAATCATGTACTAATTGATTGATTCATGCATGAATATGATCTAATTTGAATGAATAGTTTGTATGAAATTTAGATGAAATTTGCATGAAAGCATTTTAAATTGAATGAAAATGAGATGAAAATCACATTATATGAGATAGTATGAAGATGGTATAGACTTAATATATTTGGTGAATTAACATTAGTGTGCTTCACAAATTTGCGTAATTTCCAAATTATTTAATGTAAATAAGTCCTATTGCTACATGATTCATTAATTGAATCAACATTTTAATGCTTTAATTTTTTTGTATTTTTGAACATTTTAGCTTATATCTTTGCATGAATATATTATCTTTGTCAATTTCATCAAAGTCATCATATTTGAGGATTCATTAATTGCTTGCGATGAATGAAAAAACATTTGGATGAAACATTGGCTTGAAATACTTTGTTCATCATCGAGAATTTAGATGTTGCGGAGCACTTTGGAGGTAAACTTATTCTCACTTAGCAGAACAACTCAAAACTCCCAAAGTTCCCAACCAACTCCTTATTCATACTTGCATTAGGAAAAAAATGAGTCCTCAAAGGGGCTGTGAGTTCCAGACAGCAAGGAACAACAAGGAATGCTGGCTGGAAAAAAAATTGCAATATTTTTTTTTCTTGTTGTTCAGCCAACGAACATTAGGGCCTGATTAGCGCAGGAAGATTTAGTTAAAAAATTAAAAAAATTAAAAAATTAAAATAAGCACAAAATTACATAATTATCAAATCTAATGTGGCATAGCTGATGCCATGTCAAACTACTATTTGTGAAATGTTATTATTTAATTATTTAATTATTATTATTATTATTATTATTATTATTATTATTATTTTGTTGTGGCCACTATTCATCATTAATCATGAACAGTGGCCATTGTCCTTGAAAAGGGCTTTGAGTTCCATTGAGGGGAACTCTTCAGAAGGAAGCAACCCTTTTCAAAACTCATTTTTTTTCCAATGTCAACAAGACTAGAGTCATTGTTTTTCTTTTTATGCCTAAAGTTGGAAATTGCTACCCAACCCTTGAAAGATGATAAGACTAAAAAGTGGTGGATGGATGACTTCATTGTTCACTACAGAAACAAAGAATGCACCTATTGGTTTACTCAAAACTCCCAAAGTCTTCAACCAACTCTTTATTCATGTTTTTCAACAAGACCAGAGTCATTGTTCTTATTTTTATGCCTAAAGTTGGGAGTTGCTATCCAACCCTTGAAAGATGCTAGGATTGAAAAGTGGTGGATGGATGACTTCATTGTTCACTACAAAAACAAAGAATGCACCTATTGGTTTCATAATCTGAAAAGTTTTGGTGACTACCTTGGTCATGGGGAAACGCATCCTTTATTTATTTAAAAAATTATTATTATGTTTTTGACACAAATGAAGGGTCAGGTCCTTTAAAGATTAACACAATGGAGGCAACATGATTTCAATTAAGTTGCTATGTGCGTATGTGAGATAGGATTCATGTAAGCTTAATCATGTTCCTTAACCCGTAAATGCCCGAGGCACCAAATTCTGGTGTCGTCAATACTTTGAAGTTAAATAAAACCTATCCAAATTGCTATTTTTAGTAGTTTATATTTTGTAAAATTCTTTTTCAGAGTCTAGTTTTAGCATCAAAAATCTGATTTTGAAAATGATTGATTATGATTTTTCTATTCAAGATTTTGTGCAAGGGTACCCATTGTAAATTTGACTTTTTGTAGTGTTGAGGGCTCTTGGAAATGAGCCTCAAATACACTAGATCTTGGAGAAAAAATTGCATTAGAAATTTATTTCAAAAAATTGTAGAGTAGATTTTGAGAAGCCATAAAATTAATTGGGGTTATGCATATTAGGACCTTTAACCTCATTCTTTTGGTGACCAATTTTTTAGATTTGACATGTGAAAAAAGGATTGAAAAAATTTCTTAGTTTTAACACACTGATGATCAAACATTATAATTTTTCAATCCATAAGTGATATTTTTTTCCCCTATGTGATCTCTAACATGTCTATTTTGAATTTGTACGGTTACAACTCACAAAAAATTGATACAACTTATCAAAGTGTTGGTTTTTTGTTCAATTTAGAGCAAATTTCTAGAAGTTTAAAATAGGCCTTGGGCATTTAGGGATTAAAGTGGAGTAGTTTAACATCAATTTGATAGTTATAATAACGATAATTAATAGCCATTTCAATTGATTCTAAAGCCAAAGTAAGTAAATTGTCAAAGTGCCTGATTATAGAATCCAAGTTAACTTAAATCCGGACAATGGACTAACTTAACCCCTTAAGGACAATTGTCCATTGAACGGACAATTGAAAATCCGGGGAGGTTCCTATGAAGTCAATTTTGGTCGGATGTTCATGAAATTTTGAAACAAGGTGTAGGTATGTATCCTCGTAGTGAAAATCTAATTTTTTCTCCAATTAGGTGCCCAGATCAAGAATTATGCTGCTATGAACTTTTCTGGCAGCTCAGGCAATTTGGAAATCTTTTGAGAATCTTTTGCAAATAAGCTCATTAACTTCTAAAATTTGGCATGTATGGAACTTACATGATATAAGATGCAAATCTTAAAAAAATAAGCATGTGTAGTGTAAAAATCTCATTCTAGGAGGAATTAAAGTCTATTGGCCTTGTTGGGCAAGGCTAAATTTTTTTTCCTTCTAACTTCAAACGTTATAATCTTCCAATCCGTACGGTCAAAGTTTCTGAATTTTTTTCTATACATTCCTATGGTAGTCTAGTAGAAATTTGTACGGTTGAATTTTGAAAAAATACTTTTATTTTTCAGTTTTTTCTCACTGCCCTAAAAATGGCAGTTTTTTACAATTTATGCCCGAAATGTGCCTCTAGGCTTTAGGGGTTAACCGATTCAGACTTTTTTTGAATTGAAATGGAATGATTTTATCTTATTAGTGCTTGTGCCTACACTAAATGTATTATTTAAATCAAAATTATTTTCGATTAGTGCAGCTTTCAAGAATACCATATTGTACTATTTCCATCATTTAAAAAAAATTAAAAATTAAAAATAGGATGAATAAATGTACCAAATTCATTTTTATCTTTTTTTTAAAATTATTTAGACAGTGTAAAAATGTTATTTCCAATGAACAAGATTTTAGTGTTTATCATATGAACTCTATGGTCATCATATTCAAGCAAGTGTGACATAAATAATGTAGAATCAAAAATCCAAGATTTTATTAATACAAACTGTACTTGATAGCATGCAATTGGAAACAAAATCTATCTATAACATAATTTCAACTAGAAGTGACCCCTATGGAATATTCTATTCTATTTTTGAATGAATAATAATCAAGTTGAATATCTATATTGGTGATCAATAGAAATACAACAATAATTAAAAGTGGAGTAGTGTCCAAGCAATTTTAGGTAATAAATAGATCCATTAATGGAATTGTGGAATTGTAGCTTTTTAAAAGGATAGGTTTTGGTAAAATCTCTTTCAATTTAACCTCTTGCATGGGCAATGCTTAACACTATGAATATCTTTTAGGTGATATTGAATTCATCTAAATTACATTTATAGTGGTATAGCCTCCTATTGTCTATACAATAGAAAATTTAAGACTAATTTATAGTGCCAACAAAATGTACACAAACTCTTGTTTTTTTCCTTCATTAAAATGATTGCTAAAGTGCAATGATTCTTTGTCATTTTCACTTGCATGACTATAACTGTGACAAGGCTTATAAGGTCAATTTTAGGTGCGCTCAATGCCTTACACTCCATTTTGAAAGCAACCACCATCATTTACAAAGGTTGCATTAATGTTAACCCTTGAAGACCTATCAAGACAAAATGATTGTTCTTCAAATTCTTGATTAGAAATTGGAAAAAATTGGAAAAAATCCCATTATGTCTTGATTAATTAAGTTATTGAGAGTGAGATGTCTATATATAGCACTCTTGAATTAACAAAATTTGCCAATTTTTAATCTTGCAAGATTAAATTTAAAGAAGAAATCTTTGTGCAAAGAGATGTAGACAAAATTTTAGGACAAGCTTCTATAACATGAGTGGAATGTGTGAAAGAAATTAAAGCAATTATAAGACCATATTTTGATTGGATGAGTGAGTGGCCCAATTAATATCTCTTTTCTCTTTTTCCATAGTGTTGAAATTGGTGCACTCAATCTTGGTCAATCAAATTATAAAAGGACCATGATTATCCCAAAAATTTGTGGATATCTTGTAAAAAATACATTAATAACATTTGTCATTGGACTTTAAAATTGACATTCATCTATTTTTAAATATTTTTTACAATCTATTTGGTTCAATTTTGACTATTTTACACTTTTATTTTTGACTATGTGTAATAATATAATAAAAAATATTATTTATTCTATTTTCAAATCTTAAAACAATGCATTTGTTTTAGATTCTAATATGATTTTTTGTTTTAAGAAACATCCTCAGTTTTATAAATCTTCTTCCTAAAAAGGTGTGTCATTTTTTCTTATTTCAACATTCGAGAAATTTTGGAATCTCTAGAAGGCTGCCAAGGTTTGGCAAGCCAGTCCAATTATGGAGCCCTATAGAGCTAATGAAAAGATTGAATTTCTAACAAAAAAACAAATTCACCTTGTCTAAATTTTGGGACTGTCAAAGAATACCGTATGCTTCCAATTCCTATTCCGCAATTGTTAGAGGAAGGTACTTGCGATGGTTTTGTTTAATTATGATTGGGCAATCAAAAATCAGTGGTCTGACAATTGAGTGTACCAAGATGAACATCAATAGGGACAAAGTTACTTCGCAACAAAAATAAATGTGATCCCGGGGTCCCTTTCGACACTTTTTAGCAGCCTTCTAGAGAATCCAAATTTTTTCTAATCAAAAATCCAATTATTCAAAATTTCAATATCTTAGAAATCCAACTTTCAATGTTTTCTACAATTAATTTTATATATACTAGATAGACTAGTCTTTACTTTTATACACTTATATTTTAAAATTTCAAACACTTCTAAATGCAATAAAAGGGTCAAAGTAGGGCAACTTAGTTATAATCAATGTTCTCAAGAAGTTGGTAGGCCTTGAGGAATCGAATTGTTAAGAGTACACAAATGGATCTAAAATTGCTCACCCTCTACATTTTGTCATATAGTGTGACTTTAAAGTGTTACTATAGAATATGAATGAAGATTGTTTTCAACTTTACATGTGGCACAACGTGGTTGTAAAGTAATTATAAAGTTATTATTAATGGTTTGTGTCTTTGCAAAGGAGATTTAGATATGCACCTCCATGGTATTTCAAGTTTTATTCAACATTTCTTTAAGTCTTCACTTTGAAAATTTACATATTGACCTCCAAATGTCCAATTAACCATTTTAAGGTTGATGCCTAATTTTAGGGGCTGTCCAAATCTTTCAAAAATAATATTTTTGAACTTTACTATTTTTATCATAAAGTTTGTCAAGATGTCTTTCTACAGCCACAAATAAAACTTAATATTAGGACCAAAATTCCTCCTTGGGTGATTTTTTAAAGTCGAACATTCAAAGAAATGCTCATTGCAGATTGTTATGGGAGACTAGAAACCTAGCCAATCAAAGACTATCCCAAGAAAAATTTCCATGGACGTGTCAAAGTATTGAAGGGGCTTATTAATTGGAGTACATAGTGAAAGGGTTTGATCAAGTGAAATTTTGTTTTTTCCAATGTACCTCAATTGATTGCAAGGTTTGGAAAACAATCTTCCATTGCTCCAATCCTTGTGGAAATTGACATGCACGTTCTTGACTATTCATAATTGCATTTGGTCAAAAATGACAAACTTTTATTTTCTAAAAATTTGAGATATGGGCCCTTGAAACCATTCTTGATAGGGAAAAACTATTCATTAGAGAAAAACGGGGCCTTCGGAGGGCTGCTCCATAGCCCTCCGAGGACCCTGCAGAATGGGGTTTTTTTGCCAAAAAAATATATTTTCCCCCTATTCATGTCCACCAGAATTTGCGATGTTGAATGCTTGGCAGTGGCCTGAAAATCGATTTTAAAGAGTTAAAAAATTAGGATTAAGGCACTCTAATGCACCTTAACCCTGATTTTTAATTAACTTAAATTAGGGTCAAAAAAATTAAGCCAAATGAAGTGGCTTTTGAAGCTACTTTTCTTAGGCAACTAGCTTTAGAAGGATGATTGCAAGAAAGACTAGTACTATTTTGCGTCACAATTAAAGTGACGGAGTTGTTATTGACTATAAATTTTGAAGTATTAACCCGATTAGCTTGAAATTTTTATTGGAGATGGCTAACTTGATACTATTTAGATCCCTTATTTTTCAGAAATTTTCAAAAATCATTTTATATTTCAATTTCAATTTAGCTAATTTGTCACACTTTGTGGTTTAGGGGATTTTAGTACTAGGGAGTGACCAAAATTAATGATCTAGAGCTAAAATTTCTATGGTCTATTTCCATAGTAGGAAGTCATGTTTCTACCAAAGGGAATTTGAAAATATTTTATTTTATGTCTTCCACATGCGTGCAAACATGGCTCCCTTGCGTGCGCATTTCTGAACATTGAAGATGGTTTTAAGGTCATTCTTTTGATGAAATCTCTTCATCACAAAGTTCTCCCATATTAACAATTTTTAGTTTTTAAAAAAATTGTTTTTCCTATTTTTTACAAATTAAAATGTGAAAGTACCTATTTTCAAGAGATTTTGCACTTTCTAGTTCTCCTACTTAGAGAATTTTTCTACGCTTTTCCTTCATAGGGTACCTTCTTCTTAAAGGTGTGTACATTAGAAATATTTTTCACATTTTTTTAAAATTGTTTTTCTAATTATAAAGTACTCCCGAAAAAAAATGATTACTATGGAAAACGCTACGTTTTCTGGTCAGTCTTTCTTGCATTCACCCAGAAGCCACTTCAATTTTTGTTGATTTCATTTGACTTCATTTGACCTCATTTGTTCAATTGGCAAATTGAATAATTGTTGTCAAATTAAGGCACTTGTTTAGTTTAGTGTGCTACAACATGTGGAGAGAAGCTCTTTATACTAGTGGGGTAGGAGTAGGGGAGACATTGCATGAAAGATATATGAATTAGGAAGAAAAGGAGCTTGGTTGCTCATTTTGAAATAGAATCCAAAAATGGTGTAAAAACTAATATTTCAAACCTCATTTAGGCATAGTAGAAAAACTTTTTTGAAAAACTTTGAACTAGAAAAATGGGGGAATTATGCTACCTCTCATCTCCAAAAATTCGTTCCAACCCCTCTTTTAAATTTGTCCATAACTCTTAGGTGGAGGCTCAAAACCTCAAACGGATTTTTGGAGATGAAAGGTAGCATAATTCCTCCATTTTTCTAGTTCAAAGTTTTTTCAAAAAAGTTTTTCTACTTTGCCTAAATGACGTTTGAAATTTCATTTTTTACACCATTTTTGGATTCTACTTCAAAATGAGCAACCAAGCTCCTTTTCTTCCTAATTCATAAATTTCACATGCATTGTTTCCCCTACTCCTACCCCACTAGAATAAAAAGCTTCTCTTTACAAGTTCTAACTCATTAAACTAAACAAATGATTTATTTGACACTTATATTGTTTCAATTAAGTCAAATAAAATTCAACGAAGTCAAATTTTGTGACTTGATTGAATTTAATTTGACTTAATTGAAACCATTGTCAATTAAGCAAGGTTTGTAAGTTTAGAAACTGCAAATATAGTGGTCTGTATGTTTAAATTTAAAAAAAAATTAAAATTAAAATATTTTTTTTTAGTTGCGAAAACAATCATGGCCTAATTGTTTTCGCGACATTCACCCAAGTTGACTGCTCACTTCGACGTTTGGGGGGGAGTGTCAGATCAACTTGTTAATAGCTTGGTCTATTATTGCAGAGCAACCTTTCCATGGCCTCAAATTTTCTCTAATGTTTTTCCATACACAGGAGAAAAAAATGAAAAGTAAATTCCTAACATTTTGGCATTTGTTTTTATAATTAATTTCTTTTTGTCAATCATGATAGCTGGGTACAGTATACCTTTTTTGAGTAGTCTCCTGCATTCATGCTGTGAGCATTTCACCAGTAGTTTGGAGTTTAGTTAGTGTGGGAGCAGAGGTTACAGAGGCGAATTTCTCAAATGCAAAGCCAACCACATGATAGACTTTGTCCCCATCACCTGGACAATAGTGAGATCAGTCTGTACTAGCTAGCTGTACACATTCAGAGTTCACACAGGGACACTTTTCCGCTGGCATGGGGCTGATCAATGAGTTCCCGAGATCATTTTCCACGCACTTGCACGATCGATCCGATCGATCCGTGCTGCTGCAGAAGTCCACCCGGGTCGCTGCAGCAGTGCAGCTGGGGTGGGCAGGCTCGTTGACGTGATTGTCAAGTGATTACAACCCCACAAAGCACGACGGTCAAGTGTGTTGTTGGAGGTTAATATCAGCTACCTAAAGGTTGCGCAATACGATCATTGCAGAGTCCACATACCTATTCAATGGGCTGGAGCTGAGCTCGATCGGATGGTGTCCCACTCCCAAGCTAGCTAGTACCGCCGTGCACACGCTTCTGATGTGAACCGGCGCGGCGTGAAAGTTGAAGTTGAAGTATGGAACACTATTGTGGTGCCTTGAAAGTTCTTCCAGGACTCGATCACTCGATCAGTGATGATGCGCGCTACACTGTCATTCCGGCCGGGACACACCTTGCATTCACACGAGCAAGCAAGCAAGTGGAGTAGTCGATTGTTATCTTGAGGACATTATCAGCGCAATAGAATTCAAGTACTGTCTCCAGCCACAGAGCAGTGAGCGGTGGCTCAACGCAACTCCAAAATACTGGAGAAAAAGGGACAAGTAGAAATTGTGCTGCCTGAAAGTCAACATGATGAAAAGAAAAGAACATACATGTGGGAAATTTCGTTAAAATGGTGATATTCCATATGTCATTTTTTCCATTCATGTCTAAGACATATAAAGATTTTAGACTGCATGGTCTCAATGTGAAAGTGTCAAGTTTGTGCCGGGTGGATTTTGTGGAATACTACTCCTTCTGTCCCAAAAAGCTTCTCCATGAGGGATTAATTATATTTTTATTTTTTGTGCTAATGATACATGCATTTAAAATCTAACAACCCATTCCTTAGATCTATGCAAAATCTCCAATTTAGGTGTTGTTGTTTAGGCATCGTGTTAGGCATCCAAAATCCATGCAAAAAGTATTATATTTGAACATAGTTTGTGAATGTTGTTAGCTCCGTCATTCTTGATGATTTAAAGGTTGATAGCAACAATGGAATTTGGAAAACATATGTCCCAACCTAAATACCCGCAAGAAAGAAGCCTGACCTACTTCATGAACATATCTTCATAGCTCCAAAGTGGTCACTGAACCCGTCGTCAACACTATTGTTTGAGTAAACGCAACAAGTACAAGGTGCCTCATATGGACAAGGACAAGCTTTCTAGGAGAGTAGTGCTTCTTGATCACGTGACTTCCTCCACAAGGTTGTTCTACATAGCCAAGGCTTACTCAATGGTCAAAATCATAAAACGGAGTTTTTCAGTGGAGGGTGATTGCATGAAAGACTGGTCGATTTTTGTCACACTTTAGCAAGACGAGGTTGTCCTGTGCTATAACTTTTGAATTAAGATCCCATTGCCAAAAACAAAAAAGGTATTTCTAGATATCTTGATTGCAATTGTAACCCTTATTTTTCAAAAAAATTAAAAAATCATTTAATATTTAAAATTAAATTTCTCTAATTTATCAGTTTTTCAAATTTAGGGATTTTGAATACGATTGAGCGGCTTAAATTAATGATTTTCAGTTGAAATTTCTATGGTACATTCCTATAGTAGGCAGACATGTTCCTACCAAAGGGCATCTAAAAATACATTATTTTATGTCCTCCACGTCTGTGCAAAGAGGCCTCCCTTGTGCATGCAGTTGTGAACAATAGAAATGGCTTTGACCTCATTTTTTTTGTTGAAACTCATCACTAGGAAGTCCTCCCAAATGGCCAATTTTTAGTTTTTTTTATAATTGTTTTTCCTATTTACAACGGACAAGCTTGTATTGATTGAAAGCTTATCATGTTTGAAGTAAAAAAAAAACTTTTTTTCATTCTTGCAAAATAGGGCTAGCAGACTTCCAGCCTTCTTGGAGTAAAATTTTTGCTCTATATAAAAATGAAAATTTTGGCCATTCATAAGAATATGCGGTATCATATTCATTCATAAAAAAATTCAGAAGCAAATATAGAGTCTAGCCTACTCTAAAATCATTGTGCAATGCAAAGGGGTTAAGTAAATTGGTAATACACGAGCCATTTTTTGGTGGTTTTTTGTGCAATGAGTAAATTTTTTATTTGAGATTCAAATAGTGAAAAGTTAGAGACAAACATTTTGCAAGAACATGCCGAAAAAATTTCAAGAGCTTTGACTTCACGGATTGCAAGATAATGGAGCTTGAAGTTAAAAAAAATGTTTTTTTTTTTCAAATCTAGCCGGCCATAGCTAACAAAGTTTGCCACTCTTTTTAGAATGTGATTTGAAAACTAATTTTTTTTGGACAATTGTATGCCATATTTTATTAATTACATATATGGAAAATTTTAAAAGTTGATGAGGGTTTTAACAAAAGATGCCCTATAGATGCCCAAATTGCCTGGGTTGCCAACAAATTTAGGACCACATAACTTTTGATCCGGGCACCCAATCAAAAAATAAATAAATTTCAAGGGGGTACATGTGTGTCAAAATTACGTTTTGTGTCAAAATTTTGTGAACATTCTACCAAAGTTGACTTCACAAGAATCTACTTGGACTTTCAATTGTCCATTCAACATACAATTGACCTTTAGAGGGTAACCTGTAAAGGACAATAAAATCTTGGGATGCCTTTTGAATGCTCATAACATTCAATAGCCACTAGCTTAGCTCTAAAATAGATGGTGTAAAATATTCCACACCTATCAATAGATAATTGGACAAGTGGAGGCTCAATGCAATGAGCATGGTGTATGAAGGAAAGACAATGGACATGAAGGCATTTGAATTTTATGTTGCGTAGGTTCATATGAAGTCAATTTAGAAGCAATAGTAAAATTTTAATAAACTTGTACAAGTTTTGTGAAAATGTAATTTTTTTCCTATTGGATGCATGCATAAAAAATTATTGGGCTTGAAAGTTTAGGTGTAGTTAGAGGCAATGTAGTAATAGCGGGGAAGGCAAGCAATAAAGTAAGCAATTGGGCAATTAGTCAAGCCAGCTACAAATTATTTGTTGAACTTTGAATGCCTATATCTTGCAATTTGTGAAGCAAATGGTCTAAAAAAATTCCACACTTTCTTCACAACAGTATAGGGCAATAATGTCATGCTAAAATGATATTAAAAATATGTTTTTTTCAACTTCATTCATTGCATTAACTTGGATATTCTACAAAACTTTGATGACCCCATCAAGTTGGACCCCAAATCTATTTTCTCTTTACTTCAAATGTTATAATCTTGCAATCTATGGAGTCAAATGGTCTAAATTTTGTTCCACACATTCCTGCAATAGTCTAGTACAATTTTGGATGGTTAAATTTTAAAAAATATTTTTATTTTTCAATTTTGCTCAAAACACTGATTTCAAGGGTAATTTTAGACAATTATTGTAAACTACAGTCAAGAAACTTTGGGGGGTCCGTAATTTCAGGCCAAATGTAATTGAGTATAGTAGAACCTCTTTAAGCTGATCGGTCCCGGACCAGTCTGACAGATTGGTTTATAGAGGTTTATTGACTTAAGGAGGGTCATTCTTAGTCACAGCCTTTGTTATGTGGCCCAGTCTGGGACCGGTCTGACATGATTGATTTACAGAGGTTTATTGACTTAGAGAGGATTGACTTAGAGAGGATCAATTTAGAGAGGTTCTACTGTATATTGTATAAAATTTGGCTAAACAATGTGCATGCAATGCTTAAAGTTGGTATTTTATTCCAGAGGATGATTGTATTTTGATTTAATAATTGAAATAAACCTTGTTGATGTCCTTGCAGAATATTATTCAATAAAAAAATTTAGTTTTTTTGGAATTCATGATGCAAAAGGTACTTTATTCATTAATAATCTTATATGGAGAGTGTAATTGATGAAATAGACCATCTAGGTGGTAAGTGTTTGTTCCACATTTTGTATTTTAACCCCTAAATGCCCAACCCTTTTCAAGTGTGTTTTGACTATGAAAAAAGAGCATGGGCTTATAGTTAACTCCAATGAATCAAATTGTATTTTTTTCGAAATCTAACCGTATAGATGTTTAAAGAGCTTGATTATTAGTATGCATGTCAATTTTGAGTGCGAAATTGCATAGGAGTTGTGAGATTATAACAAGAGAAATGTATGCTTTCTATTTTTAGTATGCTGCCCTCCCCACAATGTTTTAGAAATTTGCATATAAAATTTTTTTGGGATGGAAAGTGACATGAACGACTACAAATAATGTTAGCACACTAAAATGCACTTTCAAAAAACTTAATTTCACATGAAAAGCTATCAAACTTATTACACAATCCACCTTGCAATTGGTGAAATGCAATTTTTTTTATAAGTATAAATTGCAAATAACTCCAAATCAACACTTGCATGTTTAAATTTTCAATGGTGAAAATCATGAAAACACTTTACTCTTTCCATTGGGACCATTTTCAAAACAAATGGATAAAAACAAGTTTTTAGATCTCAAATCAAGTGAAATTGGCAAAAGTTGGGAAATGAAGTAAAATTAGGAAGCTTTACTCTTCCACTAATGGACATATATGGCTTTGAAGACCTCTCAAAAATCAAATGTTTACCTTTTGCAATGAAAAATGAAAGTTTTCAATAGTTAACCCTAAAAACTGCCCGAATTTTTTTTTAAAACAGTCAAACAAATTTAACTGCCCATACCAAAATGAGCCTGAAATTTCAGATCGACCATATATGGTCGCTCAGGCAGTTAAGGGTTAAGAAATCCTGAAATAGTCCAAATAAGCAATTGAGTATGGTTTCCACAATGGCAAGTTGTCTAAATTTTTGTTAAATCTTGCTAGTGAGAAATCAAAAGGGGAGCTCAAGACTTTGTTTGCGTGCATTTTTTGGACAACATATGAATATCTTATGAAATTTTAAAGTACTAAAAATAAATTAAATTATTTATTTATTTATTTATTTTTTGAATTTTCTACCTCTCAAAATTACACATTATCTTTCAACCTCTAATTTTCTTAAAGAGTTTTTAATTAGAACCTTTTACCATAATGAATAATGTTATGTGAACCCTGATGACAAGTTATGCGAACCTCCATTGCATTGCTTTAAAAACGGCTTCAATTCATGCAAATCGAGACCCAGAATGCCAAAGCTATGACGATGGGGCCACTAAAAAGGTCATGCTCCAATGCAACCGCCATTGGTCTCTCTTTATTCCCGACCCCACCATTTTCATCTCTAGCCTAACAATTTGGCAAAATATGAAGACCCCACAAGTTGACTCACAATAGGAGAAGTCATAATTGTCATACCTTATAATTCAAGCTTTGTTATATGTACCAATAAATTGAAATTCTCCTTTTTTGTAGTAATGCTTTTTTTTTTTAATGCAAAATCTTTTTCTCTCCTTCTTTTAATCATGCGGAAAAGTCCGTTTAAAGTTTGGATTGCCAGCTTTACATTGGGGCGATCGATTTTTTTTTTAAAGTCGCTCAAACAAAATGAAGTCCCCCTCCCTCCACTTCAAAATCTTGATAACATCCCTCGGTTCCTGTCTTCGCAATGGAGATGCTCTAATCTTATAATGACATGAATGGTCACATCGCAACAAATTGTCCATCTTTCATTTGTCGAGTACTAAATAAAAAATCATATGTACGTAAATCGGACATATAATAAGGTAACCCCCCATAACCGACCGAATAAGGAATCCCGACATGATCTAGAGTAGTGAAGGCAAAACAAATATTTTTCAGAGAAACATAAATAGAAATGACATGGATCGCAAAAAATTTGGTAATTTTATCGCTTGAATTGAAATTACTATGAATTTTGGGAGGCAAAAAGTGCGCTGGACCCATGGCCAAATGAATGTCTAGACTCTTCCAATTCCAATCATTCAATAACTTTTTACCTAATCATTATTTCCTATTTTTTTTCACAACTTGGGACATGTGTCATGTATTTATTAGTTCCAACCTTGAAAACGAAAAAAAATCGCATTCTAAACATGGTCGGAAATGCGTGCATCTATAGGTCGGGAATGGTGGGGGGTACCTTAACTTCATACAACATTTGCCTGACCGACTCAAGAGCGGCCAGGAAGACTCTGTCTACAATACTTTACTCATGATTGGATAGAAAGCAAGATGAGACAATACCGGTGTAAGGTGAAAAAACCCATTTCCGTCCCTATATCCAATTCCGTCACCATGTACCAACAGAGGATATTCTTACTAGGAAAATGTGCACCATTAGGACGGAATTGGGTATAGGGATGGGAATGGGTGTTTTCACCTTAATTGAACTTTTTTTTTCAACTTGTGAGAGTAACTTATTGGGTTTTTTTGCCCTTGTTTTTTTCCAAAACAACATTCATTTTTTGCCAATAAATGATTTGGAAAGTACAACTTTCAGCTGGGTGTTAGGTGATTTACATGTTTTATTTGAGTCTTGGCAGAAGTGGGTGCTTAACTGTTTATTCTTTACTACTGAAGCTGGTGCGACGATCACACTCATGTGCCAAGCTGCCATGTACAGATATTTCTAAAGTAGGTGATATTTGACTGTAAGTTGACTGTCATTGCTTTACATTTCTCTACACACATACTGTAAGGTGAGTACCCTATTTGCTACTGTGCCTCTATTAGACTGGTCCAATTTTCATTGATTTTCTTGTTGACAAGTGAAAGGAGGTTCCAACACACCACAGAATGTGACATTTGGATATTGTATGCAAAAGTTATGAATTCTCAAAGTCTTTTTTTTGGTAGAGGTTCTGAAACCATTTCTTCTACACAGGTACATATTGATTTTGGAGATGTACATAGGGTGATGATGGCGGTTTTAGGAAGGGTGTGCTTTTGGGTGTACCTACCTTATGTGCAATTGTTCACAAAATTTTATTTTATTTTTTATTTTTTTCAAAACACATGGACAATGAATCTCCATTGTTCACAAAATTGACACCATCTCAGGCAGTAACTCATATCATGCACATTGCTTTGAGCATCTCAGTTTCCTATTCAAACTGCTTTGATGATGGAAAGGCGGAGCTTCGCAACCACTAAAGAGAGAAAAGACCAACACCCCAACACCAAACAACAACAACCCAAAAGGAGATCTTGCCTGCTTCTATGCCAATCCATCCCTGCCACCTGTACTTGTGTAAATTGTAATTTTCCATTATTATTTTGCAAGTTAATATGATATTACCATTGCTGGGCATGAATGTAAGTTGGCGCATTGCTTGTGGTATCAATAAACTTGAATCATTGCTAAATTTATTGTACCAGCAAGGGTACGTATATTGGTATAAAAATTGGTATCAAGAAGGATATATTTATAGATTTGTGGACTTCAAGATTTCAAGATTTGATTTTTATAATTGGTTCATAACTTTAAATTCCTTTTTTTTTTATTAGAGTTAATCATGAAGTGTGTGCAATGAAGGACCAAGAGACGGAGTTTGAGGACCCCTTGAAGCACCTAAATTTGGTTTGATGGAGTTTGAAGTTTGGTGCTATGTTTCTTTTGTACTATTCTTAGTTGATCCTTCCTCTAACATCCTTCTATCAATTGGTTCACTTTATGATTAAGTTTACTAGAAAATGTAATAGCTAGTGACCATATGTAATTTCATTATTTCTCACGGCTTGGTCTTTAACCTTTAAAGGACATTTTATGCCCCTCAGACTTTTTGTCCAAGGAATAATGAGAATTGTGGGAGTTGCAATCAATGACTCTTTTCAAAAATTGCATCATTTCCCCCTTCCTTCCCACAAGCATCAAATGCAATTGCACTGCTTTGAAATTTTCATCACCATAGTGAGAGCATTGTAGATTGGGAGGTGCTAAGGTGGAGGAGCTTCTTTGTGAGGTTGCTTGAGAGAAGATAGATATTCAATTCGCAATGGAAGTGTGTGTAGAGTCATTTGCAAATCGATTTCCATGACAAATTTAGCTAGACTTTTCTTTTGAGACAATGTTTTGAATTATGTGATTTGTAGCCTCCATAGTTTAAGACCCATGATGCAAGTAATAATCCCGCATTCATTGTCAAGCAAAAGGTATGTAGAAGAGATAAGTAGGGGGCGGAGGCACATAGCTAAAAAATATTTCATATTTTATCTATTTACCCCTAAAGGCCCAGCTTGATGATTTTGGCAACATAGCAATTTTGGATAGGTACATATGACAAGAGCAGCGATCCCAGAGCCGTTTAACCCCAATTCGTGGAAAAGCTATAGCCGTGTAAAATGGGGGCTATTTCCGCGACTTTTTGCTTTTTCTGGTGAAAGGCAGGAGATAAAAGTAGGAAATGAAAGTCGCAATTGGGCTCCCCTTTTTTTTGGCAGTAGCGTGGATTTGCGACAATAGAATTTTTTTTGGAGATCCAGCGTTGCTACTTAGGGTGTTTACTAGTGCATTTATGTGCTAATTTCGAATTCAAGAGTGAATGGCTTTTACTTGGGTACGTTCTGTGCAACAGTAACAAACTGACAATTGGGTGCAATGGAGATTTCTGGCGTGCAATGTTGAATTCTACTGTGCAACAATAATTGATAAAACATGACGTGCATACACCAAACTTTTTGATAAAACATGACGTGCATACAATGAAAAATTTGAAGAAACAACAAGTGAATGCAATGTTAATTTGTTTTTCACTAGCAAGGGAGTTGAACCCTTCTTATACAATGCAAGACTGCCCAATGCAGTGCTAGTGTTCTGCACACAGTAGAACAAGCCACATTAGTTTCAAAACAGGTTAGTACTTCAAACAAAGTCACAAGCTGTAGAAGTGCCGCTCTTGGAGTCTTCCCCGAAACTTCAAACTTCAGTCTTCACCGCAGCTTCATCCCAAACAGCAGAAGATGCGTGTCAAGGTGAACATGAGTGCACATTCTTGCAGAACCTCATGAAAACTAAAGCTATGAAATACCAGTACGGCAAGGATACTGAGGTGAGGATATTGATGAGTTGATTGACTTCATTCTAATTCACAAGCCCCCTTGGCGGCCAACCTTCACAGCACTCTTCCAAGAGTTTATCGCTTCCTTGTAAGGGAAGTTCTCAAGAGAGTAAAATTGCTGTCCAAACATACGCACAACAAGTGGGAGGTGCTTTCCAAGTCTGTTTCTATGGCAGGACTTCAAGAACTTCAAATTCGAAAAACATCTCTCATCCTCAACTAACCCAAGCACTAAACAGCAGCTTATCTCTGCCACTTTGAAGTACTCCGAGATTAGCTTACAGAGGTGACGGGACTATGAGAGTTTCCGCTAGAGTTTCATTACCGGATTCACGAGCAAGGGTGGGCCGCAAGCTGCCTCGCAATTTGCCCGCATTGTCACTTTGAACAGCCCCTGTTGCAAGTCCAAGTTAGAAGCTGAGAGTAACTCAGGGGCAGTATGAGCACTCCCACCCTCATACAAGGGCTGTCCCTTATTAACAAGTCGAGTTTGGCAATAAAACTCTTTCAAAATAGCCAAGTGTTGCGGGAAGCTAGCCTCTGTGCGGGGAATGCTGGGGAGCGAGCGTAGAGCGGCGAGCGGCGAGCAGGAAGCGGGGATTGGTGAGCGGTGAGCTGAAATATTAGAAGGAAAACCAAAAAAGTGGCAGAAAATTGAAAGAAAAGTGGATGAAAGTTGACGGAAAAATGGATGTAATTTCAGAAGAATTCCTGAAATTCAATGGAAGAAATGAAAGAAAGTTGTTGGAAAAAATGGATGAAAGAAATTAGAGGAATAAGATGAAAATTATGGATGGAAGTGGATGAAAAATATGGATGAAAGTAGATGAAAAATATGGATTTAGGTGGATGAAAAATACGGATGATAGTGGATGAAAAATACGGATGACAGTGGATGAAAAATTTGGATGAACACTGGATGAAAAATATGGAATAAAGTGGATGAAAAATTCGGATGACAATGGATGAAAAATTGTGGATGGATTATAATTTAGTTGTCGCAAGAGTACTTTTCGCCATTAGAATTGTTGGACCTCTCATTTGCGGCTTCCCAGTTTGCAAGAAAGAGCATGGCGCTACTTTTAGTAAATCATGCTTGTGTGGCGACAAGGGTTGAATGCGGTTTAGGTGTAGGAGGATCATCTTGCAACTTCATCTACAAGAGACTAGGACAAGCAAACGATATTAAATTGCATCAACACAGTAAAAACATCGGATCATTTTATCAACTTCATCTACAAGACAATAGGACAAGCGAACAAAATTAAATTGCATCAACACAGTGAAAACATCAGATCACCATATCGACTCCATCTACAAGACAGTAGGACAAGCGAACAAAATTAAACTACATCAACACACTGACAACATCAAATCATCCTACCACCTTCATCTACAAGACAGTAGGATAAGCGAATAAAATTAAATTGCATCAATATAGTGAGGACATCGAATCATCTGGGGCCACTTCGTCTATAAGAGACTAGGACAAGCAAATGAAATTAAACTGCATCAACACAGTGACAACATCAAATATTTTATGAAAGTCACTAAACATTGTGCCTGTACTCTTGGAGTTCCGATTTCTTCAATTATCCTCCGGTACCTCTTATCTTTTTGCTGAAGTCTTCTAAGATTGCCTTCCAAAAACTTATTGGTTTAGGCGCTTCTATCCGCTTCAGCCTTCATGGTACAATTAGCACTTGGAGCATCATCGCTTGATTGAGGGCTGCAACAACTCCATTTTGGCTAGACTCTTGCGGGCACTATTTCAGGGTCCAGTTCCGATTCAACATTCAAAGCATCATGTTCCCCTTATTATCATTACATGCCAACTAGCTCACCATCTTCGTGACATTCATCGTACATCCTCTATAGCAGACGACTCACTCATCCAAAAATACCCTAGAACGAATGAAACGCCTGTCCAATCGACCACAATCTCACATGAGCGTGCTTTCGTGGTCGCGAGGACAAGCAAGTCAGAAATTCAGGAGTGCTAATCGAGGAGTATGTAGTCTGGCTAAAGAAGATGCACGATGAGTGTCGCAAAGGTGTCAAGCGTGTTGGATAATGATTGTAGTACAGATCACTAGTACTAATACTTCAGTAACAACGACACTTGACACTCCAAACGAGTAAGGCAACTCTAAGTTCAAATGAGAACTGAAATCTTCAATTTAGCTATCAACTACATGCACTCAAACTACTAGTGTAACGTCACGTAATACTACTTCTACTACCTGCGGCACATCCCTTGCTATTTGATGTCTTCGACTCAAGCTGTACAACACTACCCTTATCACAACTACATGCATGCGGCCATTTTTAAGGGCAACACAGACCACCTCATCCTCTTCACATACACAACGGCGACGCGTGGCATGAATAGATAAGTTTGCCAACGATCACCTTCTTTGGTTCTAATGGGCAAAGTACACGACACGTGGCACGAAACCATAAGGGGAGGGGAGGTAGGCTTATCGTCCTCAAAGTTTGGCAGGGGAAGGCTGGGCAGCCCCTTCAGTTGGGCGGTTTAGCCTGCCTAGCCCCTGGAGTTGGGCAGGGGGACTTGCCCAGCCCCTAAAGTTGGACGGGGTGCCTACGTAGCCCTTTCAGTTGGGCAGGGGGCACTGCCCACCCCCTCGGCTTGGGCGGGGGGTCTGCCTAGTCCGTTGAGTCGGGGGGCTGCCGAATCCCTTGAGTGGGTCGAGGGGGGGCTAGGGGCCTCCCGAACCCCTCGAGTCGGACGACGGGGGGGGGTTGCAGAACCCCTCGAGTCGGGCGGGGGGAGGCTGCAGAACCCCTCGAGTCGGACGGGGGGGGCTGCAGAACCCCTCCAGTCCGACGGTGGGGCTGCAAAATCCCTCCAATCCGACGGGGGGGGAGCAGAACCCCTTGAGTCGGGTGCGGGGGCTGCAGAATCCCTCGAGTTCGACCGAGGGGGCTGCAGAACCCCTCGATTCGGGCGGGGGGTACTGCTGAATCCCTCGAGTCCGACGGAGGGGTGGCTGCAGAACCCCTCGAGTCGAACTAGGGTGGCTGCAGAACCCCTCGAATCGAACCGGGGTGGCTGCAGAACCCCTTGAGTCGAACCGGGGGGCTGTAGAGCCCCTCAAGTCGAACCGGGGGGGCTGTAGAGCCCCTCAAGTTGAAAGGGGGGGCTGCAGAGCCCCTCGAGTTGAGAGGGGGGGCTGCAGAGCCCCTTGAGTTGAGAGGGGTGGCTGTAGAACCCCTCGAGTCGAACCGGGGTGGCTGCAGAATCCCTCGAGTCAAACCGGGGGGGCTGCAGAGCCCCTCGAGTTGAGAGGGGGGGGCTGCAGAACCCTTCAAGTTGAACCGGGGTGGCTGCAGAACCCCTTGAGTTGAAAGGGGGGGCTGCAGAACCCCTCGAGTCGAACCGGGGGGGCTGCAGAACCCCTCGAGTCGGACCGGGGGGGCTGCAGAACCCTTCGAGTTGAGAGGGGGCTGCAGAGCCCCTCGAGTTGAGAGGGGGGCTGCAGAACCCCTCGAGTCGAACCGAGGGGGCTGCAGAACCCCTCGAGTCGGACCGGGGGGGCTGCAAAGCCCCTCGAGTTGAGAGGGGTGGCTGTAGAACCCCTCAAGTCGAATCGGGGTGGCTGCAGAATCCCTCGAGTTGAACCGGGGGGGCTGCAGAACCCCTCGAGTTGAACCGGGAGGGCTGCAGAATCCTTCGAGTTGAGAGGGGGGCTGCAGAACCCCTCGAGTCGAGAGGGGGGGCTGTAGAGCCCCTCGAGTTGAGAGGGGGGGGCTGTAGAACCCCTCGAGTCGAGAGTGGGGGCTGCAGAGCCCCTCGAGTTGAGAGGGGGGGCTGCAGAACCCCTTGAGTTGAGAGGGGTGGCTGTAGAGCCCCTTGAGTTGAGAGGGGTGGCTGTAGAGCCCCTTGAGTTGAGAGGGGTGGCTGTAGAACCCCTCAAGTCAAACCGGGGTGGCTGCAAAACCCCTCGAGTCAAACCGGGGGGGCTGCAGAGCCCCTTGAGTTGAGAGGGGTGGCTGCAGAACCCTTCAAGTTGAACCGGGGTGGCTGCAGAACCCCTTGAGTTGAAAGGGGGGGCTACAGAACCCCTCGAGTCGAACCGGGGGGGCTGTAGAACCCCTCGAGTCGGATCGGGGGGGCTGCAGAGCCCCTCGAGTTGAGAGGGGGGGCTGCAAAACCCCTCGAGTCGAATCGGGGGGGCTGCAAAGCCCCTCGAGTTGAGAGGGGTGGCTGTAGAACCCCTCAAGTCGAACCGGGGTGGCTGCAGAACCCCTCGAGTTGAGAGGGGGGGCTGCAGAACCCCTCAAGTTGAACCGGGAGGGCTGCAGAATCCTTCGAGTTGAGAGGGGGGCTGCAGAACCCCTCGAGTCGAGAGGGGGGGCTGCAGAGCCCCTCGAGTTGAGAGGGGGGGGCTGTAGAACCCCTCGAGTCGAGAGTGGGGGCTGCAGAACCCCTCGAGTTGAGAGGGGGGGCTGCAGAACCCTTCGATTCGGGCGGGGGGTGTTGCTGAACCCCTCGAGTCGAACCGGGGGGACTGCAGAACCCCTCGAGTCGAATCGGGGGGGCAACAGAACCCCTTGAGTCGAACCGGGGGGGCTGTAGAACCCCTCGAGTTGAGAGGGGGGGCTGCAGAACCCCTCGAGTCGAACCGGGGGGGCTGCAGAACCCCTCGAATTGAGAGGGGGGGCTGCAGAACCCCTCGAGTCGGACCGGGGGGGCTGCAAAGCCCCTCGAGTTGAGAGGGGTGGTTGTAGAACCCCTCAAGTCGAACCGGGGTGGCTGCAGAACCCCTCGAGTTGAGAGGGGTGGCTGCAGAACCCCTCGAGTTGGATCGGGGTGGCTGCAGAACCCGTCGAGTCAAACCGAGGGGGCTGCAGAACCCCTCGAGTCGAACCGGGGGGGTTACAAAACCCCTCGAGTTGAGAGGGGGGCTGCAGAACCCCTCGAGTCGAGAGGGGGGGCTATAGGACCCCTTGAGTCGGGCGGGGGGGCTGCAGAACCCCTCGAGTCGGGCGGGGGGGGCCTATTCGACCCCTCGAGTTGAGTTGAGAGGGGGGACTGCAGAACCCCTCGAGTCGGGTAAGGGGGGCCTGCTCGACCCCTCGAGTTGGGTTGGGTTGGGGGCTAGGCAGCTCCTCCAGTCGGTCGAGGGGGGCTGGGCAGCCCTCGAGTTGGGCGGGGAGGGCTGGGCAGCCCCTCTTGTCGGTCGAGGGGGTGCTGTTGAATCCCTCTTATCGGGCGAGGGGGGGGAACCCTCCAGTTGGACAGGGTAGGTAGACTGGCCGGGCTACCCGGCCACTGGAGTTGGGCTAGGTACGGTAAGGCTGAGAGGTTGGACAACTGAACCCCTCTAGTTGATCTGGAGTAGGGCTGGATAAGATGGGGTCAGCCATGGTAGGGCAGCCCAGCCCCTCTAGTGCGGCTGTGTAGGGTCTGGTAAGGCAGGGGTGGGCAACCCAGCCCCTCTAGTTGGGCTGGGTACGGTCGGTCAAGGCAGATCAGGGCAGGGAGGTGGGCAATCCAACCTCTCTAGTTGGGCTGGGTAGGATCGAGCTGGGCTGGATAGGAAGGCCGGGCAACTGAGACCTTGTAATTGAGTTGGGTAGGATTGAGCAGGGCAGGGCAGGGAGGCCGGGCTTACGAGGCCTTGGAGTTCGGCTGGGCTGGTAGGCCAGGCTACTCAGCCCCTTCACCTGAGTTGCAAGGGCCATTCCCAATACATTGGGCATTGTAGGGTACGCTATAAGTTTTTACGATCTAGCATTCTAGGATTCGTTTAGCATTAAGGGTTTAGGCTTCCTTAGGTTTAGGATTATATATTGTGATTAAGCAAGCGTGTGGGAGTACGGAAACTCATAAGGGAAAGGTATAGCATAGAAATAGGTTAGGAGTTAGGCAAAAATTTCAAAATTTTGGTAGGAAGAAGGAAATTCGATCCGGATACAGACAAATTCCGGATAGTTAGAATCCGAGATCCAGATCCTGTAACGGATCTTAAATCCGAGTTAGGTCGGATCGGAACGAGCTACGGAATAGGTATCCGACCTACGCCGCTAGGGAACCGTTACGGGAACGGACCTCTTTCCGTTCGCCAAGGGGAACGGTCGGCAGCTCGACTAGTACTTAAACCCTCGCCAGACCTAATCTTCCTCATTCTTCACTTTGCTGATTGTCTTGCGCACTTAGTTGAGAGAAAGAGTGGTGAGTTAGAGATCGCGACAGGGAGAGACGGGTGAGGTCGGTGCTGATTGCACCGGATTTAGTAGTCGATGTCGGTGAACTATGGCGGAGTCCAGCAAACCGGTAGCACGCCGACCTTCTGTCACAGCTCGGATAGTTAGAACAGCCATTCTCGCCGACCCAATGCACCGGAAGGAGTTAGAGACAGATCTGACCCGGATGGGGTGCGTAGGTTTGATCCACCGACCGTGGAATGTTAAGAACGCGGAGATGCTGGAGCAGCTGATCTCGGGAGTCCCGAATCAGTTCGAGTTGACTGTGAGAGGCCAACCCGGAGCATGGACGGCGGATGTATGGGCTGACGTATACGGGTTTGAGAAGAACGGATCCGGATTAGGTTCTTGGGTAGAGACGTACGGGATTGGGAAGTTCCGTAATCCGGTTACCACTAAGGACGGATACCCAGTGAGTGACTGTAAGGACGCTAGGCAGAAACGGGTGTTGGAATTTTTGATTCCGATCATGTATCCGGAAAAGCCCATCCGAGTTACGATTACGGTGGCCAACACTATCTTTGGGGCTTTAGAAGATAAGGTAGTTGACTGGGGGAAAGTTCTAGCCGGGATAGTAAAGAAGCTCGTGTCGCACGTAGGGAAGGGAAAGCCGAGTCTTCTCAGTCCGTACCTGTTTCACCTGTATCACCATCAAGAGGTGCTGACTAGCGAAGAAATGGTGATTTACAACACCGGATTAGAAATAGTGAAGTATGGCCTCACGCACGAAATTCCACCGAATACTCCAATCGAGGGAGAGGAGGAGGAAGAAGAAGAAGACGAGGACGAGGAAGAAGAACCGCAGCAGTAGGACCTGGTCGACAAGCGGGAGAAGAGAAGGAAGTCGACCAATCCGAACTCGAGGGTGGAACAGTTGACCCCGAAAAAGGGAGAGCCGAGTCAACCCCCGGAACCGGAACTGCAGTCGGACTTCTTCGACGCCGGAGCGCAGTGGATGGAGGAGGCCAAGCACATGTATTTTGGCATGTCGGATATGATCCTGGGGATTGCTGCAGAGCTTAAGGTGGAGCCGGAAGATATCATAAATCAGATCCGGAAACTACCGAGCCCGGATCTGCTTCGTGAGAAGGACGAGCGGATCAAGAACTTGGAGAAGGAAAGGGATGACCTGTTAGGTCGGGTGAACTGGGCGGATACGGATGCCGCAGTTGCACGGCAAAAGGAGGCAGAAGCTCTCCAACTCGTTCACAATCTGACCGCGTTGGTGGAGCAGCTCGCGGAAGCTGTGGTCAAATCCCGACTCTTCACCAATCAGCTGAGTGGCATAGGCCACTTATCCGGGTCCAAGGTGGTAACAATCTTGGTGGACTTCCAGGCCCGGATGGAAGGGATTTTGAAGGAGATGGCGCAACTGTTGGGGCACCTCGACCCAAACAAGCCCTTGGACTTCACCCACTTTCCGGAGCTGCCCAACGTCGACTTGTTGAAGACGCCCCAAAAGCCGGGGTCAGGGATCGGTTTACCGGCATCCCCAAGACCTACTCCAGGTCAGGCACGGATCCAGACAAAGACCACTAAGTTCGGCCAGACGAGGAGTGTCCAGTCGATTCCGGTAGGAGAAGGGAGTTTTGTTCCGGCATCCGGGACATCCGTCCGGAGTGATTTAATCCACCGGATGGGGGCCTTGTCGAATCCGGCTCGGACCAATCCGGTCGACTTTACTCATATGCAGAAGGCATCGCCCAAGAGGAATACAACACCGATTCAGCTGGACGATTCGCCAGAGAAAGAGACCAGAGTGGAGATGATCCAGGAGTCCGAGAAGGGAGAATTCACTTCCGGGGATGAGACGGCCTCGGATGACGACCCGCCGCCGATCCAGCGGAAGATTCCGACCCGGGCTGCAACGAAGTCTACTCCACCGAAAGGAAGCAGGAAACCACCTGCAGGGCCAAGTAGCAGCGCGAAGAAATCAAGCGGGTCGGAATCTTGTTTGCAGTTTTAGGATTTTTAATCTGGAGCGGATTTTCCGTGTGTGGGGCCCGGTTCCGGATTCTTAGGGGTAGTTGACTTTGAACTTTCCGGATATTACGGTTGGTTACTGATTGGTCACCTGGATTTTCAGGTGTTATTTTTTTGGCTTTCTATTTGGGTTTTAAGTGGAGGGCAACTGGTTGCCCTTTCATTCCAGCCTTGCCCAGTTTGTGTGCATTAGTTTATGTTCATATTCTTTTTCTCTAATCTGAGCCACTAAATGGACATTCGGATTTCTGGCTATGTGTGCGTTTTTCTTGAGTCGTTTATGAATGGTGAAAGTGGGAGAGAGGGCGGATGAGGGGGAATCCGGGTTGAGAATTAGTTGGACCTGATTTGAGCGAGTAAGTTTGTGAGGAAACTTTACTGGACTTGTGAGTAAGGACTTGTGCGTGGTACCTTTAAATTGCCGTAACGGTGATCCGGTTCTAAGGAGTGGTGCGGATGCGAGTCCGGAATCCAGGGAGGGTTCCGAGCGGAGATAAGCGACCGCCAGCGGAAAATCCCCACTCACCGGAAGGTCTGCCAACCATAGGATCAGTCTGGTAAATAGATGCACGAATCTCTTCCAGTTCCGGCTGTCTTAATCTGTCGTTGTAGTAGAAGCGGAAGGATGCAATTCTGAGTGACCTGTTTTCCGGGCAAGCTACCCGGGGAATTGTGAGGATTATTACTTTCTCTATCCTACAATAAAAACTTGGTTAGGATTGTTTTGTGTGAAGTTTTGTGCAGAGAAATAGATGTCTATGAGTGGTGCGTTCCTACCCCTCTAAAGATCAAATGTAGACACCCTGAGGGTAAAACAGAGGAATAGAAAACCAATTTAAGTCGAGAAGTGAGACCCGGAATCCGAATCATACCGGAAACCGGAAAGAGATAGATCCGGATTGGGATCCGGAAGACCATTGTGTAAGAAATAGGAAAAGAAAGAGGTGTTACTTGGGGTTTTGTCATTTGGATCACGATTTGGAAACTCCTTAGCTAGCTGAAACATACTAGAATCTCCTGGGACGATATTTCGTGTTATCTTATCATCATTTTGGTGTTAAGGATGCTTACGCCTAGATTGCGCGTACGACAAAGTGCACCAAATAAAGTTTTGGGGTAGAAGCATATTGAGTCCGAGAATAACATCAAATACAAATATAATAGAAAATGAAAATCCTGAAAATGAAGTTCATGCACGCCATCCATCCATAGAACTGGATAAGAGAAAGTCACATAGACTAGGCTGAGGTCGAACTACCCTCACTATCTGATGACTGCGAGTCAGACTCCATGGCGCAATCATCTATGAATTGTAGAGCACGAGGATCTACCAAATAGGCCCTAGAAGTGGGCTTCGGGTTCTGTAACACAAAATCCCTGGAAATAGCCTTTACATAAACAGATAGCTAAAATGGTTTTGTAGGGCTGGGGAAAAAACCCGAATTGGCAAAAAAAGGGATTTGCCGGGAGGACCTCACTTCTTTGGCTTTCCTACGAACACCATGAAACAAGATATTATAATATGAGAAAGTAAGATGAATCGATAGAAACGACAAAATCGAACAAGGTGAAACTTACTTACTGAATCGAGAGGTCTTCTTCATAGGCTCCGTAGGGACATCTTCCTCGTCCAAGTCTATTAGGTCATCCACTGGTTGGGGTGGTGGTGGTCGTACAACCGCAGTGGTGCGCATGCCTGGAGCGATAAGTGCATTGAAGATGGCCTTGTCCCCTTCGAATGCCAGTATATGCCGACATGAAGCGCGGCATGCTTGAATGGTCGAACCTGCAATCATAATAAATATGATCAAAAAAACTGAGAAGCTGAAATACAAAGTACGGCACCGTGCACATGAAACCGATGAATTCAAGAGCCGTACCTGTCGCCGCTATGCAATCCACGACGACGTCGCCTGGTTGCGTTAGCCCCTCCACTAGCATCTGCATGAACTGCCGGGACTTCTCTCGAGGGCCCCGCCACGGTATAGCTGCACTCATGTTGAGGTCTGATTGAAAGCAAAGATTGGAAAGGATGTCGTCCTTGCCTACAGTGACCCCAACGGTGTGATGTGATGGAACAAACTGGAATGGAAATTCCTCAACTGTCATTGGTCCCGAATTCTTCACCAACAGAGAGATGGAGAAGCGCTTAGTCTGCAAAAGAATAGAAGTTAGAAATCGCAAAACAAAGAATGAAAGTTAAACATTAGAAGACGAGATGCTCGAAGAGTTATTACCGTTTTCGCAGGATCTACTGCTGACGTTAAGTGGAGGTGGTTGTTGCCAAAGTAAGTGTCCAGTATGCGAAAGTCATATTCGTCACAGCAACCCCTGAGCTTGCTTCGATGTATCTTGGAAAGGCTAGGATACATCACCAACAACCCGCCTTTGTCGTGCAGTTACTCCTGTGCAAGGTCAAACACGCCTAATAGCACATCCCCGGAGAATTCATTCCACTTGGGAATGGGTGCCGGCGGTGCGGAAATGGTAGGGACGTGGAGTCCTTCTGGGAGGTCGACAATGATCAAGTCGACAACATGTTGCGTGCTGAGAATGCCGTCGAAAAAGCAATCCTTGTCATTGGAATGCTGGCAAGGACATGCAGTGAGCAGAAAATTAGAACGCCATCCATGTTTGCAGTACTGACAAATATGATGCCAGCAACCTCTAAGAGCCAGAGCACGTGGTCTATTCAGATACCACAATGTGAATGAGACTCGTATAAAGAAGAAGCCAAGACAAGACGTAGGAAACAAACCATGGCCAAGAAGGCTTCGACGCCCTGATGCTCCTTGTCACCATCGCTTAGACTTCTCAATGACAAGTTTAGGATGCACTCGTCGACGTCGGGGACTGCATGGAGATTCTGAGCAGTCGGTGTCAGACCGTGCACCAGTTGCTCTTGAGTGAGTGAGAATCCGGAGGACGTGTCCTTCATGTTGGCCGCGCTCGTAGCTGGCTCTGGTAAGGGTGTGTCGGCCTTCCTTTTTATTCCCTTCTTCTTTGCCTTCTCAGCCTTCTCAGCCTCCCTCTCCGCCTTGACCGCCAAGCGCTTCTTGTTGTTGTCCTCTGTCTGCTTTTGTGCTTCTTCCCATTTCTCCGCCTTCTTCTTGTCAGTCACCTCCCTTCTTGCGATAGCTTTTGCTCAAGCTTCGTCCTCCAACCCTGCAAATTCATCGTACTCGGGCTCGAGGTCGGAAGCTTCCTTCAATCTATTGAAGAGTGCCTGTTCTTTTGGCGGAGTGGTGCCGACATTGCACTCCAAGTACCATGGGCACGCCTGCAAATGCGGAGTTGTCCATAACTGCAACTGGAATGAAGAGAACATGCAGTCGGATGATGATTTGTCCAGCCAAGTTGTAAGGAACGGCGGTAAATTGGCCTTCTGCATTGCCTTCTTTGCATATAACTTGGACTTGAAATACCTGAGATAACCAATTATAGAGGACACGGAATGAGATGAAACTTTGGTGTGTCAACTGAAATAGAACTCAAGCATGGTCAGTGCGGAGGTAGTGCCCTTCAGGTCCCAACTTGAAATCGTTAAACTGCGACAAGACACGTGACTACATTGAAAATGAGCAAGATGGGGACCCCAAATAGAGGCCTCTCGGTACCGAGAGGCCATCCTGGCATGCTAACGTCTTAAGACAACGTGACTAGGAACTTGCTCTAAAAACATACTAAGCAACCTGAGAATTGACATTCCTTGAAACTAGTGCAAGACAGGGCCACAGTGAGAGGGACTCTCGGTACCAAGAGACCCATCCGGAATGCCTTCAGACAACGAACCCTACAGAACTGAACAAAATTATTTCATACTCGATTCAGACCCTACATGAAGTATAGCATTGGCGACCTCTTTCAGAGACTCTCGTGTTAGCTAGAGAGCCAGAAAACCTTCCTATGTCATGTTAAACTTTAGAACATACATCAGATAAACAAATATTTGAAAAGACAATTACCTGTACAGCAACCTCTTCACTGCTTTCGTGGCTCCTCTGAAGTCCGAGAAAATGTCTGATTTCTTGAATGACTCCAACCCCTTGAAAGCGCCGGTGTATGCCATGTCCCATAGCTTCATTCTCCAGTCCTCCAAGTAATTGGGCAGTGATTGAGGCTCCGCCGGAACATCCATATTGATGGGAACGTTGTCTGCCTTGCAGACTGTGTCGAACAATGAGAGAGTTGCCTCTTCTAACTGCAAAGACAATCGTGGATTATACGAAGTCAAAAAAATTTCATCAACAACAAGACAATGACACAAGTACAGAACGGAAATACAGGATCATGAACGTAATCAGAACTCCACATAAAAGAAACCAAATGATAGTACTTACCCCAGCATACCAACACGCCCTCGCTAGAAAAAGAATCAACTTGTCCTCGTTCACGGGCCGGGGTGGAAATCTCCGAGCCTCCCTTGTCGGAGGAGAAGCGTTCATCCACTTCAGCCATTTCACTTTGTGTTCTGAAGGGGCATTCGCAGATACTATAATCTGCAACTTCTCGAGAGTCAACTCTGTAACTGTAAACAGACTCCAGTGCCTCTCAATCTGTACAATACCAACGTCATCACGGATTAAAGAGAATACAAACACCATCGATAGGCATTTCATGAGAGACATAAAGAAAACATATGTACCTCATGAAGGAACTCCGGACCCAGAGTAGGAGCCGCCATGGAGACTATTTTAGATAGCTTTTGCTGGTTTGATGCCTTTGCCTCCTTTATCGCTTTCCTCATTGCTGCTGCAACACCATCTGGCGTGACCTCATCCTTAGGAGTGTCCTTGTGATACTTATGAACAACCATATCGGCGGCCGCGGATATCTCTTGCTGTTACAGCCGAAGGCCCCAAATGAGGGTTGAAGTGAGTAAACCTTTGAAAGTTAATCGACTAATATACATAGCACAAGTGACACAAAGGGAACGTGTGTCACGTACCTTGAATATGAACGACGAGAAAACCTCGAGTGGCATGGAATACCAAGACGGCCGTGCGTACTGCTTGCATAGCACAATCTCCTCGGGAGTAAGAAGCTCTTGGAACTTCTTGACTTCCATGACGCCATACTTTTGCAATCGATACAGTGTGTGCACCAGATTAGTCTTGACGTGTGAATTCTCGGTTTGCCTAAAATTGAATAAACGCGAGATTGTTAGATATCGAAATGAATGACTCATTAACATGTTCAACAATAGACAATGAAAGGAATAATCCTTATAATAGTATTGAAATCTTACTGATTAATGTCGTGCATGACCTGCATGGCAGTGCTAATTCGACTCCTTGTGTCTAGGACGATGGAGTCAGCAACATAGTGCCAGGTAATGTCAGCGGAGTGCTTCCGCCTGATATGATTCATCCAGGTGATTCGCCGATGATTCCCATCACAGACAAAAAATTTGTAGTCCACTAAATGCTTCAGAACAAGCTGAGCAAGAAGCTGGGCATTGAACTTGTCGTTGACCTGGTTCCAAAGTGGTCCCCATTCCTCCTTCTCTGCAGTTGTAAACATCTCGGTCCGACTGGACTCATCTGCAATGGATACATAGAAAACTCTTGCACCCTCCTTGTAACCATATGAAAACTGGTTCTCAAGCTGCACAAGGTCACATTCCAATGTTGGACGAACCATTGGCATCGGAATCATGCGGCACAGAGGAATGTGCATCCTCGACAAGTCCGATGTTGTCAGCTTCAAGCTGGCTATAGTGGACACAATGTCTATCTTCTGTGTCTTCCGGATATCGTCCTCCAATAAATCACTACCAACACCCGGAGTATTTTCCTCGTCATTGACAGCCGAATTCAGAAACTCAATAGGTGGTTTTGTAAGTTGGTCCAGCATGAGGGGAACTGGTGTTGTGCTCTGGGATGGATCAACTCCCCCTTTCTGCGGGGGATACACATCAGAGAATGTAATATTAGACATCAGAAGTGAAGGCAGTAGTTAAAATTTCTTTCGACAGAGGTATGAGATCTGAGAATGTAGAATCCATATAACCACAAAGGATATCTATAACTGAAGAGATAATACATCATACACAACAATAATAGCCACGCATCTCGTGATGCGGGTCAGAGACCACATGTGCACCTCTCTGTGAGAGGCATATATCGACCACAACAATATATTAAAATGTCATCGTCCGTAGGTAATCTGGATGTAACCTCTACCACGTTCTGATTGCAGGTGCAGTAACCTGTACTAGAAGAAGGAGACGAATTCATTTATTCCTGAAGATTCTCCCCTATCGAGGTACACGTTGAGTGACTAGGAACCTCCCGTGAACCTTGAATGCTTACCGGAGGTAACTCGTTAGGGTCAACCTCATCCATGTCCCTCTGGATATGTTCTTCAGTTGGCACTTCGCTTCCCTCAGGAGAGACAATCTCATCTTCACCCTGAGAAGATATCACCAAATGCCAAGTTAGGGTATTCTTGTGAGACTCCAACGTCCATGTCAAGATCAAATGGACACCAGTAAATCAGAAATCAAACCAGCGACCTCGAACCAGTGGCCTGAGTGGACTCTAGGATGTCATTCAAGTTCCGACCACGAAGTCAACGATTTCAGGACCCCTGTCGGTACCAAGAGGCCCATGGTGGTGGCTTTCCAAATGAGTGCCTTCTGTACCCCGAAGGGGAATGAGGACTCGAGAATACCACAGGTCAGTCTATCCATCTATACGAGCGTAGGACACTGGAACAAAGACCAAGAGGAACGACGACTCAGTCCAAATGAAATATACGTTTACGCAAGAGCTCCCCCCCGGTTGGACCCCTCTCGGTACCGAGAGGCCCTCGGAGGGGGGCTCGATCTTGCGCACTTGTTGCTCCCGAAGAGACTCCACAACGACCCAATAACTCTTTCTCAAAAAAAATAAAGTTTGTGACGAACCTCGTCACACCACCTGGACTGCCCTCATGGCCACAATTGGATTGACCTAGAGATTTAGACATAGAACTTGGACCCAAAATACAATCCAGCAGAGGACCTCCCACATAAAAATTTATTCCATAAAATCAAAATATTGACCCCAAAGGGAAACCAGATCAACTCAATCATCCTGGTAAGCCAGAGCACGAGGCATCCGTAAGCCAAGTGACCAAAAAAATGGGGAGGGAGGTCAATCCCCTCCCCGGTCGAAATTTGATTTTGCGCAAGAGCTCCCCCCCGGCTGGACCCCTCTCGATACGGAGGGGGGCTCGGTCTTGCGCACTTGCTGCTCCTGAAGGGACTCCACCGCGACCCAGTAACTCTTTTTTTAGAAATAAAATTCTGTGATGGACCTTGTCTTACAATCTCGACTGCCCTCGAGGCTTGAACTGGATCGATCAAAATCTCAAGAAAGAGAACTCACCCCAAAAATACAATCCAGCAGAGGCCCTCCCACATGAAAATCCAGAACATAAAATCAAAATATCGACCCCACAAGGGAAACCAGTTTAACTCTTTTATCTATTGATGCCAAATCACGAAGCATCCCAAAGCCACAAGACCAAAAAAATGGGGAGGGAGGTCAATCCCCTCCTTGGTCGAAATATACGTTTGCGCAAGAGCTCCCCCCCGGCTGGACCCCTCTCGGTACCGAGAGGCCCTTGGAGGGGGGCTCGGTCTTGCGCACCTGCTGCTCCCCACGAGCCTCCACAACGACCTAGTAACTCTTTTTTTTATATCAAAATTTTCAATGAACCTCGTCACACCACCTGGACTGCCCTCGAGGCTTGAACATGATTGACCTAGAGATCATGAAAGAGAACTCGGACCAAGAATACAATCTAGCAATGGCCCTCCCACATGAAAATTTATTCCATAAAATCAAAATATCAACTCCAAAGGGAAATCCAGATAACTCAATCATCCTGGGAAGCCAAAGCACGAAGCATCCCAAAGCCATGTGACCAAAAAAATGGGGAGGGAGGTCAATCCCCTCCCCGGCCCAAATATACGTTTGCATAAGAGCCCCCCCCCCCCGGCTGGACCCCTCTCGGTACCGAGAGGCCCTCGGAGGGGGGCTCGGTCTTGCGCACCTGCTGCTCCCAAAGAGACTCCACCGCGACCCAGAAACTCTTTTTTTTAAAATTAAATTCTGTGATGAACCTCGTCACACAATCCGGACTGCCCTCCAGGCTTGAACTGGATCGATCAAAATCTCAAGAAAGAGAACTCGGACCAAAAATACAATCCAGCAAAGGCCCTCCCACGTGAAAATTTATTCCAAAACATCAAAATATCGATCCCAAAGGGCACTTCGCAGATTTCGACATCCTTGAATCAGTTAATAAGTACAAAGTAATACTGAGTGTAGATTAGAATGTTCCTTCTCCAAATGCTCCACCGGATTTGAGGTTGCGCTGCCACTTCCTGGTCCTTGCCGTACCGCGCTTCGACTTTAGATTCGATGCCATGATTCGGTTTTCCCTGATGCAAGCGCGGAGGTTTGCAATGGAGGTTAGGAACAATGAAAGCATGAATTTCCGAATGGAATACTAAAGCTTGAATGGAAAGAATGTCGCCAGTCGGGTTTAGCGCCGTACCTCACGCAAGCAGAAATGGGGAGTGGGAGGGCCGTCTCCGGCAACTGGATGCTAAGAAGGCCGTTTTAGGGTTTCATACTGAAACAAATATCGACGGAATTTTCCGCCCCGAAGTCAAAGGGAGACTGGCCGTCCTTTATGCCCTAGCGGCGGAAGGAATGCCCGGCAAAATTTAAATGCCGAGTTAATCCAGGCAGCATGAGGCTTGGATTTGGGTTCGGGATCAGGTACGGTATTAGCCCCAGCAGTAGGCACAGTACCGGACCCGGTGGTGATAACTCCTTCGGATTGTAAATAAGGTAGGGGCCCGTACATGCGGCCTTTCAACAACTGATTTGCATTTTTGGCGACTCTAAACTCCTTGCCACAGATTTAAGTTAATTTTCGTGGTAAAGAAAAAGGAAAAAGGAATCCATCCAAAGTCGATTCATATTTTTGGGGCATTTATGGAATTAGATATGAATTTCAAAATTTCAAAACGCAGTGGATTCAAAAAGTGACCCCCTCTTCAAATGTACACTTGTAATACATGTTTGAGGAAATGTCTACCTCATCGCTTTTAGAGGCTGGTCCCTAAACAGCCCCCTACCTTACTCCTCGTAGTTATGCCTTTTATCTAAATTCTGACTATTGAATGATTATTGTCATTATAATTTGATCACCTTCATTGAGATACCTAGATCTAGTCCTTCATAGTACCCCTTTGTTGCTTATTAGAATACATTCCGCACGATGGTCCTTATTGATTAATTGCCCCAAATGCTAATTTATAGCTCTCACAGAGTCATCTGAAAATGTAAATTAAGTAATGTTGGTTTTTATTCTGGGTCGCTGAAGTATCCCTTACCAGGGATATTCTCTAGCTTCTTAAATATGTCATACTTCTAGTAATACTGGAGTATCACGATTCCCATCTTTCATTATGTACAGGAGCATTTTTGTACTTTTGGAGTACGGCTTGCAATTCATATTCAATGGCTTAGCAAACATTTTGAGGTGTTCATGTCATCCCCTCTGTTACTGACACCTCAAAATAACTGATAAGATTGTGCCTCACGATTCGTCCATGCAAAGGTCGATGACGGCAAAAGTTATGCTTGCTTACTAAGGTTGAAGGCTCTGAAAGCAAGCACTGAAGGGTTGATCTGCCTTTTTCATGTGGTTTCGTGGACGGGATTATTTTTAGCTCATTTTCCAGACTTTGAAATATAGATTTAGATTGTATTACAAGTCTTTTCTTTTTTTTGGAAGCATTTTTTAATTACTTATGAATTTTCAAACAGGATGAGTCATAGGTCCCTATTTATGGCCCTAGGTCCTCCATAAATCGTTCACATGCAGCTTCTAGAGAAAAATGGGGAAAGCAAAGGGTATGATTGGCTCTTGCAATAAATATCATTTTTTTGGTCAATTCATTCAATGACTACCCAAGGTCCATTTAAAGACTGCTTCACATCCATTTCAAGGGAGTCTATATGTCGGCTCTAAATGACTGCTTGCTTTTAGGGCCTCCTACCTTATAGGAGTTCTTCTACCGAGTGATGTCAATGATTATCAGCTATTGAAGAGGAGTCTTCAATTTGTGTAACAGACATGTTCTTCTGGCACATGATTTGTTCGCATGTGTATTATATATCGACGGCTAGGATCTTTGTTTATCGAACCTGACATATTGTCATCGATGTTATTATTAATTTGCCGTCAATTGTTTTTCCACAATTCAATGGTGAAGTAGTCCATCACACAGGACCAAACAGTCCTCCACATATCATTCCTACTGGATCCATATTGTGAGTTCTCGAATGTCCTACGTTTGTGATGTATCATGCTGGATTTTTGTTTTTCCGAATAGCCATTACTTCCAGCAGCGGTCGTTTCACACGATGTTGTATGACGGTGTCCACTATCATTCGATCCTTTAATTACAATGTGGGTTGCGACAACTTAGGTCAGGGCTCCCCAGCTGCTGATTATTGGCCATGGCGGACTTCGTGGATATGATAGTGGTCAGTGCATTTGGAGATGAGGTTCCAATCATTTTTCCCGCAGCTGAGGATGGACTAGCCGTCGTCTCGGCCTGTAGATTAAGTTCAAGGTTCAATTTCAAGGTTGAGTCTATTCACGTCGATGAAGACATATATGATGCAGACAAAAGGAACATCACTCACAGCATAGGACAAATACCTTTTTCAGACGATGCGGACAGGTACTGGCATTTGAAGCCGGAGGGATTTAGAGCGTATGGAATAAGACAGTGCTTTCGATTGGCTTCTTCAGACGCTTCGACACCCCATCTCTCCTCCTTGTCGTCTTTTCAAACCCCTCCCTTCACTGTTGTGAAGAGGGAGACGCCGCTGGAGCAGGTCACCATTCTCAGTGATGATTCTGATGTTGACACACGTCAGGAAGTCAGGAACGTTGATACTCCTTCTACGTCAAAATTACCAAAACCTTTTACCCCGACCCCTGCAGCGACGAGTACGAAATCTGTAGTTGGTGTTTCTGCAGTATCTGTGGTAGACTATTTGAAGGGTCTTCGTACATTTAAGGGATGCAGAAATGTATTGTCTAAACTCGATTACAATACTATTCCCACATAGGTTGTTCAGGCTTTGCCCCCACAGTTCAATGGAAATGTGATTTTTGAGTTGCCTGCACTAGAGTCCTATCCTACTCGTTGTGAAGCCAAGAACATGGTTGGTATGGACAGGCGATGTGATGGTCATGTTTGGTCCAAAATGGTGACCACAAATATATCCAACCCGATGGGGTTGTCTTTTCGCACAGCTTTCTGTCTAGGTCATCTTCGTTGCATAAATTCCTCGTGTGAGTTCCTTAGTCGCGTCCACCGAACGGAGTCCTTGAATGAATTGGAATGGGAAGGACTATCACCTATTCCACTTGTTGTTGGCACTGTCCACCCTTCAGGATCATCTCTTGTTTGTAAAATCTGTAAGAAACCTCCGTCGTGTATTGCTAGGTGTAATGTAAAGGTCTATTACGTCACTGGGAATGAGTCGCGTACTCGTGCTTTCATTCATCTCGGAACTCACGAACACCCGGTGAAGGATGGAGAACTCCGAGACATGAAGGAGAGAACTCGGGTTCTGATTGGAGAGCAGATGGAGAGAACACTGAGTGGCACCAACTCCTCAATAGTCATGGAGGCTACGAAGGAACTCTTGGGCGAGTTTATTTTGCGTCCGGATGGAGTGCAGACGAAGACTCTTGATTTCGATGAACTTGTTCCAGTCTTGGACAAATGCAAATACTTCAGCTCCCCAAGTATTCGAAACGAGGTGACATCATTTAAGTATTTGAGGCGATTTGGTGTTATTGACAGCATTACGAAGTTGAGGGGTTCAAGCACGTGGGCATTTGTTCAAGAGAGCAAATTTCCAGATCAGGGAACTGATTCGGATAAAGTTTTTGTTTTTAAAATGTCGGAAGTAGGACCTCGAAGTGGAGTGGACCTGGTAAAGCGAATGCAAAATGGAGGTGACTTTCAAGATGCATGGATAATGTTCGATCATGTCAAACGCGTGAAGGGTTGGACAAACATGGCATGTCATGTGTATGACTCTGTGTATTGTCGTGTAATGACCATCGCTATTTGTGACATGCAATCCGAAGATGGAGATGCTCAAATTCTCTTCTAGAAGAATTTGAACTCCGTCCTAAATCGCCATGGGATAAGCAAGCCGCAATTCAAAGGATTCATGGCAGATAGTGCACAAGCTAATTGGAATGCTGTGCGGACGGTCTATGGGTCTGGAGACAGCAGTGTTCCAATGGATCAACGTGAACGAACGTGCCTTTTTCATTGGACACAATCTATGGAAAAGCATACAAAGGCGGACATTCGGGCGGACTTACAAGATCAACATCGTCTGCTCTGTAAGCAGTACAAGAACGCTTCTACTTCTGAGGAGTCCGACACTCGTTACCTAGCCATTAAATCATGGTGGTCATCATTAGGGGCCACCACGGAATTGGGACTGCATCGGCTAGAGCTGTGGCTTTCGTTTTGGCATTTCCGGTATCGTCAGTGGGGCGGATTTATGCAACTTGTAAGTCTTCAACCCTCCTGCTTGTCATTTCTCTAAATCTGAATGTTCCACATCTACACTAATTTTTGTCTATCCCTAATCTCATTTTACTTTTATAAGTAGATTTGTAATACTCTTCGTGCCAAATATCCGTAATAAGTTTCTAGGACTTATCCTATTACCTACACTGAATAGAAATATAAGATTTTCCTACAGTAATTTCTCAAAATTCCACACTATATTAATATCACAGTTACTGTATAAGGTTCTGTAATGTGCGAATCAGGTGTGTGTGGGCGCAAGATTATCCACCCTTGGTAATAAAGCGAACACCGACCAGGTTCTATGCCTTTATCCACATTTTTAATATATGGGGGTGATGTGAGCACGATCCACTGTGCCTTCCAAGCAATGGATCTTTTTTGCTAACGTTTCCTAATTGTCGTGGATGGCAGCGAATAATTAGTAATGCATGTAGTAACTCACAAGTTAACTGCGATGTTCAGAGTGATGGTGAAATCCTGACTCCCTAACTATCTATCCTATGTCGAGGGGCGACTGGGTAGTTGGCGTCATTTCTAACGTCCCTAACTACGTAAAAAGGGGAACCCCTATGTTCCTTCCATGAACCCCTAAGACTATCTTGGGTTTCTAAGACTCCACCTAAAAGTTCTACTTTTAAAAGCTACCCCTAAGTTCCAACTTCTTAATGTAACTCCAGATTTTACTTCTTCAGCTTGGTTCTAGGTACTAACTACCGACTTCTATTCTATGTTTTGACTTTTGACTCTAGGTTTTTACTTCTAAATCAACTTCAACTCCTAACTCCCAAGTTTTAACCTTCTAGGGTAATTCTAAGTTTCACTTTTAATTCTATATTCTTATTTCTAAACTACTCTAAGATTTACCCTTTTAAAGTTAACTCTAACTTTTCACTTTTTACTGTAGATTTTTACTCCTAATTTAACTCTAGATTTTTGACTTTTAACTCTAAATTTTTACTTCTAAAATTAATCCCCAATCTTAACCTCCGAGTTTAACTCTACATTTTCACTTTGACTCTGGGTTTTTTTTCTACTTCCAACTAACTCTAAAATTTAACCTTTAAATTTTATCTAAACTTTTGACTTGTGACTTTTGACTTCTACTTCCAAATTCAATCCTATCGTCTTAATCCTAAATTAACTCTAAATGTTACCCTCCTAAATTTAATTCCAACTTTTAACTCTAGAGTTTTTAACCGTTATTTGATCTTTAATTTTTAATCCTAAACTCTCCTTCTAATCTAATCCTAATTTCCGTCCATTGTTCCTTGTGGATCAAATTTAATTAATATTCCTCCATTCTACCCCCTACTGCTTAACTTAGCCTAACGCGGTCAGTTTACAGTCGAATCTTAAGTGTAATATGTTTTTGGAAACCTCTATCACTAATCTATAACTTTTTGAATCTAAACTTCTGATTTGCACTAATATCGGGTGCTAATCACGCTCTAAGGGCTGATTAGGAAAATAAATGCTAATTAGGGAGAAACATCAAAGATAAAATCAAAAACTCACTTCTTCACTACCGGTGTCGGAAATGACTTCGTCCACGTCCACGTGTACATCCTCACGCTCCATGGTAGTCTTTGGCTTTGTTTTGAATTTTTTTTCGAGCTCACCGCTTATTGAGAAAATATTACAATTTTTGATGATCTAAACTCCCTCTTTCCCTTCTTCCTTTCTTTTCTTTCTTCCTCTTTCTTCTACACTAGCACTATTTCACCTAAGCTTTTATGAGTCTTACACTATAGTTTCAAACTTCAAGAAGGGTTTAAAGGTTCCTCCTACCCTCTTACACAACTTTGCCTTTGTATCATCCTAATCCTCCTCCCAACGGTCACCACGAATTCTCAAGATTTCCTTTCTAAGCCTAAGCCTAGGTCATTATTTATCGTCTCTCACCTTCTCCACCTATTTCAACTTCTTCTCACTAATCTCCTTCCATTCTTGCTTGTGTTGTGTTGGTGGTGAGAGAGTTGGGAGGGCTTGTTTGCAGGTGTGTGCGTGGAGGTGCTACTTCTCTTCCCCCTCTTCCCTTTTTAGACTCTTTTCCCTAGTTCCTACTCCCCTACTCTACCCCTAACCCATCTAATCCAACACCTCTTTTTTGTTTAGGAAAGAAAAAATTCAAAAAAAACAAGGAGAATGTGGAGCCCAAGGCCCTGGACCAAGCCTGCCGAGCCAAGATGACCTCCTGCTGGCCGGCCTCTTGCTGGTTGGAGGGGGGTCGGTTCAATAATTAATTTTTTAATTAATTAATTAATTATAATTTTTTTTTTTTTGTTACGTTCTGTTTTTCTGAACTGGACTTGTGACTGGCTTTGACTGGACTGTGACTGGCTGTGACTGGACTGTGACTGGCTATGAACTGGACTGTGAACTGGCTGTGAATTGGCTGTGAACTAGACCGTGAACTGGACTGTGAACTGGACTGTGAACTTGGACTATGAACTTGGACTGGTTTTTTTCTTGCAAACTTTGGGTAGGCTAGGCTAAAAAAATAACACAAAGGAAAAAAAAACTAGGGGGAAAACTAAACCTTGGGGACACTTAGACTCACTATCTTGGGAGAAACTAGAACTTGGGGAACCCTAGCCTAACTAAAACTTGGAACCATGGGACTTGCCAAACACAAAGAAAACCTACATATCTTGGAAGCTAAACTCTGGACGTTTCCACAAAGGTCTTGGAAACTAAACTTTGGAACTAAACACGGGGGAGGTTCAAAGCTTTGCCGTCAAGTTGGGTTTAACACCAACTTTAGGACTTGATAGCACTCTGGGGGTTCAAAGCTCCGCCGCCTAAACTTTTAACACACACTTTAGGACTTTGACCTTGTCACAAGTTCAAAGCTTCGTCGTTTTCAAGGGGGGCCCACACAATGGGAGGGACTTTAGAAGAGGGTAAAGACAAAACTTTTAAAAGAAAACGTACATAGGGTCAAAGCTTCGCCGTCCCAGAAGGGGGTCCACTTGACAAGAGAGAAGTTAGAAGAAGGTAGACCAATACTTAAGAGAAACCCACACCACAAAGTCAAAGCTTCGCCGTCCCACAAGGGGGGGGTCCCACTCAACAAGGGAAACGTTAGATCAAGGATAAGAGCGCACTTAGAGACCCCACAAGTTAGGAACACGTGACAACACAACAATCTCACACGCTAAAGGCCCCCCAAAGTGGCATCGCCAAGGTACGGTGGGGGGTTGCTTTAGGATTAGTGTAAGACACCACAAGGCCTCTAAACCACACAAACTAGCTCTCAAGGACACAAACAAAGATACACACGGAAAGAGAGGGTCTCTCAACTCAAAACAAGAGCACTAAGAGTACACGAAGAATAAACAAGGCAAGATAGAAGGACCCCCAAGGACCTTCAAAGCTTGAAAATAAGCAACAATGGAGCCAAAAGTGCTCCGAAAACACCGTAGAGGTTTTGGGCTTAAAACGCCAAAATATCCAAAATAACTTGGACCCACGGACCCAAAACAAGAATTGGGGGTGTTTAGAGAGAGAAATGGGGCCCTTATATAGGTTTCCCAAGGGCTCACCCCTCTCTCTAAAGCTCTAAGGTAACCTTATCAACGGGGATTTTCATCCTCATCCTCAAAGATTTTCATCCTACATCCTAAATTTCTACTTCTACTATTTATGCTGAACCAACATCCTAACTTTTGGAGATTAGCTCCAATCGCCGAACGGATTGCGCCGTTGGATCCAGATCGCCGTGTTTAGTCCTAGACTCCCTTATCCTCCGTACCGAGGCCAAAAACCCATCGTAGGCTAATTTAGTTTAAAAACCAAATCGTGGTAAAATCCTAGATCTTGGGGGTCTCCTATTTTGAGAAATGTGAATAGCCTAGGGTCTCCGGTAGGTGCGAGAGAGTCGGGAAGGACTTTTGGTTGACTTTGTTTCGCCATCGTATGGTCCCGGAATGCCGGTCAATGTGACGGGGACCCCGCCACGTGGTTAATTCCCAAGGAATCTCATTGGTTTGGGTACTTGCTGCTATCGGAATGTCGTGAAACTTCACGGAGCGCATTATTAACATAAAACAAGCTAGTCTAATTTTTAGTGAGATTTTATTGTAACCTGGGCAATTTCCATGAAATTCCCGTCGGAGGTTAGGAGGATTGACCATCCGGAAAAAGGTTCTTCTGCAAGTTGGAAGATGCCGGGATTTTTCACGTGACCTCTCAGGGAGTCGCATGAAAGACGTGCGGGTGTGTTTCCGTAACTGGCACGATTGGTCAATGGAGATTAAAACTGGCCATCTCCTCGAATTAGCGATGGTGCGGGAATCTTCTGCAGGTGGAGGAATCTTGGCGAACCGATTTCGCCGTTGGACTCCCGGCATGGGATTCACCCTAGAACACCATCCTTGGGTTGTAGATTCCTCCACGGGCCCGGTCTTGCGTGAGTGGCTCCTGCATGCTAACAATCGGGATTTTGGGAATTCGTCGATTTAATGGGGAATTCTAAATCTAACTCTAGGACCCGACCTAGTGGCCTCGCTGTGGATCCTTCGGACCGACCTAGCCATGAATCGCCACATTCATGGTGGGATTTAGCCCTTTTGGGGCTGTGTGACTCGAATCCTCCAAATCTAACCTTTCTGTCATTTTTGTACTATTTTTAGGCCAGGTTTGGGGGGATTCTAAGTAAAATACAAATCTAGACCAAATACTATAATGGGTATGACACAACCCTATTTTGGTTCTACACTCTTTTTATGGGTTTTTCTATATTTTTATCAACTTTAAATTGCAAATTTCCAAAAAAATAATTCTACGAGTCCCAAGTGACAAATTGGGAGCTCACAGTGTGCTATGTGGATTGGTACAGTGATTGATGGCTCAAGGTTAGAGAATGGCTTGTGCCTCCATCTGGACAAACAATGAGTCATGAGGTGACGTGAGGTAACTTCTTTGTGGCAAGGCAATCTAATTGTCAAGGCAACCCAGTTTCACTATTCAATGTAAAATAGATGTAGCCGCTTCAGTAGGCCTAAATCCATGATTGTTGCATGGCGTCAACAGCTTGGAGACCCCTCTCGGTACTGAGAGGGGTCTCAGGTCGGGCTGCCTCTTGTACATTTCACTTTCAGGGTCAAGGCGGTTGTGCTCTGGAGTAGGGAGTAGTTTTTTCATATGATGCATGTTGTTGGTACCTCCAAGGGTTCTGTCGGTACCCAATGGAGTATTGGCGTGGTCAATATCTAGAAACTTTGTCATTATTGCTTGACCGGTTCGGGTATACAGTACCCAATATGTGAAACTAATGCATGTTATTGTTGCCTTGAAGGGGCCTGTCGGTTTCGTGAAGCGCGGTTTTCTAGACTCTCTCTTCAAATATCCATAATTTTGTACTGTGATGCGTGTCCATTCGACAATACCGTAGGGTTCAGATCTTAAATACCCTGAACCTAAGAAATACCTTCAGAGCACATTTGTGGACGCTAGGAAATGATTGTGGTGTATGGACTAGGTTTTTTTCAGAGGCTCAGCAAGTCAGAGCTAGCAGAAATGCCATCGTGCAACCTCGCAGAGACAGTTCACAACAAGTGGCTTCAACAATCTGGAAATCGGGGTAGCGACCTGTACATTGCCACCGTAGACGATTTTGTCAGAGTGTTCATGCAGATGGTAAGGTATTACCAATACCTGAAGGGAAATGAAGCTGGTACGGGACCGGGAAAGGAAGAGCTAATGCTCCGCGTAGCCCAGCGTTCAGCAGAGCGGATGGGAAATCCGAAGCCACTTACGGAAACTATTTCAAACATTCCTGGTGTGGAAGAATTCTTCAATAGAGAGCCTCATCTTGAAGGTGAAGAAGTGTTTGGATCGCAGAAGAGGAAGGCAGACATGCCACTTGGATGCAAATATGACTCACATAGATCGGATAAAGTGAATTTTTCTCATCCATGGATCCAAATGCGGTCGTGGAGAGCCACAACAAGTGCATCGAATTTGAACACAATTTTGGAGGACGTTTCTGAGGGTGTGGATGTGAACCTTCCAGTGGCGCCGTCATATGAAGACATTGGAGGCCAAAGTAGTACTCCAAATTCGACTCATGTGTCATCTATTCACGAGATCGTGTGCGACGAGGGGCATTGGCACATAGCACGTTTACCAAAAACATCTGCGAAGGCATGCTTTGCATTGCAGGCGATTACGAAGAAGAAGTGCACAGCACAAATAGTTCAGAACAACACTGCTACTGCAGCGCCAACGTACACAGGTATGATGGTCAATTACAGAAAAAATCGGCATGACCGTATGCAATTTTTCTTTTGCAACGACGACATTGAACGATGTGTGAAAGGTACACGACGGAAGTGGGTGTTATCAGTACCAGCTATTCCTGCGATTTGGCCAGTGAAAATAGGCACCAAACTATCGAAGGCCGAGATTTTGGCATTGGAAGCGGCAGGCTTTCAACTTCCGCAACGTCAAGTCATTTCGCCCCGAAGATTATTCGGTGGAGAAGCTGGCATCCAAATTGTGCAGGCATACCCTATTCCGTCTTCACCAGATGAACATCCCACAACTTGAGCGGGGAAGATCGTCCGTCGCAACCCGAAGGCCCCAATTGTGAAGCACCAAAATAATTGTGCATCTGCCCTAACTTTGAATGCACGCATTGAAAGGGTGACGATGGTTCCCCACCCTGGATTTGGTTGTATCGTGTCACTTATTTCTGGTGTAGAGCCTCGATATGAAAAGTATATGCTCACTATATCTTCATTTCCGGATTGCACCTGTCCCAATTTCAAGGAAATGAAGCTGAAGTGCCTAGGCAAGCAAGGGACGTGGGCAAATTGTAAGCATATTTATTTTGTTTTCACTGTTATCTGCAATCTGCAATCTACGTCGGACGCCTTCATTCATGCGGCAAGTTTCAGTTTCAATGAATTGAAGCAAGTGCTTCTTAGTGGGGTACTGAATCATCTGGAATCAAATTAGCTTGTCTTCTGGCATTCCAAGACCCGGTCTCTGTTTATTGAATTCATGAATTGAAACGGAACCCTGTATTTAGCAGCCAACACATGGGGGAAGTGATGAGTTGTCCAAATTTGAAGTTTTGCCTAACCCTTTGACAAAAACAGAGATCACCCTCAAAGGTGCTCTATATTTCCACGGTAATAGGTGTATTTTAATTCCCTTCATCTGTGGATGCAAAATAACCCTGAATCCTAAGCAGTGGTCATAGGCCCCCTATAACCGCGGCCATAGGTTCCATCATCTAGAAATATTCATTTGTACAAAGTAATCGAATTGTGACACCCATTTTTTCATCATCACAGCATTGTATCCTTGTTTATTCATGGAATGCAAGAACTCCCATTGCAGAAGATTTCATCTAGTACATCGTCTATTTTTAATCCAATATTTCATCTACTTTTCATCCAATGTTTCATCTATTTTTGACGCAATTGTTCATCTATTTTTCATCCAATATTTCATCTACTTTTCATCCAACGTGTCATATACTTCCATGCAATATTTTATCTACTTTCATGTAGTACGTCACCTACTTTCCATGAAACATGTCATCTACTTTCATCCAAAATTATTTCATGTACTTCATCCAATGTCATGCAATATTCCACCGATTTCTCATCCAATATTCATGTACTTTGCATTAAACATTTAATCTACTTTCATCCTACATTTCATCTCCTTTCATCCAATATTCATCTACTTTCATCCAACATTTCATGTACTTTTCATCTACCATTTCATCTACTTTCATCCAACATTTCATGTACTTTTCATCCACCATTTCATCTACTTTCATCCAACATTTCATGTACTTTTCATCCAACATTTCATCTACTTTCATCCAGTAGGTCACCTACTTTTCATCCATTATTTCATCTTTTTTCATCCATTATTTCATGTACTCTCATCCAAATTTTTCACCGAAAGCTTTTCCTCCTTATGGTTTAATCTAAATTTCCGTCCGCGTTCACTAAATTTTTGGGGACTTGCACCCACAAAATTCGAAAATTTCAGTCATTTTTTTTCTGAAAATTTCAAAATTATATTTTCTTTTCCCATTTATCATCCAAGATATACGCTCACCGCTCACTATACCCGCTCGCCGCTCCCCGCTCGCTTCCTAGCAACGTTGACCTCTGCGCCTTCCTTACGCCAATACTGGGGGTATATAATTCCAAACGCATCCAACAATTCTTGCTGGGGAAAGCGCCGATCCAACTCAACGCATAAGGACTGGGCTATGTCTGTGCACAGTAACCGTGACAAACACATAAGAAACAACAACAAAAACCACAGCTGAAACACGTAGCTGAAAGCCATGGCTGAGAGCCTAGATACACCAAGGCAAGAACTGTAAGCAGATCAGCTCACCCACCAAGCCGCTACTACAAAAAAAATGATAAATGCCACGTTCAAAATAAGACACAAGCAATGAATTAAACAACTGCAAAGACACTACTCACTTGTTCAAAACTTCAAGTGCAGTGAATCACAATACCACATACAATCAACAAAAAAAATTGGGAAAGAAAAGTAAACAACAAGATATGAGAAAGGCCAAACCAATTGATAAAAAAAATTTGGAAACAAGATATGAGACAGGCCAAACCAACAAAAAAAAATTGGAAACCAGAAAGAAAGACCCTTACCTGCAAACTGGAGCTCGATGCTATCCTGGACGCGAAAGAGTTCCTGATGCGTCACGAAAATGTGTTCACCGGTTTGCTTATCGTGACTACGGACGTAGACATGGTTGTCCGTCAGATCGAAATACAAGTGAGAAATGCCGCAACCCCCTGTCGCAAGGTAAATTTTTGTTTTTTTGTAAGTTATCTAAATCTTGGAACGGAAACCGTGATCTGGGATCCGGATTCAAGCAGGAGGTAACCGATAACCGGAAATTAACTAATGGAACGGAATAGATGACAATCCGGATTTGATCTGAATCTGAACCGGATTGGAGTTGGAGCGGATCTGAGTTGGAACGGATTGGGTCAGGAACGGATTTGGTCATGATGACAGATCAGACTATATATGGGCTGACCAATCCAGTGGCCACTCTTTTTCAATCTTCATTTGCGGAAATCTCGCTCCAGCGCGTACTTAGCCTCTCTTCCCAGCGTTTTGCTTTCTTGTTTTGAGTTGGTTTGTGTGTGCGTGTTAGTGTGTTAGGGCGCGCAGCGCTTTAGTGTGCGTTGCAGGTTTAGAGGTATTCCGGTTGAGATCGGAAGAGCGAAGGTGAGAAACGGGACGTGCGGCTAGGAGAGGGAAAGGTAGCCACAGTCAGGATCCGGTTAGCACAGTTCGTGTCCATGCCTCAACTCCGTAAGAGTAGAGCAGGGCCGTCCAGTTCCTTCGCAGCAGAAGTAAAACTCCGGAAGATGTGTCTGGTTATTCCAACGGACGAGAAGGAAAAGGACAACCTGATAGAGGATTTGGCCAAAATGGGCTGCGGAGGACTGATCGATAAACCCTGGGGGTTTAGGGAGGAGCAGATGATTCGAGAGTTGCTCGGAAAGCTCTCCAACCAGTTTGACAAAACTCTCCGCGAAAGTCCGGGCAGCTGGACGGAGGAGATGTGGAAGGCCGTGTATGAATTCCGGTCTGGAGGTCGAGGGATGGCCTCCTCGAAGGAGGGTTACACGCGGGGGAAGTTCCGGTGCAACGTGGACTCCAAGGATGGACATGCAGTCGCCGATTGTCTCGACGACCGGCATCGGAACCTCCTACAGTTCCTGGTTCCGATCATCCACCCGGACAAGCCAACGAGGGTGACCATCGCCATCGGAAACCTCATTTTCGGAGCCCTGAGCGGGGAACGGAAAGTGGACTGGGCCAGGATTTTGTTCGACCTGGTCAACCGGCTAATTCCGAAGATCGGAGGAAGTAGACCGACTCCGTTGAGTCCCTACCTCGTCCATCTGTACAAGCACCATCAACTCCTCACGGATACGGAGGAGAAGGAGTGGAAGATGCAGGAGTCACTCCTGAAATATGGGGAATCGGAATCGGAAGAAGAAGAACAGGAAGAAGTATCCAGTTCCGAGGAGGAAGAAGAGGAAGAGGAGGAGCTACACCGGCCGCAGCACAAGCGGCAGAAGACGACGCCTCCTCACCGGAGAAGAACCCCAACCCCTCCGGGTGAGACCTCCAACCCAGGGAAGAAACCGGTTTGTGGAGAACCGGGTCCTTCCGGATCGGATCCGACGGATCCGTTCAACCAGCTGATCAACATCCTGAGTGATGTGCGAGCAGACTGGACGGTGAAGAAGCTGATTCTAACTCAGATCAGCGAGCTGGTGGGAGCACCAGCAGACAGCAACCTGGCAGGAGTAGTTGCAGATTTTATCTCCAGCCCGGATGAGATCCGGAAGCAAGAAGCGGAGATCCGACGACTCCAGGAGGAGAACGAGTCGTTGAAGACGGAAATGTTGTTCCTCAAGGAGGACATGGCTACCACCCGGGAGATGGCAGAGGCTACCCGGAAAGTAGCGAAGGACGTGAAGGCCACATTCGGAGCAACCGGAGAAGCCATCACCAAGTCAAAATTGTTTGACGAGGGAGTCCTCAAGGAGAATAAGATATCCGGGACCAAGTTGGTCCGGATTTTGACGGACTACTCCGAAAAGGTGGAGTTAGTCATGATGGAAGCGCGAGGGGCTGCAAACCGGATGGAGGAGAGCAGTAGGAAGCTGAACGGAGTGACGCTGTCACGATCGTTCCATCTGTCCGACCTTTCGATGCCCGGGTCTTTTCCAAACGTGGGCATTCCAACGGAAGGAAAGGATTGGACTCCCCAGTCAAAGAAGAGTGGGAGGAAGCTCGCGCACACCATCAACCTGGATTCGTCACCGGATCTCCCAGAACGTGAAACAGGGGAGCGGAACCGGAACCTGACGGACGTTTTCGAGCAGCTTGGAACGGAACCGCCCAGAAGTCCCACACTGAACCCGGGGAAAGATCAAAGTATGGATCTGACCCCAGATCAGGGTGAAGATCAAGAACAAAGCGTACACCAAGGCGAAGATGAAGTCATGGACGAAGAAACGGATCAAGGAGTAGATCCGGTTATGGTAGGATAGTTAGGACTTTAGTTGTAAATATTTGTTAGTTAGGACCGGACCGGATTTGATCCGGATGTGTCTGGTCTGGATCGGATGTTTTCCGGTCTGGCCGGCTCGGCGGGGACCGAAAGTTCCGCGCGGACTTTCCGGACCGCTTTGTGTTGACTTTTTGAGTTTTAAAATGTATATAGTCAGTCTCTGCGAAGGAGACTGGGAGTGTTTTCCCTTGAATTTTTGTGTGTTTTCTATTGATTCTTTGTTGTACGTCTCTCCCGCGCGTGGCAGGGCTGTTTTGGTGAGGAGTTAGGAAAATGTGTGCAGATTCTAGAGAGATTTCTCCCCTTGGTGTGTTTGTTTTTGCTCTTATGTGCATGTGAGTGGGTATTCTAAGTGTTGGGAGCGGGTTTCAGTTCCTCAGCGCCTCTACAGTTCACGATTCCGGGCGAGAAAGCCGTTGTTAGGCTAGGCGGATAGGGAAGGAGTCCTTAGTCGCGCTAGAACTCCTGGATAGGAAATCCGGTTGAGTGTCCGATCTCCCGTGAGGTCTCGTTGCCCTAGTTGGTAAACGGAAGGACTTTAGTTGATGTTGGAACGGACGAGTTCGCTTGTAACCACCTAACTCCGCACGGAGGAAACTTGACATCAAGGTCGTTGTAGTATGAGAGGATCGTACGGGGGGTCTTTGTGTGACCTACAAACCGGATCGTTGTCCGGGTGGCTGTGAGAGATCAAACCGGATCCGCGCTAGTATAGGAGGTAGTGGATTAGAGAAGTGGGTCTTCAGCCACTATAAGTCACGGAAGGAGTGGCGGGCCTGCCACTCTCAAAAGCAAGCGGCGAACCCTCTGATGGTGAAACAGAGGCTAAACTAAACCAAAGTAGAGTGAGAGTACGTGTGAGAGGACCGGATCGGATCGGTCCAGAGGAGTTCCAGGATCAGAAATTGGAGGATCCTGGGACGTGGTGGTTTTACAGGACCGAATAGCTTGACAGACCGGAAGAAATAGAAAGAGGTCTGGTCGTTGTTTTCGGTGTGTTGTTGTTTCCGGTTTTAGATCTAGGACCGGAATGTAGAAATTGGATACTGGCTGAGCTTAAGTTGGGAATAGTGCTAGACACTTCACAGAATCTCGTGGGTTCGATCTTTAGAGTCATTTTGTTATGCTTTAAAGTGGTTTTTGGGAGTATAACAAGGAATTCGCTTACTCTGTGCTGCAACACCCCCCCCAGGTCTTTCCACTGCAGCGGAATGTGCTTGCAATGCCCAGCCAATAGGTCGTGGTAAGTGCGGAATTCCGCCTTGTTGAAAGCAGTTTGGCCATCGATAAAAAGCCGCGCCAGTTCATTCTGACAGACTTTCACCGCTTGCACAAAATTGCAGACAAAAATGTCACGAGCCTGAGATATCTTAATGAGACAATGAACCGCATTCACCAACGGTATGAAACAAGCAAGTGACAGTAATACTTCAAGGTCAGTCAACAGATCAAAGTTATCACCCGCCCCCGAATTAACCTTTTGCCCAGGACCACCGGTCATGTCAACTCCCATTTTCAAGAGCAGACACTAGTAGAAAAGAAGGTCCTGAATGACTAGTCCACAATGACTGCAGCAGTCATTTTTTGTCCACAATGACTACAAAATGACTGCAAAGTGACTACTGTAGTCATTGTCAACCGGTCATTTAAAGCCTATTTTCTACTAGTGAGAGTAGGGTATTCGTCCATGATCCGCTGCGCTGGACTCCTCATGGAGATCTAGCATGTTTCCACATTACGCAGCATTTTATTGCCCTTAGTTTCTATGAGATTTGCGAGTCTCGTCAACTTAGAGTGTTGCTTGTTACTGCGACAGAAGTAAGAATAAACGGACTGGAATAAGCCCTCCAGCCTACAGACCATCGGATACTTAGAAAGAGTCTCCATGACCAAGTTAACCTAATGGCTAACACAACTGGCCCCTAAAGTAAATGGAGCAAACTTCTCGCGGATCTGTGTCGTGACCCCATTTTTGGCCCCCGGGAATGTACTAACACCGTCAGCACCAAAGCAAATAAGTTTAGATGCTAGTTCCTCGCGACTCAGCCCCCCCTCATCGACCCACGCTTGCATTATAACAGCGGTAAGATGGTCTGCAGTACCGCCCTCAAAGACACAACTCAAACGTAACAAATATGGCACCTTCTCCCAACTTTGCATAGCATAAACATGCACAACGATCCAACAAGTGTTATCTATGGCAGTAACCTCATCGGCACTAATGGAGATGACCGTAGCAGACTGGACAACGGACTTCAAGGCACTCAGAACAATGGCATGTACATGCTCGCTCATCTCCCAGCCAGTGCTTTCGGACCAGTGCTTCCTAGGCAAATGATGAACCTTCAAGAACCTAAGCAATGACTCCTGCCTTTTGTAATCACACATAGGGCGACCGTGACTAAGAATTTGGAAAAGGGTAGAAAATTGTACTCTCTTCCGCTTGAAGTCGCTCTCCCCACCGACAGTCAACTGATCGGCGACACTACCAGAGTGCTTGCGTGCTGTCCAAAGTTTGCAAAGCTTAACGTGCTTGCAGTCAGTGTTCATGAAAGTGTCACCCTTCTTTAAATTCGAGAATGGCACACCATCTTTTAAGCAAATCCGCTTCCCCTCATGCTTCTCAAGATTGTCAGCTTTGGGGACCAGAATTTTCCTCCTCCCTGTAATTGCAGTGCAACTCTGGCAAACGACACCAGACAAATGGCCATTAGAATCATATTCAGCCTCCGCCTAAGCAAACTTACAAGCCCAGACCTCCTGCCATCGTCTGGTGATGGTCTGTGAGCTCCCAATTTGTCACTTGGGACTCGTAGAATTATTTTTTTGGAAATTTGCAATTTAAAGTTGATAAAAGTATAGAAAAATCCATAAAAAGAGTGTAGAACCGAAATAGGGTTGTGTCATACCCATTATAGTATTTGGTCTAGATTTGTGTTTTTTACTTAGAATCCCCCAAACCTTGCCTAAAAATAGTATAGAAATAACGAAAAGGTTAGATTTGGAGGATTCGAGTCACACAGCCCCAAAAGGGCTAAATCCCACTATAAATGTGGCGATTCATGGCTAGGTCGGTCCGAGGGATCCACAGCGAGGCCACTAAATCGGGTCCTAGAGTTAGATTTAGAATTCCCCATTAAATCGACGAATTCCCAAAATCTCGATTGTTAGCATGCAGGAGCCACTCACGCAAGACCGGGCCCGTGGAGGAATCTACAACCCAAGGATGGTGTTCTAGGGTGAATCCCATGCCAGGAGTCCAGCGGCGAAATCGGTTCGCCAAGATTCCTCCACCTGCAGAAGATTCCCGCATCGTCGCTAATTCAAGGAGATGTCCAGTTTAAATCTCCATTGACCAATCGTGCCAGGTACGGAAACACACCCGCATGTCTTTCATGCGACTCCCTGAGAGGTCACGTGAAAAATCCCGGCATCTTCCGACTTGCAGAAGAACCTTTTTCCGGGCGGTCAACCCTCCTATCCTCCAACGGGAATTTCATGGAAATTATCCAGGTTACAATAAAATCTCACTAAAAATTTGACTAGCTTGTTTTATATTAATAATGCGCTCCGTGAAGTTTCACGACATTCCGATAGCGGCAAGTACCCGAACCGGCGAGATTCCTCGGGAATTAACCACGTGGTGGAGTCCCCGCCACGTTGACCGGCATTCCGGGACCATACGATGGCGAAACAAAGTCAACCAAAAGTCCTTCCCAACTCTCTCGCACCTACCGGAGACCCTAGGCTATTCACATTTCTCAAAATAGGAGACCCCCAAGATCTAGGATTTTACCACGATTTGGTTTTTAAACTAAATTAGCCTACGATGGGTTTTTGGCCTCGGTACGGGGGGCGAGGGGATCTAGGACTAAACACGGCGTTCTGGATCCAACGGCGCAATCCGTTCGGCGATTGGAGCTAATCTCCAAAAGTTAGGATGTTGGTCCAGCATAGATGGTAGAAGTAGAAATTTAGGATGTAGGATGAAAATTTTTGAGAATGAGGATGAAAATCCCCGTTGATAAGGTTACCTTAGAGCTTTAGAGAGAAGGGTGAGCCCTTGGAAAACCTATATAAGGGCCCCATTTCTCTCTCTAAAACACCCCCTCACTTTTGTTTGGGTCCATGGGTTCAATTTGCTTTGGATATTTTGACGTTTGAAGCCAAAAACCTCTACGGTGTTTTTGGAGCACTTTTTGCTCCGTTGTTGCTAAATTTCAAGCTTTGAAGGTCCTTAGGGGGTCCTTCTATCTTGCCTTGTGTACTTCTTGTGCGGTTGTTATACCTTCGGTACGAGTTAAGAGTCCTCGTTTCTCTCTTGAAGTTCCTTTGTGATCTAACTTGTGAGTTTAGGAGTCTTTTGGTGTCTTGTCCTGATCCTAAAGTCACCCCCCACCGTACCTTGGCGATGCCGCTTTGGGGGGCCTTTAGCTTGTGAAGTTGTGTGTCTTTACGTGTCCTAACCGTGTTGTTTTCCTCACTTGTGTATTCTCATCCTCTTCTAATCTTTCCCTTGTTGTGTGGACCCCCCCTCGGGACGGCGAAGCTTTGGCTTTGTCACGTGTATTCTTTAACTTTGTCTTTTCCACCTTCTTCTAATACTCCCCTTGTTGCGTGGCCCCCCCCTCGGGACGGCGAAGCTTTGGCTTTGTCACGTGTGTTCTTTAACTTTGTCTTTTCTACCTTCTTCTAATACTCCCTTTGTTGTGTGGACCCCCCCCTCGGGACGGCGAAGCTTTGGCTTTGTCACGTGTGTTCTTTCAACTTTGTCTTTTCCACCTTCTTCTAATATTCCCCTTGTTGTGTAAAAAATCCCCACGGCGGCGAAGCTTTAAACTAGTAACAAAGTAGAAGTCCTAAAGCGTATGTTAAAAGTGTAGACGGCGGAGCTTTGAACCCCCGGGAGGTCTAGAAGTCCTAAAGTTGGTGTTAAAACCAATTTCACGGCGAAGCTTTGCACCTCCCCCGTATTTAGATCCAAAGTCTAGTTTCCAAGACCTTTGTGGAAACCTCCAGAGTTTAGCTTCCAAGATAGGTATGTTCCTTTGCATTTAGTAAAGTTTAGTCATTTCCCAAGGTTTAAGAGAGTTAGTGGTTCCCCAAATTTTATTTAGTTAGTTGTATCCCAAAAATCTTAGTAGAGCTAGCACCCCCCAAAGTTCTATCCCCCCCTAGGTTAGCAAGAACCTAGTCTTTTATTTTCAGCCTTAGCCAAAATTCTAGTCTTTTAGCCTTAGTCAGAAATCGAGTTCCCGAACCAGCAACCGAGCCAGCCAACATCAGACCAGCAACGAGCCAGCCAACATCAGACCAGTAAGCAAGCCAGCCAACAAACAGACCAGCAGCCACAACCGGGAGGAGAAGAAAAAAAAAAAAAAAATTAATTAAAATTTTGGCCGACCCCCCAACCAGCCAGCCGGGAAGGCCAGCCAGCCGGAGGGCCAGCAGCTCTCCCGATACAGCAGCTTCTCCGATACAGCAACTTCTCCGATACAGCAACTCTCCGGTACAGCAGTTTTCCGGTACAGCGGCTCTCCCGGTACAGCAGCTCTCTCGTTACAGCAGCCCTCTCAGTCCAGCAGGGGAGGCTGGGGCCATTCAGGCTCCTCCCCAAATTTTGGATTCTCTCGTTTTTTTTTAGTTTTGGTCCTCCCCAAACCCGAACACAAACAAAGGCAAAAATCCAAACCAAAAGCATGTTGGACTAATTTTGTGCTAAGAGGGGTTGAAGTAGGACTAGGCCAAAAAATACAAAAGGGAGAAGGGAGAAATAGAAGTTGCCATTCCACACGCCACCTGCACCAAAACATCCGGTTCAACTTACGTCACCACTCACACCTACACACAATGGAAGGAAATTAGGGAGAAGGAGGTGTTATAGGAATGGAAGGGAGAGAGACAATGAATAGTGCCTGTTAGGAGATTAGGTAGGAAATCTAGAAGAACTCCTTGCAACCGTTGGGAGGAGGATTAGGATGACACAAAGCAAGGTTGCGTAAGAGGGTAGGAGAGCATTTAAACCCTTCTCGTAGTTTGAAATCATAGTGTAAGACTCATAAAAGCTTAGGTGGAATAGTGCTAGTGTATAAGGAGGAGAGAAAGAAAAGGAGAAGGAAATGGGGAGAAAGGGTTAGAACATCATACGTGTAACGTTTTCTTTTCTACAAATTAAGCCGTGGGCCTTAACAAAAAAAAAATATAAAATAAAATAAAATAAATAAAAACCATAACACAAAAACAAAAGAAGACAATCGCGAGTGGCCACCATGGAGCACGAGGACGCGCATGTGGACGGGGATGACGTCATTTCCGACACTAGCAATAACGAGGTGGGTCATTAAACTAATCCTAGTCGTTTCTCCCTAATTAGCACTTATTTTCCTAATCAGCCCTTAGAGCGTGATTAGCATCCGAGATTAGCGTGAATTAGAGGTCTAGAGTCAAAAGTTGATAGATTAGGAATAGAGGTTTCCGAAAACATCTTATAATTAAGATTTGACCGTAAACTGACCGCGTTAGGCTAGGTTAAGCGGTAGGGGGTAGAACGGAGGAATTTTAATTAAAAGGGAAACACAAGAAGCAATGGACGGAAATTAGGATTAGATTAGAGGGAGAATTTAGGATAAAAATTAAAGATCAATTAACGGTTGAAAACCTAGAGTTAAATTAAGATTTTAATTAGGGAAGTTAAAATCCCAAAGTCGGAATTTGGAGTTAACTTTGGGAAGTAAAAAGTAGAATAGGAAATAGAGGTCAAAAGTAGAATCCACTTAGGAAGTAGATTGTTTGAGTTAAAAATAGAGTTAAAATTAGAAGTCAAAACCCTAGAGTTAAAAGTTGGAATTAAATTTAGGAGGATAACATTTAGGGCTAATCTAGGATTAAAACGATAGGATTAAATTTGGAAGTAGAAGTCAAAAGTCGAAAGTCGAAAGTTGAAATTAAATTAAAAGGTTAAATTTTAGTCAATTGGGGAGTAAAAAGTGAGAGTGAAAAGCTAAAAGTAGAAGTTAAAAGTTCGAAGTAAAATTTTAGAGTTAGTAGAAAAAATCTAGAGTCAAAGTGAAAACGTAGAGTTAAATCTAGAGGTTAAAATTGGGGATTAATTTTAGAAGTAAAAATTTAGAGTTAAAAGTTAAACCTAGAGTTAAATTCCGAGGATAAATTTCAGAGTTAAATTAGGAGTAAAAACCTAGAGTTAAAAATCGGTAGTTAATATTTAAACCCAAGTTAAAAGAGTAAAAATCTAGAGTTTCATTTAGAGGTTGAAGATTAGAGTCAGAGTTAAACTTTAGAGTTAGTCTTTAGAGTAGAACTTCTAGGTAGAGTCTTAAAATCCCACAATAGTCTTAGAGGTTCATGGAAGGAACATAGGGGTTCCTCTTTTTACATAGTTAGGGACGTTAGAAATGACGCCAACTACCCAGTCTACCCTCGACATAGGATAGATAGTTAGAGAGTTAGAATTTTACCGTTACCCCTGAGCATTGCAGTTACCTTGTGAGTTACTACATGCATTCTAATTATTCGCTGCCATCCACGACACTTAGGAAACATTAGCAAAAAAGATCCATTGCTTGGAAGGCACAGTGGACCGCGCTCACATCACCCCCATATATTACAAATTGTAGATAAAGGCATAGAACCTGGTCGGTGTTTGCTCTATTACCAAAGGTGGGTAATCTTGCGCCCACATGGTCCCCGGAGCTGTTTTGGTCCTTTTGCGTGGCGTAGTGGCAGCCCTTCGCTTCTTCCTCTTCCCCATAACACATTGCTCGCCATCGCTCAATGCATCAGAAGCAGCATCAGGCACCCCAAGAGATATCACAGTATCTTCGGAAGGTGGGTCGCCAGATGGTCGCAATAGGGATTGCGAACATCGCGTCTCCGAGACATGCGTCACCTCCGTCGCTTGAGCAACGCCAAGATTCATCAAGTATTTTCCAACGCCGTTCACATTTCGACTGGAGCCAAATGTACGGACCCAAAAATTATTGGGAAGCTTTAGTTTGGGCGCCATCAGAACCTGCGCACCCACCGAAAACACACAGCAGCAGTACCACAGCAGAGTAGCAGACCAAGTGTAACCGCACAAGAAAAAAAACGAAATTGGACACGAAGAGCAACAACAAGGCAAACAATCGCTACAATTCGAAGCAAAGCGATGAAGGCAAGAGAAGACGTCGGAACTCGGAAGTCGGAAGTCGGAAGTTCGGATCTCGCAAGCTGCATTGGTGCAACTGACGTCTGAGGCTCCTCTTAAATCCACCTTCAAGGCTAGAAGTTCACCTAATCACCTCTCAGGCTCTCAGGCTCTCACTGATTTCTCTCAATCTCTCTTTCGAGCTTCCAGCACAACAGCTCCCTGCCATCTCTGGACTAGGCAGTCCCTGCAATTCTCAGTTCCAAAAATCCAGACACCGTAGCCCCCATTTCAGAAATGCAGTGAATGCAAGAGACGAGCGTGCCTCCAAATTCTCACAGCAGCCCGAAAGTGGGCAAGTGACATCGTTCCTCAGTGCAATTCGCAAATCAAAATTTCAAACGCGGAAGATGCCGCATTGCCGCTTTCAAAAAAAGAATCTCATGGAACTGACGGAAGCACTCAAGGAAGGGATTCGACGGCCTCAATCACTGCAATGAGCGGAAGCATTGAAAACGAAGCAGGGTGCCATTAATGCAAAATTGAGGAACCAGGAGAAACAACATTGAGCACAAGGCGAATGAAGGAGACGAAGGGGAGCAACAATCCTAGAAACCCCAAACCCTAGCCAGCGACGTGGACCGCCAGGAGCTGCAGCCTAGATCGCGCCAACGCGACAGCTGCGATGAATGAGGAGCGGATGAATGCTACCGGGGGAGGGGATGAATGTGTAGTTCGGCCACCGGTCAGAAAAAACCTGTAGATCCTGGCTCAAATCTTCATTTTCAAATTTTTTTCCCCCATAGTCATTTAGCAGCTCATTTTTTTTTGTAGATTTTTGGCAAATATTAGCCAATTTTAAGAACACTGGACAAGAGATTTGTATGTTTTAGGCCCAAACTTTATTAGAAGTTGCAGACAAGGAATATCTTTCATGTGGACAAAATTTTATGACATTTGGAAATATGAGTCAAAAGTTATGGCCTAATATGTTATTTTTTATATGATGAATTTTTTTTTAAATTGGAAAAAATTTAATTCATAATTTATAATTTTTATAATGAATTTTTTTTCTCGGCCGGGCAATCCGGGCAGATGAAAAAAATCACTTTTTTCAAAAACAAAAATTTGAAATTGGTTTCTAGATTTATAAATACGTGGAATGCTTTGAATCATTCCATTTCGATCAATGAGATGAAAGTCATGAGGAGTTTTTGTTTGAGGGCACTTATGGATTCTCTACTCTAAAATAAACTTTGAAGTTTGTTATTTAACTCAATTTTCAATATTTTTTGCAAAAAATAAAATTATAGGATGTAGGTTGTTTATTACAACATTGCAACCATTGGAATTGGCATTTTTCAATTCCATAATGAAATTCTTAACAATTTAGTATTTTGAATCATTCTCTACTTCTTTCTACTTACTATTTTTTTTCCTGTATGCTGTACAATTTCAAATGGAGTGAAATTTTCCAAGCATGTAGCCAACTGATCTTGAAGAATGAATCCAAAGAAGCATCATCATTTTTTATTTATTTATCATTCCAATGTGACCTTGTAAAGTGCAACTGTCTTTTTTTTTGTAGGGCCCCCAAAAGGATTTCTACCATTTCAAACACTAATATCTTCCAATCCACATGGTGGAAGTTTTGAAAAAATTTCTACATCATTCTTCTTAAACCAGCTTATTACAAGATCCTACAGTTATATGTGTCCAAAAATGTTTTTTTTTCCAAAATTTGGTACTTGTGCTCAAAATGGTAGCTTTTGAGAGTTTTTGGAGAAATCATAGTCAAGGAACTCAAGGGATTTAAGACTTTGTAAGATATTGGAATCTAAATTTTTTTATATTTTAAAACATCTAAGGTCTTTTAAAATCTATGAATTTTGAAATTCTATTCAAATCAATTGAAATAGATAACACTAATCAACAAAAAATGGACTAAACAAAAGTTACAAAATATAAACCATTATAAATGTTATGTTTTCTTCATTTCCACTCCATTCTCCATTTAAGCGCACGATACAGACAGTTAGTAGATAGAATACAATAGTATTTTTCTAATGATTCAATAATTATATTATACACTTTATACATGTTTCTTCATAAAAAACTTACTCAAAACCAATATCAAATTCCGTGTCAAATTCTAAGATAATTTTTTAAAATAAGGACAAGAAAAGAAAGTATTATGTTGCCAAAATGATGTCTAGAGACATCTACAATATGATAAATTCACATGAAATTTATCCAAAATTGAGGTATAAGAAAAGATTTAGAATTGCATTAATATTCTAAAATGGTACAATTTTCTATTAATCTATTGATCATATAAGAGTACTAACAACCCAAAAATATAAATGAAGATTGAAATAAAAGCTCTGTATAATATAAAAACTTAATTCCAACATTTTCTGACATCCAAAAAATTTATAATTGCTCAATGCTTTACATAATAACAGGTAATTGGCAGAGAAGATAATTGATTGGATATACATGGAGTGGGTTCTTGAAAAGGAGCAAAGGCAAAAGTTCAAAATCTAGAAAATTTCATTTTATAAATGTCAAGAATTCATTGAAAACTTATTACTATATTTTAAAATTTCAAAGAACAATTCTTTATGCAAATTAGAAATTATTTTAATATATTTCAAATATAAACTTGAAATTACAAAGATTTATAAGTGTGTATTTTCTATCCAAAATGGATATTTGGATTTTTCCACATTTGCTTATTGGATTCTATAGCAATTGAGTTCTTTTTTAGTTCAAGATATAAGTTCGTCTTTGGGTCAACACGATTCCAACAATTGTTACCAAAATGGAATTGCTCACAAAATGCCAGGTTGGACATGTTCCTTGAGTCCTTCAATTATTGATGATATGGTTGCAAAATGGTAGTCAAATATGCTAATGATTCATCATTAGTTTCAATCATCATCTAGAATTTTTCGGGATGAATTATATTAAAATAGATCATTCAAAAGGTTCTTTATAGGGCTATTATCTATTAGAAGTGTGTTCAAACATGTTACCCCGCTTCCTAATTTGTTCTCCTTGAAGATACTATTCAAGGTTTTGAAAAGGATTCCGTCTTTCGGAATATCTAAATCATAATAGTTTGACACATTGCAATCCTCCAATCCCTACTAAACAACTTACAGTCACTTAGCATTGGAAGGTCACATTCCTTCTTCATAGCATTTATGATCTTTAGCGCATCTTTTTGCAATGAACATGTCCAGAAAGCCACTTCAAAATTATTCAAACAATACATGAGGAATTTGCTAAGTTTTGGCTGCATGCAGTATTGGTCCTTCATCTCAATATGATTTTTGACGTGTTTCAGTAAGGTTTCATTCAAATCAAAGACAAGGAAATATTTGTCTACATTGTCTTTGTTTGTTGTTTTTTCAACTTCTAAGTTTGCCATTGGGGGTTTAAATTGTCAAAAAGAGATGTGTGTATTCACTTGCATGCCTACTTGTATACGCTTCATGTTCACTTAAATTTATAAATTGCTCATCGAGACTTTGGATTGGTGCAAGAATTACAAAAGTTTGGTCCATGGTTGTGTTGGGACACGATACTTCAATGTGAGACTTTGATTTGGTAGCAATGATTTCCATTGGCTTGATCCTATGCTTGACCAATAATCACTTACTTCTAGAATTTGCTCTATCAAATCTAAGCTTGATCAATATATAAAATTAATGAAATACTCAATAGCAAGAGACAATACATATTTTTTTTTGCCTTGAAGTACTTTTATACAATTACCTTCTAATTCTTGGGGGAGGGAGACCATCAGTAGACTAGAAAACGGTGAGAGATAAAAAATAGGGTCAATTTAATTTGTTGAAGGAAAAATTTATACTTTTGGTAGATCTACTATAGCATGGGTAATATGTGTGCTTAGGGTGTTTATAAAAAAATAGGGTATTGAAAAAAGCCTTCATTTTTTTGTGTAGTAGAAAAAAATATAGAAAAAAATAGGGTGCTAAATATTGGATCTCTTGGAAAGTGTTTAGTAAGTTCAGTTTTGGGTTTAATGGTTTGGACATATCTTGTCTTTAATTTGAATTAGGATTACACGCCTCCTTGTTCACTAGTTGGAAACGCTCTGGAATTAGCCACGGGCGTGGGGTTTCTCTTTGGCGTGCATTGCAGTATCCTTGGGGCTGCTTTTGCCGATCATTGCATGCGTGAACGACTGCGTTGTCTTCGTTGTTGCAATTTTGAGTTTAGGGTTGTTTTGCGTTACGGTTCGCGCATTGTTTGCATTGGTGTTCTAAATTTGTTTTAGGGTTCAGCGCCGTGCTTGTACATGACTTTGATTTCAAGGTTGGTTTTCCATAAGTTGTCCATTTCTGCAAGCTTTAGGGTTCATCAAAAGGCGCTTAAGATTACAATTTATATAGTTCGAAAAATCTGTGCATTGAAATTCACCAAAGCTTGCTTTGCCGCTGCCAATTCGGATTCAGGTTTACGGTGAGTTTGTCATTCATTCTTGTCTTTTTTGTTGTTTTATTGAAGACTGTGTTGGTGGGGGGCTTGGTGTTGGACATGGGACCAGCCTCCGCTGGGGCATCTCGTGACGTTCCAAATGCCGAAGTATTTGAGGGGGACTTGCAGATCATGGAAGGACTTTGTCAAAGGCATAACAAAGTGGGGGGCCTTGATTGTGGCACATCAAGAGTTTCAGGCATTGGTGCTGCATGTGTGGACCGAGGAGGAGGACTTTGTACACTTTTGCTTCGAGAAACATCGCACCCTCTTTTCCAGGAGTTGGACGCTTCAACACCTTCTCACTGATGCCACATGGTGCACAATGCCTTTCCAAGACCTCCGATGCCCAAAGATTTGTGCAGATTGAGTTTAGCTTTATAGGAGGACGAGCAAGAGTGGACACAATGGACGCATCTGCATGGTCTACGCCCAAACCGTCATCTTTAAATTACTCCTCTGGATCGTGTTGGTAGTGTTTGGTGATTTTTTGTTCTTGTTTTTTTTTCCTGTTGTAGTTGCAGCTTGTGGTACATGGATAGACATCCACAACCTTTCAATTTTGGTTCTTCCATTTTGCACATGTATATAGATAGGTGCAAACAGTGGATGCTATGCAACAGTGACGAAGTTGAAGTTGTGAATTTGGGGTTTCAATTTGGGCTAGGTGGCAATTGCTAGCTACTTGTGTTTGTGAACACATTTTGTATATTAAAGTTGTATTTGTTTCTCTATTGTGTATTGCATTGTGTTCTTTTGTACTAAATCTGATATCGTAGCTCTCTTTCTTTCTCCATTATAAACTTGAATGTGATTATCTTCTTTGAATATGATTGTACAATAAATTTGTATGTCACAGCTTTGAGCTTTTGTATGCCACAGTTTGCTTCTTGGTCAATGTTGTAATATACTTGTAGTTTGTCTTTTTTATCATGGCCATTTGAATGGTATTGTGTGGTGCATCCGACCATAGTTTCAAAGCACTGAAATGCTTATGGCCATGTGTTCTCAGTGTTCTCCATGCCCTGTATTTCTAAAATGTACAAAAAAATAGGGTGCTAAAAATAAGTCCCTTAAGAATTTAGAAAAAAAAATAGGGTGTTGAAAAATAGACCCGGGTAGCTTTTTTTCTACTAATAGGGAGGGGAAAGAAATGGGGAGGAGATAAATACCCCCCCATTAAATATCCCGTTATTGCATGTGGACCTTGCAAAATGTAAGGGTGTGTGACCCCCCTGAGTTTAATTGCTTTTAACTTTTCCATTAATGTAAAAGAAAATTAGCTTTTGCTTTGTTTTGGAAACCTTTAAAGTAATTTCTTTTTCTAAGATTTACTAGTATGTGGAATGCTTCAATTCATTCTATTTCACTTCATTCTACTTCATTGAGATAAAAATTACGAAGAATTTAGTTTTGCAAGTAGTCATGCTAGAATCTTTTTTTTAAACAAAATAAAATTTAAGTTACCTTTTGAATTATACTTTCAAGTTTTTTTGAAAAAAAATTTGCTCATACATGATATTCCTAAATTTGTACCTTACATCAGTCTATTTGTTTGTTTGTTTGTTTGATTTGTTTGTTATGGTAAGATCTCCTAGACCATAAGTCTTCTAGTTGCATTCTTGGTACCATCGGAAAACCCTTTGCAAGGAAGGGTGCACGGGCTTTGTTTTGTGGTGTTTGGACATACGGTGGGAAAGTTGTTGAATTTTGAAGCTTTTTTGAATTTAAAAATTAGAAAATTATACTTTACCTTTTACTCTGGATGTAGCAATGGCACACTAGTGTCATTGAAGAGAAGGTTCAAAACATTAATGGTAGTTACACCTTCTCCAAAAACAAGATTTTGCTGAAGAATGAGCAGTTGAGGAGAGAAACTTGGAGCCAATCAGGACCCAGAATTGTTGAAGAAGGTGTGACCCCCCTTTTGTATTGTTTGGAGGATTTCTCTAAAGAATGAATTCACCTAAACTAAAAATACACAAAGAATCACAAGAACAATAGGGATAGTCACACCTTCTTCGAGAAACATAAATCTATGAAGTCGGAGAAATAAGCGAGAGAAATGAGGACCCAATGGCAAGGCATTCCACGTGAAGGAGGTGTGACACCCCTGTTTCCTAATTGAAGCAATTCTCAGAGAATGTGTTACCTGCAAAGCTGGATGGGAGCTCCGCAAGCCACGCACAACCAATGAAATTGAAAAATTCCTCGAGAAATTTTTCTTCGAGAACGTTTCTTCACCTTTGGAGGAGGAGAATGGCACTTCCTAAACCTCGAAGGTTGAGAGCTCCGCAAGTCATGGTTTTCCACACACAGAGCACCATGTGTCCAATCTTGGAGAATGGTTTCAGGGTCGAAGGAGGTGTGACTATCCCTAATATATTCTCCTTGCGGCAAACCAATCCTAACCCGCCACGTCACCATTCTCCAGAGAATGGCGGGGAGCAAAGAAGGTGTGACTAAGGTAGGAGGCTGTAAAACAGAGTGGGCATTAAGAATGGAACCTATAAATGGCTGTGAAATGGACATGAGTTGGTTCTGAAATTGACCAGTATAGTCATTGAATGAATCAAGGAAACAAGAATTATTAATTGCAAGAGCCAATCATTCTCTTTACTTTCCCATTTTTATTTAGAATTGCAAGTGAACCGTTTATGAAAGACCTAGGGACCTACGACCCAACTCGTTTGAAAATTCATAAGTAATTCAAAAATGCTTGGAAAAATACGAAACCACTTGGGTTAGATTCCTCATCAATTTCTCTTTGCCTGAAAAATGAGCTAAAAATATTCCCGTCCAAGAAAGTACATGAAAAAGGGGGACCAGCCCTTAGATGCTCCATTTCTGAGCCTCCTACCTTACCCCTATTTTCAAAATTCCAGCACCTTATCCGGTCTCAAGTCCAGCCCAAACCACGGTCATAGGAAAGACCTGGACTTCACTCTCTGCCCTTCTAGCATGAACAATGTGCTTTGAAGGGCCGCGGATCGCCATTTCCAACCCGCCTCACGATCAAGCCCATCTTGGGGAACTGCTCCTCTTCAATCTTCATGACTGGAATAGAATTTCTGTCGTAGTTTGCGCGGAATCCATTCTCGCAAGTAGATTTCTCACTATGTGTGCAGCGTCGAAGTTTTTCGGAATAGATAAGGATTCCTGCGTGCAAGTGATTTTGAGCTCAGTGGTGGAAGTCATTGGAGCTCATTGATTGTCGAATTGGAGTGGCACTGACTCCGCGCGCAATGCAAGGACTTCGCCTGGGAAGCAGTGCCGCTTGTTGCTCCACGAGCTTCTCGCAGTTTTACGGAGGCCAAGATGTCGTCGCGCGTCAAAATTCAGTGGTCGGACCTCTCCGGCGCGACTTCGGCTTGCAGTCTTCAGTTCGTGCTGCAGCATTCCTGGCAGATGGCGCTAATTGCAAGAATAAGAAGGGTCGTGGGTCGGGCTCCCTGATGGCCGCGGTTGCAGGCAGTGTGTTGCAACCGCAAACTGCCGCGGAAGAGGAAGATGAGGTTTGTTTTTTTGCCGAAATTCGAACGGTTAGTTTAGTAGTCTGCGGAATTACCAGCTGCTTTGTGTACTCAAAACATTCTTGCCTTACTTGCTACAGGAGTTTTTTTCCGGTCAATTTGGACTTATTCTGTTGTGTGTCGCTTAAACCCTAAACCCTAACCCTAAATCTTGAATCGATCAGATCTTGCAAATGAAAGAAGTTTATCCTGCCGTGCGAATTCATAATTTGTTCTTTAATTCCTTTTCGTGCAACTTTGTTTCGGGTTGGAAAGTGCACTCGATCCTCTTTATTCTTACGAGCTGGAATCCCAAATTTTAAAACTGAGAACACAATGTGTAAGTAGTGTGCATCAGTCAAGCATAGCGTGGCAAGTGTGCATGATATTTTAGAACGCCGTATAGAGAAGGTCATAATTAAGAAGTTTGAGGGTTTGGAATTGGTGTCTGGCCTAAAGCCAGCTTTTGCGTTCATGTAGTTGGAGGTGGTTGAACCGGATTTCTATAGAATGGGGTACATTCGGCATGTGCGCGCTTATGGCATTGAGTTCAGAGAGGGACCGGATGGAATCGGCGTTTATTCGGCGAGAGACCTTCCTTTCCTTCAGAAGCCAAGGGTATGTATGCTTTCTGGTCACTCTCAGACCTCTCTTTTTGGCTGTCATGGATCTGATTCTTGAAGCGTTTATTGAGTTCACTCAAATAGTAAATGGGACAGATGAAATAGTAAACTTGTAATCATACCTCCATTTGTAAAGATGTAACAATAACGAACTTGTTGCTATAGGAATGCTTGCAGTGATCACGAACGTTCTAGAGGAGGCATTAGCGGAGAACCCCAGGTGTTCTAGAAAACCTAGTCTCATTACAATTGGAAGGGTTTGCGTTAGATGGCGTTTCTTCTACTGTGGAGCTGTATATTCTTTGGTGCTTTGCAAAGTACAAGTTAAGTTTATGCACGGTAGTTTTTACTTACATGCAATTGTGAGGTGGAATTGTGAGGCTGCAACCATTCGTTGCTTTATGGAATGTGCATATGACTAGTCAAAGCACATTCTCATGCTGCTAATTTTTCTAGTTACTGATTCACTTTTTACACAGGTAATTATGGAAGTTCCCATGGAGCTTATGGTGACAGTGAGCACAAAGAAGCCGTGGATGTTCTTTCCTGACATTGTGCCCATGGGTCATCCGATTTTTGACATCATTAATTCCACCAACCCTGAGGTGCATGGCACAAGCACATTATGTACAGTAAAACTAAAATCGTCGTGCCTGCAAACCTACTATAATGAGCTCTTATGGGATGCGTACTTTCTGTTTTTAAAATCCTGAGTAAGATTGTCAAGTGTTACGCACGTGTAGTCTACAATTGTTTTCTTGAGGTGTTGGTCTTTTGCAAGGGCCTGGTTGTGAAATATAATGACTCCATCTCAATTTCTGTACTCATTACACGCAGACAGACTGGGACATACGCCTAGCTAGCCTGCTTCTGTTGGCTCTCGATACCAATGACAACTTTTGGCAATTGTATGGTGATTATCTTCCTGGCGTTGATGATAGCACGAGTTTGCTGTTGGCCTCTGAGGTAAGAATAAATTGTTTCGAAGGCACCTTCTATTTGTAGTGTCCAATTTTGGTCCCTTGGATGCTTACAGAGGTTTTCAATGTATATCATGATCTCGACATCTGTCAGTGTTTGTTAAGATATTAATGGAAATTTGTATCCAAAAGCCTATGCATTTTCATAGATCTTGGTTTGCTCGTCAGGTTGACATTGTTCTTTAAAGGGTACCGCATCCTTGTTAATGTCACAGGAAGAGTTATTGGAGCTTCAAGATGCAGAACTGGCTGAGCGAGTAAGAGATTTGCAACAGCGAGCAGACCGCACTTGGCAGAAGTATTGGGTATTCATCCTCTACCAGTATACTTGGGAAGTGTTCAAATTTATTAATATTTTAATCACAGGGTATTACCTTCGGTTTGGATCTAAATAGGAGGTGTCAGACCTTGCGACTCTTGCTCCACGAATTGCAGGTGTATTGCCAGATTGTGCTCAACGCAATTCTTCTTTCTCCAAAGTTCTAGCCCCATTGTAGAGTCTTGGAATGCGATACTGGAATCGCCTCCTTCTGCGGACAAGCTCTGACATCTCCTATTTTGATTCAAACTCATGATTTTCAGGGCAAACCGGGTGATTTGTCTGGAACTTGTTTCAAAGGGATCTTTCATGATTTCAGTGCTGTGATGTAGTGATGCTTGGAAAATTGAAGGCATTGTGTGCTGCAGCCAGCAGATTCTGTGTTGAAGTTGAGGAGGTTGGCGCGGGAGCCTGGGCGTTTTCGATGGGCTCTTGGAATGGCCTTGTCTCGTGGCTTTGCAATGTCTATGAACATAGGTTCTACTGTCCAAGACGCTAACATGCTTATTCCCTATGCTGGTTAGTCCTTCGACACCCGGAAATTTACCGTCATATTCTCGATCCTCTAAAGAATTTTAGCTTACCCCTAAGTGTCCAAGCTAAAATAGAAGTTCTTTTTGGAAACTAGTAGTCAATCAAGGAAACTTTGAAAGCATATTTTATCGTTGAAAAATGTAGGGCATGATTACTTCTTTCTATTGATACACTCGTTTAAATATTTTCTTACACTCCTTGAAGTTTTCTAAATGGTTTGTTTTACCTGGAAATATACAATTTTTCCGATTTGGGCACTTTTGGGTTAATAGAATGCCAAATCTCGGTTTCTGCCCAGTTTTGTTGCACGTTCCTACTCCTCTTCGTTCTTTTATTACTGGCCCAGTTACTTGTTATTGCTCAATTCAAGCCTTTTACGTTGGTTGGTGGGTTTACATGACGCTCCTCTCTGCTTTCTAGATTTGGGATATTCAGGTTGACTTCACTGTTTGCAGACATGTTCAACCACTCAGTGAAGCCAACTTCTTCTTGTCGATTCCGAAGGAAGGATCGCATGTTGGAAGTGATTATTAATTCTGGTCAGGAGATTAAGGAAGGACAAGAGGTATGCTTTGTTATCATGAGATGTTGCCCTTCACCTAATTGCTAGGTGGTTTTCAGCCGTGTACTAAATTCAAGAACTTAAGTTGATTTGTATGTGCCGAAAGGATAACTTGGGACAGTAAGCTTATTTATGTAACCTATATTGAGCCGTGATTTCCCTAACTGATGTTTGCTTGGAAAGAAGGTTTCCCAAGTTGATTTTTTGAAATTTATGTACCGGGAGTCACTGGTACTCATCAGTTTGTGTGGTTCTATGCAGATGACGTTTGACTATATGGAGCAGAGCTCTAATATGAAATTTATGGAACGTTATGGCTTCTCCACTCCCGCTGTAAGAACTGCATTTTGAATTTTCTTAACTTTCGATCTGCTGTTGTGCATCTTTGTATTAAGAGTGATGCCTTGAGCATTATCGGAGTGATGTATTGTTTGTAGCGACATGGATATGTACTTGTAAGAAAATTTTGGAAATGTACAGAGTAGCCTGTCAGATTGACCTCACATGTAATCCTTTGATAAACTGTTAGATTGTATTGTAGAATGCAAAGCGCCTCTGATGAGTCATATTTCGGGTCGTGTAGAATCCTTGGGACACTCTGAAATTTTCAGGTAACTCGAGAATACATCTGGATTCGTTCTTATCCGCCTTCCAAATTACGGGAATGGAAGACGAATACTTCTACAATGGTATGTATAGCAGACCTACCTGACCAACACGTTTGACAGTGTTGTTTGGGGATTCAATATGCACCGAAGTATGCCTTATGTGGATACTGTGTGCGAAAGTTACAAAGCTTTGAATTTTTTTTGATAGATGACCTAAAACCAGCAAAAAATTCTGATGTTACGGTACTGTACATTCTCTTAATCAATATGCAATTGTGCAAGATTTCCCGAACGTTGTAATTTGAAAACTGATGTTTGCTTGCAGGGACCTCTGAGGAAGAAGACTCGTTTCTGGATGGTGCAGTACTTGCAGCAGCTCGTACACTGCCTACTTGGGTAGATAAGGACTTGCCTTACATTCCTAGCACAGAAATGCGGTCTGCATGTGACATTCAACACGAGTGCCAGCAGATCCTTGATGGTTTCCCCACTACTTTAGAAGAAGACATCAGAATACTCGGTATGTCCCTGCTACACTGTTTCTTCTAATAGTGTATGATGCACGATTTTGCAGGTTTAATTTAATTCAAACACCATGTACTAGTGTTGATGAAAACCGTTTACTAAGCTTTTGACCTCGTGTTGGCCACCTGTTGATTGAGTGACTACTCACTCAAAGACTTTTTGATGGTGGTCCTAATTTTTTTTTCTATGCCTCGCTACTTTGTTTTACACTACATTATGGATGACTTTGAATACAATGATTGGTGTAACTGGTGGTCGCTATAGTTTATGGTGAATTCTAACTTTTTTGAACATGCTGTTTGCCTGCTCAAGAAGACTTTAATGGGGGTTCGTAAAGCATCTTTTATCGGTTCCTTTGATAAAGGCACACAGGGGACTATTCAACTGATCAGATGGTCACACTTACTAGTGCTTTGTATATACGCAGATAAGGAAGGAGAAGGAAGGAGCCCAAGGTGGAAGGCCGCTATCAAGTAAGCACTTTATCTCTCATTCTGATTATCCTTCTTGTAGGCTTGGTTAGCCCCGAAACACCCAAGGTAAAATATGGAAAGTCCACTTTGGAAGCTACCTTATGTTGGTTGGGGTCAGTTTCGTAATAATTAAGCAAAATTTGAAGCATGTCTAAAGTTTGTGAAATTTGTAGACCAATAGAGTTAATCGTAAAGCGGTTTGGGCTTGGTCCGGAGTTGCAAGCCAAGTTTAAGCTGTAGTCTCCAACACTTCATCTTGAGTTATAATCCCTAGTCCCACATGCCTCATTGTGAGTTCTCATTGGTGGAAGCAAAACCGGGGACAAAACTCAGAAGAGCTCCATTTTGGACCCCAAAGGAGTTTGATCATCAGTTCTCTGTTTTTTGCTATTCAAAGGGGAAGAGACCCCAGTTTCCTCCCACTTTATGATTAACTCTAGTAACTGAAAAACAAAGAATTTTTTTCTAAAGTTTTCAGTTGTTTGTGAAATCTGAAACAGAATTGTAAATTTTCCCAACAATTTGAAAATTAAATAATGACATTTGTACAGTTTAAATTTCAAAATTAACATCGACAAACAAGTGTTGAAATTGAAGTAGGGGAATTATGGTAGTCGACTATCGTAACTAGTCAACTATCGTAACTTTCATGACCTATTTCTATCATTTAAAAATTGTATAATTTCTTCAATCTTCCAGTACATTTTATTATATTCCTTGACACTGCCTAAATGATTTATTTCGAATCTTATAGATATAGAAGCAACCTGTGTGGGCGGTTAGGTGTTGATCTTTGAATTCATCTCTGTTCTGTCAGCAGATGCATCGTACTTAAATTTTTACTGATGACTTTCTTATTTTTGGTCTCAGGTACAGGATAGACCGAAAGTCTTTCATCATGAAAGTCATAAAATCCTTAGATATATACATGGACAGGATATTGTACTAGGGGCTTACTGTCTTGGGGCTTTACCACACTACAACTGAGGTAGGCAAAACATCACTTCTGCTGGGCATGTCAATATTCATTTAATGGTATGAAAAGTTCTTTTGTCCCATTTCATGGACTTCCAAGCATTAGTGTTTGGAGGAAGAATACAAGCTTTCTCAATTGCTATCCATACCTTAAGTTTGGGTTTTTGTTTTGTTTTGTTTGTTTGTTTGTTATGTTGAGATCTCTTGGACCATGACTCCCCTAGTTGCGTTCTTGGTAAAGCTCTTGACTAGGAGGGGTGCACGGGCTTCAAGGTGTGAAAGTTATTGAATTTCAAAGTTTTGATTGAATTTAAAAATTATAGAAAATTACTTTTACTTTTGTTTTGGTTGTGACAACGGCACAGGGCACACTATTGTAGTTCCAAATGAAAATATGGATTGAATTTTTTACTGGGTGATAGTCACTTGTTCTAATAGACTAATGACATGCCTCTATTATACTTTTCTTATTGCAATAACCTGGTTTGTTTGTAGGAAAGTCTTTTTGTTGTATGAATGCAATAAAGTTTGCTACATTAGATGCTTTGTCATAAGGTAGGAGACTCTATTTGTGGCACAAGTTAGAAGTTGTCCTATTTGTGCCACTATGTATTAGTGGTGTACATTTCAAACTTTCAAATGTCCTCTTGTAGTATATCGTAGCCATGAATAGGGTCTCCTACCTTATATCCACTCAAGTTGTATCCAACTAAGAAATTGAAAGAGAAATTAGTATAAGGGATTGTCTTGTGATACTTCAGGCCACTTCCAATTGATCACATAGAGTCAAGGATTAAAAGTTTCATTTCTTGTTGAGACATTTTCCTACATAGTCAATGCTTCACCAAATTTTAGAGCTAATTATAAATTCTAAAAGCTATGAAAGAAAGAAAGACCAAGAGGTATTAAATTTCGGTTAGGGTGAATTGACCCCCTTGCCTAGGCCCTCCAAGCCATTCTAGGGGTGCAAGTAAAAAAAAGCCCCCTGTTTTGTGCCTAACAAATTTACCTTGTACACCTCTTCTAGCTAATTTGGAACCTTTGATTGCAAATATGAATTCAAAATTTGCAAATTGAATCATGAGTGGAAAATTAAAAATTTCAGCTTTTTTCTGAGGGGCCGAGCAAGGAAGTTAGTTCACCCTAGCCTAAATTTTGAGGCATATCAAACAAAGAGAAGTAATACTCCATAGTAAAAAAAATTTAGAAATAATGAATTAAAATGACGATTAGAAGGCTCCAAAAGTTGTTTTAAATCAATCACAAATCTAACACTAATTTAATACTAAAATGTTTTTAGTCTACAAGATCCTCGCTTGATTTGAGGTACATTTGAGTTTTGAAGAGCAATCTAGAGCCAAAATAGTGTTGTTAAATGTTGATGAACATAAAACATTAAAGATATTTTGGAGCAAAATTTGTTTGGCGAGGGATAAAAGGATGACAAGGCAATTGCCTCTACCTCAAATTTTGATTCATTTTTCTTTCTTTCTCAACTTTCAAAATATATAGTTAGTTCTAAATTTGCAAAAGAATTGACTTAGTGGGAAAGGTCTAAGTAAGAAATGGACTTTTTCACCATATTTTTTATGTTCTTTTAATTACTATACGGTTCTTTTTGATATATTTGTCTAGATTTTTATTGGGTTTTATTGGGAGTCAATAGGGGATTTAAGATTCATTTTTCTTAGCATAATTTTTTGGTACACTACATGAATGAAATATGAATCTTTGAAATATTGAAAATAGGTGCACCTAAAATTGATTTTAGGCTCTTATAAATAGAAGTTGCAAATTTTAGACTTTAGAAGCCAATTTTAGAAACATATCACAATTAGGTGCAATTACATTATTTGAGTTGCACTGTCAACAATCATTTAGACCTTATTTATCTAATTGATTGTCTTCCCATAAAAAACTTGAGATTTACATTTAAGCCTGAAATTTAGAATAACAATACATAGTTGCTATAGATATGAATCATTTCACTTTTAGACCCCTGAGGTTAACCTTTAAAAGTCAAAGAAGTCCAATTTGCACTGTATAATGTGTTTTTTTTTAATATATTTGTCATACAAGGTGCATAAGTTGATGTATGCAAGAGTTATAAAAGTTTGTATTTATATTGAGCCGGACCCAATGACTATAGCGCCTCCAATTTAGATCATTATTGCACCTCTTATGTGTCAAAGAAGTTGCAAAATGGCCACATATTCTATATAAAAGGTGCCATATTTGAATATGGTAAGGCTTAGATATTAAAATGATCTCCTAATACAAGATATTAGTTGTTGAATTTTCAATTCAATGTTGTATGTCTTGTTATAATTTAGTACATACTTTGTACTCTAAGAATAAAATACAAAATTGTACTAACCCCTAAATGCCCAAGGCACCAATTTTTGGTGCTGACAGTACCAAATAAAACCTAAATAAGTTGCTATTTTCTGTTGTTTATATTTTTGAGGAAATTCTTTTTGAAGTCTAGTTTTAGCATCAAAAATGTGATTTTGAAAATGATTGATTACTATTCTTCTATTCAAGATTTTGTGCAAGGGTGTTCATTGCAATCTTGACTTTCCCTAGTGTTGAGGGCTCTTGGAAATGAGCTGCAAATATACTAGATCTTAGAGAAAAAATCGCATTAGAAATTCATTTAAAAAAAATGTAGAATAGATTTTGAGAAGCCATAAATTGATTGGAGTTATGCATGTTAGACCATTTAACCTCATATTTTTTTGGTGACCAAATTTTTAGATTTAACATGTGAAAAGAGGATTGAAAGACTTCAAATCACTTTTGCAGTTTCAACACCCTCACAATCAAACATTATAATCTCTCAATCCATAAGTGATATTTTGTGTTTTCCTATATGATCTCTAACATGTCTAGTTTGAATTTATATGGTTACAATTCAAAAAAATTGATACAAATTATCAAAATGTTGGCTTTTTGTTCAATTTAGAGCAAATTCATAGAAGCTCAAAAAAGGCCTTGGGCATTTAGGGGTTAACAGTCTGCACCAAACTTTTAAGGGTTAATAGATAATAACATGGAAAAATGAAGTTTTTTTTTTAAGCAAGTTTGAAAAAATTTCAAAAAAATAATTGATGTTTTTATTTTTCAATTTTAACCCTTGAATGCCGCGGCGGATGTTTTGTGTCCGATGGATGACAGGGAATCAAACTTCTACTGTACGTTTGCAATTTTGCAAAAGGATGATTTTGAGGGTCACCCCTTTGACGTTTAAGGATTAAAGGTCCTATGGATTGTGTAAAAAAATTAATTCAGATTAGAACTTGTGGTTCTAAATTAAGTCAAGAATCCTTAGTTGGCCATCATAGTCAATGGAAGGAGTTTTTTTGCACCTTAATAATAGAATAATTTTGTAATATTATGTTAAAAAAACTTTAATAAAAAATTCCATTATACCATGGAGGTGTTGTTACATTAGAATTTTATTGGTTGGATTACCTTAATCTCTCAATGCTTACTACCCATTTATCCAATTATGAGAGCTATCAAGTACTAATTGGTTTTTGAGAATATTTATCAAGATATCATAATTGTGTGCTATTTAAATGGTGTTTTTTGGAACCATGAGACTTTGATGATTTTTATTGGGGTCATATTTGATATCAAAATTTCCAATCTTGTAATTCAACTATTGTATACTTCACAATAGTAAAATATTCATTGATAAACTAAATTTTGAAATGTGAAATACCAAATAATTTTAAGGAATGTTTTTTTAAATCTACATTTATAATTATTTAAATATTGGATAATAAAAAAAATATTATATATTTGGTTCAAATTTATAAAAATTTAAATTTGAAGTGTAAGAAATCAATTTAGAACATTGATGAATTTGAAAATGATGGAGAAACTATATATATTAATACCCGATGATCCAACGTGTCTTAGATAAAATTTGGATGTATTGTAAAATATGTGTTTTAGAATCATTTTTGGAGTATTTTTAAGAATAAATTAATATATTAACATACATCATGAATAGAAATTATCTAATAATCTAGAAAAATACATTTAGATATTTTTCAAGTTAATTTTGAAGTATTTCACATCAACACAGCTCCTAAATTATCTTTTTTTTCACACTCAAATCCTTATATAATTGGCTAAATCTCAACTTACATTGATTAGTTAAAAAAACCATGAAATATTATTTTCGTCCTTTAAAATTAAAATTTTAAAGTTTTAATAATATTGTATAATTTGTTCTCACTTTTCTATTAAAATCTTTCAATTTCACTTTGCAATATATCTATGCTTAGATAATCCATTTTGCAGTACATATAATAACTTAATTTCTAATTAAATTTTATTGTTGCCTAGAAGTAAAGTCCAAAGATTGATAGGAATAACAAAATGGTTGTGCTGGTTGAAAAAGATTAATTCATATTGTTCAAAATGCACTTAATGATTCTAGGTCGATGCTTTGTATTGTGTTGAATTTAAATGTACTTCATATTCATTGCTTAATATAATCTAAAATGAAGATTATATTTTCATTTTTGCATCGAAAAGTATATAATTCAAGGTTTTTATTTTATCTAATTGTCATGCCAAACTACCAATAAGAGTTTAATTTATACAAAGTGAAGTGGGTTACCAACTATCTCAAAAATAAAAAATAATTAAAATAAATATATTACAAAATATAATGAATTAAAATTGCAAATGTTTATCTAAGTTGTGGGAATGTAATCATTGATAGAAGAATTTTTAATAGACTTTTTCTTAAAATATAATTGCAACGATATTGTGTTACACTTGTAATTCTTGATAATTTTGAAAAATTACACAATATGTGGTACGTTGATGATAAACAAAAGTGTATTGCAATAAGAAAATAATTCCTTCATTGTCTCTTATTTCATACTAAATATGCTAAAAAATTGACTTGTTGAATAATATGTTTGGAAATTATAGATCTTCAATACAACTGCAAGACAATTTTACATAATATGATGACAATTAGAAATTTAACTTTTACTAAAATGGCTAATTAATATCAGATATAATATTTAATAGAATTTTTATTACTATTGTGTAATACTTTACAAGTTTTAAAAAGGACTTTGAATATCAAATAAAACACTATTTTAGAACTATTACCTTTTTAAAATTTTTAAGGTAGATTAGAAATGTTGCAATTGCATTTTTGTCTTGAAATCTTCACTTTTATTGCTTAGGTGAATTTTCCATTGTATTTCTATCATTATTACAAATATTATACAAATGCTAAGCCTTTCTTATAGTGAAATTAAACTATAAGTTTTGTATGATATACTTTAGTATTAAATGATTCAAATAAAAAGTACAATTTAATTCTATCAAATTATAGATCTACTAGAAACTACATCTTAAAATAGAATCCATAATTAGATGGATTAAAAAATGTCATTAGTAAATAAATAATTAAAAATAGTTGTATTTATTTATATATAAGTTTTTTCATGTTGGAAGTTTCATAAAAATGACTAAGTGTAAAATAAAATCTACTACTTACTTGTACGAAGATTTGATTTAAATTCATCTTAAAGAACAATTGTTTTTTTCACAATCAATAAGTAAATCAAGTATAAGAGCAGCACTTTCTTGGACGTTTGTTGGAGGAATGTTGTAATCTTCTAGTTCAGCTACTTTGTTATTATGTTCACCACCAATTCTTTGAATGCCACCTTTGAGTAAGCTTGCAAGTCTTGGAGCAACTCCCACATCAACAATCTCACGCCAACATTGTGGATAGCAAGATACAATATTACCTAAAGCAGCCATAGCTGCTAAAGACCTTCCAGCAAGTGATCCTACTTCAACTAAATGTTTATCTAAAGTTGTGGTATTCCTCTTGGAACCATTGCATTCTGAATCAAGTTTGAAATTACTATTAGAAGTGCTTGTTATACCTATTGGAAAATTTATTCCATTCCTCACGGATTTATAAGTTGAAGGTAGTAGATCTTGTGATTTTAAATTTCTCATTTTATCACAATCTGGAATAATAGGATCTAATAACTTCACAAGGTGACCAATTGCGCCAACTTCAACAGCAACTTTAGCATTTGTTTTACAATGTAAAATGATAGTAGCTAATGAAGCTGCCGCAGCTTCTTGAACAAGGGCTACACATCTTAAATCATCTTCATTTATTGATTGTATTAATGATTTTTTACAATAGTTTCCACCTCCAACTAAAATGTCCACCAAACTTTGTACTGCTCCTTCCTCGGCCATGCGTAACTTAGTTTCCTCACTATTAAGCCCTAAAACTCCTAGTAATTGAGCCATTGCCGCAAGCCCTATTATTTCATGAACAATATTCCAATTTTAAATATAGATTTGTTGTATAAATTTTATTTTCAAAAAACAAAATTATGATGTTGTTTTGATGTTTTGTAAACTTGAAAATTTGTATTTTACCGGTGAATGAAAATTGGAATGCTCCGCCTTCACTTCGAAGAACTTGAACAAGGGAAAAAATGCCACCAACTCGAACAATTTCATCTCGAGCTTTATTGCTCCCTGAAAGTGTGAGTAAAGCTGCAGCCGCCATCTACATCACATATAATCAAACAAAACATATTTCAAATTCAAATGAAGCAACGTTGAAAAATTTAATGATAAGATCTTTTTGCATGCTAATATGTATCAAACTATTTTTAAGAAGACATTCGATTCAAAAATAACATCATACATAAAATGTTGTTTTCTATGACTTGTTAATAATTGATTCTAAAATTTATATAGTGAACCATTATATTTTAACTTAAAATATTTCACCTCACTCCAATTTGCGCTTAATTTTCCTTTGCATTCCACAATAGCAGTCAACATCTTTACCAAAAGAGAAATGCCACCACTTTCTACAATTTTTTCCATAGTCTCAATGTTCTTGTCTGCAAGCATAATTAGACCCATTATAGCAAATTCTTGTGTTGCATGAAGATAAGATGGTACACTACATTCAATTCCTCTACATTTTGACATTGATTGCATATTTTTCCATGATTCTTGAATTGTACTAGTATATGTGTTGGAAAGACATCCCTGTTGAATAAATTTTGTATTAATATATGAAATTATTATTATTATAAATTAATTAAATTAATATTTTGACCAAGACTTGTTTTTTCTTAAAAATGGTTGAACTCACTTTTAACACTCTAACCAAGATTGGTGCCGCACCAGCAATGGTTAGAAGTTGTTTTTCAAAATCTCCAGATAGTGCAATATAAACTATAATGGCTGTTATGTGCTCGCGAAGTAGAATAGCAGGCATCAATTCTTCTAAGAAGTTGTTTCTTGAATTTGGACTATGGACTAGAGATTCCTTCCAATGGCTAGTGTCATGATCATTTGAAGTAAGAAGTTGCAATAATAATGAGATATGTTCATTAGAAAGGACATTCAATTTTTTTTTGCATGCTCCAATAGTTGCTAATGAAGCTGCAGCAGATACTTTTATAGCCATAGTTGGTCCTTCTTCAAGAATTCTATTGCCAAAAAAGAATCTAAGTGAGTTTGAATATTGTGATAATGTTTTTGGAATAAATATAATTTATTTTAAATTATTATATTTATATTTAAAATATTTTTCAATACAATTAAAAGATATTGAAAATGCAACGAAAAATATAAAACATAAGTTGTACATCATGAGTTGTTGAATTATGGGTCCTTCATCTATTATATATATACTCAATTTGTCACTTGCCATTGCACATGCAAATGCCGCTGTTACACTTTCTCGTGCAAAAATAGGACATTTTGTCAACATTGCCAAAAGAGCTTGTACACCACTCAATCGAGCACAATCATTTAATTGAGAGGTTTTTGAAAAATCTTCTTGAGACAATTCACTTCTAGGCTCAAATGCCTTCAACACATGCATTCCTGACTTTTGTCTAAATCCCATCAATACTTCAAGAGCTGCTGCCTTTGCAGATCTAGAACTACTTTTAGAGAGATATAAAAGAACTGTAACCATTTCAATAGCAATTGTTCCATCAACTGTGATTTGAGTTGATTCTTGTTCCCTACAAGTCAAATATTCTCTTTCATGTTTTTGCTCTTTAGATTCAAAGTAGGTATTCAAAGCATGTAGTCCTCCAACACTTGCTTCTATTTCATTCAAATCATCACTTTCTAACATTTGAATAAGAATAGGTAATGCATCACGTAGTCCCATTCCTGTATTTTGTCTATCTTGCATGTTTCCTATACTAAGCACTGCAACAATTGCACCTGCTTGTATTCGAGCTTTTAGATTTTCTATGCTTGATGCATCTTCAAGGAGCGTTGTAGACCATTGAGCCATATTTACCATAGATTTAATTCCTCCAGCTTTAAGCACATGACTTCTATTTATATGATGGTATGATATAAGTTTTGCAATTGTAGCAGCAGCAGACTCTCTTATTATAGGATATGGTGAAGAATCCACCATTGCAAGAAGTAGAGGAATTGCACCTATATAGAAATTCATTGTTTTAAGCAATTAATTCAAAAAATTAACAAAAAAATCTTTAAATTTCTTTTTTATTCTACTTGTAATGCTATTTCTAAAACTAAAAATATGGTTATAGACAAAATTATATATCTATTTTTTTTAAATTTATAGCTAAAAAAAATCATACCAGCATCAGATATAGCTGTTTTAACTTTAAAGCCTCCTTGAGATGCAAGCAGCATCAACGCTAATGCAGCAAATTCTTGTGCGCTTGGATTTGATGAAGAAAGTGCATTAACCAAGGCCACAATTCCTCCAGCAACAAGTTGCTTATCTACCACTAAACATTGCCTAGTTTGTTGATCTCTCATTGCATTTGTTGCTCCATATCCTTCAATAGATGGACAAAAACTATTTTCTTGGTGCAAAATCTCATTTTTTTTATTTCTCAATAATTGATCTATATTTTTTTTGTTTACATCAAGGTACCTCAATTTCATAGAATCAACCGCAGGTTGGTTAAATTTTTGAACATGAAATTCACTTAATAGATTGTTTTTCTTAAATAATACATTTGAACTTTGATCATTGGTATCAGAGACGGTCATTTTTATTCTTTTATTAATTGGTAAATTTGAATGCAAAGGATTTTTAACATTTTCAATAATTGCATCAACTTGCATTGACGGTTGACCTACTAATGGAGGAGCAACAGATGAAGTTAGTCCTGAAGTAGATATATTTTGAATTTTAGGCAAAACCAAATCATTTTCTAAGAAATTTTTTTTCCACATATTTGAGTCTTTAGAGGTTTGCAAGTTTTCTCCAATACACATATTTGAATTTTGCAATTCATCCCTTGTAGTTGTAAATGCTAAATCAACCAATGTTTCTTTTTTTTGTGTAAATGTTCCACTTTTGTGGTCCATTGACTTACATATGTCATCAATATCCATATTGTCTATATGTGTATTTATATTGCTTAAAGCTTGCTTGGATCCTTCAACAATATGAATACAATTGTTATTACTATCCAATTTATCTTGAGATTGAATTATTGTTGAAGGTGTATATGTTTTTAAATTTTTTATAGCTGCATTTGCAGCTTTTTTTTCACTCAAGGTTCCATTTTCTAGTATTTGCATAAAATATTCAAGTCCTCTTTCTTGCAAAATCTTTGTTTTATTCCAATCATGCAATGCCAAGTTTTCAAGAGCTTCAGCAGCTGTTTCCTTTGCTTTTGATGAACCATCCTTGAGTAGTTTCAACAATGGAACAATGGCTCCGCCTTCTTGTCCCAATATAAGTCTATTTTCACTAGCGTTTTGTCCTGTTGCTAATTTTGCAATTACATTTGCAGCAACAATTCTAGAATATTGTATTAAATTAAAAATCTTTATTTTAAAAATAATACTTAAATAAAATTTTAAATATAAATATGTATATTAAATCAAGTAAATATATATGATATATTGTAATAGATGCCAATAAAAATCTACTGTAGTTTATAAGCAATGTCCAACATAGGAATATTTTGAAATAAATATTTTTTAAATCATACATGATTTTTTCTAAGCCTTTTTACAATGACAATCAAATGGTTAAAATATTTATTAAAAAAGATCAATTCAAATTGAAGTATATCACAACAATAAAATCACAAAAAAATGATAATTAAACTATTATTAATACCTTCCAAAACTTGTTCCTTCATCAACCATTTGAATTAAAATTGGAATTGCTTGTACAGTAATAATTTTTTGTTTATTTTTTTCACTTTTAGAAAGGCACGAAAGAGCTCCAACACCAGCATCTCGTGCTAGAATAAAAAATGGAGCCATTTCTTGACTATTATAGTTAAAAGTAATTATAGGATTGCAATTGCTATCATTAAATCTACAATGCAAATTATGTAAAAATTTGATTTATTATCATCAAATCTTTTTTTTAAGTGACTCCATCATTTGTTTCAATTAATTCAAATAATTGTATCAACTAAAAATTTTATTTTTATAATAATTATTCAAATATACTTTGATTATGTGTTGGATTTTTGAAATGATGCATTTTATCAATAATTTTTGTACAACTAAAACCTATAAGAGTATAAGTATAAGTTAAATTATTAAAACTTTATATATATTAAATAAATAATATTCTTTTATAGATTATTTGAATTGAATTTAGTTGATTGTTATATTTAAAGAATTAAATGTCTTACTGAATAAGTTCACAAAGCAATGGAATGGCTCCGGCAGCTCCAATAGCATCTTTATTATAATCATTATTGACTGATAAACTAGCAAGAGCAAGTGCAGCTTCTGCTCTAACAGTAATTGTTGCCTTTGCTCGCAATTCCGTAGGCCAATGTGCTTCTTCTGCTGTATATTTGAGAAGATTGACTAAAGGACCTATACCTCCAAGTTCAATAAATATTGATTGAAAAATGCGATGTGATGTTGCTAGAGATCTAATACTAATAGCAGCTTCCATCTTACAACGACTACCTCCCATTTGTAACGCATAAATTAATTCTTGAACATCTTGTGGTGTATGCTTTTCTTTGTCATTGCTTTCAAATAATTCACTTAAATTTGATATATTGAAAGGCAATTTTGTTGCATCATTTTCAATTAATGATTGTAAAGCATTTGAACTTGAATAAAATTCATTAACTGGAACATTATAATAAGGTGGTACAATGGAATTCATTTGATTATTGTCTCTACAATGATTCTTTTGTAAAGCATTCAAAGATGTATTTATATAATGTGAATGTTTGGAATAATCTCTAGATACATTTTCTTCTTTTCTATCACTATAACTTTTGTTAAGACCATTGCTACACATTTCAAACACTTGATTTTTATTTACAAGAAACCCTTCATTGATTTTATTATTGATTCCTTCTAAAGGTAAAGAATGAAGTTGTTGAAGAACATTGAATGATTGTGTAAATTGATTAAGGGAATGCCCATATGTTCTTGAATCTCCTTCTAAAATTGTCATTTCTAAAATCACATTATTTACAAATGTATGTGTATGTATTCACCTTATCCCTCCTTAATTAAAATTGATTGTAACTTTAACCTTTAATAATAATCATATAGTGATTTGATTAGTAGCCATAAACCTACAATAAAAATACTTAAATACATTTAGAATATGATCATTTGTATTTTATTACGCATTTTTTAAGATATTATAATTTTTGTTGAAAATTTTGAATTTATTCAAGTTAGCTATAAAAAATAATATGCATTGTATCAATATTAGTATAAATAAAGATGATTTGATTCATATATAAGCTTAATTTTCAAATCAAATGATCAAATGAATTTCATATTGTTCTAGAAACTCATAAGTTTTAGACACATTTAATGTTTTCAATATTTAGTAATTTGAAGCTTTTATTTACATTATCATTTCAAATTCTATTGTAAATAAATGATGTATCAAAAGTCTAAATAAGAGATAGAATCAAAATTCTAACATTTTAGATATCTCCTACTTTAGCCACCGAGTATTCATTCATAGAATTTCATAATGTTGTTTTAGATAAATTCTCCTTTTTCAATTTGTAAAAAAATTGAAGATAATAAAAAAAATGAATGCTAGTTGTCAAAAGCTTCACCATCTTGGAATTGTAGTCCTAAAATAATTTTAATTCATATTTAAAAATAACTATTTAATTCAAAACTTTCATTTAAACAATATACAAAAACTATTTTTGATTATGCATGTTGTCAAGAAAAGACCCAAATTTTTTGCAAAATAATTTTCAAAGATAAATCTAAAAAGGAATGCCAATAATATATAGTTTCCACAGTTAAATTTACCTTCTAATTTATAAAATTATAATTTCTATATCTCAATTTCAATAGACTTCATCAGAATTATAAAATTACATGTTTTGGAAGGGTAGGAAGGATAGATTCAAATCTTATATTGATAGTACAATCTTCCCATTATTGATAATTCATTTTAGGGTTTATTTTTTGGTTGTGCTCTATATCACATTGCAATTTTGAGAACTTTAAATCACCTTATACAACAGAGCCTTTCAAATGTCTCTACATCATATGACTTGGATCGACATGAATGAAAATTCAATTTATTAGTACTTCAATTTTGAATGCAATTTCAAGTTGAAATCATGAAGCATACCAATTTTTTTTGTTGGAATAATTGTGTGCAAACTTTTTGAATGAGCTTAAAGTTATTGGTTAAGTTTATAAAAATTATAGATAAATTGGACAAGCATGATGTTTAAAATAAATTTTTGTATGCTTACTGTTGACTTGTTGATTGGAGATAGGATTCTTGTTTGTTGCTACAACCTCTTATAGCTTTTCATTTTTTTGTAAAGGAGGCATAATTACACTTTGTTGAATTTGTTTGAAATTATAACTTACATTGTATAAACAAGAGAGTTTTATAAGGAAGTCTCAATGTTGCATCACTTTTTTGGAATCAATGTCTCTACAACCACTTAGAAGATGTAGTTGTTCCAATTTGCATTGGTGTTATTACATTGTTGTCGTTTGGAAGGCCTATTTCTAAGCTTTTTAATTGAATTTTTTATTTTGTTGTATCTCTTCGTGTCTCAAAAGTCATTTCTATATTATACAATTGGCAAGATGCTTATAAGATTTTTAAAATATTAGTAATACTAGTACCAATTAATTGTAGATGAACATGTATTCGTAGGTGTGGGAATATCGTATTGCATGTGAATTTTTTTTCTGAAAGCCAATCATATTTGAACTTGCAAACAATGGATGTGGTAGTTTATACACAAAAATTCTCATTGTCTACACCTTGCATCTAACATCAACTTCTGGATGTTGCAATTAAAATTTTGTCAAGAAGATGCCACTATAATAACATTGATATGATATAATTTTGGTTGGTAAATGATAATAAGATGTTGGATAGGTTGTTTTTGACCATATTAGAACCAATATCTTTGAGTGTAAGCAACCCTACAAGAGCATTTAGATTGAAAATGATTCTAGCCACTTTAAATGATGTCTTTTTTGAAGATTCAATTCCATGGGTGTCTTGTCTAATTAGTATCACCCACATATTGTTAGTTCTTATAAAGTGGAGAGAATTGAAAGTGCAATGGATAAGCCTCAATTTTGCATCTATAACACTTGATGGTGTTTATGGAGGTTTGCTAATCATTCAATTGTTGACCATTCTACAAGCATCATAGAAGAACATTTAAAATTACTTCAACATGTCTGAACTGGTACAAAGTTGCACCCACACTAATTATTTTGTATACTTTTGAATGGCTTAGGATTATTAAAAACGAATAACTATTGATGTGTTTGCAGGAGAATCCAGTGCAAAAGGCTTCTTTTCAAGTTCCAGAAGGGGAGCACAAATCTTTACAAGGCATTGAGTCATGGTCATTTGATATTTTCCAAGTGGAAGATGATCAACTACCTCAGGCCTTTCCCAATCTCTAAAACTCTATCAACAAATTCTCCATAATTAGGTCAAAATTTTAGTTTAATTATTTAAATTTCATTACATTTGTTTTTCAAAATTGCAATCCATTAATCCATATTAAATGTTTTGTATGTTGACAAAAATTGCCTTGCAGATGGTTGAAAAGATCTTCCGAAGCCTATATATCTTTGAAAACTTTCCAATTGATATGAATAAATTTCGAGCATTTATTCGTGCAGTGAGCAATTTCTAGCTCTCTTATTCGTAGTTGTTGTAGTTCAAGTGTCTAAATTAAAGACCTATTTTCAATGTACATTTCAATAGAATACTTTACCTAAGAAAAATAAACAACTCATTTGAAAACATTATGCAGATGGTAGCTCGGTACCAACCAAATCCATACCATTGCTTTCGGCATGCTTGCGATGTACTTCATGCTGTGTATGTTAGAGTCCAACTCAAAATATTTGATTAAATTTTGCACTTACTTTTACAAACTAGTAAATCAAGTCACTAGTAGAAATCTATGCTTAAAAAAAATATTTTAAATGATGGTTTTATATTAAATCTGCATTATTTTAACCCCTAAAGGACTGAGGCCTTTTTTCTGCCAAAAAACACTCAAAACTGCCATTTCTATAGCAAAGAGTTAAAAAAAAAATTTATTGTTTTTTTTTCACATCTAACCATAGGATCTTATACCTAACTAGTATGAAAAAGTGTGGAAAAAATTTCAGAATTTTTAACCGCACAGATTGCAAGATATTTGCATTTAAAGTGAAAAAAACAAGTTTTTCAGCACATTGCGGGACTAGATTTTTTGACTTTGAACATTTTTAACTTAAAATTTTTGCACTACGGAGTTTTGATCTTTAAATCTTTATAGTGGAGAATTGAGTTGAGAGTCTAGGAGAAAAAAAGAATTCAAAAAATCTTAAATATCATTCTTAAAAAAATTGTTAAGTAGAAGTAGGTACAAGATAGAAGGAAAATCTAAAATATTCATATATTTTAGATGGAATTAAAATGCACTAATCCCAATGGTGAGATTGATCTAGCAAGTAAATTAAACCATGCAAAAAAAAATTTGAAAAAATTGAAAAATTGCATTCAAAAATGAATCCTACAAGCTATTTTTTTCATGAAGATACTCTAATTGTCTGAAAAACAAGAATGTCTATAACTTTCTCATAACAAATTCAAATGAAATGAATCAAAGCTTTCTAGATAGACAAAAATATAATCTATGAGAAAAAAAATTTGAAAACAAAAAAGTTCAAATTTTTGCAATTTTTTTTTGGTTGCCCGGGTTGCCCCCCATCCCCTCTTTTGAGCTTATGTGGTCATAACTTTTGTTCCCGAGCACCGATTGTGAAAAAAATTATATTTAGACGAAGCTAATCAACTTTTCTACCTCCAAAAAAAGTTTCAAAAATCAGGAGAAAATTTCTGCCCATAGTTACCTGCCCGAAAACGCATTTGTCCCTCAAAGGGACAATGGTCCTTTAGGGGTTAAAGCAATTGTATTAGTTTTATTGTTATTTTAAACGTAGTTGTAATAGTTTCAACCCAAATTTAATATAAAACCATCATCTAAAATGGTTTTTTCATTGTAGATTTCTATTAGTGAGTGGATTAGATACAAGGTATTTTAGAAATAAAATGCCACCAAAATTATTATTTTTAGCACTAATCTTAACCCCTAAAGGTCCAGCATGCGTTTTTTGGCCGTATAGAAATTTTGGGCAGGTTTGTGTGACTAAAGATTTTCATATTTTAAGCTGAAATTTTAATAGAAGGTGGGCATGAAGAATATCTTTCATATGCACTAAATTTCAGGACATTTGGAAACAAGAGTCAAAAGTTATGGCCAAATATGTTATTTTTTTTTGTAACTGGGCAGTCTGGGCAGCAAGAAAAATTTGGCAAAAATTTGATTTTTTTTTTTAATATTTTTTTTCTTGTAGATTATATTTTTGTCTATCTAGAAAGCTTTGATTCATTTCATTTGGATTTGTTATGAGAAAGTTATGGACATTCTTGTTTATCGGATAGTTAGAGCATCTTCTTGAAAAAAATAACTTGTAGGAATGATTTCTATATGCTATTTTTTCAATTTAAAAAAATAAAATTCTCATGGTTTAGTTTACTTGCTAGAACAATCTCACCATTGGGATTAGTGTATTTTAATTCCATCTAAAATATATTAATGTTTTAGATTTTCCTTCTACCTCGTACCTACTTCTACTAAATAAATTTTTTAGGAATGATAATTAAGTTTTTTTGAATACTTTTTTTTCCCTAGACTCTCAACTCAATTCTCCACTATAAAGATTTGAAGCACAAAACTCTGTAGTGCAAAAATTTTAAGTGAAAAATGTTTAAAGTCAAAAAATCTAGTCCCGCAATGTGCTGAAATACTTGTTTTTTCCACTTTAAATGCAGATATCTTGCAATCTGAGCGGTCAAAAATTCTGAAATTTTTTCCACACATTTTCATACTAGTTAGGTTTAAGATCCTACGGTTAGATGTTCAAAAAAAACATTTTTTAATTTTTTTTACTCCTTGCTATAGAAATGGCAGTTTTGATGGGTTTTTGGCAGAAAAAATGCCTTGGGCCTTTAGGGGTTAATTATTTGTGAAGATCCACAAGATAATATCTTTTTATCAAACAATGCATCTCTTATTCAACATTTTACTTTCAAAATGTGTAGGTACTTGATGTTGACCCTCACGGAGGGTGCTCAAAGGTTGAACCAGTTGGAAATATTTGCTATAACGCTGGCAGCTGTGTGCCATGATGTTGATCACCCGGGTCTCACAAATGCTTTCCTTGTTGCCGCTAGTGACCCCATTGCATTGAGATACAATGATAAGGCTGTCTTGGAAAGTCATCACGCTGCCACTACATTCCTTACAATGCGGGTACACCACTCTAGAAATTATCTGTTCAATAAAAATGTATAACTTGTGAATACAACTTTGAAATAAAATATTCTTACTAGACTGCATACACGTGATGTAGGGACATGACAATGTAAATATTATGTGTGCATTGGATGAACCTCATCAAAGGCATTTGAGGAGGCTTGTTCTTTCGTGCATTCTTGCAACAGATATGGGTTTGCATGCGGAGATTATCAATCACTTTTCAGCAAGGTTAAATGATCCACGACCCTTCCAACTATCTGGTCCATACACTCCTCCTGGACCAACACTCCCTGAAACTTCCGAATCAAATGATGAAGGTACAATGTTGTCATGAGATTTTCAAGCTTGAATCATTACACTACAATCTCAAGTATTGAAATATTAATAATCATTCAAGTACAAACTTGAGATCACTATAGTAGAAATCCACATTAAAAATAACAATATAGATGATGGTTTTGTGATAAATTTGCGTTATTTAAAACACAACTGTGTTAATTTATGTTATTTTAAACCCAAAATCATCATTTGGAATGATTGTTTTAGTGTAGATTTCTACTAGTGGATATTTTGTATCATATGATATTTGTATTACATCACTCAATACAAAAATTTGTCAATGGTAATAATGAGAGTATATTCAATCTATATTTAGATTTCAAAATCCAAAGGAGCAAGGAGGCTTCTACAAGTTCAAGTCCTGGATCTTCCAATGATTCGAATAGTAGTCAACCACCACTACAAAGCAAGTCCCCATTACCAAAGTATATGTTGCCACCCTTAAGCAGTAGTAATGACGTCGTATTGTATTTGCAAATGATTATCAAATGTGCAGACCTTAGCAATGTTGTAAAACCATTTTTTTTATCAAAGCGATGGTCTGCATTACTTTTGTTGGAGTGGTTTAGACAAGGAGATATTGAAAGAGAACTTGGTATGCGTGTCTCCAAATTTATGGATCGGGATGAACCTACAACCCTTATGTATGTCTTCTTTACTCTATAATTTTTTGATTATGTAGTTTAAGATATTTTGATTGGTTGTAACACATTACATGTTTTCCTTATATAAAGTAGAGCCACCCATTACCAACTAGGACCCCATCAAAAATCTGGAGGGTACCTCAAAGGTTGGAATTGATTTATGACCATCAATTCTTGGTTTCTGACCATGATTTCTTGGAGTGTCATCATGACACATTACCTTCACAAAGTAGTCTCTAAATGAGTGGTTATTAAACATTCTAGACATTGGTAATGGGTTTGGACCAATTGTTGGCTTTCCAAATCTATAGCAATTTTGATTTTAAGAATAATATTATTGAAAAATTTGCAATCCCTATGATTTCTATCTTTCTACACTGAAAAATTTGCATTGCTTTATATTGCTCAAAATCATGAGTAGAATTGCTTAAGTGATCGATTATAGGTGGCTCCACTTTAGTGATAAATTATTTTCAATCTTTTAAATGTTAATTGCATTTGGTCTTATTTCACGACATCATATCTTACTTTTAACTATTGATTGTGTGTAGGGATATGACATGTGGATGCATTGACTTTGTGGCCAAACCTATGTTTGAAGCAACTGCTATTTTGCTTCCACACTTGCATGATGAAGCTCTTGCTAATCTCACACTAAATCGAAGTCTTTGGAATAGTTTTAGCACTGGAGGGCGACGAGTCTCTGAGGTAGAACATATATATACTCTTTTTTCATAAATATAAATTTAATGAAAAAACTAGGCCAATGTTATTTGAATGTATCATTTTTAGAAATCAAACAATTTATGGCTATTGACTTAAAAAAATCTTTGAGTAGATATTGCAACAATTAACAAACTTTTTCTAATTAATGAATCAAATATGCTTTAACGCCAATATGAAGGCAATTGATATGTCTTTAACCCCTAATTGCTTAAACGAACATTTTTGGGTCGTTGCCCAACTTTAGGTAGATTTTTTTAGTGGAATTTTTTTTTTCAAATTAAAAAAAAGAAAAGAAAAAAAGATTGAATTGTCTTTCAATATTTATATTCAAAACTAAGATCACTACGGTCAAACAAAAATCCAAAGATAAATAGCACAAAGATTTCAGTATCTACCTAGTGTTGAAAAACTTACTATTTGAAGAAAGTATTGGTGTTCTCATTACTAGATCTTATGCATTTTTTTACAAATCAATAGAAACCACAATTTTGACCAATAAAAGAAATTCAAATGCTAAAGATAGAAATTGTATTTTTGATAAATTTTTGAAGTTATATCTTCAAAATTCTTTTGAAGAGAATCTAAAAATAATTTTATAATTTTTACTGTACTAATATTTTCTACTTTTTGTACTTCACATTATCTTCTTTGACGCAAACTTCAATAAAGTTATAGAACTTATATTTTATAACACATTTGTGTTTTATCCAAACCCCTTGGGCTTTTAGAGGTTAAATAAAAAACTCTAGTACATACATTTTTATTGTGTGAGAAAAAAAAGTAATTGAATCAATTATGTATTTTTCACATAGGTAGCAAGGAATATTCTTGGACCATTTTTGCCCCCACCAGTGACTATTGATAGGATTGCAGAGAAATTTGGTGAAACCACAGTCAAATTGGATGGAAGAGATTTTTCCTCTCCCAGCTCTTTGCATTATGATATATATTTACCAGGAGAAAAAGCTTCACTTTCATCCGCTCCATTGCAATTACTTCCAACAATGTCTACTCTTGAACAACCTAGTCCTACAATTACAGCATTGCCAATGGATGAGCATCATTCTTCGCTTCTAGCTCTTGATATTGGTAGCGACAAAAGTTTATCATTGAATAAAGCTTCACTTGCACACGATCGTGAACCTTCTATTTTAGGTGGTGCAACTCCATTGAGTTTATTACGTGTCAATAAGATCACATCAGTTGATAGCTCTAGTGATAGTAATAACATTGCAATTCAAAGTTATGGCACAATTAGAAGGAATACTTTAGAAGATAGACCTGCAAAATTAGAGCCATCTTTTGTACCGCTTAGGGGAATAGAAGCAAATAATGGTGGAAAAATTAGTCTAGATATACATGCCCTAGCAACAATTCAAGATTCTTTATGGGATCATCGTAAATTTTGGGACAATATAAGACAACATCCGACTGGAAAAAAAATTTCAGCAATGATAGAATCAAGGTTATGGATCTCTATCAACATTTTGGCTACATTTGTGGCAATGTTTGCAGATGATTTTGCAAAAGCAATCTTGCCGAAAGCAGTAAGCAGCTTATGAAACTCATAGTTAAGTTCACTATAAGAAACCCGTGTTTTTTTGGACATATTTTTATTAACATTCACTTGTTTTCATGTTAACAATAACGTCAAATGTAACATGGATTGCAGGCAGATATTTATGTGGGTCATATTCTAAGTGTATGCTTGGTCATTTTCATCATTGAGCTTATATTGCTATTGATTCTTTCGCAAGGATACTTTCTTGGCTTCATTTTTTGGTATGTAAGAGTGTTGTTTAAATTGTTATCTAAAGACATGATTTAAAAAAAATTATGCATTAGTTTGAAGCATTTTATGCAAATTATTTTGAATTCAATACATGAGTGTATTTTTCTATTCAAGTAATCTATCTTTTCATTCAAATTATTATAATTTTCTTCATTTTAGGCTTGATTTGATTGGGAGCATTTCACTTTTGACACTCATTACAAGCGTGTATACTCAAAATCTTGTAATAGCAAGGACTGGAAGAGCTGTCAAAACAATTACCCGACTGAGCAAGTCTATGCAAGCTACAACTTTAGTGAACATGTTTCCCATTGCATATTTTTTAAAGGTGGTCATTAAAATTAAAAATATTGTATCTTATAATATAATCTCATTTAAGTTAGATTAGAGTCTTTACATTGTTGCTTTAAAATGGTTATGTAACTATTTGATTCTTTTTTTAATGCTTGTAGCCAATTCATTGTTTTTTACCTCATTTTGTTGAGCTCTAATGCATTCAGGTTTTTTGTCATAGAAATGAAGTAGTTGATGATGATGAAGATGAATATTTCCATGTAGCATCATCAACAAAACCAAGTCAAGTTTGGACTGAACTTTCTGAACTTACAGTTCAAAAGTTGATAATTGGTCTATTAGTAATGATAATATTGAACCCCTTTCTCAGATTCGATACCAAAGACTTGGGGCCTGTGATGTCTCTAAATACTCTTGATGAATTCCGTGGTTGTACATCACAATTTAATGCAAGTGTTGACAAGGTTCAAAGCTTTAATATGTTGCATGGCTATAATCTTGTATATTTGGGTATCAAAGGCATGTGTTGTCGAACTTCTTGTGGACTTGATAGCACAACCAATTATATACAAATTATTCCACTCAAGGTTGTGGATGGTAAAAGAGCGGCAATATTAGAATTCCGTGGAATAGAACTTATGTACGAGATGAGTGATAGCAAGCGAATTGAGGCCTTATATTCCATCCGCAGCTTTTCACGAACAAAACATGCCTTAAATGTTAGTTACATCTACATGTATTGGTAATTATATAGACAATTGTTACAATATAATTACAACATCTTGCTAAGTTTATTGACATTCTTGAAGATCTAAGCTTAAATACTATATTGTATCTTTGATGTAACATTTGCAAAACACTATATATTCAGTGGAATGTGCTCTAATATTTTCCATTTTATGCTATATAAATTGTGCTCATAGTTGGTATTATCCATGTTGTGTTAGGATTGAACACAGATGGCGCTAACAATAATCTTGTTATTTATTCTTGGAGCTTGGTCATTTGTTTTGAGTAATGACTCTAATCGATTATTGATACAAGTAATGTAATTGTTTTTTGAGGGTATTCTTGTAATATTGAATTATATTTGATGTTGATGATAAAATTACAAAATTACAAAAAAATTCTTGCCTTAGTATTGTCAATATATATCTATAGTTAATAATCATACTTTATCCATATTAACAATGTGAATTTCTAAGAATGTTGGTTTAAGAGTGTATAGTTTAATACCTTGTGATGACAGCCTATTGAGCGTATGGTAGAAATTGTAAAGGAACTTTCAGATGACCCAGTTTCTTTTGCTGCAAAAGCCAACTTAAAACAACCATCAATAACTACTTTTGGACAGGTTTGGTTGCATTGCATAGTTTTTTATACTCTATGGTTTTGATTTGGACAAATTTCTAGGGTAATTGCATTAAAGTAACATTGGAAGTATCATGAATTTTCTAATAACAACTAAAAATAATAAAAAATTTGTAATTTAATTTGTGGAACATTTAAAGTAATACATTTGCAAAAATTCAAGCCTAAAATAAATTCTTCAGAAGTTATCCACAAAAATAGATTAGTAGAAGATTTCAAGAAAATATGTAATTTAATGTTTTATTCTTAGAAATTAGTTAAAACATGTAAAAAATTAATTAAAACAAGAATTCTTAACAACTTACTAAGAATGAGATTCTACCAAAGAAAGGATGGAAGAATATTTCAAATGTCTAAAAATTCACACTTTTGAAATTTTTTGTTGCATCCATGTATTGAACGTATAATTTTTTATTTTTTATTATTCCTAGCATGACAGGTATATTCTTATATTCATGATAGAAAGATATTTTTTAAAGCTAGCCTCTAAATTCTTAATTTTGGATATTTCAAAGTCTTCAAAACTATAAGAATGAAAGAGGGTCATTGCAAGAAACATTGGTACTGGGTATTTGTCACAAACGAAGTGTCGAATCTTTCTTTTGCAATAACTTCTTAAGCTTGACTCGCATGAATTTGAGATTTTTATTGGAGATGTATATCTTGAGTGTATTTATATCTCATATTTTTCAAAAATTTTAAAAAATCATAATTTTATTTAAAAATCAATTAAATTAATATGTCACGTTTTGCTATTTAGGGGTTTTGAGTACTATGGAGTCTCCAAATTTAATGATTTAGAGCTGAAATTTCTACGGTCTATTTGCGTAGTAGGAACTCATGTTTCTACCAAGGGGTACTAAAAAATAATTTATTTTATGTCCTCCATGTCCTTGCAAAGAGGGCTCCCTTGCGCGCGCAATTCTGAACAATGAAGATGGTTTCAAGATAATTTTTTTGTTCAAATCTCTTCATCATGAAGTCTTCCCAAATGTTCTATTTTTATTTTCTTTGAAAATGTTTTTTCCTATTTTTTACAAATTAAAACGTCAAAGTATGTATTTTCTTCAAAATTTCACCTTTTTTCTTTTGTCAATAACTTTTGACTCAGATTTTTTTTAGGTCTGAAATTTTTGTGATATGCTATTTATAGTATTATACTAATTATCCTTATCCTTATTTTATTTTTAAAAATTCATATGCAAAAGCTCATGAGTACTGGAGTACTAGCCGAAAACAACCAAAGTGGAACAAAAACTGACACTCTTTCTTGCAACGACCCAAGATGATTTTTTTTTCTTTTTGAAATACAAATGATTTTCAAAATTCAAAAGTAACAAAATCTAATTAAAATGAAAATATTCACCTTTCGCAAAAATTACTCCATTGGCTTAACAGTTCAAAAGTTATGATACAAAAGTGAGCTTAAGACTTATGAAATGTTCAATGTGTGGCTTTAAAATAATGCGTGTTTTTGCATGTACTTGCCATGCAATAATAGTGACATTCATAATTAAATTATTTTTAGGGTTTTTACAAGAAACACAAGCCAATCATAACCAAAAAAAAAAAAAAAAAAATAATACATATATATATATATAATAAAATATTTGGAAAAAATAAAAACAAAATAAAAACTATAAAATTTCTATAAATAATTTGTTTCCAAAAATTCAAGAATGATTTTTTTCTTCAAAAGTAATCTTGAAAAATAGATTAGTGAATTTTTTTTAAAAGAATGAGTATTTTGATGTTTGTATTATTAGAAAATGATGAAAAGATTGATAAAGATTTGGAATTTTTGGATCTCTTAGGTCAATTATTTCTTTTTTGTCATTTCTTAAGAGGAAAATTGTATGGTTGTTGAGCTATTACAAAAAAAAACATTTTAAGTACATGTACTAAAGAAAGACATCAAATTGGAGTAAACTTTAAGAAAATATACATGATGTGTTGAATATTCTATGTACTTTAATTATGAATCTTTAGTCTCTTGGAGATATAATACAAAGGTTACAACAAAAAACAAAACCCTTACAATTTACAAAGATGGGGTAGAGATGGGGGTAAAAAATGAAACAATGATTCTTGCATCTACTCTCTAACTATTCAATATAGGGATTATTTGTCATCATTGCCATGAATGAAAGAAATGATTGTATGAAGATATTATTTTCGCATATAGAGTGATTTAAATTTTTTTAAATTTTTTATTTCAGGTGATGGAAACACGATTAATAGAGACGGCCCTTGTAAAAATAGCAAGTCTATCAAAGGTGGCTCTTGGAGATGCGGGCATGGATATTTTATCTGTAAATCTTAAAGGAGGAAGTGAATTCAATCGTAAAATATTATTGTATTATTTTAGTATAAAATCTCTAAATTTAAATTGTTGGAGTTTGTCAATTCCTAGTCGTGGAGTATAGAGATTTTTAAAAATTCTATAGATAGATAGATTACATCAATTTAACAAGATGATTTTGGTTGACTGGTTAGCCATGGATTTTTAGGATTGATCTTGTTCAAATATTGATTTTTGAATCTAAAAAATTGTAATTGCATTTTGAATCATGAAAAGATTCTATTTCTACATAAATAAGATTTTTATTAGATAGATTTATATAATTTCTAATTTTTTATTTGTATTTTAGCTATGATCCCAGGAAAAAAAATTCGAGCTTGCTTTGGATTTTGTGATATACGAAACTTTACAGATGCTACTGAATGTCTTCAAGAAGATGTTATGATGTTTGTCAACAAAATTGCTGATGTAGTCCACAATAAGGTAGTCTTTCATCAAGGATTTCCAAACAAGAATATAGGAGATGCATTTTTACTTGTATGGAAGAAAAGTGCAGCTGATAACACTCAGAAGGTATTTTATTTCAAACCTTTTTTCAAAGTTGTTTGTAGATTTCCAAATTCTTTTCAAACTTTTGAACCACCAGTAGATGGATGACACTTGTAGATAGATAGTCATTTGTGCATAAAATTTTGTTGTCTTATTTTCAATACAAGTGTACTAATTCATTAAATGGAATTGAAATTTTCATATTTACACGTCATCTAAGTATTTGTAATGTCAAATTTGGCAGACACGAGGCACAAACTCATTTGCTGATCGTGCACTTCAATCTTTTTTGGATATTATTCAATGCATAGAGACATCCCAAACTTTAGCTGAATATGCAATGCACTCAGCTATTCAAAAACGAATGCCAGGTATGTTTGTATTAGAGTATCTCTTTGAACTTGTATACAATTATTTTCATCAAATCATAAATTTCATCTAAATGGGATGGAAGTTTTGAATGTCATATGGACACCTTGTACATATTTGTTTGAAGTCTTTACAAGGTACGCTTTCCAACATTAAATTTTTTTTGCTATTTAGGTTACAAAATACACATGGGATTTGGTCTCCATGTTGGTTGGGCCATTGAAGGTGCAATTGGCTCTGCTCACAAGGTTGATCCTTCATATTTATCACCACATGTTAATGTATCATCACGACTTGAAGCAGCAACAAAACAATATGGTGTGATGATGTTAATATCTGAAACAGTCATAGCTGAGTTGACTAAAAGTAGTTTGCGTCATTGTTGTCGCAAACTTGACCGCATTACTGTAAAAGGGAGTGCTGAGCCTATTATCATTTATACATTTGACATGCCATTTTTTCAACAAGATCTTAAAGGAAATCCTTCCGATTATCGAGCTCTTTTTGAAAATGCAGTTGATAATTACATTGAGGGAAATTGGTCATCAGCTTTGGAGAAACTTGAAGAATGTTTGCAACTATGGCCAACTGACAAGCCTGGACATGTTCTTCTCAATTTCATGGCCTCTCATAATTACAGGATACCAGCTAGTTGGAAGGGTTATCGAGAACTCACTGAGAAGTAACAGTTTATTGCAAATTTGTGTATTAATTAATGGAATTGGTTAAGAAGGATCAGTTTATGTATTGAATGACTTCCTAAATTATAAGAGGTGTTTCAATGCTTGTTAAAGAAGTATAAGTATGAAGTGAAGCTTAATCTTGGTTACATTCTTTTACAAGCTGAATTTTGCGAAGAGGAGAATTTAAAGAAAAAAAAGTTCATAAATAGAGTTGAGGATCATATTGATGTTTTTTTGCAAGTTGGAGTATATTTAAGAATGACGTTGAAATTCACTAAATTTGTGATTTATTACAAACATGGCATGATTACTAGTTACAATATAGGAACAAGCATCTCATTGAATAGAGTGTTGTAAATGATATCTAATGTACCGATTAATTAGATTCTATAGTAATTCAAAGACCTTGATTTTTATGTGGTTTGTCCTTCTATTTTTTTCAATTCAATTTGGACAAGAATTCATGTATATGTGCATACATGATAAAACATATTCCACTTGCAATTGGGACATATGAAGACAAAAAGCTTTGCATTGAAGCTAATATATGTGTAAATGATTATACATGTGTACGATTCAATACGACCTCAAAAAAATTATGTTGAACTTTACAAAGAATTTTTTTTTGTCTACATGCAATCAAGTTCTATAGCATGGAACAAAAAAAATGGTTTTAGGAACATGGGAGAACTCATTGTATCAAGTTAAATGGAAAATGGTATATAATTTTTTGGAACAGTGTTGTCTCTATAAAAGAGCGCCTTCATTTCCTTGTTAAATACAATTGAAAATAAATTATAATGCAAATTATTGAAAAATAACTTTCTTATCTATGTAGCCATAATGATTAGCAAAATTGAACTTCAAGTCTTTCCAATGTCTAAGAAAGTTTAATTTTGTTTATAATATTTATGTTCTTGTGAAAGGCACAATTGGGATTTCAAATGGTGCAAGTTTGATGGCATTTCAATATTTGAAGCTAAAGGGTCTTTTTCTATGAATTTTGAACAATAAAAGGTTTTGAATGTAGTTTGAACATAGGACTAGATAGGAATGCTTTTACTTCTAGTGAATAAAGCTAAGTTTCAATGTGATTTTAAGTAAATGCATTAATTCATGAACATTGCAAACTACTAAATTCTAAACACATCACATGTGTCATTAAAGTTGGAAAACTTTAGCCATTTTGCAGTGAATCCTTCCTTTTAGTGACCTTAATTGCTTGTAAATGGACTCTTTTGAGAAAGAAAATTAGATTTATTATAATTGTCAAAGTTCCAATGTATTAAATAATTTAGTGTTATAATGTCTTTAATTTCTATGAGGCAATTGAAGAAGAACACCTTAAGTTGCATGTTATTGTTGCTTCATGGATCACCAAAAGACAAACATCTACTGTATTTGTAGCATGTGGTTCCTCTATTTTTTGTCTTGTAACATTCATAATTTTTTGAAATTTCCTAGATTAACAAACTTGTGAAGAAACCAAATTCTATTAGATAATAATGAGAGATTATGTATCCATTACATGAAGCAAAACCTGATGTGATTTATAATTTATCCTCATTCATTATAGGAATAACTCTTAGAGCAATTATTTGTTTGTGTATACAAAAAATATTGACGCAAATAACACGGCAATATTTTCTATTGAAATTGGAGGTCATCACTCTACATAATTAAAAAATAACATGTCTTTCTTTAATTTTTCCTATTTTCTTTTGAAGTTTAATAATCTAGCTTTATCATCTATAGTAACTTATCCTTTTAGTACGTATATCACATTATTTTACATCAATGAAAATATAAAATATTAGTATATTGTTCTAATTTTCACAAAAATAATTTTTTTTGTGACAATAATTCGGACCCTCGACAATGTGATAAATCAATGTATTTTAGTGTTTTTTTCCTTTCCTTTACTCTAGAGCTAGATTTTTTTAGGTACAATTGGTCTGAAACATGTAAGAACAAGATCAATGTCTTGACTAGTTCCAAAGCCTTGTGACAATTGTGCTTAAAAATCCCTTATCTTGAAAGATGAAAATAGAATTAAAAAGGTTTCATAATATGAGTAGCTTGATCCATTTGATGAAACTTTTAACTTAAAAGATGCACCTTTTGGCCTTATATTCCAAGTATTGTCCTGTACTTTCTATACTTGATATATGGCTAACTTTGAAGTTAATTTTCTTTCAAATCACAACTAATTTTTTCTTTGAACTTCTACAGTAATGTATTATATATTGCATGCTACAACTTTTGTATATCTACTTTTGGACTTTGCTTATTGATATTTATAATATGCTTGTTTGAATGAATTTTAAAAAAAAAATTATACTTAGTTTTGTTTGTCACTATATAATAAAGTATTTGGGAGAAATAAAACTTTGATTCAACATTACTTTATTGTATGTAAGTAGCTTCTTCATTTTTTGGAATCTTTTTCAAATTGCCAATAAAATCCAAAATCATTTCTTACAATTCAATTATAATAATTATTCTAAATGGCTTCAGTTTCCAATTGTAGTTCCTTTTACCTTACCTTTTGCTCACTATGGTGGTCATTTTATTTATGCATAATGACCTTCTTGAGTTGAAAAATGAAAACCGCTTGAAACTTGAAATTTGAATCAAAGTTTTAAGTTTTTTTTAATAATCATAAAATAAATAGAAGCAATTACTAAAGTAGGTATCTAAGCCTTGGGTGAATATGAAAAATGCAAATAAATCCCTAAATGTTGAGATAAATGTTGCGGTGTCCTCTGCCTAATGGTAATTACAAAGACTTTTAGAGGAGCAATAGTATTGTACGTTGGAATTAGATTCAATAGGCCCCATACAAAATCATTTTTTTTGGGTTGAAATTTTATTCAATAATTTTATTTAGAATTTTTGGAAGTTTAGTTTACAGGGTTCAAAATATTTTGTGACCTTTAGCACATTTCAAAATATTGCATGACATGTAATAATACTCATAGCTTTATTAATACTTGTGATTATACTAGTATTCACAACTTCAACTTTTTCTTTTCTTTTTAGAATTCAAATTATTTTTATTAATTTTTTCTACACTATTCAATTATGCCATGTTATAATTTTTGGAAATTTCATTACATGATATATTTAATTATATTCAAAATTATTTTTTAACCAATTTGAGTGATCCTAGCATAGGGTAACCATGAAGTGACCTGAATATCATACATTGGAGTCAAATTCATTAGGCCCCATACAAAATCATTTCTTTTTCAATTTATTTTTTATTCATTAACTCAATTTAGAATTTTTGGAAGTTCATTTTATAGGGTTGAAAATATTTCGTGGCCTATAGCATAGTTTAAAGTATCCTGTGACCTTTAGTGGTACTACTCTGTCCCAAAATAATTCCGTGGTTTGAAAACATGGGTTAAAATAAGCTCACTTTGGAATTGCACTAGAAAAAACAAATATGCAAATAACAATTTCTTACAATACAATACTATAATGGTACACATACTGCAAGTATACAATATTGCAACACATACTATAAGCACATGGAACCAATTTTTTTTTGGCAAAATTTGAGGCTTATTTATAATCAGTGTTTGCTAACCCCAGAATTATTTTGGGACAGAGTAGTACTCACAATTTTACCGATACTCAAGACTTTGACTTCCTGAATTTTTTGAGGGTCAAGATTATTTTCATTAATATTTTTTCTACCCTATTCAGTGATGTCATGCTATAATTTCTGAAAATTTCGTTAATATTTTTTCTACCCTATTCAATGATGCCATGCTATAATTTCTGAAAATTTCATTAATATTTTTTCTACCCTATTCAGTGATGCCATGCTATAATTTCTGAAAATTTCATTACATGCCATATTTAATTATAATTATAATTATCTTTTAACTAATTTGACCCTAGCGTAGGGTAGTCAAACAAATAGGGTCTACTATTAACCATTGAATTGGAGTGGACTCTCCCTTAGCGTTTCACAATTCCCAAGTGTTGCGTTTCGCGCAGTCCCGTCTCCTTGTCGTTGCAGCTTCGCAGACAGGATCGCGACTGCGAGTTACTCCATCGCCCCTCAAAATCCGGACTCCAATCCCCAAAGAATTCCATCTCCGTTCCGATCTGCAGCTCGTTCACCGTCCCGACGTCGCTCGATCGCCTCGCATGTTTTTTTCGGCGATCGTTTTGGTGGAGTATTGAGTCAGCGCGGGGGAATTAGGGTTGCGTCGCCATGGGGTGGAATCGCGTGAGCTCCGTCGCGACCACGGCGCTGGCGCGATCGGCCTTGCGGCTTCAGGCGCGATCCAGCGGTTCGTTAGTAGGAACTGTGCGAAGAGCGGGCTATTACACTCGGAGTGGCGATGCTGCGATTGCCTCTCCCAAGTCGGATTTGAGCTCCACTTTGACGGGATGGACTCGCGCCTTGCACTCGTCCACGGAGCGGTTGCAGCAATCTGCGGTCGCGAAGCCGCAGAGTGTGCCGTTGTCGAAGTTGACTGACAATTTCCTGGACGGGACGTCCAGTGTGTACTTGGAGGAGCTGCAACGGGCGTGGGAGGTGGATCCCAAGAGCGTGGATGCGTCGTGGGATGCGTTTTTCCAGAACTTCACGGGGCAGGCGGCCACGAATGTTGGACTGTCGGGGCAAACCATTCAGGAAAGCATGCGGCTGCTGCTTCTCGTGAGGGCGTACCAGGTGAACGGCCATATGAAGGCCAAGCTCGATCCCTTGAACCTGGACGACCGCGAGATTCCGCGCGAGCTGGATCCGGCGCTTTACGGATTCTCCGACGCGGACCTTGATCGGGAGTTTTTCCTTGGGGTGTGGCGGATGTCCGGGTTTCTTTCGGAGAATCGGCCGGTGCAGACTTTGCGAAGCATTCTAGCGAGGCATGTTGTGCTCCATTTTCTTCTTCTTGAAAGATACTTCCTGGAGGATTGCATTTGTTCTCAATTACGGTTGTGTTTTTGGCTTGGTTTGTCGAATCCTGAACTTGAGTTAATGTTTATTGGATTTGGTGACCCAGATGAGCCATTGTTTCGTCTGAATTACAATTAACCCTTAAACATCAGAGCCTTTCTCGAAATGTGGATTGGTTCGGATTGCAGCCTTGCAATATTCAAAAAAGAGATGAATCAAAGAAAGGTTAAGGTAACTATTACTAATTCAATTTGAGAATGTACACAATATTAACATCAAAACTCGTGTCTGTTATAGGTCATCTACCAAAATAAACTTGGAACCCTTATAACTTTTGCATAAATGTTGGTTGAAGAATTATTTAGTGATTCAAAATATCTTATGATAGCTTGAATTGTGAAACTTGAAACTTTGTTTCGTAATTTCTTCAATTTAGTTTTCTTTATGATATTTCAAAATTTTAAAGGTATCAACATATATATGCAAATGTCAGAATGAAATATACTGTATTAGTTATGAAATTCTACTAGTCATTTATGCCGCTCTTTTATGCTACTATTCTTTCATGATGTTGAATTTTCAAGATCAGGCGTTGCGTCTGGATAGTTTGATCGAATTTGAGGAGGCTTTCTTTTCAAGTATAAATTACTGGATTTCATCTTTTAAGAGATATTTGCAATTGATGAATGATTGTGGAAGTTTTGAGAGGGAGTAATTTGGGCTTAGGGTTTAATCGGACACGGAGGCCAGGGGAGCAATTATTTCGGCCGAATTTCGTTTAAGGTTCTTGGCTATTTCGTCATAAAATGTTGAAGCTCTGACTTCGCAATTGCAAATGGTTTTACAGGCTTGAACAAGCTTATTGTGGCACTATTGGATATGAATACATGCACATTCCTCAGCGGGAGAGGTGCAACTGGTTGCGTGATCAAATTGAGACTCAATTTCCTGGGAAGTATGGACCTAGTCGGAAGACCGTCATCCTCGATCGGCTAATGTGGGGTACTGATTTTGAAAACTTTTTGTCACAGAAGTGGACTGCAGCCAAGAGGTTTGGTTTGGAAGGTTGTGAGACATTGATTCCAGGTATGTTCATATCCATCGTTTTTCAGTAAGGTTATAGATCTCCCAATTGTCGAAAGTGCCTGAAAGTGGTCATGTATGTGTATTTTATTATGGTGAGAAGTGGAGTAGTGTCTAGACGGCTGTCATTTTTATTGGATGCAGCGTCAATGCAGAGTCGTTGTGTAGACATTGCAGATTGACGTAGTTTCTTTGGCAGGTATGAAGGAGCTAATTGACAGGGCTGCTGATAGGGGTGTTGAGAGTATTGTTATTGGTATGCCCCATAGAGGACGTCTTAATGTTCTAGGCAATGTTGTTCGCAAACCTTTAAGGCAAATTTTCAGTGAGTTCAGTGGAGGCATTAAACCATCAGAAGATGCTGGTGGTTACACTGGAAGCGGAGATGTGAAGTACCATCTTGGTACATCATACGATCGACCGACGCGAACCGGCAAGAGAGTACATCTTTCGCTTGTTGCCAACCCCAGTCATTTGGAAGCTGTTGACCCTGTTGTTATTGGGAAGACCCGTGCCAAGCAGTATTATGCTAATGATAAGGATCGAAGCAAGAACATGGCCATTCTGCTACACGGAGACGGTAGTTTTTCCGGTCAAGGTGTGGTTTATGAAACTCTTCATTTGAGTGATCTGCCCAACTACACTGTTGGAGGCACCATTCACATCGTGGTCAACAACCAGGTGCCTGACATATACTACTTATTTTGAGGCTGGGCAAGTACAATAGCACCTAGGATATGCCGCTCTGCGAGAGTGTACACTAGAATTGACTTTAGGCACAATTGTTTTGACTTGTCTTATACATTGCCACTCCTATGTAAGGACTTTTACATGTAATGTTTTTCTTTTTAATTTTCTTTTGATAGGTGCATTCCACCCTTTCGGTATGACAGTTGATTTTAAAGTCTGTAGGCATCACAGTCAGCATCTAGCAGGTATTAATATCGTTGTCAATGGTGGCGTATCTTTCTAATTGTGGGACTCTATTTTGACATGGGTTTATGGTGACGAACTTTGTGATGCTGAATGCTGGTTTTTTAAACCGCAGGTTGCATTCACAACTGATCCTAAAGCAAGCAGGTCTTCGCCTTACTGTACTGACGTGGCCAAGGCTCTCAATGCTCCGATATTCCATGTCAATGGTGACGATGTGGAGGCAGTTGTACATGCTTGTGAACTTGCGGCTGAATGGCGTCATAAGTTCAAGGCGGACGTCGTCGTTGACATTGTGTGTTACCGTAGATTTGGACACAACGAAATAGACGAACCCTCTTTCACGCAGCCCAACATGTATAAGGTGTCATCTTGTTCAAACTCTTTTCGCTTGTATCTAAATGGCCCACTGGCATGTTTATGTTTGTAGGTAACATGACTACATTTTTACTAGTAGAAGATGACGATTTGATGTTTGTACGTTCTCGGCATGTCATCCTTGCAGGTCATCAGGGCCCACCCACCAGCACTTGACATCTACATGGCAAGATTGATCGAGGAGAAACATCTCTCGCAAGAAGAGATCTCAAATCTTCAGGACAATGTTTTTAGGATACTCAATGAAGAGTTCAACAATAGCAAGGACTATGTGCCAAGCACTCGGGATTGGTTGGCTGCTTACTGGGCAGGTTTCAAGGGGCCCGAGCAGCTCTCCAGGGTCCGGAACACTGGGTATGCTATATTCTGATTCTGAGATCTTGAGATTTTGTTGATGATTATGATTGAGAGTTTCTCCCCGAGGATATCTTTTGTGGAACTCGTGACCCGGGACGTCAGTGCAGCACCCTGTTTGTGAGGGGGCCAATGCTTTCACCAATGAATGTTTCTCCATGCTTACAAGGAACCTTATGGTCAATGTGGGATGTCAGTGTGAAGCCAGAAATTCTGAAGAACGTTGGGCAAGCTATTACAACTCTACCTGAGGGTTTTACTCCTCACAAGGGAATCCAAAGGGTGTATGATGCAAGGAGGAAAATGATTGAGAAAGGAGAAGGTGTGGATTGGGCCACTGCAGAGGCTCTTGCTTTTGCCACACTACTAGTTGAAGGTACAGTATAACATACATTCATGTTTTTCAGTGTATTTTCTCAAAGCACTCTTTCAATCTCAAAATTGCTGCATATTTACCATGGAAAAGCTAATTTCGTCTTTTCGCACAGTAGGTTTTGCGGAAAATCGGTTCAAATACTCCACTACTTCATTATAGGTCTCACTATTTACTCTATCGATCAACTTTACACATATAATATGTGGAAGGGGAGATCATTGTAGTTTCCCCCGTGAGATGCATTGGATTGATGCCATGAAATACTTTTAAGATGTGACAATTGATATCTCAGTGGAGATTATTATTGAGGTTCTGCCTTGCCTGAAAGGAGAATAGCATGAATAATGAACACCAGTTAGATACTGGATCTTGCACATTATGTTCATCGAGATGGACTGTCTGCAATATACTCACGTGTGTTGAGTTTTGTTCAGGTAACCATGTACGACTTAGCGGGCAAGATGTGGAGAGGGGTACTTTCAGCCATCGTCATTCTGTATTGCACGATCAGAATACTGGAGCGAAGTACTGTCCACTTGACCATGTTATCATGAATCAGGAGGAGGAAATGTTTACTGTTAGTAACAGGTGAGAAGCTATTGAAATTTGACGTGAAGTGCTATATTAGTATATGACTATTTTGCTCATCACATGCTATGGCAAGATAATGAGGGATTTATTGTGTTGTGTCTTCCATTTTTTAATTTTATTTGTGATTATATCTTCACGTCTTCGTTGAATTTGGCGACCTTCAGTGACTCGTCCTCTTGGGGATAAATTATGAAAATCGCACATTCGACATTGAAGTTTGCAGTGCAGCAAATCGAGAAACATCAGCTTGAGGTCTACCTGTATTGAAGTGTGTTTAGGGAATTTACTTGCCTTTTTTTCTGGACACTGTCTTGTGACATAGTTTATTTGTGATGCAGTTCGTTATCAGAGTTTGCAGTGCTCGGGTTCGAGTTGGGCTATTCAATGGAGAACCCCAACTCTCTTATCTGTTGGGAAGCTCAATTTGGTGACTTTGCCAATGGTGCCCAAGTTATTTTTGATCAATTTTTGAGCAGCGGAGAATCAAAATGGTTGCGACAGGCTGGTCTTGTAGTCATGCTCCCTCATGGGTATGATGGACAAGGACCTGAGCACTCAAGTGCTCGTCTTGAAAGATACCTCCAGGTACATTGTGATCCACTGTGGAGCATATAAACTCAGGGTCCATGATAAGCTGCTAGTGGAAATTCAAGATCTTGGCTTGTTGTTGTTAATCTAGAACTTTGAGAACGTTGACCTGGGAGGCTGGAACCCTCTCATGGAAACAGGCTCTTTTTCTGACATGTTTAGCAAAGATGAATGTCAGGTGTTTTTACTCTTAGTACGTCCTTGCTATTTCTCTACTAATGTACAATCTCTTTTAGAGCCTGCCAGCCTGGTAGCTCTACCAGGAGTTGGAACATGTATGATTAATCGAAAAGCCAGCGCGGGAATGTATTCGCGTTGGCCATCTATATAGCATTCTATTCCGAGAGTTTTTTTTTCCAGCCTTCTAAACAATGTGGAACTTACACCGTTTTACTTGACTAGATGAGTGATGACTATCCATATGCCATTCCTGAAATGGACGTAAGCTTGAGACGACAAATCCAGGAAGTGAATTGGCAGGTTGTCAATGTCACCACTCCTGCCAACTACTTTCATGTTCTACGTCGACAGGTATGTCTACTATTATCTTCAGTAGTTTAAATGTCCTTCAGTTAGGCAGTGATGAAATTGGGGTCCAAAGCAATCTTATAAACTTTCAAATCAATTTTTCCTACTATTGCAGCTGTTTGAGCCCTGTCAGTCGTTTTGTGCGATCCGGTGAAGCTAGGAGAAACGAACGTTAGTACTCGCATATTAGGTTTGAAATTCATAACTGTGAAGGCAAATATCGAACGTTGTCCTTTGTCTAAAGAGGATAGTGGAAGTGTTTGGCTTTCAACCGGTTTTTTATTAGCTTTCTTCACTTGGCATTCTCTGGAGAACTTGTACTACTGCAGCAGAGTAGTTTCCACGTGTGCAGTGCTCACCTTTTGAATGACTGCAGATCCACAGAGACTTCCGCAAGCCTCTTGTCGTCATGTCTCCAAAGAACCTTCTGAGACACAAGTCCTGTGTGTCCAACCTCTCCGAGTTTGACGATGTTCAAGGGCACCCAGGTTTTGATAAGCAAGGTACTCGGTTCAAGCGTCTAATCAAGGACAAGAATGATCATGGTGCAGTTGAAGAGGGTATTCGTCGGCTTGTACTTTGCTCGGGCAAGGTGAGTTACAACAATCTTTTCAGAAGTATGAAAGAAGTCATAATGCTGACATGTAGATGCTAGCGTTTTTTAGTAGAATTTCTTGGTTTCTTGCAATAGTACATGCACTTCGTCAAATATTCCATAGAGGGGTAAGAATCTACTTTTGTAGTACTTTTTTCTGGCCGTGTGTGTGGTTGTTATTATTACATTTATCACCTAATGACCTACTTGGATCTCAGGTTTACTACGAGCTTGATGAGGAGCGCAATAGAGTAGGTGCCAATGATGTTGCTATCTGCCGACTGGAGCAGCTCTGCCCGGTGCCCTATGACCTCATTTTTAGGGAACTTAAGAGATATCCCAGTATGTCTCGTCTTTCTCCTGCCTTCTTTTCAGCGACTTTTCTAATTGACCTAGTAGCTTATCAGTGGAGTGCTCATCAAGCTCCCTCAAAGCGTATGTTGACTTCATGACTGATCAATTCTCTTTCTGTCCTTGGAAGCTGATTTGGGAAGGAATATTTCTAACTGGTATTTATTACTGGACTTGTAGATGCGGAGATCACATGGGTGCAAGAAGAACCAATGAACATGGGTGCGTTCTCCTACTTCGCACCTCGGCTTGCCACTGCTCTCAGAGAACTGGGTCGTGGAACGTTCGAGGATATCAAATACATCGGTCGGGCTTCTGCAGCTTCAACTGCCACAGGTTTCGGCAGTGTTCATAAACAAGAGCAGACTGAGCTCGTCCAAAAAGCCATGCAGAAAGCTCCGATTAAATTCCCTTGATTAAAGCTCCTAGTCTAGTCCTATGCAGCCTGAGTTGCTCAAGTCCTGCTCTTGATGCTGGGACATCTATTATTGATGTACTCTGTTCACAGTCGAAATGCATCTGAAATACTTGTTAGAGGCATCTGATTTGTTGACTGAGTGCTTATGTCATGGATGTAGGGTAACACTAATTGTGTGGTAGTCCGCTTTGTCTGGGTTGTTTCCTCTTTCCAATTAGATGTCGGGAATCGCTGTTATACATTCTGGCTAGAGTATACAGATTGCTTTCTGGTCGCTATGATTTTTGGAAGCGAGGATTTGCATGCCTGGCTAGTGCAACTGAGATTGGTCAACTAAATAATATGCTGGTACGTGCTACATCTATTCTTGAGACTTAAGGTCTCCCCATCGGAAGGGTTCTGTGGTAAGGTGGAAGCACCCAAAGCCGTCAATAATAAGCAATTCAGAATAGTTGGAGGCAACTTTTCCTAAAATCGATATTTTGTAGTATTAGCGAGTGAAAATGACGAATATTAAAAAAAAAAGATAGATTTTTCGGATGTGGTATGTAATTTCTATGATTTTTCAAAGAGATGGCTCCCTAGAACAGTGAAACTGTCACATAGGTGGATCCAAAACTGAAATCTGCAAAAATCACTACTGTAGTTAGCAAATGAGAGTGAGGTATGTGTCCTTCAAATGCGTCAACGAATCAGAGCCAAGCATTTCAAGGACACATAAATGGAAGTCTAGGGACAGATTTGGTGACGAGTGGGAGCAGGGATGCTAATGGGTGTTTCTACCTTAGTTCCCTCAATTTGACGATGAGCATTGCCTCTTTTTTGATGTTGATTTTCTCGCCTTTTTTTTCCTTCTACTTCGCTAGCATTCTCCTCTAAGGAGCTTGCATTATTTAGGCTTTACAATTTAGGTTTGACAATGGTGGTTTTGTCATTGCTTTGTAAGGCCAAATTGTTGCAATGAAATTGAAAAAGCTTTTGCCCAAGTGGTTTGAATGTTTGAATATCAATCTTAATCCTCCCCAAATTGAGGTGTTACCTTTGAAAACTTCCACATTTGTCTAACCAGAAAGGATTTTTCCTTGGTGTGTAGTGTCTACCAATGTTTGGGAAAAACCGGTGGCTACAACATTTGCATTTTGAAAATAGAGGATGTAAAACTGTAGGGAAATTTGGTAGGCCGGAACAGAAATCAAGTAATACATGGAAAAAAACAACAACATTGGATACTTTGATTGTCACTTTCCTACACTTACGTGGATTTTAGTTGCCATAAGATAGGAATTATAAATTGATATCTAGGTGGGACGAAAGGCCTAGGCTAAGTAGCAAGGGTGGATATTAACCTTGGAACTTGGGTTTAGGTTTTTTTTACCTGTCACATCTTTCCTATAGTTGCATTGTACTTGCTTCCTAAATCCTAATCTCTTTAGCAATGTTTCTTGCAATCAAGGCCAACTTCATTTTCCATTGACCACTCATCAATTTCCATATAGTTTCTTTGATATTTTGCTAGGCAAAAGTCCCAATTAAATTCTTTATTTCATTAAGTGAATGATCTAAATTGCATCTTTGTTTTTTACAAGGAATGTCTTAAAATTTTGTATTGGAATTTATACATTTGTAGATTCATCCATTTTGAAAGCTTTGATTCTTTTGATATGTTCTCTTTGTAAAGGTGCATAAATAAGGTGAAAAAATACTTTAAATGTTGCACTAGGTATACTTGGTATAGGATTTCACCAAGAGTACCTGAGCCTACAATTGATAATTGTAATCATAAAATATATTGTTGGGTATTTGGTTGCATACTAAACTTGAAAGACTTATTAAAATAATTTAAGCCATGTACATCAATTTTTGTTTAATTTGGCCTAATTTACTATTTTACCACTTCATGCAACAATAATTTGGCTTTTTTTTTACATTTGAGGATTCTAGCAATTTAGCGAGTGTCAATTTGAGTTTGGAGGAAATTGTCTAGTAAGTGATTGATATTGCAAGAAATAAATTAGTGGATTTTGCAATTGAGAGGATACAATTGGTGACCATCAAAGAAAAAACAGTCCATTTCCATGGAGGGAGAAATAAACTAGGGGAGCTCCAAAAGCTTCCCAAACATTTGTATCTACCTAGGGTGTGATATGTCCAAGGATTGTTGAATTTACTTCTTTAGTCTATTTTGTGACCTAACTACAATACTATACTAATTTCTCAATGCACATTCGTCTCCTCCACTTGCAATACCTCCTAAATTCTTTGACTTAGAAGAGTGCATAGAGGAGCAACACTAGTGCTCCATACACCACATCCCTAAGTCTGCATTAGACATCAAGATATTGACATGAAATAGATGGTATTCCAATACTTTGGCAAGTTTTAAAGACGCATGTATGGCTTGAAACATAAATCCATATGTGTTCTAGTCTGTCGCTTGAAATTAAATAGACATTTGCAAAGATATGTGTTTCATTTTTTGTCAAATTATTTAATTGGACTTGGTATTGGTGGTCAAAAAGTGGCATTTAGTTAGAAGACATAGATAGGGTATCCTACCTGAAAACCGACTTTACATGAAGGTGTTGCAAAACCACCTTGTGGCACACTTGATCTCACTTTTGGGCAATGTCATGTTCACTTGGTCTCGCTTTCAAGGAGTCATGTTCACTCTTCTTGTGAAGACCATGAAGCTCAAGCTTGGTTTTGTAGATGTATAGAATGATGATGATAATTTTGGGTCAATGCATGACACTAAGGGGCTACCTTACCAGCCCTCTTTTGGGGCACCATTGAACCAAATTGCACCATTTCAAAATAAATCTCTACTTTTTGCCAAATAAAAGTAGTTTATTTTCTCTAGAAATTTTCTATTTCTAATTTAAAAGTGGATGAAGTCACCAAATTTGGATTAAAAAAAGTGCATGAATATAACGCCATGTGCGAATATACCTTTAACGTGCACAGTTTGTACTGTACCGCCAGGCTTGCAGGTCACCAAAGTCAACTCTAAGTTGTCGCCGCACAACCCGCCACCACCTTCGATATCAACGCAGCTAAAATTGGCGCATTGCTTCCGACTGGAACCAGATAATCCGGCGGAAACTTCAGAAAATCTTCCTATTCAGGCAAGCCCTTATGAATCGGTCCTCTCCTCGTCTGATCTTGACTTTCTTGCCTTCACCTCACCCACCTTCTGAAATCTGAACCTTCTCTTCCGACTCTCGCAGCACCAAGAATTGTGGTTGAGATTTGCAAGACCACAATGGCGACAGTAGCGCCGTTCGGTAACTGCGTGCTTGAATCGGACTAGAATTGCATCAGCTGCTGGAAATAGTATCGATACGGGGACCGACAGTACGTAGCACAGTCTGAATCCCACATCCCGAACTACTCAATTTTGAGGAGCCATTCTGGACTCTGGAGTGTATTATACTTGGGTATGTCGGTTGTGGGAATGAATACTTGAAGTTCATGTTGTCGAAACTATTTAGAAGCTAACTTAATCCAGCTGAGTGAGATCGGTTCAAACGGCAGAAGTTGTTGCCGTTCTTTGGGAAAGAATTCGAGCTCTGTCGGTAGTACTGATCGACCGCGACTTAGACGCTAGCTTAGGGTTTACTATACAGGTCGATGATCAGTCAGACTCAAGAGCTAGGCATGAGTTCATAGCTCCAATCATACCTTCGCACTGGAGAGTTATGAAAAATGGTAATAGGGTTTGCGATTTGAAGCTGTGTCTACTTCTACTTTTCCATGCGTTCCATCTGCACCTCTGTCTCGAGGTCGCCCAAGATGATGCAGACTTTGCTTTGATGTTCCCTCAGCCACCTGAGGGCAACAGTGAGGGGTATCGATGGTACTTCTCCCACAATGAGACCCGCATCGCCATAGCCAGAGGAAGTGCTGCAACAAGGGCTACATCGGGACACCAGTTTCCAGTCAAGTATCAAGCGGAGAATTCATATTGGGGCCGACCGAACGATGGCCTGGTGCTCGATCTCCAGATTTTCACGGGCCGGCCTTGGACTTCCCCAGCAGTTCTAGACGACGTGACCATGGTTTTCCTCGTTATTGATGGCGTGGTGTACAGTGAGTCAGTTGATATCACCTACCAATTATTCCGCGTCTCCTCCGAACCCTGGCGACCTGACATTGAGCGCGTCAGGGATACATCTCCTGATGAGCGTTTTGTTGAAGTGCTCGTCAAGTTGCGTGTTGCAGGCTTGGAGATTCTGGGAGAAGGTGTGTATTGCCCCATCACAGGGGCAATGCACTTGGTGGGGTGCACGCGCAAATTGGAAATCCCTCGCGAGGCGGTAGCATTTGAAGCTGGTGTCCCTTACGTGTGGTCATTTACAGCTGCCGACGTTCTGAATCTGACCGACTTCGAATCCGAGTCTTCGTCTTGGAGATGTCGCGAGAAGGTCGAATACGAGGACTCATATTCGGATTTCAATGGTTCACGATGTCGAAATGGGGTTGCGTATTTCACGAAAAGCTCGGGAGTTTGTGACATGTCCGTGACACTGCAGTACCCGCCACTGTCTGCTCGCTGGAACTCGGAGCGCGTCGTGAACCTCGCGATTCGGAGCACGCGTCGCGAGGACGATCCGCTCTACTTCAACCCCGTGGAACGAAACGTCTTCTTTCCGTATCCATATCATCAAGAATTCAATGCAATGCAGTCGCAAGCGACACTGGAGACAAGGGTTCGGATGATTCTCCTCTTGCTTGGGCTTGCCTGCGTAGGGTTGCAGATTCGGCATGGCCGCAACAATGAAGAAGCGCTCCCGTTTGTCTCCCTGGCGATGCTGGGCATTCAGATCGCCAACCATGCGTCGCAAACGACCATCTTCAAGGACCTCCAGATTCATCGTTACGCGAGAGGGACCGGCTTTACGGAACCCAGCATGAATCTGACTTCCGCCTGGGTTTTCGAATCGACTGAGGATTTTAACTATTACCTAACCATGGCATTCCATGAGTATATGCCTTACCAAGCTATGGCTATGGCCTCTATCTTCATGTACGTGTGGATTTTCCACAGAGTCGGCGACAGACGAAGGATCATGCAACTGCGTGTGCGCAAAGGAAAACCCGGCGTCAATCCTCCGCCCAGCGACAGGCAACTGGTGTTCGCCACGCTCCCAATCCTCTGCATTGTCGGATTGTTTGGAATTGCGTCCTATAGTGTCGATTATAACATCTTTAGGGTTTCAGCCAGTGAAGGATTACCAGGAGCACCGAGCGGAAGCAATTTTCAACGGATGGGCGGCAAAGACTTTGGGCCGGCAATGGAACCAGGCTACTACAACGATCAGTTCGTTTCGCCGAAATTCTATGAGCTCACGGAAGCGCAGTGGGGATTCGTGAACAGATTGACGGGGCTGGTGGTGAGCCTATTTCTGGTGCCGCAGCTGCTGGGGAACTGGCGGTGGGAGGGGCAAGGGCGGCCGCTGACTGCGTGGTTCTACGTGGGCTTGCCGTTTTTGCAGTCGCTGCCGCACGGCTTCGCCATCGCCCAGCATTTCCAGCTCCTGCCGATCTTCGCCTGGTACGACCCGTATCGCGATTCCCTTTACGGATTCTACGAGAATCCCACGCCGTGGTGGCAGATTGGGGTGGTGTTGTCCTCGGCGATCCTGGTTGTTGCGGTGCATTTGCAGTTCGTGACATCGTTTCAGCCTTTAGGGCGACATACGACTGCTGGAGTTTCTAATGAACAACAAACTTGTGACGAGCTCTGATGGCGAACGTGATCAATGCTCTACTAATTCCGCTACAAAATTCGTTGCCAAAAAAACTCAAATTGCTGCAATCGAAAACGATCCGGGTAAACCTCGATCCGCAGATATCTTTGAGCTAGCGGAAGTGAAGTTTCGAAGATTGTGGCTGATTTAGAGGGTTTCGAAGGATGGTTAGGGTTTAGGGTTTTACACATTTCCTCTGATGTCACATGGCACTGACCCTTCACCTTGCACTAACTGTGCAGTAACTGTTCAGTTCCTAGAATCTGCAACTGACGTGAACTATGAGGGTGCATGGTCCAGAAATGAAATGTGCTTGGTCATCCTTATCCTTTACCTTTGTCACACAATACTGTATACTGAAACCTCCATATCATATCATAGTGAAGATCTGTATTCCGAAGGCAGTGTGATCAGAGAGGTTTGCGTGTGTTTGTAAACCTTCTTCATAAAAAATTTGTTCAAGAAGTGCAGGGCCAAGGGAGTCTGACCTGATCTAATTCCAGTCCAGTCCCCTCCAGAACCTACCAAAACCTCCCTTCCTTCCGTCTCCACTCAGTAGACAGCTCCAGAACCTTGTCGACAGTTACCGAAGGTCGACGACCATTCTATCGTCTTGCCTCTTGACCCCCATGAGCTCCAGTCTCATCGAGCACCCTCTTCATCGTCCTATAGAATTCTCTGATCCCCAGACATTCAAGACCAATTTACAATTGCAGATACTTCAATCTTTTCCACCACACCTCGCAATTCAACGGAGTCTCTCAATCCTCTTCATCGTCACTGGTAATTTTGGCATTTGATAGACCAGAAATGGCGCTGTCGTCGATCCTAGGACGTATTCGGCGCCTCCGACGCGAAACCTGTCAGCGCTCCTAACTACATCTGTCTCCTGTTTTAGGGTTTTGTCACAAGTAGCATGTGAATATTGTCGCCGCAAATTGTGGCGAAAACTTGGAGTGTACATTGCTGTGTCAAATTGGCTGGAATAAACAGCAGATTTGCGTTTGGTGCTCAAATGGTGAGTGGTTTCAGTTTCAATCGCTGCTATTGCGGTTATAAGTCCGACTTTGGCTACTGTATGTATGATTCGCATTGTGAAAAAACATTTGAGCGTACATTGCTGTGTCAAATTGATTGGAGTAAAGAGCAGAATTCAGTTGGCGTCACTGCAGTTATGCGTCCGATTTGGTCACTGTATGTATAAGTCGGATCGTGAAGAAAACTTGAGCGTACATTGCTGTATCGAGATGATTGGAAAGGAGAGCAGAATTGCGTTCGTTGCTCAATTGGTTTATGGTTTCAGTTTCAGGTGCTGCTACTGCAGTTATGCTTCCGATTTGGTCACTGTGTGTATATTCCGGATTGTGAAGAAAAATTTGAGCGTACATTACTGTGTCGAGTTGATTGGAATAAAGAGCAGAATTGCGTTCGTTGCTCGATTGGTTTTGAGGTTTCAATTTCAGTTGCTGCTACAGCAGTTATATTATGCTTCTGATTTGGCTATTGTATGTTTAATTCAGATGTAGGATGCTCGAGTAGCTGAGAGTTTGCTGGTAATTTTGTGATTTAAACTATCGGTCGACACAAACAATAGTATAGTATCGCGGTAAAACAGAGATCATAGGACATGCTGCTCAGAGTGACATTGCCAGTCAAGGAATGTTACGAACATGCAGAATTCGGGACACACAATGAACTCTCGTTTGTCAAGTAAGTAGAAGATCCATCGTTACAAGTTGCACCCACTTGACACATGTAAAACAGATGATCTCAACGGATTTGGCTCTTGAGTTGTTCCTGATGATCTCTCCATAGCTCTATCGATCTCGAAAAACTCATGTGTCAGTAAGCTTATCTAGGTGCCGAGCGAAGCTTCCCTCGCTGGCCCTGCACTTGTTTCAGGAAACTGGCCTGGTTTTAAATGCCCGATTCATTGGAAAGAGCGCTGAGACATGAAAATGGGTATTGTCATTAGAAGCAAAGTTTGATGAATATTTCTCTCTTGGATTGCGATTATCATAAAGATCTTGCATAGCTCATAGTCCGAGTTGACATGGTTTGAAGCGAAAGTGCAAAAATAGGAAGTGGATAATGTTTGTAATAATGTTTGACCACGTAAAATATATATCCAATTTAAATCACAAAATTTGTAAGATGTGTATTGGGCATGTGCACCATTTTATAAATCCAACATACATGCCCAAATGCCCAATCATCCTTTTGGTTCATCCACGTAAGGTCGTATATTCAATTCGTTGCGTTAGTTTAGTGAGTTTCAAAGTAGTTGTAGAGGCAAATGATGTTCAAGTGCTTCCGACGTTGGATTACGAGAAACAACTCCCTATGATTAGAATTTTCAAGCATGGAAGTGGCTTCCATGCCATATTATCCGTGTGATTGTAGAGCCAAAATACTCGGTGAGGTGTACTCCGGATCTGCACTTGCTGCATGGCGTCTTGATTTGATCAAATAGGATTTTATCCCCATTCTGATTTTTGTAATTGCTCGTGATGTTCTGTTTAGGGTTTATGATTTAGGGTTCTTGAGTTTTGAGTTCACTGTCAGAAGCTGTGATTGAGGAGTCTTTTGGATGGTTTATTGAAAATTTTGGGTTCAGATGCAGTGCAGTGTTCAGGGTTTAATTGACCGTAGTTGTGATCTAGGAGATGGAAAATGGGAAAATTTCCTTGAGTTTTTCTTCCAACATCCTTCAGCGTGACATTAAGTGATTTTCCATGTTATATGACAAGTTTGTGTTCTTTTTGAATGATTGTTATTCTGATTTTTGATGCTGGAGAACAGGTTAGGTGCTGAGATCTCAACAGCTAGTATAGTAGAACTCCTCTAACTCAATACTCCCTCAGTCCCACTAAAAAGCTCCAAATCGGTTTAGGGTTTGTATCACTAAACTGCTTCATTTATTGATTTTGATCACTGAGCAAGCGATCTAGAATTCAAATTATGTGTGTATCCACTCCGTCCTCTGTTTCACATTGCTTGCTCAACGATCAACAATCAAAATCAATAAATGAAACCCTTTTAGTAAAACAAACCCTAATCCAATTTGGAGCTTTTTAGTGGGACTGAGGGAGTAGGTCCTAGACTGCTTGACAAAATTAGTTTAAAGAGGGTCTGCGCATTAGAAAGGTTCTGCGCAATCAAAGTCTCTGCAAAAATGACGCAATCATTCTGTAATGACACAATCTTGGATGCACCTTGGGTTTTGTGGGTTTTTTGTCAGAGGACACTTGTCGAGCTCAAAGTAGACGTGGCAAGAATACTTTTGTACAATACAATAGTACCTCTTTTTTTTTTTTTGGAACCAGGACCGCGGGGACTAGATGCTTTACAAGGGTTTATTGAGCTCAGAGGATGTACTTCTAGGATTTCTACTGTACGATGAACAATATGTAATCACAATAGGTTGTTTTGGATCTGGTCGACTTGCCATTTGGAATTGACATTATTGCTTTGTTGCGTTGATCACAGCATCTGTTAGAAAGGTTTTGAAATTGAACGGGAAATGCAAGAGATTGACAATGACTGAGTAGCATTGCATTGGCCTCAAACTCATTATGTTTCATTTATATTTGACAGTGTTTGAGATTATAGCAAATTGTTTTGCTGTGCAGTTGTGAATTTCATAATCTTTTTCATTTTTCAGAATTCGAATGATCGTTTGAGTTGGTAGATTCGCTTTGTGTACCTTTCTCACCAACGTAGAGATTACGGAAGCTGAGGAAATTTTAGAGTTGAATAGAACTACATGCTATGGATAATCCTTAAACACTTGTGGCAAATTTTTTTGAATGAAAATTTTAAAGTTCTTTGAAAGAAAAGTATTAGATGGGATTCGAGGGTCTTGGAGGGCTGTGAGTTCCCCTGCATTCCCAGACTACAAGAATGCTGCGGGAACGCGTTGCAGCAGTTGGCTGATGTGGCACACGACTACCACGTCATTTTTGGAAAAAAAATGAAATTTTTTTTGCTCAAAATGATATTTGAATTTATTTTTTTATTTTTTTAATAAATATTTTATGACAGCATACCGCTGTTCACATAATTGGGCTAGATCGGGGAACGCCCCCAAAACGGCCCTCCAAAGACCCCAAAACACATCTAATGACTACACCTATGTCTCTTTGAGAATTACCCGTAATAAAAGTTTTACATTCAATGGAAAAATCACATGTGTACCCCCGTTTGTAATTCACACATGGCTTTCTTAACCCTGTAAGGACGCGGGGGGTGACCCTGGAAATCATGCATTGTATAACCGTGAGAGTCACTGGAATAAAAAAATCCAAAAGTACTCATTGGAAGTCAAGCTACTGTAGATGTTCTCCACTTTCCACAAAAAACTCCAAAGATGAATAGTTGTAGTTCTGTCCTACATTGGAGAATCCCTTGTCATTCATCGGACACTTATGGTCCGCGGCGTCCTTACTGGGTTAAAAAGCCACAGTTTCTCATTACCACCTCAAAAGAGGTAGTAATCGCCTGTAAGTAACTAAAAATTTGATTGTTTTCAAATGTATGCAACCAAAATCACCTCATAAAATATGCATTCATTCAAAAGGCAATTTTTATGTCAATATTCTTCATTCAAAATTATTGTTAGTTATCTCTTATATTTCAAATTTTAGCTAAAATCGTTAGCTATACAAGATAAGCAACATGCCCATCATCCACCAATTTCTAATTTCTATCAGTTAGTTTCGCTACAAATTTCTAAACTTGTACCTTAATCCCTAAAGGTCTGAGACTATGTTTTCACCAAAATTGCTCCATAACTGCCATTTCCAATACAAGTATCAAACTTTAGAAAAAAATCATTTTTGGACACAAGTAACTGTAAGATCTTATAGAACACTGGTTTGAGAAGATGTGGAAAAAATTTCAGAATTTTCCACCGTGCGGATTAGAAGATATCAACGTTTCAATTGACAAAACCCCTTTTTTTGTCCTTGCGAAAATCCGGGCAGCTGCACTTCACAAGGTCACATTTGTATGAAAAAATGCCCAAAATGGTGGTTACTCTTTGGATTCATTCTTCTAGGCAAGTTGGCTACATTCTTGAAAAATTTCAGATCATTTGGAATTGCACAACATATAGGAAAAAAATAGTAAGTAGAAAGAAGAAGAGAATGATTCAAAACACTAAATTGTTAAGAATTTATTTATAGAATTGAAAAATGCCAATCCCAACGGTTGTAATGTTGTAATAAATAATATACATCCAATGTTTTCATTTTTTTTCAAAATAAAAATATTGAAAATTGAGTAAAATAAAGGACTTCAAAGTTTATTTTAGAGTAGAGATTCCATAACTACCCTCACACTAAGAATCCTCATAACTTTTGACTCATTAATCCAAATGGAATGATTTAAAGCTTTCCACTTACATATAAATCTGAAGAACCTATTTCAAATTTTTATTTTTAAAGAAAATGATTTTTAAAGATTTTTTTGAGCTGCCCGGGCTGCCCGCCGTGCACAAAAAATTACATATCATACAATAACTTTTTAACCATGTAGTCAAAAGTTATGAAAATTGTTGGACCTTAAAGCTACTCCTTAGGCACATCTTTTGTGAAAATTTCAAAGAAAAAAAATAAAAACTCCACTCGTAATGAGCTGCCCAAAATCGCTATGTTGTCAAAAAACGGTGTTTGGACCTTTAGGGGTTAAACAAACTCCTATTTTTTGCCTAATAGCAATCCAAACCTATATGTGAAACTACTAGCTAGTTCCCTATTTAGAACCCATGTAGATTATTAAGGTGGTTGTTTAGAATTGTTGCTATTTAAAATCCACTCTTTGTTGCTTCAAGCTTTTAATAAATGTGTTGTTTCCTACTTAGTCAATGTAGGAGTCTACCACATGTTTCTTTCATATTCTCTTGTATCATATTCTCTTGTTAGCAAACAATTTAGTTCTACTTGTCACATCTTTCTCTACTATCGTGACTTTGGTTGAACAAAATTTTCACAAAGTAACCACAGAACACTGAAACACTTATATTGACCATGTAAACCAGCTCTAGAATGAGATTGAGGCCAAAATAGGTCAATGGATACTATAGAAATGAAGAATACACCTATTGGTCCAAAAATCATATTGTTTTTGGAAAAGTTCCTTCAAGATAGGTCTTGTTCTTCTAAGTTGCCACTACATTACTCTATAGCTTTACAATTGCAACTTGTAATTGGAAGGTTTGTAATTTTACAATTCACCTTAGTCCTAAAATGCCAAAGAAGGTGTTTTGTGTCTATTAGATGATTTTATGGAGGCTTCAAGGATGATTTGTATTCTATTTTCATCTAAATTTTCAAAAGAGAGTTTTTTAAAGCTAACTTCAAGGAAAGTTGTTCTGTGCTCTCTTTCCTTGTGAGATTTTTTGACTATCCTATGTAAGAATCTAGCAAACCCCTGGATCACAATGTGGTGTCTTTTGACAATTTTTTTCCTTTGAATTTAAATTTCAGTAATAAAGATGATTTAAAAAAAATTTGAGACTAACTAATGAAATGAAACTCATGAAGTCTAGTTCCATACCAATTTAAAATATAAAATTTTATTAATTTTGAATATTTATTTATGGCTACAATATAGTCTACACCTACGGAGAAATTTCATTAGAAGAGATTTGAGAGCTCTAAGAGCCCGCGAGTTATCAAGCAGTTCCCTGCTTGGGAACTCTGCCACACGCGCAGGCTGACGTGGTCAAGAGAGTGCCACGTCGGATTTTTCGATTTTTTATTTATTTATTTTTTTTCTTACTGTTTTTTTTTTAATTTCAGAAGCAAATTTTTTTATGTTTTTATTTTTTTTATTTTTTGGGTAATTAGGGTCTCACAGCAGCCCGACGCTCCCTTCCTGCATCGAGAATAGATCTGGGAACGGGCCTGAAACGGCCCTCTAATGCCCCCAAATCTCTTCTAATGTTGGTGTTTTTTGGCATGTTTTTCTATTTAAAATGATTTTTTCACTATTTATTCAAAATTCCATAGCAATTTCAAAATTTCACATATAATTGTGAAATTTTTACAGCTTATAGAATACAAGTATTTACATTGTTGAAAATTATATACAAAACATCTCATTCATATGTAGTTGCAAAATAGGTGAGCACAAAGAGAGGGAACTTTGAAGTTTGAAAAAGTGGCCTTAGGCTTTCTTTTCAAGGTTAACAATGAAGCTTATGAGCAAATCCAACATTATGCCAAACAAGCATAACACATTTTAGGAAGATTTAATAAATGCTTGTGATTCCATAAACGCTTGGCATAGTAAAAATTACAATTTTGCCAAGAACAACACAATTCCATCAAAACTACTTTTTTTTCCACAAATAGTTTAAACATTAGATTAGTATTGATGGAGATTCATATTGCTTTGAACCCCAATACACCTTGTGGTTGGTTAGAAGACAAAATATGACCAAATAGCCTTTCATGGTCAGAATTGCTAGTTTGTCCTGATGCCATGGCTTAATTTTTAAATTTTTTTTCCCACATATAGACAAGTGTAAGAAGTAACAAGAGCAATTGAACTTATATTTTTTCAAAAAAGTATGAATTCACTATGATTATTTGAAGTGTTTTGCCCAAAAGAGTCTGTAGACTACCCCAAAACCAACATGCAATTATATCCATAATGCTCACATTACTCTTCTAAAAGCAGTCACAATATTTTCTAACATGGAAGGCCTTAAAAAGTCACTTCCTATAATAATTTACACTGAAATAGCTGATTGGGTGTTCCTAATGAGGTTACTGATTATTCCATTGATCGTGGCCCACAATCTCATAAACTGAGAAAAACCATCATAGGGTCATTCCTTAGGTGTCTGTCATGGACCATTTGACCATGATGGGTTGTTCTACCTTAGGGCATCTCCACCAGTTCTCTTCAAATGACACACACTACAGGCAGTTTGAAGGGTGTCAGTTCCCAAGTTGGACCCTGTTATTTCCTTCGGACCCACCAGTTCACTTCAAGCCAGGCAACTTTGGAGCTCCCATGCACAAATAGTCAGATCAAATGGCATGGGGGGGGGGGTAATTATAACAAATCCAGGAGTTTTTTCTTGTTTTGCTTGGCCCTGGCCCCGAGGCACCATTGGGCACTGTGTGGCGTTGTGAAAGTCAAGACTGGAACTTCCCGTGTAGAGAGGAAATTGTGGAGTGGCCTTAGCAAAAAAAATTTGGGATCCGCAACTGGTGGGCCAATTTCTAACTTGCATGCACGCCACATCTGACACCGGGGCAGTTTGCAGTGAACTGGTGGAGATGCCCTTAGTGAGTTCCACCAATTAGAAAATAAAAAATTTCAAGAAAAAAACCCAGTGTAACTATATTTTGCTGAGTTGATGTTTGCCCGTACTGTTGGAGGTGCTCTTTGCATTTGTCCCCGTTATCCCATCCTCTCTTGCCCTTGCGGAGCTTGCTTTAAGCTGCACTTGCCATTGCAAGGATTGCTCGCGTTTGCTCCTTCGTTTCCTTGATTGTTCGTTGGTCTGTTTGATTTTTTTCTACGTGCTGCACTTGGTCATCCTGCTCGCTGCACAAACCTTAAGGAGAAAAAAATTGCTTGACGATCCTGGTAAGAACCGATCATCCTTTGTTCAACTTCACCAAGCCGTCTTTGTGCATGTCGCTTCTTTCACGAGTGCTGCCTCCTCGCAGCGAGCAGCATTTTCTTTTCTTGTTTCTAATTTATTGATCTCGTAGCTCCACGAATTTGGTTGACGATGTCAATTCTGGCCAATTTAGGATGAGGCTTTTGTTGTTCCTTTGGTTGATTCTACCGAAATACAAGTTCTCACGATTTACAAGAAACCTGTCTTGAAATCTGGGTATACAATCACATGTGAGTCCTCTTCAATTGTCCTTCGGACTTGTAGCTCGATCGGCTCTGGAGTTTGTCAACAGCGGGAGGAAATATGAATTCATGCTAGTGCAAATCTTTTCCTTAGTCTGCTCTGTTAAAATCGCTTTGCAATTGGCTCCAGCGTTTCAGCAATTCCGCACCTTTTACTTCCGTTGCACCGAAGTGAGTTGCTGAATTGACAGATAGAACGAGGAAACCAAACGAGGAACCTCAGGGTCTGAATTAAACAGCGAGAATTTTGAAGCTCATTTTTAGGGTTTGAGTAGTCCTGGACCACGAGGGTCTTGATTCTTGACTTTGGAGAGGGTGCTCTTCCAAGGGCACGAAGAGAGATGGCTGTATTGTGCGGCCGGGGTTCTCTCTCTCATACTAGAGTTCATATTTCAGGAAGCTTTCGTGATGCTTGTAAGTGAGGTCTTCCAAATTGAATTGTCACCTGATTATGATTCTGTGACTATCAGTTTTGAACGAGCATGAAGGAGTCCAGAGAGATGATGGTGCACAGCCAGATTACCTTCAATTAGCAAAGGTCTTGCAAGAGTAGTTGATGGCCTTTCTGGAAGGTGGTAGAAGGTTGTTTCATATGCCGTCATGGATCCTGTCCTTTGGGGAAGTCTTCCGAGGGAGTTGTTGGTGCTTGTCTTGGCACGTCTGCCAGTGCCTGAAATCACCCGCCTGCATTACCTGCTCTCCAAGGAATGGACCATGAACATGGAGTTCAATCGAGCATGTGACGAAGCAAATCCGAACATGGCGGTACTTCTTTCATATGTAGGGCAAGCCAATGAGTTTTCGGTAAGAATCTTCGACTTCACCAAATACATATGGTTGTATGTATATTGCATCCGCTTGACAAATCGAAGGAATGCACCTAGCTGGTTCGACACTTTAGGGACCCAGAGTGTGTGGATGCCAATGGCAGGCGATGGTGGATTGGTTTGTTTCGTCTCCACTTGGAAATACACGGAGGCGAATCCCTTGTGCATTGTGGTGATGAATCCGTTGACACGAGTTCAGCATGAGCTCCCTCCTCTGCACTATATGTACGTTGTCCCGCCCACAATGGTGCACATGAAAGTGGACTCCAAAACCAAAGGGTATGAGGTGGTTGTCGTAGGCAATAATGAAGGTCGTTACACAGTGGAAACGTATGATTCTGTTTCGAGGCAATGGAGTAGAGCAGTGCCATCCCGGGGTCGCATTTTGGGTCGTGCGTACGAGTGGAAGAACTTTGATCGCAACCATACACTTTTCAACTCGCAAAGGGCAAGAATTTGTGCGTTTGACCTTGTAGGAAGACAACCGGAGCATTTCAGTTTTGAAGATTATGATTTCAATGGAGTGCGTATGTTGCGCTACGCGATTGCAGAGGAACGTCTGTTTGCGTTGCTAGTAAAGGGAAGGTCGAACCAAGTTATTATTGAGTTTCAGTCTCAAAGTAGTGCTAATGTGTGGGTACCAGTGGAAACACACAGCCGATGCTCGCCTGCCCCTGCTGAGGAGGGTGTCCCAGTCGAACTTTATGCTTGTGAAGATGTCTTGATGGTTTTGATGCTGGAGAAGGGCTGTAAAAAGTACGGCAGAAAGCAGCGTTGCTGCTTTGTGGACTTCTCGAGAGGTGAATGGCATGACCTCCCAGAGTTTTCCCAGGAGTTTCGCTATCCTTCACTGATGTGTCGAGTTTTTTGGAATGTTATTCCATGGGGGATCATGGAAGGCGAAGGCTACTAAGGTAGGAGGCTCATAAACCGACCATCTAAGAGCTGTTTGTCATTTCAGGGAAGCTAAACTCCTTGAAACAATTTTCAGTAAATTTTAGTAAAAAGAAAAATGGAATTTGCATCTAACCCAAGTCGTTTCATATTTTTTGGACCTTTATGGAATTAGTTATGAATTTTTGAAGTTAAAACGCAGTAGTCACTAAAAGCAACCACCTCCTGAAACGTACACTGTTGATACATGGAAAAAAGCAAAATGTACCTTTGTGTTATGATCGATTTTACAGCCTGGTCGCTTTTAGAGCAGACTACCTTATTTGTGTCAGTTTATACATTTGGACCAATGTACAGGAATGTGATGTCATTAGGTATCAGGATAGAAGCACTAGATGGATCAGTTTGGGTACTACAAGAATCAGACTCTCTTGAGATCAAATGTTTTTCTCTCAATGTTCAAAGATTTCTTGTGCGATCATTCAAAGTAAGAGGTGAGGAGGTTGTATAGCACTATTTTCCATGGACAGTAGAGAACCCCATTTTTCGGTTCGAGTCTTGCTGAACCCCACCCAACAAACTATTTGAAGTCTTATTCAGCCTCTTGGAAGAGATGAATGGTGGTTCGAAACAGGGGTTGATGAGTGCAGGCTTAGGAGGCGAGATGAGGTCCCTAGTGCTTCAATGTCGTCAAGCTCATGGAATCCGGAAGTAAGGTGGTGTGGCTGGGATCAATTTGGTTTTAGAGAAACTGTACATAGTGGATAATTTAGGTCATTGTGATACTGAGTCTCTGTTTACTGGCAGTTTTGGTTTCCTGCTAATAGACTAATTATGTAAAAGGCGCCATAAGCATGTTAGCGTATGTTTGTGCTTATATTGTGATCTTCATGAGCATGTTAATTCTATGCTGCATGGAAGACCACAAAGTGATCTTATTTTTGCTTACATTTTGAATTATGGAAAAACATGTTTTGGTACTTCTTAAATTGTTGTGTGTAAAAGTACTTTAGAAATAAAATCTTGAGTATTGGAGCACGCAATCACACACAATGTAACCACAATGTAACCAAAAGTGGCAGACACTGCCGGCATTTCATGAAATTTGCACATTTGGAAAAGGGACCTCAAGAAGGATCTCATCGAGTGAACCTGAACGAGTTTGTTTGAGGCACTCGTCTGCGATATAATTCATCTCAGGTCTGTATCTGTCTTAGACTGTCAAGCTCTGAGGTTTCAAGCTGGAAAACTAGAAAAAAATAATTGGACAGATGCTGTTCAGTGGGGTCTTAAGATCGGAGGTTCATATTTGTTACAAACTGACAATGCATACTAACTAACTTACATACTGAATGTTATGTTTCGATGTCAGTTGTAATTGTTGCACTGATAATGTAGAGGAGACACCAGTCCATAGATTTTACCAATGTCCCAGAGCTCAGGAGATTTGGGATTATGCACAGTCGATTCTCCATCACATTCGTGGTGAACCACCAGTGTTAGGTCCTCACACCCGGTTTAGTGCAACCCAATGCATCTTCGGCACTAGGCTTCCACGAAGATTCACCGATCTCAGGATCATTTGGACTCTGCTTCGAGGCCAAGCTCTTTGGATCATATGGATCTCACGCAATAGTAAGGTTTTTGCTAATGCTTCATGGCCACTTGGCAATGGGCAACAAGCTTTGTGGGATGCTCTCTTAGATGCGTGTCGAGCGGTGCAGATTAAGGCTCAGTACGGAGTGCGTCATCACCCTTGTCTGTCTGATAGGTTCCACACTAGGTTTGAGAGTATTTGGCTTCAATCACCTGTCCTGGCTAGTAGGAGAGGTGATAAGGAAGTGTTCTGGAACAAGGTGCGCCCTCCGGAGTGTTCCTTCATTTAGTGGGTTTCTTTGGGTTCTCTTTGTGAGCTTACTTTGTTTTGTTCTCTTGTCCAGCTGGCTTGGCTTGGATGTTGTTCCTTGGTCTCTTTTTAATGCAGTGGATCTCCCATTTGTTCAAAAAAAAAAAAAAAAAAAAAAAAAATGTTATGTTTCAACTGGAGGACAAATCCTCCATTCAAAGTGGGCCTTGCGGGCCAAATTTACAAAACGCAGGAACTCTTTATTTGCCACATACAATTTTTTTTGCAAATTCTGAATTTATATTTGCAATCAAAGGCCCCAAAATAGCTAGGGGAAGTCTACAACATATCCTAGACACGGCTCAAAATAGGGGGATTTTTTTTTCTTTTACCCCTGAAAAACACAAAATTCACCCTGCTGCAATGAACGAGAAGTACTGGCATCTAGTTACGACCTAGCCAAAAAAATTTGAAGATTTCCGAATGACATAGAAATGTTTAGGATGGGTTACCGAATGAAAAAATAATATTTTCGGAAATGGACCAGGTAGGAATATTGAACCTCGGCAATTTGGCCATCCGTCCTAGGGATATATAAGAAAATTACCGATGTAAATACCTTTTTCTCGGCGGGTAGCCGACTAGTCATATACTTTCTAGGAATTTTTTTTAATGTGTACATAGTATACTTATATTCTTATAAAGTTATAAGTCTATCACACATTCACACCAACTCACCAATTATCCTTTGTTAAGAGGCATCAGCAGTGAATGGCTTTTACTCACTGTCAATCTGTAAAAGTGTGAAATTGAAAATCTGCAGTGCTAACCAACCTCCGGAAAATACTTGGACCCTCTTTGGGATCCTTGTATGTTTAGAAGGCTATATCCTTGGCCCTAGTTTGGTAGGGGCTTAGCCAAATTCAATTCCTGCCAAGGATACATCAAACAAAAAAGTGGGGAGCCTCCGGAAAATACTTGGCCCCTCTTTGGGATCCTTGTATTTTTAGAAGGCTACATCCTTGGCCCTAGTTTGGTAGGGGCTTAGCCAAATTCAATTCCTGCCGAGGATACATCAAACAAAAAAGTGGGGAGTAGAAATAAAACTCCCCCACAAAAATAAAAAACTGGCTCTATTTTCCACATTCACGAAAATCGCCAAATGGAAATATAGAAATCCGGCAAATTGCCTAATGAAATTTCAAAATGTAGGATTGCAACCGGAAAAAAAATCCACTTCTCAGGCTGACTTCCGAGTAAAATTGAAAAAAACCGAGCCAGCTTCAAGAATGAAGGAAATGGTCCGTTTACTATAAGGATACTTCCCGGACAGTGCCCTGCTGGTCCCACTTTGAACGGAGGATTTAGTGTCATGCGTTTCAAATCTCACTCATCATAGTCCGGGGAGTATTTTAGCTCAACCGGCTAAAATCCTACAATTTCTTGGACCAACCGGTTGTTTGAAGTATTTTCTCGGCTAGGCCTTTAAAAAAAAAGAATATTCTTTGATTTTCCTCTTAAATGATTGGATTTTTTCCGAAGATTTTGAAATCAATTAGGCAATTCCTAATTTCAACCGGCTAACTTGTAACTAACTGCCGGCACTCCCCGTTCATTGTCACTCATTGAATTAATTAATTTGAGTACCGGTAGTAATAATGACATGAGGTTAACGAGAATTAACTTATGTTGGCAAAATAATGTCAAAAAGCTGATTTCATTCCCTTGCCTTGATCACATCTTCTGTTACTGTAGCAATCCAGCACAGATAAAGAGAAGACAGAAGAGAGGTATTTGTGACACGTTTGCAACTTTCTTTCAGCAGTGCCAGGCCAAGAAGTTGAAGCAAATAGGAAATTATCCAGAAAGAACTCCGGAAAGACTCCGGAAACAACTCACCCCCAAGTAATGGTCACACCAATTAGTAAGAGGTGCAGTATGTACCTATGTTGAAGAAACAATTCCAGATCATCTATCCCCAAAAAATTTGACCCTTCAAAACTTTTGCATACGGTATTTAAATTTTGTGTTCTTTGGTGCATTGGAACCAAGGGCTCTTTTGGGGGGGGGGGCTTTTTGGTACTAGATTGCACCAGAAAAAAAAAATTGGCTAAAAAATGGCAAAAACTGGCCAAAAAACTTCTTTTTGGCAAAAAATTGGCCAAAAAAATCAAATTAAAAAAAAATCTTGGATGAAATCGCCAGATTTGGTGGATGCAAAAAGAACTATAGACATATGATATGTGCTTATGTGATATTTTCTATAATTCTATTCAATATGTGGATGAACGCTGAAATTTGGAGCTCCACTATAGCATTTTATATCGCCACTTTGGCACTTCATAAAAAATGAAAAAAAAAAAAAAGCCTTGATTAGAACCTCCTTTCACTTGCCAACAAGAAAATATGAAAATTTGATCAGTCTAATAATAGTAACTAGGCACAATAGCAAAAAGTGGCAATTTGAGGGGGTACCCACCTTACCACCTAAAGGGAATTGATTGGAGGCGGTAGACACAAGGAAAGGATTTCCAGTAAATTTCTTGTGCACGAATGAATTTTGATGTGAATGCAAGAAAAGGTCCATAATTTTAGGACTAATCTACATTTAGTTATAATTTCTCAATGTAGAAGGTATTAGGCAACAATTTAAGTTTATAGTTGTGGCAAGAATAGCATGAGTTCAATGCATGGACCATGATGTATCCAAAACAAGATCTGATTGTATTTACATGGCATGCACATGACTCTTCAAATTGCTCCAAACACATCTAATTGGTTTTTGCATACATGGCTTGCAAGATTTATTTGCTTCTCTTTTATTTATGATTTATCTTTTGTGCTACAATAGCCAATTACTTTTTATCCATTTGTAGTCCTAATATTGTCTATCTTTGCTCCCCATTCTATTGAACATGTACTATCCAAAAAGGGTGTTGTTTTTGACACTTTTATTTCAACACCATGTTCTACACTAAAGTTTCAAAATTGGTGTTAAAATTTTTTTCCGACATTTTAGTGTCAAAAAAAGTATAGAAAGTTTTTATACAATTTCTAGTGTCAAAAAGAATGTCAAAAAAAATGTCAAAAAAATGTCAAAAACAAGACCCTTTTGGGGTAGTAATAATGTGGAGGTAAGGTATGGATTCTTTCTTATCAATTCTTCAATTTAAATAAACCATATATAAATCTTTTACAGGAACAATTTGAAGAGACTGGTCACTTCTAGGACCTTCTACCTCATAGCAAAATGATAAAATACATAAATAATGTTGTGCATGACTTGCCATGAATAGAATCTTACAATGACAATCTAAGATGGCCTTTGAATCAAATTATTCCATGCATTGAATGCAAAATAAGGTGAAAACACCCGAAAAAGTTTGTGTTCACTTTCTTGACAAATAGACTTCTATTGAAATTGTCTCCTAAAGTGCAATTGACTACAATTTCCATACTTAAATGCAATTGGTTGGTTGCTAATTCTCTAAATTTCAATTTCATGACTAGGCCATGTGACTGTTTGAATGGCATAGTAAAGGAAGCCTTCTATTATGTAATTACATGTCTTATCCAAACATTCTAGTTTTCTTTTTGGAAGTTCATGATTTTCAATTTGCTAATAGTACAAAAATGTTTTTTCTTGAAAAAAAGGTGCCTCCAACTATGGTGAATTGCTTATTTTAACGGGTTGGGTGTTTTCACCTTTATATTACAACTGGTACATAAACGCACTGAGAAACTGGGAGTAAACAATTTTGCAATTGGATATGAGAAAGTAGCATCTGGCGGTCAACAAGTGCCACAAAAAACGCAAATTTACATCATCCTCGGTCGAATCTTTCGGAGATCAACATCGAGATGTGAAACCCACTGATCTAAAAGTCATCCATGGTTCCATGCATCAAAGAATCAAAAGATTTCAAGTCACAGTTGAGGAGAATTTACAAATGAATTACAAGTATATATTGCAGGATCAAGTCAGATACACAAGATCATTGGAATCAAAACAAAGTCAAAAAGGGGGGAAATACTACGTCCCATATCAAATACCAAATAGAAGAAATAAAATCACTGCCCTGTACTACAAATTCAGCCTCTTCCGCAACCACTGGTATGCTTGGCTGTTTGAACAAACATTACGAAGTTGGCCATGCTGAGCGCAAATCAGAGAAAACTTGATGGCAGCACAGGGGCTCTCAGGTTTCATCGGAGTATCGAGGCTGTCAGGTCACCTCACATCCGGAGTAATACTCACAAGCGGGTCATTCTGCACAAACAATTGGAAGTCCCACGCTGCAGTGTACCAGAAGGATGTGGCACAAGCAGTGGAGAAGCCTCGCTCGTTGTCAATCACACGGTGTTAGAACGTTAACTTTGCACATGGCGTATGTGCCACACTGGAATTCTTTTTCGATCATGATGAAATTCGAGCTTCAAGGCGGAAAGTTGGCTTTGAAGCAGGCAGGGCCACTTCCGGACGTTGATTTTTCACCAGCTCCACGATCCAGAACGGAAACTGATGTTCAGTGTGGTCAGGACGTCAGGAACTCTGGGGCCGGCAGTTTCTTGGAAAGAATCAGGCGAGTTGATAAACTCCAAGGCTTATTCATGTCTCTCCCAAATTGATGATTGTGGGGAGCATTTGATTAGGCCAGTTGATATGGCCAATCTCTTTTCGCATGTTAAAAGGGTGGTCAATGAATGACAAAGTCATTTCAGACTGGGTAATAGGCCCAGATAAATTTGAAAAAATCGATGGGCTGCCAGTTCAAGAAATAGTGGTCTCCTTCGCATGCAACAATGGTAAGGAAGACTTCAGTAGCTCACTCGCGTCAAAGACTGTGCTGCCCAGACGTTCAGGTGGCCAATACCGAACCACAGAGCGTCCAAGAATATTTTCGGTGGGGAGGGGACCCCTGTAACGCAAACACATCACGAAGAGACCCGAGTTAGAAAAGCATCTAGGTTCACTACTCGGAAGTCATAACCATGGAGAAAACTCACAGATCTAAACGGCAATCTATTCCTTAAAAATGATATAGCCCTCAAGAATTGTTGAAATAAATGGCGGCAACACAAACCGCAAAGAGAACAAGTCCAGGAGGAACAGAGGAGCATACCATATGTGGGAATCAAAACTGTTATTCCTGTTATCCCCCATGACAAAAACGTGACCTTCGGGTATTTTCTGCAAGCAACATAACATAGGGTGAGCTCTTTGCATCAGAACCCACGAAGTTCACACCTAAGAAAGAGAATAATGGATAATGAAAACTCGAAGCACATCAAAAAGCAGGTATGAGAAGTTGCCACATACCACGGGTTGCATATCATAAGCAATCCGTTCGGCAGTGAAGTCTTCGCTCCTAATGCGACCATTTACAACAAGCGTGCCATTGATGACCTGAACGAGGTCACCTGCCATTGCTACTACCCTCTTGATGAAAACCTCTCCTGCCCTGTAACCCTTCTCTTGCAAAATTTTAGGGGCCTTGAAAATGACGATGTCATTCACATTAGGCTTCCTGAAGAAATAAGAAACCTGCAGACACCACCACAAACAGAGTACATCAGTTGCTGCTACACAAACGCTTCGAGAAGTAGTCATATAAGTCCAATCAAGCCCGAATGGGATTCTGGGCTTCAAGTCAGTCCAGCACTATAATCACACGCACAAGCTTCTAATTGCACAATCTCTACCATTAGCAAATAAGAAAAGAGATGGCGTACCCTTTCAGCGATTATGCGGTCGCCAATCTCGAAGGTTGGATACATGGAAAGGGACGGAATGAAGCGAGGCTCTGCAACAAACCACCTGAATAGAAGTGACACGGTGAATGTCATCATAATCGTCTTGCCATCCTCAGCGGTCAAATTGATCCACTTGGGCAGCCAGCTAAAGCTGGACTTCTCGGTCTCTTCGGTGTCATCGGCAATGGTGATGGAATCCACGGAGTTTGCAGCAGTATCGCCGCTAGTCTCGCAGTCCATAAAGACTGTTTCTTCTTCATGCTCCTGGCTGCTGCGGGAAACAGAAGTACCGCTGCACCAGGAGGACTGAAAGAAAGAGCATGGGAAGCGCTTCATGCCCTGCACGAACGAATACTTGGAGAACCCCATCATGCTAGTTTTGTCGGATTTGTCAGAGATTGCGGGGGAAGATTGTGAGGGTAAGCAGGTAGAGAATGACCTCGCTGGGAGATCGGAGAAAGCGGGAGCGAAGGAAGATTTCGATCCGCCGGAAGCAGAAGGTGTTGGAGTTCGGCTTTGACATAAGGGGTTCGCAGCTGAATTGGATGCCGACGAAGAAGAGGACGCAAAGCCTGCTACACACGTAGCAATCTTCTTGTAACAATTCTTCTGGGCAGCGGAAGAAGCAGACGTTGGCGCAACATAATGTCCGATTCCCGACATCATGGAAACCATCTCCGTCGGCGCGGCAGTACAAACCCCGTGCTTGAATGAATCCTTCCAAGGAAAGGACAAACCCCGAGCACCATCTCGGTCTACATTGCAAACACTCGTGGCACACCGCCCGCTCAAACTCAAAGCAGCGAACAAATTCCTCATACCACATGCTCGAGGTTCACGCGCCACGAGCGTCGTGCATGTATATATGACTTCGACAGCCATGATGAACAGCTGGTACAGACACTTCAAGAACAGTGAAACTGTTTTGAAGTAGACAGTGAACAAAGTGACCAGCGTCACAAAAGTGATTCCATCGTTAACGACTGAAAACAAGTCCGACCAGTTTCGAGAAACCAGCGGGTTCACAAACGAAATGCCATTGTCAAAAGGAAACGTAGAACTCTGGTTACTGTAACGAGTAATCCCGCCGACTACGTTAACAGAAATCTCTCCTCAAGCTCTTCTTCTTCACACAATCTCTCGCTAACCACCAACAGAAACAGTCGTCCCTCAAATCCAGACCTCGAAACTTCTCCGTCGCAAGAAACCGGAACGACCGCCACGACAACCCCAGCGATAACGAAGAAAACGAGAGAGATGATCCGCTGAAAACAAGAGAAGCACTCCGCTATTTATCGCAAACCAAACCTCGAAACTAACGCACAGACACCTCGCAGACGGACGCACAGTCGGTCGCAGCAACAAAATACTCCTCCCTTGCAAAACCAAAACAAGGAATTCTCGTACAGACAACACCAATCCCGGTACAGACAACGAGAAAACGTTCCGCTAACTCCACCACGTGCACGACCTCAAAATTCGCTAAAGCCTTGACCTCCAGCCAAATCTGAACCTGGGAAATTCCTCCGATACCCAACGCTACCGGAGCAGCACCAAAACACCACCAAAATGGTCGAGAAAGCACTTAAAATGAACGGCGATCAACGCAGCGTCTCCTCCAGCACAGCCGAAAACCTATTACCCGATTGGAACCGGGCCTTTCCAGACCCGCAAACGCTAAGCCGGGGCTCCCTCCCCGAACGAAAACTGAAAGAATGAACTCCGCTAGCTCTCCGGTAGCGACCTAAATCTCCGAGGACGATGAAGGGATTCCGTCGATCAGATATCATCCAACGGTGGGATGCGATCAGCGAGTTCTCGTCGTCCGATTCAGGCATCCGAGGGTCGTGGGAAAAGACTGCCTTGACCGTGGATTATCGGACAGACCGTGAATGAGTACCGCCAGTCGTGGGCATCGGACGGTAAGGAGGGGTGGACCCCAGTGACCGTGGATGTGGGATTGTGTACTGGGGAATCTGTTGAGATCGAACGGCTGTGAGACCATTCTCTTGTACAGACTTCGTATTACCGACAGGGAATACGGTGGAGGGGAGGAATGAGGGCAGACGTACGCGTATTCGTGTATAAACGCGTCGTTAATGCTTGTTTAACACAAACTAAGTTAATTCAATTAGTGTGTCCTGCAGGTATAACACTCTTAACTCACGGAATTATGTAAATTTGTGAGGAGCCCCTTTATGGAAATTCCATAGTAACAAACCTACTTATTTTACATATGATTGAAAACATATTTTTTGCATTGACAAGTTTTCAATATCACTTTTTCTATTTTTTTTCATTTTTCAAACAAATGAAATTGCAAACAAAAAGTACACAAATCTCATCAACCTTATGCCGATTTGCTCCATTTTCTCCTACTCATTCCGTTCCATTCTATTCCATCATCCTATTCATCAACAATTTTTTTTGAAATGGTAACTATCAAGTGCCTTCACTATGTTGGCTAAGATTTGGAGGTGTTGCTTCTTCATCATTCTCATGACTCTACCTAGGATGAAAACACCTAAAAACATCAAAATAAACAATTCATCACATTTGGAGGCACCTTTCCCAAGAAAAAAAAACATTTATGTTGTATTAACAATTAAAAATCATGAATTTTCAAATATAAATTGAATCTTTGGATAAGACATGTAATTATTACAATTTTTTTTATGTGGAAGCTTCCCTTAGGCCTTTAGAAACCATGACATAGCTTGGTCATAAAACCAAAATCCAGAGAACCAACAAGTCAACCAATTGCAATTAAGTAAGAAAACGGTTTAACCCTTGAAGGCCATACACTTGAGGGTTGAAAAGTAGTCAATAAATGACTTCATTGTTCACTATAGAAACAAAGAATGCACCCGAGTATTGGTTCAATAATTGGAACATTTGGGTGACTACCTAAGTCATAAGGAGTTGCATCCTTTTAAGGGTTAATGACACTTTTGGGGACACTTTTCAACAGAAGTCTACTTGTCAAGAATTGTAGTACAAAGACTATTTTGAATCAATGTTTTCACCTTAAGTCTACACTATATAAGCCATCTAACCATGATTTCTTCCCACAAGGATGGTCTTCCAACTGACTGTTAGTATTACCAATAATTTCATCCAAAATTGGCCACAGAAAGGACCAGTATTCCTCCCCTCCACCTCTCTAATAAACCCAGGGGAATATTGGGGCTCATTACTCCTCCTCCTAACTGAATAAGAGCCGCAATAACTCCATTTTATTATTCCCAATTTAATTTAATTTAACTTAATTTTTTTTAATTTAATTTTTTTTTCACAAATGAACTATTCCCAATTTTTTAAATGCGTCGGTCACCCCCACTCCCATGGCTTGAGGAGCAAGCAAAGCCCCTGAGCCCCTGAGCCCCTGACCCACCCCCCTCTGAGGAACTTCCTGTCTGCACAGTGCTACAGGAAGTTATTATTAACACCCCCTCTCCCGTCCAGTAAGATTCAACCCTCTCAGTCAGCTGAGTGGATGAGAAACTGGCCCACTGAACTGAATCCCCCCTCCCTGCTTTCTTTTTCAGTTGGACGGATGAGAAACTGGCCCACACCACGGCACTCATCCAATATCCGGGTGTCCATCCGGAATACCGCCCCCTGATTGGTTGGTTTTTAATTTTTTTAATTTTTTTCCGTTTGATTTTGGGGCTGGCTTTCTGGTTGATTGGTTTTCTTATTTTTTAATATTTTTTTCTGGAGGCTCCCTTCCCTTCCCTTCCCTGGTTGGCTTTGGGACGTCAGAGTTCCAAGGGGGAGCTGCCAGGGGTCAACAATCTGTCGGCTGATGGTTTGTCAGAAGGGGGTGAAGGGGGGTGAAGGTTCAAAATAAAATAAATAAATAAAATAAAATAAAAAAGGGGGGGGTGAAGGGGGGGTGGGAATCTGCCTTGGACAGTGAGTAATTGTTCTCATTCTCTATACGGAACAACAGGAAACCGGCGGGTCAGCTTCCTCCGCAAGCCAAAACAGGGGAGTGGCTGGAAGTTCCCCTGGCGTTGGACTGACAACAGTGGTGCAGACTAACTGCACAACAGCATGTTCAAAATTTTGGATGAGGTTGGATGGTTTTGGGTGGACGGATGGAGTTTTGGAATGGATGAAAAATGACGCCTGACTGAAACTGAAAGTTTTTTCTGGCCACGAACGTTCGGTGGGAAGTTGCAAGGCAGGACTTGAAGCCAATGCAGCCCACTGAACATGCAGTGCCCTTGCATGTATGTCCACAATGGGTTTGTTCCCATTCTGTCCGTAATGGGGGTAGTTTACCCCAATAAAGCCTTCATGCATCCAGCTCATCACATCGAGTCTCCACTTGTCATTTGGATGTGGAATATTCCACACCATCTGTTGTAGTGGAGCCAAGGTAGTGACCGATCCATGCGCGCTATGGTAATTACACATAAAATCGCACAAATAAGTAAATCAATGTGGTTCCCATTATTATATTAGAGGTAATTGTAAAGTTGGCATGTGTTTGTGAACCTATATATGTCAGAGGAAGGTTTAACTCTAAGAATAGAAAAAAATAGACACGACACCAAACTCAATTAGACTTGAGTTTGGGTACTCTAGGGAGTTTGGTCCTGTGTTTTTTCCAAACTCCGGCTCTTGGTCCTGCCTTGTGTACACTTTTCGATTAACTCTATTGGAAAAAAAAATGATATTGGTAGTGAAAAGGGGATTTTAGATTCTCTTAGAATGCATTTTTTGGGATATTGTGTGAATACACTACAAATTTTCAAACTATTGGAAAAAGGATTTAGGATAGTTAATTTTAGATTCTCGTGAATAGTGGAAGCACATTTTAGGCAAGAATCTAGACATTGCGGTTTTAGGAAGCGGTCAAAATTAGGTGCAGTTACCTTACTGGATGTTGGCTAGGATGAACTAACCTCCTCGCTTGTCCTCCCAAAGTCATTCCAAGGGTGTATGCATGAAATGAAGCCCCCCTATTTTGTGCTTGATTAATTTATCTTCTACAAATCTCTTTGTTAATTTGAGGCCTTTGATTCCAAATATGAATTCTAAATTTCTAAATTTTATCATGTGTGGCAAATAAAAAAATTCTATATTTTTCCCAAGGGTAAAATTGGGGACAAGCAAGAGGGGCATTTCCCACGGGCCTTGAATGTTATGGCCATCAATCCGACCCAATTCCAACATCTATACCAAATAATGAAATCAGATTGCCTAAATGATTAAGTTGCCTTATCTCAAGAAAATTACTTTACAAGTCATCAAAGTCAATAGATATTTCTACAAATATTTTCATTTGTACACGTAGAGGTTTATGAGTCCCAATTACAACAATACCTAATTCAAAAGTAGTGAGTTCTTGTGCAATAACAATAATATTTGATATAGCGTCAAATGTCAAGAAATTAGTTTGGGGCAATCTAATTATACTATTTAGTGTAGTGGACCCTCCCATTTGCATCAGTCACCTACCTGTTATCACAATCTTAGCAAACCTTTGGTATCATGACAATGCATTTGGAGGGAGGACATGTTAGTGTATGATTTTGGCTTGACCAATTTAGTCCCAACAAACTTTGAAAAATCACAAAAAAAATTCATTTGTTGTTGGAATGTCTTAATTCTACTTGCAAGTGGCTTCTCTCAAACTTTTCAATTTGTGAAAAAATATGTGAGTTGACAAATAACTTCTCCAAGGTACCTTGATAGCAAATCTATTTGGTGATAAGCCTATCCCACACTTGACCAATTTAGTCCCAACAAACTTTGAAAAATCATAGAAAATTCATTTCTTATTAGAATGTCTTAATTCTACTTGCAAGTGGCTTCTCTCAAAATTTTCAATTTGTGAAAAAATATGTGAGTTGACAAATAACTTCTCCAAGGTACCTTGATAGTAAATCCATTTGGTGATAAGCATGTTTGATTTATTTGTATTTTAGAAAATACCATAGCTTGAAGTCACCTTTGGCACATTTTTGTTGAATAATTATTTAAACTAAGAAGGGCCAATTTGGTAGTTCATATTTTGTTAATGAAATATTTGAAAATTATTAAATATATATTTTTAACCTTTCAACAATCCTTCAAATATTCTTGGAAGTTGAATTTTGGTTTCCTTAATTTTATACAAAAGTGATAGTCATGGCTTTCAAGGAACTCATTACTTTCTATAGAGTCTATGCTTAGCTGTAAAGCTTGATAAATGAATTTGGATTTTGCATTATTAGGTGGAAATGTCCTAGCCCCTAAAAGCCCAGTGTCCCTTCGAGGGACAAATGCGATTTCGGTCATGTACCTTTTTGCAACCACGTTTGTAATATTTTCTGAAAAATTTAATGGAGGTAGAGAATGGGAAGACCTACGTGGGGACATAATTTTTTTCATAATCGGTGCGCGGGAACAACAGTTATGACCAAATAAGCTCAAAACAAAGGACGGCGGGCAGCCTGGGCAGAAAAAAAAATTGGCAAAAATTATATAGTTTTTTTTCAATATTTTTTTCTTGTAGATTATATTTTTGTCTATCTGGAAAGCTTTTATTCATTTCATTTGGATTTGTTATGAGAAAGTTATGGACATTCTTGTTTTTCGGGCAGTTAGAGCATCTTCTTGAAAAAAATAACTTGTAGGATTCATTTCTGAATTCTATTTTTGCAATTTTTCAAAAAAAATAAATTCTCATGGTTTAGTTTACTTGCTAGAACAATCTCACCATTGTAATTAGTGTATTTTAATTCCATCTAAAATATATTAATATTTTAGATTTTCCTTCTATCTTGTACCTACTTCTACTTAACAATTTTTTTAGAAATGATAATTAAGTTTTTTTGAATATTTTTTTTCCCCCTAGACTCTCAACTCAATTCTCCACCTGAAAGATTTAAAGCTCAAAACTCTGTAGTGCAAAAAATTTAAGTTAAAAATGTTCAAAGTCAAAAAATCTAGTCCCGCAATGTGCTGAAATACTTGTTTTTTCCACTTTAAATGCAAATATTTTGCAATCTGAGCTGTCAAAAATTCTGAAATTTTTTCCATACATTCTCATACTAGTTAGATGTAAGATCCTACGGTTAGACGTGCAAAAAAAACATTTTTCAGTTTTTTTTATTGTTTGCTATAGAAATGGTAGTTTTCAGTGTTTTTTGGCAGAAAAAAGGCCTTGGGCCTTTAGGGGCTAGAATCAAAGATGTACAACTATCTATTCCAACATTTTGACTTTCTTTATGCTTAATTTTCCGTGGATTCGGCAAAGTGGCTTATTAATTTCTAGAACCAATTGGCTTAAAAAAAATTTAATATTTTTTGCCGAAGGTGACCTCAAGCTCTAGTATTGTATTTGATTACATTATTATGCTTTTAAACTGTAAAGTTCCTTTACTGTATTTTTACCCAAAATGCCCCAAAACTACCATTAATAGTATCAAATTTTAGAAAATAAACATTTTTGGACACATATAACCATAGGATCTTGTAGTATGCTGGTTTGGGAGGACGTTAATTTTTTTTTAAATTTTCACAATGTGGATTGCAAGATATTAGCGTTTGAATTAGTGGAAAAAAAATTGGGCCTTGCGAAAAACATAGAAGTTGCACTTTATAAGGTCACATTTGTATTAAAAAATGTCCAAAATGGTGGTGCTTCTTTGGTTTCATTCTTCAAGGCAAGTTGGCTACGTGCTTGAAAAAATTCAGATCATTCGGAATTTGTACAACAAAGAGAAAAAAAATAGCAAGTAGAAAGAAGTAGAGAATGATTCAAAATTCAAAATTGTTAAAAATTTAGTTATGGAATAGAAAAATGCCAATCCCAATGGTTGTAATGTTGTAATAAACAATCTACATCCTATGATTTTATTTTTTTTCGAAAGTATTGAAAAGTGAGTTAAATAAATGATTTCAAAGTTTATTTTAGAGTAGAGAATCCACTTAACTGCCCACAAATTAAACTTTCATCTCACTGAATAAAATGGAATGATTCAAAGCTTTCCACGTGTATATAAATCTAGAAAATCAATTTCAAATTTTTGTTTATGAAAATAGTGATTTTTTTAATTTGCTTGGACTGCCCAGCCGAGGAAAAAAACTACATATTGTGCAATAATTTTTTAACCATGTAGTCAAAAGTCATGAAAATTGTTGGACCTTAAATAAGAACCTCATCCCCATACTGTGTGAAAATTTTAAAGAAAAAAAATAAAAATTCCAATCATAGTGAGCTGTGCAAAATCGCTACGTTGTCAAAAAAATGCAATTTGGTCCTTTAGGGGTTAAGGATGCCCATGAAAAGTGGGGGCCCTGGTGGGGGGAGACAACTTTCCGACTTTAAAAGTAATAATTTTAACATTGAATTTGAACTTTGGGGTTGCTTGTAGTTTTGACAACAAGGCAAAGCAACTCCTAAAATGCATTTCTTCTTGCTCACATAGAAGTGTAAACATCATGGCAAGATTTGTTTCTATTAGGTTGAATTAGCAAATATAAAGGAATTCCGACACAATTACAATGCATTATTTGGACAACCTAAGAATAAGTTATGGATGTTCTAAGCACTAGCAATAGGTGTACCACAAATCAACACAATTTTCTAATGTTTGAAGCCTTGTACATCCTCAAAATTAGTGTCTTCATTCTAGGCAACAAGAATCTAGATGTGTCGGTTTTAAAAATAATGAGGATTTGCACATGCCTACAAGTACAAGCAGAGTAAATTTTGTGCTAGTGTGAAACTAGTAAAACTTTTCATTGGGACTGCAACCAAAGTCGGTTCTGGACCTTGTGCAAGGCAAAGCATAAATTTTTTTGTGCTAGTGTGAAACCAATGAAACATTGTATGGGGACTACAACTAAGGACGATTATGGACCCCAATGGTGACGGAGGGCCCAACTAAATTAACCGTGGCTACTTATGAACGAGGGAAATTGTTGTTTTTGTACGAGTTGGTGGCAAATTGCAAAGCATAAATTTTTTGTCCTAATGTGATACCAATGCAACTTTGCATTGGGACTACAACTAAGGTCCGGAATTTTGAACCCCAATCGACGCATTAGATGAAAGAGGCTCTTCTCTTCCCCAAAAGGGGAGGGCCCATCCAACCAACCAAATGAACCGTGGCTGCTTGTGAGTGAGGCAGATTTTTGTTTTGTATGGGTTGGTGGAAGTCAAAATTTTTGTGCTAATGTGAAACCGATGAAACTTTGCATTGGGACTACAACTAAGGTCGATATTGGACTCCAAATCGAGGCAATAGATGAGAGAGGCTCTTCGCAAAGGCGAGGGAGGGCCCAACCAAATGAACCGTGGCTGCTTGTGAGTGAGGCAGATCTTTGTTGTACGGGTTGGTGCCTTGGTGGTGGCGAACTGCAGGCCGGGCTTCTTCATCAGGCAGGTTCCACAACCTGCGCTTCGCTTCTCTTTCTCATCTGGAGGCGCCCCCACCGCCCCCACTTCGCTGTCAGAAAACTCACAAATATCAATCCAACTTCGTCCTTGACTGAGAATCTGCAACAGGAATCACGCCATAACATAAGTTAAGTTCAAGTTTGCTTTTGCTGCTGCAGGGAATGAAGGCAACAACTGCCGCAAAGCTCATCAGTCTCTCTGGTTTGAACTTGAATCCACTTTTGAGTGGCTGTTGAAAGTTCTTCCCAAGTTCAATGGAATTTGTTCATGTGTTTCAAGGAAAAAAGAAGAAGAAAGTTCTTCCCTAGTCCTGCCTGGTGATAGAATTACAACTGTTCATGGACTCTGATGAATTCATCAAATGAATTCTCAAGAATTTGACAAAAAAATTTGACAAATTTCACATCTTCCAAGAAATCATGGACTCTGACTCATCAATTCCCAAGGATTTGACAAGTTTCGCATCTTCCAAGAAATTGGGAACAGACAGGAATGAATTGAGAGGCTATGATGTTTGTGTAGCACCAAGCTCAAATTTTGAGGAAGCGGGCCTACTCAAATTTTCATATATTTTCTTTTTGGCAATGAAAAGAGAATGTGTGGGCGATGTGAGGGCAAAAGCTGTATGTTAGCTTCCGTCCATTTTCCATGTTGTTTCCTTTGTGACCTCTGAATACAATCATGGGAAAAAATTGGGTGGGTTATTTGTATGTGCTCACCTGTCAAGGTTGATTTAAATATGTGAAGCTTTTGCAAAATTTGGGAGTGTTTTAAGGAAAAAAACTGAAAGGGGGAGAAATGTAAATTATTAAAGCAATAATTGACAAAGTTTTAGGAGAAGCTATTAGCTATAATGACTACCTTGTCATGAATTGTGGGCTTGTAAGATCCTTTTTCCATTTTGGATTTTTTTGAGGGAAGATCTTTCAAGTGGTTGACAAATCTTTTGTGCATCTAATTGCCCTCTACCCTGTCTTAAATATAGGGAAGAGGCATACATGGAAAGATAGGTTGTAAAGCCTTCTTGCTTTGGCTCCATAAGCTACAAGCTGCTCCATTGCAAGAGACTCTACTATGAGAGACTATGAATTGGAGGGAATTATTTAAAAAAACTTGGTTAATGCATAGGAGAACAAGAGGGGGGAGGGAGATGTATCAGGATGGTGGATTTGGGAAGGACAAAGGAATTAGAAATAGGTTTCAAGCATACATTACTAAATGTCATTTCCTTGTGGAAAAAGCTACAAAGTTTGTATTTGCTTATAAAACTTGAGGGGTCTTAAGGTAAGGTAGTGAGGAGTCCTTCAAAGGAAATGATGGATGCCATTTTGAACCCCTAAGCTATAGTATTCTTTTATTTGACTTTATGCAAAAAATTATTATCAATCTTTGAGCAATCTTTTATAAGTTGAGGTCAATCATTAGTTATTGAACGGTGAAGGACCATGCTAGATCAATTCTTGCCAAGAATGTGCAAAATAATTAAACTATAAACTCTAAAATGATAATTTTGCATGTCCAGAACTTATAATTAGTGAAAATTTGGGTTTGTAATTATTTGACCTTGAAACCCTTGAACTTTTTTAGGCAACCCAGATAGCTTTAGATAGCATATGCAGAACTTGTTTCTACTTTTGAAATTTGGCAAGTATGTAACTTACATGATACAAGATGAAAATGTAAAAAAACAACCCATAAGTAGTATAAAAATCTCATTCTAGGAGGTGTTAAAGTCTGCTTGTCTTGTTGAATAAGGTTAGGAAAAAAAAATTCTTCTTTAACTTCAAACGTTACAATCTTTCAATTCATGCAATTAAAGTTTTTAAATTTTTTTCCACACATTCCCATAGTACTAGTCTAGTACTTCATACAATTTGTATGGTTGAATTTTAAAATTTTAAATACATATATATTTTTTCTCACTCCCTTAAAAGGTGGCAATTTTTACAATGTTTGCCCAAAATGTGCCTCTTTCCTTTAGGGTGATGCATTATATTCCTTTATTTGACTAAACCCAAAATGTGCCTCTTTCCAACTGATAGTCAATGTCTTGAAAATTCTCACAAATGTCAGCTGCACTTTGGTGTTTGAACTAGAGAATTTGTCCAAAATTATTAAAAAAAAATACTCGTCTACATTGTTGCAATAGCGGCTTGTCTCCTAAGTTTACAAAACTACATTTTACCCCAGCTTGATGACAGGCAGTCCGGCTATAGAGCCCATTTGGCCATGGCATGAATGGTACTCCCTCTGTCTCAAAATAAAACCAGTGTTTCCTTTGTAAAATACAAAAGAAACACTGGTTTTATTTTGAGACAGAGGGAGTATCAGTCAACAGATTCTCCATTTCAAAATTCAAAGAGGTGGGCTGGGACTAATAAATACATAACCCTTAAAGGACATTTCATGTTTGAGCTTGGTCAAACTTCATTGGATTTCTACATTAAAACACATATTTCAAAAATTTTAACATTTTTCACATGTAGTAATATATGTTTAAGATTTAATCTCATTTTTCCATAATTAAAAACTTCAAATTCAATTTTATATGATTTTTATAAGAAATTTCTTTGTAAAAATCATGGGAAATTACAAAAATGCTTTAAATAGTATGAAAATTTCTAGGAAAGTGGAAATCATACTATAGTGACAAATATCATGGTGTAATTGATGTATTCTTTAAGTTCATAGCAAGAGAAATTTGATAGAAAAAGTTCAAAAAGTGATGCATTTTTGAGCTTTCAAGATGCTCTCTTCAAAGTGTAACAAAAATTACAATTTTAACAATTTTGAAAAAAAGTTCAAATGGAGTAAAAAGTAGATTATTGGAGCTACATTTTGTTAGTTGAGCTTAAAAGCATTTAAAATCAGAAACTAGGTGAAAAATGCAAGTTTGACTTTCAAAATGCCCGTGGGGTTTGCAATGCCCTTCAAGGGATAAATAAATGAACCCTGCCTGCGCACTCAAAACTCAAAAGCCAATATAATTCCGGTCCATTTCTGATTCCAATTGAACTTGCGCAGTTTTCGAAGGAAACAACTTTGAAACATCCTGATAGCACGACATTGATATTGATCGAAAATTATCAAATTTCCAGAGTCCATTGGCGGGCACAATCAATCTTGAATGAGGAATTCGGCTATTGGGCGGTTTGAAGCAGCCAATGTTGACATTCCGCAACCATTTGTCACTACGCAGGAAGCAGTCTGTTGATAAGAGAATGGCATCACATTCCCGACGAACTGAAAGGTGGCCCAGCTGTTCTGATTGGGAAAGGAAGACAACTGAAGGAAGGACTGCTGTAGATAATTCAACATTTAGAGGATATAGGGTACATTAGTAGGGTCGTCCAAGAGAGAGAGAAACAACTCCGATTCTTCTTGGAATTCACCGGGAAATTAAATCATCCTTTTGGGTTTGGATTTACCGTGTGAATCATTTGCTTAAAAGAACATCAAGAGCACTCATTCGAGGTCAAATTAGTGTGTAAGATCTCTCCTTTTCACACAAAAATTTAAGGATGAACATCTGCACTTTGATTTACATAGAAGGATTCTCTATCATCCATACGACAATTAGTGTCAACGACATTATAGGATTAAGAATCTACTCATTCAAGGTTCCATGACAAAAATCCACATGAAGGGTTGTCCAACTCTCATAAATCTACAAAGTTTTCTTTTGACTCTTGGAGAACAAATCATGTCTTTGTATTTTTTGAATTTTTTGATTTTAGTATAAATATAAAAATGTGTACTTTTATTTTATTTTGGACACAAACTAGATGACAATAGAAGAGGTACTCTTGTTAAGCAGGAAATCCCTACTAACAACATACATAAACTATGCTTCTATAAAATCGAATACTTATTTATGCGTACTGATTTCACTTAGAGAACCATTCATATGTGTAAGTTGCTATGTATAAACCAAGCCTAAACCCACGACGCAATCCACATGGCAACTTAGACCACATGTGAGTCTTCTCATGGGTGGTTCCCTGCTACTTATTCAAATACTGATTTGCACTACAGTGGTGCATCACAAATGGCGGGTATAAGAAAACAATTACAGATTAGGTTTTTGGTTAGTAAATTAATCAATGGTCAAATAAGTTAGGCCGAGGGCTGGGGCTCGAATGTCGTTGCAGGGTTAAATTTGGAAAGTCTATCACATTTCAAAAGTTCAAGAACCTTGGATCGAGAGTCGGAGGGCGAGGACGGAAGAATTCAGAGGGGTATTTGTCAATCTATTCTATTCAACGGGAATGTGAAAAGGACCAAATCTCAGCATCCACTTGCACACCTTCCTTGCAGGTTCCCTACAAGAGCCTGGAACAGAAACCCGGCGTCGTCTGATTTTCAAAAGTTACTCAAACTCCTTTTTCCACTCCCGCCGCAAAAGGTCCGTCCATGCTAAGTTATATCCACCATGGATCCACCTGTTGACTGCTCTTTCGTGCTCTGTCGCGTAGGACTCAAAAAAGCTCCACTTGGTCAAATATGCGTGAAACACACCAGGCTAAATTTCCTATTCAGTTTCCGTCTGCTATATATGCACCATTTTGTGCAATATATTTAACTGAGTCGATTAATCTATTCGTTGAAAGAGAACAGAAATTTCAATAAGACTAAGAAGTCAGAACATTGAAGTCTCAAAGAAACGAAACTTACTGCATCAATTATTGTCACGATTGAGACAATAAATTCAACATGCTGTAATTGTATTATGAAACAACAACAATGTGAACAACAAGAGCGTTGTAATTGTACCTCAATAAGGTATGCATACACATTATGGACCCTCTTCCCAATTGGATCCGTGTCTACATCTGTCCAACATTTCAGACCCTAAATTAGAAGGTTTTAAAACCCAAGGTACAAGTGGGACTTGTCCCTGCACCGCTCGGTAAACCATGCTGGCCAGCTGATTCTGTGGACCTAGTAAATCGAAAAGCTCGGCTCCCTTGTTGGTTCCGAGTGTGCAATCTCGTTGGAATGTTAAATAGCTGCAGAGCGAGATTGCAATTCAGAAATTTAGAACATAGGTTGCAATCTCATGAATAGCAAAAAAAGAAATCTATTTGTTGCAAAAAAAGAACAAACTTTTGGGATGATAAAAAAACATCATATCATGAGAAACCAGATCTTAGCAGCTAATCAATACCAGTATCTTACGATACTTTAAGAGAACCACACAGTAACAGACAATGAAATAATAGATAGCGGCTGAGTGGCTTAAAAAAGAGTAAGGAACAGTTAAATTGGTCTACTGCTAATGCCATTATTACTATCCAAACGTCTAGAGTTCTGAATTTTGGGCTCATGAATACTTATCAATAGCACATAGAAAACAGCCTATTTCACCAACGTACAGACCGAAATATGAAAGGATGGATTCCAAGTGTTTGAAGAAAAGAGATAAAAATCGAACCTCGTCGACTTCCCACTGAAATTATTCTTCGTAAACAATCTCGGTATTCCAACAAAATAGCTCGCTCTTGCTCAGCATACAGAAGGGCAGTATGCGAGGAACCAGAAGGGCTTATTTCATCCGCCGCTAAGCCTCCTACTGGGGAAGGCGGGGCAGTAAACAACGGGTCCTTCTCGTCGCACATCAATGCCAAAGTTCCCGGAGACATAGGTCTTTGTGGCTTATCAGCTTCTCCATCGTCAGGACGGTCTGTGGACGACGCTGGCCGGTCACTGGATATTTTCTCCGCTTTGTACTCATGGTTCCTTTCATCGACTGTCTTTGATGTTAATGAAGGTTCTAGTGAAGTGTGAAATTCACCATTCTCTCTCAAACTACTTGTGTCTGGCAACAAATGCTTAGCTGCAAGAAAACAGACATACATTCAGAAAGGATTCTCCAGAGCACATACTTGACTCCAATAAAGCACACAAGGAAGTCTACTCAATTAATTAGAAACAAATGCAGTTCAAAGAAGTTACCAAACGGACTTAACACAATCACGTATGCAGGAAAATAATATGAAGCGAAAAAAAAGCATTATACCTCTGCCTGTGTCAACTCTGTACTTTGTAAAACATAATCTGAATCTAATTGTGCAGCTTCAACCAGCTGCTACCACTGGAAAAGAAATGTTAAGCATTAGTTGTCGCAATTGGTAGCAACAACTACGAGCATCATACCTAAGAAGTCTTTTTGAGCTTCAGAAGAAACGACAACAAGAAGTTTGCACAATTCCTGGATGGCCTCAATCTGCACAACGCCAGCTAGTAATGACCTGCAACACGAACGGCAGGTTCCATAAGAAACCCCAGGTATTACCAGTTCACAGTCACAAGAGCCCAAACACGGATGCTCTCCTCTACTTGTACTCGATCAATGTATGTACTCAGCTACAATATTCTGCACAATGCCGCCAATCGAGAGAGGTACAGACACAGAAAGTCAAAGAAGAACGTGAATCAACATGCAAACTATAAGACAAGTCACCCCCAATGTTGCCCCTCTGACGAACAGACTGCACGAGGTAGAATCTAGTTCGAAGAAAGTACTTTTGAATGAGCTTGACAGGAGGACCAGCCGGTGAGACTCCTTGAGTTGCAGGCGTGGAGGTGATTGTGGAGTTGAGTGCAAGGTTCAAAGAGGGAGAGGTTGTACCCCCTGGTGTTAACTGTAAGCACCAGATTTACATCAAGCTCTGAAAGTATCAAATATGAAAAGATTGAAATTGAACAGCAGATACGTATTTAATAATAAAGGTGGAATTCCTGGCGAAAAAACGAAAGTGGAGGACGAGATGCAGGAATTAATTGCAGGCTTTGCATGTTCAAATATTTGCTGGCAACATGTAAAATGTCTGCAAATCAAGTTATTGAAAAATATGACGAGACCTCATACCTGCATTGGCAAAGGTGTCCTTTTCAGCGGAACTTGCTCCTTCAAACCAGGTCCAGAAAATACAAGCTCGTGAGTTCGCCGCTTCTTGAGAAGAGGGGAAGGAGACAAGTATCCGGGCGCATTTGGCATAACTCCACTGCCCCCCAAGGGTTGCAAATAGGTCACACTCATGTTGTGATCCCCTTGAAACAACGCTCGTCTCTCTTCACTCCCCTCAAAGTTTTTGCAGTCAACACATTTGCAATTGTCGGAACATAGAATATTTGCTTGAAAGCATTCGCAATACTTCTTGAGGCACCCTGATTTTTTGCAGTGGCACCCTTTGTTATGTTTACCAGCCAATGGATGCTCTCCGAAATCCTCCTGCGACAAGAAGAGGATGTTAGTATAAACACCAAAAAGTGAAGCGATATAATTTGGTGCCAGAGAGCATAAGATCTTCATTTGTATAAAATGCCATGATTTCCTCGGATCAGTGATCAAACACGTAATTCATCTCGAATTAAGTGATTAAAAACTTCCAAATTGACTGAACTGGGTAACCTACCCTCAAGTCACGAATACCAGGACTGCTAAAGATCTTAGGCCGAAATGCATTAGGGTTTCGCTCTAAGGTAGCTTCCACTGCTTCCTGACGAACGGTTTCATTCTCCACATTGTTGCAGCAGTTTACGCAGTTGCAACCTTCACAATATGTGCCTGAGGCAAAACACTCACAATACCTGTTCCATGCACAATTTCGCATTACTAATGATTAGAGTCATTCATATCCCTTCATCAGCCTTAGATTAGTACGAGCCTCTCTTGCAAATTTAAGATGAAGACAACCAGAGGTCATCGTTTGCGGTTAGTCGTATGGCAGGAAGAATGAAAGTAGCCAAGCATCAAATTCTTACAGAAGGCAAAAGAATGAATCGATTAGGTAACTGCTTAATAAACAAGGACAGACATAGCAGCCATAATAAGATGCACAAACATGTGAAACGTTTATCAAGTGCGATGGTTACATGTTATGCTTACAGTTTCAAACAGCGAGAGTTTTTACAGTTACATTGCTTGCACTTCTTTGGCGTGCCATCCTTTGAATCGAAGGACCTTGACCGCTGCCGCGGAGACCCGTGCTTCCTGCCCACCAATAAAACATACATATAGGATTAGCATAACAAACCACCTGAGAGTACCGACACCTCACCAAATGAGGAAACTAACAATAAGAATTCACTCCAAGTCGAAAGACATTTTTATCTGTGTTTCGCCTCACAGACACTCGTGAGAAGGAAACTAGGGGACATACATGAAAAAAAAGAGTAGATAAAACTTGCATCATGTACACAAAAAGAAGTACCGTACAAAGAAGGTGGAGTAGGGCGGGTAGACTTGTCTGGTGACGCTGCAGGGCCTCCAATAATCGTTGTAAAATCAAGCTGCCTCGGTACCGCTTTTCTTGTGGGATGTTCTCCTACTTGAGAAGCTTGAGAGGGTGTTGAAACTGCCATACTGGCATGGGGTGGGTCAATGTCCAGTGGTCGTGCGACAGGCCTGGAAACCACGGCGATGACAAAAGACTTACCAGCAAGCCAAGAGAGTCTTCAATACATCAGAACATACATCACATGTAGAGCGTCAATTCAAGTACTGCAGCACTAATTGAGGATGAAATTGATCAATACTTCGATTCTAAGCCTGTGTTTGTAAAACTTAAACGCCATCAATCAACAAGAAAATTCAATCAAGATAGCAAAGTTGAACTGCAACCGCAAAACGTATTGGCTAAGCAGACAAAAGAGCAAGACGCCAGCAAAAGGTCTCAGGCGTCTCGGGATTCTGCAAAATCAGCAATTAGAGCGTACTGAAATCTTCTCATTCTTTACCTCGGCAGTATCGGGGACACTGGAGTAAATACCGCCGGCTGGCTTTCCGCTTGCTGAAGCACAACGGGTGGTTGACTTCCATCTGCCAGGCTCCCTACATAACCAATACCAATTTTATCAAATGTGATGGTCAAGGCAGTATACTTGTCCAGATTTCACAAGCGGCGTTCATTACTTGAGATGCTCTACAAGACTGCTGGACTGTTCTCTTTCTGAAACCACTCCTAAATACTGTGCTGGACGAAGTTGCCTTACAGAAGACAATATGGTTCAAACAATAGTGCACTCACTAAATTTTCTTGATGACTTAGAGGTTCCTAATACAGACTGATAACTAAGAGAATCGGAAAAGTAAAAAATAGAAGATTATTACGACGCCTTTCAACAACAAAAGCGTGAATTCTAAGATATGAAATGAATTCGCGCTAAAATTGCTCAGTGAGGCTTAAAGTCCGTGTAATTGTCTCATGCGTTCTCTTCTAAACAAATCAGCAAAAGGTCAAGGTTTAGTTAAAAAGAAGGGATGGAGTGCTGCTCAGGAGACACCACGAGTAAGTAATACATAGAAAATGAACTAGAGTTGTACATTTCAGCCCCTGAGCGGCACTCGTCCCAAAAGAAGGCAGCAAAAGCACAAGGTATCAAAATGCAAGCTCTGATACCCGGAGCTGTAGGTAGAGCTGTCGGTGGAGTTGGCGGGGATCCATGATTCTCCATGGCTTCGGTCAAAGACGTCTCGGACATATCAACGGTCGTTGGTTTAGGAGTATCGTCCATGGTGAAGATACTTTCGCCGCTCTGCACCAATGCATGAATTGACGGCAATTCTGATCAGCCTTCTCTTCTTCCGAACAAACCCCTGCTCAGCCTCGCTATAACTACACCTAAGCCGATACAAAACCTTCGAACAATAAATTTCTTCACATTTCGCCTCTACACCTCCACATCACCGCACCGCGCAAATTACCTCCACCTAGAGCGTGTCAAAGGTCCAGTCATACAATCCCGCTGAATTACCAAAATTCAAACCTGCTCAATTTGAAAACTAACGCCGCCAATGTTCGGGCTTAGCCATTTTCTACGTTCTACTTTCTCCATAACACACTCGTAAACCTCCTTTCCCTTTATTCGCCGGAAAATCCACCGGCAAGTCCACCGGCAAATCCACCATCAAACCGATGCTCAGCTTTTCTGTAATCACACCTACGCCTCCCGTGCCGAAACAAAACCGTGCAACAAAAAAATTCTTCGCATTTCGCCTTCACACCGCCGCATCATCGCACTGCGGACATTAAGTAGCTCCAACTACCGCTTGTCAAACCTCGCGCGTCATTCAATTACCAAAATCAACAGGAGCTCACTCTCAGAAGTAACGCCGCCAATTCTCGACCTTCGCCATTATTCTTTCTCCAGAACGCACTCATAAACCTCGTTTTTCCATAGTCACTAGGAACTCCATCATCAAAACCAAAACCCTAGCACAAACCAACCACCACAGAGCCAGAATTTCCCAGGAGCCAAACGAAATTTCCCCGCCACTTCACGCCACGCGACGAAACGCACATCGAACGCAAGCTCGCAAGCTGCAGTGACAAGACGCAGCCTCGGAAACGCTAATCCCGATCCGAGCAAGCGCAGAATTGTCAATCGTCAATGAAGAGGCAGAGAGAGAGAGAGAGAGAGAGAGCGCGACTGCGCGAGCGGTGGTGGTGAGCGCAAGCCTGCAAGAATAGGACAGAGACGGAGCTGCGAAGGGTTTGAATTCTGACCCGGAATTTCAAAAGTGTCGGGCGTTCCCGTTGAGGGACCCGGCCCGTGGTGGTCCACGAGAGGCGGGGAAGATGAGGAATTTACAGGGCGGCTCCTCGTTCGGGGTTCCCGTTGTTTTGAATTTTGCAAGAGTTTGAATTTGGGCCAATTGGAGCACTTGCACTACGAAAAGTTCGCTCTGAGCCCCCGAGTGCCATTGTTTGGAGGTTAGTTCTATCCATTTGAACTAAGCATTTTTGGATGTAATCCCTAAGTGCCCAAACTAAAAATAATAATATTGTTTTTTTTTATAAATGATGATGGATGGATGGATTACAAGCTTCTAAGGGGTTGTTCCCACTTGGTGTTAGCTAGGAAGTCCAAATTAATTTTAAGAGGGTTCTGAAATTCATACGAGTTTCGGTTTACACCAAGGCGGGTTGTCAACTTGATGTACATGTGATTAATTAGTATTGTGAGGAGTGTGCGTTCCCATTCAAGGGTCTTATCATAAGTTCAGCATGCGACAATTAATTGAACCACCTGACAACTCATGTCAGGAGCACGCGTTCACATTCAAGGATCTTATTGTAAGTTCAGAATGCAACAATCAATTGAACCACCTAACAACTCATGCAATGCTCTTTCCTTAATGTTCTACCCCCCCCAAGTAGTAATTAAGAACACTTGGAGAACTTTGAAGTGGTGGGCCTCCAACTGCTACTCATTAACTGGTTGCAAAACTACTCTTAGAGGCATGCCACCTAGGTTTGACATTTGCCAACATACATAGATGGGAATGTGCTTCTTCTTACTGCTCCTTTACAACTCTAGCATTGCCCCCCAAAGACCAGGTGGGAATGGACCCTATTGGTAATGTATTTCGGACATCTAATGTCAGAATCTAGATTTTATTGTGCTTATTTATTTAATAATATTGAGTCTTTCAAATGATAATGGTATATATTTACATTCTAATTCCATGACAATCAAAAGTTATATATATTTTTAATAGGCCCTTTTGCCATTTGCATTGATCGATGATACTCTTAAATGATTTATTCCATTAGAATATCATCAATCAATAAATCATTCTTCTAAGTTGTACTTTACTTCCTAAAAAAGCCAACATCTACTACAGTAGGTGGATACCAATGTTTTCAAGAATTTGCAGTGGAAGCTACATGAAACAAATGAAATACATCCAAGTATGCTAAAAAAGAAAATTTTGTCTATTCTTCTACAATGTAGCTAGCATAGTTATTCAATGCTTCATGACTATTGTAGAAAGTTTTGAATGAATTCATGTAGGAATAAAAATTAAGAGAATCGAAGAAAACATTGCAAAAATGAAGATTTAATGTCTAGTAGATTCTACTTATGTCATAATTTTTTTTGCCCATTTGCGTTCCTATCAAGGATTCTTAGGGGTTAAGTCAATTAGTACAAGAATTTGACTATTGCAAGATCTCCTTATACTAATTTGGATGTGTGATCTAAATAGTGTGAACCTTTGAATGAAATTCAAATGAAAAATTCATGAAACTAGGATCAAATTGAGATGAAAACTAAGGTGGATGGAAGTTGGATAAGAATCATGGTATATGAAAGAGTGTGAAAATAGTGTAGACTCTACTATATTGAATATATTTTAAATATTTTAAATTATCAAATTTGTATAATATTGAAATTAGTGAGAGTTATCAATTGTTAATTATGTAAGTCACAAGAATTTAATTAACTTAAAAAGTAATCTTTTGTAGTAATGAAAGTATGAAAGATTGGTTATAGAAATTTTAATTCATGTAAAATCAATTGATTATATAATGAATAAATACTATGTCTTAGTAGTAGCAAAAAAATTTGATGTTGCAATTAATAAAGTTTAGATAATAAATTAGGAAGAAAAGTTGTTCCTACCTTATAGAAATTTGTTCAAAAAGTTTGAAAATTTTGTAAAAGATGTATTTCGTAATGGGAAAAACAATAAAGGAGATTTATAAAAATTCAAGATTTAGAAATTTGATTAAAAAAATATAAAATTATAGAAATTGCTTTAGAAATTAGTCTAATCAACTTCAAATTACTATTTTAAAATCTTTAATCACTAAAAGATTTACCAAGAAATTTATCAAGAAATTGTAGGCTCAAAATAGATTGGCACACTAATAAAGTGAAGAATCTATTGAAAGTAATTAGATTTGTTTCAAGTTCAACGGTGCGAGTATATGAGCCCAAGAATGCGAGCTTGTGAGCATTGAGCCTACAATATAGGTACCTATAACATAGATACTACACACTATAGAAGGTGTATTTATTATAGAACCCGTCTATGATTATAGTGTATATATATATACACACACACACACACACACACAATAATCATAGACGGGTTCTATAATAAATACACCCATAACACAGATGTGTATTATTCTAGGCTCATGGGCTCACATTCCTATGCTTACATAAAAGCAACCCTCGTTTCAAGTTTATTATTTGATTTTCTTTAAACGAGGAGGAAATTTTTTCACACAATAGTTTTTTTCAATTTTATAAACGTCACTTAGGCCTAAGTATTTCAATTGAAAAATCAACTAAATTTAGACAAAGATTTTGCCAAAAATCTTGCAACAACCTATTATCTCCTTAGTTTACAAAACAAAGGATATATGACATATTCAATAATGCTATCCTGAAAGCATTTGGATGTAATAACTGTTGCTAATAACAAATACAATTATCTTTTATGTCACCAATTAACAATTATTAAAGTCTTCAATGTATTTTTGTGTTTGTAAAGTGAGTCTTTGACATAATCTTCTTTGTTTTTTGTTTCAAATATAATAGATTTTCACTTAAACATCAAAAGCACACTCCAATTCCAAGTGAGTGTTCAAATTAATTTACATAATACAACCAAATAATACATCTCCCTCACTAGTACCCCCAACTATACATCTATATCGTAAATTAGATTGTTTGTTTTATTTTGTTCGTTTTGTTTTGTTTGTTTGATACTTTGAGATTTAAGAAACCCTTTACAAAGCCATTTTTGGTACTATTGGAAAGCCCTTTGCAAGGAAGGGTGTACGGACTTTGTTTTGTGGCGTTTGGACCTATGGTGTTATCAAATCTCAAAATTTTTATGAATGAGAAAATTGAATTAAATTATCTTTTATTTTTGAAAAACCATAACTTTCACATCGCACGTCCAAACGCCACAAAATAAAGCCTTTGCACTCCTTTGTGCATAAAGCTTTCTATTCATGCCAATTTTGTGGCATTTGGACCTCCTATTGTGTGAAAGTTATGGATTTTTTTAATTTAAAAATTGAATTAAATTATCTTTTATATTGGAAAAAATATAACTTTCACATTGCATGCCCAAATACCACAAAACAAAGCCCGTCATAACACTACTTATCAGCCCAGGAGTCTCCCTCCAGGTGGAGGTATCATTCCCTCCTGGATACCAAGGGGAGAGTTTAGTTTAACCCCTAAAGGACCGTTGTCCCTTCGGAGGACAAATGCGTTTTCAGGCAGGTACCTACGGGCTGAAATTTTCTTGTGATTTTTTGAAACTTTTTTTGGAAATAGAAAAACTGATAAGCTTTGTGGGAATATAATTTTTTTCACAATCGGTGCCCGGGAAAAAAAGTTATGACCAAATAAGCTCAAAACAGGGGACGGGGGGCAGCCCGGGCAGCAAAAAAAAATGGACAAAAATTTGAATTTTTTTTCTCATAGATTATATTTTTGTCTATCCAGAAAGCTTTGATTCATTTCATTTGGACATGTTATGAGAAAGTTATGGACATTCTTGTTTTTCGGGCAGTTAGAGCATCTTTTTGAAAAAAATAACTTGTAGGATTCATTTCTGAATGCAATCTTTCAAATTTTTCATTTTTTATTTTTTTGCATGGTTTAGTTTAGTTTCTAGAACAATCTCACCATTGGGATTAGTGAATTTTAATTCCATCTAAGAGATATTAATATTTTAGATTTTCCTTCTATCTCGTACCTACTTCTACTTAACAATTTTTTTAACAATGATAATTAAGTTTTTTTGAATTTCTTTTTTTTTCCTAGACTCTCAACTCAATTCTCCATTATAAAGATTTAAAGCTCAAAACTCTGTAGTGCAAAAATTTTAAATTAAAAATGTTTAAAGTCAAAAAATCTAGTCCCGCAATGTACTGAAAAACTTGTTTTTTTCACTTTAAACACAGATATCTTGCAATCTGTGAGGTCAAATATTCTGAAATTTTTTTCACACATTCTCATACTAGTTAGGTGTGAGATCCTACGGTTAGATTTGCAAAAAAAAGATTTTTCATTTTTTTTTACTGTTTGCTATAGAAATGGCAGTTTTCAGTGTTTTTTGGCAGAAAAAAGGCCTCGGTCCTTTAGGGGTTAAATAAGAGATATGGGATTGGTTGCACTGACAAGGACAAGAGAGACGAGATTGGTTGCTCTGACAGAAATGTAAGCGCACAAGTGAGGTGGCTCATCCCTTGCCATTCAAAGTCAAGAGTATGATGCAGTCTATTTAATAGCAAGATTTAATAATGACAATTTCAATGCTGGGGGGCTCCAACATTCGAGGGGAGCAAAAGGGAACCCCCAGCGTTGGTTAACAATGTTATGTTGCACTCTTTTGTGCATAAAGCTTTCTATTTATACCAAGAATACAACCTCTCATACTACAATGTGAAAGTTATTGAAATTCAAAGTTTGAATGAATTAAAAAATTAGAAAATTATTTTCACTTTTATTTTGGTTGTGGCAATGACACAAGGCACACTAGTAATAACATTAAGACTTGATTGCTCTTTGCTCTACTCATATCATAGAATACTAGTGGATTTGATGTGAAATGATTTAAAAAATAATCATTGTTAAAATATTAGAAAAATTATGTTTTCAAAATTCAAATTTTATGTATTATTTGTATGATGAAAATGAAATTCTTCAAGAATATTCACAAAAATCAACATTTGCCTAATTGTATTGCCTTTAGGCTAAAAATATATAATGACAAATGAGTATAGAACCTACTAGCACATTGCGGAATGAGACTTAAGTACACCTATAATCAACAAAACAAGCAGTTCAACACTGCTCCATTATTATGTTAAAAACGTTTTTGTGGAATCTTATCGGTAGTCAAAAGGAGATTCTAGATTCTCTTTAAATGCATTTTTTAAACACTTTATGAACAAAATATAAATATTCATCAAGTGCTGAAAATAGGTGATTTTAAAACTGACACTAAATTCTTATGAATAATGGGAGTACATTTTAGGCAAGAATCCATAGATGCTAGTTTCAAAAAGGTGATGATTTTAGGTGTAGTTACCTTAGAGCATCTTCCATGCTCCCATTGCCCTAGCTAGATACAATTGGATTGTGAGGTTACAAAGAGGAGAGGTCCACTCCAAACCTACAACCCGGAGCTAGCCAAACGGGTTTGTAGGCTGATTACCTCGTACAAAGGCCTTTCCAAAAGATTGTCGTCCACCCATCCATTAGTGCCACTGGAGGGAGGGCGAGCTTACAGTTGTACAATGAATCAAATGCAGGGTCCAAGCAAGGGTGAATGTAAAAAAAGACCCCTAATTTGTGCTTGATTAATCTATTTTTCACACCTCACCTACACTAAATAGTGAAATTAGGTTGCCCCACATTAATTTGTCGACATTTCAGACTAAATAAATATTAACTATTATTGCAATAGTTTGACAAACTTGTGTGTCTCCTGCAAAAGTTTGTGGAACTACAGATTCACAGCAACCGTGTCAAACAATCCAGCCTCACTTCCATGAACACAGCTAACCAAATTCAATGCTTTCAATTGTAATTCAACATACCTTGAAGTCTTGGGTGATCTCGCAGACGAATCTCTAAAATTGAAGCTCATGGATCAAGAGCTCAATACCCTTTTGTGCTCAATTTTCTTCAAGCTAGGTCCACAACAACACAAAGGTGGCGCTGCGGAAAGACAAATTAGTGCTTTAGAAAGATGAATTAGTCTTGTAGAAAGACAATTAGCGGTGCTTTGGAAAGACAAGTTGGTGGAGTACATATCCTAAACCATGTGAATTCCTACTGTATCGTAATATCAAGAGTAAACATAGACAAGTCATGTGCCTCCACGTGGACAAGTGGTGAGTCATGAGGTAACTTTTCTCAATAAGGCAACTTGATTGTTAAGGCAACCTAATTTCACTATTTAGTGTAGTTAATTTGGGGCCTTTAATTGCTTATGTGAACTCAAAATTTCCAAATTTTATCATGTGTGGCAAATAAAAAGTTCTTGTGCTTTCCTTGGGTCCACAACTCTTTTATCGGCTTGCCCTGCATTTCCAAGTGGCCCAAGTACAGGTTGAGGTGAACTGACCCCTCTCTTGGTCTCTTGGAAAAACGATGAAATTTTTTATTTTCCATGCATGATAAAATTTGGAAATTTTGAATTCATATTTGCAATAAAATAGAGAAATTAAGTTGCCCTAGACTAATTTATCAACATTCTACACTATATAAATATGTGCAGTTATTGTAGAAGGATGGAGTAATGTAGGAACCATGTGTGTTGCATGGGTTGGTACATTGGTTCATGGCTCAGGTTTAGAGAATGGCATGTGCCTCCATTTGGGCAAGTAGTGAGTCATGAGGTAACTTTTCTAGTGAAGGCAATCTAATTGGTAAGGCAACCTAATTGGTAAGGCAACCCAATTTCACTATGTAGTGTAAGGTAGGAGGTCCATAAAGCGACCATCTAAGTGCTGAAACTAAATTTTGGGGAGGTAAAACATCTTGAAATATTTTTCAGTAAATTTTCCTTGAAAGACAAGTGGAATTGACATCTAACCCAAGTTGTTTCATATTTTTTGAACCTTTGCGAAATTAGTTACAAATTTTTGAAGTTGGAAAAAAGTGGTCATTTGTGGTCATCAAAACCGACCACCTCCTGAAATGTGCATAGTTGGTACATTGAATAAAGCAAAATGTACCTATGAGTCATGTTCGCTTTTGATGCCCAGTTGGAGTTTGAGCCTCCTACCTTAGCAGAGTTGTACAAGGTAATTTATTCAAGCACAAAATAGGAAACTTTTTTTTTACTTGCACCCCTGGAATGACTTGGAGTGAAGATGCTCTGACACAAATCCACGCCCAGGCCTACGGCCCATCCAGCCACGAATAACCGTCCAGCTCATCGTCCAGCTCGGATTGGCAGCGGGTCCAGCTAAGCACGGAGGTTGCAAGCCAAGGCGTTCCTCCCGCCCGGACTCTAAACCATCTTCAAGTCGTCTTGGCCAGTTCTCTTTCCCATTCCGCTCCCAGCGGCATTTTCTGAAGCTTTAGCGATCTCTCACACGCCAGAAGTTTGCTCCCGCACGACTCCCGCTTGGTATTCCGCTTCACTCAATTTCCGGTCGGAATGGAACACACAATGCGGGCGTTCCTTTTCTTGGTTGCAATTAAGAGGTAGCGAAGTTTTGGCTTAAAAGAATTCGGAGCTTCGATCATTGCAATCATCACGCAATCTTGCATTGGAGCCCTCGGATTGATCAATTTTGTGGTGAGAACAACAATCGACCTGGTTTGGAGTGCTAATTCAAGAGTTCGTGATTTTTCAGTGACGTCCTTCACTCGAGTTTACGTAGTTCTTGACCATCAACGGGCTGTGTAGGTAGATCCATGCTGGAAATTTCGTTTTTAAATTTTTTAGGTCAAGAATCATGTCGGGAGTCAAGTTATTGATATCTGATTTGTTTTGAACCTTTTAAAGAGAATTTAAAGCATTTGAGATATTCTCATGGCTTCAAATATTTATCCGGAGCTTCATTGCAATCATCACGCAATCTTGCATTGGAGCCCTCGGATTGATCAATTTTGTGGTGAGAACAACAATCGACCTGGTTTGGAGTGCTAATTCAAGAGTTCGTGATTTTTCAGTGACGTCCTTCACTCGAGTTTACGTAGTTCTTGACCATCAACGGGCTGTGTAGGTAGATCCATGCTGGAAATTTCGTTTTTAAATTTTTTTTAGGTCAGGAATCATGTCGAGAGTCAATTTATTTGAGATTTGATTTGTTTTGAATCTCTTAAAGAGAATTTAAAGCATTTGAGATCTATTCTAATTGCTTCAAATGTCTCTCAGTCAACAACTGAGGGTCAATGAGTGTCGATCTCTCGTGACAGCTTACAGTAATTCTGAACATTGATTTGGTCTAGAATTTCTTAAATTTGAACAACAATCGGAGTGGTTTGGATTGCTAATTCAAGAGCTGGTGACTTTTTAATGGCGTCCTTCACTCGAGTTTACGTAGTTCTTGACCATCAACGGGCTGTGTAGATCCATGCTGGAAATTTCGTTTTTAAATTTTTTAGGTCAGGAATCATGTCGGGAGTCAAGTTATCGATATTTTATTTGTTTTGGATTTTTAAAGAGAATTTGAAGCATTTGAGATATTCTCATTGCTTCACATATTTCTTAGTCATCAACTGAAGGTCAATGAGTGTCTCTCGTGACAGCTTACATATATTCTGAATATTGATTTGGTCTAGAGTTTCTTAAATTTGAATTCTCTTTGGTGGACGGTTTGCTATTACTGCGCTTTGACTGAGATTTTTTATTGCGTTCGGAGTTTAGCTTGCTGATGAGAGTTTCTTGGGTATAAGCTTATGTTTTGTAAGGTCTGATTTTCGTTTTATTCCCCTTGAATTGTAGCTTTGAAGAGAGTCTTTCTGTGTGCACAATTTTTTATGTGTGTCACTTTTCGAGGTGGTGACGTTTATGTTTAGGTTCGTGGTTTAATGTTTTGCTTTGCATTGGCACATTTTGTGATTTTATTATCAAACTCTCACACGCTATTTTCTCAGGGTGTCACATTAGGGAGGATTCGGGATTATTTGACTTGAATTTTAAGCTGACTGTTGAGTTTTGCGTCTCGGAAAGAGGGGATGTAGAGAGATGGTGAATTTAACGATACGACTCAGCAAGTCAAGAGCGAATTTAGGGTTGAAGCCAGAGCACAATTTATTGGAGGCGGATGAGGTTCCTCTTGCTTCACACTTTCTGGATGCGAATTTACCTGTTGTGAAAGGAATAGGATTCTTGTTCCCCGAGACTTGCAGAATCAACTTCGTGGGAGAGAAAGTGAAACCTAAACCTGGTGGCAAAGTTCATATCTGTATGATGTGCAATTTCCCGATTGCCGTATACGGCCGCCTGGTATGAGCCTCCACTTCACATTTTTTATAGTTGAAGGAAATCTTGAATTCAGAAAACGTGAAACGTCAGCTTATTGTCTCAATCTGATGGCCTTGTATGCCATTTATCGATCCTTCAGTTTTGATTCAGGAGCTTATTGCCCTCTGAGTCGATTTACTGCTTGTAAAGTGAGTAATGTTGGGAATTGTACTTCTCTGAATTCTCACGATGTGTCTCACAAAACCCGAAATGACTTCAATGGACTACGTCTTTTCTCACAAAAACATTATACTTGATATAGGACACCGATGCATGCACTTCCATTCTATCATTCTCATAAGAAAGCTTCCAACTACATTAAAATTTGTGATGCTAACGGCTTATTGTTTGCAGGATCCATGTCAGCATGCTTTTTGCTTTGCTTGTGCCAAAAGTAGTTCTACATGCTTTGTGTACGCCCTAAACCTGCGGTTTCATGTATGTCCCAAATATCAAGACTACGTTAATATTATATGGACCGCGGATATTCAATAATAATATATGTTTAGACGTTATCATAGGTCCATGAAGTTTGGATTTACTAAATCAGTAGATTATCTTCGTTACGTTTGCTTCTCTCCGTCATTAGGTTGATTTTTTATTCAAGAATCATCTCAACGAAGAGAATTGCAATGTAAATAATGGTTTTCTTGTTAAGGAATTGCAGGTGCAAAGAAAAAGTGGTGAGAATTCAGAAAGTGGATGTTCTTGTTGGCATATTCATCTGTGGCGTTCATGGGTGCCTGCGTTCTTTTCTTGTGCGATCAGATTTTGAGTTGCACGTTGCCAACGATCACTCACAACATCACCAGTCGGAATCGCCGAAAGGCGTTTCGCTTGGAAAACCAATTCCATCGCAGGTATGAGTGCTCATTTCGTCAATTTTTTTGAAGCAATTGTCTTAATGATGTTAACTGTCTGCAATGTGTGATAGTGGATTTGCTGTTAAGATAGTGCTTCAATTTGCTTTCCGCATTGTCATTCGGCATTTAGACAAATCGTTGTCAAAGTATCATCTATCTTCCAGATTCGATTGAATTCAAGAAATTCACGAACCAAAGATCCTAGACCATTGTGAGATTCCAAATTGATATGGTGTTTTGGGAATTTGTCATTACCCCTTTGTCACCCCGTTTTGTGTTTGAGTTAATGCTTTCAATAAAATTAGACTTTTCTGTGATTTTTGAGCATCGAATATAGGGGTGCGTGAAATGGTGAGATGGCATCCAGTAGGTCAACCATGAAGAGACCTCCCCATACATTTCATGTACATAGTTTATAGCTTGTGAACTGAATTGTTGAATAGTGACCTAAGCAAGTACAAGGAGGCAATCGTAAAAACGCCTCCTTATCATGAATTATGTCATGCTTGTCCTGCTCCTCCATGATCAATCGTCCCCATGATGTTGTCTTCAATTTTCTTGAAACAATCTAATCAACCATACTGGAAAGAGGAAGCCATGTTAGGTCATGCAGATCAAATGACGAATTTTGCTCTCATTGAAGCAGCAAATTGCATCGGTGGTTGATTCACCCATGCGATTGGGATGGAAAAATGCATTTGCAATAACGAGTCGTTCATTTTGCAGAGCCAAACACAGCTTGCTGGCCAGTTACAGACACAACGAAACTCCTCTGCCAATTTACAAACGATAGCCCCTATAAAAGACGAATCCCAAAACGAGAGACTGCAGAGAAGACGTTATAATTGGGAACCGTCAAGGCAAGGACAGAAAGTAAGAGAAAATGGCAGCGACCAGGCACTTGAAGCTGGGCAGAATCGGAGAGACATCGTAAGCGATACTGGCCCCTGCCAGTCTTCAAGAAAGAGAGAGAGGGAGCGAGGTGGCCACTCTCACAAGTCATTCCAGTCATCCTCCAAACAAACTTGCATCCAGCAAGCTGTGACGTTGCCTCCTCCTCCGCCCTACCCTCTACTTAACCATCCTCCAGCATTTTCCTCTTTGAAGGAGACCCAGTTTCAACCCCTTCAGTTCCACTCGGGCATAGGAATCTGGCCTCGCCCAGAGCATCTTGATGCCACCGTTCCGCTACAACACTCTGCGCCCCTGGTAGGCTTTCAGAAGGGAGATCAGTGGCCACTGAACTTCATTCTGCAAGAAGGATGTCACATGAGGCCCATGCAAGGAATGGTTCAGGACGGGTTTCCCCCGATTCAAGGCCACCCTCGGCCCCCATTTTTCCCTGAGCTCGGCCTTCCGATGGGAGTGCCGCTCATGAGTATGCCAAGGTTTCACGAAGCACATCTCCCGCGCCCACCACCGGGCCCTCCCCCAAAGCAAGCCATGTCCAATAGTCTGCGCCCTTCCGCTGTGCCGAACTTGGGAGAGCTGATTGTAGACCATGGTTGGAGGCCAAGAAATCTTGGCAACTTTGGCGGCCCCCGTGGAGGATTCACAGGGTGATCTTTCAGTTCGTCAGGAATTCAACTGGACCATTCAGCCACGTGTGGAAGACTTTGAAAGTTGCACGTGCCCCATGAGAGACCCTGACTAAGGTAGACAAGCCTATTACCGCCCTCATTCACAATGTGAATATCTTGGGGCCAACTCGAAGAGCAGTGCATATTTTTTATGAATTTTTAAAGTGGTCTATCTTGAAATTACAATATTGCATAACATAATTAACCATCACTGGGGGGTTCCTTTTGCTCCCCCCAATCAGGGACCCCCCAGCGAATGAGGTGTTGAGCTCTGACATCTCAGTTAGATAGTCAGCGTGTCCAACGAATCAAATTTGCCAAAATTATAACTTAATGCTCCCCCAGGTATCTTGGGGGGCATTATACCTCCACTTGGGGGGAGCCATATGAGCCAGTCAACAATGTTATGTGCTCATAGAGTGAAGTCATAAATGTCTTATAACTACCTTTCCACGTATCCAATGGTATTTATAGTGACTACCAAAAGTGAATATGGATTTGGTACTTTTGCATTCAAACAACCATAAGGTAGCAACATCCATAACCGTCAAATTAAGGGTTTTCAACATGATTATTATTAATAAACATTCAACAAATTGCCAGCAAATTGCAAAAGAAAAATAATGCCTTTGCACTTTCAAATGTATTATTTAGATACTGTGAGAATAAGTTGTGAATTTTTAAAGAGCCAAGTGCAAATGCACCTAATACCAACACTAGGATCAAATGTTCAAATGTAGTATATCATTGTAATCAAATCTATTCACTTCCACAGATTTTCTAAGATTTTAGAGGTCTTGGTTATGGGTACAGTGATGGTTATGGGTGCAGCTACCTTACCATTAGCATCAATGGGCAAAGTTCAAAAGTCAATATATAAAAGTTGTAGTATGTGACATATAACACATTATTATGGAAGTTTCAAGAAAATATTTGTTGTGATGTGAAAGAAAATTAATTTCAAAGTTAACCATGTCTAAAACTCAGTTTTGCGGGCCACAATTTGGAATTACATTATATTTTGTAAAAAATAAATTTGAACTCCAAAAAAAAATTCTCTGCTTTGGCATGTTGGTATATATCATTTTAGATTGTTGTACACAAAAGTTGAAGGAAGTTGACATTTATAGAATTTAAATTATTCACAATTTGACAAACATGCATATGATGTTGACTCTCATGATATTGGATTTTTTTTGGAAATGAGATAATGAAATTGCATTAGCCATTGTAGAGAAAATATATGTTGCAATATGAACCATTGTGCCCTCGCATTTGAAATATTTGTTAAAAAGGACAATGGATTCAATGCATATATTAAAGCCAAATGATGTGTTTCTAGATTCAGATTTTGTGTACAATCATGCTCCACATAATTCATCCAACTAATCTCAAAAAATTAAATTATCATTTTGTAAATCATCAAAAACATTCAAACTGCCCGGCCGCTGGCTTCTATAAAATTGACACTTTTATGATGATCGTTAATGTGTCCTTCAAATGCTTAACTCTAATTTGCTAATGCATTTAAAAGGACACATTTGGACACTGAAACTGTGATTTGTTGACTACTAATTTTTGTAGATTTCGGTTTAGGAACCACCTATGTGACAGTTTCAGTGGTTTAGGGAGTCGACACTTTGAAAAAATCATAGAAATTACATACCACATCCGAAAAATATTATTTTTAGGAAAAAGGTGCCTCCAACTATAGTAAATTACTTATATTGACGGTTTTGGGAGTTTTCACTATAAAAGATTTTGTATCATCCATCGAACACTTAGCGTCCGTTGCATCCTTTAGAGTTAAGGTGCTGCTAAGGTAGAAGTACCAGTAGTCAACCACGCCTAATAGACAACCTGTAGGGGGGCAGTATTTCCAACCAAGGCTCAAATGTGTTTTTTTTTGGCCTTTTGAAGGTTGGGACAAATAAGGTTATGACACATGTCCCAAAGTAGTGAGCAAGAAAGTAGTGAGTAGTGAGTGGGAAAGTAGTTCTTGAATGATCATAATTGGAAGACTCTAGACATTGGTTATTGGTGAAATGTACTTTTTGGCTCCCAAAATTCACTGGGAATTCAATTTTGGGAATAAAATTATGAAAACTTTGCAATCCCTATATTTCCTATCTTCCTACTTGCAATTTTTTTTTCCACCACCTCTTACTGCGCACGATCTGCTCCAAAATCCTTTTGAGGCCGATGAATGATAAGAGAATCTACTGTGTAGGATAGAAGTGCAACTATTCATCCTCCAAATTTTGTGGGGAAAGGGAAGATCATCTATAGTAGCTTGACTTCCAATGCGTGCTTTTGCATTATTTTAATCCAAGAATCCACACGGTGACAAAACAGATGATTTCCACGGTTATGAGCCCCTCGTTCAAGGGTTAAGGGTTAAAACTTAAAAGATCGACTACTGGTGCTTTTACCTTACCTTAGGTGTCACATTTTGGACACTGATGAGAATGGGTACACGTAAACTTTACCGTACCGTTGTTTCCATTCACTGAATTTTTGACTCCCACTTGTCAGACGCCTCCGCATCTTCCGGAACCTTCGTTTCCGTCGTCTCCGACTCTTCCCCACACGGAAACCTCGGCATTCCGCCATAGCCGCCGCAGTCGACGAATCTGCTGCAAAGCTTCCCGTCTTCCACTTCGCCCTTCCCGCATTGAGTCACCGAATTTTTCAGCAAGGCAAGCATCTCAATCCACCCAATTCACTACCTGTATGATATTGACATCTTCTTCTTCGGAATTTCGTTCTTTACGAAGCGTTTCCGTAGTCTCTTTTGAAATCTACATCTATATATCTCTGACTGCGGTGGGGTTTGTGTGTTATTATTATGTGCTTGCTTTGACTGTGTGAAGTATTCGTTTTCGTTTTCGTTTTTGTTTCTCAGGTGTGTCTCCGAAGATGGATTTTCTCATGAATGCAGCGAAGATTGCACAAGAGGTGCAGGGGAAGAAGAAGAAGAACGAAGGCGAGGGGTCCGGATCGGGATCCAGCAAGCCCAAGCCGAGAAGAGAGGAGGAGGACGAGTACGGGCGGCCTCATGGGAGTCAGTATGACGAGGGGAAGCCGCATAAGACGGGCGAGGGGCAGAAGAAAAAACCGTCCACGAGTGAGCTCTTCGGTAGCGCCCAGGTGAGGCAGAGGTCTTTTAGGCGGGGGTGGGTGAGGGGTGAAGCAATTTGAAAGCTCTGTGAGATTGAGCCGTGTTGTGTTTTTGAAGTGAAATCGAAATCCTGTGTGAATGAGCCGTGTTGTGTTTTTGAAGTGAATCGAAACCCTGTGAGAATGAGCCGTGTTGTGTTTTTGAAGTGAATTGAAAACCCTGTGAGAATGAGCCTTGTTGGATTTTTGAAGCGAAATCAGAACCCTGTGAGAATGACCTGGGTTTGGTTTTTTGAAGCAAATCGATGTTCTTTCATTGGCAGATCAGTGTAGAGGTCACTGGGGGGATCTCTTTGGTTATAGTAGCCAAACGCTCTCGAGATCAATTTTATCTCTGTGTATGAATTTGTTATGTAATCTTTCAAAGTGGGAGGTCGTAGACCACTATTGAAGGGACAGTAGGTAACCCCATTTCCATTCGAGGATGAGTGGCTATAGCTTTTTAGCGATTTTTTTCTTGCTTAGTCCTCTTGCTCATTGAAGGCCAACCAAGTGTGTGAATAGAGGAGTTGCTGCTGCTGTTAACAAGGGGCAGTGCAGGAGAGATCAGATTCCCAATGGTTTTACTATCCTCCACCTTATTTGGTTTGTGATATTCCTCGCAGGTACTCTACCAAGCTGCTGCTGGAAAGAAAGTGGAGCAAGGCAAGCTTGCAGGTATGGTAACAATTCACATTTTAGGTCAATGTTTTGTGTGATCGGTATGGACCTTTGCTAGTTTCCGCTGTAGTGGACTTGAAGGGGGAAACACAACATTCTTCAGGGTTTCTTCCTCCAGGACCAAGCTTGCCCTCATCCCGGTTTCAGGATGCTCTGTGGAGATCCTCATTCATCACAAACCCTTCCTCAGCGCGGTGGATAGGGCTTATGATAAGGAGAGGATGGCTGCTGGGCTTAGTAGTTCGTCTTGATAGGGTTCAATAAAAAAGTAATAGAAAAAAATGCTCCGTGGGCTGAACAGAAGTGGATAGCAATCAAACCATTCGAGAGAGTGCTAATTGGTGACATTTCTGATAACAGGTGCGGCCTCCGATCTGCTCGATGGATTGTCGATGTACGGAGGAGAGAAATCCCCTTATGGTGACTATTTGAAGAAAGCGAGTACCTACCTGGACAAGTATGGACAGAAGCACGAGATTCCAGTTGCGCCTGGCTCTACAAAACCTCCCGGTGGTAAGATTCAGTTCTTGAATCCACGCTACAATCTCGCTGAACGGTTCCTTCTATGCCATCTCGAGGAACCTAACATGAATTTGTGTATATAATTTGGGTTCATTTGTACTTAAGGGGAAGCCAGCATACTACATGGCTTTTTCCAGGCCCGGGACCTGCGAAGATCTTTTTTAGATGAAGGTCCCCCCGCCCTAGCTTGAGGGTGCACTTAAAAGATCCTCATATAATACAAAATCCACAGAGTGAAGCATATAGGGTTTGTGCAAGCCGTCCTGCTTAGGGTCATATAGAAAAGGGGTTTTCTAGGGGTTGATCTCATTAACTTTTGTATTTTTGTAATATACACAAGGTTCTTGTATACTCTGGTTAGGACTTGTCTCCTTTCATACTCTACAGAACTCTGGCGGGTCCCAAAGTTTGTAAGGCACAGTAATTTTGGTTAATGCATGTCTTGACAACACTCAAGCCATTGGGTGCATGTGATGTGTTAGGTCATCCGAGTGAGGTGGACGAAGAGTTTCACCCTCCCAAGCCCCGACCTTCAAAGCATGACTCTGAAGAACCAGAGTATCGGCCTTCCAAACCTCGACCCTCAAAGTATGAAGACGAGGAAGAGTATGGCGCTCGTCCTCAAAAGCCACGGCCTTCAAAGTATGAAGAGGAAGAGTATGGTGTTTATCCTCCGAAACCTCGGCCCACAAGGTTTGAATCTGAGGAATCTGAGTACAGTGGCCGTCCTCAAAAACCTCACGCCTCATCAGAAGAATATGAATATGGAGGACACCCTCAGAGGTCTCGCCCTTCAAGATATGAAGAAGAGGAAGAGTATGGTGCTCGTCCTCAACGGCCACGGCCTTCAAAGTATGAAGAGGAAGAGTATGGTGTTTATCCTCCGAAACCTCGGCCCTCAAGGTATGAATCTGAGGAGTCTGAGTACAGTGGCCGTCCTCAGCAACCTCGCCCCCATGGGCCATATGAGGCAGAGGCAGGGTATGGGGGACGTCCTCAGAAACCACGACCTTCCTTGTATGAAGAGGAGGAGCAGTATGATGGCCCTCGTCGTCCTCAGAAAAGCCAAGTTCCTCAGTATGAGAATGAAGGTATGGCTGTCGTTGAACCTCTCTTCATCTTCCTTCGTTTTATCTACAATAAGCTCAGCGTAACCACTTCTGCTTTGATTAAATAGTGAATGCTTTGTGGCTCCTGGCTTGTCAATATGAATTATCAAGCTTTTTTGTATTCTTGTAATCTTGAGTTTTATTTTAAAGGATTCAGTAGGTTTGTTGATGCAAATCTTGTCAGTAAGATGTTTTACTTTTGTGACCAGAATATGGAAGTGGCTACTCCCAGAAGCCCCATAAACCAGAGTATGGTGAAGAGAGACCAGGCCCCTATGGAAAGCGCCCTCAGAAATCAGAGGGTCCTTATGGATCATCAGAAGGTCCTTATGGCTCAGGTGCGTTTCCATCGAACTAATCCTTTTTTCCCGTGAATAAATCAACTGCAGCTAATGGCGATCCATTTCTGAAACGTAGGCCTAAGATTTACAGTCCCTAGTCAGGAGAGAGCCTTGGGTCGATTTTGGTACCCCTACTTTCAGCACTTTGAAATTCATAGTTTTCTCATGCGTTTAAAAAAAAATGCGTGCGCTATGAAGATCTAAGATTTCCTGGTAACTCAAGATTCAACAAATACCTTAGACAATTTAATAATAAGAATCTTGCTCACATGCTTGTTTGGATAATTTTAGGTGCAGTTACCTGTAAGTCTTTCGAGGGTGCAAGTTTATTAGCCATGCTTACGAAGTTTAAATATGTTTTGACAGTGATTCGCGTTAAATGATATTTCTGTGACCTCTTCACTAGAATTGATCTGCTCATGCTGTGGGCATTTGTTTTTGTCGGTGCAGCGCCTGGTGCAGCGCCTGGTGCAGCTTCCACGCCTGGGTACAACTTAGAGGAAGAGTACGGGAAGCCCAAGAAAACTTGGTATGAGTAGAGTATTGCTATTGCTATTAGAATGCAGGTGTTTTCCAGCAGTAAATTAGATACGGTAGTCCCATTTTCCCTCCCATTTGGCAGAGTTGGTCCTGGCATAACTGCAGTGACCATCAGCGCAACTACTGTAATTCAATAACCTCACAAGGTTAAAGGAATAAATACAGCTGTGCGTTTGTGTGTAAACTAGTTTGAGTATTGAGCATATTGTGTCTTAAAGCGTGGCTGTAGTTGTAACCTTGACTCAAAAACTTTCTGGTGAGATGCTTTGGTAGAGTTGGTTTTTACAATTGTAAGGCGTTCTAATGATCATTCATACACTTCCAGTTACGGAGTGTAATAGAGTTTATATTATTAATAGTAATATTTAAAATAGTAATGGTCAAGTTTCCTTTGGAATTAAGTTAGACCAACTAAATCAAAGACAGTTTATAATGAGGCACCATCGTCAAATGCTTATTGAATAATTTTAATGTTTATCGAATAATTTTAGGTGTAATTACCTTACAAAAAACTTAGCTCAAAATTTTGTCACATCAAATTTTATAGAATTAAAGATAATGGCCAACACAACTTTATCCATACATAACATTCAGTAGCCTTCAGAGAGGCTGCCTTTTCTTCTCTGAAAAGCGGGAAAAGAACTCCAAGGTAAAGTCCACCCCTAAAAGCAATGGACCTAAAAATATACAAAGATGATCAAAAACATCAAAAGTTTGAAAATATTAAAACCTATTGAAATAGCAACATAGTTGGGCTCTATTCAAGAAGATTCAATACTTATTTTTGAAGATGCTTTATTTGTTTTTGATACTAGATACAGAGGAAAAAACAAAAAAAAGGCTAGTTGGACTATTAGCAATCATAAATCTTTTGATCATAACATGACCAAGTGGACTCAAAAAACAAGGAATGGAATATTATTACCGGCTTTTGGAGACCCTCCAAAATTGAGCTCAAAGCTTGATATCCAAACTCCACATATTAAATATGAAGGTGTATATTGTTTTCCACAAAACGTAAGGGAAAAAAATAATTGTTGATTCTAATACCAAATCACAAATCGACATTGAAGCAATTAATGAAATAATTTTTATAATTTCATCTTCAATCAGAAATAATAATTTCAAACCAAATTTTTCCAAGTGATGTTGATCCTAAACTTCAATTTGCTTTAGATGATGAAGACATGGATTTTTTGCAATGCAAAAAAGAAGCTATTATATCCTTGATTAAAAGTTTTATGTCCAACAATTGTTTTTTAGTCTTAATAGGTGCTACTAATCACATGTCTAATATAATATCAAAACTACCTATGGAAACATAAAAAATCTATGCCTTAAAGTCTTTAGAAAATTGATTAAAGAAATGGAGAAGGGTGATTGCTCCAATATCCAAGAAACATTCAAAATAGTTTATTTTGGTATAATATATAATTCTTATGTATTATTATTATAACTAAAGGAATAAATATTTTCTTCATTGCTTCCGGTATTGATATATGGATCCAGGAATTTTTTTTCTTGATTTTTTTTTTTTTTCGATATTAATTTTTATTCTACTAAAGCATTCATTATTTAATTTTTGCACTAATTTTTTACAAACAACTTACAATCAGCTAATGTAAATAGTTCCAATACTTGCCCTCTAAAATGAAATCATTTTTATCAATTTTTCCACTTTTTATTTTTGTTTTAAATATTTATGTTTAATTTTTTCACTATCCATGATCAATAAAATAATATTGTTGTTTACCTAGGACAAAGCCTCACAGCGGTATAGTTCTTGTTTTTTCAGAGTTTTAATATTAGTAGAATGCAATAACATTCTAACCTACACTAATTCAACATATCATATGTGAAGGTTAGATTCAGACATAAATTAAGTATTTTTTGGAATGTCAGAACGTTTGGAATACTACAAGTGAAATGTTCGAAAAGATTCAAAATTTTTAATCTATATTGCTTGAATTTTGAATATTTTTGAAAACCTACATCAGGCATTCATGCCTTAAGCCCTACAGTTTCTGAACACAAAAAAATTTGGACACAAAAATGCCAAAACTCTAATACCAATAGTTCCAGTAGTACCGAACTCCGTTGCGGGTGAAATAGAGAATATTTCGGCACTCATGTGTAGAATTAGACCTTCACATATGGTAGTGTGACTTTGGTAAATCATTGTCACAGGCACTTTTATCATACGCGTAGATCAGTTTCGGCACTTTGTTGATGAAACAATTTTCTTTTTGAAGTTTGACACTTTGGCAGCCTAATTTGGATTTCTTCACTTTCGGCATTTTTCTTTTTTTTAATTTTTAAACACTCCTAATTTTGGATTGATTTTTTCTATTCATGCGTAAATGTGTGTTTTTTTCTAAATTTTCTTAAGAATAATTTTGGGATGTTCCGAATTAGCAACAATGAAATTTTTCAGATTTTCAGAAATAGTTGTACAATTTTTCAAAAAATTTGGCATTTACCAAATTTTCCCGAGTTATTTACGAAACTGCCCTACACGTACGGTAGTGTAATATACGGAGTAAATGGCGAACCAGAGTCGAACCTAGTTCCGAACCTACATCCGAACCTACATCCGAACCTCATCTGTCTGTCTCTCTAACTAAGGCGCTCCCTCAGACCGAGTGGTCGTCTGTGTTTCCCGTTCGCAATTTTTGATGCAGTGTTGCGACAGTGTTTGATCTTCACGTATTAGGTCTTGTTGTTACTGTATTTGTGCGCGGGGATTCGGATACGCTCGAGTTCATTCAGTAGAGCTTCAACCATGTATCTCATGGCTCGCACCAAAGAAAATGGTACGTATACACTCTCAAGGTTTGTAATCAAGGTGCGCACGGGTTTGCGGAAGATGTTTGCTCGTTTTGTCCTTGAAACTGATGATGCAAACCGTAGGATTTCAGAATCCAAGGGTCTTAGGTTTTAAGGTGTTTGTTAGGTTTTGCGATTTGGAGCATGTGCTGATGCGTTTTCATGCTTTTTATTGCCAAAAGGACTTTCGATAGCAGCATCCCTGCTTAAGTTAGATTCAGTGCATCGATTCTGCTTTGAGACTAATGATGCGAACCGGAGGAATACAGGATCTTAAAAGAGTTTAGGGTATTAGGGTTTGGGGATTTTAAGACTTTAGGGTTTAAAATCCCCTGATGGACCATGTTTTTTTTTTTTAAAAACATATTTTGCGAAATACAATTCATCTGGGGTCGAATTTTATGTAACCGGACTCAGTGGAGAACATGGCAACTTACGATTAAGAGGAGATGCCGTGCAATGGGGGATCTGTTTTGCTGTTCGGTTTGGAAAACGAGTAAATGCCGACTACGCAGTTTGTAGGGATGGGTTGAAAGCCTTCATGTTCAAGTTTTCGACGCTGTGAATCGCTAGATCATTTGCGTTGGACAGCTCGAGGGAGAAATCAAAGCGCGTACGGTATCGTAATCACAGGAAAAGCATAAGAAGCAAGCGAGAGTAGGTGATCTCGCTGTGCGGAAACGGAGCGCCTTCAGTTGACGGCGCGTCGGAATACTCGAGGATCGGATGAAGTCAATTAGGGTTTTAGGGTTTACATACAGCGCTAGTGTATATCACAGGTGCAGCACATGCGAAATGTGGTGTATAGCATGTAATTTGCTTGATTGTGTTAGTCTTTTCGAGGTAGACAATTGAGTTCCCATCTATGATACATATGTGCGACACTTACATTTTCCTTAAACCCTAAACCCTGAACTCCGTTTTGTATGGTGTCTTCTGGTACTGAGAGTTTTTGGTTTGTGACTTGCTGAAACAGGGGATCGAGATGCTTTGCCAACTGTGGAGAAGGAGGAGAGATTGTTGATTTGCTCATCGAAGGGCTGATCTTAAGAAAAACAACCCTTCTTGCGATCAGCCCTTTGGTGAGAAAATATCGGAAAGTGTCGGAAGGGTAATGGCGTCCTGTCTAGGCAGAGGAAATAGTCTCGGCAAGATGCAGAAGAGCTCTAATGAACCGACTACTGACGCGAACGTTGACGAGAGATCGCATGGAAGTATGTGTAACAAAAAACTGAAGGGAATAAATGGGTTGAGTTGACACTGACCCTGAAGAACCAAGGTCGCTGAAGAGGTATGCGCTCAAACTATCCTGACACGAGTTTTTTTTCAATATCTCTTCTCCTGTGGGGAGCAGTTTGTTGAAAATTTGGACATAGTTTAAGGACATTTCGGTCCATTTTTGGTCTCCCTTCCACTTCAGTGGAAAGGGTAGACCGTCCCCGTGAGGAGGAGCCTATATGGCAACCTCTCTCTAGGGGGGCCCTTCTCCCTCTTCTTCCCCTTCATCCTCCACCACACCCAGCACCCTCTATGCTCGGCCCCCCCAGCAGGGGATATTTCTCATCACCGCTCATTGCAACACTTCACACTTCACTCAAGCAATATTATTATTATCACTTGCAAGAGTGAGTCACGTCAAAAAAGCCAGGCCAGCACCCTGCTATTTATACCCCCGAAGTGGTGTCCAAAGTTACGTCACTGGCTTTTCGACCAATTGTGTGCGTTTGGCTGCGAGGACCAATGCTGTTGAAGCCCAATGGCGTTGAGAACACGCTCCAATGGCGTTTGCGAGAACTTGTTGCTTGCCAGACAAGTAATCAAACTTTCGTGAGTCTGTACCGTTTTAATTACTTTGTCCTTCGAATTTCAAACTTTCGTGAGTCTGTACCGTTTTAATTACTTTGTCCTTGGAATTTCTTGAAGTTCATGTTATTTATGTAACTTCATGGGTTACGAAGGAATATTTTCTTAGTCTTCAAGTTCATATAGATAAACACCCTCTGAGATTGGCAGGTGTGGAGAGTTTTTTTTAATGTAGCAGTTGCTCCTGGATTATTATGTGACATGCTTTGTGCTTGCTCCTGAGGGCATGCGGGTTGATGAAAGGCACACAAGCGCTTACATTGTAAAGGTAGCCAGTTTGCTCATAACTCTTAGATTGTAATTTGTAATGATGAGTTTCATTCAGTGCAGGAGTCTCATCACTGACGTCATTTTGAAGATGCCTGCTGGGGCTAACTTATTCCCAGCAACATGTTCTACATGATTATCACATCAGCATATTTTATGCCCTTATGACCGAAGCAATGCATGTGAATGTTCTCGTTCTTTCTCATGACCAAATACTGATAATATTGCTTTTTCGTGGCTCTGTTGAGTCAGTTTGTTGGACCTTCATTGAATGTACTGTTTTTGGCCTGAGTTCCTCTTTTCAACGCAGGGAAACATCTGTCTGACTTTGAATCGACCTGAGGCAGGTGTGATGGCATTCAGAAAAGCCCAACTACTGAAGCCAGATCTTCGGTCCTATCAAGGTAGCGTTCTGCCATGTGCGATCATCTGTTACCTTCTCTTGGAAAAGCAAGTCATTGACTCCTCTTGATTCTACATTAGTTTTTTCACTATTAGAATGCCGTTTCCACCTATTCCAGCTACTTCAAGCCTTCACGAAGTTTGAGTTTGAATACCCCCAAGTTTTGACCTGTTTTTTTTTGTGGTTCTTAGGGCTCGTGAGATCCTATTTAGCCATCCCTAAACCCAAGGAAGCTCTGTATGCTGCTGGGGAAGCCGTGAAAGCCGTGCCGCAATCTGCGAAGGCCCTGACATCGGTTGGGGATGTCTATGCCCACCATCCAGACGGCCGTGACAAGGTAAATTCCGTGCATGAACTGCCGTGGAGATTGTAAGGTAGAGTTCCGTTCCATGGCTGGAATAAGCAATCTAGCATGGGAGTACCCCAAATAACTAAAAATTGCACGAGCACAATAACAAAGAGGAATTCTCGAACTCTCTAGGATGTTGTCGAACCGAGCTTGCGATTTCGGGAGATTAGATGAATTTTCGAAGAGAGTTTTAGAATGATCATTTGTCACACATGTACATTTCAGAATTGAGTTTGAACACATACATTAGGCCTGTCGGGTTTACGAATTACGAAGACCAACCTTTAACCCTATCCCTGATTTTTTCTATCCTATGTGGTGCCTTCTGGTACTAAGAGTTTTTGGTTTGTGGCTTTCTGTAACAGGGGATCAAGATGCTATGCCCACTGTGGAGCATCGTGCCAAAGGGCTGACCACGAACGAAACAGCAAGGAAGTGTCAAGGCGCCCTGTGTAGGCAGAGGAAAACGTCTCGGTTGGAGAAAGATGCAGACGATCTTTAATGAACAGACATCTGAATTTTGCTAATCCCTACCACTGTATGAGAGGAATTAATTGTGTTCCTAGACAAGGGACAGCGTAGAAGTATGTACACTTCGCCCTTTTCTCTGCTTCGTTTTGAATTCGAGTATGGCGACTTGCTTCAGTAACCTAAATGACCGCAATTTCCTGTTTTGAAATGATTTATCGTGTACCTTTGGCAGGATAATCGAGGACTATTGTCACAGCTGGTTCAGGAGGAAGTTTATTTGTGGACTATCGATGTGGGGATGGGCTGATTACGAGTTCAAGGGTATGATCTAGATTTGCTTGTTTGTTGATTCTAACAATTTGGGCAGAAATATACTTCTTGCATGATGATTGTCAGTTTTTTGTGGGGCTATGTCAACAACAAAGCTAGTTGAAGCATCCATGATTCACACTTATGCTAGTACTCAGAATTCTTCTGCATGACGTGTGACCTCAACTTCAAGATGTCAGGGTGAACTAAACTCTTCGCTTACCCTTTGTAAAGGGTTTCCCTTTTAAATGGATTGTTGTCGGCCTTCACAGTTGTACAATATATTTGTCAAATTCCTTTTGTGCTTTGAAGTTGTTCAGTTCTAATTTGATGGCACTCCCTGATGGCCATTGTGAATTTGATTTAGATTGGCAGCGATGAGAATGGAAAGAAGAAAGACGTGCCCCTAGTTTGGCAGAGGGACATTGACAAAGATGGTGGCGTTCTGGAGAAAACGTGCTGAGAAAGAGCAAAAGCCGGGTTCCGTCCCCGGTGGTCGGTTTCAGCAAAAAAATAATTGTAAAAATGGATGCCGAGATTTTAGGAAATTTATTTTGCAAGAACATAATTTTTTTTGTATGGACGAAATAGGAATAATGTGGAATATTGAATATTGACATAATATTCCTATTTTTTGGCAGATTAAATAAATATTAGGCAGAGAATGTTGAATATGCCTTCCCGGTACGGTATTAGAAGCTTGCAGATTTCAGCTACAAGCCGAGATTCCTTTTTGCAAAATTTCTAGAGTTGAGGGAAAACCGTAAAACCTTAGTTAGGTGGTCATAACAGGGTGACTTCGCTTAAATGATATACATGTTATTCTTTCATTTTTGATTGAAATTATTTGAAAACGTAGCCAACAAAACCTGGAACAATCTCTGCAATGATAGAAGTCCAAAACTTGGATGATTGCGTGTTAGAACCACATTGTTCTTTCCTCTCCAGCAAGCTATCACACATGACACATGGGCTTCCAATTCTGGAAACTACTTGTATCTGTTATATTTGTCATGGACCTTTGCGTACTTCCTGTGATCCCCGTAAGTTAAAAGAGGCACATAAGAACTCAGTTGCACATGTTCCATGGTTCTCAATATAACGACCAAAGTATTTGTTAAAAAAGTACGTCATGTCTTGTTACCTGAGCCTTTATGGTACCTGGCGTTCCAGTAGTAATCAGATCGTTGCTGTTACATTCCACAATTTGAATACGTACTGCACAAGACTCTGGACACGAAATCCCCAACACAATTGGCGCTGTCCAGTAATCCAGGCTCTGTAAAGCAATAAGATCAACTGATCAACACGTCACCTGGTCAAATATGTTCCCTACGCCACTGATGTTGCCCACAAACAGCTGAAAATGAGATATCAATGCACGATTGGTATTAGATGTGGATCTGAAAACACAACCCCAACAATGAAGAGTCTCAACCCATGATATTCTCAAAGCCCATGACAAACAGAGCACACAAGAAATAAAAGCCAATAGGATAAAAGAATCAGATTAAAACGTCATCTGCTCAACTAAGCAAGACGAGAAATTAGACCTCCCAACTCCCCTAAAGGACAGTCGAAGAGAACGGAACAATGAAGCTAGAGCCTCTTTCCTTAGTGATGGAAGCCAATCTCATCCAAGGTGGGCACTACAAGACGCGTCGTCGCTTGACGGTGAGTGCAAACTTCTCTGCGAAGCAAAATGTTGGCAACTTGTAGCCGTATAATGCATGCCTCCAAAGAAATTAGGGTGAGGCATGTCGTAGATAAATTACTAATAGCAAAGATCTAATAGAAAAATGTGACCTTTCCAAAAAGACATATGCCTTCTCTCCCAGATTCTCTCACTAACCCAAACTCGTCTAAACCTCACATCCCTAAACAGACCAAATTATAATTAGAGCAAACGCAATCGGCGCATTCGCTTTCATAGACGAGAACCTTCCTCCTCCAAGTCTCTCCATCTGGTTCTGCAGATGAGAAAGCTTAAGGATGGATACCCCACAAAGGGTGGAGCGGTAAGAATATGGGGTGTACTAAAAATAAAGGGTTCTAGTTGACATCAGTCAGTCCTAGGCGTAGTACATGTACAAGCTGTTGGAGGCAGCACAAGCAATAACATTGGCTTGCGGATGCCATGCTAGATGCAGCAGCTTTGACGCGAAATCATTCGCACCTCCATTGAAATCCGATGGTCCTGGACTCCCTTCAGCCCCCGTCCCTGCATCAAATGCTTGATGTCAATCAATACTCCCACCCATGTAGGCAATAAGATAGCTGTGAAAAATGAGTCTGGACACTCACTCTGAAAAATCAAATCGAAGTATGTAGCACATTACCGGAAGTTCACGTTCACATGAAACTTATCATGGGAACCATTTTAGAAGTAATTAGACCTTGCTATCTTGATGTATTTCCTAAAATACATAGAAGTGCAAAACGGCTCCACAAATATTCATTCAAGGAAACAGAGTTGAGATCCCTTTCTCGAAAGCTTCCATGTGAGCGCAGGCCTGTTCAGTCTCATTCAAAAAGACAAAAGAGAAAAGCACGCTTAACTAATGAAAACACGGTGATAAGGGAGATAACTCAGAGATGCGGTACCTTGTCTAGTGGTGCTGCGGCCACCGCGAGCCAGGCTAGCAAATCTGCTTGTAGGCCTTGATGGTGTCGTCATCCGCCTACTTCGGTGACGATTCATAAACAAGCAGAGCATGAAACTAAATTAAAGTTCTGCCACGATGGGAAACTGTGTAAAATGAAGCCATGACTGGGGAAGAAGGCAACGCAATGACAAGACATCCAGCAGATATCTACAGAGAAAGGAACGCAAAGATCGATCGAATACCTATTGGGGCTTTTGCTCGCTTCCAAGGTAGATGCCTCTTCACTTCCAGGAGCAGCTTGAAAGACGCGAAATAAATTGCTGTAAAGCAAGTTCTCATCGTTAGATCTTCCTCAATTAAAAGACAGCTGTGTAGAGGAGAAATACCCAAGGAGAAGGAAGACACATATGATGGCATATACAATATGCGGATCCCTTCAATAACCATCACATGGGTTGACGAAATAAATCAAGCTGAGATACGATTTGCAACTGAATGCACAAGATATTTATCCATGGGAACATATGAACACCCGCTATCTAGAACTTTTTAGAGCACATACAAGTTTAAACACTTCCACAACCATCAAACTTACGCACAAGTAAAACTTCACAACAGTAGAGCATTACCCCTTGCAAATGAAGACGTATGACTAAATCCGTTTCAAAACAGTTATGAACGGAATATCAGAGGATGTGACACACCTATAAGAACCAGTAGCAACACGCTGACCATCTCCACTGAGGCAGCACTCGAACTTGTCAAATATTGAGTCATTCTCGTATAAATCACAAAGCTGCAACACAGAAAGTCTAGTTAGTTAATAAAATCCGTGGCACAAATTCCCACGAACAATCTTGAGTGCTAATCCTGACAATGAACCTTCGTCGGATTTCTCATCGAAGTAGGACGCATTCATATGTCCAAGGAATAATATGATAAATTTAGGGGTGGAAGAGACGTAATTTATAGACTCAAAAACAAATAAACTCTCAGCCTGTGCCATTCCATCACAGTAACAGTCATCAGATCACTAAAAAACAGCACTCACACGCAATGGAGGATTAAGAGGGTCGCACGTGCTAAAAAACGAGATCAATAAAAGACGCAAAGAAAAGAGTGAAAAAAGATCCTGTCAGTCAAACGTATAAAAAGGGTGCATAATCATACGAACTCCTCATTATTGGCACACGCACCTTGGGCCGCAAATATTCATGCACTTCGAAAGTAGCGACAGGAGAAGCTTCCATGTTCACGTCCCACAACTATCAAACCAAATACACAAATAGAAGTATTAGGAACGAAAAGCAAGAAAGCAATGTTCAGTGCCATCTTGTACAGAAAGTACAGTTTTCTCTAACCTGATAGATCCCACATGAAAAAATGAAAGAACGATTGAACGGACATGAAAGAATCAGAAACCTTGACATCGCCATACCGACCTTAAGAGTCATATAGTCCCTGCTGAGGATGTAACGGCCTCCTCTCGCAAACTTGATGTCAGAAATTGACGCTATGATCTCCGTAAAGAACGACCTTGTCCCGGCAGGCTCTTGCTCCTCAAACCTAATAATAGATTATTTCACAAAGTCAGGCACAAAGTATCTTCGACAAGAATATTCCTCTAGATCTAAAGAACATAGGACGAGGATCTCAAACAAAATGAATATTCTCGTCCTACATTCACAGGTATTCAAATCTGAGAGAAGTCATTAGGAAGAATAAAAACAAATATATGTGCAGTAATTAACTTCAGCATAAGGTTAAATGGTTCCTCAGCAAGGAACTCCATCAATAAGAGACGTTTGAGAGGCCTCAGATTTCTTACAGCTTAGAATGTCTGTCACACAGGGCTGACTGTCGCATATCGATAAGGCGGATGGAACCCTTGCTACTACTATAAGCTAACATGTTGCAATGTGTTGGGTGGAACTCAGCAGAAGTGATGACCTCTGATATCACAAACCACCTCTACCATCAGTAAACAATCGCATCCTTCGCAACAAGCAAATAAACATCCTGCCGTGAACACTTTTTTAATGGTGATCAAAAATAATAATTGCTTGAATTTCTGCATCATGGCGAGACATTCACCTGTAAGGTCTTCCATATTGACAGGCTTAATATCAACAATATTGAAACTTTGGTCACTGATCTCCAAGTTCCATAAATTTATTCTCAGATCATCAGCGGATATGTACGTTTCACAATCACTGCACGTCGATAAGACACATTTTGTCAATCCAGCTAACTTGGAATTTTCTTCCAGAATTGATATATGCATTCAAACAAAAATTCCCAAGATGGACGAATACTCTGAGTGCTGCCGAAATAACTTCAAGCTCAACGTTTTGAGTAAAACCCTAAATCAGAACCACGTAAGGGTTCGTTCCAAAAAAATGATCTCAAACCTGTTATTAGAAATGGAGTTGATATGATAAGCATGAGCATTGGAATACACTCTTCTACATCGCGCCATGAGCGCTGTCTCAGAGCTCCACACCTGGAACCATAAGAAGTAGCTGCAGTTAGACAACGGAAGAATGAAAGGCAACCAAGGTGGATAACAAGGAATATCCTGATGAGCCAACAACTCATAAAATTCATCTGGAGTCGCTCTATAGAAATTTTTCTGGAAAAAAACGAAACATTCTTTCTACACACCTTGTGGCAACCACCAACCAAATAATATGCACACTATTAAAGACATAACGCAAGTATAATTACCGTAGGCAATCGAAGAGAAGGGATGCCGCCAGGTGGAAATACAAAATCAGGACTAACGTTGGTAACAGGTCTCCTTACACCATTTCCATTCATCGATCTAGGAGAAAATGGACTGGGGTTCACCGCGGGGTTCGCCGAAGGGATCCCATTGCCCACATGTTGAGAAGGATCTAGATTCAAGTTGGAAACATTTTTCATTTTCTTCTCTGAGACCTGAATATACCACATGAAGCTCGATATCCATCAAATGTTGCCAAATGCCATCTAGACAGCAACCACTGCATGTCTCAAATCACCTCACAAGCTGAATGATCAGACCAGTATCTACTCGCCTAGTACTATGTACAGTGCCAGGCTAATAAGGGAAGACCACAATACTATCACATTGGCCTCCTCCCGCAGCTTGGGATAGAAAAGTCCAACATTAATACCTCCGGGGGGAAAACAAATTTAGTAACACAGATGAAGGCATGCCCAAGCAGCTAGATAGACCACAGTAGTGGCGTCACAAGAAATATACCTTCCAGAGTTTTATAGTCTTGTCGTTAGTGGAAAGTAGCAACCTGGCACCATTGGTAGTCTGGCACCACCTGATTTTGTTGATCTTCTCCTCGATTTCCAAACTTTTAAGGTAATCAAACTACAAAAACGCCTCACAGTCAGGAAATTTTTAAAAAAAATATTCCAATTTGGACTTCCAGCTAAGTCCATGCTAAGAAGAAACATAGAAGACTCACAGTCACGGCGAACGAGAAAGTACCTCGGGTTCATGGCTTTGAAATTCGGTCGCATAACGATACTCTGGGTGTCTGGGTGCAGGATAGTCGGCTCTCTCCAACTCTTTTCGACTTCGTTGCTGCACCTGTAGAACAAGACAGCGCAGAAACAAATTCCCAAGAACTCAGGTGAGCTGTGCAGTTTGCCTAATCAAGATAATTAGTTGAATGAACTACACCAAAAAACAGAGCAAGTGGTAGTAAAAGTCTAAAGTCTTACATCTCTGCCATCAGTTCTTTCGAACAAGACAACGCGCCCGCCTCGATCGCCAGTTGCCAAATGCTCCCCAGTCTTATCGAATTCAATCGCTGAAATAATATCAACTGCCACATTTGGAATTCTGTATCAATAAGGTGTCAAAGAATTCGACAGATCGTGACGAGAGCTAGAATACAGTTTGATCTCTGTAACATTTCCCTTACCGCATTCTTAAAAATAGAAAAATAACGAAGAGAAGAAGAATACCCTAAATAAGAAGGATTCATGATGTAACAAGAAGTCCTTTGTGCAAGAATTTTATTACACTAAGTTGAAAATATGGACAGTCTCTTTATCAGGATCGAAATAGGATTGTAAAGCATCATCTACAAAAATATCGCTACAAGATATGATAAATCACTTCCGTGAGTCTGGCTAGTCAATACATACAAGTTACGAGGAAACGAGGTAACTAGAACTAACACCCGGAGTCTACACTGACGGTGCACCTCGAAGATGCCCCTGGATCCTTCGATTCGTTACAACCCCAAGAGGAAACCTCTTAGCAAATATTGTCCTCCATTTGAGCTTCAGGTGAATGAGAAATACTAAATAAACACCTGGATGTGACTCAATCAATCTTCAGACTATCTGGCTTTCATGCCAAGACGTACGTGCTGCTCTATACAAATTCGATTAAGGTAGAGCCTAGACATACATGCCCTATAAGGTTCTGAGGTAATTCAATACCAGAGCTTAGGAACCAGACTATCGAGAGAGCCGAAGTTTCAACAGAATCAGGTAACTGACGCGAGATTGAGAAAGTAATCCTGCCAGTAAGCTAGGATCCAGAGCTCAGACAATAAAAAGGACGCATTGCATCAAAGTCATTAAAATAAGACTGATCAAAGTCATTTGAATTCCCTTCCTAAGCGCAAATAAGAGTGCCACCATTGCAAAGCCATGGCAGGAGGGAAGGCCACAACTAACAAGCTTCTAACCAGGATCATAACAGCCTGCAAACCATTTTCCGTAGCTGAAAAACAAAATACAATACGAATCTTACTATCATCCTCTCCCGTAACCTTTCTAGGCGCTACTCACGCTAGACGTGCATTAAGTAACACTAGCGCCACAGCAAAAGGATGATCAAGAGCTCCGATCAAAGAGAAGAAAAACGTAAAATTGAGAGTAAAATCCTGTCAGTAAACTAGGATCCAGAGCATTGCGCAATAGGACGACGCACTGCATCAAAGTACAACTAATCTAGACATTTGAATCTCCTTCCCAGGGGAAAACAAGATTTCCAGCATTGCAAAGCTACAGCAGGAGGGAACACCAAGCTCCAAGTACCTAACGAAGATCACCAAACCTTTCCCTTAGCTGAAAACAAAACACACGCCCTGAATCTTACCATCATCCCGTCCCGTAACCTCAATAAGCTCTACTACGAACCCTGCCAGTTTAAACATGTATTACACACAACACTAAAAGGACGATCAAGAGCTTTGATCAGCAAGAAAGAAAAAAATGCAAAGCGCACCTTCTTGAACTTCCTCTCCCGCAGCACGCTCCCCGAACACTTGCGAGAATTTCCATTCCAACGCAGACAAAGGCTGGCTCGACGACGACGACGACGACGACGGCAACCCGGAAGCGGGCGCCACAATTGCGCCCCCTCCTGCGATCATCCCTCTCTCTCCCACTCCAAACCTCACGCCCTAATGCCAAACCCTATAAGCTCCCGCTGCTCTCTTCACCACATTGCCTCCACCTTCAAAATCCTACACCTGGCCGGATCTATCTACTACGCCATCGCCAAACCCGCGGCTCCCTCCTCTAAACTTCCACGACCTCCAACAACAACAACAACAACAAATCGCCGCTGCTTCAGCATCACGCCGTTCCAGCTTCCTCCAACTAGAGCCAGAAAACTCATCACAAGCTAACGCACATTGGCGCAACAAAAAAGCTCACCTACATCGATCGAGCTCAAACTCAAACTAAAGAGAAAACAAAAAAACAAAAACAGTGAACTTATTATTATTCCTGTTACTATAATCCTGCCGCTAGGGCTTCGGCAAGCTTGGCTATGGCACGATGAGCTTGCTGCTGCTGAGACCGGCCATAGCCATAGCCATCTCCCCCTAAACCGACTAGTCGTCTCCCATCGCCAGCGCTGAGCTGAGGAGAGCTGCGAGAGAGAGACGACCTCGCCTGCCCGTTCTGCCCGGTGAGAAAGTTTCGCGCCTTGGTGCCCCTGCCCGTGTATCTGACGGTCAGCCGTGATCACGGTGACTCGGATCTGGCGGAGATCGGACGGCGGGAGGTCGTTGGGACCCTAGATCGCGCGAGTTACGGAATTTTGAAGAGGCCGGATGAATTTTCTGGTTCTCTGTTCATCCAATTGGATGATTTCTGTTTCTGTTGCGTGGGATGGAAGTGGATGACCTCGTTGGGGAGACGGATGACCTCGTTGGGGAGATGGATGAGACTGTGTTTGACGTGGTCTTTCCATGACGAAATGGATTGCTCATCACTGTTGTTGTTTCGTTCTGCGTTGAAATTTTTATGTTAATTGGCCGCCATTTGCGTTAAATTTTGGAGGAATTCCATGGACTTTGGCACTTTTCAAGGCCCAAGGTTTGAAATATAAATCTTAGTTTTTTTTAGAACTAAGGTAGGAGGTCCATAGAGCAAATATCTAAGTGGTGAAACTGAATTTTGGGGAGGTAAAACATCTTGAAATATTTTTCAATAAATTTTTCTTGAAAGACAAGAGGAAATGGCATCTAACCTAAGTTGTTTCATAATTTTTGGAATTTTGAAGTTGAAATGCCATAGGGCTCTAAAAGCAACCACCTCTTTAAATGTTCCCCTTTTGTACATTTTGGTCCATTGAAGAAAGCAAAATGTATCTCTGTGGCATGTTCGGTTCAAAATGTCCGATCACAGTTCGAGCCTCCTACCTTATGTGAAGATGAATGTCACAATTTTTGGCACGAAGAATGGTGTCAATGAATTTGTGATGATTGTTATTGTTGTTGCACCATGATATCATAGTACCTATGCAAGTATGGCATGTTTATACTATCTCTTTGGTTGGCAAAATTTATTCAATGGATGGGTTTTTTGGTTGCAAAAAAAGGAATTTGAATCTTGAGATTTATTGAAATCTTGTTCCCAAATTAGGACTCTTTTGTTCAATAGCCATGGTGTTGACTATCCGCAAAAAAACACTAGTCACAAGTTAATTATTAAGAAACTTGGGCAGGTTGGATGAGAAATAAAATGAGAATGAGGAGTCCACCTAAGCAAGTTTGTCGTCTATTGATCCAAATGTGGATAAGAATATGTACTTATGCATGGATATATACAGTATAGGAATATTTATATAGATATGAACATGCATACATATGAATACAAATGCAGATGCCATTATTGATACAAGTGCTACTTATTCTCTGATATTGATTGGTGACAACTTGAGTTGACATTAGTATTTGAACCCGTGGACTTTGGAAAATAAAATTAAGAAATTATATTTGGGAATTTGGTTTCAAGTTTGTTAATTGAAGCTTTGGCACATAAAATGACTATACATTCACTGCTTGGAAGAAGCAAAGAAATTAACCCCTAAAGGAATAGAGCTAGTCTACATTTCTAAAATTTTGAAGATGTATTATAAAATGCAATTTAGAATAATAATTTAATGATGACTCTCAAACAATAGTTATAAACTATGATCTATAGATTATATCTATACGGCTAGATCAAATAGTTTTCAAACCAATATTTTTCAATAATATTTGAAGCCAAAAAATTAAAAGTTCTTTCTAAAATTGTGATTTTTACAAGAATTTTTCATACTAAGTTCAAAGTATTAATCATAGTGATTTTTGAAGGGCTTTATTCTACTTTTTTATTCAAATCCTTTTTGAAGGGTCATGTTTTGTATTGAGCAATTTACTTTTAAAAGCCAAACCTACCAATACTCTGTGAATTATAAAATATTTGCAATGCAAGGTCTTCAAAATCCAATATTGTTAGTGTGTACACATGAAAATGCAAGCATGTGAACCTTGAGCATATACATAAGTAGATATCCTACAACCACTGAAGGTACTTATAATATAAACACTATAATATAGTTATACTATAATTATGGAAGATTTATATAATATAGACACCTATAATATAAATGTACAGTCTTCTAGGCTTACGAGCTCACGTTCCTAGGCTCAAATAAGAGCAACCCTCCTTCAAAATCCATATCATACAAATATTAAAGAACTAACATAAGAATCTTCAAGAAAATCAATGGATGAAAAAACTCATTCTTGCGTACTTGGGATGTATTTGCATTCATAAATTGTTTGGAATTTGAACGCCTAGTCCTTTAAGAGTTAAGTTCGATATTCTTGTCTACATTTGATTGAAGTTTTTCCATTGGTGAGTATTATGATTTGTTGAAGTGGGTCATTTGCCAATGACAACACAATAAAGGCACCATATTTAATTTGCAAATCAACTTATAAGATATTTAACTCCTAAAAATTGTAGTATTAAAAAAAATGATGAACTAAAACATGATTATAGCCACTTAGAGTTGTTATTTCATCCATTCCAATTTCTTAATAAGTAAACTATTCAAAATTTCCACTATAATGAATTTGAAAAATTCTTTTGTGCAAATATTCTATGAATTTTAGAAAAGAATTGTTGTATACCTTTTTAGGGTGAAAGCATAATAAGAGAGAAATTTTAGTATGTAAGGAAAATCAAATCTAAAAAAATTATAATAGTTAGAATATTCCATTTTAAGCTTGCTTCAAAAATTCCATTACAAAAAATATCAAAATAATATCTACAATAAAAATTCAAAATAACAATTATTTTTAATTTATTTATATTATAAAAAATTATTGGTGATAATGTAGGCATATCTAACAACAAGGATGAAATTTATGGTTCTTAATAGACAATTTGTATTCAAACATTCTAACTAGATTTATTTTGTAAACAAAATTTAATAATGGATCTTTGAAAATCATCAAACTTGAAGTACCCCATGATCTTCATGGATTAAGTGAGTAATCAATTATCTCCATAAGATCAACAAATAGTCCAAATTTCCAAAAGTGTGATGATAATTAAAAAAATTAAAATTGAAATAATAATTTAATGATGACTTTCAAAAGAAACTTGTAAATTGTGATTGACAAATCCCCATTGTATTGACCAATATTAATCAACAAAATTTGAAACAAAAAATTGAAAAATCCTTCAAAAGTTGATCGTAAATTGAATATTAGTGATTTTAATAAGATTCTTTTTTATAAGACTTCATGATGTCCGATTTTAACTAATCATGGTGATTTTTAAAATTGTTTATTCTCTGAATTGATTGCAATCGCTTTTAAATGGCTATTGTTTGAACTAAATTGTTAATTAGTTTTCAAGTGGAATATTTTTGTATAAAACTTAGTGAAAAGAGTTTTGAAAACTTGCACTATACATATGTTGAAAAACTAACACACGAATTTAAAAACATTTGGATGCATGAAAAAACTAAATATGTAAATCTGGATTATTTTAGATTTTATTCATCATTCTAAATTTGTACTTGTAGTCCTTAAAGGGTTCTCACTTAATTTGACAAATGTATAATGTACAACCTTTGATTTGTTTATCAAATTATATATTACAGAATAGATAAAATGCGTGTTAAATTTGTAGAGATTTAAAATTAAGAAAGCTGCATTCATATACAACTTCTTATTCAAAGGCATGGTAGCATGTAGGATTTTTTTGCATATTTGACAGTAGGGCATAAATTGAGGTATAAAAAAGTGCAAAAAGTTTGTCCACATGTTGAGTGAGATCCAATGACAAAAAGTACTCCAATCTCAATCACTATTGCACATCCTATATGTTTGAATAATTACAAAATAGACATGTATTCTACCATTAGAGAGCCATATTTGATCATGATAAGGTTTAGATGTTACAATAACATCCAAACAAAAGATGTTAATTGTAGAATTATCAATCCAACAAATTATGTAAGTCCTTATTAGATTTTTGTACACAATTTGTATTCTAGGATTCAAATACAATACCATATTTACAATTTCCAACAATTCTTTGAAGGTTAATGATAAAGTATAAATAATATCATTTAATAATAGAATGTTACTTTCATCAAATTTAATCATGGAAAGAAAGTTAGCTGTATTACAAAATATTTTTAGGAATGCATTTAGCAATAAACTTTAAAATGTATTTTTTGTTTTTTATTAGTAATTAATTATAAGCTAGTGTACATTTAGATCCAACCATTTAGATCTACACATCATAGTGTCAATATTCTATTAAAGGTACCCCTTTTGATGTGATAGTGAGTACATTAGTAACCCCTACATCTATGTTTTTTCATTATCCCCATATCAATATAGTTTTTAAGCCAAGGTGAACCTACCCCTTGCTTGTCTCTGATTTTATCCTCAGTGAAAACACATGAACTTTTTCTTCATCACATATAGTAAAATTTGAAAATTTTGAATTCAAATCTAGAAGTACAGGCCTTAAAGTAGCTAGCAGAGGTGAACCGCATAAATTAATGAAGCACAAAATAGGGGGTCATTTTTTTATATGCACCCTCAAAATGACTTTGGGAGGTCGAGTAAGGGGATTGGATCACCCTAGCTTGCACCCCCTTCCCCCTTATATCTATATTTTTTCTGCAAATGCTAGATTACAAATGATATGGGATTCACAACATCCATATTCCATATATAATATCCAATAGGGGCCAATCAGGTGTTTTATTTGTTTATTTTTGATTTGCAAGGGTGGTATAAGATCTATGTTTGTCCCATTTCAGGGGCTATAGTGCCAGTATAGTCTTCTTCTTTAAGAAATTCATCCCTAAAATATTCTTCAAGTTGCACTTTATAAGATCTCCACATTTAAAAAAACTTTGAATCCCCCAAGTCCTCGGGAGTAAAAAAACAATTTCCTAAAAAACTGATTTCAACGCTGCAACCTAATTAAGGTCAAAGAAGAATTTGAGCGTCTAGTACGGTAAGTAGTAATGCAAAGACTTTGAAGCGTTTCCTAACACCAAGACTTTCAGAGTCTCCTAATCCAGACTTCTCAATGCAAAGACTTTTAGAATTTCAGTCTAGGAATTACTGCGGGACAACAATTTCAGCATTCGCAACCTCGTAAAGACTTTTAGGGTTAGCTATGGTAATGAAAGTCCGACCATGACTCTCAGATTCAAGGATTTGACCTAAAACAAAGTTGATAATCGAAACAGTGAGGTAGTAATTACAGTAATTAAATAAAACAAAAAGCAAACAATACCCGGGAAAACTTGCTGTGGATCTAATAACAACTAATCCATACTGTAAAAATGCAGTACCACACCCGCCCACCATTCCAAACAATCAGAACTGAAAGAAACGGAAAATTTTCCATTTTTTTTCACTGATAAGAAAGACAACAGAAAGCCAATAATAAGAACAATTGAAAGTGCAATATCTATGAGTGGCGGTACTGTGGATGACCCCACCCACATGGGTGCGTTTCAAAACCTGGATGACAGGACAGTAGTGTAGGGCACCTGAAGCTGAGGCCCACAGTGAATATAAAGGACACCTGTAAGGAAAAGTTGGATACCACTGTACAATAAAAGATAAGAATATCATGGTCTGTTCTTGGTGAACGCATATTGTACTGTACATCCTCCCACACCGCATGCAGGAATTTTCTCTTCTGTAATCTACTTTTTTGTTTGTCTGACTACAAAAACTCACCTTCTTCCGCTTCTGCGTCTACATCCTCTCCTTCGTTTTCTTCTTCTTCCTCTATTGCATCTGGGTCGACACCCTTCATGTGCTTTTCCAGTCGCTCCAGTCCTTTCTTGGCCGCCTCATTTGCTGGATTGATGCTGCATGGAAATCAACAGGATTGGATGTCAGCGCTTTGTGTTAAACCTGCTTTGCACAATACTTGAAAACGGTGAAAAGGAAAACAAGCCCGCTAATCACAACTGTCTCCGCTCCCGACACAAATCTATGATTTTCATCTGTCTCTAGATAATCCTCAATACAACCCTCAATTTAATGCACATTGATTGCAAAATCCAAAACCCTGTTTGAAATCTTGGAAAGTCACTATTCCTATATAAGTACATGTGATAATTTAATTAAGAGGTAAGAATTTCATCATTTGAAGTGATGCACTCAACATGCTGCCAATTCTTTAACACATGTCTCATTTTAGTTGAGCACCATAACTTTCTACATTTTCAAACCATTGCTAGGTCTCTCACCTTGGGGTTAGGGACAATAAAGCGGCGTACAAAAGCGGGTTACCTACCTGAGGGCAGTCTGGTAATGAAATAAGGAATCGCCCAGTTTATTCGATGCAGCTAAAATTTGGGCCAACTTAGTATGAAGTGCATCGTCTGCCCAGGTTTTCAGATAGCGCTGAAGAAGCAATATGGCTTCCTCATTTCGGCCCTCCATGCCGTAGAGTTCTGCCAAGGCAAGAACCGCCCCAAGGTACGTAGGCTCTAATCTCAGGGCCGATTCATAAAATCTTCTCGCCTGCAGTATCAACAAGTCTTAGTACCGAGAACAATTCAAACCGTTCAACGGAAACATGGAGCTGAACTACTACATTAATATCAGTTGTAAGGAAGAGGCACTAACATGGGTTGGTCTCCGTAATTGGTAAACCCTAGAGGTCTGATGCATGTGTTCATACTCAATTCTGAAATGTACATATTTCTGACAAATGACAATTCTAGAACACCATTCGAAAATTCATTTAATCTCCCGAAATCGCAACCTCGGTTCGCAAATTCCTCATTTTAATTTGCTAATGTGCTCGTGCAATTTTTATTTATTTGTGGTACTCCCATACTAGATTGCTTATTCCAGCCATGGAACGGAACTCGACCATACAATCTCCACGGCAGTTCATGCACGGAATTTACCTTGTCACGGCCGTCTGGATGGCGGGCATAGACATCCCCAACCAATGTCAGGGCCTTGGCTGATTGCGGCATAGCTTTCACGGCTTCCCGAGCAGCATACAGAGCTTCCTTGTGTTTAGGGATGGCTAAATAGGACCTCACGAGCCCTAAGAACCACAAAAAAAACAGGTCAAAACTTGGGGGGTATTCAAACTCAAACTTCGTGAAGGCTTAAAGTAGCTGGAATATGTAGAAACGGCATCCTAATAGTGAAAAACTAATGTAGAATCAAGAGAAGAGTCAACGACTTGCTTTTCCAAGAGAAGGCAACAGATGATTGCACATGGCAGAACGCTACCTTGATAGGACCGAAGATCTGGCTTCAGTAGTTGGGCTTTTCTGAATGCCATCACAGCTGCCTCAGGTCGATTCAAAGTCAGACAGATGTTTCCCTGCGTTGAAAAGAGGAACTCAGGCCAAAAACGGTACATTCAATGAAGGTCCAACAAACTGACTCAACAGAGCTACGAAAAAGCAATATTATCAGTGTTCGGTCATGAGAAAGAACGAGAACATCCACATGCATTGCTGCATAAACCCATTCATAAGGGCATAACATATGCTGATGTGATAATCATGTAGAAAAAGCTGCTGGGAATAAGTTAGCCCCAGCAGGCATCTTAGAAATAACGTCAGTGATGAGATTCCTGCACTAAATGAAACTCATCATGACAAACTACAATCTAAGAGATCAGGGCAAACTGGCCACCTTTACAATGTAAGCGCTTGTGTGCCTTTCATCGACCCGCATGCCCTGAGAAGCAAGCACAAAGCATGTTACATAATAATTCAACAAGAAACTGCTACAATAACAAGACTCTCCGCAGCTGCCAACTTCAATTTTAGTCAGAGGGTGTTTATCTATATGAACTTTAAAACTAAGAAAATTTTGTTCGTAACATATTAAGTTACATAAATAACATGAACTTCGGCGTGGAATGAATTAAGCAAGAAATTCCAACGACAAAGTAATTAAAACAGTAAAGCTTGACTATCTCTCCAAGCAACACATTTTCTCACTCCCATGAAATCTCGAAGTTAGAGTATCAGGTCATACTTTGTCTGCATAGGAAAGTGCTCTGATTTTATCATCTCGCATTTCCCAGTAAACAGCGGCTGCAACCCAAACCTCAGGTCTTGTTGCGTCGACATTGATTAGCTCATGGACCAGTCGGTTTAAATTCATCTGCTCTCCTCGAGTACGTAATAACATTGCATATTCATCCATACTTGATATATTGAATTGATCAATTTGCCTTGCCTGCTCAAGCAAAAATGATAAACCCTCTCAATTTACAGTTTGAGACGTTCTCATATTGATCTGGAATCACAAGAATAAATAAGGAAGTAAACGGTCAACTTGGCACTCGAAAATCTGTTAGACAAGAAAAAAAATTGAAAATCATCGCCTCCAAATAAATGGGTGTAAATTAGACTCCCATCTGCTCAAAAGAACAGATGATCTTCTAGAAGTAGAACAAAAATACCTTTTCAAAATTGTGAGCAGCTTCATCGTTCTTCATTATTGTCATCTCTGCCTGTAAACAAAGACTTTGTTGAGCAAGGTTCCCAGACGTAACAAGAATCATGTTCTGCTTAGCAAGCGGGAAAATCGCTCGAACGGCAATGTACTCAAGCGAGAGACACGGAAGAAACACTAGAAGTCGTCAGCTGTTAGAATTGCACACGAGCCCACCTTGGCACTTTCTAGTAAAAGGTGCGGATTGTTGGGGAAGCGTTGTCCAAGACTATTGAAGTGTTCCAAAGCTCCTGTGTTGCAATTCACCAAGAAATGAGAAGCCAACTTACCTACCGTAATGTGGAAAACTATGAAGATTGTTGAGAACCAAGTTCGCACATACCACAGCAAAAGACAAAACCATGAATCTAAGCAAGCTTCAATGTACGAGAAAGACAAAATTCTAGTCAGGGAAGCTAAGCAGCAAACCTTTATAGTCGTGTGCTGCAATGCTGGAATGACCATCAGCAAACCTCTGCAAGTGTGTGCGTTGTAGGGTAGAGCATCAGAGAAACAGCTCACAGGAGCAAAACGTCCAGATGAAGTCAAAGCCCAAAAAAAAGTTCAAGGCAACCCGTTGAAATGATGATGAAATTTACGGCAGGAGAATAGAGAGGCACTACCTTCAAAAGCTTTGTCAAACTCTTACACAAAGTGAAGACAAAGGAAGCAACAAACATGGTGCTACAATAACCGAATATTGTCCCTAATCATATAATCTTTCGAAATCGCAAAAGTTCCTACTGTGTTAGCTAAGAAAGGCATGTTAATACACAGTAAAAACTTAGCAAATTACAAACAAATTCAGCATCGTTCAAACCAAAATGAACAGGGTGTACCTGTAACCATCGTACAGGTTCGAGATGATCAATTGTTGAACGACCTGTCTTGCCTGGTGCCTGTGCAAGAGGCAATGAAATTTGGTAGCCTTAAGTAATAGCAGGAGGTTCACGGCATCAGTTGAAGACATCATTCAAATACAGGATGTCAATTTTAAGACGATCATGACTGATCATTCTCACCTGAGGGAAGAGCGCATGTATATCTTTCGATGGGATTCCAAGTTCTGCCAAAGCAACAATAGCCTCCAGAACATATGGACATTGCCTGCACTTTCATCACCCCCTAAATCAGTAGGGGTCCAAATGGGTGATTGTTGATGAGAAAAGATATATTGTCTATTTACAAACTAGCTAAATAACCTCTGAAAATCGGAGCGCATCCCCTATAGCTTCTAGAATCTGAGCACCTCAAGCAAAAACATCATTCTCTTTGATGCATAAAGACCATATCGAACGTATGAAAATGCCTCTAATGAAGCATTAGCGTGAATTATTACCTTAAACACTCTCGATAAGATGCAGTGGCAACACGATCATAGCCTGTCATTCGATAAAGCTTAGCCAATGTAAGATTCATGCGAAGAGTCCTTGCCTTTGATGGAATTCCCTCCATCTGCAATTTTAGGCACAAATAAATAAACCTAGTATTCAGACGAATCTAGCTACCAAGGAGTGTACAGAGAACAATACCATGGAAATCAAAGGGGCAGCGGTATTCGATAGTACCGAGACACACATCTGACCTCTGAAAGTGCTGCTCGAGTGTCATGAACAGCAAGATAACAAAGCCCAATCTTGTATTTCACCTGTCAACAAGAACAATTCAAAAGCAAAAGAGGACTCAATTATTGTTCAAACCTTGAGAGAATAATACCAAGTATTAAATCCAAGAGCTTTGTAACCAAACCACGTGCGCTCCTTGGCAAGAAGACGCTGCCTAGAAATAAAGACCCTGGAACCCAAATGCTTCAGATAAAGTAGAGGATATTCAAACTGTTAGTAACCTGATCCTGCCCCCTATACTGATCCCTATAACCAACAGCACTCATCTGTTCATACACTTGGTAGGACTTATTAGCAAGTGCTGTAAGCATGACATGTCTAAATGTCTGGACCACATGAAAATGGTGTTGTCAAATCTCACTCGTAGAGTTGCAGCAGTCTACAACCTCCCCCCTTGAAATTGCATGAGAAATACATACGAAGTGATTAAAATTCGAACTCAACAGATCTGGCTCTTGTACCAAAGTGGTCTCTCCCAAGTTCTATACTTATCACCCAAAAATCAAACTCCTAAATGTAGTTAAATGCTACAATTAACGCAAAGATTATCCTCTACCTCAGTGCAAACTTGCAAATATCCACCAGAGTGAGGAGAGTAGGATACCTCATTTTCATTGATTTTGGGATCATGAGGGGTGCTTGCAGCTGAGGACGGTCTGGACAGTACAGGAGTGCGAGTGCCGCTCATAGGTTGCTTGGGAGTGGCACGAAATAATTGAAGCGCCTGCCTGAACACATGCTGGCAGCAAGAGCTCACAACTGCTTAGCCTATTCTCCACCATCTCAGATTAGAAATGAATCAATTAGCACAAGTGGTCCACTACAAGTTCACGAGTTTACAAATGGTTTCACCAATCAAGGAATCCTAATGTCAATAGTGCTTACCAGGGCTCGGCGGTACTCTTTCCTGCCATACAAAGCATCTCCATACAAAATCTGCAAAAGGCCATCCCCAGTAACCAAAAAAGGATCAATGAGTTTCTATCCAATACTCAGCAGGAAATGATATTCCATGAAAAAGAAGCTTTTAAATAGAAAGGCCATTACCACGCTCTCAGCACGAGAAGTCGGTGAAAGCTCGGCATTTGTAGAAACTAAGCTCATCAAGAAATTACCCTGCCACAGCAAGAGTTTCAATCAATTCCATGTAATCACGAATCCTAAAAATAAAACCGATGGACTCCTTCAAGCGCATTACAGAGCAACACATTGGCCTTTAAACCACCAAGAAGCCCAAATTGGACCTCATGTTTTCTAGCAGGTCTAAAAGGGACTCTCTTTTGTCTAATTGTATTTATCCATCACCAACACATTCAGTATTTTTCAATGATTCTAGTGAGATGAAACTTGAATTTTATGATTTGCCAATACGATCAATCAAATACACCATTTCAAACCATGAATTCAGGGGCTAAGATAAACACCAGCATTTCCGCAGAGTCATGAAGGCCCTGCTCTAAGAGAAATATCATCTGTTCCCGGAGAACTTCAACAGAGCTCCCCATTGTCTCCGCAATCTGGTAAATTCCAACCAGAAAATCATTTTACAACTGAAACCTAAATCCTCAATCGCCAAACACGTCCCAGTAAACGCAATCCTAAGTCACGCAATACCAAACCAACTCTAACCCTAAAAAAACGTACAGCGACATCCCGTCGCCATTTCCAAAGCATTTCCGAAGGACTTCTGTGAGTCATACCTGACGAAGAGCATCCACAATTACCAACTACGGTACAGAGCTCCGCTGATACCGATTCCACACCACCATGAGATGATCCTCCAGCTAAGAAAGTGCATCAAATAACCTCCCCAGAGTCTCCGTAATCTGATAAATTCCAACCAGAAAATTATTCTACAACTGAAACCAAAATCCCTCCATTGCCAAACACGTCACAGCGAACGCAATTCTCAGTCAAGTTATTCCAAACCAACTCTAACCCTAAGAAAAACATACAACGACATCTCAACGCCATTTCCAATCCATTCCATTTCGAAACCATTGCGCAGGAACTATACGAGTCATACCTGTCGTAGAGCATCCACAATCGCCAACTATATACGGTACAGAGCTGCGCTAATGCCGATTCAACGTCGCCATAAGATGATCCTCGAGCTGAAAATGCCACCCAAGTGCATGAAAATCAATGTAAGAAACGAGTGTTCTTGCAGCTCTTGGCGCTTGAACGCAACAGCATTGTTTCCATGAGCTCAAATGCAATTGTTACTGCAGCGAAACCAACGATGTAAGAGGTCTTCGGGAAGCTGGCAGAGGCAAGAATTTGAATCCGAGCGCGGCGGGGTCATCAGATGGCTCCTCGGCGATCGAATAACATTCTCTTGAGACGCGTGCGGCCGTGCTCTGACACCTTCACACTTCAGAGCGCCAGTATCGTATACTGTATAGTATTTTGGATTCCGTATCCGTATACTGTGAAATACTCCCTTTGTCCTATAATACTAGTCCTTTTTATTTTTTCCATTTGTCCTGAATGACTTGTATCCTTTCAAGGTTGAAGATGATTTCTTTTGTTTTCGACATTAACTAATGAAATGAAACACAAGAAGTTAAGTTTATTATCCACTTTACAGATAAAGAAAAATTCTAATAATTATCTTTTTTATAACAATTTAAACTTGACTACTAGGTCAAAGACTAAAATACATTGAACTTTTCATTGAACCTATTGAATTTCAAGTCATTCTTGTGTAGATCTAAATACATAGAGAAGACAAGGTAGTTGTACAAGAAGTCTTCCTTTTTTATAAAGCTTATTTACATTGATGTATGGCACTTTGTATCTATTGCAACCTTTTATTCTCTTATCTTTCTTTAGTAGCCATGTCTAGATTTGAAAAGGGCCAATTCAATTGATCATATTGTTAAAAAAAATCAAATGAGATCAAATTTCATGGCACTAGAATTAGTGAAGAGCATTACATTTGTTGGTCAAAAAATAAACCAAATTGAACCAAAAAAATGTCTACAAATGATTCACTCAAACTAGCTCAAAAAACATGAGGCCGAAATTGGACATCTTGGTCTTTTAGGGGGTTTGCAAAGCTTGAAGCATGTCTGAAGTTTGTTAAATTTGTAGGCCAACAACTAAATAAATAAATAAATAAAATTAGTTTATTGTGAACTTTGAGGCCTAGATTTACGAAATTTTTCAATAATTTGAAATTTAAAAAATGGCATTTCATATGGTTTGAATTCCAAAATTAAATCATTTTCACACACGATTGTTGAAACTAATTTATAAGTAAGGATCATTTATATTTTTGTATTTGTATAGTAATACAATTAATTTTATAGTATAGAATTATATTCAATCCTGAAATGAAGCTGCTACATAAGTAAATTTATTAGATGAGAGTGTAAATAATTGAAGATCCTTTACATTAGTATAGATGAACTCTGGATGAATATCATCACAAAGTTTAGACCCTACGGTTTACCAACAATTATCATGTGATTATCGTTGTTTCATGGGTTCGCACGTTAGTTACAATCTATCACATCATTACGATGCATTACTTTGCATTGTTACAATCCAGTTGCAAGTAATGCGTTGTAATTGACGTGCAAACCCATGAAACAATGATAACCACATTATAATTGTTGACAAATCATAGGGTCTAAACTTTGTGATAATGTTCTAATTAGTGAGAGAGTTTGGATGTATTTTAGATGAAAATTAGATGACAATTGTGCTACTTGAGATGGTATAAAAATAGTTTCAATCACATTATAATTATTTTATCTTTTATCTAAAATATTGTGAATTTATCAGTGAGTCTCACAAATGTCTCAAAATTTGAGAGGAATTAGAAGCAAGTTAGGAAATAGAGATTACTAACTTTTTAATAGAAAATGAATTAGAGCAATCCAACCTCAAAAATACAATTGCATACAATAGTTGTTTGCTTTTATACATGGCTCTGTTTGTCAATCTCCGGATAATGCATGAAAATTCATACAAAAAATTGCAAAAGATGTGTCCCTTCTACATCTTGAACAACATTGGCGGTGTTTTGGGAGGAAAGCAAACACAAAGATGGCACAAGTGGATAGGCACTTTCTAAAAATAAAGTCGCTATAAAGAAATATGGCGTATAATATTGCAAATAACAATGCTTTTAGTACTTTCAAGTATAATAATCAACAATGTTTTTTTTCTCAGTTTTTTTTCCATCTTTTGTTGTAAAAGTTGGCTTCAACTACATCTATGTAAGTGACAAGCAATCACAAAAGAAGCACAACTATATTTGTGTCAATTTTGAGTAAAAGATTTTGTACATATGGCCAATTTCATTCAAATGGCGGTATACCATTAATTTGGCACTTTTAGCAGTTCAGACTACACAGCCTGAATTGTTTTTTTCTATACCATAATCTATATCCGTACTAGATTTTTGAAATCTATACCAATCCTAGATTTTTCAGACTACGCGATTTAATATCTATGTCAATCCTAGATTTCTGAAATCTAAAATCAAACTAGATGTTGCCAATGTATACTTGTCCTAGATGTTAGGGTGTGAAAATGGCACATGGAATACCGCCATTTTAATGAAATTTGTCATATATGCCTATGTCGAGTGATTCTTATATTAAGCATATATTTTTACACATAAAAGGTGTATTTTCAATGTTGATTTTTCTGTACGAATCATGAAAGCAATGTCTAACGAATCCAAAGATCCTTGAAGTGATCCTTGAATCTTTTATAAGGTTGCTAGTGTTACAAGCCTAAATTTGCACATTTTTAGTAAGCCAATGTCAATAGCATTGTATATATATATATATATATACTATCAGAAAACTTTAAATTTTAACAATACCAATGGTCAATTGTTCCAATTTTTTGCATCTTTCATTCTCCAACTTGACACAATTGTATTTTTTACTTTGTCTCCTCCATCTTTGATAATCCCACTTTTGCTAAAGATTTATTCTATATTTTTACTCTGACAATAACAACCTTGGGCCATAAAGTTTTAATCTTTAAAGGACATTCTATGTTCTCTTTTGATCAAACTTAATTAGTTTTCTATATTAAAATACAACTTTTTAAAATTTAAATTTATTCATGTAGTAATTGGTATATATCTCGGTATATATCCAAAAATTGAAATACATTTTTTTATAATTAAAAATATTAAAAATAAAATTTACATGATTTTTTGAAGTAATATCTTTGTAGAAATCATAGTAATTACATAAATGCTTTAAATAATATAATTTTTTTTGAAAAATTTGATATGATAATGATAAATACCATGGTGTAATTGATGCACTCCTTGAGATCACATTAAGATTAATTCAATAGAAAAGTTCAAAATCATTGTAATTTTTAATTTTCAAGATGCTACCTTCAAAAGTGTTATAAAAATTGCAATTTTAACAATTTTTTAAAAAAAAGAAGAAAAAAAAAATATAGTATGCACAATATGTTTTCATAGTCAAATTCCAAGACATTTAAAACCAAAAACTAGGTGAAAATTAAGTTTGATCCTAAAACTTTGCTAGGTTTATCCTTTAACCCTGAAGCGCTTCGACATCCATATTCTAAACGATGAACGGAGGGCTTTAAGGCACTGGTTAGGCCAACTAACTTCTCATTCATCCAATGTAATATTAAAATCTAGAAAAGACAACCTTTCTTATTGACCAAATTCATAAAATTCCAGAAGAGAATATTTTTATACAAAGATACAGTAGAACCTCTCTTAGTGCATACTTCTTAGTGCATATATGCACTAAGAGAGGTCGTGATATTTGTGAACAGTAGTTGGAGGCCTCATAGTGGGAGGCCAAGCTAGTCAAAGTTATGACAGAACCTCTCCAACTGCATAAACCTCTCTTAGTGCATACCGGTAGTCTCGACTCTATGCACTAAGACACGTTCTAAGTTACTGTATAAGCAAAAATGTGCAAAAAATCTAAGGCGTTTAGGGGTTAAGGGTCTCAGTTATGAGCTCGGATGAGGACGACACCGGAACGGACGGAATTCGTCGATCAACGAATAAGAGGATGATTCTCATCCTACCTTCACATCCACCCGGATGCTACCTCATCTGCTCGCTAAACCCCTGGCAGAGGGTTTAGCTTCGGAACTCACATCCCTCTTCTGAGTTCGTCTCAGCTCAAGAGATTGATAGCCCCGTCACATTTCGAACATTTTGTTTCTTCATCATCCGAAGAGACTGTTCTCGCACGAATCAACTATTTCGAATTTTGTTGGAGGATAACATTTTACTGCAATTGTTGGGATTGTTGAAGCAAATCCGAGGCTTTCTTGTGGCCTAATTGCGAGGAGGAGCTGCAATGGCGTCGCAATGTCAGTGTCTCTCTGTGCAGTCTTCTACGTCAAGGCTCTATATCCCTTGCGCTTCTTCTTCTTCTTCTACGAGCTCCAATCGCAGGGGTAATCAGGTGAAGTGTCCTTGCGTTTCTCTCAAACCCTAACAGGAGGTTCCTGATTAGCTCTCAACTGGTTTATTCTCGGGTTCAGTTGTTGGAGACTTGATTTGGGTTCAGCCTGAGTGTTCCTTTGTTTTGGCGGAATTCACGAACAGAATTGTGAGTACAATTGTAAGCAAAGTTTTTCTCCACCTTTTTTTTTAACTGAATGGTATTGATGTGTGGAATTGGTTACTCGTGGTACTCATTTTCGAAGCGTCATGTTTGTGCTTGTTAAATATTTTCTTGCGTTTTCAGACTTTTTTTAGGTTTTGTTTCTTATTTGCATGTTTCTTGCATTTGCAGCCTTCTGTCTTTCTTCGAGGTCAGCGGCTTCAACCGCAGCGGTTACCCCACCTCTCACACTCGTCAAGCTCTCGGCCTCTCGTTCAATGCGTATCCTCCACCTTTGGTAGTCAAGAATTTGACAAGAATGGGGACGGGAGTCAACAGAAGAATTTGATTTCGAATATTATGGCTAAGGCTCCGGAGCCGATTAGGGTTTTTCCGTGGGCTGCCGCTGGAAGCTTGTTTCTCCAGAGGCTGCTACACCAGTTTTGGACTGTTGGAAAATGGTTGGCAATTCCCGTGTTGGCAGTGTCGATGCTTAGTGAGCTCTCCTACACGTTCATGCAGGAGAAGGTGCTCATTGTTCCTGCTGGTATGATCGGTGGGTTTGCATTTGCGGGAATGATGAAGGAAACTGTTGTGGAGCTTTTTTCAGGCATGGAGGTAACCTTCGGATCTTACCTGATCTCTGAAATTTTTCCTGCAGATGTGTGTAAATTTGCAATGCAATCGAATTCTAAGTGCAGATGTTGGGCAGTGAGTACACCTTGGCTTGCTCTGCTCAGTTTTTCGTTTTATATGTATTCCTCTCACGCACATGTTGTCACATCGATATTAACGCTATGCTTGTGAAATTACTGTTAAGGTAGAGGATACTAAAGCCGTTATTAGCAATATGCGTGTCAGCATGACTTAGCTGAATTTCTGATCTTTGAATGGAAAGGGGGTTATCTACTGTCACTTATAGTCGTTGTCTACAACCTCCCACTATGAAATTGCATGAGAAATTCATACATGGTGATAAATTGGTGTGCACTTGAGTAACCAATACCTTAGATCTCTCCGCAGCTCTATTGCATCTCCCAAATATGAGAAAATATCCAAAGGGATGCAAATAGTATCCTCTACCTTGTTTGTTCAGAGATTTGGTGAGCTGCTTTCTGTATTTGCCTGATGAATTGCTTGACTTTGTCGTGTACAGGCGGGGCAGGTGCCGTGGCACCTGGTTTTGTTGGGCGCATTTTTTGGAACGCTCAAGTTTATCGGCCCATATCTTCCTATTTGGGGCCGGGTCAGTGTCCCTCATTTCGCAAACGGTGGGTTGTGGCATGTGGTTAAACTTGTCATTGACTGGAGAAAACAGCACGCTGAGAGGACAGTGAAACAGAGTTGATTTTACAGATACTGTACTTCTAGTTCACGACTCCTTTATCTCTTTATATGAATTTGAATACTTCTGTTGAGTCACCTCCGTTTTAGCTGCATTGTTCAGTATTCATTCGGTACCATAGTCCTAAACTTCTGAAGTAATTACACCATTGAGGAGGTTTGGAAGGTTCAATTTTGTGATCTCTGCCAGTTTAGTTAATGCTTGTATCACTTGGCAACGACCTGAATAGATCTTTGAATTCTAGTCACGGCGTGTTGTACGAACTATCGTTTTGAAAGGTACCTGCATAGGTGGTTGGTTGCATATTTGTGATGATGTGAGAGACCGGGAAAAAACTTCAACTTATTTCTGAGGTTTATAGTAGTCTGGCGGTGGCATTTGCTTGAGGAGCTCGTGAAGTTTACCGCTCTCTTTCATGTCTACCAAATCTGCCACCATTGAAGGGAGAGCTCCATCAGATTATGTCCAAGTGACTGACTGGATGGATAAAATTGAGCATATGGAACAATATGTTGATAGCAAACAGGAGTTTGACTTTTGAAACTTTTACTCCCTCTGTCCCAAATTGATTACAGTCCACTTTGGATGTCATGTTTTTTTAGGTTGTTTTGAGTAGGTCAAAAAAATACTTCTTTGTGGCTAATTTAATTTAGGTTGCAATGAACACATGCAATGTTCTTCATTGATTCTAGTGATATAAAATTTGGAACCTTTCTTAATTAAGTTTTTCACAATATGAGCAATGAAATTGGCTCAAAAAAATACCAACAAAATTGTGGACAATCATTCTGGGATGGAGGGAGTACCATTTACACATAAATGTACACAATATGGCCACTTAACTCTAGAGTGCAAAAGGGGTCAAAAGGGGTTTCCCCCATAGTTGAAATGGATCATTTAGAAAGGTAAATGAATAGGAATAAAGAAATTGTATCCTATGCTTTTTTAATGATAAGAGTGTTGTGAAAGTTTCTATTATTGGCTATGGTTTGTTAAGTGGACTTTTTCTTTTCTTTTCAAGCAATAATGGATTAATTCTCGACTTTGTAAGAATGTAGATCACAAAAATTGTCTAATGATTGACTTTCAATGATTTGTAGGAATGTGGAATGTCCATATTCATTTAGTTAGTAGATAATGGAATGGTTGATGAGTACTAGTAAGGATAGGTTCATTGTTTGGGGGTCAAAAAGGACTATGAAAATCAACCTTCTAATCAGTTTTTGACTCTTGAAGTAAGATTTGGAGGCTTGTACTATTTTGGTTTTGGTTTCACCTACATCATATGCTTTGAGAGATTGTGATATATTAAATGGTACATTGATGAGTGACATTTGTTGAGTTTAAGGTAAATTAAGGGCAAGCGAATGCCCTAAATCTACATAAGTGACCAAATTTGGTCACTTGGGCCACAAATGTTGAGGTCCATTTGTATAAATCCTTAAATGCCAATCAATTTAATCTACTTTAGAAGCTACTAGTATATCTTCTAGTAACTTTCAAACATATTCATTACAAGAAGAAGAAAGTTTGAAAAAGACCACAACTTTGGATTAGCAATGATATCATAATTTTTTTAAATAAAAAAATCACAGTCATAGCTAGTTGAATTTGGGACAGTAGGAAAAATAATTATTAAATTATTAAAAAATTGATTATTATTTTTAATTTAAAAAAATCAATAGGTAACATCACTGCTAGTCCAATTTTGCGGCCTTCTTAAAGCCCCATTTTTCTTGTAATGTTTATCATCAAAAGTGTATGCTCTCTTTGTAGGATCCAAAGGGACTTAACAATCCCTTAAAGTATTCAAGAAGAAATACCTCTCTTCCTAGGGTCCAAGGAAAGGTTGTCTAGCCCCATGTTAAGAATATTATGATTGTTGTCATCTAATCACGTTATGATTGATTAATATAAACATGCACAATATTAGAAGAATTACCATTGCAACCACCTACAAAAACACCATAAATGAAGACTTGTGGAACTATTTGTCGCCCTGTTATTTGTAACAAGACATCTTGAATGTATTCTCCATCACCTAAGTAGAGAACATAGTTGGATGAGCGTTAAAGATAATCTTCTAACAATTGACTATTTTCTATGAATGCACTAAAAATTTACAATATAAAATTCCAACAAAATTTTACCTAATAATTTTGCAACCATGAATGTGGGGTAGTTATATAATTATATTTTAAGATTGACACTGATGAAATGAAATTGAAGTATTTAGAAAGTACCTCGTAAATCAAGTTCTACAACATAGGGTCTAACAGATTATTCTAAAAATATGGTTTGTGTTTTTTTACAAAACCTGCATCATCTTCATCAATAGCGTGTAATAAACACTACAAGAGAAAGGGGTGTTTTAAGTGAGTTTTTAAGTATAGTCCTAGACACTTGATTTTAAGTAATGACCTTTAAGGAGATTTTCAGCAAAATTTTACTTAAAACACATATGTTTATGTAAAATTTTGCTGAAAATCTCCTTAAAGGTCATTACTTAAAATCAAGTGTCTAGGACTATACTTAAAAACTCATTTAAAACACCCCTTTCTCTTGTAGTGAAAGTATCATCCAATGATAACAAATACTATCAACATAATTTACTTTAGTCTCTTTAAGTCAAAAATAATAATTCTTACATTACATATATTCTTATAATTGCATATGTAACAAGCTTGCAAATAAATTTCATATCTTCATTCACAAATATACATACATACATACATACATACATACATACATACATATATTTGTAGTAATCTCTAATGTCTAAGGCTTTTTTTGGAGCTCCTTGGAATATATTCTAGTCAAAATGAAAAGTTAAAGCTTTGATGAGGTTTAACATTTTTTTTCAAATTTCAAATTTACAACCATATGATCATATACTAGACGTGATAAGGGTCACAAAAATAAAAGAAACTGAACAACATCACATATAAATTGAAAAATTGTAATGTTTGATTATAAGGGATTTATACTAATTTGAAAGTAAAAACAAACAATGTATATCCTTCAAAAGTACTCTACAAATTTTTTTAATGAATTTGCAATGCAATTCTATTCCAAAATCTAGTGTATTTGAGGCTCTTCTTTAAGAATTTTGATGAGAATAAATGAGATTTTGCAATGGATCCTTTATACAAAAACTTGAATAAGTCAAAAAATACTTTGTTGATTAAAAAAAGAATTTGACTACTTTAGGAATTATTCACCTTTTCAAATAGACAAATACTAATAATTGGATAATTTGTCAAGGTTCACTTCAAAGTTTTGCCAATCCTAAAATGTGGTTAAGAATGTGGTGCTTTCAACTAGCATTAGGGGTTAATTACAATATTACAAACTTCCATAAAAGAGTTGACTATTTACGGGCAATAAGACTTTGAAAAGACAACAATAGCATGTCTTTTGATGATATTTTGAACAACATTTGCGGCACGTACTTGTTCCACTTCATTACTTGGATTCTACACTTGCAATATGATTATTTAATACTTCCAAAGCTTCTTCAAATAAATATTATTGAACTCAATTGAATTTTATTTCACACTTTTTAAGATTGTAAAAAATAATATGTTCACCATGAATTGAAGATTTGAAGGTTGGTGATTTTATTGGTAGATTTCTTTTTAATCTTTAATAAAATGTTGTAAAAAGATTTATTTCATTTCATCAATAAAATTTTATTTGAAATAGTATTCAATTAAGAATAATAAAATGTTGAAAAATTCATGAGTGAATGCTTACATAGTTTTTACTTGGTTCTTTGTCATCATTGCCTTTTCTCAATTCAACCCTTATGTGCAAGTTAGGAGCTAGCTTAAACCACTCTATAATTGATTGCATTGCTTCCATTGAAGCCATACTAACAAACCCTAATTGTTCATGTACATTCAAAATCTGCATTTGATAAGTGTTCTTGAATTCAATATTATCTCCATTGTGATCTCCGTAGCCTATAATTTGAGATTTCAATACACTTGGTAATAAAAACATCAAATAATTCCAAGATTTAGGTCCTTTAGATTTAAGATACCAATTATGTTCATTATTTGAAGTCCTTGCAACAACCATTTTTAATTTTTTAATTGGAATAGCTAACTTAATCCATAATTTGAAACAATTTGCAAAATTAAACATGTATAAGTCTATTTATTATTGACAAACATTTGTGTAAATTACACATCTTATTGCAGTAATGGAATTAATTGAAAAAAATGATTATTGAATATTGGATGAAGCTAAAGTATTATTAGGATAAATTATTATACAAGAATTTTGCAATCTTTATCAAAATAACCATTACAATAAGTCTTCTACATTATTATTAAGAACAATTTAAAAATTTGCACAAAACAGTTTTGCACTATATCATTCAATAATTCATAAATGTTGTAAGAATTTTTTACTCTTCTTCAAAATTCAAAAGGATGCATTCATATTGAAAAAATCAAATCAAATATTTTTAAAAGTAATGTATTAGTCTATGATTGTAAGATTTTCAATTTGTTATTAAATCTATATACTATGGGATGTGTTTTAGTTTGTTTTAATTTTTGAAACTTTCAATTGTAGTTTTTGAAAGTGAATATTTGTATATAATTTAAAAGCTTTGAAAGAACAAAATTAATGTGCAAGTTGAAGGCTTTATACAACTTAGATCTATAAAAAATTTGTTGAATTTCAAAGTATCTTGTCCTCAGAGTTTATAAAAATTATCAAAAAATTCTTTGAAATATCAAAAGAATCTGAAAATTAAAAAAAGAAATTAAAAATTTAGAAAGATGTCCTAATAATGCTTTGTTTGCATTGTGTGTGTAGGTATTGCCTATTTCCTCGTGAGAGTATTCTTGGGGTCTTTTAAAAATCTTTAAAAAAACCCTATCAGAACCAAAGGTTTTACAAAATTTAGACATTTGGGCATCTAAGTTAGGAGTTACTAAATTTTAGATTTCTAAAAACAATATGAAATTTAAAAATTTAGCTAAAGATTAATTTAATAGGATATAGGTTATTTAACAATAAAAAAATTATTGGTAACTACATTAAATAATCTAGAACATGAATAAAAATATAGCAAAACTTCAAACAACATAAAATAGAATTCATGTAAAACTTGTGCTTACATTGTTGCAATGGGTGGCTCTTGCAATTGAAGCATAGCTATAGATTGTCTTAGTCTATCCATTAATGCATGTTTTTATTATTTTTAATTCTTTTGTAATAGAGCTATAAATCTTCTCTATTATGTAACAAATAGAACCAAGCATTGTAGGTTCAATCTAAAAATGCGTTTCTGGATGATGTATGGTATGAATCCAATCTTCAAGATTTTTTTGGCATTTAATAAGAATTTAGAAATTTCAATTTGGAAATTTTCTAATTTATCAAATTGGAGTAGAAAGTCAGAAACTAAACTTGAAATGACTCCTTTCAATAGTTGGAATCAAATTCAAAAGAGAATATTTTCATGGCTAAATTATACTACATACATTGCATAGACCGAGGGTTGCTATTATGTGAGCATAGGAGTGTGAGCCCATGAGCCTAGAATACTACACACCTATGTTATAGGTGTATATACTATAGTAACCGTCTATGATTATAGGGTATATATGTTATAAATACCCATATTATAGGTGTTTATGATACATACACCTTCTATAGTGTGTGGTATCTATATTATAGGTACCTATATTGTAGACTCAATGCTCACAAGCTCGCATTTTTGGGCTCACATACTAGCACCGTTGTGCATAGACCTAGTCTAAATATACTATTCAAGATAGTGTATACTGTGTGTTTTGCATTCCACCCAAGACATTGGTTTAATTATGCCATCTATATGATGAGGGTGCACGTGCAAAACTTCATCAACAAAAGAAAGTTCACGCCATTTTCTAAAGTTGGTACTGTCAACTATACTTTCAAGGTTCAAATGTCCTTGTAAAAAAAATTGTTGCCAAAGTCTTTGGATCCGGAAACAAGGTCCCAAAACCTTTAGTCGGGCATCACTAGTAGCGCATAGAATTGTGGAACCTTAGTTACAAAGTATTATATTGTTTTTAAGAAGCCCCTAATTGGATGTCACTTATGCTATTTGAAGGATTTTAAATACAATATTAACCTCTAAAGCCCCAAGGTCTTTTTTTCCATTAAAAAACACTCAAAACTGCCATCTCTATTGCAAAGTGCAAAAAACTTGAAAAATTGTTTTTTTGGCATATCTAACCATGGGATCTTGCACTTGACTAGTGTAAGAATGTGCGGAATTTTTTTTGAAAATTTAACCTCATAGATTGCAAGATATTTGCATTTAAAGTGAAGAAAAAAAATTTATTCACGTTGCTTGACTAGATTTTTTGATTTTGAATCTTCTTTACTTAAAAATTTTGCTTGATTGATTTTGAATTCCTAATTTTTTATGTTGAAGAAATGAGTTGAGATTCTAGGGAAAAAAACAACTAAAAATACACATACACACACTTAAGTTTTATTCATTAAAAACTTATTAAGTAGAAATAGGCGGTTTAAAATTGAAGGAAAAACTAAATTGTTAAAAGCTCTAAGATAAAATTGAAACACACTAATTTCAACAGTGAGATTGTTTTAGAAAGAGGTATGAACCTTGTGTAACTTTTGATATTTTTTTAAAATTGTGAAAACGAAGGTCATAAATGAATCCTACAAGTTATTTTTTCAAGAAGATGCTTTGATTGCCCAAAAACCAAGAGTCCAAGATTGTCCATAACTTTCTCATAACAAATCCAAATGGAATGAACCAAAGCTTTCCATGTAGATAAAAATATATTCTATGAGAATCAAATTTTCAAATATTTTATTTAAAGTTTTTGTGAGAATTTTTTTCTGCCCGTCAAACTAAAATTTGGACTTATTATGCAATAACTTTTAATAATAGGCAACGATTGAAATAAAAATTATATTCTCCAAAAGATCATGTGTTTTTATATCTTTACAATAATTTACAAAAAATATTGAGCCTATAAAAACCTGCCCAAAATCCATTTTGTCCCCCAAAGGAACAATGGGATCCTACTAGGGATGAAGCCTCAAAACATAAAATTGAATCTAAAAATTGAAATCTAAGTTCATTTCTTAAATTATATAAATTATTGAAGAGTTTTCAAAAGGAAAATAATTTCAATTATATTCATGTGCTCAAAATGTACTTCCTTTATATCAATGTTTAGATTAAAGGATTTAAAAAAATGTACTCCATATAATTAATCCTAAATGGACAAGACCTATCATCAAGGTACAACTTTCCCAAAAATGATTCAATTATTGGACTAATAGGTGCATTTTTAAAAGTCATTTATCAACCATTTTTTGGCCTCAACATCCTTCCAAGGCTAAATGAGCAAATGCCCTTTGGAATTTTCAAAAAATTACTAAATATTGTTTAATTTTATTCCAACTTCTATTTTTGAATGACCTTTGGATTTTGTCTTGACATTATAGGATTTGATTTGTAACCATGGGTATTTAGATCTTTGAGGGTTTTGTATTGACAAATATAGGGTTTGATGTTTGCTATTGATCAACATATACCTTCAAAATTCACCATAACAAATTCGATCACAATTTCCAAGATTTCTATGTCAAGAGAAGTGTACAACTGACTTACAACCCTCGAAGGACGTACCTATTACCACTTTTTCAACTTCATTTGTACGTGGTTGTGATTATAAATGTGATTTTTTGTATTTATTTTTTAGAAATGGGACAACATGTCTTCTAATAGTTGTAAAATATTTTGCATATTTGTGTAATTTTTTTGAAATTAACATAAATTTCTAAGTGAAAAGTGAAATAACTCATATCAAATACAATTCATACTCAAAAAATCTGAAATTTTTCCTTAGGTTTATAATATAATGTAAAACATTGTGGTGCAAAATTTTTTACCATGTCACTTTAAAATTAGAAAATAAGCACTTTATAATTATAGACCCAAAGTTCAAATTGCAATAAATTTCTAGTGATAATCTTTAGGTTGAAACTAGTTTAGTCAATTTTTTGTGTGACCTTGGAGATTCTACATTGACAAATATAGGATTCACTTTGTGACCATAGGGGCTTATTGAAATCACAAGTTCACAACCAAGAAAATGATAGAATGAAGCCCTGACAAAAATGGTGGCATGAAGCTACAATAAAATTAATGGATTTTCAAAGTCACACCACTAAAATTGAAGCCTTGAGAGACTTTCAAATGTCTTTTCAATCGAGGTATTGAATTTTTTTGGGGAGGAACCAAAGGAAATATTTGAAATTCTAATTAATTTAAAAAATGAAGGCTGGAAGAATTTGGAATTTTAAAAAACAAACAATGAAAGTTGACACAATTTATTTTGCTACCATGGAATGTGGATCTATAGAGAATTCAATGTCTTTCAATAGAAGAAGTTGAAAAGTTTTTTGAATGAATCAATGGCAACCTTTTGGGTTCAATAATTTTCCAAAACAAAGACCATAAAAATTTGGATTGGAATTTCCGGATCTTTGGGATTTTGTATTGACAAATATAGTGTTCAACATCCACTATTAGTCAACATACATTATACCTCCAAAGTCCATCATATTGAATTCACAATTACTAAGACTTCTATATGAATTGAATATTAACCCCTAAAGTACCAAAGTCCCCTCGAGGGACACTTCAGATTTCGGGCAGGCCCATGTGGCCTCAAATTTTGATCTGATTTTTTGAATTTTTTTTGAAGATAGGGAATCACATTATCTTTCTAAAAATATAATTTTATTTTCAATCGGTGCCCGGGAGCAAAAGTTATGCCATCCTAAAGCAAAAAAGCAGTTTCTCGGGCAGAAAAAAAAAAAAAAAAAAAAGTTTTTTATTTTTTTTATTTTTTTCCCTCAAAGATCATGTTTTTGTCTACATCTGAAACTTTGATTCATTCTATTTGGACTAATAATGAAAAAGTTATGGACAATCTTGTTTTTCGGGCAATTTAAGCATCTTCAAAAAAACTAACTTATAGAATTCATTTTTGAATGCAATTTTCAAATTTTTTCAATTTTTTTTTTTGATGAGGTCAAGTTTGTTTGCAAGAAAAATCCCACCATTGGGAATATGTTGTTTTAATTCCACCTAAGAGCTATTAACAATTTAGTGTTTTGTTCAATTTTGGACCTACTTCTATTTAACAAATTTTTTTATATGTGAAAATCAAGGTTTGACATTCTGAAATTTTTTTCCCCGACTCTCAACTCAAATGTTCAACATAAAAAATTACAACTTTTTGTTGTGTAGTGCAAAAGAAATCTACAAATGGCCGTCAAAGTCATCTGAAATTGCAGGAAACAGTTCAAAAAAACTTTTTTTTCCAACTTTGAATGCTAATATTTTCCAATCGGAACGGTCAAATGTCTTGAAATTCTTACCACATAATTTGAGACAAGTGAAGTACAAGATCCTACAGTTAGATTCTAAAAAAAAAAGTTTTTTTGAGTTTAGGGAGTGATCGCAGCAGAAATGGCAGTTTTCAGTGGTTCCAGAGCCAGAAAATGCCTTGGTATTTTCGGGGTTAAAAAAAATTTAACCCTCAAAGGACAAGCCTGTAATTATATTTCTTTCAAACTTCATATTAATAATTCTTTCAAACTTCATTTTGCAAGTACCTACGATTGTGATTTTTGTATTTATTTTTTAAAGATGTGATTATATGTCTTCTATTATGGTAGTTGTAAAAATTCCACAATATTTGGAAAAAATTTGAAATCCCGGAAGTCGAAAGGCCATTTTTCTGTCAAAAACCACTCAAAAACTGCCATTTCTATTGCATTCACCCAAGAAAGCACAAAAAACGTTTTTTTTAAGAATCTAACCTTAGGATCTTGTACTTCACTTGTTTGAGATCATGTGGCAAAAATTTCATCAAATTTGACCGTACGGATTGGAAGATATTAGCATTCAAAGTTGGACAATTTTTTTTTTCAAGAACATTTTTAGATTGCCTGAAAAACAAGATTGTCTATAACTTTCTCATCACTGGTCCAAATGGAATGAATCAAAGTATTACATGTAGACAAAAATATAATATTATAGGAAATTTTTTTATAAAGAACTATACATTTTGATTTTTTGTGATTTTTTATGGGCTGCTCGCCGACCTCTGTTTTTGGCTTTTTGTGCCAAAACTTTTGTTTCCGAGCATTGATTGAAGTAAAAATTATATTTCCAAGAAGCTTATTTGTTTTTTCAACTATACAAAAAGTTTCCAAAAATTATGATGAATATTGAGACTGTATGAGCCTACCCAAAGTCACATCTTGGCCCATGTAGGGCCAGTGGGAGTTTAGGGGTTAAAATAAAAATGAAACAATTTATATCAAATGCAATTGACATTAAAAAAAACTTGAAAACTTCTCCAAGTTCACATTATAACATCAGACATCATCGTGCATATGTTTTCATTAACTTATGTCGCGGTCACTTTTTTGTTGATGTCAACAAAAATCTGTTAATTTTAACAGATTTTTGTTGAAATCAACAAAAAAGTGACCGGGACAACGCGTCCAAATCAACAGAATTTTGTCAAAATTCTTGCGTTTTCTACTAGACGTCATTTTAAAATTAAAAAATCATCACTCTATGATTGAAAATTAGGTTAAAAAAAAATTTAGTCAATGTTTCACAAATGAATTGCTGAAGAGTAGAATAAAAAATGAATAGCTGAAGGGTATCAATGAATAAACAATTTCAAGTAGAAATCTAATGATTTTCCAAATCTAATAACTGTATGAAAATTCACATAGCTAAGGTCTTTTGGCCTTCAAATACTATTAGGCCCTCTAAATCTTCTATTGGGTATCATTTGCAGCACAAAGAGCAACAAAGCTTTAGTTAATTTTTTACTTAATTTTTGAAGATATAAATCTTTTAATTATCTATTTTTAAAAACTTTCCATTGGTCCATTCTTATGCATAATCTATGCAGATTTTTCTTAAACTAAATTTTTAGAGATTTATTTTTCTTTGGTATTTTTTGGTATTTTTGAAGATTATTAATCCCAAAAATACTACAAGGCTTTGAAGTCCATAATTGCTTCAAAATAATTATATCCAAAGCAAGGCTAAAATCTTTATTTGTATTTATTCTCTAACAATTCCAAATGCATGATCTTTTAGCTAAAAATTTGTTCAAGTATAAACTTCAAAAAAATTTAAGTAAAAACTTCCACCAATTCCAAATTCAATGTGCGTAGTCATCAAACAAATAGCTTAATCTAGCCCATCCTACATGTGCAAGATTGTCTTTTAGCATTTTTAGTAAAATCTCACATGTCCAAACCTGTGCTATTCAATTGATATGTTTGAAAATGGTTTGTGAATATGTGTGAAAAAAATTTAACCGATTCTTTTCATATTCATCTTTAAAAAATTTATAAAGTGGAAGGTGGTACTTGATGAAAGAAAAAACTAAACTATTAGTAACTTTATAAGAAATTGAGAGCTTTTAATCCCAATAGGTGAAAATATTGTAGTGATAAATAGATTCTTTTTTTTTTTTAGAAATTTTCAAAATTGAGTTCAAAAAACGACTTTATACATTTTTCCTACCTTCATTGCCCACAAAATAAAACTCCTCGTAACTTTCACATTGTTAATGAAAATTGAATAGTTCAAATGTTTTTGAGTAGACATCTTGCAAGTTTGCATAGTCATAAAATAAATGGAAATTAAATTTATTCTTGCAAAGTCAGGTGCAAATTAAGTACGTGTACTAATTCAATTGAATTGATCAGTAGTTCATTGATTAGAAAGCAAGGATTGTGTCTAGTGTTTTTGTGTGGATAGTAAGTGGATAGTCATTCTACATACAAAAGTCTCAATCAACAAACTTGAAGCCAAATATCCTTTTTGAATTTTTGAATTTATTTTCCAAGTCCAAAGTTTCAAATACTATAGAGAATAATTAGAACCTACTCCCTCTGTCCCACTAAAAACCTCCAAATCAAGCACAATTTTTGTCCCACTAAAAAGCTCCGTTTTTAGATTTTGATTGTTGGGTAAGTGTTGGCCATGTTGAACGACCTCGTGGGGGTAAGTCAAGTGATTAGGGAGCATTCTTTGCCAAGAAAGCTTGGCCTTGCCCATATGAGACATCTTAGACTCGTTGTGCTTCTTTAGAGAGTAGTATTGACAATGGACTTGGTGACCACTTCGACACTTTGAAGAGTTGTTCTTGAAGTGGTGTAGGGATCTTTGTTGTGGGTATTTAGATTGCAATAGATGTTTCTAGAATCCCAATGTTGCTACCAACATTTATATCATCAAGAATGATGGAGCTGGCAGGGTTTATAAATTTTGTCAAAAATGGTACTTTCCGCATGGATTTTGGGTGCCTAAACGATGGTGCCTAAGTTGGAGATTTTGCAGAGATCTAAAGGATGGGTTGCTAGTTTTCAAATGCATGTATCAGTATCAGAAAGACTAAAAATGTAGTTAATCCCTCGTGGAGAAGCTTTTTGGAGGTTTTTAGTAGGGCTTTTTTTTCTGGCAAAATTTCGCAAGATTCTGCCAAATCTGGCCACTGCGGCTCTATCCCTCCAAAAACTGGCCTGTGCAGTGAAGCCACAGGGAGGGACATGGGTCCAAAAAAAAGCCCTGGTTTTTAGTGGGACAGAGGGAGTATATCAACAATTGTATTTGCATTTCGCTTGCTATATATACATTTCCATATTTGTACAAATATAAATATTTCTATGTATCCATACCCACACTTGTGTATATATTTATATCTGCATTGTTCGAATATATGACAAATTTGCCTAGGTGGACCATTCATTTTCATTTTATTTCTCTTCCAACCGGCCCCGAACTTCTTATAATAGTAGCTTGTGGCTAGTCTTTTTCAAAAGATAGTAAGTACAAGTGTATGTAATACATGATTGATAAGATACATGAGGAGAGTACTTAACCCCTAAAGTCCCGTTGTCCCCTCGGGGGACAAAATGGATTTCGGGCAGGCTCTTACGGTCTCAATATTTGTCGTAATTTTTTGAATTGTTTTGTGAAGATAGAAAATCACATTAGCTTTCCGAAAATGTAATTTTTATTTCAATCGGTGCCCGGGAGCAAAAGTTATGGTAAAAAAACCCCAAATTTTAGTTTGGCGGGCAGAAAAAAACCCTCACAGAAACTTTAAATTAAATTTTTTTTAAATTTTTTTTATATTTATTTTATTTTTATCTACTTGGAAAGCTTTGATTCATTCCATTTGGATTTGTTATGCAAAAGTTATGGACAATCTTGTTTTTCAGGCAATTAGAGCATCTTCATGAAAAAATAACTTGTAGGATTCATTTCTGAACTCAATTTTGACAATTTTTCAAAAAAAAAAGTTTCACAAGGTTAAGATTTCTTGCTAGAACAATCTCACCGTTGAGATTAGTATATTTCAACTTTGTCTTAGAGCTATTGATGATTTAATTTTTCCTTCAATCTTAAACCTACTTCTACTTAACAATTTTTTAATGAGTGAAAACTAAGTGTTTCTTTTTTGAATTTTTTTCCTAGATTTTCAACTCAATTCTTCATCATATAAAATTAGAATTTCAAAATCATTAGAGCAAAAATTTTAAGTTAAGAAGGTTCAAAGCCAAAAAATGTAGTGGAGCAAGGTACACCTAAACTTGATTCCTTCTCTTTAAATGCAAATATCTTGCAATCTATAAGGTCAAAGTTTTTTAAATTTCTTCCACACATTCTTACACTAGTCTAGTACAAGATCCCACGGTTAAATATGCAAAAAAAACACTTTAATTTTTTTTTTACTCTTTGCTATAGAAATGGCAGTTTTGAGTGGTTTTTGATGGAAAAATGGCCTTGGGACTTTAAGGGTTAAATAGTCAGTATATTGAATCACCAATAGAAGATTTAACTTAATACCAATTCATGATTTATTGACACATTGACTTTATTGACAAAATTTAATCCTGTAATTAATAAAGTGACAACCTAAAAGTATCTGATGGATGACAAAAAAATCCTTCTATGTCAGACAACAATACAAATGTTCATCCTTGGAATTTTGTGTGGAAAGGGAAGGCTTTGCAGCACAGTAGTTTGACCTCCAATGGATGCTTTTGGTGTTTTTTTAAGCAAATGATTAACATGGTACCCCAAAGAATGCTTTCCATGGTAACTAGCCTAGCATTCTAGGATTAACAACACATCTACAAAATTTCTTTCTTTCTTTATTATCAAGTTCACTAATATCCCATTCAAAATTTTATTTTTTTACAGCTTTTGTATCTCCTTTGGAAGCTTCTTTTTCCTTTTCATCCAAAGATTCAAGTTTCGGGTCTAGTCTTCCACCAATATATTTAGAGTCATATTCCACCCTTTGACAAAAATTTGGTTCCCATGAAGACACATCCAAAAGTTGAAATGGTTTTTGTTTCCGTCCTATTGGTCGAAACTTGTGGAAATCCTCAATCCACCATCTTGTTGTATACATGTCATATATTCCTAATCTTTGTCCATCGGTTGATTTAATACAAATTAAACCATTACCAGCAGATGATTCAAAGGGTTTATTTGTAAACTCTTTATTATAGAATAGATTATGATATACACATGGTGGTGTCTCTGAAATCCACAAAAAACGACCACTTGGTTTTGGATTGTTACTAAATTCATCATGCTCAATCTCTACTTGAAAAAGAAGAAGTCTATCAGCATGATATGGTTTCCTTGTTACTGCAATTATGATCTCTGGACTCTTTATACCAAATGGTTGAAGTACAATCGGACAACTAAGTTCATTTTCTTTGTAACCTTTTGGATGGAACGAAAACACGAGAGCGGTATCATCATTTGGAACTACTGATATAAAAAAGATTGCTGGAGTTTCTATAAGATCATTGTGTACTTTTTCATCCTTTTCTAATGCTCGATATTGATGTTCTTCTTTTTCAATGGCTTGTTTGATATTTCCCAATACTATGGCACCAAAACACACAGCCATCCACTCTTTGTTGATAAGACTTGTTAACATGGCAAGGCTTGTTTGACCAACATCATTTAACATTGTTCGACATGGACATGGAATAGGACGTATATAAGACCATTGATCTTGTTGTTTAGATTTATAAACACAACATACGATTTGATTTAATTCATATCCATCAAACTTCATTTCTTGTTGATAACCCATAATAACCACAACGTAGTGGCGAGTTGGAGTTGGAATAACTATTGGTATGCGCCCAAAGCATTCAAAGTATAACCTATGTAATCTTTGAAATCTACCTTCAATGATCTTTTCAACTTCTTCTGGCATATGCACATCTTGAGATGCATAGGTCGATGATCGTCGTTGTGATGGTCTTTGGCCCTTTTTCATTTCATTTTCAGCATCTAATTCATCCAATTCATCATCTAAATTAGCATGTGTACTTGTCCTTCTTCCTAAAGTACTTACATTTCCCAATGGCATACCGCTCATCTTCCTAGACAATTTCTTTTCTAATATAGTACCTCTTCTTGAAGCTTTTCTTACAATTTCTTCAATGCGCTCAATTGCACTCTCACCATGAGGTATTGCATCTAGATTGTCATTACCAATAGGCTCTTCAAGTGTTGGTGTAGGTGGTTGCAATTCTGCAAAATCTAAATATCTAATGCACGCTGCTTTTGCATTCAATGTCATGGTTCTAATAAATGGTGGAAAATACATAAATTCTTGTGTTATTGGATTGCAAATCAACGTAATGCTTTGTCCAGGTAAATAACTATCTCTCAACCATTTTTTTGCTTCTATTGGAATTGGCCTTCCTCCAAGGATGAGAGGAGGTCGAGTAGTCAAAGGTGACAATTCACCAGACTCTTCTAAAACCCCTGTCCATAACATTCCTCCATCACATACAAGTAAACCTCCATCACCACCAATAACTCTTTTAATTCCAATTGGAAGAAATGCTAAGCTTGGCATTGTATACCAACATCCTTGAGTTTGTTTCCGATTGTGCAAAGGTGGAAAAAAAGCAAGAACTTCAAAGTTACCAGATTTGGCATCTAAAATTATTGGAGAATAACTATGATAAAATCTTTTTTCTTTATTTTTTAACTCAAAAGGATCCCAATGATTTAGTTTATTTAGTTGTGGATTGTCATTGTCAAATGTAATTGTAATACCTCGTTGTAATCTATTCCATGCTCGATGAAGCAATTCAATAGGACCATTTGTAAATATAATGCCTAATTGATGTGGTGTGTATTCATTCCAAAAATCACCTTCTTCTTTTGTTTTTTGGTAAAAAAAATTAAAATCACTCCAAGGTTGATGTTCAATTGGAACTATTTCTTCTTCACAACCACCCTCTTCATTGACCACCTCTTCTTCTACATTTTTAGTTTTTTCTCCCATCTTTAAATTTCCAAAAGAATAATTTCAAACAAAGTATCTAGCCTTTACCATTATAATTATTTATGACTACATTTCAAATTTATATCTTCATTATACTTATAATTTGAATGAATGTTGTAAATTATAAGATATATAATTTTTTTGGATCATAATTGAATATTGTACACTACAACTCAATGACATTTTTTTCCATATAAAGGTCAAATCATTTGTAAAACAAAATTTGAAATACGTTATTTTTATAAGTTAAAATAATCTTGTCATTATCACAATGCATTAAATTGAAACAATTTGAGAATCCAAGTTAACTAAATATTAAAAAGGTAAAATATATTTTATTTGAATTTTATAATAAATTATAATAGTAAATGGTCAGCTTTTAAACTTTTTATAGTTCGAATAGTTGTGACGCTCAATATTGAAGTATTATAAAGTATCATTCATTTTTTGACATTCTTAATTTTGCATGTTTATTTAGTCTATTGATTCAATTTCTATTCAATTAGAAGCTCTATAGAAATTTTGAAATTTTGAAAATAAATTTGAAAGTGCATAGATTTCAATATGAGATCTAAACTACATATGGAGTATATTTTAATTAAAAATAAATAAATTAGTACATGTATGAATTGTTAAGAATAATCATCAATTTTTAATATAGTCATATTTTATTTAATCTTTTATTAATTTTGGATTAGTATTTTGAATTAATTTTTATATTGTTTATGACTATAAGATTTGAAAACTTATTTTAATCAAACAAAACTTAAAATTCTTCAAAAGCTTTAACAAAATTTTCAAAGAATTATATCATTTCAATTTTATCAAAAGGTTGTTCTTTGAATGTATTACAAGTTTAGTTGTTCATATTTTAAAATTAAACATTTTGAAATCACAAAAATTCAAAATTTCATTGATGACTTTAATTTTGAAGAATCTAATGTGTGACGTTGTAAAATAATAGTTTATATTTTATCAAAATATAAAATTATGTTGCACTTCTATTTTATTTTTTAAAAAGAAAGTATTATGTTAATTTAATAAAACTCTTGTACTAATTCTTGCTTGAAAACATTTATAAAACCTTCAAAGTATGATATAACATTTTAAAGTTAACTTTTCATTGTAATTTTATTATTAATATAAGAATTCAAAAAATTTAAAATTTAAATAAAAAAGGTGAATTGTATACAAATTAATACATCAACAACTAACCAAGTGCACAGTCTTCAAGATGAATGTTTTGCTTAAAAAATTAAATTAAATCTCTTAAAAGAGTTTTATATTATTCTTGGGATAAATCAATGCCAACATCTTAACACAAATGTTACTTTAAAATAATTTACTTATCCTTTGCAACTTTCATTTGCATCCAACTTAAACAATTAATCAATTTAATCTATAATTAGATTCACTTTTTCCATGAATACCGATTTAATTTTGTTACTATTGTAAACATATGAATAGATTAATACAATTTTAATTGATTTGTGTAAATTTCTTGCAAGCTTGCTCAAAATATAAATATATATATAGTATGTTATTGATAAAAAGCCAATATGTGGTGTGTCAATTTTGTGAACTATTTCCCTTAGTCCGCTAGACTTTGGTTTATGGTCTTGAACAAATGAACTCATATTTCCCATAGCCCAAAGTAAACACCCAAGTTATTTGTTTGTCAACTCATGAACTAATACATAAAATGATCATTGAATAGACACACTTGCAAGCACAACATATATCCTCACTCAAGTTAAATCAACAAGAGCAAGATGCACTATTTGTTTTATATCACATTTTTTAATACTAAATTCAATTTAATATCCAAAATTTTAAAGATTTTGAATTAGAGAATTACTCCCTTCTTCCCTATATAGCCACTAAATAAAGAAAAAAAAGGGTATAAAAATGTAATATAAATTAAGACAACCACTATATCTTGTAAGGAATTAAATTAATTTATGCTTTCAAAAACTTACTCTTAATCCCTAATTAGTTCAAGGGCCACATTGTGTTCTCTACATTCATACGTGGCCCTTATTCTCCAAATTTCTTGAAGTATTGGCCAAATATATCAACTACAAAATTGAAGATAAAACAACCTTCAATTTTCTGTTGTTCCCAAAAAAAATATTGTGACACTAGCTGTTGAATTGAGAGGCTGCCAAACATTCTCATGTGTGTATTTCTAGAGAAATACGTGTACTGCTTCCACCACATCTACATGCGTTTGTCCCTCGTGTCCACATCTGCCATGACCGGGTACATAAGGTAAAACAGCCTATTACGGACAAAATGGGGAGTTTGCCCTCATGTCATTGCTGAATTTTTTTAATTTTTTTCCACATAAAGACAAGTGATAGAAATGGCGAGAACAATCAAAATTATATTTTTTTGACAAAGTGTGAATTTGTTATGAATTTTTGAAGTGTTCAATCTATTGGGCCTAAAAGAGTCTCTAGACTATCCCAAAACCAACAAAACTATATCCATAATGGTCATCTTACTCACCTAAAGCAGTCACAATATTTTTTTAAATGGAAGCCCTAAAACAATCACTTCCTACAATGAATTAGCACTAAAAAGCTGGAAGTTCCTATTGTGGTCACTAATCAATCCATTCCGGTTAGCTAAGACATTGATTGTGGCCCAAATCTCATTCATTGGAAGAAAACCATAATGGAGTCATTCATAGGTGTCCACAATGGGTCTTTTGTCCGTAGTGGGCCGTTTTACCTTAGTGCGCATTCAACAAATTTATTTATTTTTAAATGGATAGTAATTCATTCACATGCAAGGTTGTATATACCGTATCTAGGCAATGTACAAATGTATTGAAGACATCCAAAACCACTTAGGGGTTAAGGTATGTTCGCACTTGGTAATAAGGACTGTTGTTACTGAGGGTCTTAGGAACAAATATAGACCTACTTCTAGACCGGATTCACATTGCAAACATTCACTCCAAGTGCGAACATACCTTTAGTTTCATATCAGAGAGTCCTATTTAATTTAGAGGAATGATACAATATGATTATTTTTTGGAAAGCATGGGTCACTGGTTCCACAATATTTTTGTCATGTAAGGTAACAAGTTCAAAAATTGCCCACCTAAGAGCTGAAACTGAATTTTGGGAAGGTGAAACGTCTCGAAATATTTTTCAGTAAATTTTCCTTGAAAGACAAGGATTGACATCTAACCCAAGTCATTTCATATTTTTTGGAACTTTCTAAAATTAGTTATGAAATTTTGAAGTTGAAGTGGTATAGGGCTCTAAAATCGCCCACCCCCTAAAATGTGCATTGTTTGTACATTGCTGAAGGCTATGAAATAGTTACATGTAGAAGCAGTGTACATTTGAATAGGGAGGGCAATTTTAGAGCCTGTGCGATTTCAGAGCCTGTTACCTTATTCCTTTTGTTCGTCACACTCAATCAGTGGCTGATCAAATTGGTTATCAACAATTGTTTTTGCACATCATCAAGCCTTGCACAGTACAGAACAGTACAAAGAAGCTGTCATTCAGATTTAACCGACAATTGGGAGAGTTGAAGCAGCGCTTACAGATTAAAATGACAGATTTTGAGTGAACTCACAATTGGTGCAGTTTCAGAACTCAGATGAAACTTCAAATCCCTAGTGTTCAGCGCTCTGGGTAAACACCACATCTGTGTCGCTCTGAAATATGCCAATATACCAAAAAAATTCACCATAAGTTCATTGTTCAGATTATCAACCACAAGACAATTTGAATCCCTCCCTAGAAAGCAAACACAAGAGTATGCCTCACTTTTTGTAATGTTGATGACGTACTGTCCGCTTGAATGCTAAAACTTCAAGGCTCGGCAAGCATCAACAAGAACCTGCAAATTCTTAGTGGTAAATAACTAGGCCTCTCATGACAATTCCGTAATTTTCACAATAAAAACGATGATCCTACTTTGCAAAACTTACCCACTTCCAGATGAAGTCAGAGATCTATTGATTCAAACAGTACAAACATTGTTCAAGATGATGATCGAGTGCACGGCTTGTTTGGAGCCTTCACAAGTAAGCAACAGTGAGTCTAGAAAATAATGGAACCAACAATTGATTCATCCCACAGGGCAACTGAATAGCACTCAGCAAGTCGTTGACTGCAATTTCGCTCAATCCTGAAATTCTCAAAATGTTCTCCACCAGAAACGCAACCTCAAGGGAAGCACCAATATTCAAGAGAGGAGCCAATTCTGAGTGACATTTTGCGGTGACTGTTTTTGACTTTGTTCGCAATTTTGGCGGTCTGAACCCAGCCAATATATGAAATTGATGTTTTCTTATCATTAAATAAGCTTGATGTACTTACAGTATCATTCAGTGTTATCTGACCTACAGTAATATAAGTTTAGCAACTTTGGTCATTTGTATGTAATGTGAGGCAGCTCCACATAATACATCCGTCCTACATGAACATGATGGGAGAATCATTATTTACTAAAGCCAAAGAAATCATTTTAAGTAAAAAATGTACAAATCTGGCCATTCCAATTTGAAGATTTTACTATAAGCACATCGAATGGGACCTCGACAAGGGGAACACTTCGCTTCTAGAGCTGCTACTAACTTTAGCGGATGCTTGTGCTCCATGTGCAAGTGCTTGAGGTGGGGGAGTGAGGCCGAGTCTTAAGCATTCGTTAATAACAAATTAGGGTGAGTAATTTGAACAAAAAGATTCTAGCTCTATGGGGTCCCCTTTTAAAGGCATTTTGGACCAGGTAATTGCAAAGCAAGCCAAGTTATCAAAAATAATCGTTGGTTAGGACCTATTGAGTCGTGGGTGGTGAAGTTGGTACTGATGTGCAAATAGTTTTTATGATTTGGGCTACTTTGTAATTACCAAGCATAATCTCAATGTCTGAGAGATGAACCGTTTGACTTCTTTGATTGCTTAATCCCTAAACGCCTCAATCATTTTTTGAAATTTTGCACATTTTTGCTTATATCTTTGTACGGAAACATCATTTACCAAAATTTCAAGAATTTGGTCATTAAGGAAGGTTGTCTTTTTTAGATTCAAGTATTACATTGGATAAATGAGAAGTTAGCTTGACTAAACAATGCCTTGAAGTCCTCTGTTCATCGTCCAAAATATAGACGTCGCAGCACTTCAGAGTTGACTAATCAAAACATGCTATAATGGAAAAACTCTCCTACATTTAGATTTTGTTAGGTGGATCCGCACTCACTAAGTTAATCCATAAACAACATCAATTGCAATTGTTTTTCTACCAGTGAATGACAAAGAATCCTTCTCTGTGGGACAAAAGTGCAACTATTCATCCTCCCAATTTTAGTGTGAAAAGGGGAGCCTTCTACAATAATTTGACTTCTAATGAGTACTTTGGGTGTTTTTTTTAAACCAATGATTCACACGATATGAAAATGGATGATTTCCATAGTCACCAATCCGTGCTTTAAAGGTTAATAATGGTTGGTAGTAGTAGAGACTTCTCTAAACTTTCTCTCACTAAGTTACCAGACTAATGAAATTTCTACTTCATACCTACCCTGTTGAAAATTTGCACAAGGCAAGCAGGGAGCATTATCAATGTTATGTTGAAATTAATATGTTCTTACTGGTAATCGCCTACAGGACGTACATTCAAAGATGCCCTAATTTTCAACTCTCATCACTGGCATGAGAACTAGTATAGTTGTCAAAGCAGCCCATGTTGTTTTGTCTAACTAGGACATCTCTGCTGGATGAGGGAGGCTATATACTTGCCATGATTGCAAGCTTTATTTCCAGGTGATGGAAATTTTTATCACAGAGGTGCAGCTAGCATTAGTGCAGCTCTCATGCAGATCGATCGTCGTGGGCGTTAAATGATATCGAGAGGCCTGTATCTATCTACACTTAATTCACCCTTTCTAAGAATCCGTCTATCTATGTGCTCCAATTCACGAATATATGTACACTCGATTTCTTGTAAGAGCGTGGAGGTTCTAGCTAGCTGATCTAACACAGAGACAGAGATCGATCAATTGAGTGAAATGAAGGTACAAATTTGCCCTTCAACTAAAAATGCAGTCTAAGATCTAATTTTTACTTAAGGATTTGATTAACATATGAGCAGGAACTACAAAACAGAGTCCGAGTGATGGGCGATGATCGAGGGGAAGGCCGCAATGGACAGAATTATCCACATTCAAGTGCAGTTGTTGTAGTTATGTCGACAGTTGGGTACTTACTGTGAAAGCAAATAGAAGCGGCCATGCAGCACGTTGAGCAACATCACCTCTGGTCCTCCTCCTTCCCAGTTTCAATGGGGAGAGTTCATGCAACGCTTACGGATTAAAATGACATTGGTGCAGTTCCAGTACTCAGATGAAACCTCAACCTTTTCCATCCCTAGTTTTCAGAGCTCTGGGTACGCAAACACCACAACTCTGACGCTCTGAAATATGCCAATATACCAAAAAAAAATTCCATAAGTTCACTGTTCAGATTATCAACAACACAATTTGAATCCCTAGAAAGCTAACACAAATATGCTTCACTTTTGTAATGTTCATGACGTACTGTCCGCTTGAATGCTATAACTTCAAGGCTCGGCTAGTATCAACAAGAACCAGTCATTTATTAATTCCAAATAACTAATGACAATTCCGTAATTTTCACAATAAAAAACGATGATCCTACTTTGCAAAACTTAACCACTTCCAGACAAAGAGATCTATTGATTCAAAGCAGTACAAACATGATCAAGATGATGATCGAGTGCACGGCTTGTTTGGAGCCTCCACAAGTATGCAACAATGAGTCTAGAAAATAATTGAACCAGCAATTGATTCATGTCACATCACAACAATGCAAGCAGGTGACGGTGGGTCAAATCGGATCCTCTAGCTCTCATTTTCTCGTTCAATTCTCTACCTGCAGCTAGCAACTTCTGTCCCCTCAAATCTCTTATGAATGCGCTTGAGGGCAGTGTAAGTGTAGACCTTAGTGTAGAAGTGAGAGCTTGCTGTTGCAGTTTTTGAGCTCCGGAGATGGCAGGGAAAGGCGGAATGATGCGGGTGGTGCTGGTGCTAGCTTGTTGGATGCAAGTCATTGCTGCTGTGAATGTCACTACTTGCTCGTTTCCGGCTGTGTATGGATTCGGAGACTCCTTGATCGATGTGGGAAACTCCATCCAGGCGTTTCCTAACCAGTTTGCGTATGCGGAGCTGACTCCGAACGGCGCCTCGTGGCCGATGCACAGTGCTGATCGCATGTGCGATGGCAAACTCCTCGTCGACTTCATTGGTAAGCAAGCAAATCACCAGCAATTAATCTTAAACCTCATGCTCGTTGCCAGTCTAATGAAACTGATAGTCTTCGTTATGAGAAAATGGAATTTTTCTTTTTCTCTGATTTCAAATCGCGCAACAATTAGAACGATTTTCAATGTTTTCAAATCTTTGTACATGTAAACTTACAGTGCAAGAAACAGAGTCTTCAAAAACAGAATAGAACAAAAACGCAGCGCAAGGAACAGAATCTTTAGAAATATATATAATTGAACAGCGTAAGGTATTTTCGTGTCGGATTTCAATCTCAGCAACAATTAGAACGATTTTCAATGTTGTTAAATCTTTGAACGTGTACTTACATCAGCGCAAGAAACAGGTCTCTAGAAAAAGAATTGAACAAAACGCAGTTAGTGCAACAAACAGAATCTTTAGAAACAGAATCGATCAGCGTAAGGCATGCAGCGTAAGATCGACAATCAGAAACGCAAGCGACACTCATTACGAGGAAATGGAATATTCTAGTTATCAGGTTTCTATTCTGCAAAAATTTGAACTTCTTTTCAATATTCGTATGTGTAGTAGAACTTAAGAACAAAGTCTTTGAAAACAGAATTGAGAAAAACTCAGTGTAAGACAATCACAAACGCATTCAGAAACTTGCGAGAACGGGAAGAAAGATTGATGTGAGACTGTACGCTGCAGCTTTTGGCGGTACGTTAGGGCCGACGTACCCTTGGCTCCGGAGCACGGCGACGAATCCGGAGTTCGGGACGAACTTCGGATCTGCTGGTGCAACGGCGGTTAATCAAACGGACGTCTGGACGCCAGATTCCGGCTTCAACACACCGTTTTCGCTCAATGTCCAGTTGCAATGGCTCCGGCGCTACAAAGTCCGGTTGGAGTACTACTACCAGCAAATTTGTGAGCCGGCAAAGTCCTCCGCTTCACACAGACCTTAAATTTCCCGCTTCCTTCAAGAAAAAAACATATGTTACTACTGACAACTGAGGGGGAATAGAACAATGCAACAGAATATTCATGGATACAACAGCATTTGTTTAACAAGAATGTACCTAAGCAATAGCATTTGTTTTCAGCCTCCGGTAGTTGAGTTTGAAATTTGAATTCTAATCCCAGAAACAAATTGTGATTCGTCTGATGAAACGCAACATATCTATTGAGTCTTCACAAAATTGATGAAGAGATCAAGAGGAATTAGTTCGTAACTTTGTCTCTTGGTCAATGTATGCGTAGATGTTAACCAATCACTGCCAGAAGTCTCGACGCTCAACATCTCCATGTACATGGTGCAAGCTGGTTTCCAAGACTACTTCTTCCCGCTCTATTACATGGAATCTACAACAAGAATGCTGCTTAGCAACGTGCCAACGGTTGTGTCTGCAATCAGTAATTTGCTCGAGGTATGCTACTTTGACGCATCGCTGATCTAAGAAAAACTCCGAGGTAATGTTGACAGTCTTCCTAAACCTCACAAAATTAGCTCATCCACTCGATCTTTAAATTGCTAAGAAACCTGAATCAGAATAATACGAACGAGATCAATCCGTTTACAACTTCATAGTGAGTACTGTACAGGGCCTGGCGGATTTCGGAGCCACGCAAGTGTTGGTCGTGAACGTGCTACCTCTAGGATGCTTCCCCGCTCTGCTTACAATGTACCCCAACAGCATCGACAAGTACGACAGTTACGGTTGCCTAACAAGTCTCAACAAGGTCAGCATTGCACATAACCAAGCGCTGGAAGAACAAGTGGTCTTACTGCGATCGAAGTATCCGAACGTCACATATTACCTTGCGGATTACTATAGCGTCTACACCGACATCCTCGCGGCTCCTCAAGTCTACAGTAAGATGAGAGCAATTTCGATCCTGGATAGCAAGTTTATTTCAAAGACGACAGCCTGTCATTTCTTAACTTAACAGCCTCAAGTCTACAGTAAGAAGAGATAATACTCGTCTGTAGCAATTTCATTTCAAGGACACGAGCTTGCCATTTTCTTCACCTAAGACAGAGTGCGCTCGTGATGTGTATGGCAGACATAACGGAAACCCTCAAGGCGTGCTGCGGCACAGGAGGCTCCTACAACTTCAACAAGGAAGTGACATGCTCCGAGGTTGCAAAACTAGGCAACCAGGAGGTGAACTTGACCGTCGTAACGTGCTCCAACCCGCTCGCTTACTTGAACTGGGACGGGATCCATCCTTCGCACGCTGTCAACCGAGCTGCCGCGATTGATTTCTTCGCCGGCAAACATATCACGCCCAGCGGGTTTGGCTGCGTTGCCAACACTACTCAGTTTTAACGAATGCAAGTTTCGCTATAAACTTTGGAGGTACTCGAATGCGTACCAAGAAGACTTCAAGAGTGGTGATCTGATCGCCGTCTCTTTGTTATAACATTTTCTTATGATGAAATAAAAGTGCACATCTACGGATTGCTAATACTAGTTCTTGCTTGGTACATTGTTGCTTCTCTGAAATAACTGACGTGCTTTCCTTAACTCACGCTTCCTATCAATTCAGTGGAGGCTTCAAGTGAAATGTCCATTGCTAATCTGGCCATACGTTACATAACTGAAATCTAATTGAGCTGCGACATGACAAATTAAGTAGTAAACCATCAAATCTCTCTTATCTCAAATCATCATATCTCTCTTTTCTTAAACCTTCAAATCTATCTCTTCTCTCAAACCATCAATACTCTCTCCTCTCTCTCTTCTCTCTCAAAGAAGGAGCGCCCACTTCCTGTTGCGATGCAGGCGAAGGCAGTGAGAAGCACGTTCCTGCGGTGGAAATTCTACACCAAGTCTGTGAGCTAAACCTTGTAACCCTGTTTGTCACGTACTTTGTCTGTGAGGGTACTCCGTGTTTATGGATTACGCTTGTGAGTGTTCTCGTCTTGAAATGAAGGTGGTACATACTCAATGCTGAGAGCTGCCATTTCCTTACCATTTCAGAGTTTTCGTAGGATTTGAAGAAGTCGGTTTCTAAGAATGGATCCCCATCAAGATGCGAAGCCTTCGGCGAAAGATCGACTTGGAGACTGGAGGAGAATTTCAGAATGTGATGACAAGAAGCGCATTGTGAAACCGAAGTATGATATGGATGAGCGCATTCTGGAATGCATTATATGCAGGAATCAGCTATCTCCGCCTGTTTGCCAGGTAATGCTAAGTCCTCCACTAAATTGCACTCTCTTCTGTACGTTCCTTGTCTCCTGTGGCTGTAAGTGCTAGTCTTTTATAAGCTGATATTGTTTGCCACAAACCGACGAGGAGATTCGTAGTTTGGCGTTGCAGAACGTGAACTTCGTTACGAACGTATTTCAGTTTCTTTGTACGATAAACTTGAAGCGGAGAAACCCACGTTTTGGGTAGTTTGGGTTGCAGAAGCCAAAATCTGTATTTACGAAATTTTATCACTGTGTGAATTTCTTGCGTAGTTTCGAAGTGGGAGGTTGTAGAGTGTAAGTTGATAGTAGAGAATCCCATCCCCATTCAGAGATTGTTGTCCGAAGACTATTAGCCAGCTGATAATTCCAAACTAGCGGATCAGTAACTGAGTTGCTGTTGGTATCGGGGCTCTGTGTAGGAGATGGAATGAGTATCCTGAAGATTTTAGTACCCTCTGCCTTGGTGAATTATGCTGATCTTCTTGGTGATTGTTTGGAAGCAGTGCAGGAACAACCATTTGGCTTGTCAAATCTGCTGCAAGACGCGCACCAATGGACAGTGCCCCAAATGCTCCCAACCCATCGGCCGCACCCGAAACAAAGCCATCGAGGAGGTGATTGCCTCGCTAAGATTTTCCTGCAAGCATGGGTGCCGAAAGATTCTGACTACCGCCAACAAAAAGCAGCACGAGTTGTACGAGTGCGAGCTTCTGCTGCTCAATTGCCCCTTCTCTGGTTGCAGGTTCAAGAGCTGCCTCCGCAAATACTCCGCCCACGTTGACGACAAGCACAACGGCGCACGGGTGATCCCCCACAATGCAGACATGGAGCTTCTGACCTTCGGTGCTTTCCATGTGGATTCCCGGGATGACGTTGTGGTGCTGAAAGCTTGCCCGGAGGTGTTCTTGCTCCACCAGGAAGATACTGAGCTGGGGCACATGCTCTACGTCACTTCTTGCGGGAAGGACAAGCGATATTCCATGGAGGTGGTGATCACCAACGATTATGGGAAAGGGTCCAAGACGTTCAAAGCAGACATCACGACGAGCAACGGAAGAGCGTCGGGTTTGCGAGATTTCTTGCTCATTCCGAAACAGCATGTCGGTTCGTCAACTCGGCATCCGTTGATGGCCCGGTGCACGATCTTCTTTCCTCAGTACTAGTGCTCGGATGGTACGTACTGTTCAGCATCATGTGCCGTTTTTGCAGCTTCCCGTGGGTGCCAAATGTGCAATTTTTATCCCTCACGAGACAGGACTGACATCTCAAGTGCTCACCTTGGAGAGATCATAGCATTAGAAGCCTTTGAGAAACTTTTGTGATTCTGTTGAGCAGAGATCATAGCATTGGAAGCCTCTGGGAAGCTTCTGTGATTCTGTTGAGCAGAGATCGTAGCATTGGAAGTGCCGCTTTGGGAAACCTTCGTGACTCTGTTGAGCAGTAGATAATCGATGTACATGAAACAATATATTCTCCATTTCTTGAGTCACTGATTTTTGGAACTACTTAGTCAAACTAAGCATGGTTTTGATTTTTGAAGTCAGAAAAGGAAAAATATAGAGTATATTGATCAGGGAAACATAGATCAATGTGACCAATTTGTAAATTTGCAGATGGAGCTCACCTCCTTACATACTTTGCTATTCAATACTCTTCTTCTTACTCTTATTCTGTTTGCAATTGAACTGTGCAAAATCTTCATGCTCGTAGGCCAGTGAGTTGTAAGAACCATTCAAAAATAAATATAGTAGTTTAAAAATAAATAAAAACTGCATTTTGTCAATGGAAAATGAAAAGGGGTATCGGGAGAATCGAACTCCCGACCTCTTGCACCCTAAGCAAGAATCATACCACTAGACCAGATACCCTATTATTCGAGACACGTGGCAACCCAAACCGGGGTTCCAAGCACCACCTCGGAGAAGCTTGGTGATAATCCAGTTTTGATTTTAAATTTTAATGGAATAATGAACTGAATTGCTTCAGCTAAATATTTCTTGCTAATTGGATTGTAAACAGATAAATAGGTAAGGTAGGATGTTCCATTGCTTGATTTTCAGTTTTGGATTCAAATTTTAATGGAATAATGTACTGATTTGCTTCAGCTAATATTTCTTGCTGATTGGATTGTAAACAGATAAATAGGTAACTGAGTAGGATGTTCCATTGCTTGATTTTCAGTTTTGGATTCAAATTTTAATGGAATAATGCATGTTCTGATTTGCTTCAGCTAATGTTTCTAGGTAATTGGATTGTAAACAGATAAATAGGTAAGGTAGGATGTTCCATTGCTTGATTTTCAAAAATTTGCAAATTCTTTTTTATCACTGGATGTACTTAAACTTATTGGATTCACTAAAAAAAATTACAAAAGAATGTATACTAGGGAATTTTTACAAATGTATTTGAGTCAACTCATTTTTACAAAATAGAAGATGCATTATATGCGGTCAAAGCAAAATTATATAGTTTCCATTGCAGATCATTGGGGGGATTATTCTTGTCCTTTTTGATGTCAATATGGCTCTCTACATTGTTGCAAAAGATAATCCAATAAATTTAAACTTACATCAAGATTAGAGGAAATCCTTTAAATCCTATGTTGTGTTCATAAATCTCATGGTTCCAACTTTTGAATTTGCCAATTTGTAGCCCAATTCCAGCCCTTTCAGTCCTCTATGCCATTCTCAACCCCTCCCTAATATGTGAAATTGAGTACAATTTTGATGACATTAGAATAGATCAAAGTAAAATTGGCTTCTATTAGAGGTGTTGCCATTGAGATGGGATCGATTTTGGGTCATATTAATTTATTAAATGATAATTAATATGATTTTAAAATTATAATTCAATTGAAGAGGAAACTTAGAGAGCTAAAAATTCTCCAAAGGAGTAAATTACTTAAAAAGTAACTACACCGAAAATTGTCCAAATAAGCATTCATTGCTTAATTCCCATTATTACATTTTGTGGATTCTTGTTAGATCTTAGTAGAAGTCAATTGGAATTATCTTTGTCAATAATCAATTTTGGTCCCCATAAAAAGATTTTAAAAAATTTCCAATAAAAAAAGACCCCATAAACATGGTCATGGTGCCAAGTAAAGTGGATTTGTAATCATTTTCAAAACATTGTATGAAGAAACTATGAATGTTCAAAGTACTGAAAATAGGTGCATCCAAAATCAACCCTACACAAAATGGTGAAATTTTGTAGCTCCACACTAATCACATGACATTTGACACTATATCAATATTTATTGTTATTACACAAGAATGCACTACTTTTGAATTAGGTATTGTTGTAATTGGGACTCATGAACCTCCATGTGTACATATGAAAATATTTGTAGAAATATTTGGTGGCTTTGGTGGCTTGTAAAGTAACTTTTTTGGAGTAAAACAACCTAGTTGTAGTTGGGGTGAACCAACCCCTCGCTCGTCCCTGGTTCCCCCCTGGATGAAAATATATTACCTTTTTATTTGCCATGGATGATAAAATTTGGAAATTTTGAATTCATATTTGCAATCAAAAGCCGCAAATTAGCTCAAAATGGTGCAAATATACTAATAAATTAATTAAAAAATAGATTAATCAAGAATAAAATAGGGAGTCTACGTGGCCAAATGACTCCAAATTTGATTCATGTCATCTACAACATGTACACTACAAGATTGTATGGTTGAAATTCCTATAACTTAGTTACATTTTGATCTATAGCACTTCAAAAGCAATGATGTTTTTGAACTTCAACAAGCCTTAGGCAATGAGGGATTAACAATTAGGGGTCAAGGTGAACCACCTCCCTCACTCGTCCACACAAAGTCCCCAACTTTTTTTCCAAGTGGTGCATGTTAACCCCTAAAGTCCCAAGGCCTTTTCCCACTCAAAAAACACTCAAAATTGCCATTTCTATTGCAAAGAGCAAAAAAATTTAAAAATGATTTTTTTGCATATCCAACTATAGGATCTTGTACTAGACTAGTATAAGAGTGTGTAGAAAAAATTTCAAAAACTTTGATTGTGTAAATTGCAAGATATTCGAATTTGAAGTGCAGAAAACAGGGTTTTTTACACCTTGCTCAACTAGATTTTCTGGCTTTAAATCTTCTTAACTTAAAATTTTTGCACTATTGATTTTGATTTTATTTTTTATGTTGAAAAACTGAGTTGAGAATCTAGAAAAAAATTCAACAAAAAAAACTTAATTTTCACTCATGAAGAAATTATTAAGTAGAAGTAGGTTCAAGATTGAAGGGAAAACTAAACCATTAGTAGCTTTAAGGTGGAATTGAAACGCAAGAATCCCAACGGTGAGATTGTTCTAGTAAGCAAACTTAACCCTATCTAATAAATTTTTTTGAAAAATTATAAAAATTGCATTAAAAAATGAATTCTACAATGATAATGTTTTAGTGTTGAAAAAGGATGCTGAAATTCTCTTAGCAACACATTTGGAGGTGAAATTTGATTTCTAAACCTACTCAAATGAAAAAAACTTGAAACTATGAAGTGATCCAAAACTAGCATTCAAACACATTGGTGAAAGAAAATATCATTGAATTCACTCACTGAGTCTCCAAAATGGCTTGCAAATGTCAAAAAAATAGCAACAAGAGTTGCAAAAAACACATCTAAGGCTGAACCTCCTTCTACTAAAATGCTTCTCAGTCGCTCATAACTTTTTGGATTGATTTGCAGCTTTCAAATGTAGTTTGGTGAACTCGAATTGAACCTGTGAACTTCAGTTGGCTTCCAAGAAATCAATACATCTTTAATTGATCTGAAAATTTTACCACATAAACTTGAAGAGAGCGCAAATGTTCCAACAAGTTTTATTGAATTTGGACATCAGATGCAAAAGTTACAATACTTTGAATTGGACTTAAAACTATGTGAGGACACTTTTGGTCCCCCCTTAGGCGATGAGGTATTAAGGCAACCTAATTTCACTATTTATTATAGGTTCTCATGTTCAAAAGGCTCACAATTTAGGCAAGAATCTAACGGGATGTTTCATCAAACATGTCATAATCAGATGCTCTGAATTTACCTTACAAAGTGTGTGAACAAGTAGAGCTTTGAATACTTATTGTTTCTTGATGTTGACAGCATGGTTTCTCCTATTGTTAAAAACAAATTACTTAACAAAACCATTGTGAGCTGGACTGACAACAAACGGAGTTGGTACGACTCCAAGTTGGTACTCAACTTACACAGATGTTCACTCCAGCACCATCACAGCCAGACTCACGGTCCACATGAGTGAGTGAATGTTTCATTTCAAGAGGAAAAACATCAAGTCTGCTGGCGACCGAGAGGACCGACAGCAGCAGCACCCGTATATTGTAATAAAATGGCGGTTCTAATGGCGGTTCTATTCGACCTACAGTAGCATAATTTGTGGCTTCTGTCCACCACACTCCCACATCACCACCCATTGATGTTCTTTGGACAGCTCTGGCTGCTCTTTTTTAACCCCAGAAGGATGGGCTGGTCACCATGGAAATCACAGGAACTGATAAAGTGGTCATTTGAAGTTTGCAGTTTAATTTACTCCTGGGAAAACATTGGAATTTCTTATTTGCCACTTATGATAAAAATTTGGAAATTTGGAAATCGGATTTGGAATGATGAGAAGCCCCAATTTTACCAGAAGAGATGAAGAACACAATAGGATGGTGAAGAACGCAGGATACTAAGCAACCACAAAATAGAGGTAAATTTTTACATTTATCCTTGGTTGGGGGATGAAAGATGCAAGATGCAGACTTCAAATGACCACTTTAATTAATGTCTTTGTGTGGAAATCAACCTTTTGGTATTGTGTGAGTCATTTGCTTTAAAACCCCCATCAAAAGTACTCATTGGAGATCAAACTACGGTAAGGTGCTCTAAAAGCGACCTTGCTCTAAAAGCAACCACTAACACAAAGGTACATTTTTATCTTCTTCAATGTACCAATAGTGTACATTTCAAGAGGGGGGTTGCTTTTAGTGACCCATTGCGTTTCAACTTCAAAAATTTGTAACTAATTTAAAGTGAAGGTCCGAAAAATATGAAACAACTCGGATTAGAAGCAATTCCTTTTTTTCTCCCTACAAAGATTGAGTGAAAATTGTAGTTCAAGGAGTTTTGCTTCCCCCCAAATGCAATGAGCTCTGAAAAAGGTCACTTTAAGAACAGACTTCCTTATTATGCAAGACCTCCCCTTTTCCACACAAAATTCCAAGGATGAGCATATGCACTTTGGTCCTAAGTACACAGAAGGATTCTCTGTCATCCATTGGATTCTTAGTGTCTGCAACATTCTCCTAGGGTCTAATCTTCACCAACCAGAGTTCATAATATTGTCTGCACTTTTCTTTCTCAATCTGTTCTTTCAAATACGGGTAAACTAGTGATGTCATTGTGTGTACCATGCTCTGAGAATGGTGCAGAAACTGATGCTACGTGCACATGCACTGAGCACGGAGGTTATATTTATCTGGAACTACTGAGGAGTTTGGTGACAAAATCTGCTTTCCACGGTCATGAATTCAGTACTATTGACACTTGAGAATTATGGTTATGATTATGGTCAGAGCTAGTGGAATATAGAGGTTGTTTTCTATGAGTGCGCTAGGGTGTGCAAGAATGTAGAGGATGTTTTCTATCGGTGTGCTAGGGTCTGCAAGAATATAGAAGATGTCTTTTATGGGTGTGCTAGGGTCCGGAAGAGTTGAGATTGCCTATGGGGAATTGGCAGGCCTACACAACTCAAATGCATGGAGCTCTTTGCTCTTGAGCAAAGAGCATCTGCAAGTACAACCCCTTGAATATAATATACACCTACAAGAGAAAGAATGTCGAGTCTACCTATGAAAAAAAAAAAAAGATTCCATTGAATGTAGAGTTTAGAGACCTATAAGGCAAAGGATATAGTTTATTGTTATTCTTAGTGTTATCATTGTAGACTCTAAAATATAGTTCTGAGAGTCTTCCATGACACCTTTTGGATACATTTTTGGGGTAGATTTTAGATGAGAGGTATTCAAAGATACAAGAAGAAGATATGAATTGGCCAGCACTCCAAATTAAGTGATATACAATACTTCTTCTCTATCATGAATGTCAAGTTATTGTAGTATATATTTGTTGAGGATTTCATCTATCATGGAGAATGTTGAATTTAGTGAAAGTAAACTTTGTCTATTCTTTATACTATGTATATATCAAATGTATCTTTGTTCAAGGTGTCACTAAAATGCCCCCAAAGAAGCCTCGGCTAAAAAAAAAAATTCTAAAACCATTTCACCCCATTTTGAAAGCAAAGATTTATGTATTTTTTTCAATTTTTGTACTTGACAACAAGTGAACTTTGACTAAGGTAGGAGGTGCCTGAAGCCATTACGTAAGAGATTATTTCAATTTTGGTGAATATTAGCTCCCTTGAAATAATTTTCAGTAAAATTTCCTTGGAAAATAAAATAGAAGTTGTATTTTCAGCAAATTGTTTCATATTTTTTTGACTTCTTGAAAAATTAGTTATAAAAGTTGAAATCACATGAGTCTCTAATATGTCTCCACTTTGACATGTTCCCTATTGACACATTGAAGAATGCATTGTACACCACTATGTTAGAGAACTCTTTTAGAGTTTGAACTATTTTTGTATTTCCTACTGAATACTCCCTTTGTCTCAAAAATAAATCCATGGTTTCTAGTAAACAATCGTGGGAGTACCATGGATTTATTTTTTGAGAGAGTACTATATGAGAATAAATCCGTGGTTTCTAGTGGAAAGTTGTGGAAGTACCACGGATTTTTTTTTAGAGAGAATGAATCCGTGGATGCAGAAGACTTCTTCCCTTGTCCATTACCGCTCAAAACGAAGCAGATTGGTGCTTGAGATATCTTCCATCTAGATTGCAAATTGTACCAGATTCTCAATAGCTTGTACTAGGAGTGTTATCCCTTTCCCAACATTCGGATTGTCATAGATAAAAAGTAGACAGACTTCTTCTAGTTGTGCTCCTCCCAAAGCTGCAAAAGTGGTGCACTGCATTGTCACACAAAGACAATTTGCATGCTACGCTTAGATGGGTGGTCTGCATGCACCTGAACTGGAGATCAGTTTACATAAAAATATAATAAAATTTTATAACTCAATCCAATATTGGCACCAGATACAAAAATGTCATGACTACTATCAAGTCCAAGAAATTAATGTCAGGTACAAGGAATTTGTAGGGCCAGCTTCTTCTCATGAGCCATGAGTCCAAGCCACCACACTGACGCACTATCGATAGAGATTCTGTTCTATGATCAATGAACTCTACCCTCAGTTGCATCTTATTACTGATCATATTTGCTATCTACCAAAACCATGACCATATAATCCATGGCCAAGCATATCAATTAATACCTGTACAATTCAATCTCTCACAGACAAGAGCAAAAATTGTTCAAGGAGGAGGTCAATCTCTCTCCTTGCATTGCAAAAATAAACTCAGGAACGCTCAAATACGTATGTAAGTATGCACGTATGTACTCAGCAAGATGGACCATCTCTACACCAGCAAGGATCTTCTGTTGGGTTTTTTTCTTCTAGAAAAGGTTTGGGTAGCAGGCTTTGTGTGGAAGAGGAGAAGAAGAAAGAATCACTGTAGGGCTACGAGCATTGTGAATTGAAGAGTATGTTGAGGATATGTTCAGCTAACTACAACAGGTGGACGCAAACGAGTGCAATTCAAGTACGTCCCCTTTCAGAGGTATTGCAGAGAAGAGAAGAAGAAAGAATCACTGTAGGGCTACGAGCATTGTGAATGAAGAGGTATTGCAGAGAAGAGAAGAAAAGAAGAATTCTGAACAGAAAGGGAGCATGAATAAGAATATTGTTGGAGTTATTCTACTAGCTAAGCCACCAATGACCTAGATAGCGAACACTTACTTTTTTGAGTTTTTCAGTTGTAGCAAAGGATGTTTGAATGTTTGTGGACAAGGATGTTTGAATGTATGTGGAAAAGGATGTTGAATGCAGAGGTTGTTGCGGGAATGAGTTTTTTGGTCTGTACACTCGAGTTCTGATGGCGTTCACCAGATGCCGATCATGCGCTCGCCGCCTTCCTGTGCACTCGCACGGAACATGCTGGGGGTGTTGAACGCCATAGCCACTTCGCCCGAGGCGGAGACGGCGACCAAGCCTCCCATATTCTCGGGCAGCTTCTCATGAACCACTTTGTACACCGCCTTGCCGAGCGGAAGCTCCTTGTATTCCATGATGGCGGCCACTTCTTTCGCCACGGTGTGCTTGATGAACTCTTCCCCTCGGCCTGTGCCGGACACGCCGCAGAGGTGGTTGGCGTATGTTCCGGCTCCTACTATGGGCGTATCCCCTGTAAAAAAAAAGGGCGAGGCTCATGAGAGATCGGAAGAGTTGAGAAGAGAAAGAGGGGGAGCAAACAGATTTAGATAAGAGATTAGGGAGAGAGTTTATCAAACACGTCATGGTTCTTGAAAAATCGAGTAGAAATTTCGCTTGAAATTTCAGATGCAGAGCGCTTAATTTCTACGTAGGAGATTAGAGAGGGAGCTCAACATTGCGCGCCCGCTGTATAAAGACGTCGCTGCTCATGAAAGATGAATAGCTAACAAGATGTGAAAGAGATTTCTGATGCAGAGCGCACAGACTTTTGATAGGAGATTAGGGAGAGAGATTATTGATGCATTTGCGTGTTAAAGAAGTCGCGGTTCATGAAAGAACGATTAGGTGAAAAGATTTGAGAGAAATTTCTAATCAGAGCGCACCATTTCGAGGTAGGAGATGAAAAAGCTTAGCAATGCGTCACGCTGTGAAAGACGTCGTGGTTCATGAAGATCGATTAGCTAAGAAGTTTTGAAAGCAAATTCTGATGCGGAGGGCACAATTTCAAGGCTAGGGAGCTTACCAATGCGTCCGGTCATTTTGTTGACAAGGCCGCCCGTGGAAGTTGCCGCCGCGCAGTTGCCGGAGAAGTCCACTGCTGTACAACCTACGGTTTCGAACTCTGCCTTGAACGCCTGATGACGAGCGCCGTGGATTTTATGTACATGATTGTCAGTCATGGCATATCCGTTCTCTCTGTGCATATGATCGGCGTGGACGATGACACCATTGTCATTACTGTAGGAGTACTCGTCGTCGCTGCTATTCATTCCTTCGGGAGAGTGCTCGGAAAAGTCCAACTATTGCAGCAAGAAATGAACAACGTCAGCATCAATATAGTTGCCGTGTGTGTCAACAATCAGCGCAAGTGGGAAAGGAACGACGGATTTGAAATACAAGCGAAGAGGCTCACCTCTACAGAATTAGTTTTCTTTGCGTTCTCCAGCTTCTCTCGATTCTCGTCGGTAATGAAAGTATTTGTATCTACAATCTCGACTCCCTGTGAAAAAATAAACAGACGTTGTTAAAAACTTGTAAGAAGGATATGGATAGAGGTTCAGGGAAGCGGCAAAGTTTCCATTTCTTAACATCTGGTAACAGGATAGCATTGTGAATATCACATGTGAGATTCCCTAAAGCAACAGAGTGAGCAAGTGCGCAGAGTGGCAAGGTTCTTATAATAATCCTGCGGAATGGTCAGAACGACATACTAATGTTGTTGTAACGCGCTACAAAGACATTGTTAACGAGTTACAACCACGAGTTTCCTACGCTATCCCAAATGTCGTTCTGAGTTCGGTTCTAAGTTGCTCAGTCTCCCTACTGCAGAATGTGAGGACAGGAGCGGCGGTACTGACCTGGTCTCTTGCAAACTCTTCTGCTCCCTGGAAGGCAAGGTAAACGTGAGGAGAATTGTCCATCACCAAGCGCGCAAGTGACACAGGGTGCGCTACAGTGGAAAGACCCGAGACGGCACCACAATCTTTCGTTCTACCGTCCATGATACTCGCCTCCATCTCCACCGTGCCCTTGCTTGTCAGTACAGATCCTTTTCCGGCGTTGAACAGGGTGTTATCTTCCAATGCCCTCACCTACATCAAGACGCATTGCTCAACTCAGCTTTTGGAAAATATTTCTACTGAAAAAGAAATAGTCATGTTCCTAATCTTCCGCTTTACAATCTCTGCTTACAAATCAGAGCTGCGACCACAGGAACATGCATCTAACGCAACGCAGCAATTTCGCGTGCAGATATCGTAACAAAACTGTGTCAACAGCAAAAATTTGGAAGCGATTCTCAATTTGGGATCTAGAGCATGAGCAAGGTTGACAGATTCGAAGATATTTTTCCAACAGAATCACTGTAGCTCCGCAAGAAATTTTCAATGGAGAATTTTCAGAGGGTGTGGGAAGGCGTTACTCACGACGAGCTCCACGGCTTCAACAGCAGAGTCGTGATTCTCAAGTGCAGCAATGCCGATGTCCAAGATCTCGTTAAGAGCAGCTTCGGTGCGTGTCTGCCAGTCAGCCGTCATCTTGTCCTTCGCGATCATTCCTGCGCCGCCGTGCAGTGCAATCGCCCAGGCACCCATGCTGCTAGCTGCTGTCGATAAAAGCAAGGAGGGGGGGAAAAAAAACAGAGCAACGAACGCACCACCTACAAATCCACGCTCACAGCTGCAAACAACAGCTTGAGCGTTCACAACAATTCACCAGCACGACAACAGCTTTGGTACGTCCACCCTTTCCCCCAAACCAGCCTCCACCTCTCCCGACCTCCTCCCGATTTCTACAACTCCTCGCTCACTGCCTGACAAACAGCGAGTCCACGAAAAAACTCACTTTTATCTCGCTCTCTAAAATCTTTTGCAGTCAGATCTTTTCTCTCTAACCACCAATTCCAGCTGTTTTTTCAGGTTCCACTCCCCTGAAAAAAAACAGCACAACCAGGGCTGGCCTGCAGCTGGGTTGAGCACAAGGTCACCGAACTGATCTGAACCACCCTCGTCAACAGAGCTCGTGAGAGTCCCAAAGTCCCCAAGGCCGCAACAACGGAAAATATCTCACACTATCTCGTTGTCTCAAACATGGTACGTCGCAGCCAGATCTCTTCCCTCAAACCTTCAATTCCAGCAACATAACCAAATTTTTTTTTTCAGATTCCCCGCCTCCAAAAAAAAGCCAGATGAAGCAGCACCACCACCACCCGAGGGTGGCTGCAGTTGGGTTGATGAAACTGGCTGGCTGCCCAGACAGTAGTGAGAGAATAAAGCTCCCGAAAGCAAAGGAATGTGGGCGGAGATTCGGGCTCCACCTCTAAGGAGACGTCCTTGCGAATCCAAAGGAGCAGCAGGCAGGAGCAGAGATCGGCTGAACTGAGTGAAGGCAGGCAAGAGGAGGGGATCAATGTGGTGGTGATGAAATGAGGCGAAGGCTGGGGGGGCTAATATACTACTGCTACAAGTGAGATGGGCGGCTCAGGAGCGAAGATGAACTGGAGAATGAGGGTGGCAATTTTGCCGTGACTGAGGCGCTGCAGCAGCTGGGTAAAGTTGAAAGGACTGAAGGTAAGACTTGGCTTGGAACTGGAGATTTCAGAAGCTCCTTTTGGGTTTGCTGGTCGTGGTGGCCACATTTGATGGTTGTGGTGGCTGCTGGCCAGCTCAGGTGGAGCGGAGGGCGTGTCAGCCGCCACGATGACAACTGGGAACTGTCTGTGAGTGGGGTTTGGATGGCATTCGTTCGAGTGGATGGATTGTTCGCACGAGTGGTTTGACGGCTACTGTATCATGCCGTGTGCTTTTCAGTCGCTGCTCCGGCTGCTGCGAACTAGATGACTTTCATCACTAGATGAGTTTTATCACTGGATGACTTTCATCGGTTCCAAAGAGTTAATTGAAAAAGGTGACAGTGAAACCGCAAGGCTCTCTCCCATTGGGAGGGATCTTATTATGCTCCATTGGTGGGAGGGGGAAAATGTGGTGCTCCATCTTCTTGCAATGTGAACGGGGCTCTTTGTAGAAAGTGGACTCTTTGCAAAAATTAAAATCGTAGGGGAGGTACCTTGTGGGAAAGAGCCAATAATCAACGAACTACATTATGAGAGGATCCGTCCTGGTAGCACCGACTCACTTTTCAAATAAGGTAGCTACTCAAACTTCTTCAAGGTAGCCTATGTATTAGAGAGCGGGTACCTCCCTGTGCATTCTGCCATGCAAGCGGTTCCAAGTCGAGCCTGGCTGGGCGAGACCTATAGTCGCTTAAGTGGCAGAATGCGCAGGGAGTTGCCCGCTCTCTAGCTTTAAAAGTAATAGAGGATTATTAAAAGCGGTACTATAAGAAAATAGAGTTTTTTGTGATGTCCGAAAAAACATGACTCCGCGTTTTTTTTGACGCAATTTCAATCCACATTGATGTCTCCTAAAATCCGTTATACTGGATGGGCAAAAAACGTGCTAAAATCACGAGTGACGTGTTAGATTTGGCCTTGTTTTTCTTTTGACATCCCCCATGACATAGTTTTCCAAGGTATTGAGAGTGTGCCATTTGGCAAACACCTCATCGCCACGTGGGCGGGCAGTGCCACATGGAATTTTTTCATCCATCCGATGAGTGACGTGGCTGGTGACATGGACCCCACAAATTTCTGATGTGGCATTTGATTTTGGTGACATGACAGTTGGTTTTATTTTTTATTTGGGATTTTGGAGACGTTGATTAGACATTTTTTGAGACATCAATTGTTGCAAATCCTATTCAAAAGGCAAGATCAACAAAAATTAATTATTTAAAATTAATTTCAAAATAAAATTAAATAAACAAGAAAAATTGTTGAATTCAACAAAAATTAAAGAAAACTTATCATCTACCATCAAAAGAATTTTTGATAGCAAAATTAAAGAATTCATTCATTGAAAGTTAGTGAGAATGAAGGATAAAGAAGTCCTATTTATATCCATTGTCCGTTTATGGTGAGACAAAGGATATGGGAGCACTAGAATATGGGAAGTTGACCATTTTTTCTCTTGATTTTGTTTCAGACGTCTACATGCTGTTTCAGACATCTTAACCCCTAAAGGCCCAAGGCCTTTTTCTGCCAAAAAACCATCAAAACTGCCATTTCTATAGCAAGGAGTAAAAAAAAATGAAAAATGTTTTTTTTCACATCTAACCATAGGATCTTACACCTAACTAGTATGAGAATGTGTGGAAAAAATTTCAGAATTTTTGACCGCACAGATTGCAAGATATCTGCGTTTAAAGTGGAAAAAACAAGTATTTCAGCACATTGCGGGACTAGCTTTTTTGACTTTAAACATTTTTCACTTAAAATTTTTGCACTACAGAGTTTTGTGCTTCAAATCTTTATAGTGGAGAATTGAGTTGAGAGTCTAGGGAAAAAAAGAATATTCAAAAAAATTTAATTATCATTCCTAAAAAAATTATTAAGTAGAAGTAGTTACGAGATAGAAGGAAAATCTAAAACATTAATATATTTTAGATGGAATTGAAATACACTAATCCCAATGGTGAGATTGTTCTAGCAAGTAAACTAAACCATGAGAATTTTTTTTTTTTTTTAAATTACAAACATTGCATTCCGAAATGAATCCTACAAGTTATTTTTTTCAAGAAGATGCTCTAACTGCCTGAAAAACAAGAATGTCCATAACTTCCTTATAACAAATCCAAATGAAATGAATCAAATCTTTCCAGATAGACAAAAATATAATCTACAAGAAAAAAAATATTAAAAAAAAAAAATCAAAATTTTGCCAAATTTTTCTTGCTGCTCGGACTGCCCAGTTACGAAAAAAAGTAACATATTTGGCCATAACTTTTGACTCCTATTTCCAAATGTCCTGAAATTTAATGCATATGAAAGATATTTCTTGCGCCCACCTTCTATTAAAATTTCAGCTTAAAATATGGAAATCTCTAGTCACACGGACCTGCCCAAAATTTCTATACGGCCAAAAAATGCAGTCCGGTCCTTTAGGGGTTAATGTTGTTTCAAACATCTACATCATGTTGTTTCAAACATAATAGCGAAAATATTATCTATTCAGATGTAGAATCGGTACTTCACTACTAATGGCAGATTCTGCATCCTAAGAAGAACAAGAAAATGGCTGAATAATCCTCTAGTGCTTTTAACATAGGTGTGAAGCCTTCTTTCCGTTCCTCTAGAGCCCAAAAAATGCAAAATTCAATTGTGTACTTATTGTTCAACTTCAACTAGAATCTCATTTTTAAATTCCAAAATGCTCAAGACCTTTGTAGGAGAATTGTTACAGAAAATTTTTAAACTGACATGTTTTACATCACTTAGGAATCTCGAAATCCATTGTACAACTTATTTAAGTGAATTTACAATGTGATTTTCTCCCAATATCCAATATATTGGAGGCTCATCTTCAAGAGTCCTAAATACTAGAAAATCAAACTTTGCTTTAGATTCCTTTGGATAAAATCTCCACTCTAATTTGGAACCCCTCAACTCTAACTTGGAGTCTCTAATTTCAAATGTGAACTTAAAGTATGAAAATTTAATCATTTGTGGTAAACAATAAGATCATATTTTTCTTATCCACTACAACATAAAGGGGCAATGAGGCATTTATTTTTACTTGTATTGCTGTTTGAGGCAATGAATGGTTACTTCTCCTTGGCTCGTAGGGCATTGGAGATTAAATGCAAGATTTTAGTATCATCTTACTTGGGTCACTAGCAAAGTATTGCATCACTTAAATTTTCCAAATCTAATGGTTTTGAAAAGTTTCTTTGAAATATAGAGAAGAAAATAGTAAATGATACATAATCCTAGACATATGATATTCATACTTGCATACAATATTATTCTTACATATACATTGAGAAAGAAGCCCCTTGTCATTGTCATATGAAGTGCATATGAGGCTTCAAGCTTCTTTCCTAATGTACTCACACACATTCAAACAAATGGCATTTTTTACAACATTGTGGATATATCTAGACAATGCAAATGGAGGTTCAATTCAAAATTCATTGCAATCATTAGCAAACAAAAAAAGTGTTTAAATTATTGTTTGAGTTGTTTGAGTTTATAAAAAAAATCATTATTCATATTGTTGAAGTCTTTGAATAGCAATTTCAATTTTTGTTTGGTTTTAAATATTTCAACAATAACTTGTTAAATTCCTGGTACATATATGAACACTAGAAAAGACCTATGTTTTTTATGTTAGCCAGAGACATGCATGTTTTACAACATCAAGGTGTTAGAGGGTGGATGGCCAAGAAAGATAAATTTTTGTGGATGTTGTGAAGGACGTCGATAGAATATTATAAAAACAAGTTGATGCTATTATTGACGTTGATGTTTTATTTAATATGAGCACAAACACAATGATGTTTTTGGAAACATCCAAAAAAATATTTTACTGCCACGTCAATAAGCAGACCCGTTTTGACTGCAGGTAAGTTTGTAAAAATTATTGTGGATTGCAATAAAATGCTAACCAAATGTGGAAAACATAGGGGAAAGGCAACCACTTAGCATGCTTTGCAAAAAAAGGAAAAGGAATCGATGTGTACCGTGGATGAAAAGAAAAGCTTTTTATACAAGTAGGGTGGTAGGAAGTAAAACAATCCATATAGGATATATAAAGCGAGAATTGTGTTCAAAATAGAATTGTTGAAACAATGTCTACATGTCTTGAATAACGTCCACATGTTTAATTTAACAATGTCCAAATGTCTAGAGGTCAAGCTTCCATCTTCAAACTTTCCTATATCCTTTATCTGACTATAGATGGACAATGGATTTCATTATAAAAACATCCTTTCTATCCTTCATTCTCACTAATTGTCAATGAAGTAATTCCTTGACTTTGCCATCAAAAATTCTCTTGATGGTAGATGGTAAATTTTCTTTAATTTTTGCTGAATTTGACAATTTTTCTTGTTCATTATGTTTTTTTGAATTTCTTTTAAATAATTATTTTTTGCCGACTTTACCCTATGGATACTATATGCACCAATTGATGTCTCAAAAGATTTCTAGACCTTAAAGTTGACTTTTCAAAAAACAGTATTAAAATTCTTAGTCTGCATAAAAATATTGAGTAGGTTGTAGGCATGCCACATCATCCTCACTAGTTACCACATCACTTTTCCGCCACCACATCAACTGCTACCATCTCTAATTTATAAGGTTCATAGGTTCGTACAAATACAACATGATTTACGTGAATTCATACCTACGTACCATTATTGCACATATTACGTGTATTTCTATGCACTGAATCAGTGTCGTTAAAATCTTTATTAAAAGTGTACGATTTATGTACTTTAATTATACAAATGTGGTATCCAAAATGCACCTAAACTGTATTGATATCAGTACAACAGTTGTGTGTTATTGATAGGCATTGTTTATACACTGATTCGGTGCATAGAAATACATGTAATAAGTGCGATAATGGTACGTAGGCATGAATTCATGACTTCAGTACAATATCTGTTAAAAAATCATCCTTCCTTAAGATTGAGATGACGTCATGGGCAAGCCAGATGACAAAAAAAAACCACGTAGCTTTCATCATTTGCGCGGTGCTAAAGTGGTAGCTACATAGCAAGATTTCAACACCCTCAAAAACCATGTTTTTCTTGACGTTAACTCAAAAACATCTAATGTCAAGGCATCATTTCGAATACTTTTGCCTTGTCAATCTTGACATGATATTTTGGACATCTATATTGACATCAGCAGACATCACCCATGACGTCCACATGTCTAATTCAAGTCACCAAAAAAAAAGTTTCTTCTAGTGGAATTTGAAGTTGAACATAAACAACTCATAAAGGTAAACAAATCACTATGAATCCCATTTTTGTTTTGATTTTACTCACAAGAATCTATAGTCTTATACTTGAGAGCATTTTAGAGAAATTTCTTGAACTTGACTCTTGAACTTGCACAACTTGTTTTGATACTAAATCAATGAATGCCATGATAATCCGCACTACATTGATAGTCTATGTATGTATAAATATTTAGATTGTAGAAACCACTAGACATTAAACTTTTCACCACTAACTAGAAACTACCACAATATATAGCCAATATTAACTTAAAATAACCACTATGTACACATGTCAATTGATTATTAGACTATTTAACTATACATGGCAACCTAGTAGGACCGATGAATTTATTAACATGGAAGATGAAATAAAGAAATACATCTTAATAGTATCATATAAATTTTTTGATTACAATTTAGTTGAATATAGATTAAAGCACAATTAGCCCAAATGATATATAATAAAAGGGATTTTAACAATGAAAAGGATAGTAATTTTTTGGTTTGTAATATTTGATTTTAAAAAATTCCAAATTTGCATGTTTGATTTTGAAATTAAAAATAATTAAAAATAATTTTTTAGGATTTAAAATTTTATGTTTTCTACTTTTTTACAATAAATGTACATTTTGCTCCAATTATAAAGGTGCATTTGCCATGAATTTTGTAATGAAGGTCATAAATTAGTTGTAGCTAAAATAAGCAGGTGTGCTAATGCAAATTTGGATGCAAATAATTTTGACGTAAAACTAGTATGAATTAAGCATTTCTATGCACCTCCATCGCATGATGGAACTTTGTGTACATTAGTGTGCAATTGACTCACAACATTGTCAAATTTTCAAGAGTTCAAAGTCTTTATTAATGAATTATTGGTCCGCCATGGTCTAATCATCTACCTTGACAAATAATAAAAAAGTACTTCCATTTTTCACTTCAATATCTTTCAATAAATGATGAATTCATCTCTACAATTTGTTTTAATTAATAACTGAGTTACCTTCATGATGTAGTTATCTATATATGACATAGCATTTCTAGAAAATTGATTCATTTATCACCTAGCACCAATTTTCAAGCTATTTTATGCTTATGGAGAGCTAAAACATACAAGATAATCTAGATGTGTCTTCTTTAAAATTCTTTTTCAAAAAGTAAAATCAAATTATCTTTCAACTTTTAATTTGTATTTCTACATATATTATTTGTTTTATGTTATATAGCTAAATCATACATATGATAAATCTGATAAATGTGGTTCAAACCTTTCAAAAAATATTATTCACAATTCCAGTGTTTTTCAAAAGAAACTTGGGATGTATTGTTAACCTTTCAAGACCATTGTTTTTTCCAAAATTTAATCCCTAAAAGACCATTATTGTCCCCTCGGGGACAATTTGGAGTTTGGGTAGGTTCCTATTGTTTCAATTTATAGTGAATGTTTTTAAAACTTTTTGAGGATGTGTAATTTTGTGAGAGCTTTGTGGATATATAATTTTTATTTCAATTTAGTGTTGGGTGAAGAAATTATAGACTATTTTATGAAAAAATCAACTTGAGGGACAGGCTATTCAACTAATTTTTCCTTGACTTTGGAAAATAACAGACTTCCTGGAACCAAGGTGGAGGTCGGAATGGGTAGCGGGTGAAGGGTTGGATCCTCGCCAAATGGGCCAACCTACATAGTCAAAATCTTTTGTCAACAAGTCACATGGCATGACCTAGCCATAGCCAATGTCAAAGTGACATGATATAGCCACATGGTTTAGGAAAAGAGCAACAGTCTAAGTTCCCGAGGAGGGGGGTAGCATTGAGAACAGGCTGGGAACATATTAGGGACATAGTGGGTGCCATTTTTTAGTGACAACCCAATGTTTAGTCTTCCAATTGTTAGGCTTATCCTTCAAAAATTTATAACAAGTAGAGGATTATTTTGGAGGGTCTAATTCATTTTTTTGCTTGTCAAGTATTAGGAATTCTTTCAATCCATTGTTAGGATTTCAAATTTTTTTAATTATGTGGGAGAAAAGTTGTTCCCAAAAAAGTGCAGTGTATGACCAATTTGTCAAGGCACCTTTGCATTGCAAGATTTTATTCAAGGTTCTCCACTTCTTTTTTACATATAAATTTTTTAGGACATGTTTCTAACATCTTTTAGAGTATGAAAAAAAAAATTCAAAATATAGAGAACCAAAAGATTCCGTACACAGCAGTCAAAGCTATCTGAAATTCTTGGATAGAATTCAAAAAAACTTTTTACTACATTTCGAATGCTAATATCTTCCAATATGTAAGATCAAACCTCACCAAGTTTTTGCAACATGTTTTTGTAGAAGTCTAGTACAAGATCCTATGGTTAGATTTTAGAAAATATTTTTTTTGTATTTTCTTTGGTGAGCGCAACAAAAATGGCAGTTTTGAGTGGTTTGGGGAAGAAAAATGCCTTGATCCTTTAGGGGTTTACAAAACATGAATCACAAAATAGCCAACTTGTGGAGTGAGAAAGAGAAAGGTATTCAAAATTCTAACCATACAATAGATAAAAATCATTGTTTTTTGCCTTTGAAGAAATTATGAAAAAGGTTCACCTTTGCAATTGAAATATTATAATACCAACAGATTTAAATATGAATACACAAGTTTATCATTTCTATTTTCAAGATATCTCTACATTATTGATGACCATGGACATATGAGCATATTATATTTAGAGGGCATGGGTGTCGAAAGAGGATTGGAAGGGTTTTCCAATGAATGTGATGTCAGAAACATTAGTCAAATATTGAAGCCTAGAGCCCTTGCAAAAATGGTTAAAGCATGGCAAATTTGGACTCACATACAATACAATTGCTATAAAGAATACAAGCTAAACAATGATAAATTAAGAAAAATTGGATATTTGCCATGTTAACAACTTATGAATTAGTTCATGTGGCAACTCAACTTGGATTTGCCTATGTGCATTTGTAGAGATAATTAAGTATACATTTTTGGAATTTTATATATGTCAAACTATACTTCACTATATAGTCTTGATATTTTTAAGCGCAAGAGGTTGCCATCTAGCATTCTTTTCAAATAATCATGTGGGGATGGAGTTATCCATAGACTATAAATTATTCAAATGCAAGTTCTCAAATCGCTTTTTTGTAACATAACCCCTAAAGGACCATGAGTGCAGATTTTGAACAATGAATGAACGGAAACACGTCCCAAACTCACCAAAATGCGTTTTTTCATCCATCAATTTTTTTTCAAGATTCTTATATTAGTTCTTTAACATTTGCATGGTTCAGATTATGAAGATTTTGCTTTGCAAATATTCTATAATTCAAAAGGTATTGGGAGGTCTAGCCTCAAAAAGGAACTTTTTCAATTCAAAAAATGACCCTTCAAAAATGACTTGAATCAAAAATTAAATAAAAAATCTTCAAAATAATTAAAACTCAATATTTTAAACTTATAGAAAAAAAATTCAAAAAATCATAAATATTCAATCTACAATTGATTTTAGAAGGAATTTCCAAGCTTCCTAGCTCCTAATTGAATGAATATTGTAGCTTCCTAACAAATTGATCAAAAAATAAATAATTAAAAGGGTGCCTAATTATTGAAAAAGTACTAATTTAGTTATATATATGCATTAAAGGATTGTCTAATTCATATAAATTCAACTCGCTCTACACAATTTTGCATCTCTTATATACATTGCAAAGTTTTGGCCTTATCATTTTGACCTTCTGAAGCACAATTTTTCACAAACAAAAAATCCCTCACACTTAACATATCTCACACACTCAACAACCCTCACACTTAATTTCTTAGCCCTAACGCAAATTTACTAAAATTCAGACCCTTTGAAATTCATTCCAACCAAACTATCACCGAAAAAGAGATCCAAATAAACTAACTGTGTACTAATTGGTAGTGGAGATAGGCTTAGAGCTCCAAAGAAAGGGACACGTCCTTTGACTGTATCGTTGAAAAGATCATAATGGTCAAACAAGGAAATCTTTCAAAACTGAGAGGCCACGTTCTGGCTTGTGGGGCGCTCAAGGATTAAGAGAGTTGTGACACACAAGGTAGAAAGTTTAGGGTTTGAAGGTCAAGACAAGGGTTTAGGTAAATGCAACCACCTTAGATGAAAGTTCTCTTAATCGTCCCTCATACAACTAAAAATAATCTTTGTCGTCTTTCAAAAGGTTAATAGACATTTTGGGTGCTATATATTGACATTTGTTTTCAATTACTGTTGGCCTTTGTATAGCATGACACAAAACTTGTGATTAACCTTGGAAGAACATTGAGGCCAAAAAGTGTCTGATGGATGACTTTCAAGATTAGTAATGTACAATATAATTTTCTTAATTTTAAAACACCTAACTATGACTGGGCAATCAAATATCAATAAACATCAATGAAAATGTGAATGTTTTATTGTTGACATTTACATCATTAAAGTTATACAATGTAACCAGAAGAGGTGAATATGATGTTCCAGGTTCAACTTCTTCCCCTCCCCTCTCCCGGAAAAATCAGCAGCCGTTGGTTTGAGTTCAAAAAAAATTCCCCACCCCTCCCTATGTAGTCGGTCTTCTTGGAAAAATCAAAGCCATGGATGTCAAACGTGCGATCTTGGCCATCCAAATATGGATACAAATACAAATATATAATACAAATACAAATATGGATATAGATGTAGGTACTACGAGTACCCATACTTGTAGTACAAGAATGGATGCGGGTACAAATACAGAATTCGAATTTGATTATATCCCATATTGATTGCATTGGAACTACTTTCTAGAAAATACAAGTAGAGGTGGTGGTAATGGAAAGGGGGGAATTAAAATACATAATGATTTTTATTTAAATGAAAATTTGTAATGGTGGTGGGAGATTAAAACACATAATAAATAAAGAAAACTTGTTTTGAGCTCATTGTGACAATTTCTCATACAATGAACAATAAGCTCAAAAGAGGCAGTAACTGTCTTCCATACAAGTACTACTGTGGTTTGAAAAAGGTGATACCTTCCAAACCTTGACATTTAACAAATAATTAAATTTCATAATACTATACAAAGTAAAGTAAGAAAAAAATATAGCCTTTTATTGATTGAATGGAGGTTTGCATTTTTAGGCGGGCTTTTGTGGCTTTGTGTTTTGTTTTGTTTTTTTGATATTTTTGTGTAGATTCTATTCATCATCTTCTTGTTGTTGTGTGAATTCAATAAGTATTAAGAAAATTGCAATTTTATTTTGTGTTGAAAGCAAACTTGGGCATTTTAGGCAGAACAAGGAAAATTGTCTCGTTTATTCTTAAAAAAACTTAATTTGATTTTATGGTTACTGTACTTAGAAAGCTTTAATCATTTAATTTTGATTAATTGATTGAAAACAATGTTATGACAATTCATTTTGTAAGCAATCATTTTTTAATATTCTAAAAATAAGAACAAAAGAACAAAAGAATAAGAATAACTATCAAAAGAATTGGTACGCTTCAAAAATTGTCATAACTAATTGTATATTAAAAAATTTCATTTAGATTAGAACATATTGTAAAAAAAATATTGTTGTAAGAACACAATATAATTTCAAGAATTTTGAACAAAATTTTGAACTTTTCTTAATTTCATCAATTTCTTCATAAATATTAGTTTTTTGCACAAGTAAAAAATTTACAATATTTTTCAATTACGGGGAAAGAAAAAAAATTTAGGTTTCTTATTGTAATATTTCCATAATTTTTTAATCACCATGGTATTATAAGTCTCATGTTGACAAATAAGTTATAAACACTTGTTGAAAAAGAGATTTAACAATAAAAACTTCATATTTATTCTTAATTATTATTTTTACATTGAAAGATACTCATATTGAAAAGCAATACAAAACTACTAATAACTAAACAAAATTGAAAAATGTCAATTCTAACGGTGAAAATGTTGCAAGTGGCAATATATATTCATGCCAATCTCACATGTTTCAAATCACCATACAACCAAATATTGGCTTTCTACTCTCTTTCCAACATAATTCACAATTTTAGAACCTACAAAGTCTACTATCTTTAATATAAAAAACTTGTTGGTTGATTCATGCCCATTGATAGAAGAAAAACTTCCTATCTTCATAGATTCTTCGAAGCAATCACCTTAACCAAATAATGTTAAGTTTTGACTTTCTTCTTCTGAAACATTTCATTAATAAGAATTTTGTTTCATATTCACATTATCATTGTCGATCATGTTGAATCACATGTGCAATTGGTCAATCTTGCATTATTGTAGGAATGAGTACACTAAATAATGAAATTGGGTTGCCTTGACAATTAGGTTGCCTTACCACAGAGAAGTCACCTCATGCTACCTCATGACTCATTGTTTGTCCAGATGGAGGCACAAGCCATTCTCTAATTCCAAGCCATCAATCAATACACCAACCTATGCAGCATACATGTTTCCCACATCATTGCATCCTTCTACAGTAATTGTGATATTGATATAGTGTAGAATGTCGAGATATTAGTGTGGGCAACCTAATTTCCCTATTTAGTGTAGTTTATTACTTTATTGACTAATTATTTATTTATTTGGATGACAACATTTCATCAAATTTCTTTGATAATTTCCAAGAAATTCATCTATGGTTAGGAAATAAACTAAAAAACAAACAAATTCATACAAGACTTTTGAAAATATCATAGCAATCTAGTCAATTTATTGCCCCAAGGTTTGAGTTTTGATTTTTCAAAGTCCACCCTAAAGGTTGTGAAATTTTGCACAATTTCATATTTCTATTTCATAACTAATTATTAATAAGCAATGGTCATTGTTTATAAAAGGTAGATCAATCTATTAGCGTTAGTCATCCAATTCCAACATCTACTAAACCCTCCCATTTATACAATAGACATCATCCATTTCTGCAAAGTATGTAACTTAATTTCTTAGGGGAAGCAATTGGGTGCTATTGTCAAAGAATGATATCAAATTCATCTATATTCATAGACATTTTAAGGCTAATGAAGATTTGGTCATTAAATGTTGTTGTTTCAGGTGGGCTTAGTTGTAAACAAATTCCTTTCAGAACATGTTGCAATCAGGCAATAAAAGAATTGCTTTTAGAATGTTAAACTTGTGCTTTTGAAACACTTAACAAACGGGATTAAAATGGCTGGTTAGTGATCTTGAACCTTTTTAAGATGGTCATCATTCCTCAAAACAACATGTTTGAAAATTCATGTCAATTTCAGTTCTCATTAGATTAATACGATTCCACTTGTATTGGAGTCCACTCAACTAATTAATTCTATGAAAAATCAAGCAACAATAAGCACATTGCATAAGATATCCAAATTGCAAATCTGGATGGTAATAGGCTAGTCGACCTGAGGGCTTATTTACACCAAAAATCTTGGGCTCCAACCTATGAACACAAGTGGTACCTTGTTCAAGAGATGAAACCATAGTAAACGGGGTACTGTGCTTGAAAGAAGGGACTTATAAGTAGATAGTGGCCCAAACATTTGGTGTAAACCAAAAGACTAAAGTCTACTTTTACATATATCTCTAATCCAAAACAAACCAAAAATGGCCACGACAGCCCAGAAACGAGTTATAAACAAGTTTAAAAGATTGGCTAAACAAAGTCTCCCCGAATTTCCTTCGGGACTTCGAGGTTGGGTATGTCCAAGAGCTTCCTAAGAAATACTCCCCTTAGGTCCGGGAAGTCACTATCCACTTCGGCCATGTAGGATTCCAACAAGGATTTTCATCCACTGAAAAAATGATGGGCCGGCTACAACCCAATTTTTTTTTGTGTGTAAACCCAAAAGCCAGTCACCATCGTTGTCTTCCAATCAAAATGCTCCATTTTGGGGGGGCTCCAACCCAAAGTGTTTGGGTGTAAACAAGCCCGTAAGGTAGAAGGTTCAAGAACAGTTCGGGCACTAAGAATGGCCCCTATAAATGGCTGTGAAATGGACATGAGTTGGTTCTGAAATCGACTACTATAGTCATTGAATGAACCAAGGAAAAAAGACTTATTAATTACAAGAGCCAATCACTCTCTTTGCTTTCTCCATTTTTATTTAGAATTGCAAGTGAACCATTTATGAAAGACCTAGGGTCACAAATAGGGACCTATGACCCAACTCATTTGAAAATTCATAAGTAATTCAAAAATGCTCGGAAAAATACGAAATGACTTGGGTTAGATTCCTCATCAACTTCTCTAAGTCTGAAAAATGAGCTAAAAATATTCCCATCCAAGGAAATACATGAAAAAGGCAGACCAGACCTTAAATGGTCGGTTTATGAGCCTTCTACCTTACTATAGGTTCATTGCGATTCTTGTGTGTTCAATTCACTTCAGTGTCTGAGCTTTTTGCTTTCAAGAAATTATTTAAAACCTGCCTTTCATGAGATGCATAAGTACAGTGAGCAATAGACTGATGGCTATTCAAGTTTGGGCGAGATTTAAATTTTTTTTTTTTGGAACACCGGGACGATTTCCATTAATTGGGTTCGGCGAGATTTTTTAAAATTTGTTTTTGAAACACCGGGACGATTTCCATTAATTGGGTTCGGCGAGATTTTTTAAAATTTGTTTTTGAAACACCGGGACGATTTCCATTAATTGGGTTGGGCGAAATTTTTGTGTAACTTCACGTAAACCATTCCCAAGATCTCAAGAATGCCCTCACTGAGATCCTGTACCTCAGAATTTCTAACAAGTGTCCAAAGGGGTCCAGAAGCTACAATTCACATTTTATGGAAGGCCAGCAAATTGCAGGAGCAAATCGGATCGTTTAAATTCAACATGATTGGCTTGCATGCGGCTTCTCGACCCAACCATGTCATGAATTATTTTTTTCTTTCGCAGAATTTGCAGAATTGTATTGATGAAACTCCTGACGGTTTTGTGTGGTCCTCCTTTACTATATGGCAAGAGATTTTATTTAATTTTTTTCTTGAAACACATGGACAATTTCCATTGATTGGCAAGAGATTTTTACAACATTCATATGATATCCCATGGGTACTGAACATCTTTTGAACATGGACTGTATGTTTTAAGCCTTTACAATTATACCAATGCCGTGCCGTGTAACTTATGCAATGGCTTCTCTCACTGTATGTTTATGATACAAAGCACAACAATAGGATCGATGCTATTTCGTTCATTTTTAAAAATTTGTGCGGGGCAATTCTAGAAGTATTCCCTACCACATGCAGGATCTTTTGTTTATTATGTAGCAATGATGTTCAAACATCTTTGAGAACAAAAATAGATTCTATGCTATAAGGAGATTTCTATATTCCCATCTTTCCTCCAACAATGTCAACTTAGATTACCTTATTGATTATCCCCTAAATGTCCGAGGCATCAAATTTTGGTGTGTACAATACTTTGAAGTTAAATGAAACCTAACCAAGTTGCTATTTTTACTAGTTTATATTTTTGAAAATTTCTTTTTGAATTCTTGTTTTAGCATCAAAAATCTGATTTTGAAAATGATTGATTATGATTTTTCTGTTCAAGATTTTGTGCAAGGGTGTCCATTGCAATCTTGGCTTTCCATGGTGTTGAGGGCTCTTCGAAACGACACTCAAATACAATGGATCTTGGACAAAAAATCACATTAGAAATTCATTTAAAAAAATTATAGAGTAGATTTTGAGAAGTCATAAATTGATTGTTGTAATGCATGTTAGCCCTTTAACCTCATATTTTTGGGTGACCAACTTTTTAGAGTTGACATTTGAAAAGAGGATTGAAAGACTTCAAATTACTTTCCCAGATTTAACACCTTTATGATCAAAGTTTACATTATAATCTTTCAATTCATAAGTAATATTGTTGTGTATTCATTTCCTATGTGATCTCTAATATGTCTCTATTGAATTTATACGGTTATAATTAAAAATAAATTAATACATCTTATCAAAATGTTGGCATTTTGTTCAATTTAGAGCAAATTCCTAGAGTTAAAAATTAAAAAGGCCTTGGGCATTTTGGGGTTAAATTCATCATTCTGTGAGCTGCTAGTAATAAGACTGCTTGAAATGGAGTGCAGAGCTAGATTCAAAGCAATGGAGCTAAATAACTACTCAAACCACGTGATTGCGCAAATTTATCATGCCAGTTGTTTGATATTCCCTTTGTTCCAAAATGATCTTCTGATTCCCCTTAACCCCTAAAAGCCCATTGTCCCTTCAGGGGACAAATGCGATTTCAGTCATGTACCTTTTTGCAACCACGTTTGTAATATTTTTTTTTCGTAGATTATATTTTTGTCTATCTAGAAAGCTTTTATTCATTTCATTTGGATTTGTTATGAGAAAAGTTATGGACATTCTTGTTTTTCGGGCAGTTAGAGCATCTTCTTGAAAAAAATAACTTGTAGGATTCATTTTTGAATGCTATTTTTGCAATTTTTCAAAAAAAAATTCTCATGGTTTAGTTTACTTGCTAGAACAATCTCACCATTGGGATTAGTGTATTTTAATTCCATCTAAAATATATTAATATTTTAGATTTTCCTTCTATCTTGTACCTACTTCTACTTAACAATTTTTTTAGGAATGATAATTAAGGTTTTTTGAATATTTTTTTTCCCCTAGACTCTCAACTCAATTCTCCACCTTAAAGATTTAAAGCTCAAAACGCTGTAGTGCAAAAATTTTAAGTTAAAAATGTTCAAAGTCAAAAAATCCAGTCCCGCAATGTGCTGAAATACTTGTTTTTCCCACTTTAAACGCAGATATCTTGCAATCTGAGTGGTCAAAAATTCTGAAATTTTTGACATACATTCTCATACTAGTTAGGTATAAGATCCTATGGTTAGATGTACAAAAAAAACATTTTTCAATTTTTTTTACTGTTTGCTATAGAAATGGCAGTTTTCAGTGTTTTTTGGCAGAAAAAAGGCCTTGGGCCTTTAGGGGTTAATTTTATCTGAAAAAGAAGAAAATTTCAGCACGCTAGGGGTGCACTGAACTCTACTTACCATTTGAAAAGGGTTGAAATAACATTATTTTTAGGGTTTAAGACCAAACATTTTGTCCAATTGGAAGATCATTTTAAGATAGAGGGAGTATTAATTTGAAGTAGGGGCATTCAAAATTATGAGAGACCTAATAGCTCCACTAGATCAAATGGGAGCTAGTGTACATCACTTTTATCAATATTTACTTATTGGTGAAGAAGTCACTAATTTGAAATGTATACTTCTAAAACTATGATCTTTGAAAAGTATTTTTGGACATCGTATCCAAAGAGAGCACATTCTTTGCAATATTGGAATCTCCTTTCATTCACCAATAAGAAAACAATAAAAAAAAAGACATGATTCATTTGAAATGTACAACTATCATGTCTTGAAATCATTGGAATGATTGTATGAATATATGGTTTTTACAAATAAAATATTTTAGTTTCTGATTGGATCTTGTTTGCAATTTAAAAAGGGTTTGAACACATATTTGAATGGATTTTTTTGACACTTGAATAAGTCTTTTTATTTAACCCCTAAAGGATTCGAGCACATTTCTTGAGGAATGCTATCATATGGGTGTGGAATGTGGAGCTTAGAGCGTAGAACTTAGGTTTGGTAAGCCTAAAGCTTGCTTTAGAGGTTATTTTGATAATTTTATATGTACCTATAACATAGGTATCCTGTAACCACCGACGGTGGTCTATGCTCAACACTCCCATTCTACGCTCATATACTAGCTTCGCTCCACATTTCTAGCAGAAACTGTCATAAATTCTTACTTTTTAGGTTAGTGAGAACAAAAATGAAAAAAAAATGCTTTTTGAAGCTCAATTGTATAAATTTTTACTTAACTACCATAGAAATGTGTGGTGAAAATTTCAAAAGCTTTGATTGCATAGATTGAAAGATTATAATGTTTGAGGTTAGGAAAAAAAGTTTTTTTTATTTTATTTTTCAAGTAAATTGTTCGCCTACAGTTTAAAGCTTGTAACCCAAGTTGGAGAGTTGATTCACAATCTTATTTCTACTTCAATCTCTAAAGTTCTATATATATTTTAAATCCAAAATCCATCCAAAATTGTCCCTTTTTAGTGCCATTATTTATTTATTTACTCGTTAATCAAGCAAATCCAATTGTAGGTTAGACAAGCATGAGATTTTTCTAAAAATCAAATTAAACCTTGTAGACCTTCTTTTTTTTGGAAAAACATGAAAATTGAGTTTATAAACAGATTACATACATCATTTTTTAGAAGGTGCTCTAATTGCCCGCAAACAAGAATCTTTGTGACATTCACATCAATAATACTAAAGTGGAAAAAATCTAAAGCTTCCATTTAGATAAAATGTATCTATGAAAAGATAATTTCAACATAAAATCAATTAAAAATATTGTAATATTTTTTGTTGCCAAAGCTCCTATATTTCTACTTTGGGTGGCATAATTATCCCTCACAAACACCAATTGAATGAAAAATTCTATTCCTATAAAGCTAAATAGTTTCCTACCTTATCCAAAACATTCAAATTATGCCAAAATTGGATTTATAGGAACTTCTCCAAACTTTTGTATGTCCAACAAAGGAAAATTGGTTTTCTACAGATTAAAATCAAAATCTTTCTTCAAATTATATACTCCGTATTGTATAATGAGTTGAATCAATTTGCAAAATACAACCGACCAACATATATTTTCCAACTGTTTCTGTTATCTATACTCATTATTGTAACCCCATTTTATACATTCATAACATTGTACAACCAAGCAATGGTCTTCTCCATGCCAGGGAAAGTGTTATGTTTTGTTAAATACCTGGCAAACACTTGTCAATTAATTCAAGGATTGCGGTTGGCTGAGGAGCCATATAAGACAATTTGTTCATTGTAGAGGTTCCCCTTTCAAGGATGCAAAAGGACCCTTTGCTTCATTGGTAAACAATTTTATCTTAAATAGGAAAGACATTCCACAATAAAAGTGGCAATTTTGGGTGTCCCTACCTTAGTTGTAAAAGAAGCAACAAATTTCGTGACAAGAAGACCAAAAGAATTACTCACAAAGGAGATGGAAATGGTCGATGCCACCTCACTCAAGTGCTTTAGCTGAGTCTTTGAGTCCACTCCAGCCAGCTCAGCTACCTCACCTGCCATGTCAGCATCATGTAGTCCAGCTCCGCACTGAAGCATGGCCTTGTCACCAGCCCCAAAGCGTGTCTTCAATCATACTTGTTGAGAGATTTTTTTTCTCATTTGGTGGCTGCCTTTTCAAGTTTTTGAAACGTTTTTGAAAGGCAGTAAATTAAAAAGAAATTGAACTTGAATAATAAATAAATAAATAAAATAAATAAAAATAAAAATAAAAACCTTGATTATATGTATAATTCATCAAATATGATTGTAATGTTTATTATTGGGCCTATCATTTGAGAATGGCCTCTAGTGTCTTAACATGCAAAATCAAAAGTAACAATTGTTATTTTCAGCGATTTCAAACAAATACATCGTGGTTTGCTAGATGTTTTTTTGGTCTTTGTATTTCTGAGTTGTGGACGTTAGGATTTGAGGTGCAGAAATTTCTTCTAAGAATTCCCTATTACTTGCTTATTTTTTGTTGTTGGAGGCTTTGATGTAGATATGCTCAAGCTTGTAATTACCCTCGCAACAACTTCATTTTTATTTGTATCACAAAAAAGAAAAGAAAAATAATTAAAACTTGTTTTTAGAAAAAAATAAAAAAACAAAAACACTATGTCCTTTAAGGTGAAATGTCCCTGGGCTTATTCTAAATGAACAGACTTCTATTGAAAATGTTCCCACAAGTGTCATCAATCCATTCCGTTATTGAATAACAATTAGTTGATTGCTACTTCTCTAGATTTTGGTTACATGACCAAGTTGAATGATGGGTTTAACCCCTAAAGGACCATTGTCCCTTCGGGGGCCAAATGCGTTTTCGGGCAGGTACCTACGGGCTGAAATTTTGTTGTGATTTTTTGAAACTTTTTTTTGGAGATAGAAAAATTGATAAGCTTTGTGAGAATATAGATTTTTTTACAATCGGTGCCCGGGAAAAAAAGTTATGACCAAATAAGCTCAAACAAGGGGACAGGGGCAGCCTGGGCAGCCAAAAAAATGGACAAAAATTTGAATTTTTATTTTATATATTGTTTTTCTCATAGATTATATTTTTGTCTATCTAGAAAGCTTTTATTCATTTCATTTGGATACGTTATGAGAAAGTTATGGACATTCTTGTTTTTTGGGCAGTTAGAGCATCTTCTTGAAAAAAATAACTTGTAGGATTCATTTCTGAATGCAATTTTTCAAATTTTTCAAATCTTTTTTTTTGCATGGTTTAGTTTACTTGCTAGAACAATCTCACCATTGGGATTAGTGTATTTTAATTCCATCTAAAATATATGAATATTTTAGATTTTCCTTCTATCTCGTACCTACTTCTACTTAACAATTTTTTTAAGAATGAAAATTAAGTTTTTTTGAATTTTTTTTCCTAGACTCTCAACTCAATTCCCCACTATAAGAATTTAAAGCTCAAAACTTTGTAGTGCAAAAAATTTTAAGTTAAAAATGTTCAAAGTAAAAAAATCCAGTCCCGCAATGTGCTGAAAAACTTATTTTTTCCACTTTAAATGCAGATATCTTGCAATCGGTACGGTCAAAAATTCTGAAATTTTTTCCACACTTTTTTATACTAGTTAGGTGTAAGATCCTATGGTTAGATGTGAAAAAAAAAAATAATGTTTTTTTACTCTTTGCTACAGAAATGGCAGTTTTTAGTGATTTTTGGCAGAAAAAAGGCCTCGGTCCTTTAGGGGTTAAAGGCAAAGGAAGCTTCTACTTTGAAATTCATAACAATTACATGTCTTATCCAAAAAACTTAATTTAATTTTTTGAAAATTCTTCATTTTCAATTGCTAATACCACAAAAATGTTTTTTATTTCTAAAAAAAAGGTGCTTCCAACTAGTATGCTAAACCGCTTAAGGTAAAAACATCCAAAAGCAATCATGTTCCCATTCTTGTACTTTAGATTACCACTAATTGTGTCCCTAGACTTTCATCAATGTGTCCTACAAATGCTTCTCTGATTTGCAAACTACTAATTTTTGTAGATTTCAATTTTTGTAGATTTTTTCAATGGTTTAGGGAGCCGGCACTTTGAAAAATCATAGAAATTAAATACCACATCCAAAAAAACTTTATTTTTTAATATTCATGATTTTCACTTGCTAGTACTACCAAAAAAAACAAAATCCTAGAAAAAGGTGCCTCCAACTAATATGCCAAATTGCTTATTTTGACGGCGTTGGGTGTTTTCACCGCTTACGTGATAGTGAATTGGACAAGTCCGCATCATGTTTGCTGTCTAGTACTTCCATGGGATCATTGTTGTGACACAATGGCATTGTGTGTTTCAATGTTTTTAACGTTTTATACAATCCGACTTCAGACGACTCCACTTTATCACCCCCACTTGATCTCAATCAATCTTCGCTTTTTTGAAGAATTGTGCACCTGGCCATATTGGCACAAGCATTTTGAATACGAATTTGTGAAGACTCGTTCTCGTTCTTGTGACTGATGACTGATATTGATCTTGATAGAGCTGAACCTTGCAATCCAATTTTTCTTTGAAAGTTGAAACTCATGGACAAATTGCATTGATAAAAGGAACAAGTACACAGAACCAAAAGGACCGCGTCCTCCCTCGGCGAAGATTTCTCGCAACCGAGTTTTCACAAGCGTCCGTAGTCTCATCCAAAGCTTTATGTCTGAAATCAGCGGAGAATTGTAGTACCCATATCATTGTTAAAAGGTACATGTGGTCAGATTCATGTGGTCTGTAACAAAGACCACTTCTTACTGACTGATTCAGCTTTACATTTAATAATAAAATAAAAAAGTTGAAGAAATTTTACTTACCATCAATTTGAAGGGGAAAAAAATTACATCATGGACCTTTAGGGAAATGTAGATTCTTCTCATTCAAAACTTGGCATTAATTCAAATGCAAACTAAGTTCTTAAGCTGTAAAGGACCAAGGTGCGTTTTTTGGCAACATAGCAATTTTGAGCAGCTCATTACGAATGGAGTTTTTATTTTTTTTCTTTGAAAATTTTACACAACATGTGCCCAAGGAGTAGCTTTAAGGCCTAACAATTTTCATAAGTTTTGACTTCATGGTTAAAAAGTTATTGCATGATATGTGATTTTCATTGCTCGGCGGGCAGCCCGGGCAGCTCAAAAAACTTCTTTAAAAATCACTTTTTAAAAAAATAAAAATTTGAAATTGGTTCTTTAGGTTTATATCTACGTGGGAAGCTTTGAATCATTCCATTTGGATTAATGAGTCAAAAGTTATGAGCTTTTTAAGTTTGTGGGTAGGTATGGAGTCCTCGAAAGCCATACCTACCCGCAAACTTAAAAAGCTCATAACTTTTGATTCATTAATCCAAATGGAATGATTCAAAGTTTCCCACGTAGATATAAACCTAAAGAACCAATTTCAAATTTTCATTTTTTTAAGAAGTGATTTTTAAAGAAGTTTTTTGAGCTGCCCGGGCTGCCCGCTGAACAATGAAAATCACATATCATGCAATAACTTTTTAACCATGAAGTCAAAAGTTATGAAAATTGTTGGGCCTTAAAGCTACTCCTTGGGCACATGTTGTGTAAAATTTTCAAAGAAAAATAAATAAAAACTCCATTCGTAGTGAGCTGCCCAAAATTGCTATGTTGCCAAAAAACGCACCTTGGTCCTTTAGGGATTAAGCTATAAAGGATAACTTGGTTGTTGAATGATAGATCGAAAATTTGGGTAGGTTTCTATAAAGTTAATCTTGAATGAACAAATTTTGTAGATTAACAATGATGAACAAATTTTGTGAAATTTGTCCACGAGTGTGGACATGTACATTTTTCAGCGTAATATATACATCTTCTCCAATTAGGAGTCTGAATGAAAAGTTACTTTGTCTAAAGACTTGTAGACAAAGTGGACAATTTTGTTCATTATTTAAAAAAATCCTCTTCTACTTCTAAGTTTGGCATCCATGTAAATAATGAACTGTCAAAACCTACTTCATGAGAAATTAAAATTTACTTAAAGTCTCGGAGACAATAAAAAAAGATTTTGTCCTTCTAACTTCTAATATTATAATTTCGCAATCTACTCGGTCTAGATTTGTTTAACTTTTTACACAAATTTATAGTATTGTTACGTTTTTAAAAAAAAAACTCATTTATTCATTTTTTCTTCATAGCCCTAAAAATTAAATAGATATGACAAATTCTAGTCAAAATGTTTTCCAATCCTTTAGGGATTAATAATATTAAATATCATTAAAATTGGAATAAAAATAACGTGTGTGTAGTTAGTATATTAAGATCCCAATTGTTTGAAGACGTGTATACTAAGTTATGGCTAATAGGTTTTTAGAGGTTGGAATTATAGCATGCTAAAGGATATTGGTTCAAGCTAGACATGGGCTATCAAAACATTTTGAGAATGAAATTTCATTTTGGTAATTGAACAGATAAAAAATTTGTTTTAATATTCTTTATAACCTTATATTTAGGCAATCAATCTATACAATCTCATGTGCACATTTTTTTGCCTCTATATATGGCAAAAAATACATAGTACCTCTTTATTGCTTATTAACATAGCTTACAATCCAATATGAACCTTTCATGATATTCCAAAGATCAAAATATCTAACAATTATGAAAATGACTCAATCCCTAAATGATTCATGTGTATTTATTGGATTTATATCAATTTTTGGTTAGGCAATTGCAACCTCAAATTTGCACATAGATGCACACAAGGATTGTCTTGAATGCAGTTCAAATTTCATAGAATTTGGATTAATGGTAAATGAATCATATCTAATTTACTCTTTTTGTTCTCAATCTTAGCAAGTCAAGCAATAGGAAAAAGTTTTTAAGTTTTTTCTTTTGGATTTTCAAAAAAAATTTATAGCAATTCATCAACTTGTTCATAGTTGTTCATTTTGCTAGAAAAAAAAATTGAAATATGAACTATGCAAGTGCATTGTAAAGAAGAAAAAAATCTTAAAGTCTCAAGGTAAATATCTTATAATAATTGGATTTTTCCACTTTGAAAATTTTCCACATTAGAATTCAATGAGTTTGCTATATGATTATATAGTTGAATTAAAGGAATTATCAAAATAAATAAAAAATTTAGGTGCTTGGATTGAGACCAAGAACACATTTTACTTCATAATTCTTCAATTGCTTATTCAAACTGGGTACATATTGTACGCTAAAAAGCTAGTAACATGACATATATTCCTGTAAAAATAAATTAAAAAAATAAATTTCTTACTTTACATTGGCTTAGCTCCAAAATGCAAAAGTCCAATATGGTCTTCTTAGTCATTTAGGGATTAATTCCCAAGAGTATGTGCACCATTGCTTGCAAAATTTGATACATTCAAATTTTACATCTATTTTGAAGAGTCCCCAATTTTTTTAATCTCCCACCTTTGTTCACCAAATGTATTCCATTAATAGTCAATTGACCACTCACCACTTCAGTCAAATACATGATAAATTTTTCTAAACTTAGATTTGCAAGGCCATTGCTTAATAAGCTAGGATTGAGTTCAAAGAAGAATATTTTGTGTGTACCAAAGCACTTACCATCCATGTCTAGCAAGTATTATTAAACTCTTTGACGGCAAGGGTGTGGATGCTCCAAAAGAAATTTGGTCTTGAAGCAACCAAGAGGAAGTTGGAATAGATCCTATAAAGTCAACTTTGAATGAATCCTTGAGATTTGTTGATGCATGCAAGTTGTGAACTTGTCCCCCATTTGCAAGAACATGTTTTTTCCATCATTAGAAAGTTGGGTCAAATATTATTTTCCCCTCCCAAAATGAGCATTACGAGGAACTTCAAGTAGCATTTACTAAATTAATCTTTTACTTTTGAAAATTAGTAAGTATGTAATGGTAAAAAAAAAACACTATATGTACCACAAGAGGGAAAGAAATATGTTGACCATATTAAATCTCACAAGTGGCATTTTTTCCTAATATATGCGGACTATGTTTCTTACTAGTGTCCCCAACCACCTTTGTCTGATGGTATGACCTGGCTTTGAAGTACCCAAAACCCAGCTTCTTATTAGTAGAAATGCAATGATACTACACTAAGTTAACCCTATAACGTTGTTGTACACACTAAGTGTCCGATGGATGACAAAGAATCCTTCTATATAAAACAAAAGTCTAGATGTTCACCTTTAGAAAAAAAAAAATCTGAAAATGGGTGAATTTTGCACAGTAGTTTGACCTCCAACGAGTGGTTTTGGATTTTTTTAACCAAACGATTCACATGATACCCAAAAGGATGATTTCCATCGCGACCAACTCGTGTCCTTGCAAGGTTAAAAGTCAGTTCATTCTTCAAAGAGTGGGTAATAAAAGCGGGAGGATCCGCTCACGTCAGAGTTGTCTTCATTCCATTCTTGTGGCCAAGCTCAAACAATTCACGTCCAAAGGCGGAGGACGAGGCTCCTTAGCATGTGGAAGATTCAGGAAGAGAGACTGAGATCAATTGTGGAAAGAAAAAGGGCCGCAGTGTCCGGCTATGGACTAAGCTAAATAAATGTGAAAGTCATGGTATGAGAAATAACATGCGGATCCACAAGGGCAACAAGGGATGTTATTTTTTGTGGGGAGACTTAGCTCTCTTTTCATGGTACTGCACATAAGGTACAGTGTTCTAAAAGCGTCCCTGTTCTAAAAGCAACCTCTAACACATAGGTATATTTTGCTTTCTTAAATGTATTAATAGTGTACATTTCAGGAAAGGGGGTGCTTTTAGTGACCACTACATATCAACTTTAAAAATTCATGACTAATTCCACAAAGGTCCATAAAATATGAAACACCACTTGGATTTGATGCCAATTTCATTGCTCTTCATATGAAAATTTATTGAAAGTTGTTTCAAAGAGTTTAGCTTCCATCCAAATGCAATTAGACAGTTCTTAAAAGGTCATTTTAACCCCTAAAGGACCAAGGCCTTTTTTCTGCCAAAAAACACTCAAAACTGCCATATCTATAGCTAAGAGGTAAAAAAATTGAAAATTGTTTTTTTTTCCACATCTAACCGTAGGATCTTACACCTAACTAGTATGAGAGTGTGTGGAAAAAATTTCAGAATTTTTGACTGGACAGATTGCAAGATATCAGTTTTTAAAGTGAAAAAAACAAATTTTTCAGTACATTGCGGGACTAGATTTTTCTGACTTTGAACATTTTTAACTCAAAATTTTTGCACTACATAGTTTTGAGCTTTAAATCTTTATAGTGGAGAATTGAGTTGAGAGTCTAGGAAGAAAAAAAATTTAAAAAAACTTAATTATCATTCTTAAAAAATTTGTTAAATAGAAGTAGGTACAAGATAGAAGGAAAATCTAAAATATTAATATATTTTAGATGGAATTAAAATGCACTAATCCCAATGGTGAGATTGTTCAAGCAAGTAGATCAGACCATGTAAAAAAAAATTGAAAAATTGAAAAAATTGCATTCAGAAATGAATCCTACAAGTCATTTTTTTCAAGCATTAGAGAAAATTTGGGGCGTCCAGAGGGCTGCTCCACAGCCCTCCAAGGTACCCTGAAATTTACTTTTTTTTGCTGAAAAATTTGTTTTCCCCCTATTCCCGCCCAACTGAAACTGCAGCGGCAGTGGCACAGGAACCGAAATTTACGAGTAATTTTTAAAAATAAAAACTAATCTTAAAAAAAAAATTTAAATAAATAAAAATAAAAATAAAAATAAAAATTTGCAATTTTTGACCATTTCGGCGAGTAGTCAACCAAGCTAACTGTTCACTGCAAGACTGTTCTAGAGTGACAGGCCAAGCTCTGAAATAGCTTGGCTTGTCACTTCAAAGCAGCCCTCCGGAGGGCTAACATTTCTTTTAATGAAGATGCTCTAACTGCCCCCAAAACAAGAATGTCCATAATTTTCTCATAACAAATCCAAATGAAATGAATAAAAGCTTTCCAGATAGACAAAAATATAATCTATGAGAAAAAAATATTAAAAAACAAAATTCAATTTTTTGTTCATTTTTTTTGCTACCCAGGCTACCCCCCGTCCCTTGTTTTGAGCTTATTTGGTCATAACTTTTTTTCTCAGGCCCCGATTGTGAAAAAAAATTATAATGCCAGAAAGCTTATTAGTTTTTCTATCTCTAAATTTTTTTTCAAAAAATCATAACAAAATTTCAGCCCGTAGGTACCTGCCCGAAAATGCATTTGTCCCCCGAAGGGACAATAGTCCTTTAGGGGTTAAGAGCAAACTATATTAATCTCAATCTGATTGAATGGTTGGATCTTAGGCAACTGTGTTCAAGGAAGGGGTGAGGATTCAAAGAAGGGCTTCTTAACCCCTAAGCAATCCCACATTATGAAAAATAGCATGCCTCTTCTCATCCATTGGAAAATTATCATTTTTACTTAGATGGAATTTGTTGAGGTTAGGGGGGGTGTCCCGCTGTGTTTATATGTGGGTAGCAAGCTCTTGTGGAGTTAGTTGTAGGGAAAAAATACAAGGAAAAATGCAATAATATATATTATTTATTACAATTGACAAAATTTGGAGTAGTTGAATTTATAATTGGCATTTGGAACCCCAAACTTGTGAGAAATAGTCACAAAACACAAAATTAATCATTCCACAATAGAAGCTAGTTTTTTACATGTAATGAGTGTTGAAAAAACTTTCTCCTTTCCAAAAGATAGTTTGCTACCCACATACCTCCCTTTGATGGATATACTTGTATTCCATTGTTGTTATTTTGTCATTGCAAATAATGTGTATCATCAAATTATCAAATTGAACAATTTACAATTGAACAACCAATTGAGGAATATTTCAATTGAGGAATAGTGATTTCAAGTTTTAATTATATACAAGTCAAAAATTAGGGCTTAGAATTTAGGATTTTAGAGTTTAGGACCTAATTTCTTGGCAAAACCTATCGGACCTTCAAATTGGTGCTCCAAGGAGTCATTTGAAGGACCATACGGGATGCTCTTAGTCCTTAGATGTGCACAAGCCGAAGTACACAACTACATTTCACAAGACATGACTCTTCTTCCAACTCTTCATGAAGTTTTTGCAATAAATTAAGGTGAATCAATGTATGACAAGAAAATGATTGGTTTGCCTTATTGATATTGTTGAATTTTTTTAAATTCACACAAAGAAAAATATGAGAAATAGGGATAACAATTGAAATATTATTTGTTGGATAAAATATAAATTAGTTATGAATTTTCGAAGTATATTGCCCAATTGGCCCCAAAGAGTCTCTAAACTACCCCAAAACAAATAAAAAGTGTATCCATAATGGTCATCTTACTCGCCTAAAGCAGTCACAATATTTTCTAATATAGTCACAATATCATGGTCTAAAAAAGTCACTTCATGTGTTGAATTTACATTCAAAAGGTGGAAGTTCCTATTGTAGTCATCGCTCTATTAATATCATCCAAAACATAGATTGTGACCACCATCTCAACCAAATATCATTTATTGAAAAAAATTTGACATGGGTTGATGCAAAACTTTTGTAGGTCATTCCTTATACATGATAGTGAAATTAGGTTGCCCTAACAATTAAAGTAGAACAATTCATTAAGGTCCAAAGAACCATAAAGGACACCTAGGAAATAAATTCCATTACGGGTTTTGTTTTTTCAGTAGATGAAATTTGAATCACAATCAATGTCTAAGATGATAGTAATGGAGTGATTAGTGACCTCATTAGAAACTTCTAGCTTTTAAGTGTAAATTAATTGCAAGAAGTGACTTTTATAGGCATTCTCCGTTAAGAAATATTGTGACTATTGTAGGTGAGTAAGATGAGCATTATGGATACAACTTTTGTCGGTTTTGAAGTAGTCTAGAAACTCTTTCAGCCATAACACTTCCAAAATTCATAACAAATTCATATTTTGTCAAAAAAATATAATTTCAATTGCTCTTGCCATTTTTCCAATTTGTCTTTGTGTGGGAAAAGAATTTAAAAAAATCAGTAATGGTATGAGGACAAATTCCTGATTATGATTATGATGAGTTGTTTTTATCTTAGGTTGCCTTACCATAAAAATTACCTGATGACTCACTGCTTGTCCACACAAAGGCGCATGCAACTCCCTGAACCAATGCACCAACCCATGCCACACGCAAGGCCACACGCATGGTTCTAGATTGACAAAAATTACTGCATTCTTACATAGTAAACAATAAATATTTAATAGTGTAAAACATTGAGAAATTAGTGTGGGGCAACCTAATTTCACTTATTCAATCATTTAGTGTACACAAAATAGTGAAACTAGGTTGCCTTACCAATTAGGTTGCTTTACCTCAAATAAATTACCTCATGACTCAATGCTCGTCCACATGGAGGCACATGTAACAGTCGGGGTGAATCAACCCCCGCGCTCGGCCTTCCAAATCATTCCAGAGGTGCATGTGAAAAAAAGCCCCCTATTCTGAGCTATCTCTAGGGTATATTCTAGACCTCTCCTAGATAATTTGGGGCCTTTGATTGCAAATATGAATTCAGAATTTGCGAATTTTATCGTGCCTTGCAAAATAAAAAAATTCAGGGTTTTCCCTGGAGGTCGAGCGAGGAGGTTAGTTCACCCCGGCCCATACAACTCTATCTTGAATTGGTGCACTAATCTATGCCATACACATGGCTTTGGATTGTATGCATCATTGTACAGTAAGGTCTACTTCATTTATGAATTTTCCAGTCAGTTTTCACTAGAAAGTTCAGCAACTTTAGGAAGCTCTAGCATGCTCAAAAATGAACCAATTTTGGAACCGCAAATTGCATTGGAATTGCAATGAAGTGCACTTCAACTTCATAACAAGTGAAAAATGAATAATTTTGAATCATACAACAATTTGGATTTCTTTTATGCTCTACCTACCATTTCATAGAGAACCTTTGGAACATAGCCAAAGTTTTTTTGCCATGGGGTGAAGAACAAGCAAGAAATCATACAAGCAATTCAAGTGGTACAAGATCAAGTATCTCTAAAGCAATTACGAAGGTTCATTTCTTATATGTATTATTAAATACAAGTTGTAATTTTTCACAAATATTGGCAACACTAGATAGTACATACCGTAGTGTATAGAAAACATCAAACTCTTTGTATGATTTTCAATTACATATGTGTGTTTGTAATGATGATAAAGTAGACTTTAGTGTGATTCCAACGCAATTCAAAATTTGAAACCCCATTCAATTTTGAGCATACATGGGCCTCCCAAAGTTGACCTAATCTTAGCAGGGTGCCAAAATTCGTAAATGAAGTACGCCTTACTGTACAGTACAGTAGTGAATATTTATATAGTGTGGGGCAACCTATTTTCACTATTGTGTGTCTGTGATGGGCGAATTGCTTTTGGCCTGTGAGTGCTCAGTGGTCCAGTGGAAGAAAGATGCTGCAGCTTTGACCCCACTCAGACTGCCACAAATTCCATGATGCAAATCATGAAATCCTCCATTGCATTCCTGTCCACCTACAGTAGGCTCCACAACCTACAGGAAGTTCAAATGGCAGCCCCAATTGTGCGAATGTGCGGACAGACAACCAACACTTTCCGGTTCAGTGGTCCTAAATAGACAAGCCTACTGACACCAAGGCTACGCTGCTTGGTCCCTACAATACTGTACATGAAAGTGTTGCAAAACAATGCAAAGGTGTGCTGGTCCTCTGCCCTCCGTTGCTTTGGGAATCTCCTCCTGCAGACTCCCAGAAAAAAGCCGACTGCGGTGACATTGATAATAATAACAATGGATGTCCGCACTCCGCAGTAGTAAACAGTACTCTTCACTTGTACTGAACAGTATTTTCTCGTGCTCCTGCTCGTGTACGACGTGTGGATGAAAGCTGCACAATAGCATGGCCACCAGACCTTCAGTTGCCAACAGCCTCGGAAATGCTAAGGTAGGAGGCTCATAAACCATTCATCTAAGAGCTGTTTGCCATTTTGGGGGAAGCTAAACTCCTTGAAACAATTTTCAGTAAATTTTAACCCCTAAAGGACCATTGTCCCCTCGGGGGACAAATGCGTTTTCGGGCAAGTACCTGTGGGCTGAAATTTTCTCTTGATCTTTTGAAATTTTTTCTGGAGGTAGAAAAGCTGAATAGCTTCGTGGGAATATAATTTTTTTCACAATCGGTGCCCGGGAAAAAAAGTTATGTCCAAATAAGCTCAAACGAGGGGATGGCGGGCAGACCGGGCAGCCAAAAAAAAAATGGACAAAAATTTGAATTTTTTTTTAAATATTTTTTTTCTCATAGATTATATTTTTGTCTATCTGGAAAGCTTTGATTCATTTCATTTGGATATGTTATGAGAAAGTTATGGACATTCTTGTTTTTCGGATAGTTAGAGCATCTTCTTGAAAAAAATAACTTGTAGGATTCAATTCTGAATGCAATTTTTCAAATTTTTCAATTTTCTTTTTTTGCATGGTCTGATTTACTTGTTAGAACAATCTCACCATTGGGATTAGTGCATTTTAATTCCATCTAAAATATATGAATATTTTAGATTTTCCTTCTATCTCGTACCTACTTCTACTTAACAATTTTTTTAAGAATGAAAATTCAGTTTTTTTGAATATATATATTTTTTTTCCTAGACTCCCAACTCAATTCTCCACTATAAAAATTTAAAGCTCAAAACTCTGTAGTGCAAAAAATTTGAGTTAAAAATGTTCAAAGTCAAAAAATCTAGTCTCGCAATGTGCTGAAAACTTGTTTTTTCCACTTTAAACGCTGATATCTTGCAATCTGTGCGGTCAAAAATTCTGAAATTTTTTCCACACACTCTCATACTAGTTAAGGTAGAAGGTTCAAGAAGAGTTCGGGCATTAAGAATGGCCCCTATAAATGGCTGTGAAATGGACATGAGTTGGTTCTGAAATGGACTACTATAGTCATTGAATGAACCAAGAAAAAAAGACTTATTAATTGCAAGAGCCAATCACTCTCTTTGCTTTCCCCATTTTTATTTAGAATTGCAAGTGAACCATTTATGAAAGACCTAGGGTCACAAATAGGGACCTATGACCCAACTTGTTTGAAAATTCATAAGTAATTCAAAAATGCTCTGAAAAATACGAAACGACTTGGGTTAGATTCCTCATCAATTTCTCCATGTCTGAAAAATGAGCTAAAAATATTCCCATCCAAAGAAATACATGAAAAAGGCGGACCAGCCCTTAAATGGTTGGTTTATGAGCCTTCTACCTTAGGTATAAGATCCTATGGTTAGATATGAAAAAAATAATAATTTTCAAATTTTTTTACTCTTTGCTATAGATATGGCAGTTTTGAGTGTTTTTTGGCAGAAAAAAGGCCTTGGTCCTTTAGGGGTTAATAGGAAGAAAAATGGAATTCGCATCTAACCCAAGTCATTTCATATTTTTTGGACCTTCGTGGAATTAGCTATGAATTTTTGAAGTTGAAACGTAGTGGTCTCTAAAAGCGACCACCCCCTGAAATGTGCACTGTTGGTACATGGAAGAAAGCAAAATCTACCTCTGGGCCATGATTGGTTTTACAGCCTGATCGGTTTATGAGCCTCCTACCTTACTCCAGCCTTGCCTTACTTGTCCAGCATCGCACGTCTCTACACGAGCACTCCTTCAGAGTAAAGATGGCCCCCCCCCCAATGCGCCGGGGACCCTAAATTGCCATCTTCACTTTGTGTACATCTCCAAAATCAATTATGTACCTATGTGGAAGAAACAATTCTAGAACCAAACTTTGTTCTTTCATAATTTTTGCATACGGTATTTAAATGATGTGTTCTTTGGTGTGTTGGAACCTCTTTTCACTTGCCAACAAGAAAATCAACGAAGATTTGACTAGTCTAATAATAGTAACTAGGCACAGTAGTTGAAAGTGGTAGTTTTGGGGATACCCAGTTTGCCTATTCCCTCACTCTCACATTTGCTTGGGAATGGAGGGTCTTTGTAGAAGGCAGTTTTACACTCATGCTAATTTAGTCAACTTTGTACCTTTGTACATTCTTTCTACGTTTTACATATTGCTTGGATATGAGTTCAATAAGTCATATATTAGATTAAACCCTAAAGGACCAAGGTACATTTCTTGCAGAAATTGTAAAAAAATTGCTACTTTTAGGGTAATGAGAAAAAAATGAAAAAAAAAAAAATTTCCCCAAAATTCAACTACAAGAATTTGTACTAAATTACTACCGGAATGTGTAGAAAAAAATTCAAAAACTTTGATCCCTTAAAATTGAAAGATTATAAGATTTGAAGTTAGAAGAAAACGTGTTTCTTTTCCCGACCTTGCCCAATAGGGCCAACAAAATTCCTCCTAAATTGAGATTTTTACACTACACATGGCTATTTTTTTTATAGTTCCATCTTATATTTACCCATTAAGGATTGGTTGACCAGTGCTTGGTTGAAATTGACACTTTTTCATTTGTAGTTAGAGTTTGATGATAAATTTGGGGTTGGATGAAAGGAGATGGGTGTAGGGAATTTGGAAATGAATGTATTCTGACAAAAATTGGAAAATTTTGTGTTGGCATGCAATGTAGGGGTTGAAAAACAAAAAATATATGGACTGAAAATGCACAAAGATGCATTATAATATCTAAATTGGGATGGTCAAATGCCACAAAATTTACTGCGAAGCCCCAAGCATTCACATGGATTTCAATCGGTACGGACAGATCTCTTGAATTCATCGTAGTTTGGTATTTTTTTAACATGTTCATCCTAAAACTAGAAAAGTCTTGCCTGCCTCCAAAATTGACCACAATCCTTAATGGGTTAAGGAAGGTACCCCCCAAACCATCACTTTTTGTTGTTGAGCCTAATTACTATTATAAAAATGGTCAAATTTTCATATGTTCTTATTGGCAAGGAAAAGGAGGTTCCAGTGCACTAGTGGACGTGACATTTGGATAGCGTATGCAAAAGCTATTAAGGAACAAAGTTTGGTTCTAAAATAGTTTCTTCCACATAGGTACATAATTGATTTTGGAGATGTGTACAAAGTGAAGATGACAGTTTAAGGTTAGTGGTACATTTGGGGGTATCTACCTTATGTAACTTACAGACCTATCAAAAGGGGAGTTTTGCACATACTATCCAAAGTTGCCCAAGCTCCCCCCAAAGTTCAAGGTAGCATACTTTTTGATTCAAGCACCGGATTGAAAAAATATATAATTTCCACAAAGAGGGCCAGGGGCGACATATATTCACACCTTATGTCAAAATTTCATGAACATCCAACCAAAATTGACTTTGTGCGTAACTACCCAAGAGATATCTTGCGTACATTGAATGATCACTTCATCCTTCATTCTTTAGGGGTTAACAATTGGTTAAAAAAGAATCTTTTATAGAATCTTATTTAGAAATCTTGCTAGTAGTACTACTATCCTACAAATTCTCTTGTCTGTTTCGGACTTTTGGAGTCGACCACCTGAGCGAGCAAGAAGAGAAGATGCCTCTAATAAGAAGTCAAGGTAGTCACAATGATGAGAAGCTACTGAAAAATTTGAATTAGACTACCTTAGGAATGTGTGGAAAAGGATTCATGAACAATGATTGCACAAAATTGATAAATTATAACATTTGAAGTTAAAAGAAAAAGTTTTTTTTTCCAACCTTCCTCTAGCATGACCAACAGACTTTAATTCCTCCTAGAGTGAGATTTTAATACTCCGTACTACACATGGTTAATTTTTTTACATTTGCATCTAACTTGTATAATGCATGTCACATACTTGCCAAATTTCAAAAGTTGAAAAGGAGTTTTGTACATGCTGCTTGAAGTTGTTTGAGTTGCCTTAAAAATTTAGGGTAGTATAACTTTTGATCTAGACACCAGATGAAAAAAAAAAGTTTAATTTCTTCTAAAGTATCACATATTCATGCCTTGTGTCAAAATTTCAGACCAAAATTGACTTTATATGTAACTATCCAAGAGATCTCTTGCGTACATTGAACAGTCACTTGGTCCTTTGTCCTTTAGGGGTCAAGAATGTGGTTAAAAGAGTATTAATAGAATCTTGTAGAGAATCTTTTTTTAGAAATCTTGCTAGCACTACCACTACCCTACAAATTCTCTTGTCTATTTTGGACTTTTGGAATCGACCACCTGACCGAGCACAATGAGAAGATACCTCTAATTATAAGAAATCAAGGTCCTCACAATGACAATGATAAGAAGCTACTGAAAAACCACTGAATGTCCTTGCAATGGGCCTTTTAGCAATGAGTTTCTGTATGCTAAAAGGCCCATTACAAGAGATCTCTTGCGTATGTTGAATGAACACTTCATCCTTCATTCTTTTAGGGGTGAACTATGTGGTTAAAAGAATATTAAATAGAATCTTGTATAGAATCTTACTTAGCAAACTTGCTAGCACTACCACTACCCTACAAATTCTCTTGTCTATTTTGGGCTTTTGGAGTCGACCACCTGACCGAGCATGATGAGAAGATACCTCTAATAAGAAATCAAGGTCTTCACAATGACAATGATAAGAAGCTACTGAAAAACCACTTAATGTCCTTGCAATGGGCCTTTTAGCAATGAGTTGATGTGTGCTAGAAGGCCCATTGCACGAGATCTCTTGCGTATGTTGAATGAACACTTCATCCTTCATTCTTTTAGGGGTGAACTATGTGGTTAAAAGAATATTATATAGAATCTTGTATAGAATCTTACTTAGCAATCTTGCTAGCAGTACCACTATCCTACAAATTCTCTTGTCTGTTTTGGACTTTTGAAGTCGACCACCTGACCGAGCACGATGAGAAGATACCTCTAATGAGAAGTCAAGGTCGTCACAATGATGAGAAGCTACTGAAAAAACATTGAATGTCCTTGCAATGGGCCTTTTAGCATACAGCAACTCAGAGTATAAGGAGACAGAGCCAACAAACTCTACCTTAAAAAAAACAAAAAACAAAAGAAACAAAAAAACTATACCTTAGCTTGGTTCTCAAAGGAACCAGAGTGGAATTCTAGCTCCGCCCATCTTGACGAAATTTGAATCTGTTGCATACAGTATTGATTTGCATGGCTTGGAATGAAGGTCTGGTCAAAGGCTAAAGCAAGCAAGGACTACCCTACGTGAAGGTTAGATTCGGACATAAATTAAGTATTTTTTGGGATGTCTAAATTTTTGAAAATATTACAAGTGAAAATTTTGGAAGATTACAAGTGAATTTTTGGAATATCCTAGTGTATATCACTTGCCGAACCCATCTGCAAGCCAAAAGTAAAGTTTTCCGGCACTCAGGTGCCGGATTAGACCTTCACGTACGGTAGTAGTAGTCCTCCTCAATCCACATGTAAATAGGAAGGCGGCAAAGCTTATTTCATCCATCCCTCGCTGTAACTGGTTAACCCTTTAATGACGTTGAGGCCGAAAAAACGTCCAATGGATGACTTCATTGTTCACTGTAGAAACAAAGAATGTGTCCCTTGGTTCAATAATCTGAGCATTTTGATGACTACAATACCTTGGTCATTGAGGGCCGCATCCTTCAAGGCTTATTTTAATCATGATACAAAAACAAGCAAAAGAGGATAATTTCATCATTGTACACCGTACCAAATTATCCTTCAACGATTACAATATAAACCAATGTTTGGAAAAACCCGGAGATTAATTCAAAGTTAGCCAATGGAATTGGAAAAAAAGAAGTTGCCAAAAAATGGTGATTTTTTTTTAATATTTTTTTTTAGGGTAAAAAAAATAGAGAAAATAATTAGATTGGGAATGCAAGAAAATAGCTTGTAATTTTCAAAAAATATCCCCAACACTGTTTGGGAGTCTCCATTCATCGTCCAATTGGAGACTGCAGAAACTTTCCAACATCATGATGGCGGCTCCTTCCAATACTGTAGTGAAAGTGCTCCCATGCTTTATTACGATGGGACCGATTTCAAGTACTGGAAGTGGGATCGCCTGACTGACCGACCGACCGACCTCCCTTTTGCAGTTCCGCATCATGGCCACGGCGAAAGGGGATGAATGGAATCCGCCCATGGCCAATGAGGATCCCGGCTTTAGGTGGGGATCCATGGGAAAGTGCCCCATGGGAATACTTTAACATTTTATTTTTTTTATTTTTTTGAGGGGTTGGGGGGGCGAAGGAAAAAAGCTGCTAATTTAACTCCTTGTTGCACATGGCGGGCACATACAACCACAAGTTCGCGCTCTGCGAGGGACGGATGGCTGCAATTTCCAAGTGGGAAATAATAAAACTTATGAAGTGGGAGTCACTCACTCATCCGTCATGCGGCATGTGGTCCCAAACCCAAATTCAGGGAGGACACTAAATCCTCCATTTGAAGTGGGACCTGAATTTATCCCTGGGGAAAACGCAGGAATTTTTTATTTGCCGCATACAATTTTTTTTGCAAATTCTGAATTCATATTTGCAATCAGACGCCCCAAATTAGCTAGGAGAAGCCTCCAACGTACCCTAGACATGGCTCAAATGAGGGGGCTTTTTTTTTTTTTACTTTTATCCCTGGAAAACATAAAATTCACCCTTCTGGTCCCACTTTGAATGGAGGATTTAGTGTGCTGCCAAATTTGGAGGACTACTCAAGTTCATTCAATTAGTGCTAGACACACTAACAATTGTTTTATATTGTATTTTTTTTTTAAATTACTACAAAATATTTTTTTAAATAGTGGTGAAAAATAGTTTAAAAGATTAGTGGTGAAAATCAGGGCACGAATTTCTGCATCAAGAGAGCATTCAAAAGCCTTCCAGAACCCAAAAAACAAAACATGCAATTGATGATCAAACAATTCACGTGTCTCGTTCTACTTGAAAGATTGTATGTAGCTCAGATTGCGAAATCACCCACTTGTAAATGTGCAAAAAAACTTCATGTTTCCAATTGTTTTTTTTTATAGCTTTTGAAAAGAATGAAGTTTGGGTGTTTGTTTCGCTAGATTTATTGGAAAAAACTGAAGAAACACTGAACCATACAAGTGACATGAGAGTCATAGCTGTTTGCGGAGAGTCTGACTGTAGGGTGTGTCAGAAGTCGTGATTCTCGACCGACGGGAAATTTCTCGGTTCCACCATTGTTGTTGTTGCACCGTGGCAACAGATTGGCTGAGCTGGTGAAATCAGAAGCCCTCATGCGTAAACACCACTGCGATTTCATTGCCACATGTGATGACGCTGTTCTCATCTGACTCAGAAGTAGACCTATTACGTTGGTCGGACAAAATATCGTGAATGAAGCGTACGTTGGGGGGATAGGATAGTTTTACTTTGTATTTCATGCAAACATATGGGAGTGAGTATAACATTGTTAACCAATGGTAAGGAGTCCTTTTCACTTCCTCAGAAAGTGGAAGAGGAAGTGCGCATAACATTGTTAACCAATGCTAGGGGGTCCTTTTCACTTCCTTAGAAAGTGAAAGATCACATTATGGCAGCTTCCTAGGTAGCCAATGACTTTTTTTTATAGATCAAACTAATGAATTCTTTCTCATGCATTCAAGGAAGGATTCTCCTCATTTTCAAAAGGGAATGGTTTTGGTTGGTTAACAATGTTATCAGTGTTTTCTTTGATTCCTCCTTTGGAAAGAAAGTTTTTTTACAATTACAATCGAGTTGTAAGTAAGAAATTGACAAGTTCTTCCTTGGAAAGGCTTCTTGGATGTCCATACGTTATGTGGAGTATACCCGAATCAAAGAATATGATAAAACTAGTACTATGTATCCAAGTCTTACTTGTTGGGACATCAAATGCATAATAACATTTAAATATGGTGTTGGATAGAGGTGAGATGTTGTTTTGGGTGTATTTACTATAGTGGCTTCTAATATCCAAAAATGTCACCTATAATATAGTATGTAAAATTAACCTTTAACCCTTACAGGACCTTGTAAGCCTAAGGGGCAATTTGAAAGTCAAATTTAAATTTTCATATACTTCTTGATTTTATATGTTTTCAAGCTTATAGTTCCAATAATCTACTCTTCATTCCATCTTCATTTTATTCAAAATTATTAAAATTGTAGTTTTTGTAACACTTTGAGGATAAGATCTCAAAAGCTTATAATACACCAACTATGCTACATGTGAGTACATAGACATGAGTCTACAAGCCTTAAACCTAATTGTAGGTATGTACCTACAATTATTTGAAGGTGCTTATATCATATGTACCTACAACATAGGGACACTATTACATGAAAAGAATTTATAACATAGATGTACCTATAACATAGACACCTATAACCATAGAAGGTGTCTATAATATAGACTCCAAAGCTTATGGGTTTCTCTTGGTGTGAGCAAGCTGAGTACGTCATTTACACCATGATGTTTATCAGTATGATCTCCATTTTTTTATACAATTTCATACTCTTTTAAGCATTTTTGTAATTACCATGGTTTTCACAAAGAAAACACTTTAGAAAACCATAATATAATTCATTTAAATATCTTATAATTATGAAAAGTAAAAATTAATTTATGATTTATATCATTCTTTGAGAAAAATATCAAAATTTTGAAATATGCATTTTAATATAGAAAACTAATAAAGTTTGACCAAACGCGGACATGAAATGTCTTTTTAGGATTAAAGTATGTTTATTGTTTTTGAAGAAAATGCCATAAACTAGCACATGTTGAAACAAAATGGCTTGGATATATTTGGATAGTGCACAATGTTTTAGAAATCTATTTTTTTCCATTTATATTATAAAGTCTCATGATAGTGATAGTAAAGAAGATAATGCCAACAAACATATTTTATCATGAAACTATTGTTTATCATATTGACAAGAAGTACATATCACAATGGCTTTGAGAATTACATGATACATAACGTAGGAGTCCAAGCTATTTGCACCACTTCATGGCCACTATATGTTAGTAGAGTAAATTTGAAAGTTTCGAATGTAATATGTACTAGTGGTGCAAATAGGATGTCTCCTGAATAGTGTGGTCACTACAAGAGAAAGGGGTGTTTTAAGTAGTGTCCTAGACATCACGTCTTTTAAGTAAGTTTTTAAGTAAAATTTTACTAAAAAGATTGTCTTTTTAGTAAAATTTTACTTAAAAACTTACTTAAAAGACGTGATGTCTAGGACACTACTTAAAACACCCCTTTCTCTTGTAGTGGGTGATAATAGGGGCTCTTAATTCACGCTACCAACAGGAGTGTTGTCTTCAACACTTTCTTTCAATTGACACTTTGAAAATGCCCAAACAAGTAGAAAAACAACACCTGTTTTTTTGGTTTTTTTTTTTTAAACACATGGACAACACCTGTTTTGGTAGTGTGCACATGTCTCAAAAGAGATATTGAATTGTTTGTAGTGTCTTGCATTCAAAACGTGAACAAACCAAGCATGGATTTGAAGCACATGAGATCGAGGCTCCCACATTGATTTCCCACGATGGCTTTCATAGATCCAACTCTTGGCTTTAGCAAACAAATAAAATGATTCCACTGATTGAGGGGGGAAAAAATCCTTCTATCTTTTGCAGATTTCCATTGCCTTGTCACATGTAAGGTAGGGGGCTTCAAAAAGAGTGACCCTACTCTACAAGCTTCCACTAACACAAACTGAGGTACATTTGCTTTCTTCAATGTACTAATAGTGTACATTTTAGGAAATGGTCATTTTTAGTGACCATTGCATTTCAACTTCAAAAATTCGTAAATAATTCCACAAAGGTTTAAAAAACATGAAACAACTTGGATTCGATGCCAATTCCATTTTTCTTCCTACAAATTTTTTTTTGAAATTTTTTCTTTTCAACGGCTTAGCTTCCTTCCAAATGCAATCAGTTCTCCAAAGGTCGCTTTAACCCCTCACTGCCCAAGGCCGTTTTGGGTTCAAAAACATCACTGTTTTTGAAGTGATATAGATCTAAATGTCACTAAGCTATAGAGATCTTAACCGTACAATCTTGTAGTGTACATGTTGTAAATGATGTGTATCAAATTTGAAGTCATTTGACCAGATAGATTGCGAGATTATAATGTTTTAGTGTTGAAAAAGGATGCTAAAATTTTCCTAAAGACACATTTAGAGGCGAAATTTGATTTCTAAACCTAATCAAATGAAAAAACTTTAAACTATAAAGTGATTCAGAACCAGCATACAAACACATTGATGAAAAAAAATATCATTCAATTGACTCAATGTGCTTGCAAAATAGCTTGCAAATGTCAAAAAATAGGCAAGAAAAGTTGCAGAAAACACAGACAAGGCTGAACCTCCTTCTACTAAAATGCTTCTCAGTCATTCATAACTTCTTGGATTGATATGAAATTTTATCCACACAAACTAGACTAGTATGCGCAACTTTCTCAAAATTTTTTATTGGAAACGGACACTGTATGAAGCAGATACAAGCCGCCGAAGTTCACTGTAGTCCAAGAATGCCGGGATTTTGAATTTCGAATTGCTCCCAAACATTCAAAACAACTTGGATTGACGTGAAATTTTACCACAATAACTAGAATTCAAGGGGAATATAACACAACAAATTTTTTTGAAATCGAACAACGGATGAAGGAGATACAAGCCCTCGAAGTTGCAGCCATGAATTGCACTTTGGTTAATCAAATTGAACCTGTGAACTTCGATTGGCTTCCAAAAAGTCATTACCTCTTGGATTGATCTGAAAATTTTTACCACATAAACTAGAAGAGAAGGCGCAAAATTCTCAACAAGTTTTATTGAATTTGGACATCGGATGCAAAAGTTACAATACTTTGAATTGGACTTGAAACTGTGTGAGGACACTTTTGGGCCCCTTGGGTGGTGAGGGGTTAAGAGCAGACTACCTTATGCTGGCTTCCAAATGCAGTGCAGCACACTTGTCACAGCATAAGTTATACTCATGTGAGACACACAACTCAACTGGTGATCACAAGGAGAGACTTCCTACCCAAAAAAAAAAAATTTAATTTAATTTTTTCAATTTTTTTTCTTTTCTTTCAAATACTATATCTTAACTTTCACAACAAAAAAGCAGTACCAGTATTTCAATCCAAACTGGAAGCTCTTGACAGTAACTGAGTGAAACATTGTGTTTGCATGTGACTAGACATTTATAAATTCATCAGTTCCTGAATGCAGCAAGGAAGCTAAGGCCAAAAAGTAGTCAATGGATGACTTGAAAGATTACTGTGGAAATGAAGAATACATGAATTGGTCCAAAAATGGGTTCAAAAATTTGATCATTTTTTACTAACTACCTTGATTATAGGTCTTGTCCTTTTAGAGTCAAATCAGAAAAGATACATTTGATTACTAATAGGCTATGAGTTTTCAAAGTGATACAAGTCTACTTGTTAGAAATGGAGAATGGGTAAGTTACACAAATGGTTTGAGATGTTTTCACTTTGACCCTAGGTACATTTCCATCAATCTTGAAGGAAAGGAATTGCAAGACACTCATACCTTGTCATATCTCACTAAGGTAACTACACTCAATTTCGACCCCTTTCTAAAACCGACCCCTACAAATTCTTGCCTAAAATGTACTCCCACTATTCATGAGAGTCTAGGGTTTTATTTTAGAAACACCTATTTTCAATATTTTAATTATTCATAGTTTATTCATACAATGTCCAAAAATTGCATTCTCAGAGAATCTAGAATCCCCTTTGAACTACCAGCAAGACCCCACAAAAACTTTTCCAGTATACTAATGACAACCATGCTGAATTGCTTAATTGGTCTATTTTAGGTGTAGTTACCTTGAACTGAACTTAAGCTAAGCTTATCTCTGGTTACTTAGCTTCAAGGCAAACTTCTTGATAGCTGATTGATTCACAGTCACAAGTTATTAAAGCATGTAGAATTTTTATTTTTTATTTTTTATTTTTGACAAGCATGCAGAATTTACATGACAAACTTGTAGACCCACTCATGTCACAGCAGATGACTGACTGACTGACAAAGCCGAGTTTATGCTACTTTAGAACTTCTGTAGCTGAGTGTGCACCATCCAATAAAATAAAATCAGATGAAAACAAAAAACAAGACAAAGATGCTCCAGCCCTGCCCGCCCTTTTGAGACTCCGTCAATCAATGGCAGAGAGCGTGGCATTGGCATTGGCATTGGCAGAGTTGAAAACTTGTGCGTCCCAAAATGGAGGATGGACTGACATTGGAGAAAAAACAGGAGTGAGTGGACTGAAATCTACACCAGAGAGGAGAGACCAGATTTTGAGGTGCCAAACTTGTGCTGGGCCGGATTTGGAAACAAAATATGGGAAATGAGAATTGCATAACATACAGTAAATAGTAGTGAAATCTGACAACGCAGAAACCAAACTTTTGTGTGTGGGCTTGTTTTGAAGTCGAGAAATAACTTGTAAGGTAGGAGGCTCGAACTCCGACCGGGCATTTTTGAACCGAACAGGACACAGAGGTACATTTTGCTTTCTTCAATTTAACAAAATGTACAAAGGATGTACATTCTAGGAGGTGGTCGCTTTTACAGCCTTTTTGGCTTTTCAACTTCAAAATTTCATAACTAATTCCACAGAGCTTCGAAAAATATGAAACAACTTGAGAGCCAGATGTCATTTCTTCTTGTCTTTCAAGGAAAATTTACTCAAAAATATTTCAAGATGTTTTACCTCCCCAAAATTCAAGTGATGTCAGCGCTTAGATGGTCGCTTTATGGACCTCCTACCTTAGTGAGGAAAACTAGTCTGCAGAAAGATTCTCAATCTTTCTTAAGCTTAAGACTTGTGTAAGGTAGAACGAACTGAATAAGCAATTCCAACATCATCTAAGCAATTCCAACATCATCTGGAGTAGTGAGTAGTGCAAGGCAAAAAAAATATTTTCAGAGGTGCATCAATAGAAATGATGGGGATTGCAAAAAAAATTGGTAATTTTATCACTTGAACTGAAATTATTATGAATTTTGGGAGGCAAAAAGTGCTGCGGACCCATGGCCAATGCCTAGACTTTTCCAATTCTGATCATTCAAGAATTTTTTTCCTAATCCTTATTTCCTACTTTCTTTCTCACAACTTGGGACATGTGTCATGAACTTATTAGTTCCAACCTTGAAAAGGGAAAAAAATTTTAAAAAAATTATACTTCAAAAAATCTGGTGCAACCTTGGTCGGAAATACCTGCACCTATAAGTTGGATATGGGTCACTAGTTGAGAATCCTTGAATTATAATTGCCTCAAGGCCCTTACATATGGGAGAATTGACCCTCCATTATAATCTTATTCTAATCGGTAATTGAGGCTAGCCTTCAACCCGAAAGGGGCTGAAATTTTGTACAATTGGCTTAAGGAGAATTGACCCGGCTTCTAGGTGTAAAGCGGCTTTGAGAAGGTGAAATGTTTTGCTTTTAGTTTTCTTTTATTTGTATCAAAGCAAGCAACTACACAATGAGAGTGTTAGTCACTAGGGCATTAGCTAACTTTTCTTCGATACTCCAAGATCACCTTTTTCCTACTGACATAGGTATTGGTATTTCTATGATTTTGTATTGAACATTGGCTTAGCTACTTTCAACCTTCTAGACCCGATCTTCAAGAGATGGGTTCTAAAGAGATTCCTTTTAGGTTACCTTGCTAGAATATGTAGAATAATCCTCATTTAAAACATTGTGGGCCCTAAATACATAGGAATGTAGACATATGTGGATGGAGTAATGGAGAATGTCACTCCAACAAAGTAAATCGGAACAACTTATAGACTTTTGAGGTTTTGTAATGGACTGTGGTAGAAATGAATAGTTGTAAGTGAGTATAAGATGGCAAAGGACTGTGATCAATTAGGTGATGGTCACAAGTGAATGGATAGAAATTGTAAGTGAGATTGAGTGATGGTATATACAAGCAAGTGGGTGATGGTTGAGATTGATGGTCACAAGTGAGTGGATAGAACTTATAAGCGAGGTTGAGTGATGGTTGAGATTGATGGTTACAAGTTTGTGAATAGAAATTGTAAGCAAAATTAAATGATGGTATATAGAAGTAAGTGGGTGGTGGTTGAGAATGATGGTTACAAGTGAGTAGATAGAATTTGTAAGCAAGAATGAGTGATGATATATACAAGCAAGTGGGTGATGGTTGAGATTGATGGTCACAAGTGAATGAATGAAAATTGTATGCATGACTGGATGATGGTATATATAAGCAAGTGTGGCGGTTGAGACTGATAATCACATATGAGTGGATAGAAATGGAGGATATTAAACAAATTTGAGTGATGATATATACTTTTTTTTTATGCAAGTGAGTGATGGTTGAGACTAATGGTTAAATGTGAGTGGATAAAGATAGTCATGGGTCTAGCTTTGTAAACAAGTGTTGGTGATGGTATATACATTTGTAAGTAAGGTAAAAGTATGTCAAAAGATTGTAGGCAAAAAGAGGAGAATAAAATTGAGGGTTGTAAGCAAGTGTTTGTTGGTGAAGGATTCTGAACAAGCAGGTGCAAAAAGGTGAATAAAGCTAAAGGTTGTAAGCAAGTGCTTGTTGGTGAAGGATTGTGAACAAGCGAGTGCAAAAGAGGTGAATAAAGCTGAAGGTTGTAGACAAGTCCTTGTTGGTGAACGGTTGTGAACAAGCTGGTAATGGCTTAGAGTATAGCCCCCCTTGACAATCAATTGAAATAATTCTTAAAATAAACAGACCTTAAAATTTTACCTTCCCAAAACACCTACCACAATGCATGGCCAATTATTAAATCTGAAACCACCCACAAGATGCCACATATGTAATAGTAGATAATAAATTATATAATAATATTCTTTTACACAAAGATTTATCCAAATGAAGATTTATGAGTCCTATTGTGAATTCTCAATACTCTCTACATTTTAGTTTATATTGACTATGTTTTTGAACGGTCTTTTTTGTCTCATCCATGTTTGGAGAGTCAATTCTATTTGCACCCATAAATGGTGATGCTTTAAGGGTGAGGGTCTCAAGTTAGTAAGCTAAAGTTGAAGCAAAAGATTTCAAACAAGTAGACCATTGTAAACCTAATGGACTATAATGGAAGTTTTTGCAATCCAAAGCTTGTGAAAAATGAGATGAGTGACTAAATCCAAGTATTTTGGAGGAATACAATTTGGTTCTTTTTTTCTATTTTTGTTCCTTTAAAAAAAATACTATCATGATTTATTTTATTCAATTGGAAGCCATTGGATGTTTTTTTGGATTTATATTAAAAAAAATCTACAAGTACAAAATTAATTTAAAGATTCTATAAGCAAATGATCAAAAAGTTAATGTAAACAATTGTGTGAAATGAAAGAAACTATTCTAAAAAGAAAAAAATGACAAGAGGAAACTAAAAAATATTGAAAAAGGAAGCTTTGCGAGAATTTAAGCATGTTAACCTTAATATGATTTTTTTTGAAATGAGAGTGCCCTAAAAATGCATTGTAAAATCATCAATTGAAATTAAAATGTCTTATTTAGTGCATGGAAATGTCTTTAAGAGATATTTGAATGAGCTATAGAAGATGGATGTTGTACATCTAAATACGCAACAAAAAGAGCTTTTTGTCTATTCCTCAACAAATGAATGTGCATAGCATAGGCATTCAATGCTTTGTAGTTTTATTGCAAGGTTCTAAATTGATTCATGTACGGATTGAAAGAAAATGAAGATCTTAGGAGTTAATTTCTCAATGTTTTAGATAGGGAGGGGAATGTAGATTTGGAGTATTTTAGGCAAAATAAATTATGGCATGAGACAAATCTTTCCACAAAATCTTCATTATTGTATATGAGAGATACTCAAAAAAAATTCTTACAAAGATCTTATTATTCAAGAGCCTTTGGTAAGTTTGACCTCAAAATGTTACATTTTCAATTCAAAAAATGACATGTCAAAATGACTTGAATAAATATAAAAAACAAAAATTCTACAGAATCACCATATACATAAGTAGAAGTTAACATTTTGAACTTTTAAAAAAATCTTGTGAAAATGTTACATATTCAATCTCTTATTGCTTGTAGAATTTTTTCTTAAAGTATTTATTTCAAATTTTATTAATTTCTTTTGTGATAAGTGTAATAAGAAATTTTGTTATATGTATATGATCTATGGATAATATTTTACAACTTTTTCTTTTAAACCATCGTTAAATTGTTCTTCTAAGTTGCATTTTGTACTATATTATTGTAATTTCTGAAATTTAGTTTTCAATTTGAGGAATAAAGGGATTTAGGACAATGGGGCATCCAAATTTCTAAAATTGTGAACATAGATTATAAAATAAAACTAAGAATCAATTTTTAACGATGGATTTCAAACAAAAGTTGTAAAAAATGATACATATATTATATCCATCTTGTTGAGTCTACTACCACATCAACCAATATTTAGCAACCAATATTTAGCAGTACAAATCTACCCAAGATTGAAATAATTTTTGCTAAAACTATGTTAGATCTTTTACAAATTATATTGAAACAAATACAAAATTAACACAAGCTGTTTCAATCCATGGTAGATTTTTACTAGTTTTTTTTATATAACTTTAAGCCAAGAATTAAACATCACTTTTAAAAATGATTATAGATTGAATATTTGTAATTTTTAAAAATAATTTTGATTTTGACTTCAAAATGCTAACTAAGTTCTAATTATGGTGTTTTTAATATAATTTTGTTTTACTTAAATATTTAAATATTTTTTGACATAAAAATGTTATTTAAAAAAAATAAGTATACTTGTACCTTTTGAATTACATAATATTTGCAAAGAAAAGTTATGAAGGTTTACAGTGACTCCCCAAAGTAGTTGGCCTCCCTAAAAATCGCTCTCATAAATTGAGAAATTAGAATTATGAAGAGAAATTTAGACATGTTGTACAAAAGGAATTCTACCCCCATGTGTAATTTCACTTTAAATGGACTATATTTAGACCTATTATTAATTGAATGAAATTTCTACGAAAAAAAAACTTTTTGTGAGAAGTCAAAATGTCCCATTTCTTTTTGTAGAAAGAATGTACATCTTGACTAGAATCACATGTTATAAGTTTCATGAATTTTAGATTTTTATTGATTGAGATCTAATTGATTGAAATTTGACCCCAAAATTTTGTTTTTAAATTTTTTCACTCCATAAATTGCAAAAAAAAATAAAATAATAATAATAATGTTAAACTATTATGTATATCAAAAACATATTTTTTTGCAATTTATGAAGTGAAAAATTAAAAAAACAAAATTTCGGGGTCAAATTTCAGTCAATTAGATCTCAATCAATAAAAATCTAAAATTCATGAAACTTGTAACATGTGATTCTAGTCAAGATGTACATTCTTCCTATAAAAAGAAATGGGACATTTTGATTTCTCACAAAAAGTTTTTTTTTCCATAGAAATTTCATTCAATTAATAATAGGTCTAAATATAGTCCATTTAAAGTGAAATTACACATGGGGGTAGAATTCCTTTTGTACAACAACATGTCTAAATTTCACTTCATAATTCCAATTTCTCAATTTATGAGAGTAATTTTTAGGGTGGCCAACTACTTTTGGGAGTCACTGTACATGGTACAAGGATTAGAAAACTAACAAACGAATTATAATCTTAAATTAATGCTGCTTAATTGTGTCTCTATTGATGCAAATGTCTAAAAAGTTGTAGAATTTACATTCTAAGATACATTCATATATCCTAAGAATATTTTATGTTGTATTCAAACGTAGTTGGACAAGTTATGAACCTATTTAGAATGTATTAAGAAGCCTATTTGTCTTTCAAGATAGTGCAACTATATTATAGGGGTAATTTTTTTTGTAGACCCAATATATACTTGAAAATTATTTAGGTAGACCTTTTATCTTTGTGAAGTCTTTAATGGGCCAAAATTGAACTATGGGATATAATTCCACCAAAATGTACTTCTTTAACCCCTAAAGGCCCAAAGTCCCTTCGGGGGACACTTGGGATTTCGGACATGCTCGTACATCGACCTGATTTTTTGAAACTTTTTTTGAAGATAGGAAATCACATTAGCTTTCCAAAAATATAATTTTTTTTCAATCGGTGCCCGGAAAAAAAAGTTATGCTGCCCGAAGTCAAAAAGCAGTTCGCCGGGCAGAAAAAAAAAACTTTAAAAAATTGAATTTTTTTTTTTGATTTTTTATCTCAAAGATAATGTTTTTGTCTATATTTGAAGCTTTGATTCATTCTAATTGGACTCAGAATGAGAAAGTTATGGACAATCTTGTTTTTCGGGCAATCTAAGCGTCTTCTTCAAAAAACAACTTATAAAATTCATTTTTGAATGCAATTTTCGAAATTTTTCAATTGTTTTTCTTGAAAAGGTTAAGTTTGTTTGCAAGAACAATCCCACTGTTGGGATTATGGTCTTTTAATTCCATCTAAGAGCTATTGAAGATTTAGTGTTTTGTTCAATTTTGGACCTACTTCTACTCAACAATTTTTTTATATGTGAAAATCAAGTTTTGACATCCTGAAAAAAAAATTCCCTGACTCTCAACTCAAATGTTCAACATAAAATTTTTTAACTTTATGGGTGTGTAGTGCAAAAAATATCCACAAATGGCCGTCAAAGTCATTTGAAATTGCAATCCAGAGTTCAAAAAAACTTATTTTTCCAACTTCAAATGCTAATATCTTCCAATTCATACGGTCAAACTTCATGAAATTTTTACCACATGATTTGAGACAAGTGAAGTACAAGATCCTACGGTTAGATTTTAAAAAAAAGTTTTTTTTTGGTTTAGGGAGTGATTGCAGCAGAAATGGCAGTTTTCAGTGGTTTTGGAGCCAGAAAATGCCTTGGGCCTTTAGGGGTTAAAATACATCTACTACCTAAAATGTAATCCAACTATTTATACCAACTTAAAAAAATACTACAAATGATGAATGTAGGATGCACTCAACCTCGTAGCAATCACTACAATAAATTTTGCCCTAGCAATGGCAGATGTGAAACACACCTAGAATGTACACACATTAAATGACCATCTTTGCTAAATCTCTACCCATCCATTCTAAAACTACATAGGATGACTCACCCTCACAACAATCCTCGCAACAATCCCTCCCTTGATAGGGTAGGAGACCCTATTTGCACCACAATTCAAATGCCACCCTATTTGCATCCCTGTGTCTCAACAATGTACTGTACATTGTGAACTTTCAAATGTCCTTTCATGATACATAGTGGCCATGAAGTGTTGCAAATAGTCACATAGTGCAAATAGGGTCTTTTAATTACCTTGTGAAGCTTAAATGTTTGTGGATTTCTGTTTCGTAGAGGAAATTCGGAGTCGAAAGCACAAGAATTAATCGGAGCTCTACATGTCCCGATTGGAGGGAAAGAGAGGACGAGGATAAACGGTTAATTTTAGGGCTTACATTGTGCATAAGAATGTGTGTTTTATAAGAAGGTTTTTAATTTCAGTGTCCTTTCTAATTCCAGTATACTTCTTGAGATTGTTTCGTGGAGCTTGCATTGTAACGTCCTGCAAGCAATATGAGCTCCGACTACAGTATAGCGCTGGTGGCGATAGTCGTGGTCATATGCATCGTTGTTTTCATCTTCAACACGTACTTGCTGATCAATTACCAGCACCCGGACGATTACAACCAAGCCTACCTTCCCAAAGGCATCGTCATCTTCGGCCTCTCCATCGCACAGATCTCCATTCTGTTGTTGCCAGCGGACGTGGCCAATCGCAACGCCTGCAGTAATTCGGTGTACATGGATGCGTGCAACTACACGTTGCCCATGAAAGATCTGTGGTACGCAGTGTACATCATCGACGCGGTCTTTTTGTTCTTTATCTGCCCGTTCGCGTTCTTCTACTACGAAGCCGATGAAGAAATGTACGTAAGCCTCTTGAGTTCGATCCACGTCTCAGTCTTTCCTCAGTGCAGTGAGGATCGAGCATGTTTGTTCATGTTCCTGTCTCAGTCTGTGAATATTGTGATATGGGTACACATTTCTTACAGCAAATATGATATTGTTCTCTTATCTTAAGGTCATTGCACTTGTCCCTATTGCATGCGCAAAGTGTGATACCTTTCATATCAATCCAAGAAGTTACGAGTGAGGGGTTAATATCGGAAGGAGGTGTTGAAATTTTGCGTGAACTTCGATTGGCTTCCAAAAAATCAGTACGTCTTGGATTGATCTGAAAATTTTACCACACAAACTAGAAGAGAGAAATCAAATTTCCCAACAAGTTTTATTGAATTTGGAAGTCAGATGCCAAAGTTACAGCACTTTGAATTGGACTTGAAACTATGTGAGGAAATTTTGCTGAGCTCATTTTATGGTGAAATTAGGATGAAGATCTTCTGAGATTCCGTGATGCTGATTCACATCCGTCGTTTTCTGATGTGAAAACAGACCTACACGCAAGCGGCTGATAAATTCTTTCCTGTGGGTGCTTGTCCTGGCTTTTGTTTTGGGGCTCGTCATTGGCATCTGCTATGGTAAGTTCAACGGGCTCATGCAATGAGTGGGTCGCAGTTTGTGGATTGTGGAGGGAAATTAATAGGAAGGCTTTGTATGATCACTCTAACATTAGGGAGTCTTCATCATGATTCAACGAAAACATCTTCATGGTCGCTAAAAGTTTTTGAAATAATGTATTATCACTGAAAACCTTGCAAAATGCTTAAATGTTGAAGATGAGACCTCTAGTACAATCAGTTTAGGTCTTACGGAGAATTGCGTTTCGAACTCCTATCATACAGAAAAGTAAATCTGGAGCAATTTTTTATTAGTGTGAGATGTGTGTGGCGAGCTTGTTTTAATTTCTGATGAAAGGTCGGTGCTGGATTTCAGCTGTCGTCGGCTATTCGGACTTTACTGTGCGTCGCCTTGAGTCTGACTCCATTCCATTTACAACGGATTTCTCGACGTTGACAGCAGCAAGGCCGTGTTTACCTTCGACGGTCATTGTCTCTTCCACCAGTACCCAACTGGTGCGTTGACAAAATTCTCCTAAAACAGTTTTTTCTTAGCCGTGTCAACTAAGCAATGGTCTCGAAAATGTAGAAAGTTCTTGTCTCCAAATGAAAATGAGATGAGTTGAAAACAATAGTAGCATGCTAGGACCCATGGAATTCCAGTGTCTAGAATGTCCATGGAATTTCATGGGCTTATAAGGATAGTGTCATTCTAAGATGGTTGAATAGAGTTCTGAAATTTTCAATCAATGAGGACTTAGTGAGGAAAATATTGAGGATTTTGTGGAAAGATGCACACGAAATTTAGAAATTTCTATTTGGAGTAGAGACACTTGTGATCAGCTGCGTGTTTACACTCTTTGGCATCTGATTTTGTGTATGGAATAGTTACAAAATCTACATGATAGAAATGCATATCATTATATGTCTGCGAAATTTCTGGCTGAGAGATTGAATCATGTTTGTAAACTTGTAACAGAGCTAAAGCAGGCTGAATTATGGCGTGGGTGTGCATCGGCAGTGTGCATCGTACTTGGCAGGGGCTGACACTTCTACGAACTGGACCATGAGGATCTCGTTCCCGGAATATGTTATCGCCGTCGTCACCATCATTGGCTCCATACTCTTCGTCGTAATGGAATTTCTATTTCTCTGCTCATTCTTTTAGCTGGAATTTTTGTAGAAGCTGCGCTTGCACGTATTTAGTCGCTGCTGTATGCCAAATCTTTGGAGAGAATGTGTTTGCAGTGGTGTCATTTAGTTGAGATATAACCTGTATTGTAGTCCGTTTATGAACCATTCTAATTAAGTGGAAATTATCCAGATATTTGGTGGAGTTGGCGTTGCATGTTTACCAATGAGCCTGATTAATACTTTTCTTCATCGGCCTAAGACAACAATCACCCTCGCTCAGTACACCAAGGTTATTCTCGTCCGGAGTTGTCTTCCCAAACAGACAAGCATGAGGTCTAGTATGTTCGACACAACATCAACTAGCTCCTCTTGTCTGTCACAAAATTTATTCTTAGAGTATACTTTAAATGTTTGAGGGTATCCAGAACTATTTCACAATTATTTGATCAATGTTGTCTAACATTTAGAGACCTGTATATTAAGACACCAAATGTCTTGCACAATTTCAAGCTGTGCTAATCTATCTAGGAAGACAACCCTTTCTTGTCGATTGACGCAGAGGCTAACAATATTACATCTGTTTATGATACCAATCTGTATGAAGACCGAGGTCAAGTTACATGGTACTTTGTCCACTTTTAAACCGGTCATGAAGCACGTCATGATCTGCGGCAGGAAGCAACGCAACTTGCAAAACGTGGAAAAGAGATAAAGGAGATAATTGTGGGCTTACAACGCGAAGAGAGAGCTGGAACGAAGGGAAGCAAATGGAAGAAGAACTTCTTGAAGATTCAGCAGGTTAATGGATTTTCTGGTCCATTTGTTGTCTTCCTTAATATTTGATTGCTGTTTAGTTGATCTTGATTCCAATTTTCCTTTGATGCCAATTTTCTACCCCATTAACAGTGTAAAGTAAAATTAGATTGTTTCAGGAATGTTTAAATTTTTTATCACTGTGGTCATTGGGAGACCACCTCACGAATCAGGGAGAAGATTCTCTTTATGGCGTTGTCTAAAAGTACTTAAAATTAATCTAATGTGCTAGAGACATCCTTTAGTTCGAAGTCCAGTTTCATGTTGTGTTTTCCTCTGAACTCCTGTAAGTAAGCGTAATTAATAATCCATGGTGTACATCTCACAAGTTAAGACTAGTTAAACCCTTGTAAATTCCATTTTTTAATCATAGAATAAGAGATACAAAGGTTAGAAGTTGATCATGAGTTTATGCAACTTTGAAAGTTTCATGAAAAACAAAGTGAAATATATGCGATCAGATTTGTTGCAATGTTGCAATTTGAATGTAGCTACATGCAATTTCAAAGTCCTCTTCAGGTATCGGGGGGTTAGTTCTTTTTCTTTATTCATCTTGAGACCCCAAAAGGAAGATTGAACAAAATAGCAGCATTAAACTCAAAACAAGTGAAGCTGTATTTTGCAGGAGCTTGTGTTTCTGGAACAAGATGAGCAAGCTCTGACCGAAGTTTATCCTCAAGGAGAAAAGGTAACCTATCTCACGAATGTACCTCAAGTAATATCAATTGCAGCAGATATCTTATATTGCTGTCATGTGACATGTGAAAGAGTGGTGTTATTCTTTTCGTTTTGCATAACAATCATAAACCAGAGAACTTGTTCCCTTCGGCCTTTCGTGACACCTCACCAAAGTATTAAATACCTCTCCCCAAGATTCTTGAGAAGGAATCTGAATCAAAGTGGCCTTTTGACACCTCACAAGTTGGGCGCTTATTTTTGTGGGAGGCTTACTAATGTTTCACGCCCTGTTTCTCTTAGTCAGCAATAATTAAGGTGCTTTTTAAAAAAAAAAATTTTGAAACACATGGACAATTTCCATTGCAAGGGAAACTTAAGATGCTTGTTTCACTCTTGACACACAGGCTGATTCTGCTTGGGCACTCACTGTTCTCAGCTATTTGGCATGTCTCTTCTTTGGACTCATTGGGTAAGCTCTACATGCACTATCCTATGAACAATGAATCTATGTTTCACAGGGCCACTATGACGACGATTTTGCGTTTTTTTTACAGAATGGCGGTGTCAATCATGTGGTTGGTGCACATAATTTTATTTATGCTCTGCTCACCACCAGAAGATCCATTCCTAAACGAGATTTTCATCCAATTGGACAAGGCCTGGGGTGCAATTTCCTGATTCTTTTTTTCCTGCTAATTTCGTTCAGTTCCGTGTCCGCAACATCAAGAGACCCTCAGCATTTGTTAATTTGACTTCTGCAATAGTCGCCACAATCACTTCCTTAATAGAATTTCTGCATTTCAGGGCTACTTGGTACCGTAGGATTCGGCTTTTTCTGCTTGTACCTTTTGCTGGCTGTGATTTCAGGGGAGATGCACATTGGCCTCAACTTCCTCTTCTTCCGAGTTTATCCCATGAAGTAAGTTCTGATCAAGCTCTACACATCTCTTTTCTTACATGCTCGGTGTCTGAAAATTGACCTAGAGTTTTAGCCACACAACTGTTTGTGATAGAGGTTACATCTATGAAACAATATCACAAACCATTTATACCTTGGGCATAGTGGAAAATTCAAGGAAGAATCAGGGTATCCAAGATGCTCCGATTCTCTATAGCATCGTCTTTCTATGGGACAGATACTCTCTCATCTTGAGTTCAAGAACTAATGCTTTTGTTTTCAGCCAACTATTGTAGGAAAGTGTATTTAGTGCCAATTACAGTGTAGCTACAAGGTAGGAGCACCCAATGACGTCAGATTCTACACATGATGGTAGAAATTTTCAAAACTTAAATGTAGGTAGGCTATAGATAGTTTTTTTTTTTTTACCTAAATGATAAGCTATCTATAGTCTGCCTACATTTAAGTTCTGAAATCAATGCCTTACCTAGTTTTTGATGCCATTGGGTACACTGATGCCATTGGGTGCTCCTACCTTAGTGAAAAGGGTGGGTGGTCAACAATGCTCTAAAATATAACGATGTTGTGGTCAACACTATGTGCATATTGTAGGCATACATCAAATTGGTATCCGTCTGGTACTTAGGTGTTGCAATTCGTTGTTAATTCAAGGAAGAAATAGGGTATCTAAGATAGCCGGGGTCATATTCCTTCCCTTCTGCCACCAAAGAAATTAAACTCTGAGCATTGCCCTTGGAAATTGTAATGGCTCATGTAATGTTCCAACAGATGGGGCGGCACAATGATGAACGCTTTCCTGTTCAACGTGGGACTCATAATTGCAAGCAGCATCAGGTATTCACTCTTAACGTAGAGGCAACGAGAGCGTTTTGGTTTGGCATGCAATTAATCCTGTGGTTCACACCTTTCAATGACCCTTGAATGATGCTCGTGTGTTTGTATACAGTCTAATTCAGTTCTGTGCAAAGGCGTTCTCTCTTTATGTGGATGCTACCGCCATTCAAGAAATTTTTGGTGGCACCATCGAGTCGTTGAGAGGGATCAAATACCTATTCAGGTGCATCTGACACTTATGTATTGACACCTGCTTAGTTGCACCTTGAAGCTCTCTCTAGTTTCTTAAAAGTTCTGAATTTCTTATGCCTGTTGGTTATCCATCCCGTAGCCACCTTCGCTCTTTGGATTTGCCATGTACTCACCAAATACGTGCTGTAGAGCTCTCACACTCTTGTTTTTTGTCAGTTCATCTTAGTACATGAAAGGTCGTACTGAATAGTGCTCTTGAGAGGGTCAATTTACAAAGCTCAAGTACTCACATATCATGTGTGTCAAAATAGAAAAATAGTGGGATACAAGATCTCATTGCATAATATGGAGTAAGAGAGGTCGTACTATTTGTGAACAGTAGTTGGAGGCCCCATAGTGAGAGGCCACGTTAGCCAAAGTTCAGTACAAAACCTCTCCAACTGCATAAACCTCTTAGTGCATAGTCCCAACACTAAGAGAGGCTCTACTGTATTACGTCTCTTGACTTTGCAATTTTACTCGGTACTCACAGTGTTATGTCACACACAGCCCAAAACGTAGATCAATGAATCTTGGTAAGAAACAAAGACATGCTTGGTAGTAATTGACTCCACATTCGTAAACTGAATTGATCGTTCCAACAAAATTGTGCAACTTATCCAGGGTAGAAACTGAGACTTGACTTATGAACCATACTCATATATTGGGGGACTCACCATACTAATGTCATTGACGCAGGTACAATGTCTTCCAAATATCATTCGTAATCTTCGCGTTCATGACGATCATCTACTACTTGTTCTTTGTAAGTCACCACATCAATTCATTCCCACTCTTTAACTTCTATTATGCTTTCAATATTTTCCAAGCCAGCACTGAGGTTCACCATATCTAAGAAGTTCTGAAATAGTTTTTTCCAAGGAGATTGATAAGCAGAGGAAATCAGCTGTGAAAATGTACATATCACAACCCTTCCCTGAGACGCAAAACCCTCTTAAAAATCATGTACGCAAGACCCAAAGCTAGCAGACCGAGATTAACCATATGAAAAGTCATTTTGAAAATTCTTGACTCATTCAATTCAACTCAAAAATTTATAAACTGAATTGAGTGGGGTTCCCTTTGCTCTGGGCAACAGCCAAAACACTTCAGAATAAATTCCACCATAGCTCAGATCCTTCGAACACAACTTACCTTCATGACTGCTGTGACCCAATGCAGGGCTGGAGGAAAGTCGTTGACAAGAAGAAGGCACTGAGATTCGCAACTCTATGATGAGGTAGCTTGATGTATGAGACTGAAAAACGAGAGGTAACTAAAAGTAAGACATCAAAGTATCACAATGCTTTTCTGCGGACAGTAGCTATTATTAACTCTCTGATAACGTTGATGATGAGAAGTATACTACCAAAAAATTAAGAGAAAACTAAAGGCAACAAGACAACAAAGTCTCACATTGCTTTCTGTGGACAATTTATTAATGGTCATTCTCAATTTTAAGAAACAAGCGCCATCTGCAAATTAAATCTCAGATTCCTCACTTGCTTTTCTTTTTCAACCTCTCCTTCACCATAATGTTGTTCCAAGTACTCCACCGATGACATAGTAAGGATCAATTTATTGTGCTTGTTTGTCATACTTGGTGCTAACAAAATTGGTACATGAATTTAAGGTCTCAAAATTTATGTGAGAGTTCAAACCAATTTAGTATTGCACCTATCTATATTTGTTGAGCTCGCAAGAAGTGGTGGAAAAATTGAACTACATGCTTTGGTAATGTACGTATGTGAGGCTAAGGTAACTAAACCTAATTGCAACACTTATCCAAAAGCATTCCCTATACATTCTTGCCTAAAATGCACATAACTAAGGTACACCCCCCCATTTCCGACCAGTGATCCATTCCCGACCTATAGGTGCACGTATTTTTGACCACATTTAGAATGTGTTTTTTTTTCGTTTTCAAGGTTGGAACTAATAAATACATGACACATGTCCCAAGTTGTGAAAAAAAAAATAGGAAATAATGATTAGGTGAAAAGTTATTGAATGATCGGAATTGGAAGAGTCTAGACATTGGCTATGGGTCCGGCGCACTTTTTGCCTCCCAAAATTCATAGTAATTTCAATTCAAGCGATAAAACTACCAATTTTTTTGCAATCCATGTCATTTCTATTGATGTACCTCTGAAAAATATTTGTTTTGCCTTCACTACTATTCTAGATCATGTCAGAATTCCTTATTCGGTCGCTTATGGAGGGGTTTACCTTAGAACATGAGTTTGAGATCAATTGAGTATATTTATAATTTGCATTTTATAAATTCATGTGTACATACATAGTATCCAATGAATTCCGAAGATTCACTGAAGTCCTCCTTCAATTGCCAACAAAATTCTACAAAACTCGAGGAATCCGTGTTAAATGATATTGGTAATTAAGGTCGAAGATCCATAAACCGTTCCTTAAAGTCTACCCACCTCATCAATTGCACTAATAGATATTTCAAAGAACATGTCATTCATTCCTAGATAGAACACGCATTTTAAATCCAGTCAATTTATGGACCTCCTACCTTATACATACCTCAAATAGTGCTACATTTGTTATGTTGCAAAGTTTGACAAGAAAGTCATTGAATCCTTCTTAAGTGATTTGGATTGACATTTATTAAAAGAAAAGATGGTAAATTAGGATGAAAGATAATAGAATGGCATTTTCTTATGCTTCTTCCATTACATCAAAAAAATTCTGAAACTTTAAAGCTTTTGCGCTCTGCTGTCCAAAATCTAGACAATGAATAAAGAGGTTCCAAGGGCTTTTTTGACCACAAAACTTTTTATTCATCCAAACCAATGATTATCTTTTTGAAAAGCACACTATCTATATGATGAATTTGAGTTCAATAATATATATATTTATAAAGATATAACAATAATATGCAAAAGTCCGAGAAAAGACTCAAGCATTAAGGGATTAAAAATTTACAAGAATTTGAAAGATTGTGCAGAACCGAAGTGATAAGCTGTCACACCGGAGGAGCTACTCAATCGTTTGAAAATGTTCTTCCTGAAATATGCCATGTTGCAATCTTCATCTAAGGTAACAATACCTAAATGTATCCCAATAAAAGCATCCCCAGTAGGTCGTCTCAACAAAACATTCAGCAGCATGCACTATCACTGCCTTAGCTCTATAGTAGATGGTATAAAACATTCCACACCCACTTATTACTTCATCAGTAGCTAAGTAACTAAGTGGGTAGGTGGAGGCTCAATGTGTTGAGCAGAATGCATGAAGGAAAGGCAATGGATATGAAGGCTATCGAATGTTATGAACTGCAAATTTTTCGGCTGGTTGTGCAGTGTATCTCAAATTTTTGATTCAACAATTCCATTGTACCTGATTTCTCAGTCAAGAGGCACAAGAAATGTTGCTTCCCACGTAGCATTTTGGGTATTTCTAAAGTGGCCTGAACACCATGCTGAAAAAGCTTCGTCAACGTTAAAAATGAAAAAATCTTGCGATTCTTTGTCAATGCAAGGTTGCTTTCTTGTTGCTTTCTTTTCACAAATGCTTTGCCACCGTGGATCCCGACCAACTTGCTACGGCCCATTCTGAGCATCCCTCGGAGTGGGCGCTTTGGATTGACAATGCTGGAATTTTGCACCAGCTGCAGTGGCTCTGAAAATTAAATTTCCAGTGTGAAAACCTAGAGTGCCCATTGAGGATCGGCTCTAAGGGTTTGATTATATAGCTCATGTTATTGGACTGTAAAAGCTTTTGCTTGATCTTGTTGGTAGTCAAAATTAGATGATTTCCAGATTCTTTCCAAATGCATTTTTTGGACTTTGTATGCATGAACTATGAATTTTCAAAGGATTGAAAATAAAATTGACTGTCTATAGGTTATCATCTCCATCAGACTTACATTTTAGAGAAGAATCTAGTTGGGGCGGTTTTTGCAAACAGTTCACAATTATGTTGCAGTTACCTTATGCGAATTCACTGTCTGATTGCACTCAAACAACAATAGTCACTTACCGTGAGTCACCTCTTGCTGCACCGGAAGCATCCATCACTTGCAGATAATAACTTACCTTGAAGCTGAACTGAATAGCAAGTTCCGGCTGGCCGGTGTGAAGCATATTTGCCGGACTACGTGGTAAACATTAAAAACCAAGATTCTGCACCAAAAAACGCACAATAATATCACTCCAAAGAGAGATTAGTGCGAGGTACATTGAGCTGGTTGATGGAATCCCACCGTCCTGATCAAGCCTGATTAATAGAATGTCTACTCTGAAGTACACAAGTAAGTCAGATTTGAAAAAGACCAAACAAATTAGATGTATTGAAATTAGAATTACTTGGTTTGCACGCTCCAACAGACTAAAAGCAAGTGCATTAGAAGCCAGGACAATGTAACCTTTGAGTTTGAAGTTCTAGCATGTTCACCAAATTAGTGCTCCGTACTAAACAAAAGAATAAATTGTACACTCCCTCAAGACACACAGTTTGGTGGCAAGTGCACTGGTTGAGCATAGTTATGGTCGTCTTGAGTGATACAACGTGGGAGGTGGGATGGTCCCATACTGAAAGAGGACAAGCAGCTCAAAGTCAAATACCAAATATCTAAACTAAGGGGAGACCTTGCAATTGATGTTGCTAACAACATGGTCAGATGGAAGTTAATGAACAAGTGACACTCCAACACTAGAGCGAACTCTGTCGTTTTTCATTTCGGAGATTCAAACCTGTGTCGCTTCTCACTAAAAATGATCTAATTTTAGTAGCGAAGTTGGCCCCACGTTTTTTCATTTGTGACTTTTTTCACTCACCCCATGTTTTGTCGCTATTTCATGGAATGAAAAGCGATGGGATTTGTAGTAGTGCAATGACACCTTAATAAATGCGGTGCTCTACACGTTTAGTACAATAGAACTTCCATAAGGTAATAGCCCTCAGACGGAGGAAAATATTACATTAGAGAGGTTATTGCTTTGGGGAGGGGCTGCGACATTAATGACGTTTGAAGATTTTTTTAGTGGGTTGCAATTTTGTAGCATTCTTAGATTGAAGTCACGTTCACCAGAGTGACTCATAGATTCCAAATTCAATGAATGTTGCTTATTTTTTTTTTTTTACTTAGTTGTACATCTTCAATGTGTTTAGGCTGGGACCAAAGGAATAATATTACTTTAGAGAGGTTATTAGCTAACAAAAGTTTATTGTTTATAGATGTTCTACTGTATCCAATCCACTCACTATTTCATGAACCTCATGGACTTTAGAATATATCATCTTCAAAACTAAAAATCTAACTAATAAAAACATTGTTCAAATGAAGTGCACTCAAAATATTGTTCAATGTGTGATGAAGTGCTCTTAAATGTACTAAGGCACTTCTTGTAATGACATGTTGTGATTCCCATTACTCTCTCATATACAATAGGTCTTGACTTTTATTAATTTTATCATGAAAAGGATCAGTAGAGCCACTCTTATGAGAGGGTATAAATTGCTTCTACAAATGCCATAAACCTAGAAGAAACCAATACAAGTCATGAATATAGTTTAGGCAATCTAAGGCAAAAGAGATAGCTATCACAACAATAAAATATAGGAAGTGAATAACCACTTGAAAATAAAAGTCTCCAAATTTATTATTTAGAGAAAGTTGATCCACATTTTTATTTGGGGGGATATATCATCTAGTTAATAAAAATAAAAATATTAATGTATCCATTCTCTTAAAATGTTTCATTGACCTATTTTTAAGTATATTTTTAAATATTCCCAAATTTCCTCAAATGTTCCAAAAGTATTTTAGGTTATTTGGATAATTAATAGGCATATTCAAAGGATACACTTGTGTGCCAACATAGGATCTACTTGACATCTTAGATGTCAAATTCATTCATTTATCAAGTAGTTGGACAAGAGAACATTGCTGGCAATGATTTCTTGTTGTCCTTGTGGAAAATGGCAAGTATTATCATTTTAGCAAACATTATCTATTGCAACCATTGGCAACAACTTGAGAACAACAAAAATATTCAAAGCAAAATAACAATAATATCAAAGCAAATATTAATTCTCTAATGTCTCACTATTAGGACTAACTAAGACTAATACCTTTTTAATCTTTCTATAAGAATGTTGTTGACAAAAACTTGAAGATATTTTTATATTCTTCAATATCACTTCATTTGATTTGAGTTTTGTGTTTCATACTTTATTTTGTTCAATCTTCTTTTTCTAGTTACAAAAGGAACTAGGATAGGTTCCATTTGCCTTGGGAGCCTTTGAAATTGAAGGTTATCAGAATTTGCAAAGTTTCAGTTTCAACCAATCTACAGGAACACATTTCACTATTTTTCAAACAAATTTCAAAGTTGGATGCATTCAAATCTCCGTAATTATTCAAACTTCCAATATCCGTACTTGTTATTTGAATCCTATAATGTTAGAATTGATTCAAAAATCAAGTCCCTAAAGGATGCACTTAGTCTTGAACAATACAATGCACTCCACTGATTATTAATTACACTTTTAGTATAGGAGGACAAAGAAAAAAAATAACGTCAATCTTTGAGTTGGAAGGATTATAATCTCTAATGCTTGTGTCATATGATAATGCAATGCATGCTGCAACATACTGCACACTCTAAGATATATGCTGAAATTACGAAACAAATTGTAGAACACAGACCCTATTGACAGCAAGTAAATTACACCTGAGAATGAAAGATGAGAAAATTACATCTCCGAAATATCCATTTCACAATAGAAATACTCGAGAAAAAGAACACATTATAGACACAACCGCTCATCGCATAGTCGCTCAATTCACTAATTGGGACTCTACAGAAAGGAATGGCTTCTTTTCAGCATTACACCAGGTTGCTTTTGTTCACTTCCGACGAACATCCTTCATTCAAAATAATTGAATAACCAATTGATACAAAATGAGAGAGACTACAGAGCGTCTCGGAACTAAGGTAGGAGGTCCTAAAATGGAGCGGGTTCTAAAACCAATCAAGCTCTAGAGGTACATTTTGCACTTTCCAATGTACAAGTGGTGTGCATTTGAGGAGGTGGTCGGTTTTAGAGCCCACAAAAATGTACTTTTCTGCAACTTCAGAAATTCATAACTAATTCCACAAAGCTTCAAAAAATATGAAACAACTTGGGTTAGATGCCAATTTCTCTTGCCTTTCAAGGAAAATTTACTGAAAAATATTTAAAGAAGTTCTACCTCCCCCAAAGTCAGCTTCAGCTCTTAGATGAGCCGTTTATGGACCTCCTACCTTAGGAGGTCACAACAATACGACCCCCGTGCTGGAACACTAACTGAATAAAAGTACATAGGCCAGGTTCTCGAAATAAAACCTGGCGGGACCACAACAATGTTGGCCCTATTGAGAGCATTCGCACCGAGGCACGCTATAGGCGGCCTCAACGCCTCCGGGCGGGCCCTTGTAGCGATCTGGTCCCCACCGTCACTCTTGCAGAAGCAACATTCAGAGTGGCCACTTTCAAAATGCGCCTGGCCACTGAAGAGTAGGGAGCCCTTCCAGAGACTCAAGACCTGAGATTGTGGGGGAATCTTTGTCTTTGCGCACTAGTTTTGGAAATAGGCCATGAAAAGCAAGAGGTTTAGAAGAGCTACAAACTCACACGTGATTGCAAAGAAAGCATCAAGGTGGGGTCAATCCTTTGCGAGTGGGAGGAGTTTGAGGGACGGTGGGTGTGTGCCATCCATTCCTCCACCTTCACTGCGCCAAGGTCCGCTCAATCTGCTCTGGCGCGTCAGATTGAGCAGGCACTAGTGGGAATGCTCTGACGCGTCCTGCATGTGGACTCCGTAGAGAGAATGTAGCCCCCAATCTCCGCTTGCCGCTCAGACATGCTAACCTGCATTACACCACTCTCCGCCTCCTGGACTCTCACTAAAAGACGTTTCCAATTTTATGAAACTTCTACAAAGCACTCAATGCGTGCCGGATTACTGCCTAGAATCAATGAGTCTACCCCGGCAAAGAGGGATAGCACAGGTTCGAAGAGCCTGCAGAGAAATCACACCAACTGCCTTGATAGCGACCTAGGACGAAGTAGACGAAGGAACTCTAACGAGCAGCTGCTAGATCACTTCCAGTGAAGGGTGTGGGGTTGACGCCCTTGTACACCGAGAACCAGAGATTACAAATGCCTCGTGAGCGAACAAGTGCAAAGAGGAACCTTCGGATGACTTAACTATGAGTGGTTGAGAAACTATAAATTATAATTTCTTATTCCACATGGGTTATTCTACCTCCTACCACCCCATGTGTATATAAAGAGTTGGTTTTTCTCTCAAAACCCAAAATAAGTTATTGATGGCAAATGGTTAAATTGCATTAGTGTATTATTCATTGGATTCATTGGATTTTTGGCAATGATCTTTTGGTACAAATATTTGTTGATTTGTATATCTAATACTAAAATTAACAAAAAAAAATTGGAACATACCATAATGCATAGGCACTATTCCGGTACCGAAGCTTACATCAATGATGTGAGGATGAATTTTGTGGATGAGGACTCTAGAGAGGAAAGGCAACATCTTCATAGGCTACTAAATGATATGTGTAAGATAGTCTCATTTGTTAGCCTCATGGCTTGACTGTTGTTATTGGTGAGGTTTTTAAAAATGTAATGGTATTTTTCAAGTGTTCAAAAAAATAATAAATAAGATAGTCTGACCTAAAAGCAACCATTTAAGGGTTGGTCCGCCATTTTCATGAGCTTTCGTAGCCGGGAAGAGTTTATGCTCATTTTTTAGACAAAGAAAAATAGATGTGGCATGTAATACAAGTGATTTCCTATTTTTTGAAGCATTATTAAATTACTTATGAATTTTCAAAGATTTTTGTTGTAGGTACCTATTTGTGACTATTGGTCTCCCAAAATTTGTTCCCTGGCAACTTGAAAAAAGATTTGGAGAAACCAAAGGAAAATTATTGTTTTTTTTGCAATAAATAATACCTTATCCTTGATCCACTCAATGGCCAAAGAAATTGATTTAAGTACCGCCTTATATCCATTCCAGAGCTAATTACAGGGACGATAAAAAAAAGATAGTCACTTTTAGAGATGGTACGTGAAACCTTAGAAATGCCCGGCTACCTAGGTCTTGAAGAAGGGCTTTTTTCTACAAAACTCACCCATGTTTATCCCCTAAAGGACCGAGGCCTTTTTTCTGCCAAAAAACATTGAAAACTGCCATTTCTATAGCAAAGAATAAAAAAAATTGAAAAATGTTTTTTTTTCACATCCAACCATAGGATCTTACACCTAACTAGTATAAGAATGTGTGGAATTTTTTTTAGAATTTTTGACCGCGCAGATTGCAAGATATTTGCATTTAAAGTGAAAAAAACAAGTTTTTCAGCACATTGCGGGACTAGACTTTTTGACTTTAAACATTTTTAACTTAAATTTTTTGCACTACAGAGTTTTGAGCTTTTATTTTTTATAGTGGAGAATTGAGTTGAGAGTCTAGAAAAAAAATAATATTAAAAAAAAACTTAACTATCATTCTTAAAAAAATTGTTAAGTAGATGTAGGTACAAGATAGAAGGAAAATCTAAAACATTCATATATTTTAGATGGAATTAAAATGCACTAATCCCAATGGTGAGATTGTTCTAACAAGTAAATCAGACCATCCAAAAAAAAAAAATTGAAAAATTTGAAAAATTGCATTCAGGAATGAATTCCAAAGTTATTTTTTTCAAGAAGATGCTTTAACTGCCCGAAAAACAAGAATGTCCATAACTTTCTCATAACATATCCAAATGAAATGAATCAAAGCTTTCCGGAAAGCCAAAAATATAATCTATGAGAAAAAAAATATTAAAAAAAAAAATTCAAATTTTTGTCCCTTTTTTTTTTGCTGCCCGAGCTGCCCCCCGTAGCCTGTTTTGAGCTTATATGGTCATAACTTTTTTTCCCGGGCACTGATTGTGAAAAAAGTTATATTCCCTTGAAGCTAATCAGTTTTTCTACCTCCAAAAAAAGTTTCAAAAAATCAGGAGAAAATTTCAGCCCGTAGGTACCTGCCCGAAAACGCATTTGTCCCCCGTAGGGACAATGGTCCTTTAGGGGTTATATAAGAAAACTTTGTAATTTATAGACAATAAATTTGTGGCTCCATAATTATTCCAGATTTAGACTAATTGCAAATTTTGTAGCCGGACATAATTTTAGGTACAATTTGGCCATAGAAACTTGTTTGTATATAATCTTCAAAATAAAATTTGAGAGACAAAACAATTTGGTTTCAACAAGTCTTGAAATTTACATATTTTAGAGATTTGGACAAGCACAATGAGAATTTAGTCGGTATATTTTCCATCAAAATTTTGATTTTAGTTTTGAAAATTGAAAATGTTAAAAATGTTAAGAAGTGTAGTTTGGACTTTCACCCATAGAACTAGCAAATGCAAGAAAATGATCAAATTTTGGAATTTTAACCCCTAAATGCCCAAAGTACCCCATTTGGATGGGATCAATAAATTCTGAAGTTAAAAAATACATTACAAAATTATCATTCTTACTGTTTTTAGACAAATACCTTTTAAATACTACTTTTGGTATCGAAAATGTATTTTTGAAAGTAAATGTTTGTATTTCTTCTATTAAAGATTTTGTCCAAAGATATCCATAACAAATGTTGAGTTTCTAGTGTTAAAGGATCTTGAAAACGAGCCTTAAATACACAAGATGGAGGGGAAAGAATCACATTAGAAATTCATGAATAAAGGTATGTACACACTTAGTGTTTGATAACAACAGTCATAAAATCGTAATACCTCTGACAAAGATGGAGAGGTGCAGGTTTTAAGAAAATACTTTTTTTAAGTTGGTTTGGGATTGGTTTGACATAATCAGGTTCATCTTAAGTTATGTGTCATTTAGAGTTGTGGCATAACATTCAATAGTCATCACAAAGTTTACGTGTTCCTCACCAATGTCCTCATCCACATCATAGAGAATAAAGTAAACTTCAATACCAAAGTCATTTTCCATTTAAAATGAATTTAATGGCAAAGTGAAGAGGAAGCTTCATTGACAATTGAGGGAATGAAGGGTGGGACGCCTTTTTATAAGGAATTTCAATTTCCATCACGAATCTTCAAAAAATATGGGGTAAATGTGAAGATGAGAGCTTGACCACTCATTGTCAAAACGTAAGAATTGCATTAAAAGTAGAATTTCAGATCTCATTTAGGCATATAAGAATAACTTTTTTCAAAAACTTTGAACTAAGAAAAGGTGGGAAATCAAGTTAAATTTCATCTCCAAAAATCCGTTTGATATTTCAAGCCTCCAATCAAAAGTTATGGACAAAATTCAGAAAGGATGTTTGAAAATGTAAAAAAAAATGTCTCTTCAAACCCCATTCTGAAATTTGTTCATAACTTTTGATTGGAGGCTTAAAATGCCAAACGGATTTTTGGAGATGGAATTTCACTTGATTTCCCACCTTTTCTTAGTTCAAAGTTTTTTGCAAAAAGCTATTCTAATATGCCAAAATGAGGTCTGAAATTCTACTTTTAATGCAATTCCTATTTTTGACTTAACTATGAGCGGTTGAGCTCCTACTAATTCCAAATTATATATCCCACATGCTTTGTTCTACCACCTACCACCCCATATGCATATAAAGAGCTCGTCTTCTCAAGTAGTAAAGCAAATAATGAAAGCCTTTTGATGCATGTGAGGTAGTTCATCGAATTTGTTTTGGCAGCGTTATGAATATGTCCAAATTTCCTAGTATTATGAAACACCGTAGTTAGTGCTCAAGAATCTACAAAATTGGATGATTCTAACTTACATAACATCAACTTGCAATGTCAGAGAGTTATGAGTAAGTCTCGTAAACACCGCTCTAATAACCCTTGCCAGATCTGCAGCCACGTAGGTTCGGTAGTTACTAAAGAACGTTGGTCTGAACACCCACCAAAATAATCACCTAACATCACTGCAAAGAACGCTTCCTAAGTCTAAGTGTGCACATACCTTAAGCAATGCAACAATCTTTAAATAAAAAGAGATAATATCGCTCCAATACATCTCCAAAAATTACACTCCTACATATGTTAAAATGCTTAAAGTGATAGGAATATTCATACTTCTTTAAAGCTACGATCAATGACTATCTTGCACACTCATCACACTATCATCGACTATAGAACACTTGTCATAAAATTACATCATTCATGATTTTTTTTTTTACATAAATAAGGAAACCTTTACTAGAAGAAATAGAAATACAAGAACCCAGCCGCAAGCAGCTTAGGATGAAGCAAGGGTTAGCAAAATACGAGAGCCAGTGACAACAACTCATAGGTAGCGCCACCAGGGGCACTTTGCATCTACGGCGGCTAAAAAACAAAACCAACCTGCAGTTCAACAAGCACCCACCAAGGTTGCTCCTTATCATCTTAGTGAACAGCCCAGCCCAAAGCGACACCAACTCCTCTCAAAGCATCCCAACGCGGCCTTTGCCTGGTTCGGTCGCCTGCAAATGAGCTTGCTAGTGGTCTCCCACTCCACACGACCATAGTCCACCATGCCTAACCAGATGCGTTGTGACTGCTTTGCAAGGTACCATTTGTGCTTTTACATGACTGTCTTAACACCTGTCCATTGAATGATCGATCTAGTGTGCATATTAGAAACTCACTGATCTTTGTGCATCCAGTCATAATGTGAATTCACTTGAAGAAACATGAGTCCCCTTTCTCAGCCGTCACGCTCCAGACGAGTGCCATGAGTCCAGTCGCTTGAACTCTTGGGACCAACTTCAGCCTCGAGGATGAAGCTGGGCAGGTGAGATGGACCACCGTCTCTAGGGATCTATTTAGAATTCATAAATATCACAGTACATTTTTTTGGGCAATTACCTATCATCGGCATCAAAGATTTCCAAAACTTTAATTACAAGGGACTCCATGTCATCATTGTGACGAGTCAAGCCCATACCTCCGGAGCACAAGAGGTAGTTCTCTACGTCGGAGATGTTGTCCAACATCGTTACCAAAGTGGACGGCAAGTCTTTGTCCGCAAATAGAGGCTTGAATGCTTCGTCCCGGCTCAGAAGAATAAAGATGAGTTCCAGTGCATATCGTCGAGTTTTGGGTAGCCTGGTGGTTGCAGGAGCATGGCTCAGACACACCAGTAAGCGGTCGACTAATCGAGTCTGGTCCACAGTCTGCGTTTCAAAAAGACTGGTAAGCTCCTCGTCGCTGAGATGGCGTACAGCTATGGCCAGCCCCAATACAGCCTCTCGGACCCGGCAGCTATCGCAGGAGATCGCCCTGTTTAATAAAAATTCACTCTGTTGAGATACTTCTGCTTGCATTGAATGCGACATGTAAATAAACGTGCCACGCAGAATTCCTGCAGCGTGGACGCCTAACTCCTCGTTTTTCTCGAGCTGAAGAATCCTGAGGAGGACCGTGCAGGCTCTCAAGCTTGGATCACTGAACCGCGTTCGTAAGATGCGGTTGCAATTTTCCTGGCTCTGAAGTGCGAGTCGCATTAGCACTGTCCCAGACTTTTGGGCAAGGTTAACTTCCTCCTGTGAAATCAAAACAGAAAGAAGGTTGTCATGAGATCTGGGAAACCTTCTTGATGGAAAACTTGACATGAGCTGGGTGGGCAGCGTATAAATGCACAATTGACAGCAAAATTACTCAGCAAGACATATGCGTAATCCAGATTTTCTTACTAACCTTTACAGCAGCCTCTTTGATGGATGAATCATCGTGAGAACTGTAGCGGTGCTGAAACGGCATCTGATGCAACGACCTTCTTGTGAATAACAGCATCAAATTCGAGATGACCCCCCCAGTGCTGCCAATCACCTTCCGCGAGGTCTTGTCGAGGGCCAGGTGCTTGAGAACATCCACCGCATAATCGTGCAAATCCTTCGATGTTCTCGTAACACGAGAGTGCAAAATATCGCGTAAATGAGGGATTGCTGACACAACATTCGTAATAGCCGGACGCAAAATGCTCCCTGAGATGCCTGTCGTACTCGCCAACATGTTGAGAAGTTGTAGGCTTTGACGTATGGTTTTGGCTCCCTCTGGGCTTCTAATCCACGGCCTATGAATATCGATGAAGTCCACTAGTTTACCAAGAAGACCCCGTGTTTCTCCGATACGGCGGCAATTCGCATGCTCTACTGCAAGGCTCTTCAATATGCCCAGTCCGTAATTGCGAAGTAAATTGATTTTCAGTGGCGAACTTGTTGCACTCGTCCCTGTAATGACGATAAACCACTGCTCATTAGTACATGATGAATATATTGCGAAATTGACCTTATCCAGAGAAGAATCGAAATGCTTGGCCTAGCGGATAAAGTTGATTATTTTATTTTTAATTTCCCCCCACTGGAATGTTAACCCAAATTGAGTGCAGAGGGTGAAGAATATGACACCTTCAGCATGTAGAATTCTGTCTACGTCATCCCATTGGATAAGGGACATTATATTCTCCAAGGAACCGGACACAGCAATCACACGAGAACCGTTCCGTGTGCTTGATACCAAAGCCTTCACGATTGCAGCAGAATTTAATCGGACCTCCTCCTCGTCTTGATGGTGCCATGCCAGCATCTCTACTAACCTGTCAATCGCACCTGCAGCCAGGACAACAAGTATATATGTAATTAAACTAAGATATTCGGATAGGAATACAGATCTGGAGCTTCAGTTTCCAAAACCTGCACCAATGAAGATGATCCAGCAGTTACGTGAACGTCACAATGACAAGAATAAACTGACCTGGTTTAATGCCAATGCGGCGTAGCGTATCACCGTGGGAAGCATGCTGCCTTTCCACAAATGTCTTGAGAATTCTTGAGCCACCAAGGACTTCTTTCGCATCATCACTTTGCAAGAGTTCCATGCTGTATGACACCAGATCCATCTCCAACCCAGCGAAAACACTAATAGTCAAGCTCCGTGAATATACCTGCCATACACGATCGTCCACAAACCACAATAAGTTCCACTAAATTACTTTCTACCCCGAGTCTTATATAACACTCATAGTGATGGAGTATCGAAGATGCCCTAATAGACTAGCTTAGCAAGTAATTCTTGTCAGTTGGAGTTACCTTAAAGAAGAAGGATCTAATTGTTTCGACGCAATCACCCTTGAGCTCAGCCTCTTTGTCTACTCTTGCGAACAGTCCCTGGTAACTGGTCTTATACTCCCAATACGTCTTCTCAACCAGAAAGATGAAGGCCTCCAGAAACGCCATAACGTAAAATGCGGACAAACTGCGGACAACAGTCTTCTTCAAATCGTTCGAAATGCCGGCATTCTTCTCCAGAAAATCATGCTTTACCAGGCGCCACAGAGACAAGGCGAGGCACAGCAAGGCGGAGATGACTTGGCCGATGTACAGAAAAATTGCCATTCCCTTGGCTGAAACGATCTGCGTGTAGGGCAAAAGAGGAAGCATCGATGCTGACCATGTTCTCTTTGCAGGCTTCGAGACCAGCCCTGCTGCAATCCGTTGCACTCGCTTCGACTGCTGGATAGCCAACGGAGCCTCTGGTGAGGCGACATGCGACGGTGGTGAGACATAGCTTGGAACTATTCCGCTGTGTCTATACCATGCCGACCTCTCATCGCTGGAGCTGTACTGTGGAGAATGATGAATGATACCTAGAGATTGCGGCAGAAGGAAGTGAGCAAAACACCTTCGAAGTTCAATTTGAAAGTTCAATTCGAAGTGCTGTAACTTTTGCATCTCATGTCCGAATTCAATAAAACTTGTTGGGAAATCTGCACTCTCTCTTCTAGTTTTTGTTGTAAAATTTTCAGATCAATCCAAGATATACTGCTTTTTTGCAAATCATTTGAAGTTCGCAGGTTCAATTTGAGTTCACAAAACTGCATCCATTTTGATGGCTGCAACTTTGGGGGCTTGTATCTCCGTCATCCAATGTTTGATTTCAATAAAAAAATTTGTTGGGTTATGTTCCCCTTGAAGTCTAGGTATTGTGGTAAAATTTTCATGTCAATCGAAGTTGTTTGAAAGTTTGGGAGCAATTCAGAATTCAAAATCTAAACATTTTTGGATTACGGTGAACTTAGGTTGCTTGTTTCTTCTTCATAAAGTTTCCATTTCCAATCATTTTCTTAGAAAAGTTGCGCATATTAGTCTAGTTTGCGTGGTTAAAATTTCTTATAAATCTAAGAAGTTATGAGCCACTGAGAAGCATTTTAGTAGAAGGAGGTTGAATCTTACATGTGTTTTTTGCAACTTTTTTTTGCTATTTTTTGACATTTCAAAGCCATTCTGCAGACACAATGAGTCAATTGAATAATAGTTTCTTTCACCGATGCATTTGTATGTTGGTATTGAAGCACTTTATAGTTTAAAGTTTTTCATTTTAGATTTCCAATTTCACCTCCAAATGTGTTGTTAGGAAAATTTCAGCATCCTTTTTCAACACTAAAACATTATAATCTTGCAATCTATGTGGCCAAATGACTCCAAATTTGATTCCCATCATCTACAACACATACACTAAAAGATTGTATGATTGATATTTTTATACCTTAGTGACATTTAGACCTATAATACTTCAAAAGCAATGATGTTTTGAACCCCAAAAGGCCAAGGATCAACTCATTAAAGAGCGATATCTGGCCTTGTGTTCTTTTGAAGATTCAATATAAAGATTTTGGTTTATTCCAAATTTTATTTCTTATATCCTACATGCAATGCTTTTCACTCAGTCTAGTGATATAAAATTTGTCCCCATTTAGATTATAGTTCCTACGATATGATCAATCAAAATGGTAATTTATTAACCTTGAATCTTTGTTCCCTTAAGGTCTGATCTCACTTGGTGTTAAAGAGTGTTGTTACTGAATGTCTTAGGAATAAATTAGACCTACTTCTTGACTGGATTCACATTGCAAACACCGCTCCTAACACCAAGTGTGAACATTCCTTTAACTATGGGGTTTAGGGTTACTCAGACGAGCTGAAGCAATGGAAGAAATCGTCACCTGTGAACACACGGCTGCTCTTGCGAGCAAGTTTTGATCCGAATGCGTAAAGGGAGAACGTTGCACGCGAGCTCGCTTGCTGCCACTCGAGCTCATTCGAGAGAAGAAAAATTCGAGAGCCCTCCGTCAGCAACAGACATGCGACCACCCAAAAATCCGTGGTGCTCACCGTGGAGCTGAATCCACCCAGCAAGACCACTGTCGCCCAGACGAAGGTAAGCGCCCCTGCGCCTCGAGCCGCCATCTCCAGAACCGCCAGCCGGAATGCAAACAGAGTGATGGCCTGCTCTGGCGCTCGAGTGACGTCCTCCAAAGCCTTCCTCTCGATCTTGCGACTCGGTCGACTTTCGGAAGGCCATACGGATGCAACCGAATTGCTGATGCTGCCGGGCTCTACTCTCGTCCGGTCGAAGACGGCTCTTCCCGTCCTGGAATTCGAATTGCTCCCGACCTCCTCGCTCTCCGTCGTGCACGTCGCGCTCTTGGAATCCACGCCAGCATCGCTAACGAGTTCCTCCTCTTCGGACTGCGAAGGATCGGAAATCGTAATTGAGAGCTCATCTCTTCGGCTCAAACTCCTCCAACCGGGCAATCTGCTTCGGAGTCGCTTTAACGCTATATCTGCAAACGCCACTTTCCTTATCGTATTAGTAGGCCTTTTCTTGTCGGTCGTCGACGCTTGATCCGACATTTCGAGCAATTCAAACTCGGCGTACGTATCCCGCTCCCTCCAGAATTCAAAATCTCTAAGTTGATAGCGACATCTGCCGCAGAGAGCTAGACGGGATTCTCAAGTCTGCACGGCAGCATGTACTGTACAGTAATCCTGAAAATGAGGTCATCTCTAAAGAACTTCAAACCAGACGTACCGACAGGAACATAAACCTCAACAAATTCTAACAGCTGCGACACTCGTACAAGCTGTTATGAGATTGACTGGATGAGGAAACCATCTAAGGGCCAGAAACTCGGCATGGAGTCCTATAAAGTATCCGCATCGAAGCGTGAGAAGCTTAATTACCGACAGGGGTCAAGTTAGGACAGCTATAATAATACGCGTCACTTCATCACTTTGGAGTTGGACGCACGCAATTCTGTCTGCAAGTTAAGTGTTCCGAAATCCGAATGATGGAATCAAACTAAATACAGTAGAACCTCTCTAAGTCGATCGGTCCCGGACCGGTCTGACATGATTAGTTGACATAGGTTTATTAACTTAGAGAGGGTCATTTTTAGTCATAGCCTTTGTTATCTGACCCAGTCCGGGACCGGTCTGACATGATTGATTTAGAGAGGTTTATCGACTTAAAGGGGATTGACTTAGAGAGGTTCTTCTGTATAGCAACCCGCATTCTTTCCTCGCGAAACAAGTGTTGGCTAGGAAGATGCTGTGGGGACGCAGCTTCAAATGAGAAAAGGCGTGACCAAGTCGGTCGACACTGACGTGCGTGTAATTTTTTTTTTTTAATTTAAAAAAACAAAAAATAATTTAACTTGCGCTCAAATAGAAAATCACTATTGTAGAGACTTTGAATTTCATTCAATAGCAGTTATTGATTCTTCCCTCCTTTGAACGGAATGGTGTGGAATATATTGCACCCAATCAGTAGCTATGGGGACACTTGTCAATAACTGTCAAAATTTAACTTGGTACCTACGTCGGAATTGTACACTGCATTTAGTGGCAAATTAAGAACTTCCAAATAAAACTAAAATCAAAATAGGAATTTTAAACAAAATGCTAATGAATTCATTAAGAACATTAGTTTCATTGTTAGAATTACCTCACTTGGCATTGGAGTTCATTTATACATTGTGTTTGGAAGTGAGAAGACAACTCTTTATATGCACATGGAGTGGTAGGAGGTAGAACAACCCAGGTGGGATATATAAATTAGAATTTGTAGTTTCTCAACCACTCATAGTTAATTCAAAAGTATGAATTGTGTTAGAAGTACAATTTTAGACCTCATTTAGGCAATTTGTCCATAACTTTTTTCTTAAAATTTTAACTAAAAAAAGTTGGTAAATTAAGTTAAGTTTCATCAAAAGTTATGGACAAATTTCAGGGAGGGGTTGGAATAGACATTTTCTTTGACATTTTTAAACACTCTCTCTGATTTTTGTCCATAACTTTTAATTGGAGACTCAAAATCCAAAACAGATTTTTAGAGATGAAACTTAACTTAATTTTCCAACTTTTTTTAGTTAAATTTTTTCTAAAAAAAGTTATTCTACTATGCCTAAATGAGGTCTGAAATTGTACTTCAAATACAATTCATATTTTTGAATTAACTATGAGTGGTTGAGAATTGAGAAACTACAAATTCTAATTTACTTATCCCACATGGGTTGTTCTACCTACTACTACCCCATGTGTATATAAAGAACTTCTCTACAATTGAAAAATCCAAAATAAGTTATTAACCCCTAAAGGCCCAAGGCCTTTTTTCTGCCAAAAAACCATCAAAACTGCCATATCTATAGCAAGGAGTAAAAAAAAATGAAAAATGTTTTTTTTCCACATCTAACCGTATGATCTTACACCTAACTAGTATGAGAATGTGTGGAAAAAATTTCAGAATTTTTGACCACTCAGATTGCAAGAAATCTGCGTTTAAAGTGGAAAAAACAAGTATTGCAGCACATTGCGGGACTAGATTTTTTGACTTTAAACATTTTTCACTTAAAATTTTTGCACTACAGAGTTTTGTGCTTCAAATCTTTATAGTGGAGAATTGAGTTGAGAGTCTAGGAAAAAAAATAATATTCAAAAAAACTTAATTATCATTCCTAAAAAAATTATTAAGTAGAAGTAGGTACGAGATAGAAGGAATATCTAAAACATTAATATATTTTAGATGGAATTAAAATACACTAATCCCAATGGTGAGATTGTTCTAGAAAGTAAACTAAACCATGAGAATTTTTATTTTTTTTAAATTGCAAAAATAGCATTTAGAAATGAATTTTACAAGTTATTTTTTTCAAGAAGATGCTCTAACTGCCCGAAAAACAAGAATGTCCATAACTTTCTCATAACAAATCCAAATGAAAAGAATCAAAGCTTTCCAGATAGACAAAAATATAATCTACAAGAAAAAAAATATTAAAAAAAAAAAAATCAAAATTTTGCCAAATTTTTCTTGCTGCCCGGACTGCCCAGTTACGAAAAAAAGTAACATATTTGGCCATAACTTTTGATTCCTATTTCCAAATGTCCTGAAATTTAGTGCATATGAAAGATATTCCTTGTGCCCACCTTCTATTAAAATTTCAGCTTAAAATATGGAAATCTCTAGTCACACGGACCTGCCCAAAATTTCTATACGGCCAAAAAACGCAGTCCGGTCCTTTAGGGGTTAATGGCAAATGGATAGATTGCATTGGTATATTACACAATGGAGTCTATGTGTGTTTGTCAATCCATCTTTCTTCACAATTATTTGTTGATTTGTATGTTTGGTCCTAAATTAGCAAAAAAAATTGAGAACACCATAAATGTATTGCCCCTATCCCAGTACGAAAGCTTACATCAACAATGTGAGGATGAACTTCGAGGATGAGGACTCCAGAGAGGAAAAGGCAACCTCTCTGAAGGCTACTGATTGTTGTGTTTTTACTACACAGCAATAGTTATTTATAGTAAACATATTTCAAAAGCTCAAAAATTAGAAAGATCAAAAACACATCAGCCTATCTCCCTCACGCAGCTTGAAGCATCTCTCAATAGCAACAGAATGTCTCTGAAAGAGCAAAAAACTTTAAAAATTGTTTTTTTTTGCATATCTAACCGTAGGATCTTACACTAGACTAGTATAAGTACGTATGGAAGAAATTTCATAAACTTTGACCGTGTGGATTGCAAAATATCTGCATCCAAAGTGAAGGAAAAAAAAAATTTATACCTTCTATGACTAGATTTTTTGGCTTTGAATCTTTTTAACTTAAAATTTTTGTACTACTCATTTTGATTTTTTAACTTTTTATGTTGTATATTTGAGTTGAAAATATAGAAAAAAAAATTCTAGAAAAGAAAACTTAATTTTCACTCATTAAATAATTGTTAAGCAGAAGTAGGTTCAAGAATGAAGGAAAGACAAAACCATTAATAACTTTAAGATGGATTTGAAACACAATAATCCCAATGGTGAGATTGTTCTAGCAAGCAAATTTAACCATGTCCAACAGTTTTTTGTGGAAAAGTGTAAAAATTGCATTAAAAAATGAATCCTATAGGTTATTTTTTCAAGAAGATGCTTAGATTGCCCGAAAAACTAAGATTGTCCATAACTTTTTCATCACAAGTCCAAATTGAATGAATCAAAGCTTCCCGTGTCGACAAAAGTATAATATTTTAGGAATTTTTTTTTAAAAATTATTTTGACTTTTTGTGATTTTTTTTGGTTGCCCGCCAATCTCGGTTTTTGGCTTATTGTGTCATAACTTTTGCTCCCAGGCACTGATTTAAATAAAAAATTATATATCCACGAAGCTCTTGCAAAACTACACAACCTCAAAAAATCCCAAAAAATTTTACAACAAATTGAGACAATAGGAACCTACCCGGACCCAAATTGTCCCCCGAGGGGACAAATGGTCCTTTAGGGGTTAAAAATCCTATCACTCGATTATTAGACTCGTGAAATGCAAATGTGGATTTTCAATTCCATAGTAGAAGATCATTGCTAAAAGTTTCACAAAAGGTTCAATGTTGCCAAAAGTCTTGACAATCTTCATCATTTAGAAAAACATTGTAGTTGTAGAGCAACTCAAGGTGATGGATGAGAGTGCAATTTTTAGCATTGGTAGCACATTAATCAAATTGATACTTAGATACATGTCTTCTTGTGCAACATACACCCTTAGATAAAGATTTACATATCCAGTGATATAATGAAGCCTTTCAAGAACTTCATAAACCCATACTCCTACACAACATCCTGTTGTTTCATTCTCTGAATGCAAGCGCATATCAAGACAAACCACTAAATCTTTGAGTTCCTTCTTGCCTCTTCACCATTTGCATTAGTTCTACACATAATTAATACTCTTGTGCAACTAAATTATGGCCATACCTATCTTGTATCCATGAAACTTCTTTTAACCAACACCCTCCACCAACACCATAGACTACCCAACATACAATTCAATTCATAGAATTTTTTTTCAGTAATAACAATTTTTTCTCTTCTACATCGATTCCAAAATAAATAATATTAAACAACTGTTCAAAAAATCCAACAATTGGGATGGAATACCTAATTCTACCATTCTCACAACCCTCAATATCATCAACAACATTGCCATTAAATATTCCACCTAATTACATACTACTATACAAAAGAAAATTAAAGAACAACCATCCTTTTGCTATCTTTCATAACCATGCTAAATGTCTCCTTGACCCAAACATCCTTCACCTCATCTAATACATTTTCAAGATATACAATGCACTCAAATATAATTGCATCCTTCCAATTGTTGAATTGACCATTAGCATAAACAAACTCTCTTCTATTTTACTATTGCCTTCTATTTTGATTGTTAAATTAATACTAATATCCCTTAATTAATACATTCTTCCTTTGACAAAGGTACATAGTCTAGTGTCACTTGTATTGACTTCTTGGAGTGATATGTGTGACCATGGTTCTTTGAATTGGTGGTTTAAAGAGAAATTACAACCCCAATCAATCATATTTTGGATAGCAAAAAAATTGACAAATGATCTTATTTATTTTTATAAAATTTAACATTAGACTGGCTAGCTACCACTTTCTTATCACCCAAATATTCATTCATTGAACTATTTTTCATCCATTTGAATAATTTCCATCCACTTTACTACATTTGATCTAATTTCATTTACAAAATAATATTATTCAAGGTTGATCAAACCATATTCCTAAATTTGTAGGAAAAAAAACTTAAGTCCATCCACCTCTACTTGAAGGCTAAAGATCTCCCTCAAGGACCAAGAAAACACAATGTGTCTTCTTCAAATTTTCAATGGCAAATTCTCGGTAGGGTGAAACAAATTTCAAAATTTTGTAAACTGGGGACTTATAGAGTAATAAGTTGGCATACTTGATGCATTTTTTGAGTTTTAAAATTTCAATGTGAGAAGTGTTTAAAGTTTTATTTAGGAAATGTACTTTAGTAGAAAAAGGGAGTGTACATAAATTTCTTACAATGAAAGGAATAGTAGGGATGGAAAAAAACATATTCTTGAACATTCCTAGTCTTTACTCTGCACAAAAAAACTAGGCCTAGAGAAAAAAAATTCAAATTTGTATTTTCATCAATTTTTAAAATACAAGGTTTAATTTGGTGTAATTAAGAATACAAAATTAATTAGAATGGTTCCAATTTTTTTTTAAGATGTTCTAAATAATATGATAATAATATCAATTGCTAAATAAAAAAATTAATGTATATATAATTTTTTTTAAATTTTGTAGGATCCAATTTAGTCAAGCTTTCTACTCCTATTTGAAAATGTATACAAACTTGAGAGAGTTATTTATTTGCCATTTTTAGAAATTAAAAAATACTAAATTTGCCTTAGATTCCAATACAATTTTTTTGGAGGGGTAAAAAACATTATTCATCTGTCTTCTTATAATTTTTCTTCCCCCAAAAGTTGCGTTTTTTGCCTGTAAAGTTGATCATCCAAAATCATTATAATCTAAAAACCCAACAATCAATATTTTCAACAACTAATTTCACATATACTAGATAAAGTAGCCTATACTTTTGTACGGTTAATTTTAAAAATTTCAAGCACATCTATGTGTAAAAAATATCAAAGTGGGATGATTCATTGAAAATCTCCATCGTGAAAAAGTTGTTGGGCCTTGAAGGATTAGCCCCTAAATGCCCAAGGCCTTTTTCGTACTTCTAGGAATTTGCTCTGAATTGAACAAAAGGTCAACATTTTGATAAGTTGTATGAATCTTTTTATGAGTTTTAACCGTACAAATTCAAACTAAACATGTTAGAAGTTACATGGGAAAAGAAAACACAACAATATCACTTATGAATTGAAAGATTATAATATTTGAATATGAGGGTGTTAAAACTACGAAAGTGACTTGAAGTCTTTCAATCTTCTTTTCACATGCCGAATCTAAAAAGTTTGGTTATCAAAAAAATATGAGGTTAAAGTACCTAACATGCATAAACCCAATCAATTTATGGCTTCTCAAAATCTATTTTACAATTTTTAAAAATGAATTTCTAATGTGTTTTTTCCTCCAAGATCTAGTGTATTTGAGGCTCATTTCCAAGAGCCCTCAATACTATGGAAAGTCAAGATTGCAATGGGTACCCTTGCACAAAATCTTGGATAGAAAAATCGTAATCAATCAATTTCAAAATCAGATTTTTGATGCTAAAACTAGACTTCAAAAGAATTTTTCAAAACTATAAATTTCTAAAAATAGTAATTTGGTTAGGTTTTATTTAACTTCAAAGTTTTGTCGACACCAAAATTTGATGCTTCGGACATTTAGGGGTTAAGGTAGGCACTTCCAAATGCGCCACTTGCCCAAAACTGCCGTCATCACTTTGTGTAATCTCCAAAATCAATATGTAAGTATATTGAAGAAATGATCTAAAAACCTCTACCAAAAATAACTTCAACCCTTCATAACTTTTGCATACATTATCCAAATGTCACGTTCTTTGGTGCATTAAAACCTCCTTTCGCTTACCATCAAAAAAATATGAAAATATGGTAAACATTCTAATAATAATAACTAGGCACAGTAGCAAAAAGTGGCGGTTGTGGGCGGTGCCCACCTGACAACTTCGGATTCACCATGCCATTCTCCAATCTCATCACCCCCACTTACTTTGGACAGCGGCATCAGTGAACCTGAACCGCCAGCTCGCACTGCGTGAGTCCCCAATCCAAAGGCTCCCAGTGCAGAGCAGGCTTATCCACAAGCTCGACTCCCAGGCATGGCCGCCCTTGGGCTCATCAACTCTTGCGCTTGAATGCTTCGACTTCCAACCACCCTCGACGACCACAACCACAAATTTTTCATATCATTCTTCCAGTCTGATTTGTGTGCATGGTAAGTCAAATCACACTTCTCATTTCGCATTCCGAATCCACGTCTTTAAAGAGGTTCACGGAGCTAGCTAGAGTTCAGATATAGTACAATAGACAAAGTTGGAAACGATGGAGGAAGTTGGTCTTCAGTTGTTTGGTGCTGAAATGCCGTTCGTTGTAGTTTCCAATTGTCGATCAGTTGCTTTGAATCGCTTCCGGCAAAGAGGAATGCGTGCAGAGCTTCTGTTTTGTTCTTGGGGGAGTGTACGAAAAACAGGATATACAGTACATGAGTGCAGAATAGAAGACTGAAAGTACTGTACAGTACTGCCGCACCCATGGAGAGAAAGCGAAAGCGGTGGACTCTGCGGAGTTAGTAGGACGCAATGTGGTGCAGAAAGAAACAAGCAGATGGTGGTACTTAATTTATGTGTTTGGAGGTCCTAATGGCGAGTAAACTCCAAGAATGAACGACAAGCTCTGCGCTTATTCAAGTGCCAGGAGGTTCATCTAGTTGGAGCCCTTGTTGCTTATCAGGCCTTGCATTGAAACAAGCTAGTGAATGGGAACAAGTTGGAGTAGGTTGCTATTCGTGAAGCCAACCAGGGATACTGCGTGCCGGAGCCTGTGTTTGCTGTTTTGAAATGGGGACTGATGTTCACCTAGGGCTCAAATTTTTGTGTCAATTGGACTAAAACTGCAAGCGTTATGGCAAAATTCCACAACAGGGGGAGCATGACAAAGGATACATTGCCGGGCACCCAGTGCGGATCACCCATGACTGTACTTGGCGTGCGTTTCCCTGTTGTGACATTTCGCCAAAATGGGTAGCAAGAGAGAGAGGGTGTCACTAGTAGTAGTGATAAAAATTAAGGGTAGCCAGTTCTTCGTGAAATTGTGTGACTTGAGTTATGTATTACAAAATCGAACTCGCTGCAGCAAGTTGGTTATCGTACTAGATCACGACTAAATCAAAGCCCTCAAATCTTAGAAATCTGCAGTTTTCTCTCTCAATGAGAAATGGGGTTATGCATCATGTGACAGGAGACGGTTTTGTGTGCAGGCTTTGCGAGCGTCGGTGAGCGCCACTTCCATCAGCCATGGACACTTGAAAAAGCTGTCCACAGGAACTCCTCCAGTCCCTAGAGCTGGAATTTTGCACCATGGTTCGGCCAAGTGCAGAATTGCGCACTCGCTGTCCACAAGCTGCACCAGCAGGAGGAGACCAGCTGCGAGGAGAAGGGCCATCAGGATGGAGGAGGCTGCAATTGTGACCCCCACCACCCTCACTGGGGAGGCAGGTGTGATCTCCTGCTTGTTCTAATGTGAGCTTCTTCGCTCTCACTGTGGAGTCTTATTGGTTTTTCACCTAAGCTAGGTTGCCGTGAAACCGACCGTGATCTAATTCTGTCAAAATCTAGGAGGGCTTGTCATTGTAGAATGCCAATTTTTAGTTTTTCTAGGGCACTGCACAATAAGCTAGCTAGTTTGGATAATCTGAGATTGGTGTTCTATCATGAATGCAATCAATACATTTTGATGGAGTTGGATCTTCAATCGGTTTTATAGCAACCCACCTAATGCCTTGGCTAGGTCTTGTAGGATGCCCTCGTGGAATCATGGTTTGCATAGATGACTTGAAGGAAATGACCAATGAGATGATCCACATTAGGCTACAATGGTTTGTAGGAGTAAGGGCCCACAACTAATGCCACTTACACAAATGGGGTGAATAGGAGTGGAGCGAAGGCAAATGTAGCTTGTTTGTCTTTGTATCCTTAACTCATATAATAGTCAAATCCATGTTGCACATTTTTTTTTCCCTTTATTCTTTGTACAAATACAATGTTTACTTGATTTTATCAAAAGTAGTCATTAAAGGAGGATTCTTTTTAAAGATTCAAACATTACTTTGGGTGAAACATTGCCCTAAAACATATAGCTACAGTTGAAGAGGCTTTGTCCTTACAACACTGACAAGAATATTAAGATTACAAATATCATGATTTGATTTTGTAGATGCTCTCATTGATGATGAGGACGATGAGGGTCCGATACTCTCAGGTCCCGTGGATGTGTCCGAGCATGTGGCTGTTTTGAAAAGAGCTGCAAAGACAAAGAAAGTGTCGCCAACAGAGGTGTTTGCTGCCATGAAGGCCATAGAGAAGGCCAAAGTGGATCCTTCCAACTTTCTTCAAGCTTTGGGTGGGACGCAATCGCCGGGGCGCACGTGGATGCTCATCTTCAATGCTAGCGAGACCTTGGTAATGTTGATTACATCCACTATGCATGAAATATTGAACAAATATAGATAGAGGAAGAGGGTTCATATTGCATATGCCTACCTTATCTGCAACCAACTAAGCATGGTATATAGAAAGCTTTGTTATGTCTCACGAATCATCTTGTGATGGTTGCCTTTTTATTTTTATTTTTTTTTACCTTGTAAGGGACGTTAAGGCCACAAAGTGGTGGATAGATTACTTCCGAGGTTATTGTAAAAAAGAAGAATGAACCTATTGCTTTAAGAATTGAATCATGTTTGGCTCACTACCTTGGTGGTAGGTCTTGTCCTTGCAAGATTAACCCCTAAAGGATAGAGTTGATGATTGTGTAGTTATCCTTGAAATTAAATCTCTCACTTTGTATCCTCCATTTCTTTTCTATTTTTTTGTGAATTTGTTTGGTTTTATTTTTCAAAGATGAAACCACATGTCTAGTATATGACATAAAATTTTCATAAGTTTTTGTGAAGAATTCAAATTATGACAAATTTTTGAAGATAAAATGAACAAAACGTGTATCAATTACAAACATGCTTAAAAAGTCTGAAAATTTTAGAATAGGAGTATATTGTAGTGTAGAACATTACGGCATGAAGAATATTTATGCGTCACTCTATATTTAGAAAAGTGGTTATAAATCTTATAAATCCTAAACCCTAAACCTCAATGAAATGCTTATTTTTTAAGGAGTTTTTCAAAATTTCAAAGTGTTGTAGAACAAAAGCTTCATTTTGTCAGTTTTGATCAAAAGCAAAAGAAACCATTTTGAATGTCAAAATCAACTTGTAAGGAAAAAAAAGCTCAAAGTATTGAAATATAGTATACCATTTATTTGACAAATTGTCAAATTAAAAATTAAAAAAATAAAACGTCTTGAACTTTAACTCAATGGAATAGATATAGCATCAATAAAGTTGCACACACAAAATCAAATGAAAATCATCCATTCATTCTTCAATGTTGTTGGACAAAACCTCTTTGACCATCCCAAGGACACAAAACATCCTCAATGTCTTTCTAGGGTAAACATTCTTGAGGAGTGGTGCAATGGTGGGTGTTGCAAACCTGAAAGGTTTGATGGATGACTTTTTGTTACCTGTAGAAACAAAGAATGCACCTATTGGTCCAATAATTGAAGTATATTGGTCATGGGAGTTTGCATCCTTCTAGTGTTAATTCAATAAGGACGTTGTGGACTAAATTGGTTTGATGGATGAATTTGTTGTTAGTTGTAGAAAAAGAGAATGCACCTAATGGTCCAATAACCAAAGAATTTTGGTGACTACCTTGGTCATGGAAGCAACGTCCTTCAAGGGTTAAGAGTCTTGGGGTCAAGTTTTTTTTTTTGGTTTTTGGACAAATGATTATGTGATTTTTCTTTCAAGAAGGTTTTGAGTTTTGTGGCTCCTTCATTCTGGGGGTTTGAATAGAAAGAGGCAAATTTTGAGTATACAATTTTGAATATGTATTTTTTGTATGCAGTTTTTGTATATGCTGGCTCTATACGATGGGATGAAATGAGGTTTTGGAAGCATTGTGGCAATAGTGTGCAGGGCCACCGTAATAGTCTAGCATTTTTTAACACATTTATCCCCCTTCTTTTCTATAGGCTTGAAGCTGCCCATTTTTTTTTTAGGAAATTGGGCATTTAATTGCCTAGAAAAATCCTGCTTGGGGGCCAGATGACTGAATTCGTTTGCTATTGTTTCTCCCTCTGCAGGTGAGAGAAGCTCTCAATGGAGGTCCCGGTGGAGGCCAGTATCTGCCTGTGTCTGCAATCCAAACCTTTGATGCAGAGGTAAGTTTGAGGATGGGCTATCTATCTATCTGTCAAGAGAGTTTATGGAGTAATAGTGCTGGTGATCATGTCCTTTGGGTTGCAGTTCTCTAATAAGTAATTTTGGTCATTTCGAACAAGTGAGAGCAAGCGCTTCAACTTTTAATCAATTTTGCATTTAACGTATTCACATCTTTTTTGTAATGGAGCTAGCAAATGGTTTTGGAAGTTGTTTTCCTAAAGGTTCTAAATGAGCTAACAATTCAGATTGAGCACGCTGATATTCACATCATCTCTTGGAGCAACAAATTATGTCGGTAGAAGTTCTTGCTAAATGTGCTACAAATTCAAATTAAACACTCTAGTATTCACATTTTTTTGCAGGTAGAATAACGTATCCTTAGAAATTTTGTTAAATGCACTACAAAATCAAAGTGAACACTGGTATTCACATCTTCTGCAGGTAGAGAAAGGTTTCTGTACCCGTTTTGCTGAATGTGCTCAAAATTCAAATTAAACACTGGTTCACATTTTTCACATTTTTGGTGCAAGAGAAAATGGTTTTAGGGCTTTAGGGTTGCTTTAGGGTTTTTAGGGTTTAGGGTTTAAGGGTTTAGGGTTTAGGGTTTCTGCCGATGTTAGTTTCATTTGTGAACTTTGGTTGCAGGCCATGAGGATAGAGAATGGGGTGTACCTGGGTCCGTTGGGAGCCTTTGCGTTAGAGGGTCGATTTTCATGGAAGAAGCGAGTTCTGGCCTTCATATTCGACAAGATTAAGCTCAAGATCGGCATCCTGCCAGCCTTTACAATCAACATTGGCAAGAAGGCAGATGAAGGTCGCACCCCGAGCAACGCAGATGCCTTTTTTATCTGGTTTTACGCGGACGACGAAATTATTGTCGCCAAGGGCCGAGGCGGGGGCGTCGCCTTCTGGTGTCGCTGCAAACGAGTACATTCTGACAAATTCTAAACAAAAAATGAGTTCCAAACCCTGAAAAATGAGGTTTCAGGGTTTCAAATGGGATTCTTATATCGCCTCTTCAGCCTTAGGCCAACTGCCACTTCCCATTTGAAATCCCAGAGCCCACCTACCTCCCTCTCCCTCTCCACCCCGTCCGTTTTCATACTTGAAATTTGTGAGTGTCTTTGTCCTCCTTGTAGAATATCAATACCAATGTTCACATATGTGTCCCAAATAATTTATGGTTGCAAGAAATGTGAATATTAGACTGTTGATTATTTAGTACATTTAGCAGTGTTTTTAGCAACTTGAGCTAGTTTGGGACGATTGATATTTAGTGTATTAGTGTATGGTCTGTGTGTGCTCCCCCCCGGGCTGCATCTGGATGCAAGTATTAATTACTACGAATTAGTGCTCACGAAATTGCAGTGCCCTGGAAACAGGCACTGTAATGAGTGCAAGGCAGACTCGAGGAGTGAGCTACAGTAGTTGAGAAATCAGTCGACAAGTTGAAGACACGGTGCACATGTTCTTCATGTCAATGTTCAATACCAAGTTTACCATTCACCAAGAGCCAAGTTGGTCAGAATGTGAATAGTATTTCAACAACAGTTGTGAACGATTCTGTAGACTTTGTGTGATCAGGTTTTAGTGGCGTACAGGTTGATCAGAACTCTTGCAAATAAGCCGTTCTGTCCATTCGTAGTGCAACTACAAAGCTGCAAGAGTGTATGTCTCATTTGTAGTGCAGCTGTAAAGCTATGAGAAGCTTTGTTGCTTGTTTGATGTTGAAACTAAGCTGTAAATGGAGCATATTTGGTTATCAGGGACTGGAGTTCAATTTTCAAGTAGCTACAAACATGCACTGTACTGTACAGTACATAAAAGTATAAATCAAACTTGTGTTGATGCACTTGGCCTCCTCCCTTCTGTCCCAAACCACCAAATTTCTCACGTAAATGTAACTTTGTGCTCATGCAATTGGCCTTACTCCCTTCAGTCCAACATCAACAAAAACACTTAATGGATGTGATGATGTGCCATGATACATACACTTAAGTGCAGGGATGCTACCGGTAGTACAAATGCACTGAGGAAAGAAGGAGAATCACATCGTGCCCAATTTGGTAACAAAATTCCAAACTATACAGCATTGCAGCAGGAATCTTGAGATCTGACACCCCCAGTATGTCCCAAACCAGTGTCATTTGTTCGAAAGTCTCAAAATATTATGCAAACAATAAGCTTTGCTTCCAAATAAGATTGTAAACGCCACATACCCTCACTCCACAACTGGAAAACCAGAAAGATTAACAGAAGGTAATAGCCTCTTAAAGAAGGATAAGCCGTGGAATTCTTGGCACACGTTAAATGATACCAAGTGGGAAAGAGAAAAATATTCTCAATCCCAAATCTACTTCGCAACCTCGGATCTTACAAGGCCTATGATAGAGCTGATCCATGTGTTAATAATGACCAAAGTCGTGACTAAATATTCGCACCTTTTAAATTTCGACTACTGTGTCTCACATCTTCCCAGCTCCAAAAATATTCTCAGATTGATGACCATATTAATTTAACTGAAACTAAACCTTCTAACAAAGAGCCCCGTTCGAGTACATTGACCGACCAACCAACCATCCAAAAAAGAGCATGCAAAATCATCCTTCACAGAAACGAAGGAGGATGAAACATGTTCCTTGTTCGTATGGATCTCAAGGCGCCGAGTGAGCGGAGGGCTCGTGACTGCTGCCGCTGATGATGAAGAAACTGGTGGAGTAATGTCTTTGCAATCTCACAAGTGAAAGTAAATCAGCCTTTTAAAAATGTCTCCGCAGTACAAAATCTCAGCATAGCGAACTGCTCATCTCCCCCTCCAAAGGCTTGTTTTCTGTTTGCGTTCTGCCATTTTCCTGCAAGCCATGAACAATTTAGCCGCAAGCTTTAGAAGTGAAGCGGGCTAGTCTGTACTATTGAAGATCCGGAGGAGGCAAGCCAGTATACTACTGAATCAGGGTGCTAGCAAACCATTCTTCATCCAGGCCCAGGCTTCGACGACTCCCTGATCTCAGTTGCAGACTGCTATACGAGAACCCTCACAAATATCAAATCCAACAGAGCGGATCAAGTAGGGTTTGTGTTAAGGCCGAAACCACCGCTAGGCGGTAAGAAATCCCACTTAAGATCTAATTGAAAATTTACAAAAAAACGGGTCACCTAGGGGTTGATCTCGTTGACCCTTGGTTTTTATATATATATACTTGTCTCCGCAATGCTTCGGATAGGATTTCATCACCTTCCATCATCTCTAAATGCTTTGTTCTCCTTGATCATCATGTGACAGCGTGTGTTGATTTTTCCTTACCTCTGTAGTTCCTTGGTCCTTTCCCTGAACTCGGTGGGGACGTCCAAACCCTCGTACGAAGCTAACACGGGCCGAATGTCCGCTGGCCTCTGCCGCGCCACGACTGCCACATCCACAGTCACAAGACACAGAATTTACGTACGAGCCTTGTCATATAAAGCTACAAATGAGAACCTAAATGTAGGTATCAAGTTGAGAAGGCAAGAGACTCAGGCCACTAATACCATTGGTAATACTTAGAAAAATTGGTCTTTCATAAGATCAACAGATATTAGGGTTGAAAGACGCATACACTCAAGAAAAGGAAGCAGGTCTAGAAGAACTGTGTCCTCCGCTTCTAGTTTCCATGGTTTCAGAGACAGAGCATTCTCGGGTTGCAAAGTAGACTCCTTGGCATGTCCGCTGAGATATATCACATGCGTCGGATCCCTGTTCAGCTTCTCGAGATCCTGCATGCGAGTATCCGAATCAACATTATGCGATTAATCACAGCATGTCCAACACAAGCTGCTGGCCAACAAAATTCACCAAGTTTTAACACGGAAGTGCTCAAATAGTCACTTTCATATCCAAAGCAGTTGAATATTAAATCATTTGAGAAGTTTCCAGGTACCAAAATGGGCGAATCGAAAGAAGAAATCAAACCACAGATTTTTGAGCGATAGAAATGTGTTCTTAGAGATTACTACAACTAACTAAGGTAATCCACTTTTAGGATAGACAAGTTCTTGATTGCTCCCATTTACCCGGAGATGTTTTCCGTTGACGTATTGTGTAGCGTCCCGCGATAATCTAAACCTTATGCACCCCTTCTGATCCAGCTTTTCCAGAACTGGCTCAACGTACTGTGGACCAAAACCAAAATGACATGTAAGTGACCAACATGTACAATCTTCAAAAGCGAATGCAAGTGGGTTGAACCACCAACATGAATCATCTAAAACCTCATACAAAAGGGATCAAGGTGAGCGAATCTTTGAGACCTAAGAAAAATATGCAGATAACATTATGTAGACCACCTAACTTCCTAAACCCAAATTGGCTGATAACGAAGAAGCGGTTCCTCTAAGGGCATTGCACAAGTCAGAAATGCAAGAGGTGAACTTACAAAGCTGAGCTGGTCTGAATAGATGACTAGCTCATAGTGCTGAGCGAGCTGCTCTAAGAAAGCGTCCACTCCAGGTCGTTTGAAAGTCCGCCATCCTCTATCCCTCTGTGAATCACAACGTAGTTCAATATCAAGGGAAAGTACATAATGTGAATCTTTAAAAAGCCCTGAACAACAGAAGTTAAGGAGCTAACTCTTCCTCATCCACAAATTCTAATAATATTAGCAACTAATGGAGAATCTTTTGTGATATTGATCAGGTCAGATATAAAACACTGAGATGCAAGCTCACGAAAGATTTAAAGAGACTTGCCTTCCAGTCAGAATAAACCAAGGTTTCATTCAGGTCCAAGACAAGCGTAAAAGTACCCTTCTCCTGTGGAAGTAGATCGGGCAACAACTTACTCGAAGATGGAGCTGCAATACCCTGCACCCAAGTCCATATACATTCGTGAAAATTAAGTTACATGGACTACAGCGACACATTCCAATCATCGCTGCGACAAAAAAATCATAATCACATCTCATAGTGTGTTTCAAACAGACGGCTAATTGCAAGTGTCTCTATCCTAAATAGGAATGCATAATTTTCAGATTTATCTTTCCATGTAATCCTCGGTATGATCCTCACTGATTGAAAAACTCAAAAACCTATTTGATACTTAGAATGCCACTATTCTTATATCCACATGTCACAATTCTACTAGATATAATATGAGGCCCAACGTGCTACTGTTGCTATTTGACACAGGTCATTGGACACCTAAACTTCTACATTTTCAAACCATTGCTTAGTCTCTCCCTTGGAGCAGAGACAAAATAACCCTTCTTGAGAATACTATTTGTCCACTCACGCGAATTTGGTCTTCCAGATTCTTTCGTGTCTCGATGTAGAAGTCCGCCACACTTATAGCAGCTGCGCTTCCGCAATTATCAACAAATCAAAACGCTCAGATCTCATGATGAAAGGTTATCGTCAAAAACCAACGAAATCTCATTCAATCATCTTTATCAGGTCATCGTTTGTTCTACCACGTACGAGAAATCACATCCTAGACAACTGGAAACACACCTTCAAGAGACGTTGTATAAATCACAGTACGTATCTTCTGCAACCAAAAAAACACAACCCAAAAGCATGAGTACATATTTCATCTAGCCCAGTAAACTACACTCAACCTAACATTCCTGCGTCATTCCAGAGGGACCATACAGTGAACAATCCCAACTTCCATTACATAAAATAGAGCATACGCTTTAAAATACCCTTCAAGGTAAATCCGAATTGAAGGCAAAAAAGACTACTTAAGAGTGGAAAAATCTGCGTAGATGCTAAAAACGATCACCCTTCCCAATGAGTAATTTCTCCTCCATCTGGTGCTCATGAATCACATCAACAAGTTCGAACTGTATCATATGCAGATAAAATGCAATGGAAATAAAGGGCAAGGTCACCAGATGGAAAAAAACGACTCACTTCCAAAAGGTTTGCCTCATCGGAAGTCTGGATGTTTTTCGAAGACTTCAAACCAGCGACTTTTCGCTCCACAAAATCTACATCGTATGCTACACAGCATCCAAATTTAAAAGAAAATTAAATCCATAATTATGAGCATCGCATGAGTTTGAACAATGCACACCACAAAGCACCTCAACCCCACACAATAGAAGAGCGTCCACAGTCAATAAATCACAACCTAGTCGGGGAAACACGTTAAGCACAGTTTGAATGATTGAGGTTCCACATGTGATCGATGGTTATTCATCTCATTCCAGAGAATTCTTACAAAAGTCATTTGTTTTCAAAACAAGTCTCTGAGACAATAAAATTGTCATATGTAATCAGCTAAAAACCAGAAAGGCAGGTATAACAGCCCTGCTGACGTGATGTGAAACCTAAGGCAGTGAACTTTAATCGGTCGCAATGGTCTCATCTCGTTACAATAGCCATAATAGAAGGCGTATTATAACTCTTTTGGGGTGCATTTTCAGTAGTTTCCAACAACATATCACATGCATGATTGGAACCAGATACAAGCCAACAAACTTATTCTTAAAACATTTAATAACTTTGCAACAAGATATCCTTCAAAATATTTGGATAAGAATTAAGCACAGAAATCTCAGTATGATTTTTTGCGTGCAAGCATTGATAACCAGACCTTCTCTACCCGCCGTTTTCATTCAGTTAATAATTCCATACAAACGCTGATACGAGAATAAATTCACAGTCATTGAAGACATTCAGAAACCCTAATCCGGCAATCCAGTCCTCCACATCAAACTCGAATCTCAACCAGCCTAAAACCTAAACCTAAATTTCCCGCGGCAGCCTTCACGAGATCATCGAATCCATCAACACAGAAAATCCACAAAATCCGCAACAATCTGAGTCCGATCCCAATTCCCAATTACTCTCACCTCACCGATCCAACCCTAAGCCCTTGTAAAATTAATTTCTCAACCTTCAAAGTCCTCCAGAAAACGGGACACATGTCGAATCGGGAACAGAAACCTCCGCTGCAGAATGTCCCTAGTAGGATCATCCTCCATGGAAATGCCAGTGCATACTGCACGGGAGGAGGTCCCCGATTCCACATATATTCTTACCATAAATTCAAAACAAAAAATCCAAAAAATCCAAAAAATCCAAAAAACATCAAAATCAAGATTCTTCTTCCTCTAAGAGAATGAGACCGAGGGAGAAACCTTACCGTAGGTTACATACGCGGTTCCGCCCACGGCTGCCGTGGAGGCGATCAACAAGCTCGACTTGAACAACCTCCACAGCAAACTCGCCTTCGCCTTCCCCGTCGTCTCCTCCGCCGCAGTCGCAGCCGCCGCCGCACCACCAGCTGCTGCTGCCGAAGTGGTGGCCTCCGTCGATGTGGAGGCGACAGTGCTGAGCGCCAATCGCTCCATCCATGGCTGCTGCTGCTGCAGCTGCGGCCGCCGAGGCAATCGCCGAAGCATGGCGACCTTGTTCATCGCATTCGATCGGTCGATCAATCCAAGTACGATCACAGATTACGAAGGGCTAGCGCGTGCATGAGATGGTCCGAGAATCGGAACTTCCACAATTAGGGTTTCGGGGTGGCACAACCGTTGAAGACGAATGTCATGGAACTCGAGACTGTGACTGTTGGTGGCGGGGCAAGCGAGCGTGGAGACCAAGGCGAGCATAACCGGTTGTTGACTTTTCAACGCTAATGTGGCACCATCTCATAGGCAACCCGTCACCATTGCCATTACAAGTTGCAATTCATAACCTTCTTTTCTTTTCTACTTGCTTCCTACACTTTTGGATCATGAAGATCAAAGGTTGAGATTGAAAAATGAACAACCGGTCATGTCCGACAACCTATTCGCCGCTAGCGCAGCTCATCGGTTATCTAATACATCTCTGTTTGTAGACGTCGAAAGGGTGGTAGCTTCTACGAACCTTCGGAAAAGTGGCTTTATTTTTTCAAGGGAATTTTAAGGGAATTCGTGGAACTTTTATCTTTTTAGGCATGTATTGTAAGGTTTTTGCCATTTTTCAAACAGATTATAAGTAGCATGAAGCAAGTAAATTTTTTGCCATAAAGGATTATAGGAAAAATTGGGACTACAATTTTTCTCGAATTTTAATCCCAAAATTCAAATTAGTGTGATTTTTGGAAGCCGAAAAGTTGTCCGGACTAGTAGCCAATATTTAGACTCTTCCAATTCCAATCATAGATGAACTACTTTCTTGCTCTCTACTACCTATTTTCTTGCTTATCATTTTGGAACATGTGTGATAACCTTTATTAGTCCAAACCTTGAAATGGAGAAAAATAATTTAAAAAATTTAAAAAATTTAAAAAGTGGCGTGGTTGCGGGTTTGATACCTAGTGGTGACAGGTTCTTTACCTTTTGTGAAATCAGACTCTCATCCCGACGGAAACTTTTGCAGTGTGTTTTCTTAGCACACTTGTGTAAAAATATAAAAAAGAGAAAAGAGAAAAAAGGGGAAAAAAAACACATTCCAAGCTTTGGTTGGAAATTTGTTTGAACCTTGGTTGAAAATAGTTGCATCCTACAGGTTGTGTATGGCTTCCTAGTTAGGAATGGGTGGTTCTACCGCATTAGGGATTGTCAAACACTAGGGTTGTCATACCTTTTTCTCAACTCCCCATTCTCAATCTTCAAAGAATGAGGACGTGGCACTCTTTCCTTTGAATTGTAGAAGGCCCATTCTTTGAAGATTGAGAAGTTTTTTTCTTTTCATCTCGAGGTGAAGAATGGGCGTGAAAAAGGTTTTCCATTCTCCATTCTCTATTTTTCTCCACTCTCCATTTGAGCTCATCAAAATTTAAATATGAAAAAACATCAAAAAATATTTTTGTAAAAAAATTCATTCGCATACTATGAAATATGTATACATCAAAATCATAACAATTATAAAATTTTGAATAAAATTTTCCAACTTTAATTTGAACCCCAAAAGCAGTTGACAATCAATTAAAACAATTATCAATTGAAGATAAATACCTTGAAATGAGAAGCATCTTCTTAACTATTGTTTGTGATCCTACATTCAATTCTAAACAAGTATACATTATTTTCAAACATCCAAGTAAGGAAACAAATAACTTTGAATGTAATATTTGTATTCATGTATTCGAAGATGACAAATTTACATATTATTCAATTCAATGCTTGGTAGAAGCTTTAATTGGCAAAATATCCCAAGCTGAAGCAAATTCGACTAGCATCAAAAAAAATCCATCATCCATTATTATAAAAAACAATGCAAACTTGCAAACTTGTTCAAATTGGAATGTGGTTGATGAAAAAAACCTTTTATCACCTCTACTTTGGAAAAGGCAAATCAAAAGTTCTAAATAGAGATCAAAACATGTTCTTTTATAAATTATAATAGAGAAAATAAAATTGTAGAAAGTGGAATATACCTATACAATCACATATGTTGTAAACTAATGTATTAATCCCTAAATGATCAATTATTGACCAAGTTTGGGTAGTTCATTTGGGGCAATAATAAATAAATTCATTTTTTTTTGTTTTTTTGTAGTCTATTGGTTATTAGAGTCGACAATAATATTTCTAAAAACAAATTCCGTAATTTTTGGTTTCTTGCATAGCTTTAATGAAAACATTATGAAAACATTATTTTTTAATGCAAGCTTTAAAGTAGCCATATTAATCTCATAGGTATAATAAGTTGGTTTGCTTCAATTCCAACCTGTACAATATTATAGACCCTTAAATGTCTATAGTGACACAAAATGGCACTAGAATGATTTTAAACAAAAATCATTGGATAATAGATTGCAAAAAAATTCATTTTTTTTTATAGAAAATCACTTGCATGTGTTTGCAAAAAATCGTGTTCAAACCTTATTCATGGAGGTATTACTAATGTTATACAAAGTAAGATGCTTTATTGATGAATGACATAATTATAGTGCTATTTGACAACTTCTAGATTCTAACACTTAGTTTTAAATGATCTCATTTGAATGTAATTTCAACTAAAGAAATGAAGTTTTTAAGTTTTAGTTTCTACTCCCATTTAATATTTTAGAAAATTTAGAAAAATGAATATTTTACTAGCATTTGAATTTTGTTTTGGTCATGGAATTTTGGTTATAATAAACATGTATTTAAGGAATTCATTCATTAGTACTCCTTCCGTCCCAAAATGATCTTTCTATTAGACAAAATGTTCTAGATTAAGGTTGAAAATAACATTTTTTTCAAAAAAAAATTGAGATTTAAGTAGAGTTTGGTGCACTCCAATCATTCTAAAACTTTGAATTCCAAAACCTTTTTCAAAATATAATTTTGGAATAGTCAAAGGTGAGATACTTGAGGCATTTTTGAGCAGTACTAGTGGCTACACAATTGCGTAGTTTACGTTGACCAAAACCAATATTCAATTGGTCATTTTATGTTGAACAATACCAATGCTTGTGGCCCACAAGTGCCTAAGCTCTCATCCTATATATAGCCTAAGACCATGTAGCCATTACCTGCCAACTTTTGACTTGATTTAAGACCACATCACTAATGACTACTAGTAATTAAGTTTATAAGGAATAAGGGGAACAATACATGCTTCTCTGCACATTTTAAATTATGGCTTTTGATTGGAGTTCCTTTCCATTGCTCTTAGAATTGCCTCCAGCCTCCCAATTCCCTTCCTTCCATGTTAAATTGTGCACCTAGAAGATCATTTTGGCACAAAAAATGAAGAAGAACCAGAACATCATTTTGGGATGAAGGGAGTAGTACAATCCATTGGAGGGTCATTGCAAGAAACACCGGTACTAGGTATGTGTCACAAATGGAGTTTTGAATCTTTTTTTTGCAATAACTTTTTAAGCTTGACTCGCATGAATTTGAGATTTTTATTGGAGATGTATATCTTGAGTGTATTTATATCTCATATTTTTCAGAAATTAAAAAAAACCATCTTATATTTAAAAATGAATTAAACTAATATGTCACGTTTTGCGTTTTCGGGGTTTTGAGTACTATGGAGTCCCCAAATTTAATGATTTAGAGATGAAATTTCTATGGTCTATTTGCATAGTAGGAACTCATGTTTCTACCAAGGGGCATTAAAAAATAATTTATTTTATGTCCTCCACGTCCTTGCAAAGAGGGCTCCTTTGCGAGCGCAGTTCTGAACAATAAAGATGGTTTCAAGATAATTTTTTTTATTCGAATCTCTTCATCATGAAGTCTTCCCAAATGGTCTATTTTTAGTTTCTTTGTAAATGTCTTTTTCCTATTTTTTACAAATTTAAACGTCAGAGTATGTATTTTCTTCAAATTTTCAGCTTTTTTCTTTTGTGAATAACTTTTGACTCAGATTTTTTTTGGTCTGAAATTTTGGTGATATGCTATTCATAGTATTATACTAATTATCCTTATTTTATTTTATTTTTAAAAATTAATATGCAAAAAGCTCATAGTACTGGGAGTACTAGCCAAAAACACCAAAGTGGAACAAAAACTGATGGTGTTTCTTGCAACGACCCTGGATTAAGCAATAGTGAAAAAACTCACCCTTTGTAAATATTGTATTTTTGTACATTGTGCCATAACTTTATTTTCGTACCATTTGCATAATTTGTCTTATCTTTTACATTGTTTTTTCCAAGGTCTATTATTGAAGACTAGATCAAGATATTTTTATGTCTATTTAAAGATATTTGATGCGCTTTCAATAATAACCCCTTTAATTTGTATTTCCATACTATTCATTCAAAATTTATTTTATTTGCAAGCCAATTTGCCATATGGATTAAAGATGTTCTTTCTGTAAGGTAGAAGTACCAAAAAAAACTTTTGTTGCCTTTGCTATCTACATGGTTCATGTAGATGATTTTTTTGATAAAAGTGTTAATTTAACCAAGTTAAAATCAACATGTTTTGTAATTTTTTGATATGCTAACCGTGATGCTAACAATATTCTATGAATTTTCAATATTGAAAACACAAAGTATTCATGCATGCTCTTATGAACTCCCTTTAAACAGAACTTGTTGAAGCACAAAATGTTCAACTCCCATGTTGCTCTTGATATTTTGTGGTGGTTTTGGATGAATTTGGATGCATGGGCAATTTCGTTAAAATGGCGATATTTTTTTAAAATGGCATGAAAACAATTCAGAACGGCCGTTCTGAAATCTATACCTGTCCTAAATGGTTTAGAACGGCCGTTTTGAAATCTATACCAATCCTAGATGGTGAAAATGGCACACCGTCAAAAAAGCACTTGGAATACCGCCATTTTAATGAAATTGCCCATATGCCCATTTAAGGCTAAAATGTAGGTGAGTGAATTGGAAAGTTATTGGTTTTGGAGACTTTTACCTTACTTCTCTCTAAAATTTTCAATTTCAAACAAAGACCACTTTCCAATTATTTCAGCTACAAGACTAAATGAAATGAATAGTGCCAATAAAGCTATTTCTAAAGTCATTCATCTAGTAGGATGAAAAACTGACAACAATCATACCGTACGGAATTAGATTAATTTACTAAGAAAACTCAGCTCCAATAATCTACTTTATATTCCATTTGAATTTTTTTCAAAATTGTTAAAATTGTAATTATTGTGATACTTTGAAGATAGCATCTTAAAAGCTGAAAAGACACCATTTTTGAACTTCCTCTATCAAATCGCTCTTGGTGTGAGCTCAAAAAAAACATCAATTATATCATCATCATGTTTGTCACTATTATTTCCTTTTTTTTTTAAATTTTAATAAAATTTTAATCAATTTTATAATTGCTATGAATTTTTATAATTTTTTTTTATCAGTATTCAATTTGATGTTTTTAATTATGAAAAAATGAGATTAAAATTTAGACATATATTACATGTGAAAATTATCAAGTTTTTGAAATGTGTGTTTTAATGTAGAAATTTAATGAAGGTTGACCAAGTCCGCCGTGAAATGTTTTCCAAGGGGTAATGTTCATGATATTATTTCCAAAGGCACACTACTGTAAATAGAATGAAGAGTGTTGGCGAAGCTAGTTTTGACGACATTCATCCACTAGGATGAAAATACGGCAACGAGGGAACCGGCTGAAAGGCGGGAGACCAGTCGGCGCCTCCCCTCTCGGGGTTTACAACGCCGCAAATTTCCTGACATTTTTCAGTCGAGGAATCTTCACAAAATATGCTAGCGGCAGATGTTGCAGATGGCATTTTGGATTTCGCACTCAAAGAGCTACGGCGCTCGCGAAATGGTCCAGCAATGACGAGACGGCGATGGTTTTCGCAGAGGTTGCGGGGATTCTGAGGTTTGGCGACTTCGAGTTGCGTTATTCGATTTGCCTCTGAGCGTTGGTTACTATTTTCATTCTTGGCGAAGAGCTGAGAAACCGAGTTTCCTGGGGTTTAAAGATGGAGAAGCTCGGCGTGAAGCACCACACGTTTCTGCAGGCGCTCATGAGGCGAGGTCCTTTGCCGGAAAGCGACTCGAAGAGCATGCACCGGGAGCTTTTCGGCGGTTCTGAGGGTCTGTTGTCTTGCCTGGAATTTCTTGAAAACATTTAGAGAAAACACTTTTCGAAATTTCGAAATTTTCTTGAAAACAATTAGATAACAGAATCACATGGAAACGCACTGATGCGTTTACGACCAGTACAGAGGGTGTAGATCTTTTAGAGGAGGAGAAAACTAGGAATTTATGGGGTTTAGCGATGCTTGGAGTGATTATGTAATTCTAGGGTTCCTGGAAGAGAGAATTATTTGATCATTGTAATGTGAAGTTAGGGTTGAACCGTTGCGTCGTAATGTAGCTGTCGTAATTTTCTTATGTGGATGTGTGATGGCTCAGTTCCCTTAGTGGCATTGTTGATGCTGGTAATTGTGAACTTGCAGACCAGTTCTTTGACTTCTTGGCGACGGTGAACAGGGAGCTGGACTACGTTTCCATGGAAGTGAGAGGAAGTAAAAATCAGTACGACGGAAAGTTGTACTATGGTCTTGTCAACAAGTTGGCAAACGAGGAAGCGAAGCTGGGAACTCGGCTCACACACCCGCAGCTCACCTTCTTCAAAGCCATCGTAAGTGGTGAAGCACCTGAGGATCAAGAAGCCCAAATTTGACCTTATGTTTCGTTTAGCAGTTTCGAGTAGATCATATGAGAACATTTTTCGTCTGCTTTTAATTGTTGTTTACCAACACATGCAATATTCTTCACTTATTCTGGTGATATAAAATTTGACCGCATTCGAATTATCATTTCCACATCATGATCAATCGCATTGGTCGTGTTATAACTCTGAATCCTGCGTTCTTAGGGGGTCCTTAAGGGGTAAGTCCTCAAGGACCCGGAGAGGTGATTTTATTGTCACCGTTATCACTTTGGGAATCTTATATGATTGAAGTCCTGCAAAGCCTCAGCATGAAAATCCATATGATACTGTTTTGTTGGCTAAGACGTAATGGTGGAATGCAGTTGGAGTCGATCCTGAGCGATTCATCCGCGAGTGGATCCATGTCCTGCATGCAGGCTCTCAACCTCCGGCTTGACACTCAGGTATTGAAATTTCCCAGTGGCCTCATCTATGCCCTCTTGTTTGACCTCTTGCAGTTAACTCGAACTGCTAAATCGTACTCCAAAATCAAGTATACTTCTCACTCCAATCTAGGTTTTTAGGTTTCACGAGTTGCATATCAACAAGCTTCAGAGGGGAGGCTATACCATGTGTCGGTAAACTGTGTCTGACGATGATCATGGTGGTGATATGTGGCATTTTCCCAGACTGAAACTCAGACAGAAGCTGTAGCAAGCTCAAGTCAAGCAGTTCCCTTGAAGCTCAATATTACGGCGAAGGAGGAGACTTTAGGGACTTTGGTAGCAGATGGTTGGTTGGGCAAAACGGATGTCGGCAGGATTTGTTTGGGCACAAAGTCGTTCCTGGAACTTCGAAGCCTCTTCAAGAACTTTGACGTGCCCTTTTGCGAAGTGTGCAACGAGGCTGCTATCAAGGTATTCCTTAGAATTCGCTTCAGTTGCTGGTTTCATTTGCTTAACCACTAAGTGCCCAAGCTAAAAATAGGAAGACTACTTTGGATGCTGCTAGACGCTTTTATTAACTTTCAAAATATGGTATGTTTGTTACTTTCCTTGAAGCTTCCCTTGAAATGATATATTTCAACTCCTATAAATGTGGATGCGGACACTTTTGGCCAGTGAGGGGTTAACCCTCTTAGTGAGTTAGCTTCTCTAGGGGATAACTTCACGGTCGCTAAATGAGTCGTACTGAGATGGCCATCCTTGATACAACTTTGGGCTTAACTTTGAAACACTTGCGTGTGATCCTTCAGGCGCAACCTTGTCAAAACGAGGATTGCAATGTGCGCATGCACTCGTATTGTGTACCAAGGAAGTTCGCTCGGCGTCAGGTGTGTTGGCATTTACTTGTATTATGTCTTGTCTGTCTAGTTGCCTCTGGATTTTGTGTCAAAATGATGAGAATTCTAGTGATGGTTATCGAATGCCCTGAAGAGTCGTCAACTCATTGGAGACCCTAAGAAGATGGTAAACATTCTTGTCATATGTGGAAGTCTCCGTACACATGAAACCATAATTTAAACCCCTTCGTCCAGTGTTTTTGAGAGCATTATTGGTCCCTTTGATGAACTTTGTGCTCCGTGGGTATCGGGGTGCTGCTGTCATCGTTGGTTGGGTTTTAATATCTTCTTAACTGTTCTATTTCCAGGTTGCTAAGGTGTGTCCTGGTTGTCGCACTCCCTGGAGAATGTTGTCAGCTGATGGTGAAGAAGCCAACGGTTCTGACGAGGACAACATTGGTCATGAAGTGGATGACGACGACGATGCAGGTGCCAGAGTTCCTACGCCCGCAGCAGCTCGAACTCGTGTGAGACGTGGAGCTAGTCGGAGGCGTTTGAAAGCAAAGCTGGAGGAGAGTTCTGACGATGAAAACGGTAATGGCGACGACGATGATGATGAGTCTCGTGGGACCCCATCCGCTCCATCACAACCTTCATCACAAGGACGGAGGGTGATTCAGTCTCGTCCAAAAATGAAGGCCAGGCGATAGTAGATGTGGCTTAGACTTTGTGGCTTGAATGCATGACCGGCAGACGCGTTGCATGAACTCGTGCAGTGTTTGGAAATGTATTCATGTGCCTGTACATAGAATTGTAAGTCTTGCCGAGACTGTAGACTCATTGTCTTTCATTTGAAGCTTTGTGGTGTTTTTCCTGGTGCAGACATGCACAACAATTGATCAAAGATTTTTTGCTTTCCCAGTCGTCCCTCGTGAAGGTATTCTCGGATGATTTCAGTGATAGTTTCATTGTCAAACTTTGGGAGTTTCAATGACATAACTTTTTAGAAATCGTGCAGGATCGTTGATGTAATTCCAATGCCACGTGTGAATCCAACTCGGAATGGAGCTTCGCAGCTGAAGTATCTTTCTTATACGATGAACAAGTTCAGTGTATGCTGGTTGTGTCAGTTCTAGTACATCCCTTTCTGTTTGTGTTCTGTGACCTTCGAAGGGTTTTTTTAATGCGGAAAGAAACTTGTTTTCTTTACTGCTTGATGTTTGTGGTGATTTGCAGGGTCACATGCCCAGCATGATCCTGACGAAGAGACTCTGGCCATGAGAAAGAGATAAGCCATGGAGTGAAATTTCTGAGCTAGAAGAGCTGGAGGACCACGTTGATCAATTTGTAAAGTGGAGCTTCTCTCTACCGGTAGTAAGAAACAAAGCCTCGAGATGTTAGGAGAGCTCAAGGCCTTTACTTTTTAAGGAAGGGCGTTCCTTTGCTTCACGACGGACTTAAATGCGCATGTGACAGTGTCCCTCAAAATCTGTTGGGTGAAAGTTGGAAATCTTAATCTACCGGATAGCATATTCGTATTTTTAAGTACACATTGCCAAAACATTTGGAATACGAACCATTTCACTTCACCTTTTTCTTACAAAACTAGAAAACTTAAAAATGTGGTTCAAATTTGTCATTGGACATCCTTGTCTTATACGATTGTTAACCCCTAAAGGACCATAAGGTCATTGTATGGCTTTTGCAACTACATGGACAACTATGTGTGCAAAAAATTTGTGATGTCAACCTCACCAACAATTTGTGAACAACAAAGAGATCCTAGATGATTTTTTCTACTAAGTCCATCAGTGCAATCCAATCATGAAATGATTGAATGTGCATTAAAAATATTTTGGTGCATTTTTTGAGAAAAGAGAAGGTGCTTTGGGTTGTCACTTCACATCTTCATATCAACACTTTTTTTCCACACTTCAAAATGATATGAAAAAAATGATACATCAATATTATGATGATATGTACTCGTGGGAAAAAATCAGAGTTTTTGGAGCACTTTTGAGCATTTTGACTTCAACATTTACAAAGTATAGTGTAACCCTTGGAACGTCGAGCTAGTGACCTTGGTAATCATTCCTTTTGGCACTAAGGTAAACCAGCCCATGATGGACACCTAATGACCCCATTGTGGTTTTTCAGACCACAGTCAATGCCTTACATGGTAGTTATGAAGTAATTAGTGACCTCAATAGGTACTTCCAACTTTTCAGTGTAAAATTCTTTGTAAAAACTGATTTTTTAGGTCTTCCATGTTTGAAAATGTTGTGATTGCATTGGGTAGGAAGATGACCATATTGGATTCAGATTTTGTTGGTCATGAGGTAGCCTACAAATCCCTATGGGCTGATCACTTCAAAAATCCATTGCGAATTCATACTTTGTCAAAAAAACATAATTACAATTGCTCTCACTATTTCTCACACTTGTACTATTGTAGGAAAAAAACTGAAAAATTTCAGCAACCATATGAGGTCAAACTCCTAATTCTGACCGTCATGGACTGGTTTACCTTATATGACATCATCTACTTTGAAAAAACCAAAAATACTCATTGGAGGTCAAACTACTATTCATGATCTTCCCTTTCCACACAAAATTCCTAAGATGAATAATTGCACTTCTGTTGTACACAGCTTGATTCTTTATCATTCATCAACCAGAAAATGGTTACGGCATTTTTTGTAGGTTAATCAAACATCTTTTATCAATTTTGTCAATTGTGGCATTTTCTCAAATATTGTGTGATATCGTCAATTTTTTTTTATGGGAAAGCTATACAAATATTCTTTCATTTCAAAATTATTTCACAAAAATGAGGAATTATGCTTGCTACAAGAGCTAGTTAAGACAACAAGAGCTATGCTCAAATGCCCCCGGTCCCTTCAAGGATTAATTCTTTTAGAGGATGAGATTATTGTGAGAATCATTTGGAAATGTATATTTTTTCCATAACTGATGGCCAAGAATGGGATCAAGCTTTTTTTGTTTTAAACATGATTGTGATCCACCATATGAATTGCGAGAATTTTTTTAGTAGATCATTGTTTACAAAAGCCATTTCAACATTGTACATGAAACTTTGAAATACAAGTACCACCATTGGTCAGTCTTAAAATAGAAGGTGTATAAAAATGTTAGGATTATGAGAATTGGCATAATCTTTGTAATGAGCAAGTGACCACAAGCAATTGAGCTTTATGCAAAAATTGACTTTTACGCAAAACCACACCCAATTACAGATAGAATCTTCACATTCTATGGTATATAAACTTGGTTTTGTAGAGGTGATTCTTAATTGAACAATTTATGTAGTCTCAACATAGTTGAAAACACATGTAAGGAATTCCAATTTTTAAAACATGAAAAACTCCTAGTGCAAATACACATTTGTACAACAAAAATATATATCTTCTTTTTTGATACACTATGATGCAATATGGTACGCTATGATGCTACATGGTTTTTTCACTCACATTTCAAGGTTTCAGGTACAAAGTATATTGGTGTTTCATAACTAGACTCACCTAACATTAAGTAACTATATACTAGGACATGTCTTTCATCATTTACTTCTTCTCACAAGCATATTAAAACTTCCAAACTTTAGAAGGGATTTGGGGCCAAGAAAGGGTCGTTTCAGGCCTGTTCCCCAATCTGTCCCCATGCTATGAATAGTGGTATGGGCTATCCAAAAAAATAAATTTAAAAATTAAAAAAATAAATAAATTAAATATATATATTTTTATTTTTTATTTTTTATTTTTTATTTTTATTTTTATTTTTTATTTATTTTTTATTATTTATTATTTATTTTTAAATTTTTAAATTTTTTTTTTTGAAAATCTGATGTGGCCGAGTCCCGGCCATGTCACCCTGCTGCGGTGGCACAGTTTCAGTAGTCAGGAACTATTCACAACTTGTGGAGAACTCATGGGAACTCGCGGCCCTTTAGAGGGCCCAAATTCTCTCTAATGATAGTCATGTATAAACCTAATAGCTTTTGCATGCAACTTTATTTTCAAGATTAGACTTCTCCATAATATTGTGTACGTAAAATATTAGTAATCTCTGCTATGAAGCCAACCTCAAATTTTTCATAAATTTTCAACCACGTCCATTACAGGCACTTCCAAGCTTACTTTTGGATTAACATTTTCAAATCACATAGGTTAGTTTCTTTTGCATCCTTTGATTGCAGACTCTTTTCATTGTTACAAACTAATGACAATTCTTGACTTGAAGTATCAACTTGAAATACAAGCAATGAGATCATTCTAGATATAAACCCCCAACCTTCATATTTACAAATGTTACAAATGTATAAGTAGTTTTATATATTTAATGTTAGTCAAAGATGTACAATACTATGATATTTTGTATTCTAGTTCTTGCCAATGTAGTTTATTGAAAATATGAGGCAATTAAGGTGGAAAATCCAATTTTGTTGTTATTATTGCATGTATGGTTAGAAGATCTAAAAATTTTGGCTAAGGAAAAATCAAATAGTTCTTGTTCATAGTGATAAATGGACAAGCTTTATCCAATTTTGTCTACAACTTTGTTAATCTAATATCCACATCATTGAGTTAAATTTAAGGAATTTTAGTTATTTTTTCATTTTATATAAACAAAATGGATTTTTATATAGAATATTTTAGCTCCTTTTGCTTTTTAAACTTGATTTTGACATTTAAAATGATTTTTTTTGCTCGTGAGTAAAAATGACAAAATAAAGTTTCACAATTCTAGTTTCAATTCCACTAGAATACTTTTAAGAAAATCCTAAAAGTAGATACATAATTTAAATTTGAATCTAAGAGTCTATAATCAATGTCTAAATATAGAATTCTATCAAAAATTGATTTGCAATACAATGTTTTATACTATAAGATACACATATGATAAAATTTTCAAATTTTAAGACATTTGATGACTCATGCAATCATTTTGTGTTTGCCACTTGTAGGCAATTGCAATAAACATTTGCAGTAAAGGTAAGTGATCCTAATTGTGACAAGTCTATTTGTGTGCCATTCTATGGAAGCTCCATTATAACCATGCAAGAAGTCCAAATGCGTCACTTTTGTGGAAATGCTCTCACAGAGGCATTTTTGGGATCTTGAAGTGGCACTTTGGGGATTTGCAAGGACAAATTAGATAGACTTAGGAATAGAAATAGGACCTTGAACCTTTTGGGTGAAAAATCACCAAAAAACATGGGCATCTAGGGCTTCCATGTTGTAGAATAATATTGAATTCATTTTAGGTGACTAAGACCATCATGATTGTTATGGATGTTAGTATTTTTTGTTGATTTTAAAGTAAGCTAGTGGCACTAATGGGCTATATATGTGGGCAATATACTTCAAAAATTTATAACAAATTCACACGTTGTTGAAAAAATAAATTTTCAATTGGTGTTATTTTTCCACAATTTCCCTTCTGTAGAGGAAAAAATAATTTTTTTTCACCACATGAAGTGGGTACAATCACAAACTGTGTCACAAATCTTTAGAAGAGTTTTGAGGACTCCAAGAGCTTGCGAGTTTTCAGGCCCTAGGAACAGCCTGGGAGCAGTAATCTGACGTGGCCAAGACTGTGCCACGTTAGAAAATAATAAAAAAATAATTTTAATTTTTTTTTTAATAATTCTAAAAAAAATCAATTAATTTTTAATTATATATATATATATTTTAAATTTTTTTTAAATTTTTTTTTATATTCTGACTGTTCCCAACTACAAGAACAGCCTGAAACGGCCCTTCGCAGCCCTCAAATCTCTTCTAATGAGGGTTAGTTCCGTTGTCACATGCTGCATGTCCAGTTTGAAATACTATTTCATTGGGCCAGAATTTTTTTTCCAAATATAGATATAGAAAACATAGGCCTATATCACAATTTTTTCATATTTTTGGTAAATGAGTTCTGTTTGGAATATGGAATTTCAAATATGTACTACTTTGCAATTTTGGAGGTCTAAAGTATTTCCTAGTATCTTTTCTATTGAATTAGAGGTTGATATTTTGACTTTTAGATACCTATAAACACCTCTTTTACTAAAGAATTTCTAAGAATAATAGTATATTTGTCTTCTATAAAAAAGACTTGTGCCAAAAGGATTCCAATCACACCATTTTTTTGAACAATGGAGCAATGCAAATGTTACTTTATTATGCTATCTCGACTTTTCTACAAAGTTCCAATCAATGGCCGATTTTTTCCTAATTTTAAAATTTATCCCTCTATTTTCAAAAAACTAGGATGTAAGGGCAATATTTAAGAAAATTGCACTTGATAATCTACAATATAATAGCTCTCCTAAGTATTTATACACTTCAAAAATTGCCATAATTAATTGAAAAATTACATTTTTTCAACAATTTTTGGACATGTTGAAAAACAAATAATGCACTTGGATAAAATGAATTTTCAAAAATATTTTTAATTTTTAAATATTTTTTACAAATTTAATCAAATTTATTAGTGAATCTTTCTTTAATACAAGTAAAAAAAATTCAAGATTCTTTAGTAAGTGGAATAAAAACTCTTTTTGGAAATTTCTAGCAAGAATTTTATAAATTTTGAAATTTTATGGACTAAAATTTTACTCCAAATAGTTATGTTTCTTATAATTCACTCCAAAAATCTCCAAAAAATCATTGCAACTTATATATTTATATATATAGTACTTCTAAAATTTTCCAAACTTTTTGGGTGGTTTTTGGAATAAATTTAAAGAAACATAATTATTTGAAGTTATTTATTAATCAATAATATTACATCGAATAAAATTTCAAAATTCATGAAATTCTTACAAGCAAATTCTTAAAAGAATTGTCATCCACTTACTAAAGAGTCTTGAAATTTTTTACTTGTATTAAGAGTTTATTTTCACTAATAAATTTGATTAAAATCTTAAAAAATACAAAACTATTTATATTTTTTTGAAATTTTATTTTATGCAAGTGTGTTACTTGTACAACAACAAGCCAATTTTTGTAAATCTTTAATTATTCAATTAGCTATGGCAATTTCTGTGAGTGTAAGAAACGTCTTGAGAGCCACTGTAATAATACAACTAAATGCAAAATTCTCTGGAGAAGTAGATGACATACTCAACAACAACTTGGTGATGAAATAAGAATTTCATTTTTCAATTTTGCTTATTAGAAAACATACACCTATTGATGTAGTAGTAAATAAATATTGTGATAGAAGTCTTCATAGTCTTAAATACCTAGAAGATATGTTTGCATCTTTTGGTTAAATCTAACTCAAAATGGACAAGAGAGATTTCCTAGACACTAGTACTCAGGCATAGTAGAACTCATAATATTAAATGCTCCAAATAGAAAAACAAACAAACAATACCAATGCATGTATATTGCAATCACCTAAGGTAGAATTGCCATTTACTGTACAACGCATAGAAGTAGACACCACCACACACGAACTGCACAATTTTTAAAATTTGGAACAACGTTAATAATGGCAGGACCATATTTGGATGAATCTATTTAGTATATGGATGAACTTATGTAAATGTAGATGATCTTTTTGAATGGAGGTTGAATTAGTATTGTGGATGGATCTATAATTCAAATAGATGAAACATTTGATGAAACCCTAAGTCTAAGAGTGTGAGGCTTATTTTCAACATCCAATGCTGCAAACAGAGGTACATGCGCCATTTGAAGAGAGTGATGCTATAGAGTTGTGAAGGAGTTTGTACATTAGTCTAGAAGAGCTTGTTTAATGCACAAACAACATTGTTGTCACATTAGGCAAGTTAAGATCACTATATGTCTCGGACGGGTGGACATACTGGACAATTTGGACAGACTAGATAGACAATGTGACTACCTTAAAGTAGTCACATCGAACAAGACAGGGTCACCAGACGTCCCGGACAGGTGGGAAAATTGGACAGTTAGAATCTAGACGGACAATCCATTTAATGTGATAACTATGACAAACAATATATTTACGTGTTGTCATAACTTTTATCTTGACTTTTATAACCTTTAAACCATAAACCTTTCAATTTAATGCTTCTTATTTTGTAGACTAAAACGGCTACACTACATGTATTGTAGATGAGGCGTCCTTCTAAGAGAGTATGGCAACATTTGCATACCAATGTAAATGTACACCAACAGGCTAAGGAGTAGACCAGTTGCAAAGCAACCAAAGAACAGTCAAACAATAGAACAACTTCAAAGTGATCCAAGACTTGAACCTTCAAAGATTGATGAAAAAGACAAATACGAAGAGGGGTCAATGATTAGAAGGTGGCATGCAATTAGAGCTTGAGGCAATTGCAACTAAAAAGATGTCAATAAGGCAAGCTAGAGAATATTATATGATACCCCCTTCAAGCATTAATAACTAGAACAAAGTAAAAACAATCTCCAAAATAGTAGGCCTTATGTAACAGAAGTAGAAGAATTGGTAGTTGTCCAATGGTGCTTTTCAATGCAACAAATAGCTTTATATATTACCCTAAATATACTGAAGTTCACTATTAAAAATATTTTGGAAAATTCACCAAGAAAGCATCCCTTTAGAGAAGGAGTTTGTGTTGATAACACTACAAGAAAACAACGTCCAAATTGACATGTCTGAATTGACTAATTGTGTCCGAATTGACACTGTTCTTTTGTAGTGTAAATAGTGGGCTTTTTTCAAAAAAAGGCTTCAAGAAATTTACCTAAGGTGTGCAAATAGGTTGGAAGTTAGAAGATCCTTAGGGTTTACAAGGAAAACAACATCAACCTCTAACAAGCTCCTACAACAAGTTTACAGTGCCTAAGACTAACACCCTAGTCACATATGGAAATCAAATGAAACAAGGATGAATGTAGGGTATGGAAATTCATCACTTAAAGTTGTTGCCAAAAACGGAAGCAGGGCTGTCAAGTTTACCTATGCAAAAAACAAGAAATGGATGTCCATTATAATATGTGTGAATGCTACTAATTCTCATATCCCAAACTTCTACATTTTCAAAAGGAAACCACGCTCCAAATTGATTACATTAGAAATTGTAAAACAAGTGCAACCATTAGAAGAGATTTAAGGGCAAGGAAGGGCCGCAAGTTATTTTAAATTCCCAAACTGTGGGAGCTTGCCACATCAGCAATCTAACATGGTCGAGAAAGTGCCACGTCAATTTTTTTGAAATATATATATATATATATATAATATTAATATTAAATTTTAATTTAATTTTTTTTATTTTTTATTTTTTACTTTTTAAAAATATATAAATTTTGACAACATTATTGTTGGTTCAGAATAAGGGAACAAGCCTAAAACGACCTTCCCTTGCTCAAAAATCTCCCCTAGTGAATGACATTCCAAGAAAATGGTTGCATAACTTTTGAGATCTTCCTAGAATAATTAGGTCATTTCAAAAACAATGTTCCAGGTAGAATGTCAAAAGGAGAATAAGCATTCTTCAATAATGGATGGACATGCAAGCCATGTGACTAATGAGGCTATTAGGTTTGGAAGAGAAAATGGATTGGACATTCTTACTCTTCCATCTCATCGCTTCCATGAACTTCAACCATTAGATATGGCAGTCTTCCACCCATTCAAACTGAACTTGGTTGTAGAAAAAATGAATAAAATGAGAAGTAATCTACAATAGGCACAAGGAGCTACAATGAAGTCCATACTTGGTGATATGTCTTCAAGAGCTTTGTCAAAGGTTCTTAAACTAGATAATATTAAATCTAACTTTGCTAATATATATATATATATATATATATATATATATATATATATATATATATATATATATTCTATTGATATTAAACTATGGATTCAAAATTGGGTTGAAATACTATACATGAAAGAGAGGACATTAGAAGGGGAACAAAGTACACTTGAAGTAGCCTTGCATTGGCTTGACGGTATATAGAGGAAATATTTTTTTACACACTAAATGATCTTGTGGAAAGTACCTGTTCACATAATTATTTGTCACCTTGTGAGGTAGTTGGATTTGCTTCCCAATTTGCTTGTTGTTGTCATTTTGAATCGGGAAGTAACAGACACAATTTGGCGGAGGCACCTAAGGCATGGTCATAGAGTGGAGGAGCATTGTTTTGCATACGAGAAGATGGAGGATTATAAGTGGCAAGTAGCATACATTATTACAAACCATGATGTCGCGCAATACATCATCTCCGCCTAATCTTCATCAATCTAATTCAAACAAAAAGATCATTTGCAACTTCATGGGGAACTATGGGGGAACGTCAAGGGAACTTTGCAAGAATGTGGATGTACCATTGAGGGAATTCTTCTTCTAGCAACGGCATAGACATCGCACGCTGTGTGGTGAAGGATTGTATGTTGGAATTTTTTTTATAAAAATTAAATCTTTTTTGACAAGATTTAAATTGCGTTGAATTTCTATGATCTCATAGGGTGATTTGAATTATTTTTTGGGTTTGCAGACGACATAGATTCCATGCACCAAATTTCAAGGAAAATTAACATGGAATTTTTTTGGAAGAAGGCTTTAAAATTTGTTTGTATAGTGATTAGCATGCTTACCTTACCTTTAAGCAGCAAAAATACTTTGTATCAAATTTTTATTTTTTCCATACATAACAAAATGGACTATCTTTCAATATGTTTATTATTAATTAAAATTGCTATTGTGTATTATGTTTATAAAGAAATTAATAGAAAGATGAAAATATTATTGAAGTATAGAAATTCTACTATTAGAAGAAAGTAATAACATTTTGATGATCAAACCTTTGACCAATTTTTTCTAATCAATATAAGATTAAAGTCTATTCAATCATAAAAAAATTCAAATAAACTATGTTTTTAGCAATTTGTCTAAGTGAAATGCTTAAAAATTGATTTGAATAATATTTATAAACATTTTTCAATTAGGATTGCATAGACAATTTCTATTCATGATACATGAAACAATCCTATTGATAAAAAAACTCAAAAACATGGTAAATCCAAATATTTTAAAGCACATTTTAATTTTGTCTAAGACCCTTTGGATCATGAGGGGTCAAACATATTTTGTGATTAATATGAATTCTCTTGAATTTTTCTACAAAAAGTCACAATGCTTTGAAGTATTTCAAAAAAATATGAAGACATGTGATTTTATCTCTAAATCTATTTTTTAATAAAAAAATCATTTACATATAGTAGGATTGCAAGTGATGCACTCCAATGCTGTAATAGAAGTCTATGGGTATACAACAACACCAAAGTCCATCTTGCATATTTAAATTTTTAGTTCTATTATTATATCTTGATAATGCACCAGTATATTTTTAGTATGTAGTAAGCAAAAAACAAATTATTGGCAAAAAATAGCCAATATTCAACATGGTAAGACTGGATTCTTTCATCAATTGAAAATAATGTAATAATTTTGATTTTTTATCATTAGTAATTGCGTAGCTGTCTGATGGTAGGAACCAACTATCGATTGATCATGAGGCTTCTATTGCCAAGTGCAAGCGCAAACTTTTCCTTTCACCCACGTTGTTGGCACCACTTTCTATAAAGAATTGTGATTTCTCCACGCTTCTTTGTTAGGATTTCATGCATTTGAGTCACTTCTTTTACTTGCTTTTCTCTCAACTTTGTAGTTACTATTGGTACTAGTTTACTTTCAGTGTTAGAAACTCAGAGGGTTGAGTTTTCCAATCTCTCTTGAAAGACTTCAAATATTATTGTCAAGTTGCCACTTGATTGTTGTGCCTTGAACATAGTACTATAAATTGCTTTGCTTTTGTTTCCCACGGGTTGTATTCTTTATCTATATTTCATTTGCATACTACTATAATAAAGCTTAAGTGGAGAGTGTTGTGTGAAGATGTTTTTAAGATTGCCTGAATTTGAAAACAATATTGTATGTATATATCCAATAGCCATCCCTGTGATCCGAAATTGGGATTTAAATGATTTACAATTATAGGGTCAGGCTACAACTTTGTAACTCATTGTCCAAGTGCTTCGGTCTTGAAGTTTCAAATGAGAGAATTGAACAAAGAAGAGAGTGAGAATTCAATATAGTCATGTTTTTTCATTCATGAATCATCTATGACATTGCAATTGACAAATTGTTGTATTCAACTATGGCAAATTTACTACAATCATGTTCATGCAAGCGCTATTCTTTAAATCTTGACGTGATGAGTTCTATGTTGTTGTATGGTTTTCTTTGCTTGAATTGTTGTAGTCTATAACTTGTAAGTTTTAGTATCATCAACTACAATGGCAATTCTTTAGGTTAAAATTTCTTGAGCTTGCAATTTATAGTTTGAAATTTGGTTCATTGCAGTTCTAACAATTCTATAGATTAGGGTTTCTTGAGCTTGCAATTCTTGCAATAGTTTTCTGGAAAGTTGTCACCTGCTTTCGTTTGTAGCAGTGCTTAAAATAGCCTTTTAAGCCAAACATTTGCCTCTCAATTTGCCAGCTGAATTTGTCCCCATAACTTAAAATATCACCAGAGCATTGGTGCAACAAATAATACTGACGCTACCCAAGCTTCCGAACATGTAAGTCCAGAAAAATCGCTGGTAGCAAGTGATATTGGATTCCCACCTTATCTTATGTTTTTGATAGGAGGTCTTAGCGCCAATAGCATTAATGGCTTCGTTTCATGCAAAAGCCTCTTCATTATAATTGTTGGCAAGCTAACATACAGACTCGATTGTTGGCACAATCTTCTGGCTCAATCCCATAGATTACATTCACACTTCTCTACAGTCCAAAACCCTAAACCTACCTTGGGAGGAGTTGACGTAATTGGACAGCACCAGGACATATCACAAGGACATAATAGTGTTGTCAAGATTTGTGATCCAATAACTGGATCAAAATCTGCACGCTTCATGACAAACCTCCAAGACTTAGTGCAAAGCCAGACACACATCAAGAACAAATGTTTTTCAAGAACGAGATTATACAACAAGACCACGGAGTAGCTATGTCTGCGTAGCTCAATTTTAAGACACCGACCTTGCAGCTAATATGTGACAAATCAAACCTCCTGCTCGCTACAATCAATAAGGCTACATGGAGGACTAAGTTCTTTACCTTTGGCTGCACTCTAATCTCCGAGCAGCAAATTTACCTCGTAACCAAGACATGCCCTTCCTTCAATTCATGAATTTGCAGGAGGCATCCAATTCGGGTACCCAGGGTGGCCTCCAAAGTTGCCAGGATTTCCAGGCCCCCAGTTGTTGTAGTCCATCACTGGCTCACCACTGAACTTGGTCCGCTTGGGAGGAGGTCCAGGAGGAGGCGGCAAATGGCCCTCGTGATACCGGGGGGCGCCCAAAGGAGGCATCCCCATCGGAGGGCCATACTCCGGATAAAAATGAGGCCGGGATCCGTTCATCGGCCTTGGCGGTGGAGGTCCGTTCTGCCCATAACCGTCCAGAATGGGCCGAAGAGGAGGACCATTCTGAGTGAACCCCTCGTGGTACCCAGGATGGAAACCTCGAGGAGCATCAAACCGTGAAGAAGAAAAGCTGTTACAGTCTGGCTGGGGAAGGTAGGCTGGGGAAAAATTAGAGGGAGGGTAAGGAGGGGGAGGAAGAGATGATACAGGTTGCTTTTGTTGTTGATCTGCTTTGGGAGTTGAAACTGAAGGTGGCGGAGGGCCTCTGTCCTTCTCGCCATCCTTCTTTTGTCCCGCTGCATATTTTGAGCCTCCCTCTTCCCATCTTTCCCTCTGCGGTTCCCCTTCGTGCCTATGCTCTCTCTCATTTTCGACTTGCCCTTGAGGAATCTGCATAATGATACTGAAGCAGTTAGGCTGTCTCTTATTGACTGACCCCCAGTTGCCAACAGCAACTCATCTCTTCAATACACTTCAATATAAAACAGGACTTGGCTAAATGACTCTGGGTCCACATGAAAATGGGATTGTCTATTGTTGCTTCCATAGAGGTCTGCAGCAGGGCTTCTTTTTTTCATTTTTTAAAAGTGGCAATATATAATGTTATAGTGGCGATATAAAATGTTATATGGATAGAAAATATCAATTTAGTACATATCACATGTTCATAATTCTGTTTTCATCCACAATCTGGCGATTTCATCCAAGATTTTTTTTATTTGAGGTTTTCTGGCGAAAAACTTCACGGTTTGTTGCCATTTTTTAGCCAAATTATTTTTTTCTGGTGCAATCTAGCACTATGATGCAAAAAAAAGGCCCTGGTATGCAGCCCACTACTTTAAATGATTGATATATCATCATAGATGTCGGGTGACAAAAACTCGACCTAGAGAGTTTGATCCTTTTCCCAAAGTGATCCCTCCAGTGAGCTCAATTGTCATCTCCGAATGAAGAACACTCCTAGATATTGGTTAAAATGCATAAAGTTGAACGGAAAGAGCATCCTCTACCTTATCCCACTCGCTGCGTCTTCGCGGTTTCTGATCTCTTCCCTGTGGACCGACATCATTTTCCCTCTCACGGTTCGTGTGCTGATCGCCACCACCACGGTTTGATTGGTTTGTGTTGTGCTGGTCACCGCCACGGTGATGCGGGAACTGATCAGGCAACCGAAGCTCAGGGACGGGACGGGCAAGCAGACCCTGAGGATCCTGCCGAACACCTTTTGGCGGTCTCCGTTGCGGCTCTTCTTTCTTTGGAAGAATGACCTGCACAGAGCCGGAGGATTGTCGCGCAGGAGAGGCAAAATCAGTGTGTTGTTGCCCACTTTGATGTGACTGAACCTGTACCCATGCACCATATAATTAGCATTCTATACAACGGAAAATAATACAAAAGGCTTCTAAATAGTAGTACTTGAATTTAGACACACACTCTTAGGATACAGATTAACCATTACTGCACCTATGGGAATAGTCATGACGTAAACAGACTAGGACTAGGACTTGCTACAAATGCTAACTGCCAAAACCGCCGTTCCTGCTTACGCAGTCTTCTTTTTTAGTTTTTTCGACAAGTCCCTGTAAATCTGTGCATAACGTGTGGCAATTAAGGTCGAGAACCCATTTGCGTGGCTCGGCAGTCACCTCTTACAATGCAAGTGTCATTCAAACACGTGGCTTGCAAGAAACTTGTAAGAAAAATCAGGAACTTCTAGGTTTTATCACATTCCAAGATGCTTCCACTGCAGACGCAATCCTCATCATTCAAGGGTAGTCTAGGCTCGCGATTGGAACCTTACTATTTTAAACTTCAACAGTTCATAACTTATTCATATGGTACCCAAATTTTGGTGTGCTGAAATCCTCTAAAAAAAACTGGGACAAGTCGCACAAAAAAATAAAAATCCATTAGCAAAGGAAATGGGTTCCCTAACTTACTTGAAGTTTGAGAAAGACAGCCACCTGGGATGGAAACCTCAAAAAGGTAAAAGCTTACCTGAGCCTCAGGTACTGAGTTGCCAGCAGCAACATTCCTTTCTGGTGATAATCTCCCCTGCTCCATTTGCAAGAGCTGAGGATGGGCTTCAGTTATATGCAAATCAAAATCAGACCTTGCAAGAAAAGAGCATAGACACCCTGGGGCACCACATATAAAGATACCTTCCAGGACATCCATCTTCTGAATACGAGTAACCCTTTCCTCGCACCTGCAAGAAAACAGAGGAAACGTCAACTGAATGTTATATGAGCCATTGGGTGTGAACTTAACGAACCTGACTCACACCCGCTCCTTTCACTAATCCGAGAACGTGTTACCATCATGACCATCACCTCCTTGAAGCACTTTCTACAACGAGAATTGAAGGCAACAAGGGCAACGGAAGTGTTATACATACAGGAAACAGGCTGGATCGAGTTTGGCGCATGTCAAGCAGAACACATGCTCACACGGTATCTGCAGTCATTGAATAAACACAAAAAGTCAATCCAACCCGCCATCAACAATCTAGGTTCCTTCAACAAACTCACCACTATAAACACTAACATGCATGCCCATGTTTCATTGAAGAACACGTTATCACATAAGGATCACACGCTAATTGAGATCAAGCATAATGAATAGCATAATGAATAGCATAATGCGAAAATTATTAGACATAAACATACTAGGTTCCTTCAAAGTAGACGCAAATGCACCATTCTCAATACTAACATGTATCACCATGCCTCAATAATAAAACGTTATCACATCAAGAGTGTGCTCTCATTGAGATCAAGCATAATGAATAGCACTAGACGACTTCCGCAAATCTTCAAACTCCAGACAAAGGGAGGAAGATTCACGTACGAGAACCTGCATAGGACTCAAAAATGTCCAATTCAACGCAATGCAATGCAAGAGATTCCATTCGGAGGATGAGCTTCTTACCAGCCGTCCGTATACAGCAATCGGGAAATTGCAGCGAACACAAATATGAACCTTGTCCCCAGGTCGGCGACGAGCTTTCACTCCGACGAAGTTGACCGCACAAGGCTCCGAAAACACGGTTCCCACTCCTCTCAAAACCGGCAAGTCAATGTCAACTAAATGAGGAGGTCTCGATGGCTCTTTGGTAGTCGCAGTGGTGACCGAGTTTATCCCACCACCAGCTTGCTCGTGCTTCCCACTGGCCCCCCCGGCCTTGCCGAGGCGTATGGTTAAGTTCACCATTATAAAGTGGCATTCACTGGCATCTCTTGCACCAACTTAGACCCCCTCGTTTCTCCAACTCATAAAAAACCCAAACCGCATGTCAAGATGAACCTCAATCTCTCATCACCGCTTCAAGCCCTCAAACCCCTCCCATTCAAATTAGGGTTACCATCCAAGTAACAGCCACAAACAACAGCCTCAGGCAATCCCACAGAGAATCAAATCAACCAGGCATGTACCTAAGGCCACAGAAAACTGAATGCGTTTCCACGAAGGTGAAATTCATGAGCAACGATACCGCTCACATCAAATCTCTTCCCTCCCCTCCCCAAACCCTAAAAACCCTGCATCCTCGCAACTAATAAAAATCCCAAAATGATCTCAACAGCATCTTGTCCTCCCGAGTGAACTCCATCTCGTACATAAAAAACAACCCCTCCTTCCAGAAATAAGCCAAACACGCTCCACACTTCGACCTTCCTTTCGATTTTAAGGTCGGTCAGTCGGTATAACAACAACAAAAAAAATAAAATCACCCGAAGTGTAGAGTGTGAGTCCAAAACTCCAACAACACAAAGTACTCACAAAGAGTCGCTTTGAGCTTCTTCGCAACGAAACAAATCCCTTGACCTCAGAGCTTGCGCGAGGAATGTGGGCGAGAAGTGAATGAAATGAATGGGATTGTGGTCCAAAAAGTATGTTTTAGTTGGCGAGGAAGCTCCATTTTGAGTCGCGTTTCAGTGGCAGGGAGTGCGTGAAAGTGAAGATGGCGACTGCACGAGGAGTACTCGAGCGGAAAACGGCTATGGCGTGATTGCGATTGTTTGCGGCCATGGATTTTTTTGGCAAGTGAGCGAGCGCGGGCTTCGTCTGCTTCATGGTTGCTGCGAAGCTTAGTATTCTCTGTATTTCATACGATTGGTATTTGTAGTTTTGTGAACATACGTATCGATACGGGCTGATTATACGACATTTTTATAGTCATGATACTCCCTTTGTCTCAAAATAAAACCGGTGTTTTTTTAGTAAAATCTAAAGGAAACACTGATTTTATTTTGAGACAGAGGGAGTATAATATTATTCTATTAAATGCAAATTTTGTCACGATTTCATCCGACACGTTCTCATCAATGCTATTTATTCATTCATTTGTTGTTCCAAAATCCTAATGACTCATTTGCAGTTTGATGTTCACTAACTTATAGTAATTGTGTGCTGATGCAATGGGGTGTTTTTTCATACGCTACAATGGTAAGACTACTAATTATTCTACTAAATGCAATTTGTGTCATCATTTCATCCATCATGCAAAGTGTCAAGTAAGCTTCTACTTTTGTTTTTCATTCATTTATTCCTAATGACTTCTTTATACAATGGCTAGGAAAAATAGTCATACATAGTAGGCTGTTTCACAAAATCAACTACCAATTCTACATAAACCATCATAAAATTGCAAGGATAAAAGCACAAGAGCATATAATTGCAATAAGCTTATAGCACTTTTGAAGTTTAAATATGAACTAAACAAACCTAGCTTAATTAAAATATCCAACAAAGATGTACACTCCTTTTTGCAAAATTGAAACTGATAACATTGTACATTAATTGTAGGAAATGAAAGTGCAAGCTACAAAATAACTTCAAAATTCAAAGATGCAACTTTTAAGCATTCATGATGACTACTATCGTGTGTAGCCACCTTTTGCTTTGTAAACATCGGCAGCTCATTGAGGTATGGAACATATTAGCTTCCTAACAACATCAACCTCAATACTATACCAATTTTCTTGAATCCTCTATTATAAATCGCTTTTACTAGTGGGTTTCTTCTCAGACCTTCTCATGCAACGATCTACTTCGTAATAGAGGTGTCCTATAGGATTGAAGTTAGATGATTGCGGTGGATGCCAAATAACTTTAAATTTCTGTGCAAGCAACCAATCTACAATGTAATTTGCAGCATGCTTGGGATCATTGCCATGATGAAAAATGATGTTCTCTTCCTTTAAACCTTGCATGTGTATAGTCTCTATAAGTTTTGTTTCCAAAATCTCTCAATATACATATCTATCCATCTTCCCTTCAATCAAATGAAGCTTGTCAATTACTTCAGTTCCCAACTCATACAACCCCAAACCTTTATGTTTCGCCATGGTTAATTGTATGTTGCACATGCTAGTCTGAGAGATGATTTCCACTCTTTCTCCAACAATATTGTCACCTATCTGAGCCAAAAAGGTTAAATTTGACTCATCAAAGAAAATGACAACACTCCAATCTTCCCAAGTTACTTGCTTGCACTTCTTTGCCCATTGAAAACGACGTGCTTGATGCTTCTTTGTCAAAATTGGTTTCTTAATCTTCATACATGCTTGCAACCCTTGCCTCTCAAGACTCCTTCTAATACTGTCATCATTCAACTGCATGCCCTCGAACCGTAATCCTCTACCTATTATTGCATCTATATTAGTACGTTGATCATTTAACCTCCTTACAATTTCACGGTTGCCACACTCATCAAGAATTTTAAGTCTACTCAGTGCATCTTTATCACTCAGATTTCTTCTCTCACCAAACCTTCGTACTATGTCACTGCAAGTGCTTTAGGGAATGCCTAAAATAGTTGCAATTTTGTCATATGAATTGCCTCGCTCATGCATCTCAAGAACTGCCCTTTGCTCATTTTCAAATCTTTTAGGAGCCATAGTAAATCACTAGTAACTTCTCTCAAACACTAAAATTTTTGTAGCATAAGAGAGCTTCAAAACAACACTTATAGATAGTGTTGTATACAACTTGTGTGCATATTAAGCTGTACACACTACTTCAAGATATTTCAAAATGTAGGTATAACAAATGGTTTATTTTGAAGTTCAAAATGATGTTTATTACATGCCATGTATTCTTCTTAGAAATTGAAGTCCAAATGTCTTTTGACAATTACACTGTTGAGTTAGTACTCTTTGAGCAATTTCAAAATTCCACCACTTATTCGAACACTTCTGCTAGCCACTTTAGGTTCTCAATAGACCCTTGTAGGTTGATGAAACCTTTTTGGTTCTAATGCAATGCAATGAGATTTGTTGCATTAGGAAAAAATTTAGCCTTCAAAGATTCCACGAATTTTGCACCCCCGCGGTGCAATTATAAAAAAGAAAGAAAGAAAGAAAAAATAATAATAAAATTGGAATCTAATGTGGCACTACTAGTGTTGCGTCAGCGCCACGTCTTATTTTTTATTTTTTAATTTCCTATCCAGATAGCAATTTTGGATTTAAATATATAAAAAAATAGATGTAAAAGACTATTTTTTAAATTATTGAAAATAATTGTAAAGAAAGAATCTTATAGAATCTTTTATTTTAAACATATTTTGAATCGTCTTTTTTAAAGAAAATTAAACTTTTGGTAGAGAAATACTCAAAGTGATATAAAGATATAATATAATGATTTTTGTAACTCTTCTCAAAAAATGTAGGCTATAACTAAGGTTTTATTTTACACATATTAGGATATATGTTGAGTAGAAATAAAATTTGAGTTTTTTTTAAAAATTAATTCAATTTTGGAATTTAAAAATAAAATTTTCAATCTGGTATTATTTATTACCACCTAAAAAGACTTAAATAATTATTTTATCTCTTAGTTGGTGTGTTTTATTACTTTCTTGAAGATTTATAAATGATTTATCTTGTTATTAATGGATATGGAAGTGGCCATTTGGCCATGTGGCCATGTGGGAAACAATACACAATTCAATAGGACTCATTTATGATCCAGATTACACATAGACAAAAATCAATTCAATTGTTGCTTGAGAGAAGCATCCTAAATTCACCAATAGAAATCCTTTGGCCTTTGCAATATTCTAGTTGCTAATTAATCCCTAAATGACAATTGTCTATTGAACAAACAATTGAATGTTTGGATAGGTTCCTACAAAGTCAATTTTTTTGAAATTTTTTTGAAATTTTTATACAAAGTTGAAACCTTGGAGCTCTTTGAAACTTGCATTCAAATCCACTCACGCTTCCATTGAAGTGATGACAAAGACTAAATTTGCCAAATGAATGACTTTATAAGATTCCTGTAGAAATGAAGATTACTGATTCAATGTTTGAATCATTTCTAGCACTATAAGAAACCCGCATTTTAGGTGACATTAGCTTTATTTTAAGAGTCGTTACATTGGATGTTACATTGGACGTTATTATTGACATAAAAACATAAGTTGTTTTCTAGGACGTCCACTAAAATCCGTCTCCTAAAATTAAGTTGCTGTCACCTAAAACGCAGGTTTCTTATAGTGTAGCTAACTACATTTGAGATAGACCTCATCCTTCCAAGGCTATGTACTCAATAGGTTTCAAGTAGAATTTATGCAAAATTTTCCACCAATTACAAGCTTAAAGAACAGTTTGGTCAAGAATTAGAGTAGATGTTTGAATCTTATGTCTCCCTTGTGCTCAATTTGCATCACTATCCCCTAAGTGTTTTGCTATACATTTGAGTTTTGGATGTACAAGAGTCACTTTTGAATACAAAAAATTGCACGGAGTGATAAATTGCTTCGATGGACTTGAAATAATTACTATAGCAATTTAAGATTATCGTGGAATCATTGTAGCATATATGTATTTTGAAGCAGAAAATTTCAATTCAAATAAAGGATCTACCTTTAAAGTTATTCTAAATCATCTTGCAACATGAAAAGGTGTAATCTGGTAATGATTTATAATTTTTTTGACAATTTCTTGTGCATTGGTGAAATTATTTTCTTGAAATCTGAACAATGAAAAATATAATGATAAATATTTGGAATATGTGAAAAAATTCCAAAATCTTTAACTATATAGATCTAAGATTCTAGCTTTTGAAGTTAGAAGCAAAATGGATTTTTTTCCAAATTCCTCTAGATAGTTAATAAAGTTTGACTCTTTTTAGAGTGTAATTCTAAAACTAAAATTAATTTTTTTAATAATCTCATACTATATCATATTAATAACAAATAAGGTAAAAGTAGATGAGGGGTTTAGCAAAAGATTCCTAAACTATCCAAATTGTTCAATTTAGGAGGCAAGATAACTTCTCATTTGGATGCCCAATCATACATTTTCCTTTCCTCAAAGGCAATTAGTGTGTGCACCTTGTGTCAAATCTTAGACACATCATTTGAAATTGACTTTGTAGAAATCTAACAAAAAAATCTCAATTGTCCGTTGGGGACTCAACGTAAAATTGTCCTTTGAGGGTTCAATATACAATTGTCCTTCGGGGTTCAGCACGCAATTGTCCTTCAGGCGTTAAAACATTTGATTTCATTTGTTGTGAATCATCATCATTGGGCCTCTTAATTGATGGGATTTTCTCAAATAATCATCTCATAAAAAATTATCATTGCCCTCAAGTTTGTAATGATTACTATTTCCTTGGTCATAAATATGTTGTAACATTTAATCATTATATGATGTGCTGAGACACAAATTGTTAAATCAATTGTCAATTATGCCATCAACAAATTACATGAATGAATCATTTAGGAATTATATAAATTACATGCTTCATTGATAATGACATATTAACATTATTATAGAATATTATTTCAAATAGATATACATGCCATTATTAGTATTCAAAATTATAATATTACAATATTACCATATTGTAAAAAAATTACTAATAAATTTAATTTGTTTATTAGTTTATAAAATTTTGAAAGAGTTTATATAGAAAACAATCCTAAAATAATTATTTTTTCCCACATACAACTCAAATAATTTCTTCTTCACATTTTAGAAATTAGAATTTTTTTTATAAGTAATCATATACAAAACTTTTTTATATCATGTTTATCTTAGGTTCTTTGATGTTATTGCCCATGCAAATACAATGCATGAAATTTTGTATTGTTGTGACAAATATAATATTGTATATAAAAATAGCATTAATTCTTGAAAGTTGAAGGTGACATTTTCGGTGATTTGACTATTTGATGAATTAAATTCAATTTTTGTAAAGATTTTGATGTCAAATGCCTTTGCACTATACTATAATCCTTGCATCTTTTATTACCACTTTTAATCATGTGAAAATGGCCAATATCAAGCAAGATATTGTAGTCTCAATTTTGGATCATAGTGTAAATCAATAAGCCTTCAACCATCTATAAATCCATAAATTTTCTCTTCAAGAATTATGGTTATTCATATTTAATATTTTAAAAGCATGTTTCTATACATGTGAGAATACAAATCTAGTTTATCTAATCTAGTGAGATTTATTTTGTAATTGAAATTTTTAAAATGAGATAAAACACTATTTTTTATGTTGTACTTTGAATCAACAGGAAAATTTAATCATTTACTAAATTTGAAAATACAATACATTTTTGGCATTTCTTTGGTACAACTATGATTTCTATTCTTCCTTTTCTTTCTTTAAGAATCCATACCAAAGACTAGGAAATGACCTTCAAAAGCTTTCAAAAGGATGAGGATGTAAAAGGATTAGTCCCTTAATGACCAAGGGATAGTTCACATTTCTGAAATTGTGGAGATGTATTATAAAATGCAACTTAGAATAATAATTTAATGATGACTTTCAAAATAAACTTATATAATTGATCATATCCATATATTTTGATAAACTTCTGTACTAACTCCATTAATCAATGTTTTTTAATAAACACTAGAAATCCAAAATCCAAAATCCTTTCTAAAATTGACTATAAATTGAATATTTTCAAAAGGTTTTTTTTTCTTCAATTCAAAATTCTATATTTTCTATTTATAGTAATTTTAAAATTTTAAAAACATATATTTTTTTAAGGTTTTTTTAAATAAGTCATTTTTTGAATTGAATAAGTTAGTTTTAAAGTCAAACATACTTATATCACTTGAATTGTACAAGATTAGCATTTTAGAAAAGTTGTGAAAACTAGTACCATGCAAATATAAGAGAACTACCACTAGAATCGACAAATATTTAGATGAATTTAGAAATTAAACTTTTGTATATTTGGGACATGTTTGCATTTTTCTATTGTTTGAAATTCATGGGTGATTGCAAGAAAGACCTGTACTATTTGTTGCGTTTTCAAGAAAACTTGTGGTTTTTTCTAGAGTATTTTAAAATTAGAAAAATAATTTAAAAAAAATATAAAAAATATGGCCAATGTATATACATTTAAGATGAAGATAACCACCAAAGGAAAAGCATAAAAAAATTCTTTAAGTGGGAGAACTAGAGAAGTGCTAAATTTCAAGAAAATAGACACTTGATGCTTTAATTAGTTAAAAATAGGGGGAAAAATAAAATAAAATAAAATAAAAATTGGCCATTTGTAAAAACTTTATGGAGATGGTCATTAACCAAAAAATTCACCAAAATAATATTTTACATGTTCTAAAATGCAAGCAGAAAGAAGCTCACTTTGTGGACTTCCACACAATTCAAAAATAACTATTTTTAGAATTCCTTCCCTGAAAAGCTATAAATCTACTAGAAGACCATTTCCTCCAAATTTCAGCTCCAAATTCGTTTTTTTGGGTACTAAATAGTACTAAAAAACCCCAAAATGGCAAGTGTGACATAAAATTGGGGGCTGTTTTTAAATAGTAAAATATTTTTTTAAATTACCAAAAAATTAGACAAAGTGTATAATGGTTATGAATACTTCCATTACAAATCTTGAGTCATTTGGATCCAAAACGAAGAAGTTATGCTCAAAAAACAAATTAGCCGGCTACGTGTGACAAAAATAGTACTAAGTGTTTCTTGCAATCACCCTCATTTGTTTGGTCCTTTAGAAATTAAAGGATCACTTGTTCAAATTATGAAAGTGGTATAATTTTTTTTAACAATTGTCAAACTATTTTTATATAATTTTACTACGTTTATGTGCAATTTTTATAACATAAAAGAGTGCAACATGGTGATAATTCAATAACTCCAATCTAAACCAATATGGAGTATATCACAAATTATATATTTTTTATAATGCCATAATTTTTATTTTCTAAATATTTGAAAATTATATCATTTTCTAAAATTTCATATTTCTTATAAAGTTATCAATGGCATATATGGTCCACATACCACTAATTTTGAAAAATTTGAACTATTGTAGCTTGTGCCCTAGCATTCGGCAAAAAAACAAGGATGTAACATCAAAAAAGGTAAAGTAAGAGAAGTTCCTTACTTTAATGAAATTCTTAGTATGTTTGCATATATTTATAAATGAAAAGAAACACAATATGATCAGCCTGTTTTAAAATTTTCTGACTTTTGCACTATGTAAGGGCTCCCTATTACAATAAATAAGTAATTTACCAAGTTATCTTAGTGAACCTCTAATAATGTGTTATAAGGATCTTAGAAAATGACCTTTTGAATTGCGTGGAATATTACCACCTCACAAGACCATTTTTGGGAAATGGAAGTCTAAAGTATTAAATGTAACTCAGCCCACTGCAAACACAAGCTTGGATAGTTCCATTGCAAGACAAATTCTTCTTGTGATGTATATATGAGGTGTGAAATGTACATCATAAGAAAAAAAAATTTTGCAATGGGCTTATCCAAACTTGTGTCTGGAATGGATTGAATTACCTTAACATAGCTTGGCTCATGATCGAGTATGTAGAAATGAAATACAGGTGACAAAAGTTGATGGCTAAGTTGTTTGATTTGCTTATGAGTATGTGTAAAAGCCCTAAGAGCATCTCCACCCTTTCATAGGGAATAGGTTCATCCTAAAATTGAATAAGTCCAACCACCAAAACATCCTCCACAAGAGCCATTAGGAGGGCAAAAATTTGGCTGACCATAGTTAAAAATTGTGTGCACTTACCATCTTAATGATTATGCTCATTTCTTCCTCGAGCTCAAATTCAAGGTATATCCTTTGACTCTTTATTATTTGTTCCCAACTTATTGTATAACGATAGCATGCTCCCAAGAGACTGGATGAATAATATTCTTTCCAAGAGTTTTTGGAATCAAAATATTTACACAAATTGCATAGGTGAGAAGCGTAGGGTTTGCATTAGAGAAAATTTCAAGCCATGGAAGGGTTGCTTTCTTGCATAAAAATGTGCATTTATAGGAAATATCAATCCAAATTATCCGTCAAAGAATTTATATAGTAAGCAGTCAGCCGATGTGCCTCGTCGGATTTTCGATTTAAAAACAATTTATTATTATTTATTTTATTTTTAATTTAAAAATAAACAAATTATTCCCCTATTTGCACATCCGCCAAAACTGAAACTGGGCCCAAATTTTCTATAAGGTAAAAAAACCCATTAAAACAACCCATTACGGATAAAAGACCCATTGTGGACATTTTCTTCCACCCTATTATGGTTTTCTTCCAATGAATGAGATTTGGGCCACAGTCAATTTCTTAGCTAATCGGAATGGAGTGATTACTGACCACAATAGGAACTTCCAGCTTTTTAGTGCTAATTCATTGTAGGAAGTGATTGTTTTAGGCCTTCCATATTAGAAAATATTGTGACTACTTTAGGTGAGTAAGATGACCATTATGGATATAGTTTTTGTTGGTTCTGGGGTAGTCTAGAGACTCTTTCAAGCCACATGGGCTAAACACTTCAAAAATTCATAACAAATTCACACTTTGTCAAAAAAAATATAATTTCAATTGCTCTCCCCATTTCTATCACTTGTCTTTATGTGGAAAAAAAATTAAAAAATTTCAGCAATGACATCAGGGCAAACTCCCCATTTTGTCTGTAATGGGCTGTTTTACCTTAATGCATGGTGAGCATGGGTCGGATTCGGCCAAGCCTAGGCCAAATTCGTTAGAGGAAATTCGGGCCTCTAAAAGACTGCGAGTTCCCGGACTGTGGAAACTCTGCAGGAATGTTGGGACGCTACCAAATGGCCAGTCTAATGTGGCCAAGCGATTGCCACGTCAGATTTTATATATTTTATATTTTTGAAAAATAAAAATAAAAATATAGTATTCTTTTAACATTTTAATAAAAAAAAATTCTTTTTTTTTTTGAAACGGTCTTCCAGAGACTCAGATCTCCTCTAATGCAGCTAAATGAAAGAGGAGGACTTGGCGTGTCAATTTTCCCGTGGACGAGTGGAGATGCTTTAACTTACAGTGTGCGGGTGCCCGGCTCACCAACGTCATTTCGAGGACGGGAGAAGAAGGTCACGAGCACGGGTCACCCATCTTCCGTCTTGCTTCTCTGTCTCCATCGCTACATTTTGCTGCACATTTTGTAATAAGTTACTACATTGCTTGAAAGCATCGTCCTACTCACATCATGCACAATTCCTACTTCGAATGGCGAAGCACGTGGATTGCCATGCACGAGGCCTCTATATATCACGAGCGAGTCAGAGTCGTTTGGAGTGGCATACATGCTTCGAGAGTTCATGGATCACGAGTAATGTGAGCATCTGTGCTTGATGCACCATCCAGTCTCTAGAAGAATCGGATGGATGTACAGTATCTCCTCCCTCGTAGAGGAATCGAAAGCTGAAGATCGATGAGCGCACATGAGATCAGGGTCTTGATTAGTGATGGAAATTCGAATCGGCCGAGATCCAGAATCATGTTTCACGTGTACATCAAATCACTACAAGGAACTACCCTCGAGATTGCAAGATACGAGAATTTGGATATGCAGGACATGAGCACGGATTCTGGGTCGGCATGGTGTGGAAGGAACGGAGCTCTTGTCAAGATAGTGAACGGAAGAATAGAATGTCGAAGACATGGGTGGTCTTTAAGTGGAAGCGGATTAGGGTTTGGGCGCCTTTTGGATTAGGGTAATCAAGGCATGGAAGATCAAGGCGCCAAGATCGCAGCTGGGGTTGAGAATGCTGCACAAGATGTCACGGCCGCTGCCGATCACGCTGTGAAAGATGTGAATTCCGGTCAGGAAGGAGATTTGAAATCGAGTATCGTGGGGTTCTTGCGACGTATTCCGAAGAAGTCATGGTTTCTGATGGGGTTGGGCGTGGCCGGCATTGTCTTGGCCAAAGGGGGAGGAAACCTTGGCAACACAGGCATTGTTCAAATGATTGCAAAGGGAAACATTCAGGAAATGATTGCCAAAGGAAGAAGGAGATTCAGTAGAAATCGACACCATTCCATTTGCCACTACGTGAAAATTCAACCTGCAGCGTCTAATCTGGACGACCCTCTGAAGAAACGGAAATTCTGTGCACAGGATATGTAAGATATCCTCTCATCTGGCTACCTCCAACGTCTGTATGATCGTATGATATTTTCTGCTATTGCTAATTGTCTACATAGGGCTTGTTGTGAGCTGCCGCAATAGTCGAGAGAACCCTTGGTGAGCACACGCTAAATTGACAAGCTAAGGAATTCCTGGCTCTTGGAAATGAATCCCTGACACCTTGTTTTACAAAGTTGAGCTGAATTTCAAGAGGGAGAGCTCCTCAAGCCAAATGAGTCATTGTCCTCACGTGTGGAAGTTTGTCGGAGCTGTAATTTTGCTTGATTTGCTCTAATTTGGCATGAATTTGCTCTGTATAAATCTTTTGCTGGCAATTTCTCCAAAAGATGCGATGGCACTGCTAAAGAGTGCTATGTGCCCTCTGTTACTCCTGAAAGTATATCTTGAAAGTTTATTGTGAACATTCCTTTTAAGTTGTATTTCTTGGGGTGAGGACATGCAGATTTGATGTAGAAACAAAGATCACAGGTTTTGGGAGTCCAGAATGGGAGAAGACACATGAAAAAGCTACGAAAACGGCTGCTGTTCTGGAAATTTTGAAGCAGGGCGGCGCAACTTGCATTGGCAAAACAGTTATGGACGAACTGGGTTTCAGGTATAGATGTTATAAGTTGTATGCTCTTTGCAAAATGCTAAGTGTTTATAGAGAACCCAACCCGTAGAGGTATTTCAGAAGACCTAGCCGCGTTACAAGGGTTTAACACGGTTAAGTTCCTAAGGTTCCCTATTTGTTACTAGACTAGTTATGAACAGAGATTGACAGATAGTTTGGAACCTTCGTCAGTCCGTGTTGCTGTGATAGCCAATTGAGGTGTTGATCATTTTCTTTTTTAAACTACTGCCGCCCATGCCTCGGTTTCCTTTAAGCTGTAGAAGATTCTTTGAAGCTTCTTCGTTACGATTGGACCTCATAGTGCTTGTCTCTGAACTTGTGGTAGACACTTCAGTTTATGTGGAATTTGACAATTCTGAGTGTTGCTCAACATCATGACTGATTCTTGAATGTTGCTTTCTGCAATGGCATATGAATTTCAGTGCTTGGAGTCTGTTTCTTGACACGGTCTTCCTTGTGAGCATTCTCATGTTCCTGCCTCTCGTGGCGACACCACATGTACGATCACTCTCATGACTGATTACTTCGAGAGTTTTTGCCCTCTGTTATTTTAAACTGCATATTCGTATGGTCTGTGGAAGAGCTGTCAATTAATCTGGATGCCTAGTTTTCCCTATGAATATTATTCTGCAACTATTAAATTTTCAATGCTCATATATTGATGCGTGTCCAGTCTTATAGGAACGAACAGATGGTTAGGGACCCCGACGAACTCTTTTTCAACTTTCCGAATTTGTGGAGGTGCCTCCAGTGGTGCAGCTGTTTCTGTCGGTAGCAATGTTGTTGATTTTTCTATTGGTAAGAATCTCTTCTTCCTAGTCCCAGTACCTTAACTTGAATTCTACTATTGTCAAGTCAGTAGTGCAATTTTGAATTTGTATTCGACTAAAGCAGATACTTGACTTGGAGAAGATATGGCCGACTTTTCAGATGACAGCTGTTACGTGTACGTGGGTATTATGGACTATTACCTGCTACTGTGCTTAGTGCTTACAGTTGTAATGTGCTGCCCTCAGGAATTGATACAGTGGGTGATGTAAGAGTACCCGCTGCGTGTTGTGGTGTTTTGGGATTCCGTTCTTCACACGGAGCCATTTCTTTGGAGGGTTCGATTCCTGTGGCCTCTTCTTGCGATGCTGTAGGTGAGATTCTCTGACAGCCTTATGGTAGGTTTTCTAGTTCAGGCTAGTTTGTATTATAGAGGACCCGGAGGAGGGAGCCCAACATACTATAGGGTTTCTGCTTCCAGGCTCATTGCTTCAATGATTCCCGCGGATGAAGATTCTTGATCCCGGGTTTCTCATTGGAGACCCTCATAAATCACAAACTATACAGAATGGAAGCAAGTAGGGTTTGTGATACGGCTGTGCAGGCCATTTCGCTTATGGGTCCAATAAATAATCTGCAAAAATTGGTTTCCCTAGGGGCTGATCTCATTTACCTTTGGTTTTGATAATACACCGGGGTCGTTGATACTTCAGATAGGACTTCGTTGCCTTCCGTACCATTTAGAACTGTGGTCTTCATGGCGGGTCCTCTATACTTCTCTTGTCCTTCTGGGTAACCCTTATGTCCAGCTTATTGGAAAAACCTTCATGGTTTGGCAGTTATGGACGTCATGTCCTTCCGTGTTACTCTCAATAGCAATGCTTGGGGACCAAGACAGCAGTGTCGATAACCCTGCCAGTCACTCTCTTGCTGCAGGTTGGTTCGCAAGAGACGCTGGTGTGCTACGCCTAGTTGGCCGGCAATTATGTCCACTTTTAGTGATGGACGGCAGAGGTCCCAGGCGGTTTTTTATGGCACATGACATCTTCAAGCTCTCATCTGTATCTCATATAAGAACTGCAGATGTGCTGGCCAGAGCAGTTCAACAAACTATTGGACGTAAGCCAATAAGACTTGTGTGAATTCAACTTGTGCCTACAATCAAGGGGTTTTGTTGATGCATTTGTGTCTCAATGGTTTCTAGAACTGTTACATATCATATGCTCAGAGATTTGCTTTATTATTTGAAGTTGAGGATGTCCAGACTCTCATCAGCCCATATTGATTGCTTCCAGGTCACACGTTACATAACCTCAACCTTCTTGAGTATTTTGAACACTACATCTCTTCGATCCAGACTTTTAGGAAAGAACTTGGTCGCATGGGTGTTGAAGCTTCCCAATTTACATCTCTTGATGTGCTTCGAGAAAGCATGCTTTTGTTTCAGAGGTAGGTCACACTTTCTATAGTAAGATGGAGGAAATGGTTTTGCTTAAAATGATGATGTGGTATAACAATCTTATAATTCTTGCGGCTTTGTATAGCTGGAATCCTATATCTACAATTATCAGGAATATATGGTCCTTTTCTTGCTGTGAAGGCATGAGTTCAGAAACAATCATGGAGAGTGGATTGCGGAAATGAAGCCACATCTGACTGGGACAGTGGAGGCACGAGTTCAAAAAGCGGTGTTTTCTCCCAATTCTGAAGCACTGAGGTTCATAGCAGTACAGGTCCGGGAGGAGATGCGTACAGTAGTGAACAAGCTTCTCAAGGTATAGTTATCCCTACCAAGGTATTGCATCACAAACTGTTTATACTAGTCAGCATTACCGTCAATATCTGAGTATCTACATTTGTAATTATCGTCAGGATTTATAAGATGCAGAGTAGGCGAGCATTTTTGTCCGTTTTCTGGAATATGGAATGTTTTGTTGATGTCTCTTCGTTGATACAAGTTGCAGAATGATGCATTATTGGTGGTCCCTGCCGTGCCTTCTGTACCTCCAAAATTAGCTGCAACTTCAGATGAATTGGAGATCTTTGAGTATCGTGCACATACTCTTATGAGCATTGCCACTCTGTCGGGATGCTGCCAGGTAAGTGAAGGGAAGGGTGTCTACTTGGTCGTCGAGATGTTAAGTGGGCACTTTCATTTGTGCCAAAAAATGCCGAACAACGTGTGAGCCAAATAAGCATGGAGGGTGCCAAAGACCGTGTAGCAAGTGTCGATTATGTAACTTCCTGTTAATTTTGAAATTTTGAAGTAGCCTAAACGGTTAACAACTGACCCCCAACCTGCCAACTTGAAAATGTTCGTAATAATTTGTGGTGGAAACATGGTCTGTATCTGCAGGTGGTAATCCCAGTGGGAAGGGACGGGGTGCCTATGTCAATCTCACTATTGGCAAGAAAGGGGGCAGATCAACTCTTGCTAGAAACAGTTGTGCTTCTGCACACAACAATTCAACAGGAAGTTCTGGTGATTACCAATCCTAATCTACCAATTACAGCATTTCTGGATATCAGATGAAACCTCCCCAGAGCTCTATGCAGGCAAGATGTTGTCCGCGTCTCCTTAGCCATCTCCTTAAACCTTCCGTTATTGATGTTATGTGTCCAGGAATTTTTAGTTCTTGTTATACTCTGGATTCACTTGAATAAATTGTAAACACTGCAGTTGATACAGATCTCTATAGAGCAGTTGGTCCATCTTTATGATATGATTGATTGTTTGCAACTTTGCATCCTTGCATGAAGAAATATGCCATCTTAGTGGGTTAAATTTTAAAATGGTCACCACAGGATAGCTGGTACTGAGGCAAGCAGAACCAAACAGAGTTGTAATTCTTTCACATTTAGGTCCCGATTTAAACTTCTTGCAGCAATGAACTTGAAAAATGAAAACTTCCAATATCTCTTCCTGTATTGCTATGTATTCTGCAAAACTAATATCTTAACTATTCGACACAAGCAGTCTGACAAGATGCAATCGACTGTACACAGAAGAAACCAATTTGGAGCTTTTGCACAAAGGTGGAGCATAAATGTACCAACAATTGTGTACGTATCAGCGGCTTCTTTACAAACTTTGCAATGAGTAATTGTTGCACAATATTTGAGTCAGTCATCCTAACCTGAGGCAATCTTTTTGAGCGCAGAAGAGATAGCCAATTTGGAAGCTTTACCATGCTCTTTCTAAAAGCAATCGCTGAACAGACTCCAAAGTCTCTCAGTTGAGGTAATTGGGGCCCCTCTCATGTGCAAGCTCCTCAAGTCAAGAATCTCTCTCTATACTCTACATTAAGTATCAAGGTGCTGTGTAATGCAAAGGCTTTGACATATCTTTCTTGTTTTCAGGGCCCTGGAACTCAAAAATCATCTGATTTTGCAGTCATCTGCATGGAGCAGTTGGGTCTTGTGGGTTCAGCAGGTTCGACACAAGTTGGTGTCCAAACGAGCAAACTTTACATATGTACTGGTGCTTTGGACACACGGAAGTACGCAGTCGGCTTCCTCAACTAAGTGAGTGAGTAGATGTCTCGCAAATTCAGTCTCGGTTCTGCACGGCAGATTTGAAATTAGAAATGCACCATAAATTTCAATAAGGTAACAACTTCTGGTCCACAAGTACATCTCCTACACCTGAACTACCGTACTCACATTCACTTTTCGGTTATGGACTAGATGCCCAGTGGAGAGCTGGAAGTTACATATGGACGCAACCCTCAATCATTGGACGCAACCAATAGGCACGCATGCAATCATGAGTGTTAAGATTTCGCTTTTAGGATTATCAGATGGCTCACAAGAAGCCGCTAGGTTATGCCATATAAACCTTGAGAGCATGCAGGTCAATTGTTTATGAACTGACACGACTGGAATCCATAGTACAGACATTATCATCACATAGTCGGCAGACGACGCTATTGAGCAGGCCGGAACCGTATTGAAGAATCGAAATTTCCGCTGATTTACCTGTTCCCGGTATTTACACTCATACAAAAGAATATATCAGGTCTCCCATTGCCCCAATTTTCTGGCCAAAAAAACTGCTGTATACTACATGCTGGCAGAACTAACTACCGTTGTAATAACAGGGCGAGCGCTTTCTGGGAACAACACCCTGAACGCTACCAAAGGTTTCCCCTGGAGAGACTAAGATGAAAAATTCTCCAGTAGGGGAGTCCAGAGCAGGCCCTGCAGAAGAAGGCTACTCAGAATCGCGTTCCAATCAAAACTCTGGAAGGGAGAGGGCAAGAAATCGTCCTGCCCAAACAAATTACGGTGCTGAAATCCTGAGCTTCTTCGGTTTCAACCTATCGCTAATCTACAAAATCGAAATCCCTACGAGCCCTGAACCTAATCAAACCCTAACCTTAAACCCTAAATCCTAAAAAAAACTAAAGAAAGGCACAGCAATCACAATGGCCAACGGTGCGCACCTACGGAGCTGACGGTCCCCATGGACGGCGTCTCCGAGCCGTCGGAGCCTTCGGTTTCGCTGCGCGTGCGGTGCGTGATGGTGAGGCTGGGTCGCCAGCACGGCGTGGGGCTGTTGTCGCAGCTGGTTTGCAAATGCGGGGTCGTCCCCGCGGGGGAGATCTTCCCGTCCATGAGCGCAGAGTATTGCTGCTGCAGCTGCGCGATCTCGTCCGAGCGGCGCGAGTTCTCCTCCAGCAGCTTCAGGCTGGCGTTGATCACCTTCTGCATGATGTGCCGCATGTTCTGGGTGTCCGTCTCGGGCACCTTGGAGAGCTCCTCGCTGTGCTGCTGCAGCACGAGCTCCAGGATGTGAGGCTGACTCAAATAGCCCGGGTGGTTCAATGCCGCCTCGGTCACGGCCGGAGAGAGCTTGCCGTGGTCCACCAAACCCCACAAGCTCTGCTTCTCCTCGGGAGTCAGGCTGGCGCGTGTTGTTACCAGCTTGTCAACTGACCGGAAGATGGTGTCGTGGCACTGTCGTGCCGAGGCGGGGAACACCTGCGTCCATCACGCTTAATTACTTACAAAACTCTTGAACGAGACCCTGAACCTTTAACAGTCCTTTCGGAACAAATGATGTTTACTCTTACTTACAACAAGCTTGAAAGGAACCCCAAACTCTAAAACCCTTCTTTTAGAAGAAACCTTGTGTAGATTGCGTCAAACTATTGCGATAATTGCACCCAGGATCGCCATTTGAAACGTGACAAATGTATTGAATTGAAGTGGCAGTTTTGGGTGCACACATCTTACAACAGAAAAAGCTACCTCAACATCATCCTGGTTTTGATAATGTGGACTACCTCAGCATCGGGGTTAGGTCATCAATCAGAAGATTTTTAACCCATAAATTTTTTGCATATGGCATCCAAATTAGACATCCTCTAAGAATGCCTAATGTCGGAATCCTGTTTTGATTGTCTAATGGGCACGTTACACGTTACACTTGAGGCTATGCCAAGCTTTCAACCCTCGTAAACTTTTGCATATGATATCCAAATAATGCAATCTTTCGTGCGTTGGAATCTTCTGCTGATTTGCTAACAAGCCCAGAAAACCAAACAAACTTTCAACCCACATAACTTTTTGCATTCGGTATCCACATGATGCATTATTTAGTGCATTAAAATCCCCAGCCTACTGTTTTTCTAACGAGTGAAGAAAACCAATCAAGCTTCCAACCCTTAGAACTTCTGCATATGGTACCCAAATACTGCAATCTTTAGTGCGCTGGAATCCTCTTTTGATTTTTTAACAAGCATGGATTAGGCTTCAGTGGCAGTTACCTGCACCAGATTCTCGAACATGTCGGGACTGATCGACCCCGCCTCCGCGTAGCGCCACAGAAATTTATCGACATCGCCCACAATCTCCTCAAACGACGACGGATCCGGAACGCCTTCGTCCATGTAGTAGCCCACGATCGCCAGCAACGTCTCCGGCCCAAACTTGTAATCGCGCAAGTACTCGTCCAGCTCGTCCAAGCACATCCCGATCTTCCGCTCCAGCACGCTCTTCAAGTCCAGCAGCTTCTCCTGCCACACAACAACCACAATTTAAGGTTCAGGAAACAATCGTGGGTGAGGACTTTTGAGAAATGGAAGCTGAAAGAGAATCAAGACTATCACACAACAGACACTTTGAAAAGACGAAAGGTAATTATCAAGAGGACTATCAAATGGTCGCTGAAGGAAAGTGAAACGAAGAATACTCAATTCAATATGTTGCCACTAGGGTGATGAGTAGCAAGTTTGACATTGCACATAGTTTCATTGTCCACACCGAAACTGCCATATGAACACCCCAATTTCTAGAAACCCTGCATTGTAGAATGCATCTAGACAAAGCTAGTCAAGGACCATAACTCCTCATTATGTGCATATGATGCAATAAGGTGATTAGTTACGAAATGTCTCGCCAACAGTCGTGATGCGAGGTGAAACTAGCGACAAACCATTCTAGACAGTTAAACGATTCCATAACCTCAATTCCAGAAGAGAGAGACATTGAGCACTTCAGTGTGCACATATCCCCATTCACCAGTGTGCACTTCAGTATGGTGAATGTGTGCACTTCAGTGTCCCCATTCACCATTGAAACTAGCGACAATCCATTCAACAGTGTAACTAACAATTCCATTACTCAGCTTGGGGAGATGTGAATAACAAATACACCATTCCACACTTCAGTGTCCACACATCCCCATTCCCCATTGAAAACATTCCATTCCAAAAACTCTGCAACGAAGTAGTACTGTGTGAATACCGCTGGCCCCAGTTCCTCACCTGCATGTCTTCATCCTCCTCCATCTCCACCACCAACCTATCCGCCTGCTCCAACAAGCAACACCAATACTGCGACGCCAGCTCCAACCCCGCTCCCCTCGTCTCCCCATTGGCCCCTCTACACAACATCCTCCCCAAACACAACACCACCCAGCACCTCGCCCTCCCCGTCTCGCACTCATCCTCCACCACCCCTTCCACCCACCTCCTCACACTCCTCCCCTGCCGACACTTCACATTCAAGTTCACGTCGGCTTCCACGAGCGCATCCAGCGCCTCTCCAGCATACACATCGGGCAGAGACCCGGTTTTCACCAGAATCTCAGACAGGAGTTGACAGGGAGTGCCTTTGGGGAGAGTGCCCATGATGGGGGCGGACAGGTACTTGGTTTCACCGAAGGCGCGAGCGAGAGCGGCCACCAGGACTTTGAGGCAGCGAGTCTCGATGTACTCGTCGACGGTGGAACCCGTGGGAGTGTAGTGTTGCAGGAAGGAGAGGGAGGTGCGCCAGTGGGAGAAGATAGTGGTGTAGAGGAAGCGCTTGGTGCTTTCGAGGACGTCCGACATGCCGAGATATTCAGCGGAAGCGCGGATCTTCGAGACGTTGTCCGGGGTGTAGATGGGTTTGAGGAGGTAGCAGTAGTCGGCGGCGCCGGTGAAACCTTCGGCACCGCCTGGAGATTTGCAAAGAAACGAGAGAAAAGGGGTCAGAACATAGTAAAAGATTGAGATGGAAATCGTCTTTTTAAAGTGCGCTGCAGACGCAATCACAACACCAACAGACGCAAAGCATCAGACCCAATGCACCATCTAAATCTCCATGCGATCATCGTAACCTCCATAGATGCAAAATATTGTTTGAAAGTAAATATTAACTCCAGACGATCAGAAGCCGCAACAGGAACAAGCCTAAATCATCAGACCTAAAAGCTACGTCCTCCACAACAGTAATGCACCATCTAGAAAACGGGTCAGAACACACTAAAGATCTCCCCCACAACATTTCGCCAAATCAAGCAGTATCTCCAGATGATCAATACCCGCAACAGCAACAAGCATAAATCATCAGACCTAAAGGGGGCATTCTCTAACAAAAGTAATGCAACATCGCGACCTCCCTGAAAGCAAACCTAAGACTAAATTCCCTATGCTGAGCAAATCCTTCAAACAACACCTCGTCCTCAACGAACCAAAACACACTACAAGGTTGCGACGAAAAACATTTTCTTAAATCAAGCATTAGCTCCAGACAGTCGGCAATCAGAACACCAACAAGTCTAAATCATCAGACCTAAAAGCTACATCCTCCAACAAGGGACGCACCATCGGGACCTCCCTGAAAGTAAAACCTAACACTAAATTCCCATGCTGAGCAAATCCTTCGAAAAAGAATTCGTCCTCAACGGGTCAAAACACACTACAAAATTGAGACGAAAAAAATTTCAAGCATTAGCTCCTGACAGTCAGCAATCACAACACCAACAGAACTAGAAGTTACATTCTTCAACAACAGTAACGCACCATCGCTACCTCCCTGATTGAAAACCTTAACACTAATTCCTAATGCTCATCAAATCCTCCAAAAATCACCTGGTCCTTCATATACAAAATGCCACAAACATCGAGAAACCTAAACGACAAGCCCTACAGGTAACCGAAATCCCCAGTCCTCGTCAAAACATCCAAGAAGGAACAAGAGCTTCTTCTTGAGAAAGCGCCGTCGAATTTGAAACACCGCCGGCGTGTACAAACGCACTCTAACTGACTGACTCCCATCCCTGATTTCAGGGTAACGCTCGATCTCAAATCAGTTCTACCCAAACCCAAAAAAACTCCAAATCCTTACAGCTTTCGTAAAACACGTAAATCAATTTCAAATATTGCCCACCTGGTAAGTCCGGGAAGGAGATGACGCGCGCGCCGTCCTCGCTGGACGACGACGACCACCCGGTGGAGCTCCAGTGCGGGTCGCCCGACATGTTCCGGAAGTAGGAGCTCGCGTTGAGGAGCGGCAGCATGTGCAGGCGGAAGTCCTCGCCCTCCACGCGCACCGTGACATCGCTGTACTCGCCCGTTCGACGCACACGCTGCAACCAATTGTTGAATCCTCCTCCCCCGCCGCCGACTTCTCTCTTCGCCATCACCCAATCTGTCTCCCTGTCGACTACAAACAGAGAGTATCTAATAAACCTTCCAAAGCCCCTTTCTCTTTCTCTAAGTGAGTTCCATCTATGCTAGTGAGTTTCCGTGTTGGTTGTAAGGGTGCTCTGAGTTCTTCAAACGTCGCAATTCGCATTCACCGGCTCCGACGCCGTAATACTCCACGCGAGCTTGCATCCATCCTTCGCTGAACGGACCCATGCCTGGACTGGGGGTGGTCGCTGTTGCCGCATCCACCGGACTTGCTGGGGCGATGAAGCACAGACTGCGGCTGTTGCTGCATTGACTGGAAACGGGGCGCCACTGCAATCACGGAGCAACAACTACTACTGTTTGAAATACTTCTTCAAGGCTGCATCGGAAAGGGGGCGATGCAGCATCGCTATGCTGTTTTCCAAATCCCTCTAGCTTCACAGCCGCGTCGGAAACGGGGCGATGCATCGCCAAAGCCACAGACACTGCTTGAAATCCTGGTTCCAAACCTGCATCGGAAAGGGGGCGCACATCGCGGAGGCCACGGCGCGCCTGTTTCAAATCCTTCTTCTTCTTCAAAGCCGCATCGGAAGAGGGCCGGGAGGAGCGCACGTACCAGTCCAGAGCTGTACTACCACCACCAGAGCATGAATCCTTCTTCAAACCTGCATCGGAAAGGGGGAGCGCATTACGGGGCTTATACTACTACTACTAGCAAAGAAAAATTGACTCTCCACCTCCAAGGCCGCATTGCTCAGGAGGCGGCGCATACCTCACGACGACGACGCTGCTGCTACTGCTGGCTGCTGCTACCAGTATTTGAATCCTCTTAACCAAAGGCCGCATTGCACCTCCAGGGCTGCATTGGAAAGGAGGCGGCGCATACCTCACGAAGCTGCTGCTGCTGGTGGCTGCTGCTGCTGCTAGTGTTTGAATCCTCTTTACCGAAGGCCGCATTGGAGAGCTACCCGGAGAGCCGGACAACCTACATATCGAAGCAACAAACTATAACACTACTCGACTAATAAGTTAAGTCATATTAGTCGGCCTGAATCCTCCGCCTCCACTGGAAGCTCCGCCGGCATTGGAAAGGGGGTCAGCCAGCTTCGATCATGCATTCCGTCGCAGCCGTAAGCTTTAGCTACTACAACGAACTTCCTAGTGAAAGAAGTTAAAAATTGAATTCAAGTGCGAGGAGGAGGACAGACTAATGGCACCACCATCAATGACACGTAAATGGGCAGCTTTCCGTAGAGAGAAAATGGAGCTTCCACTAGCACCAGCAATAACCATTAACTGAACCAACTCCACACCAATCTAGCCACCATTACTTATAAGTTAAACTAATGAATTTAATGAAAGTTCGACCCATTTGAAAACCAATTGATGATGATGGAACGCTCAAGTTCTAGAACAACACGGTCTCCCTGACTACTGACTGACTCACTACACTACAGTACGGTACTACTTCTACTACTGTTTGTGTTACTGGATCTGTCTCTCTGTCAGTCGATCTACAAAGCTGCCAAAGCGTCGTACTCCTTTGGAGGTTATAGTAACTTACTGTAGATCATGGTTGAAGTCCAGGTGCTGCAAATGCTACTGCAAGGGTGCACTATCTTATTAGTAATATCTTATTATTAGTACACTAATAAGAAGGGTTCTATAAGGTAGGTATCCTTAAACCGCCACTAGTTGCCACTGTGCCTAATTACTACTATTAGACTGTTCAAATTCTCATATATTCTTATTAGCAAGGGAAAGGAGGTTCTAACGCACCAAGAAACGTGACATTTGGATATTGTATGCAAAAGTTATGAAGGAACAAAGTTTGGTTCTAAAAGCGTTTCTTTCACAGAGGTACATAACTGATTCCGAAGATGTACATACACTGAAGATGGCGCTTTAAGGTCAATGGCGCATTTGGGATGCCTACCTTAGAAGATGTGCAAATAAGCTTATTATTATAAAGAGCATCCCCAATGCGAAGACGGGAACAGGGAAAGTGTCCAGATTTTTTTTATTTTTTTATTTTTTGAAACAAATGAAACGAACAGTGTCCAGATTTTGAAGTGTAGTGGAGGGAGGCTGACCTCATTCCATTATGGCGACCTTTTTTTTGTAAACATTGACCCCTATACGAAGCCGGCAATCGAAACCTTAACCCCTAAAGGACCAACATGTCTTTTTTGGCAACATAGATATTTTGGGCAGGTATATGTGACTGGAGATTTTCATATTTTGGGCTGAAATTTTTATAGCAGGTGGGGACGAGGAATATCTTTTGTATGCACCAAATTTCATGACATTTGGAAATACAAGTCAAAAGTTATGACCAAATATGTTGTTTGTTTCTCAATTCAGGTAGTTCGGGCAGATCAGAAAAAATCACTTTTTTCAAAAATAAAAATTTGAAATTGGTTTATTAGATTTATATATACATGGAAAGTTTTGTATCATTCCATTCTGATCAATGAATCAAATGTTATGAGGATTTTTAGTTCGCGGGCAATTATGGATTGTCTACTCTAAAATAAACTTTGAAGTCGTTTATTTCACTCAATTTTCAATATTTTTCAAAAAAAATAAAATTGTAGGGTGTAGATTGTTTATTACAACATTGCAACCATTGGGATTGGCATTTTGCAATTCCATAATTAAAATCTTAACAATTTAGTGTTTTGAACCATTTTCTACTTCTTTCTACTTACTATTTTTTTTCCTATATGTTGTACAATTCCAAATAATCTGAAAATTTTCAAGCATGTAGCCAACTTGCCCTGAAGAATGAATCCAAAGAAGCACAACCATTTTGAATTTTTTTCAATAATAATGTGACCTTGTGAACAGCAGCTGCCCGTTTTTTCGCAGGGACAAAAAAAGGGGATTTGTCAATTCAAACGCTAATATCTTGCAATCCACACGGTGGAAAATTCTGAAATTTTTTCCACATATTCTCAAACCAGAATACTACAAGATCCTACGGTTACATGTGTCTAAAAATGATATTTTTCAAAAATTTGGTACTTGTGCTAGAAATGGCAGTTTTGGAGCATTTTTGGTGAGAACATAGTCAAGGAACTTTAGAGGTTAAATGGACTTTTCCGCATTATATAAAGGACAAGAAAAAATTTTACATTAAAAAACAAAGTGCTTTGAATTCATGTAGAAAAGGGGAGTTGCAATTTATTGGCACACATAACAAAGCTTGAAAAGGTATGACATATATGACTTTTCCTATTGTGAGTCAACTTGCTGGCTCTTTATATTTTTACAAATTGTCAAGCCAAGGATGGAAAATGATGGGGCTAGGAAAAAAGAGAGACCAATGTTGGTTGCATTGGTGTGTATTTTTTTAATTACCCTGTCATTATGCCATTGGCGTGCTAGTTCTTGGTTGAACTAGAGTTGCTCTAGCCCTAAAAGGACATTGGACGCCGGACTATGACCTAGGAAGTTTGTCAATTTTTTGGACCAATAAGGTGGAGCCACCTAGTACCAACTAGGACCCCATCAACAATCCATAGATTACTAGAAATCCAACAGAAGTTGGGGTTGATTTCTGACCATTAATTCTTGATTTCCAACCACAAATTCTTGGAGTGCCATCATGATACATATCCTTGGTTTTGAATGCCACATTAAGCAAGAAGTAGTCTATAAATGAGCGGTTATAGAAAACTCTAGACATTGGTTATGGGTTCAAATCAACTTTTGGCTTCTAAAATTCATAATAATATTAATTTCAAAAGTAAAAAATATCGAAAAATTTGCAGTCTCCATGATTTCTGTATAGGAAAAATTTGCATCGCCTTATGCTACTCTAAATCATAAGCAGAATTGCTCAAGTGATTAGCTATGGGTGGCTCCACTTCAAATGCATTCTTCATTTCTAAAATGACCTAGAATATCAAACACTTATCAAACTTAGCATCACTTTATAAAATTAAAGCTACACTAGTGAAATATAGTGTTTACAACACTAATTACAAATTCTAAAAGTAGCTCCAATTCAACCAAAATCCAAGCACAAGAACACCGCAAACAGGGCTTGTGACAATCTTCTACAAATAACTACGCTCTAAATGTAGCTGCTATAGCCAACGGCATTTCTAGGCCTCCGAGCCCCACCCCACATTCTAGCGCGTTTTACTGAGTTTGGAATAGTACCCAAGAAGCTAGATTCTCATACTATAGCAACAGCAAGTGGTGTTTTCCAGCACTTCACCTTCAGTGTGCCCATAAAAATGGAAGAATTCCACTGAAAAATTCAAAAATATTCAACGACTCCGTTTGATGTTCCTTTCTCCATCGCTACATTAGGGGTGCATAGGATGGCAAGTGTCCCAATTTGAATCCCACTCTACCAAGAGTCCCCATGTTAGCTTGGTGTCCCTTTTCCATCTTTTTATTGGAGATGCTATACCATTGAGTGGCGATATTGCTGCTACTTTTACCAACACTAAATATCAATATGAACACTAATTTGTCAATTAAATTTATAAAAAAAATAAAATTATTGAGATAGTTCACCTTGCACTAATTTAGTATCCAAGATGAACATTAATTGTCAACTAAATGAGAATTAGAGTGAGTTACATGATAGGGTAAATAACACCTCAAGTACCGTAACACTAAATTTCATAATTAGTACGGAGTATAAGGTAAGGTGATCTAAAAGCGACCTCCCACACATAGGTACATTTTGCTTTCTTCAATGTACCAATAGTATATATTTCAAGAGGTGGTTGTTTTTAATGACCCTGCATTCCAACTTCAAATATTCATAACTAATTCCACAAAGGTCCCAAAAATATGAAACGATCGACTTGGGTTTGATGCCATTTCCATTTTTTCTTCCTACAAGAATTTCCCAAAAATTGTTTCAACGAGTTTTTCTTTCCCCCAAATGCAATCAGCTCTTAAAATTTCACTTTTAAGAGCATGCTAAGGAGGTATGTTTTAAAAGTGAGCGGGCTCTAAAAGTGATCATGACACAGAGGTACATTTTGCTTTCTTCAATGTACCAACAGTATACATTTCAGGAGGTGGTCGGTTTTAGTGACCACTACGTTTCAACTTCAAAAATTTGTAACTAATTCCACAAAGGTCCAATAAATATGAAACGACTTGGGTTGGATGCCAAATCCATTTTTCTTCCTCCAAAAATTAACTGAAAATTGTTTCAAGGAGTTTAACTTCCCCCAAAAGGCAAACAGCTCTTAAATGGTCGCTTTAAGAGCAGACTACCTTACCTTGAGTTATACTGTATCAAACAAGTGCTGAGATTTTGTGTCTCTGTGTAGCTTGCAAGTTGTACAGATGGTTAGTTCTAAAAATAGGCCGTCGACAGCGCAGCATTCTTATTACAAAATGCCCACAGGCGAAAAATTCGTGCTCCTCTGGCTGGGTGTAACTTAATTAGTATGGACTTCCTCCAATCGGCTTTCGGCATTTGTGGCCGTTATATATGACTCCTGTAACCCAGCTTGAATAAATTCCTAAAAAAATGGATATTTTTGGACCTGGTTGGTTGATGTTCACAAGTACAGCAGACTTTATAATTTGGTTTATTTGGGGGAGTGCAAGTAATTGAAGCGACCTTCATTGAGTACACTACGTGATAGTTAGACTCGATATTTATTATGTCGTTTTTGGAAAAATAAAATAAAATAAATGCCACATGGCATCTAATGATAGGTACAAGTGATGTGGATATGTGGATTTGTCAAAATGTGACGAGGAAATTCCTTTGCGGCAACTCATTGCTGACTCTAACCTTCACATATGATACAATAGAACTTCTTTAAGGTAATTCTTCTCCAGGACCGGAGGAGAATATTACATTAGAGAGGTTGTTGCATAAGAAAGGGGCTACAATATTAATGACATTTGAAGATTTTTTTAATGGATAGCAATTTTGTAGCGTTCATGATCACCATAGCAACATCTTAATTCCAAATTCAATGATAGTTTTTTGTTTTTGTTTTTGTTTTTACTTATCTTATACAACTTCGAAGCGTCCAAGCTGGGAGTGAAGGTTTAATACAATAGAACCTTTCTTAGTGCATACTCTATTAGTATATAATATGCACTAAGAAAGATTGTACTTTGAAGCCTTTATTGGTGAATAGTGGTTGGAGGCCTTCTAGTTAGAAGTCATGTGGTTGGAAGCCTTGTAGTTAAAAGCCACGTTAGGCAATGAACATTACTGCACCTCTCCTAATGCATAAACCTCTCTTAGTGCATAGTCCCAACACTATGCACTAGGAGAGGTTCTACTATATCACTTTAGAGAGGATATTGGCTTACAAAAGTTCACTTAATCCTTAAACGCCAAAGGGGTGACCCTCAAAATCATCATTTTCTATTACCATGTGAATCAGTAGCCTCCAAAATTGCAAAAGTACTCATTGCAAGTGAAACTATTGTAGAAGATCTTCCCTTTCCACAACAAATTTTGAGGATGAATAGTTGCACTTTTGTCCTATAGAGTTTCATCCATCGGACACAAAACGTCCGCCACGGCGCTTGAGGGTTAATAGAATTTCTATTGTAGTGAGGGTGCATGTGCAAGCATTGATAAAATATGTAAAATTGGGATGAAAATTCATTAATTGATCCAATTTTGTATAACTTACATTCATGTAAAACAGCTTCATCCATTTGTTCTTTCATATAGGTCATTAGTTGCGTCTTTCTTCTTTGTCTTTTTGTCTTTGCTCTTATCTCTTCATTCGCCAGCTTCGGCTTGGCTTTTGTTTCCGGGTTCCTTTTAATGCAATGGTATTTTCCATTTGTTCAAAAAATAAAAATAAAACAGCTTCACCAACTGAACTCCAACCAGCTGAGATTTTCAGTTGTTCCAATTGAACGATTTCATCCATTGAGTAAAGAATAATCTCAAGATCTGAATATTCAATCTAGAAAATTTGTTTGACTTCTGATCATCATTCATTCATAAAAAAAACATGTACACATGTTACACCCCTTGTACACCTGCCACGTTCTGTATGGCCAGGTTTTCCTTTCCCGCCCATATTTGACTCATTGGCAGGGAACTGAAAGGACATTAGATTAAACTAAATAAAATAACTCAAAGAAAATCTCGTACTTAAGAGTTGGCAGGGAATTTTTTTCAGTGCCGGTGCCCTTTGAGTGTTCAGTTGCTCTGATTGGTTCGAATTGACACTCTTTTAAAATGGATGAAAATAGGGGAAGACTCTAGCAATGGATGAAGAATGTCAACCCAGAAAAGGACTATCTTAATGGGTGGATGGATACGAGGGGGATATAAAATTAGGCACTAAGGTAGCAACACCCATAACCGTCAAAATAAGGATTTTGAACATGATTATTATTAATATAGATTTTGAAAATTATAGGATTCTATTAGCAAGAGAAAAATAACACGTGTGCACTTTTTAATGTATTATTTGGATACTATAAGAATAAGTTATAAATTTTTAAAGAGCCAACTGCAATTGCACCTAATACCAACACTAGGGTTTGATGTTCAGATATAGTATATCCTTGTAATCACATCTATTTATTTCCACAGATTTTTCAAGATTTTTAGAAGTGATGGTTTTGCGTACAATAACAGTTATGGATGTTGCTACATGCTACTTATTAGGAGATTGTTTTTTTTTTTTTTTGAAACATACGACCTTCAAGGGTTGCAGTCAGGACTGACATGACACATCCATGGCAACCGGGAATTTTAACTAGAATTACAACTCCATGGATTCCCCGTCAGAACACAAGAGGAAGGACATGAACAAGACCACCACGCGAGCATTTAGGAGATAGTTCATCGCTATTCCAAGTAGAAAGCTACAATTCACCTTTCTTTATTTTATAATTTTTTTATTTGATTTTCTATGAAGCTTATTTTTTCCTTCTATTTTATTTGGTTACTTAGTTATACCGAAATTAGAGAATTTATACAGCAAGATGTCATGTGAATAAGAAGTAAGTACTAAATAGTTTTAAATAAGGTAAAGTTCAGGTGAGAATAACTGCAATCAATAACTAAGTTATGCAAAAGTTTACCTCCCTGTCACTGGAGAGCAGCCAGAGCCCTTTTCTGTTTGTTTTTTGTTTTTTTGAAACACATGGACCGATTCCATTAAATCCTTTTCTGTTGTAATTACCGGAAGTATACTACCATTTCTTCAAGTATTAAAATATTGAGTATCAAATATTTCCTTCTTCTTAAAAGATTAAATGTATCCGTCTTCTCATCGTAAAAGATTAAAAAATAAATGTTTAAATGTAACAAGTAACTGTAGGAATGGAGGCTAGAGAAGGAAGTCAACATTGTTAACCCTGTAACGTTGCTAATAAGTGTAAGTTTTTTTGTTTTTTTTTCTTGTTTTTTATTTTTTTATTTTTTTATTTTTTTTAAAGTATAAGTTTGGATCACTTCATCTTCCACTGTAGGATGAAAAAAACATTTTCTCATCCAATTTGTTTTTAGAAGTTACTTGAGCGCATTTTCAGCTAATAGTAATTGCAAAGTTTCTCATTATGATATTATTGATTTCTGTAAAGAAGAAGATGCTTAATCCTTAAATGTCGGGTTGGTGACCATGGAAACCATCCTTTTGGTAATATGTGACATGATCTACTTTGAAAAAATCAAAAGTATTCATTAGGGGTCAAACTACTATGCAAGATCTCCCCTCTTTGCACAAAATTTCAAGGATGAACAATTGTACTTTTGTCCTATATAGAAAGATTCCTTGTCATTCATCGGCCGAAATAAGGTTGTGGCGTTGTTTAAGAGTTAATCCATAGGTCACCCTTGTAGTGATATTTTACCATTTCTTCCTATTTCTTCTTGATGTGAATTATAGCCATACAAATTATATTTTTTTAAAATTTGAATTTTATTAATGAGATGAAGCTTTTTAAGTGAAGTTTCTACTCCAATTGGAATTTTTTTTTAATTTAAATTTTTGTATAGTTTATAGCAATATAAACTTTGGGCTTATAACCATTGTTTGTTGCTTTTCTAATTTTAGAATGATAAAGATAACCTTGGTTTATACCATGTGCTATAAACTATAATATACATCTCTATTGAAAGTTTTAGATTTTTCAAATATATTTTGTATATGATGTGATTTTTTTAATTTTTTTTTTTAAATTCACAATAATTTTGAATTTTTCCCCCAAAAATTAAAAAATTTGAAACTTGTAGTAGACATGTGATTTAATCTCTGAAAAATAAATACAAAATTTTTCATTTGTATCTAGTTGCAAAATGGCAATACTCAAGGTGATGCACAATGAACCTGAAATCATTGGTCATAGGCCCATCCTTCTAGGAAAATTAACTGTCAAAGGATGAAGCCTATAAAAATATAATTTGTTTCAATTTTATTTTTTTGTTTCCTCTATTTTACAACTAAGTTTGAGTGAAAATTACTTTTTATAGATAAAATCACATATCTTTTATAAGTCATACAATTTTCAGATTTATTGATGATTTCAAGTTTCTAAGATTTTTTGAAAAAAAATGAAGAAAAAGCTCATCTGATTCAAAGTTAGCTTAAAGTTTTTTATTTTTTATTTTGCATGTGTATAAATTTTAAATATAGAGTAAGCAAAAATTCTCTATCCAATTATAAACAGATAATCAATAGACAATGGTAATAGAGTCTATGTTCAATACACAATAAAACATTCAATTGTAATAATTTTTGAAAATTTCAAATTGTAATAGAAATTAGACTTAGTAAGCTTCAATTAATTAGTTGGGCTCAATTTCCGAAAAGATAATTTACATGGCTTAAATTTAGATCGAGAGCAAGGAGGTAGGAATTGCCAAAATACATTTTAGGAAAAACGCTTCTTTTGTAATCCACGGCACACAATTTGTGATTTTTTTAGTAAGTTCTTAAATACCCCTACAAGGCCCAACTTTCTTGTGTGTGTAATAAATAAAATTCTTCTATACCAACCAAAAAAGAATTTGATGAAAATATGATCCTCCAACAAGCCTTTTGGTCATCTAATGCCACAATTGGGCTCCTCCAACGTTCTCGGAATAACAACAATGTTTCCTTCATCAGTTCTAAATAGTTTTATAATAGTTTTTTTTATAAAGTATTTGTGAATTTATCTGAAAAGTCATTCTTTGTTTTCCACCTGGTGTTTTCATTTTTTTGGTCCCAAGCATGTGTGTATATGTGAACATTTAGTGAAATGTTTTGACCCTTACAAAATAACTGCACCTTAACAAATTAAAATCTTTGATGAAATCAATCACTGGAGTTACACATCAAATGATGTAGAGGTTAAAGATGAAAATCAATTGATGTCATGTTGCATCTTAAGTTTTTTTCTTTCACCTTTTAGAAATGAATATCATTGTTAATTCAATCAAGACCAATTGCTCACCTACAAAGTCAAATCTTCAATCAAATCAACATTCGAGCCATGGATTATGAGATATGAAGGATGAAAGACAAAAACATGTGTAAAACTCTAAGTTGATCTTCAAAAGTGCTAATTTGGATTTTGTACTTGTTTACATCTTTCAACTTCCATATCTCTTGTTCTATAATTTCAAGGTGTGATTTAAATGAAAATCTGATTTTTCAAAAGCGCATTTAAGATATAGAAGTAAAACACAAGGCAAAAAAAACAAGGAGTGAATTTACAGTTAACTAGTGTGTAACAAACCAATAAGCAATTGATCTGTTTTTGAATTAAAAAATAAAGTAGCATTAGGGATCTTTTTCCAATATTTTAAGATTTTTTGGCTATAAAAATAGAAGTAGTAAATCTAAAAATATAGATAGAGTAGAAAATTAGAAATGATCGGCAATTTTTTCTTCCAAAAAAATTATAAAATTATAGAGATATATACACAACAAACTTGAATTGACCAACCTTTATCGACCAGCCCCTTCCGGGTGTATAAAAATAACCTAGAAACAAGAATCTTATATACAGGTGGATGCATGGTTTGGTGTCATAATAACCATGTCACAAGGTAGATTTCAGGGAGGGAATGTATTTAAAAGTGAATATCACACAAAATATTATATTTTCTTGTGCAATTTTTGGATAAAATGCATAAGAACTTTATTGAAATGACATCTATGTATTTTTTTTGACAACCAATGTCTATCAATGTTGATTTGTGGACTCTTAAAGATAAATGTATGGACTATTAAAATAGTTAGTTTTTATACATGTGGACTTTTTAAAAAACATAAACACGTAGAATTGGTTAATAATGACTAAATAATGTAAGTGTAAATGAAAACATCTTTTATCTAAAAATTAATTCTTGGTGCCAACATCTATGTATTTCACATGGTTATAGACCTTTATATAGTGAAAATTAGGTTCAATTTCTAGAAGTCATTTTTTTATGGATTTAATTTTAATTTTTTTTTCTTTCCTTTGCTTAGTATATTTGAAGTTCTAAGTGGGCATGTTTTCCAAAAAACATTAGATGAGTTTTCGGGGGTCGAGAGGGCCATTTTGGGCCCGTTCCCGACATTAGTCCCCCCCGCAGTTTCAGGGAACGGCTATTCCCGACAAAAAAAATTCAAAAATTCAAAAAACTTTACATTCTTGAAATGAAAAAAAAAAACAGAAAAAAAAATTTCATTTTTTTTTTGAAATAAAAATAAAAATTCCAACGTGGCAGTTGCTTGGCCACGTCATCGAGCTGCGGCGGCCCTGAATTTGACAATTCGCACAGGCTGGGAACATGCAGCCCTCCACAGGGCTGATTTCTCATCTAATGATTCCACTTATGAAGGCTCTCCTTAGGTCAAACCTCTCCTTAGATGGTTGATTAGTGAATCAACATATGACAATATTGAGAAGTCAAACCATGCATTCACCCCTATAATGTACTAGGATTTAGGATTGAATAAAGAATCTAAAGAGAATTGTTTAAGTGTATTTTGGGGGGAACGGAACTGGACTTTTTTTTCAACTTAATTTTAGTTGGCATAAATTAAGAGTCTATTCATCATGGATCTTATTTCAAGAACCAAAGTTCAAGCAAAGAGCTTCATTCAAATGATGTATTTTAAATCTAAAACTCCCAAATCCAAAACTGGAAACCACAAAATTAAGGACCAGCTTATTATTTTTGCAACATAACGATTTTGGGTAGGTACTTGTGATTAGAAATTTGCATATTTTTATCTGAAATTTTAATTGAAGGTGGAGACAAAGAATATCTTTTATATGCACTAAATTTCATGACATTTAAAAATATGAGTCAAAAGTTATGGCCAATTGTGTTGTTTGTTTCTCAACTTGGGCAGCCCGGGCAGATAAAAAAAATCACTTTTTTTAAAAAAAAAAATTTGAAATTATTTTTCTAGATTTATATGTATACATGGAAAGCTTTGAATCATTTCATTTTGATCAATGAGTCATAAGTTATGAGGAGTTTTAGTTTGCGGGCAATTATGGATTCTCTACTCTAAAATAAACTTTGAAGTTGTTTATTTCACTCAATTTTCAATATTTCTTGAAAAAAATAAAATCATAGGATGTAGATTGTTCATAACAACATTACGACCATTGGGATTGACATTTTTCAATTCCATTATTAACTTCTTAACAATTTAGTGTTTTAAATCATTCTCTACTTTCTACTTATTATTTTTTCCTTATATATTGTACAATTCCAAATGATTTGAAAAATTTTAAGCATGTAGCCAACTTGTTTAGAAAAAAGAATTCAAAGAAGCCACTACACTAAATATGGTATTTAGTGTTGGATTACATTTAGTGTAATTACCACCCTACTTGACCCTACACTAAATGTCAATTTTAGGACGATTAGTGTAGTGCTAAACTTCAATGCGCCGCCTTTGTGTTGTCTTCACTTTTGTCATCTCCTTCCTTGGACTTCTTCCTTGGACTTCCTTTGCAATCTGCTTTTGCGGCCTTACCTTGTATGTTGCCTTTTGGGCCTCTCTTCCATTCCGACTTGGTTACCTTCCCTGCAGCTTGGCTTCTTCTCCTCTATTGCTCTCCCACTTCTCCGCACTTAGAATTCCTTAGTGAGTGAATTTTTTTTGTGTGTGTGTGTTTATACTCCCGCATTCCCGCCTCCCGTGAGCGGTTTGAATTTCCCGCCTATTCCCGCTCCCGATCGCTCCTTGTTGCAGCAATTTCAGCAATTTGCGGCAATTTCATCCAGGTTTGTTTTCCCCTGTTCATTAATCCGTTGACCTTTTTTTTTTTTTTTTTTACTCATCTTCCCAGCGACCTGTCGATGTGTTTTTTTGGGCTGATCTTTTGCTTCCCATTTTAGGAATCTGCCATGGCCGACGCCCCACCGCGCAATTCCACACCCCGACGTTTACAACAAGTTTCTACAATTGCTATTCGCAAACGCATCATCACTTGGATGGTTCAAGATGAACTTGTGCACGGATTTCCTGGGCTCTACATTCGCACAATCAATACATTTCCCGAGCATTTTCGAGCTCAAAGGAGTGCCAACCTTGTTCGCGCTTCCCGTTGGTGGGCTCAACGTCAACAATTTTGCAATGAAGGAGAGGCGGACAACACATCTCCACCAATTTCATGCAGTAGGAGCCGGGATGGTAGGCGAAAACAACTCCGCACAAAGGCAGCTCTCGGTCGTGGGCCCAAGCGAGCTGAATGGGTACTTTGGATCTACCCTATACTTTTGGATGCATTTGACAGATTTAGAAAGGCTGGGGTCAAATTTTCATCCAAATTACTCATTGAGCTGGCTATGACCATCTTATTAGATCCTACCTCTCCATATACAGCCCAATCTCGTGATCCAAAGGACAATGTCCTATTCACGGCCAAGTTGACCCCAAGTTGGGTTCAACAATTTATGCATGTGCACAACATTGTTTTGTTGTCACAAAGGGGACATTTGTCTTGTAGTCCCGAGAAGGAACTACAAATTGAGAGGGCAACAGCTTACCATCTAGGTGTGCTGCAAAGAGGGTTCCAAGCCGGTGTTTTCGATGAAAATCTCATGGAAAACATTGACGAAATTCATTTTGTTGTAAATTTAGACAATGGTCGGACATTGGGATTTAGGGGAGACACGAGTGTCAAGTATGCCGAAGTGGTTTCGGGGGGAGATTCTATGACCATGGTCATTAGAATTTCCGGGGGGCGTAGATCAATGATTGAAGCCCCTATGCTGATTTTTACCAATTCCAACAGCAATTACCCTATTCGGGGCTTGGAAGACAATATTCCAAGAGTATGTTACAGATCTAGGCCTAAGGGCTGGATGGACCAAGCACTTTTTGCTGAATTTTTTGTTGAACCCCTAGCCTTCCAAGTTGATGTTCATGGCCGTACAAAAGTCATTTGGGTGGACAATTGTACAGGCCATAGTATGACCCCAACATTATCGGCTGTTTTGGAAGCAAAACATGCCACTCTCAGGTATTTGCCACCTTGTTCTACACATTTGTGTCAACCGGCGGATACATTCATCATTTCCAAGGTCAAGGATGCTTGGACCAAGCGATGGGAAGCAAAAAAGGCCGAGCTCATTGCAACCAATGCTTGGCAAAATACTCCTTGGGTTGATGGGCAGTGGTCAGGAAAACTCACAAATCCAGGAAAAAGATTTTTCCTACAGCTGGCTGCGGATAGCATTGAGGATGTGAACAAAGAGGTAGATTGTGATAATTTGTCATATGCTAGGAAAGCTATGATTAGATCGGGTATGGCTTTGGGTGTTGATGGCACTTGGAGTGTCAATCAACTTTTTCCACATTTGCAGGAAATTATAGCCAAGCATGAACCATACTTCCATGGACAACAAGTTCCAGCCCAAGTATGAAATCTGTATTTTTTTGGCTCTAAATATTAATTTTTTTCCCTTATTTGATGTTCAAAGACTTCTTTTATTACACATATTTTCCACATTTTCTACTCCTTCCATCATTTTCCTTGTCTTTAATCTTTTTCTTTCCAAATTCTTTTTTTACCTTCTAACACTAAATGTAAACCTCTTCATATTTCAAATTTACCATAGAGTACTTTTAGTGTTAGAAATTACATTTAGTGTTACTTACTTTAGTAGGGTAAATGATATTTAGTGTCATGGTTCGCAAATAGTGTTGCCAACACTAAATACCCTTTTTAGTATAGCATTTGGACATTTTTTCATACAAATGTGACCTTGTGAAGTGCAGCTGCCCTATTTTTTGTACGGACAAAAAAAAGATGTCTACTAATTCAAATGCTAATATCTTCCAATCCGCACAGTGGAAATTTCTGAATTTTTTTCCACATCTCCTAAAACCAGCATACTATAAGAACCTATGGTTACATGTGTCCAAAGATGTTTTTTTTCCTAAAATTTGGTACTGGTACTAGAAATGGCAATTTTGGAATGTTTTTGGTGAAAACATAGTCAAGAAACTTTAGGGGTCATTAGATGAGATTCGGGGGGTCTAGAGGGCCGTTTCAGCCTGTTCTTGGCTCTGTTCCCCCAGGCCTTAAAGAACGTCGTTGTCAGATTTTTATTTTTATTTTTTTTAATTAAAAAAATGAAAATGAAAATTCTTAAAATGAAAAATAAAGAGTTTCTTTTTAGTTTTTCTTCCCGGAAATTGACGTGGCCGACTCTCGGCTATGTTAGCGCAGCTGCTACAGTGCAGTTTCGGCCTGTTTTCAAGGCTGGGAACTCTGGGGAACTCATAGCCCTCCAAAGGGGCTGAAAAACATCTAATGTCAAGCAAAGAGCTTCATTTAAATGATGTGTTTTAAATCTAAAACTCCCAAATCCCCTGAATCCAAATTCTGAAACCACATAAATGATGCAGACTCCTCAAATATTGACACTTGACGGATGGAAGTATTACATGGGCTAAGCCAATGGAATGTCAAGACTGTTTTTAACCATATATAAACTTGTACACCGACTTACTTGACATAACCATGTTGAAGACCCAAGAATATATAATCAAAGAAATCATCTTTTGTGTAAGCGACAATACATACACCACCTCAGAAGAAGGGTAACACTGGTCTAAAAGATTGGCGTGAATGGAACGTATGTTGGAAATGGCAAAATAAAGAATTGACATGTTCCTTCCTTTGAGAAATTCTCAAGTCCTCATATGACAATAAGGTAGTTACTGCACCCTCTCACCATAGTTGGATGAACTATGGTGGTAAGCACCCTGCCAACACCCAAGTTTGAATTCATGACCACCTCACCGGTGTACCAAGGCCAAAGCAAATGAGCCAAGGCCAAAGGTGCCTTGTTAGACCACCTCATACTTTGGGGGAACATTTGAACCAGCCAAGGGGAAAAGAACAAAAACAAGCGCACCGATTCTACCAAATTATCCAATTGCTTTCAACACCGCTTCTATCCAAAGAATTATCTCTCTCCTCATTGTCAGATTGAAGGCTCTACCTGAGAGGGACAAACACTCCGCGACGATGACGGTTGGAAACTCCGGCAAAACCGAGGAGCTGGACTGACTGACAATTTCCATAGAAAAATGCAAACCGTGTGAACCATCTATCACTGGGTTGTTGGCAATTGGCATTCACAGCTAACTTAATCTGCAGTTTTTTTTGCCGGTTGCGTGCCCCTCGATCGCTGAGTGCAGACTAACTGTTACTCAACTTTAGCATTTGGATATGAATACTTGAAGTGGATTGTGGTTGCCAGGACAACACTGAATTGCTTATGATAAGAAGCATGTGAATTGTGCATGAATCCAAAGAGTCAAGGCACTAAGCACACTGTATCAGATGGCAGATGCACGTGTATGGACTTCAATAATTTGGCTATCATGAACAAGCTATCCACTTACTATAAATATTGACCATGGAACGCCTGGCTGTTTAACATGGAAATCATCCGCCTTTTGGATACCAGGTGAATCATTTGTTTAAAAAAAAACCAAGAGCATGCAGTGGAGGTCAAACTATTGTCAAAGATCTTCCCTTTTCACACAAAATTTCAAGGAAGAACATCTCTTATATAGAAAGATTCTTTGTCATCTATTGAATACTTAGTGTTTACAATGATATTACATTATAGGGGTAAGGTATGTCCACCTTTGATCCTTGAGGGTTTGGTGGGGACCATATATACAGTCTTGTAATTTGCTCTTAGAATATGAAATATGTTAGACTAAAACATAGGAGGACATGCATTATTGGATTGAAAATTCAACAACTAAGGTTTTTCATTTGGAAGTCGTTTTAATATATAAACCTCATCATGTTCGAATGCTCAAATACAACAATGTACATGTAAAATATGTAGCCATTTTACAACTTTTCAAATATGTAGGAAGTACAATAATGATCTAGATTAGAAGTGTCAGGTATCATTGGATCTAGTTTAGCAGAAATACAAACTTTTGTAATTGGTTTTATATGTCAATTGATGCATCTTGGATGTCGAATACGCAAAAAAACACCATGCTACAACCGAAATTGGGTTTTGTATACCTTGAAGGATTAATCATCATAATTGCCAATAGTATGACCCCCAACATTTGCACCAACATGCAACACTAGAAAATAGATATTGATGGTAGAAGATGTACACAATCATAACATGAAACCACCCTCGAAGGGTTAAGTGTCTACTTTTGGTACACTTACATCCTATATTTTGAAATTACATAAAGAAATCATATGACGTTGAAATAATACATGCAAAAGTATGTTGGAGTCATTTTTGAACTTGCCAATGAAATCCAATGAAAATAACTTGTATTTTATAGTAGGAAGCATATTGAGATATTGTTGGTTTTACTTATGCACGCACTTACTAGATACTCTTGAATGATTTAACTTTAATCTTGGAAGGACTTTGGGGCCAAAAAGTGGATGATGGATGACTGTCAAGATTAGTGTAAAGTTAAAATTAAACGAACGTGTTGGTCTAAACATTGGATCATTTTTGGCAAAATATCTAATTGGTAGGTCTTTTCTTTTTATGTTTAATCCCTAAAGGATGTTGAAAACATTTGCCCTTGTGGTGTGCAATGTGCATTTTAGGATATGAAGACGTATTTTATCTAATTGGAAAGCTAAAATTCACTCCATTTGGATTAGTGATTTGAAAATTATGGACAATCTTATTTTTTGGCCAATCAAAGCATTTTCTTGAAAAAATAACTTATAGGATTCATTTCTAAATTCAATTTTTACTATTTTCCAGATTAAAACTTCACAAGGTTAAGGTCTCTTGCTAGAACAATCTCACTATAAAGATTAGATAGCAAATTTAATTAAAATAGCAATATTCCATACACCATTTTCAAACCACATGGTCTAAACCATCTAGGACAATTATAGATTTCAGACTGCATAGTCTAAACCATCTAGGACAAATATAGATTTTAGACTATACAATCTAAATTGTAAAAGTACCCAAGTTGCGGAATGACTACCATTTTAACAAAATTCCCCATTTTGTATGTTTCAATTCAATCTTTAGTTAGAGTTAATAACGGTTTATTTTTTCCTTCAATCTTGAACCTAGTTTTATTTAATAATTTTTTTAATAATGAAAATTAAAGTTATTTTCTTGAGTCTTTTTTTAATAGAATTTCAAGTCAATTCTTCAACATAAAAAATTAGAATTTCAAAATTATTCTTGCAAAAATATCAAGTTGAGAAGATTCAAAGTCAAAAATGGGTCATTGCAAGAAACACAGGTCCTATTTTTAGTCACAATGAAAGTGACTCTCTAATCATCTGCTACAACTTTTAAAGCATAAGTCCAATGGACATGAAATTCCTATTGATTATGTCTAACTTGATGGTAATTAGGATCCCTTATTTTTTATGAATTAAAAAAATCATTTCATATTTAAAAAACATTTTGTTAATTTGTCACAAAATTAGGTTTAAGGTTTTTTACTATGTTAGGAGTCTCCAAATTTAATGATTTGGAGTTGAAATTTCCACGGTCTATTTACATAGTAGAAAAGCATATATCTACTAAAAGAAATTTGAAAATATATTATTTTATATCCTCCACATGAGTGCAAACAACACTCCCATTGGGTGCAATTTTTGAATATTGAAGATGGTTCTAAGATCATTCTTTTGGTGAAATCTCATCACCATCAACTCTTCCCAAATGCTAAATTTTTAGTTTTTCTAAAAATTTATTTTCCTATTTTTTACAAATTAAAATGTGAAAGTACTTGTTTTCATGAGATCTTGTACTTTTCTAGTTCTCCTACTTAGAGAATTTTTCTATGCTTTTCCTTCCTCAAATACTTTTTTTTAAAGGTGTATACGCATTAAGCATATTTTTCACATTTCTTAAAAAAAAACTCTAATTCTAAAGTACTCCAAAAGAAATGGATACTGTGGAAAACTCTACAAAAACGTATGGTGTTTCTTGCAATGATTCAAATCTAGTCAAGTAAGGTGCAAAATCCCTTATTTTCTTCACTTTAAATACAAATATCTTGTAATCTATGCGGTCAAAGGTTCCTAAATTTTCTTTCACACATTCTTTTGTAATAGAAAATGTGGTTTTGAGTGGTTTTTGAAGGAAGAAAGCCCTTGGGATTTAATTGATTAAGTCAATTATTTGGATTCCTAAGGTCAACACTTAAGATTCCTATAGAGCAATTGTTTATTTCTATTGAAGTACAATCACCAACAATATACAAGGTGATGGAACCCTTTCAAGCACTACAAGAGAAAGGGGTGTTTTAAATGAGTTTTTAAGTATTGTCCTAGACATAAGATTTTAAGTAATGACCTTTAAGGAGATTTTTAGCAAAATTTTACTTAAAACGCATGTGTTTTAAGTAAAATTATGCTCAAAATCTCCTCAAAGGTCATTACTTAAAATCTTATGTCTAGGACTATACTTAAAAACTCACTTAAAATATCCCTTTCTCTTCTAGTGAAGGTAGATGACAATCTCTCCTTGAATGAATAGGGAGGCATTTTCATTTTTATAATGTAGGATTGTCTATAGCAATATGATATCCACCATTTAGCCCCATGAATGAACATGGTTGAACAAGATCCAATCATCCAAATTATAGTTATATTAAAAAAATAATGTGAAAGCAGAGGCTTGTTATGAGATAACATCCTTTGCCACACCCATGACTCGACTTGTTATTTCTCATAACAAGGTTTTGCTTTCACATTACCTAGCTAGTCCATTCTATTTGTGTCATATTTCAAATTGAAATGTGCGCAATTGATACGTAGTGGTACAAATGTTTTCATTTCAAATTGTATAAGAATGGCCTAAGTGTAGTGTGATCTTTATTGCTACTAAATACTAAAGTAGACCAGCCCAATTCCATTTAGTGTCCAATTTTGACTCTTATTATAGGCCCAAATCAAAATTTGGGGCCTAACAAAATTAATGTTCTAATGTCAAAAAAGGGTAACATGTCAATCCTTTATTATTAAAGTGCCATTTGATACATGGAAAGGCAATTATGGGTTGTTTATGGGATGTTTATCACTCCACTATGAGTGATTGTGTAATTTCAAGGTAAAACACTTTAGAAATTCACAGAAATTATAATTTTAATTAGAAAATTATATTTTCACTGGGGTTTGATTTGTGAAACAAGCACACACCTTTAAAAAAATATGTGCCCCTCTTGGAGTTGGCCCCAAGATATTCAAATCGCAAATCGGGGTGGTAATAGGCTAGTCTACCTTAGGCAATGAAAAAATGGTTGCCAAGCACATGCATATATATTTAGTAACATACAATTATAAATATAGGTATGTATACTACACAAATACAAAATAATATATGTCTACATATATGGATGTCTGTATATATATGAATATTGATGCTTATAAGGTAGGCACACCCATTCCCGTCCCTTTAAGAATTCCTCCCTCATGTACTAGTGGTGCACATTTTCTTTCTAGAATGCACACCATTGGTACATGAGGATGGAATTGGGTGCTGGGCGGGATTGGGTGCGTCTACCTTACAACTGTTGATACAGATGCAGATTATTTCATCTCACTCTCTGAGTAACAACCTAAATTAATACTGGCATTTGAATTCCTCAATTTGAAAAGTATAACCAAAATCAATGGAAATTGTCCATGTGTTTCCAAAAAATAAAATAAAAAGTAAGGTAGGAGGCTCAAACTCCATAAGGGCAGTAAAAGCAAATTTGACTCAGAGGTACATTTTGCTTTCTTCAATGTACCAACCATGCACATTTCAGGAAGTGGTCGCTTTTGATGACCACAAATGACTACTTTTTTCCAACTTCAAAAATTTGTAACTAATTCCACAAAGGTCCAGAAAATATGAAATGACTTGGGTTAGATGTCAATTTCACTCTTCTTTCAAGGAAAATTTACTGAATTTTTTAAAAAGATGTTTAGCTTCCTCCAAATTCAGTTCCAGGCCTTAGATGGTCTATTTATGGACCTCCTACCTTATAACCAGAAAATTGGTCAAGGGTGCCAGCCTTCAATTTTATTAAAATATAAGCTTTGACTTTGCCATATGAACCCTTTTCATGCGATTAATTGAATACAATAGCATATATGAGATTGGTACACTGAGCATCTGAGCCTGGCTCCTGAACCTCTTGCTGGATCACTCTGATGCAAAACCATCTAAGTTAAGCTTATTCTGTACTGGCGCCAATCCAATAGACTTGGGCCATTCTTATGCAGTTTCAAATTTCTGGACGTACAAGATCACATCTATAAGTGAAGCAAAATTGAGCTGCCAAATGTGGGATTCAAACTTTTGCAGCTTTGCATTGGAAGTTGTGACAATTCGAATTCAAATGCCATGGTCCGTCATCTTGGAGATTGCTTCAGAGTTCAGTCTTCTTCTGTACCCTTTGCAACTTACTGCAGCTTTAAATCTGGCACTTGTGTACTCGGCTAACAATCTAATGTGGTAACAGTTTTTCAGTATCATTACCTAGTTATAGAAAGGATTGTGCAGGGTTTCAAAAAAAAAGAAATAAAGAAAGGAATGTGCATTCATAATCATCTTTTGTCGAGAATGCAACACCTACAATTTGAACCAAAATGCAATAATACAGTAGAACCTCTCTAAGTTGATCCTCTCTAAGGTAACCCCCCCATAACCGACCGAATAAGGAATTCCGACATGATCCGGAGTAGTGAAGGCAAAACAAATATTTTTTAGAGGTACATAAATAGAAATGACATGGATTGCAAAAAATTTGGTAATTTTATTGTTTGAATTGAAATTACTATGAATTTTGGGAGGCAAAAAGTGCGCTAGACCCATAGCCAATGTCTAGACTCTTCCAATGCCGATCATTCAATAACTTTTTACCTAATCATTATTTCCTATTTTTTTTTCTACAACTTGGGACATGTGTCATGCATTTATAAGTTCCAACCTTGAAAATGAAAAAAAATCGCATTCTAAGCGTGGTCAAAAATACGTGCACCTATAGGTCGGGAATGGGTCATTAGTCGGGAATGGGGGGGGGGGGTACCTTAAGTTGATAAACCTCTGTAAACTAATCATGGCAGACCGGTCCCGGACTGGGCCATATAACAAAGACTGTGACTAAAAATGACCCTCTCTAAGTCAATAAACCTCTATAAACCAATCTGTCAGACCGGTCCGAGACCGATCAACTTAGAGAGGTTCTATTGTAGAACTTACATATTGATGACACAAAGATGTAAATAATCAAAACATGAGAGCCTAAAAGAGCATGTGTCATTTTTTGGCACATCTACAAAGGTTTCATAACTTATTTATATGGTGTTCAAATAAAGCAAGATAAAGTACATTGGGATCCTTTCATTTGCCATGGAGATTCAATAAAAATAAAATTCCGTTGAACCCCTGTAGTCCCAAGGCCATTATTTTTGTCAAAAACCACTAAAACTTGCCATTTTCAATGCAAATAATGACATTTTTAAACATTCGTTTCTTTTGCATATCAAATTGTAGGATCTTGCACTATACAAATATAAAAATGTCTAGAAGAAATTTCATAAACTTTGACAATACTGATTACAAGATATAAATATTCAGAGTGAAGAAAATGAATTTTATTGCTTCTAAATTGACTAGATTATAAGGCTTTGAATCTTCTTAACTTAATTTTTTTGTACAGTACAAATTTTCTTAACCCCTAAAGGTTAGAGACTATGTTTTCACCAAAACCGCTCTAAAACTACCATTTCTAATACAAATACCAAATTTTAGGAAAAAAAACATTTTTGGAAAAATGTAACCATATGGTCTTGTAGTACACTGGTTTGAGAAGTTGTGGAAAAATTTCAGAAATTTCCACCTTGTGGATTGCAAGATAACAATGTTTGAATTGGCAAAAATCCTTTTTTGGTCCCTACAAAAATCCAGGCAGCTGCACTTCACAAGGTCACATTTTCATGAAAAAACATCCAAAATGGTGGTTACTCTTTGTATTCATTCTTCAAGGCAAGTTGGCTACATGCTTGAAAAAATTCAAATCATTTGGAATTGTACAACATATAGGAAAAAAATAGTAAGTAGAAAGAGGTAAATAATGATTCAAAACACTAAATTGTTAAGAATTTAGATATGGAATTGGAAAATGCCAATCTCAACGGTTGAAATGTTGTAATGAAAAATCTACACCCAACATTTTTACTTATTTTTTAAAATATTGAAAATTGAGTTAAATAAAGGACTTCAAAGTTTATTTTAGAGTAGAGATTCCATAACTACACTCAAACTAAGAATCCTCATGACTTTTGACTCATTGATCAAAATGGAATGATTTAAAGCTTCCTGCACATATATAAATCTAAAGAACCAATTTCAAATTTTTATTTTAAAAAAAAATGATTTTCAAAGAATTTTTTTGAGCTACCCGGGCTGCTTGCTAACCAATGAAAATGACATTTCATGCAATAACTTTTTAACCATGTAGTCAAAAGTTATGAAAATTGTTGAGCCTTAAAGCTACTCCTTGGGCACATCTTGTGTAAAAATTTCAAAGGAAAAAAAAATCATTTTGTAGTGAGCTGTTTAAAAACGCTATGTTGTCAAAAAACGGTGTTTGGTCCTTTAGGGGTTAATTGTAAATTTTTTTGTGTTGAAGAATTGAGTTGAGAGTTTAGAAGTATAAGTTAGAAATATAAGTTAGAAGGAAAAACTAATTGTTGTTAGCTCTAATTTACTTCTACCTTTGATCCATTCATCCTTTAGAAAAAGAATTTTCAGGCAATGAAAACTTCATAGGATGTTCAATTTTAGGGAATGATTAGTTTATTTGATTATTCTTTTATATAGTTTTTTCAACACAAAAAAATTGCTTATACAACTGAAAATAGGCATATATTATAGATTCCATAAATTCAGTTCTAAAGAAAAGTTATAGAAGGTTGAATCTTTCATTTGTTGTCTATTAGTGCTTGAACATTCCACAAAGCTTAAATTTTCAATCTTGTTTTATACTTTAGATCTTTTGGGGCATTTGTTTTTCATTCATTAGTCTTTAAATGTTGATGCAACCATTCTGTGGCCAATAGATGAAAGGGAATCAAATTGTACAGGACATAAATGCAACTATTCATCTTCGGAATTTGTTGTGAAAAGGGAAGATCTTCTACAGTAGCTTGACTTCCAATGAGCGCTTTTGCAAATTTTTAAGCCAATGATTCACACGGTAATGCAAAAGGATGATTTTGAGGATCACCCCTTTGTCCTTTAAGGGTTAAAATAGCTTTCCAATGACAAAATTTTGCGTATATTATATATAACATTTTTTTCTATTGATTTTCAAAGTTCACTAATCTAGTTGGCTAGGACACTAAAAAAATGTTTTTATTTTTCTCAAATTTTATACTCTCCTAATCTACTAACTCTTTTGACATCCAAGTTTTGTATACACTCATGTAGTAGCCAATGCCACTTGACAAGATCCTACAATTGAATTCATCTTATTTATATTGAGAATTGAAATATTCATTAGAAATTAATTGCCATTTTGGAAATTTTTGGTGAAGCAATGACAAAATTCTAAGGCTAAAACTTGTTTTTTTGCTTTCTTTGTGAATTCTAACTACATCTCTCCCTTCAATGCAATCAAAGCTCCCACCTCACTATCCAATGAGTGGCATTTGTTGTCACCTTCTTCAACCTTCAAGGATTTGGATTAAATTTTTTTTTGATGCTTCTTCTTTGGTTCCGCTACAAGTATTTCAAAGCTTTCATCAAATCTATTTCTCTCAACATACAAAGTCTCTATGATTGCCATAACCCAAAGTTGGGATTTTTAGATGAATTTAAATCTTGCAAATTCTATATATCATGGACCAACACACAACTATGAAGCAACAAACAACAAAGATGAAGGCATAAAGAAAAAAGAAAAAGAACTGAAACTTATATTGATCAACAATAGAGATGTATATGATCCAACAAGGAGCCTAATCTAGCCCAAGTTCAAACTTTGGGCCAAAGAAACCTTTAATCCAATTTCATCAAACTAGCTTGAAGGTTTGACACCAAAACTATGCTACCTAATACACCACGTAGGGTCAATTGTAGTTCCAGTCTAACCCTTTTATAAAGCCCTTGAACCAAATTTGGAAGATTTGAACAATCCAATTGGTTTAGGTTGGCCTTCAATTTAGCCCCAAATATTAACCAAACCTTAAACTATTAATATTCTATCAAAAGAATAAATTTTGAGATAAGAAAAAGATAAAAAATACAATATTTATGTTTTTACGCAAAATTTGTATCAATTTCATGGTAGATTGTTTTAGGGAGATAATTGACAATGAATGTTTCTTCATTAACAACTAATGACAAATTAAATATCAATACATTTTGCTTGCCTAATACGTAACAATGGAATACAACCGTACATATTTCTGGTACAATCACTCCATTAGCACATATTATTAAATTCTATGTCTTGAGCTCCATAACTTTTAAACTTCAAGTATAGTAAATTCAACCCCATTTATTTCTAAATATAGACTATACATATTTAACTACACAAATCAATACAATTCTAAAAATGATTAAAAAACCTTGAGTTAAATTTAGATTTCATTTAGAAATACAGTAAGTTGATAGCAAATTAGGCGTTTCTCCTTATTTAATTGAATTTCCACATCTACTTATTATGAGTTTAGCAAAACAATTATGCCACGTAACACATAATTACTGATTGCTCAATCTGCTGTCAAAGAAAGGTCCTGCATTACAGAAGTACACCGCTTGACGAAAACAGCTGCAATGATTCTGAATTTCGGGCTAAATTCAAAGATGCACTCATTTCAACAGATCTTCAGGAGAGAACAATATCAAATTTGATAGAATATCCAACCCCAATTACCTAGCCTTCAATGCACAGTAAAACCGCTTGTTTCAGACAGTAACGGTAAATGAGCCCAGAGGTTTAATTTGGACATGACCACATGAGTTTAACAAGAGCTAATTTAAGGTGCAAGCATGCACAAGGTACCTGGATTCAAGCCTGAAAAAATCCAACATGGCACCAAACTGTTCCTCGCCATGAACTATGATTCCCGCTTCTAAACACCAATGTTAGAGGCATCTATGCTGAAGTACTTGTATTCTAAGAATTTGGACCTCACTACAAGCTGTGCTTTGTGAGCGATATATATCATTTAATCTAAGGTAGAGGATACTATTTGCATCAGTTTAAGCAGCCTAACATATGTAGGGATTTATAGCAGTTTAACACACGTGATTTTTAAGAGACGCATGGAAAGATCTTTGTCTACGAGAGACAAATATGTTGAGATCAAGTTTTGATCACTATGCAAGAATTTCTTATGCAATTTCGAAGTGCGAAATTGAAGTCCAATACTAAGGCAATTCCAATTCCATTCAAAATGCAGCAGCCATAAACATTCAGCCAAGTCATGCTCACACCACCTGCTAATAAGTTCAACGTTGGCTAACCAAGTGTATGAATAGATGTTGATAACAGGGGTCAGCATAGGAGATGGGATCAGGTTCCTAATGGTTTTAGAATCTTACGCTGTGTTCTCTTACACTAATTTACAACCTTGGAATCCATCAAAATATTTACACCGCTAACGGACATGTATGCATCAGTTCAACAAGTGTGGGAAAAGGAAAAGGAATGCAAATTAAGAGTCTGAAATGTCCACATGACCTGTAAAAGCCTTGATGATTTCGCTGTAGACCTTGATGCCCTTCAGATACTCCCGAGCATTCAAAAACTGGACACGATCATAAGAAAAGGTTTATCAGACAGGTTGCCAAGGTACAAACGGTAGTTCCGCAATCGCTAAAAAAGGTTTATCAGACAGGATGTCAAGGTACAAAAGGGAGTCTAAAACCGTTAGAGCCCTGGTCCCGCTTCCCATACTGATCCCTATTACCAATACCAACTCAATTATTCATACAGTTGGTTGACCGTCACTTAGCAAGGTGTAACCATGACTTGGCTAAATGTCTATGGCCACTGGCCTTCCCATGGAAATGGGATTGTCTATTGGCACTTACAATGGTGTACAACTGCCCACTTTGAAATTGCATTAGAAATTCATACATACTGGTCTCTTCACAACTCAATAGTGACGTCCGCAAATTCACACTCCCTATATACCGGTTAGGATGCTGAAGTGACGCAATTAGTATCCTCTACCGTACAATGCTCGTGTTGCTAGACAAGTTAAAGAGAAGCTGCGTCACAGGGATGCAACTCCCACTGAAAAAATTGCAACGAGAAAGTGGTGGGCTAGGGTTTAGGGATTGACAAACCTCATTGTGGTCATGCAGAAGCGAAGGGGTATTAGACATGGGCGAGAACAAAAACGCAGGAGTGCCGAGGTTTCTGATGTAACGAGAATCGGTAGCTGAGGGACGAATCATGGGAGCTCCCAGTTTTCCTCCGCCTTTGGCTACAGCCTCTTGCAATAGATCCCACCAAGGGTTCATATCACTGGCAGTTGTTGGTATTCGCAGTCCCTTTGAAGCTCGTGGTTCTAGTTGAGTCAACTACAGCCAACAAGCTGGAGCTTAGTTTTCAAGTACTTTCTCATGCACTTTGAACTAATGAATTCTGCACACATGCTTCACTTATATGTGCAGGTGTAAATTATGAGCTAATACTAAAACCCTACGTACCTGAAACCTGTTACCTACAAGTCTACAACAACTCATTCATACACTTGGTTGGCATTCAAGGCGGGTGTAGGCATGATGTGTCTAAATTGTTTATGGCAATTGATCTTCAAACGGAAATGGGGTTGTTTACGGGCCTTTCAGTAGAGGTCTACAACCTCCTACTTTGAATGATCGCATAAGAAATTCATACATAGTCATAACTTTTTTTGGATCCAAATAGACATTGGTTCATGTATCCCAAGTGATCTCTACAAAGCTCTATACTAATCTCCCAAAAAAAACAGTCCGGTATAACCGCTAAGAATGGCGCAAGCAGTATCCTCTACATTACAGTGATGATCCTCGGATTGAATAGCAGGAGAAGAAGACAACAACAAGGGTGCCAACAAATAATCTCGTCAAAAAGGAAGGTGACGATGAAGTAGAACTCACTGAGTAAGTCAAGTTGCGGGAGGCGGGTGCCCACTTGGTTCGAATCTCGGTCTCAAGCTCCTCCATATCCACAAATGGTGGTACTCGAATGTCAAACCCTGCCTCTGCCTCTGATGGTTGCAGATTCATCACAAAACCCTAAATCCACCAAACCACACATCAGATGCATCCTTCCATGGGGGAACTATGATGTGTTTCAAGCTTGCAAACGTAGACACTCCATGGTAAATCGGCAATCTACTTAGAAGTATTTCAAATTTTGGATTTTAAGTAAACATGCAGGATTCATGCACAGGAATTTAGGTGTAATAACTGCAGGTTACAGGTACCCAACCCATAAATGGCATGGAAACGAATGACATTCTCCATACTAGAAACCTCTAGTGTCCACAAATGAGAAGGAAGACAAATGTGTGAGAAAAATAAAACACACCAGACTTAATATGAATTGTGGCGTACTCACAAATGCCATGAAAATGATTACAAGCTCCATATTACCAAGAGCTAGTCATTAACATTCTAGAGCTGTGGGACTTCTTGAGAACAATGCCATCCAAGATTTAGAAGAGAAAGTCGTTTCATATCAGAGAAAATCGAGAAAAATGAAGACTGTTCAAAATGAAGACAATGGCTCATTGACTCAAGAAGCTCACATGTTCGCAAAACAAGGAATCCTTTATATGCCGAATTAGAGAGTGCTTAATAACAGGGGTTCTCTAGATTGTTATGATGTCCAAATACACTACGGAAGACAAATATATGAATATAAAATTCAGTAATGTATGTCTGAAACCTTAAAAACACCAAGACCCAAACCCCTTAAACCCTAAACCCTGTACTTGGTAAGCATGATGAAAGCTGGTTCGATTCAATGGAATCTCAAGCACAATCAATGGCTTGCGGAGCTCTCACTAGTTCAAATTGCGCTCACCTTCAGAAAGCAAGGTCTTAGGTGCTCCTTATCATGCCAATCCAAAGGTTGCTGAACAAGGATTCACTAGAATGCAATCGTATCCACGCACACAAATAAAGACAAATCCACGAAGGACAATAAACATTACGTTCTGTACCTTTGAAACCTAGAAACCACCAAGAACCTAAACCCTAAAACCCTACGCACGCAGGAATCATGCACAGCAATTTAGCTGTAATAACTGAGGCATACTGATACCCATAAACGCCAGGAAAACGACCGACAAGCTCCATATTGCCAACCAGCTACCGTTCACATACACAAAGGAAGACAAACACACGAAAGTAGACGACCAAGCAGTTCTGTATGTTCAACACCTAAAAAACACCAAAAAACCTAAACCTTAAAAGCTAATTTGATGCCATGGATTCTCAAGCACACACAGGAAACCCTAAACCCTGAGCTTGGCAAGCATGATGGAAGCTAATTTGATGCAACTGATTCTCAAGCACAAACAGAAAATCCTAAACCTTAAACCCTAAACCCTCCCCGTTAGAGCAATGCACTCACATCGTCCGTTGCAGTGCCGGCTCGTAGGAACACATTATTCACCGCCACCACTTCCCCTTCAGCTTTCACCCCCTCTCTCAACATCCGAAACTCCTTTTCCCTAAACTCATAAACTGCTCCCAAACTCTCCCTCAAATTCTCTATTGCGCTTCCCTCCCTCATCTGCTCTCCATGTCCCCCTTCCCCCACTGCTCTAATCACCAACTTCCACACCGACCGCTCTGCAAAGAAAATTCTATAAACCCCCTCCTCCTCACACGCCAACCCCTCATCCAAACTCACACCCACATTAAGCTTCGCAAACTCCTGCGAGTCCACAAACTTCTTCATGCCGTCATCCCCTCCAATCTCCTCATCAGGAACAAAGCTCACATGCACAGAACGCAAGGACTGGAACTTGGAAGCTTTTAAGAGACGAATAGCTTCCAGGTATTGCATCCCAATGCTCTTCGTGTCTTGGCTTCCACGAGCGTAGATGTTGCCGTGTGAGTCTTCGAAAGCTGAGAAAGGGGGGTGAGTCCATTTGGAAGATTGAGCTGGGACTACGTCTGTGTGGGAGTTGAGGAGGAGAGAGGGGAGGGAGGGGATTGAACCTGGAAATGAGATTAGTACAATAGGTTTTGAAGAGATGAAGTGGAGCGTTTGGGAGGGGAGATTGATTTGTGAGGCTTGGGAGAGGAGAAAGGAAGTGGTGGAAGAGTAATTAGGGTTTGGATGGGCGCTGTTGATTCGCAAGTAGGTTTTGAAACGGGAGATTGGGGAGTCAGGTTCTGAAGAAGCAGAGGAGAAGGGGACGAGCATGGCAAGGCAGAAAAAGGAGAAGAGGGGCGCCATTCTGGGATGCGAGAATTTCAGAGCTTGAGAGGAAAGGACGCTAGAAGAGATGCACTCGTGAGGGTTGATCACAACATTCAGCCTGTAGAAAAACTTTCAGGGGTGTTACGGTTTCAGACTTGTGATTCTGATGAGAATGGACATGATTTAAGGGAATCGATTATGAAGTTTCTGAAGGGGTTTAGTACTTTCAGACGAGATTGTGGGGGTTTAGAATCGTGCAACGTTGAATTTGAAAACAAACAACAAAGCTTGTGGCTCAAATTGTGAAATGTGACACCCCTACTATAGAGAAATTAGAGCGACTAGCAAGCGGACTAGCTAATGTTTACTCAAGCCAAGATGCATTCAATTCATTCAACACAATGCCATTATTAAAAATGGGGAAGATTGGAAACTACAGTAGCTCAACTTTGAACATTTCATTGGCTACTCCATGAGCACATCCCCATTTGGCATCAAAAACCCTTCATCGTGGAATACTTCTGAAACACACAATTCTTTTTGCACAAGAAAGAATTTGCAGATGCAGAGCACCGACATATTATCACCGACCTTCCTTCCATTCGTCTTTCACCTGCAACACCTGCAACATTCCTAATGGGTACCAGAGTCGCCACGAATAGAATTCCAATGATGTCGGCGAGTTTCAAGGACTGTTGACCACATCCACCTGCTGTATTATCTCATCATATTTTATTGCTGAATAATTCAAAAAGTATTCGACGATCGAGGTGGACGGTTGGCACTTGGCAGGCGATCGAAGGCTCACAATCAAATCAGACCGACCCATTTAGTTTTCGAATTCTGAATGTGTTCCAGAAAAAGAAATTAAAAAAATCAGGTCCTGGACGGTTGTAGCCTGACGAGGACCGTACAGGCGTACCCCTTAATTTAGGGTTTCTCAGTTCCTTACCAAGTGGCAGTCACTCAACCTGCACAGTGGCTAGACTTGGACATTGCCACTTTGCCAGCTCCGTCTTTCAGCACTTTCCCCTTGTCCTCCGGAAAGCAAGCTCAGATTTTCATTGACCCATTCCAGCAATTTTATCCATGCACAGTGTTGTAAGCTTTTAATGCATCATCGCTTGCGGTTCACGAGTTTCTTTCGGAAGGACTGGCATTAGGGCTTTGTGAGTGGACGTTGAAGGATCTGAGAAGAATCCCGTGTTGTAAGGATTGTGAAGAAGCTCTAAAGGAGTTCTAAAGGAAGGAAGAGCAAGATGTGCTCTCCATTCAGTAGGAAGAACAAGATGGGTGCTGTGGGGCAAGATCTGGCTGCGGAGGTTTTCACGAAGTACTGCGATGGCGAGCAAAAGATGGGTCCTGAGCAATTGCTCCGATTCTTGCGAACAGAGCAAGGCGAAGACTCGGCGACTCTGGAAGATGCGAAGCGGCTCCTGGAGCTCAATCGCAAGGAGAGCAGCAAGGTGCCCAAGCTGCACAGCTTGGAGATGAAGAAGGAGGATTTCATTGCTTTTGTGCTCAACCCCAAGCTCAATAACGCCATCTCCACCGAAGTAGGGACCGCCGACCTTCACATTGCTTGGGCGTGTTTTGGATTCTAGGGATCGTCAATCATCGCTTCGGTGTTGTCTATTGCTGTCATTAGAGTCCGTATTGTTGCTATCTAGATGTACATGCTTTTGATTCTCTTGTCACTGGGTTTCAAGAAGTATTTCAATTCTTAGAAGAACACACGTCCCTTTCGTGCTGGTATCTTAACATACTCTACAGGTTTGTATGCATTAAGAAGTCTTCTTCGAGCAGATAGTGCTGGAGATTGTAACTTTGGTCATCGCTTGCGTCAGTTGGGTGTTGTATATTTCTCGTACAAGAGTCCGTAATGGTGCTATCTAGATGCCCATGCTTTTAATTCCCTTGTCGCTGGACTTCGAGAAGGACTTTAATTCTGAGAAGAATATAATCACCTAATATCTAAAGATACTTTACAGATTTATATGTATTACCAACTCTTCTTGCAGCAGATAGTGCTGGAGATTGGAGGTTTGGTCTTGATTTAGAGACTTGGTGTATAGCATTTTGTTGTTTAGTTTTGAGGATTTGTCTATGGCGATGTGTTGCAGGTGTATCAAGACATGAAGCAGCCGATCTCGCATTACTGGATCTTCACTGGCCATAACTCGTACTTGACGGGCAACCAGCTGAGCAGCGCCAGCAGTGAGGTGCCCATTGTCAATGCACTCAAACGCGGCGTGCGCGTCGTGGAATTGGACTTGTGGCCTGATGATGAAGGCGGCATCAAGGTCACTCACGGAAAGTAGGTGCCTTTTTGTTTTCCAATGCAACTGTTTTGTGTATTGGCAGGCAGTTTGTTGGTAATGAAAAGCATACTATTTCCGTCACTTTAAGTATTTTAACCAATATTTGGGAGTGTGCTTTCTTTGGGAGTTCAGTCTATAGATCACTTTGGATTCAAGAGCCAAATCTATTGGGATCATAATATTATCACTGTTTTTGAATTTCTTTTGCTATCTGAAAGTGGGAGGTTGTAGGATACTGTAATTGACAGTGGAGATTTCCGTTTCTTTTCAAAGATCAAGTGTTGTAGACATTTCGCCGGTTCATGCTTGCACCCAACTTGCTAATTGAAGACCAACCAAATGTATGAATAGATGAGTTGCTGTTTGTAGCAGGGTTCTGTATTGGACACTGATCAGGTGCAATTTTGGATGTTTTGAGGTTCCTAACGACTTTAGTATCCTCCATCTTAGCTGGTGAAACGGCCATAGGAATGGCAATGGTGATTGGTCTGCAGAGGTTGAGTGCTCTTGGGGTTGTACATTCTAGTATTCTAACATATGATGTTTTGTAATATTTTTTGCAGCACACTAACCGATCCAGTGACTTTTGAGAAGTGCTTGATAGCCATCAAGGAGAACGCTTTTTTTGTGTCGCAGTATCCCGTCTGTGTCACTCTTGAGGATCATCTTACTCGGGAGTTGCAGGCCAAAGCTGCAGAGGTTTGTGACTCATCCAATTTTGTAGAGCTTTTGTTCTTCACATTCTGTTCCTTCTAGGCGTCTGCTTCGTTTTCTCAATTCCTGAGTAGGAGAAAGTCCAATATTGAGGATTCTATTTGTTATGAACGTCATAATGTTTTTGAGGTTCTGCCTGAACACCCTTGGAATCAATGAATAGTCAGCCCGGAAAAGGGATCCTTGTTCTTGTGGGGGACTATCTTGAGCTCATGCTAGATCATCTCCACAAGGACGCCATATGTTGCCTTCTACAACAACTTGGAAGGCATTTTGAACATTGGTATGGTATGTGATGTCCATCTTGTGAACGTAAAAATTTAGACACTTTCCCCATGATTTTGTTTGTGTACAGATGTTAACGCGAATCCTTGGAGAGGCGCTCTTCTACCCACCCTCACTCGAGGCGTTGAAAGAGTTCCCCTCTCCGGAGGATCTGAAAGGGCGAATCATAGTGTCCACGAAACCACCCAAAGAGGCTGCGGAAGAAGTGGCTGGCCAAAAAACGGCTGCTAAAGATAAGAATATACTCAAGAAGCTCCAGAAGGGAGACAAACAGAAGGAGCCTCTGAGTGATAAAGTTGAAGATCTCCATATCCATGAGGTATCCCAGCACTTGACAAGGTTCAGTTTGTGCCCATTTTGTGGAATGATCGATAGAATGGGGTTATCAACGCTCTTGATTTCTAGTGCCAGAATTTCCTATCTTGGGTTTGGGGTTTAGAGTTTTCAAATTACATTGGAGAATCGCTTCTTCTTGCGGAGCTTGCGCTTTGACACTGCTTACTTTGTCGCGTTTGCAGTTTCTAGATTTTTGAAGTAGTAGTCACTAGAAGTAACATTTTTGTCCTTGTTGATGTGCCAGGGTGCTTCTCCAGCAGCAGGAGCGAAGGGTGCTGTCCCAGCAACAGGAACTGCCAAGGGTGCTGCTGCCCCAGCAACAGCAACTGCCAAGGGTATCTCCGGACATGATAGTGACAGTGACGAAGATGAATCAAAGAAAGCTCCGGAGTATTGTCGTCTCATCACCATCCGGCAGGTGAAGCCCGTGAAGGGAACTGCCTTGAAAGATCGACTGATCGATGAAGAATCAGTGAAACGAATCAGTCTTGCGGAGTCCAAAATTAAAGATGTCGCTGAACAGTTTCCTGAACTTCTGGTCAAGTATGCACCTGCCCTTTGCTTTTGCAAAATATTGCGTTCAATTTGAAATACCAGTGGTTCATTTTTCAATTTGTTACGATGATCGCTAGCACTGCCAATAGACAGGGGTTTTAGTATAATTAGATTGTTCCATGAACATTTAGACGACGCAGCATGAGAATTTTCTAGAGCCTTCAAAAAAACAAGTTAGTACTGTTTTCTCAACGAATTTATTGTTTGTAGTTTCACGAAGCGGAACATTTTACGTGTGTATCCTGCTGGTACTCGAATTGACTCATCCAACTACGACCCTGTCATCTCTTGGAATCATGGATGTCAAATGGTGGCCCTCAACCAGCAGGTCAGTTTCTTTTGTTTGACTGAGATGTTTATGCAGTACTGTTTTGAAAATAAAGTATACAAGGTTTTGTGATTTGAAAATGTAAGGCTTGGGCACAAGTTTGAGTGTTGAGGTTGTATCAGTTCTTTCTTGTCGAGTTCACTGGTCTCTGGTCTAGAGTTTGCCTAATATCTATCTGTATTTATATCCGAATTTTATTGTAATTCTCCGGAGTTTGAATACTGGAAAGTTGTCCAAGGGGATTTTTTGAGTGCGCAGAATTATCTCAAGGATCTGACCAGCATATAATGTACGGCATTTATATGTTGCAGGGTTATGGGAAAGAGCTTTGGCAAGCTCATGGCCGTTTCAGGTCTAATGGCGGATGTGGATACGTTCTAAAGCCTAAATATCTCTTGGAAGATGTGCCTCGTGGTGTGGTTTTCAACCCCTTAGCAGAGAAGGATGTGCAGATGGTTTTGAGGGTGAGTTGCGTTAATCTCTAAAGGATCAAGAAGCCTAAATTTCTTTTTTAGCAGTTTTGAGTCGGTCGTATGGGAACTTTTCTGTATCCAAGTTTATTTCTTTTTTGGTCAACACATGCAATGATCTGCATCGATTCTTGTGATATTAGTTTGGCCCTATCTGAATTATTATTTGTTCACAATACGATTAATATAATTTGTTGTTTATAACCGTAAATTTTTGGTCCAGTATGCGCTGACCAGGACATCTCAGACTTCAAAATTAGTGCCACCTAGATCTTAAGTCATGCAGTGATTCGCAATGTTACTGAGTCTTGCCTCTAGGGTGCTAAGCTTACTACCTTCCCTAGCCAAATCAATCTAAACATGAAAGTTCTCCTGCGGACTACCTTGAAATTTACATCATATTTTCCATCTTGCAACATCCTCACTTGTAACGGATTTTCTAGCGTATTAAGGACCAAATTGTAGATAAGCCTCGTACCATCCCATTTTGTTCAAAGTGAGCCAAAATGACACTTTGAATGCAAACTCATAGTATTTGATCTTAATTTGTTGAACTGGAGATCGTAACTCCCAAACTTGAATTGTGTTTCTGCTGGATTACAGGTCAAGGTGATGATGAGCCTGGGCTGGGATAAGGCATTTTCCAAACGCCATTTCGACCTTTTTTCACCCCCTGATTTCTTCACCAGGGTAAGCTTCTAACTTTGTTTCAGCTCAGTGTTCATTCTGCATGATTTTCATGGCGTTTGTAACACTCTTTATCCCTTGTAGAACTACACTTCTGACTTGGAATCAACATCACATTCTTCTGACATCGCATTCTTCTTTAGCCCAAGATCGATTTTTCTCTTTTAGAGCTTGAATTTTATTAAGCATTCTTCTACTCATATACCGTACAGCTCTATTCGCTCTTTTCTTTGTTATTAAATGGCATAATAGCAAGCCAACCTTTAGCTAAGCATTTGATACAATCAGAATGATGAATTTGGACTTCCTGGTTCTTTGCTATGTGGCATGATAGCCACATGGCATGATAGCAAGGCAAATCACAAACTTTAACCAGAACATTTGATACAATCAATATAATGAACTTTGATGCTTACTTCTTTTCTATGTTACATTAATGACATGATGATAGGAAGTCAGAATACAAACGTTTTTGGTTTAACTTTAAGCGCTCGACTATCCACTGGGTGGACTATGAATGTTATGAAAAGTCCAATAAATATTTATTGAGGGATGTTTTAAAAAGATCATGATTTATCTCAATGGACAGAAGAAAGAATGCTCTACAATGAATCAATGGTATGGATGTGTTTCAAGGAGGAATTTCAATTGTTTATTATAGAATTTCAGAAGTAACCTTACAATGTATTTAGGTTGATCACTGATGGGAGAATTGACTTGACTTGGGATGTGCAGGTGCTAATTGCAGGAGTGCCTGCCGACGTGGCGAAGTGGAAAACCAAACCCATCGAAGACACGTGGGTTCCCCACTGGAACGAGGAGTATGACTTTTCTCTCCGGGTGCCTGAATTAGCCCTTCTCCGAATCGAAGTCCGAGACGACGACGAAGAAAGCAAAGACGAGTTCGAAGGGCAGACGTGCCTGCCCGTCACCGAGCTCAAAAACGGATACCGGTGCGTGCAGCTGTATGACAAAACGGGCCTGGAATTGCCTGGTGTGAAGATGTTGTTCCACTTCCAGAAGCTGTATCTGCAGAAATCCACGAGCCCATCGGGCCATACGGTGTCGAACCCTCTCACATCCTCGTCACCTTATTGATCTAGGGTTGGACTTGCTGTCTAGGTCCTTGAAGCTCTTTGTTAGTAGAGCTTCCTTGGTCTGGTTGCTTACTCGAGGGAACCAGTTGCTGTTCAAGTCCTTATGGTTTTGTCAGTAGAGCAGCTTCCTTAGTCTGGACTCGAGGGAAGCAGTTGCTGTTTTAGGTTCACGTGGTTTAGTTAGTAAGACTATCCCTAGCTTGGAGTCAATGGAAGGAGTTGCTGTTTAGGTCGTTATGGTTTTGTTAGTAGAGCAGCTTCCTTAAGTCTGGACTCAAGGGAAACAGTCACAACGTGGCTTGGTTTGTAAAACTGCCCTTAGTTTGGATCGGATGTATTAAGGCCAAGTCTAGCTGTAGAAGTACCCTGAGTCTGGACTGAAGGATAATACTGACTTGCTTTGTTTGCTCATGTAGAACTGCCCCTAGTTTTGGACTCGAGGGTAAGACTCGCTAATCTAGGTCTATGTGGCTTAACTTAGTAGTGTATGTGACAAGCTCTACTTCTAGACAGTGTGGACTACTGCACTGAGGTTAGATTGGGGCATTTTGCCAACTTTTTGTGCATTTGAGAGCATAATGGCTGATCTGTAACAAGGCAGGTGCTGTAATTAGAGTTGCAGACAAGCTGCAGTATGAATTTGATCCGTGTAGTGCTACCGCGTGGTTTGGACTTTGTTGTATTGTGTCATTGGAACCAGGAATTATGGTTATGGCAATTTTATGTTTAGTGGCGATTTTGGAGAAAATTTGGAATGTTCAGTGAGAATATTTATTCAGAAAGGGTGAAGTCGCAAAGATCACTCAAAGTATTGCCAGATGAATAAATGATGTTTCGTGCATAATTTGCATATTTTTGGATAGAAGATCACAAGTTACACTTCCTTGGAGGATTGACAAAAATCCTTGATTGGAATTTTCCTGATAGTTGTTAACTCTAGAAGGACTCCAAGGACACAAAGTGTCTGATGGATGACAAAGAATCTTTCTATATGAAGATAGAAGTGCAAACATTCATCCTTGGAATTTTGTGTGAAAGGGGAAGTCTTGCTCACTCATTAGACCTCCAATGAGTGTTCTTGGATTTTTTTAAGCAAATGATTCACACGGTATCTAAAAGGATGATTTTTCCGGTGAGTATGCGGTCTATCCTTTTATGAATAATGAATAAAGGTAGCATCTTAAACATGCTATAATTTGGATTTGTAATTCTTAACAAATGTTGAGGACCAAAAGTGATTGACAGATGACTTCATTGTTCATTGTGTAGAAATAAATAATACACTTCTTGGTTCAATAATCAAAGCATTTTAGTGACTACCTTGGTTATAGGGGGCCGCATCCTTCAAGGGTTAACCCTTAAAGGACGAAAGGATGACTCTTGAAATCATCCTTTTGCATTACCGTGTGAATCATTGGCTTCAAAAATTGCAAAAGTGCTCATTGGAAGTCAAGCTACTATAGAAGATCTTCCCTTTTCACAATAAATTCCAAAGATGTATAGTTGCATTTTTGTCCTACATAGTTTGATTGTTTGTCATCCATTGGCCATATAATGGCCACGTTGACGTTCAAAGCTTAAGCATTGATACACACGGTAATGCAAAAGTTGTTTTGTTTTTAATTACAAATAGGAAAATTGTAGATACCTTTAGATGAAGTCTAAGAATGACGTTTTAAATGTTATATGAAAAATGTAAAAGAGCTCAAGTTGGTGGTTCTGAAATCTTGTCAATGATTGGGCCCTAGCCTTTCTTTTTGGATTGTTGGAGTACTATATAACCTACCTTGTATTGTATAGGGCAAGATAAAACAACAGTAGGTTGAGTAGATGAGCTAACCCTAATGCCATGATCAAGAACTCCACCAAAGTCATACCCCTAGAGTGTCATACCCCCATTTCTAACAAAACTCTATCTCTCTAGACAAAATTTTGCGCCATTTCTACAAATCAAATCATCTATTGTAGTATTATGAATAGCTTTTGATTTTATCCAACTATATTCCTTTAATTCCCATATTGAATCAATTTTTTCAATATTGAGTTAATTTGATTTTTTTTTCAATTTTTATTCTAAATAGAAATTTTATAGATTTTTTCACTAACGTTTTGCTAATGTTTTTAAATTGTAACCAAGTTTTTTTCCTAATTCCACTGGCTAACTTTAAACTAGCTTTTGCGGGGGTTTTCCAAACATTGAAAATGTCTCCACAATGATAGAAACAATTAGTAGAGCATTGCTACTAGGCCTAGCTGGAGAAGTCCAGAAATCAAATGAAAAAGGAACCTAAACATCAAGTGAAGAATCAGCCAAGCAAGTAGCCGAGTGTTTTTGTTTTCAAGCTAAGTGCAGGCTTGCAAAATGAGCTCTGTTTTCAAGGTTGGTTGTGTTTTCGGAACTGGCCTATCAACAAGTCATCCACTTTTTCACTTTTCTGGTTGAGTTAGGCAGGCCAAAGAGGATTGATCCCCTTATTGCCCCAACCAAGGGTAATTGTAAAGAATTGCCTCCTATTTTGTGCCGCGTTTATTTGTATTTTTGGGCCTCTAATTGCAAATATGAATTCAAAATTTCCAAATTTTATCACATGGGACAAATAAAAAATTCAAGTGTTTCCCTAAGGATAAACTACAGGGCAATGAAGGGATGAATATACCCTAGCCACAATAGGAGGATTGACTCCCTTATTGCCTTGTGTTTTATCATTGGAGAAAACACTAGACTTTTTTATTTGCCACCCAATATAAAACTTGGAATTTTTGAATTTGTATTTGCAATCTATTGAGAATAGGAAACAAAATGAAACTATAAAGTATTATATAACCAAAGTATGCAAGAAGAAAAGAGTGTCAATATATTCAAAGTAAAGTAAATATATACCAAGGAAAGAAAATCTATAAATAGTTTTCCTCCTTTATTATTGGTCCAAGGGATCCTCCAACTAAAGTAAACTACAAGTGGAGAGCATGTTAAAAATAAAATGTTTCTTAACACTCCTCCTCGCTTCTACTAACATTGAGCCATCAAGGCTTCAACCTCTTTTATTTGCACAGTTTAGCAACATGAGACTCAAGGACCGTAGTTCCAACTGGACACGACTCTGCATTTCGTAAGAGGAGTTTGCTTTGCTTTTCAGCAAAAAGTAACAGAGACATGAGATCTGAGTGATTCTCAAATTTCATGTTTCTGTGTTGCTGTGCAAGTACAGCAGATGCAGGTAGAAACATTGAGAGATTTTTCTCAATCATTTCCTCTTTAGTAATGGTTTGACCACACAACCTCAATTGTGATATAATACGATAACTCATTATTGAAAGAAACAAGTGTTGAAAAATTCAACACTTATAAATAAGTCCAATCACTAAGGGCTCTAGGAAGGAAAATAGTTTTCTGGTGAACAAAACAAGCTGTGAGCTTGTGCCAAAACTCATTTGGGTTTTCAAATTCCAAATGTTACAGCTACCAAATGAGCTTTGGCAAAAGCTCAAAGCTCGTTTTGATCACTAGAAAATCATTTTCCTTCCTAGAAACCTTAGTGATTGAACTCATTTATGAGTGTTAGATTTTCCAACATTTGTTTCTTTCAATAATGAGTTATATCGTATTATATCGTATTATATCACAATTGAAGTTGTATGGTCAAACCATTAATGAGGAGGAAATGATTGAGAAAACTCTCCCATATTAGGAAAAATTTCAGCCTTCAAGAAGGCTGTCAGGTTTTTTATTTTCGGCACCCCCGGGTGCAATTACAGAAAAAATAAATTAATTAATTAGAAAAATATTTGAAATTTTTCTAATCTGACGAGGCGCTGACATGACACCAGTAGTGCCACTTCAGATTTCAAATTTTCAATTTTTTTTCCTTAATTGCACCGCGAGGGTGCAAGACTTGCGGCCTTGTTGAAGTTTGAAATTTTTCCTAATGACATTTCTACCTATATCTGCAGTACTTGCACAACAATACATAAACATGAAATTTAAGAATCACTCAAATCTCATGTCTCTATTACTTCTTGCTGAAAAGCAAAGCGAACTCTTTTTGCAAAACACAAAGTCCCGTCCAGTTGGAACTACGGTCCTTGAGTCTTGTGTTGCTAAGTTGTACAAACAAAAGAGGTTAAAGCCTTGGTGGCTCAATGTTAATAGTAGCTACAAGAATTGCTACAAATGGAGCAACAAAAGAATTTGAAGTATTTATGATGGAGAAATAAAAGATGACTTATAAAGAGGAGAATTGAAAATTGAAATTGCAACTCCCAAAGTAAGGAGGTAGTGAGATGTAAAGGGTGGCACAGGGGCAGCAAAAAACCCAAAAACAAAACAAACCAACAACTGAGGGAAGCAACGGCCAGGGGAAAGGAAAAGACAAAGAGCTCTTAAGAAGGGAGCAAAACAAATCTCCCTAAATATAAAATATAAATTGAAAGAAATCTACTCTTAAGAAACTCAAAACAAAAATAATGAACGATAAATGAAGGATAGGAATACTAGTTTTAAACTCCAACCTTACAACCTAAACCTCCAGTTGTACAAGAAATCAATAATTGGGAATGATGTTAACAAAAGCCGCTAGGGGAGGAGGAACACAAGAGTAGGTAGAAAACTTATTAACTACTAGAGGACTTATAGAAAGAGGAAAATTAGAGGGTGAATCCGTGGGTGAATCGATTTTGCCTTGCAAAAAAGCATTTTGAAAAGATGACGCATAAAACATGGGCAAAACAAAAAAGTTGGAAAACATCCTCCCTCAAAATAAAAACTAAATTGAAACTGCAAATGCAAAGTTTAAGATAAAAATGATCAAAGAGCGTGTTGATAACGTGTTGAGAATAGGAAACGAAATGAAACTACAAAGTATTATATAACCAAAATATGCAAGAAGAAAAGAGTGTCAATATATTCAAAGTAAAGTAAATATATACCAAGAAAAAAAAATCTATAAATAGTTCTCCTCCTCTACTATTGGTCCAAGGGATCTTCTAACTATAGTAAACTTATAGTGACCAACAAGTGGAGAGCGTATTAAGATAAAATGTTTCTTAATACAATCAAAGGCCCCAAATTAATTAGGAGATGAAGAAATACAAAATTTGCGCAACACAAAATAGGGGACAATTGGTCCGCAATGACCTTAAACTACCCTGGGTGATAACCAGGTGATAGAGACTTTGGTTGGAATCCATGAAGTTCCCAATTCTATTCCCCATGTTGACGTTGCTCGTGTGGGGGCTCTTCTTGTGGGCACACAAGGAGTTGGGTTGTCCCTCTACTTGGTCTTGACATGGATTAAGGTAGTATGGCCTAAAAGCGACCATTTAAGGGTTGATCTGCCTTTTTTACAAGTTTCCTTGAATAGAAATATTTTTGGATCATTTTTTAGAGAAAGAAAAATGGATGCGGAACGTTACACAAGTGGTTTCATATTTTTTGAATTGTTTTTGAATTACTTATGAATTTTTAAAAAAACCCTGTTGTAGGCACCTATTTGTGACCCTAGGTCTTCCAAAATTTGACCACTTGCAACTTCTAAAGTGATTTGAGTAAATGAAGGTCAATGATTGGCTCTTGCAATAAATACAACTTTTCTCTCGATTCTCACAATGGCTTGAGAGGTCCATTTAAGGACCACCTAATGTCCATTTCAGACCTAAATATAGGATCAATTTGAAGAGGCCGCTCACTTTAAGAGCACACTACCTTAAGTCCATAGATTGCCATGGCAATGTCGAGTCACATAACATTCACCAACGTTGTGGGGTTCCCTTTTGCTTCCTTGGAAACCGGGAGCCCCCCAACATTGAAACTTCCAAAATCCCTGTAGCCTCTCTTTTGAAGGCCAGCTCATATCAACCTGTTGTCTTGGCCACGCAACAATCTTTTTGACATTATAACTAAATTTTTTCAAGGTATCTTTGAGAGAATGAATCCTCCAGCAAGAAGAGAATGAAGGCAGTTAACAATGTTATGCAGTCCTTGCTGCGGCCCTCGAAGGTCGTATGTTTCCAAAAAATAAATAAAAAAATAGGGGGTAAATACAATTTCTACAATTACCCTTCACTGGGGTCAACAAGTCATCCGTTTTTCAGGGCATGCTCTTCCAGCTGCCACTCCTGCAACTCAAAATTGCAGTAAACCCTGCCAGACTTTCACCACCGTCAGATTCGGCAAACACTGTTTCCAATCTGATCCGTTGCTTCGGTGCATCCCCCTTGGTCCCCGCCCATCCCTTGATGCCCTCCATAGATTCTTAAACCCCCAATTTCATCAGACTACCGCCGGGTGAGTGGGTTCCTCAATCCTCACATCAAAACAGGGTTTGGCTTGCCATCCCGGCCAGCCTTGTCTTTTAGGTCTAAATCTTTACCGAATTCGCACTTCGAGGACTCCACGAACTTATAATACGGGAAACTCAATTGGTTGCTGCTGGGAATTCGAGGTTTCATATGATTGTGGATGCAGATTTTGACTGAAGCTCGCATTGTATGCAGTTTCGGAGCTTCAAATCTCGTGAATTCTGCGGAATGTGAGGTACCGACTTCTTCGTAACATGTGATTTGCGGAAGTTGACCCTCACTGGGAAATTTTGTTGCCGAAAATTGAGAATTCGAGATATAGGGTTGGTTTTGTAAATGAGTGTAGTGAGAGTGTAGAGTGCTCGCCTGTAGTGGACGTATTGTTCTCAAGTTTTGAATTCGAAGTGTGAGTGAGGTACATCTTCGATCACGTGGGTTTGCAGAAACTATGAAGCTTATTGCCCAAAAATGAATTTCAAACTACGGGTTTTGGTTTTGCAATTGAGTAGAGTGTGGAGTGTAAAGTGTAGAGGTACCGCCTTTACTATTGGACGTATTGTTCTCGAGTTTTGAAATTCGAAGTGAGGTACATCTTCACGTGGTTTGCAGAAACTTTGAAGCTTAATTATTGCCAAAAAATGAATTTCGAACCACGGGTTCGGTTTTGTAAATGAGTGTAGAGTGTAGAGTGTAGAGTGATTGCCTTCACTATTGGACGTGTTTCTCAAGTTTTGAATTCGAAGTGTGAGTTACATCTTCACGTGTTTGCAGAAACTTTGAAGCTTATTGCTTAAAAAATGAATTTCGAACTGTGGGTTTGGTTTTGTAAATGAGTGTGGAGTGTAGATTGTAGAGTGCTCGCCTTTGGTATTGTCCGCAGTTCTCAAGTTTTGAATTCGGAATTATATGAGTTACATCTTCACGTGGTTCGCAGAAACTTTGAAGCTTATTGCCAAAATTTGAAATTCGAACTACGGATTTGGTTTTGCAAATGAGTAGAGTGTACAGTGTAGAGTGTAGAGTACCCGCCTATGCTTGTTTCCATAGTTTTCAAGTTTTGAATTCTTTCTGAAACGGTCACTGGTGAAGAGAGGTATTTGTGGACTATAATAGTACTGTTTGGTACGAATTTGATTTGGTAATGTAAGAGTTTGATTGGTTTGGGGTTGGCTTGTCAGCACGGCGGAGGGGCAAATGATAGTGAGTGTCTGTTCACGGTGATTTGAGGGGAGGCCAAGCGGCGAGAAGCTCGCGGTTTATCAATTTCTGTTTTTGTGAAGGTTGATCTTTCTCTCATGGGAGCATGAATGATTTGTGGAATGCATTGTGTGGTAGTGGTCAATATTTGAAATTGATTCATTTGTATCTAATGCAAATTCGATCGGCTGCTACTCTGTCGGTCTTCTGGTGATAATTTCCCATTGCCGGGCTGTTTTTCTGGTTCTTGCTTCCATGTCTAAAGCCCCGTTGCAACCTTGCTAGTTTCAATTGCGCGAACTTGATGGTCCTTGGGGCTGTTCAATATTGCATGATGAATTTTCTGTCGTCGTTTTGTAGGTCTTTGTGACGCAAACTCTTAAATGACCGAAAAGTCCAAAAGTCCTAAATGACCTAAAGCCCCCGTGTTTCTTTAGCAGGATTGAGCTGGACTTTCTTTCTGTTAAATTTTTGTTATTGTTTGATTATCATATGCAACGCTGTTCACTGATTATGGTAATATAAAAATTTTCCATTCTGAATCACGTGATCAATCAAATTGGTCAATTCAAAACCATGAATCCCTTGTTCCTTCGCGGGCTGATCTCGAAGTAATATGCATTTTCTAATCTATTGTTTCTTGTATGTGATGAATAGATCGTGGCAAGTCACTGGGTCGTAATTCGTTCAAATTCTGAGACTGGAACTTGGGAATCAATTTGTTGAGAGACCGGACCAAGCAAAACCGAATTCGAATCAGAATTTGAGAACGAAATGGAAGAGAAGTAGCGCCAGTATATCTTTTGTCATATTTTTAGGCGAGTGTTTTATGAACGCTCTGTGTTGCAGTACCCGGCTTCCCGTTCCTATTGGCTATTCTTCTGGTTCTGATGTCCTTTCTACCAGGAGTCTAAAACCTCCGTGTCGGAATTGGGGAATTGAAGGGCAATCAGCTCCACGCGAGAGGTCGCAAGGTGATTCCATGCTTTGAATTGATAGTTTGACGGTGGCTATGGACTCTTTAGCTTTTACCACCTTAGCTCCATCCAGCTCCTCGTGGGCAGCGACCCCCTCGGGGCCTAAATTTTGTCCCCAAGGTTGCGTCAAGTGCAGCCCAGTGTCCTTATCTCTTCGGTCTTCATCCCTCTCGTCGTCCAAGAGATCGGAATGCTCCTCCTCATCTGCAAGTCTGCTGTATGGAGATCAGCTTAAGCTTGTCAGGGAAGTCACAAGCAGAATCAATAGACGAGGATTGCTCACGCGAGTGGTCTTCTTGGACGAATGCGGATCTGAGAACTCCGATGCACATGTGACCAAAGAGGAGCCCAAGCGAGTGACGACCGGGCTTGCCACGTCTATTCAAGAGGCTAGAGAGGATGTAATAGCGCGAGCGTTGAACGGATCACCCTCAATTGGCGGCAAAACGACCTCTTCGAAGACGGCATCTGAACAACACCACTCGGATGTTGACGAGATTTGGCAAACAATCAAATTGGAAGCTCGACTGGAATCAGAGAAGGAGCCGGTCCTTGCATCGTACTTCTATTCATCAGTAATATCTCACAGGTGTGTGCACTGGTTGCATCTGTCTATCGTGGATGTGACTTTGTTTTCAAGCACTACGCTTTATGTTCTATTTACTTAGTGTCACAGTCTAATATTTATATTGGAGATGCAGTTTTTCACCTTTTGATATAGCGCTAATACTACTCATTCTGTACCTCGAACATTTCCAGCAACTCCTTGTTATAACTAGGATTTCTATTGACAGCTGAGCCTGGCTATTGTTAATGTAGAGGCTTCCTTCACTAAATTTCAATTTTTGGGGTCATACGGTCTATTTTTTCGTCATTTTGAATTCTAATTCTAATTAAATGCTCTAGGGGAGGCTCATTTGGTCATTGTGACCAATGAGAGATTTCTTCATTCATATTATGAAGTAGGGGCACGTTTTGGTCTTGGGGCAGAGCAGCTGTAAATAGAAATACCCATTTCTCCGATGGGATTGTAATATTGGAGATGTTGTAGTGGCTTCCACATATTTAGCTAGCAAACCTACGTCTCCAAAAAAATTTATACGTGAATGTAACTTCCTTGGGCTGTAGTACTGTATAGAATAATGCCTGGATGTTTTTTTTCCCATCAGAAATCTTGTAGCTCACTGATCGCTCACCTTGTGCAGGTCATTGGAGCGCGCTCTCGCATTCCACCTCAGCAACAAACTGAGCAACCCGACTCTCCTCAGCACGCAGCTCTTCGGTCTGATAGTGGACATCTTCAACAGCGATGAGGACATTCAGCTCGCCATAAGGGAAGATTTGCAGGCAGTGAGAACCAAGGATCCAGCATGCTCCTCCTACTGTCACTGCCTTCTCTATTACAAGGGCTTTCTCGCATGTCAAGCGTACAGGGTGTCACACTGGCTCTGGAAGCACGACCGCAAATCTCTTGCATTTTTAATTCAAAGTCGGGTATCCGAAGTTTTCCATGTGGACATCCACCCGGCTGCCCGAATTGGCTCCGGACTGTTTCTTGATCATGCAACGGGGTTGGTGGTAGGGGAGACTGCAGCCATTGGCAGCAATGTGTCGATATTGCATAGTGTTACTCTTGGAGGGACTGGTGCTGTCATTGGTGATCGGCACCCCAAGATTGGAGACGGGGTGCTGATCGGAGCTGGAGCGATTCTGCTTGGAAATATTCATGTTGGGGACGGAGCTAAAATTGGCTCGGGGTCTCTGGTTCTTATTGATGTACCGCGAAGGACGACTGCTGTGGGAAACCCTGCTCGGCTTATTGGTGGGAAACAGCGACCTACGAAGTTGGAGGAGATTCCTAGTAACACGATGGACCATCAAATCAAAGGTTGGTCTGACTACGTTATCTGAAACCGATCATGCATTTGGAGTTATTTTTTCTAGCAAGGCCATGTCCATCCGTAGGAGTGAAATGTACCATCTCTACTGCTTAGAAAATACTGTTACAGTGGAACTTGTCTTAGTGCATCCTCTAGTATTGCATAACTGTCGAGCATCCAGACAGTAGGTGGGCCCAATTTCAAGTGAGTTGGACCTACAGTAATACTCCAAACTTGGAATAAGAGAAGTATTCCAATAGACTTAAATAAACCTAGCCTCTCTAAAGGCATATCCTCTCTGTGCATATCTAACCGCCAGTCCTAGCACCATGCACTAAGACAAGTTTTATTGTATAATGCTTTCATTTGAGTCTTGTATGTTCTATGAGGATACACCACAGTCTCCTTCCCAAGACCTATCAAACTTTATGTTTCACAGGGATTCTTATAATCATCACATGCCCCAAATCAACTCTTTAAAATCTTCTATGATGGGTACATATTGATTAGGAGGATTTAGAGTACTTGAACAATGGTTCAAGTGTTAGTTTATTGATAAAACTTTGAACTTTCTTAACTTTTGCATATTGCATATAAATTTGGGCAATGTATTTTTTGATATGTTGGAACTTTCTTTTGTTTGCTACCAAAACATATAAAACTTGGCTATTGTAAAATAGGAACTATGCCCGGTGCAAATAGTGACAATTTTTAGCGTCCTTAGCTTAATCTTTTAGTTCTTATGCCAATGTTTTTTTAGAAAATGGGAATTAAACCAATTTTTTTTGGAAATGTGCATGCTTTTCACACTTCATGTCAAAATGAAATTCAAAATTCAAAATAAGTGGTTTGCTCATCTGTGCTTCAAATTCTTCATGATCCACCTTCAAAATTGTACTACAAATTGCATTGTATCAATATTCTTGTGATATATAGTAGCCATTTTCATCATTGCACATGGCACATAAAAACAGTCTTCTTGTGATGTATAGTAGCCATTTTCAACATTGCACAAAGGTACATAAACACATGCTTGTCACTACTAAATTATGAAATGTAAAGCCTACAAAACCATTTAGATGTACAAGAGAGGGAGGAAAATCATAATTTAATACAAAGATACATGTTTGGGCATGTGGTCACTTAACACAAAATTCTATAGTGGGAATTTTTGAATTCTTTTTGAGAATTTTCTAAAAGAAATATGTACATATCAATGTTTCTTACATTTCTTTGCAATTGAATTTCAACCCCTAAAAGTCCTAGCTCCTACTAGGTGGATTATGAATAATTTCAAGAGCTTCGTAAAGGAATAAAGGAGTAATTGAAATAGATGAAGTACATCCAAATAAATTGAGAAATCAAATTTTGTCAATTCTTTAGTGATGTGAATATGATAACTTGGTGCTTTGTGATTTTTGTACAAAATGCCAAATCAATTGAAATAAAGATGTGGAAGAAAAAAAACTTGCAGAAATGAAATCCTATGTTGAAATTCTTGTAATTGATTTTGCTTGAAAAGCTTCAGATTTATATTCCTTTTTCTACCAGAAATTTTTAGGGATTAAAAACAGATAACTTATGATTATTGATATTTGTACTAGCAAAATTCCAAGCTATTTTTTTTAACCAAACTCAATTTTGGGTCCAAAAAATCAAATTTAGTTGCCAATTGATGAACGATGATTGTTAATATATAGATGAAATCATCAAAATTGAATGAGTTAAGTTCAAATGTATAGATGAAAAATGGTTTCTATCCAAGTATGGCTACATGGTAGACTTTGTTGTTGCCACAAGAGAAAATTAACCCCTTTCTGCCCAAGGGACCAAAAGTGTCTTCACATAGTTTCAAGTCCAATTCAAAGTGTTGTAACTTTTAAATCCAATGTCCAAATTCAATAAAACTTGTTGGGAAATTTGCACTCTCCCTTCTAGTTTGTGTGGTAAAATTTTCAGTGGTAAAATTACCCTTAGGAATAACAATGATTATGATTCTCAATTATCCGTCCCACGACGCAGTAGAGAACCGGATACATGTTCGCGGGTATCCACCCAGATATCATTTTCCCACTTCGTCTCTCTCGTTTTGAATTGAAACCCCGCCACTCCGTCGTTGTCGTTGCCATTGGGAGTCTCACGCATCGCCCGCTGCTGCTGCAACTCACAATGCAAAGAAAACTTGCGCTCATCTTAAAACCTGGCTGCTATATTGAAGTATTCTCTCACTTAACGAAAAATATTTGTGGAGCATTTTTGCATGGTTCGTTGGGCAGGAATCCGAGCTACAATTGAGCTACAATTGAGGGATGGAACGGAACGGGAGCTTTGGCGCTCTCCATGGAGCTCAGCTGGACAAGGAGCTCGGCCACATTTTCAAGAGCATGGATGCTTGGAAATCGCAGGTGGAGAACGTGTTGAGTGAGGCCACTGCGGCTGCGGCCTCGATTCGAGCTTCTTCCCAAGGTTAGATTGCTGGAGTTTTTCCTGTTCTTGGATTTTGTACTGAAGTAGGGCTTTGCGATGGATTCTGGTGAAATTTCTCTTTGACCGAATTATTTGTTTCTTCAAATTCACCACTCCTGTATGGGACTCTGTGAGCGACGAGTATAGTTAATATTATAATAATGGCTCATGTTTTTGAATTTTCTTGTTAGCAAATCAAAGAGGATTACAACGCGCTAAAGAATGTGCTATTTGGATGCTGTATGTCAAACTTTTATAAGGATTTAGGTTTTTTGGGGGTAGATGACCTAAAACCGACGTGAGTCTTGATGTTGAGGTGTACTGTCAAAGTCAATGTTTAGTTATTGTACGAGATTTTGGGGTGCCGCATTTAATTAGGTTTGGCAATAAGGAACCTGTACCTTAGGTACCTTAGGAAGTGATAGCGAGTTCAATTTTATTGCGGGGTGTTTGTGTGCTCGCTGAATTGCGTAAGCTTGTTTTCTCTGTTTAAGTGTGGTGAGCTTTCTCTGAAGGTTTTTCTATGTCTTGTTGTAGAGGATGTCAAGGAGTTATTGGGCCGATCGAAGAGCTTGGGAGCCGAAGATCAGTTCGTCAAAAAAGGTTCGGTTCTTTACTCAGCATTTTGATTCTATCGCGTGTTCTCTTGTGGTTTTACGGAATTTTGGCAAAGACGTTGCGGACGAAATGGGGTTCTATTGTGGGAGAATAACGACCAAAAGGAATGTATGAATGGTTTTGAAAGCTTGAGTGAAAATGCCTTGCTGTAATTCCAGTGACGAGCACGGGGACGACCTCAGACTTCTAATTGATGACGTGAGGTGTTGGAATACAGTAGAAGATGATATTTATTTCCGAGGTTTGGGGTTTTGGATAAGAGAATAATTTTGCGGTTGGAATGTAGTGAGGGATTCGCAACAGGAAGAGCTGAGCAAGTGCGAGCAAGAGACTTCTGAGATATATAAAAACCTTGAAGACCTTCATGATCACACCTCCAAGTTATTTAAACTGAAAGCAGACCGAGAAGCTCTCATTTCCAAGTTTATGTCAGGTAAAAGGTTACGAGCACCTTGATCAAGCCCCTCTTTTGAGTTTATTTGGCAGTTCGAGACCCCTCGTCGCTCTCACATGACCAAACTCAAGGACGTTTTTAGACATTGTATGAAAGCTAATTTGGAATATGGAGTTAATGTTTGCAGAAATCACTGACCAGCTGAGTCATAAGAAGCAGAAAGTGAAGGCGTTGCATGAAGCTACGGCATGGTACAAACGATTATTGAGTATGCGTTGTGAGTATTCTGACGGTAAGTGTGTAAGCTTTCAAGAGTGTCATCTTTAGGACCAGCAACTTGCAATGTCCGTAGTAGTTATCTTTGCACTTTATCATCTTTCACTAAAGCAGCAACTCATTGAGTCAAGATGAAACTAAATAATAATGTTTTGCAGTAGATTTCGCGTTTTCTGAAGCATATCGTTGCCTCTGGGAACTACTAACATGTAGGCAATGCTTGATAGCGACACAGTCCGCTTTTGAGGGTTTGAAATGCCATTTAACATGGCATAGTCTACGTCTTTATACTGAAATCAGAGTGGGCGTTGTTGACAGCTGTGAAGTTCATCTTCACCAATGTGGATCCCCGTGACTCTGATCGTGTGTTCAGCTTCTCTATCCGTATGGATAAAAGCACCACCTCTTGGACGCGTAAGTTACAATCATATAATAGCCTACTTGTCGGTTTGATTTCATCCCTTTACTCCTTCAATGGTTCTCATTCATTAACCTCTAAGTTACCCACATGGCTGTTAGTGGCCACATCCATATCTACAGGAGTTGAAACAAAACTTCAATGAAGGTAACAGATTGTATCAGTGAATGAAGAAAACATATCCCACATGTTTGAACGCTTTGAAATATGTTTGAAATTTAGTATAATCGACTATTGGCTTCCAGAGTGGACTTTCTATTTAAATTGAGCATTTAGTGGTTAATGTAAATGACACCCAACAATGTGACTTGTGTGAACGAGTAGTGACAGTGGTTGTCCAGTTCATGAAGTTCATATCTTTTCATGTTCTTATACAAGCGTATGTGTGTTGCAGTGGTCGATTGTAAGCCCTGGGTGGATGCAGTGCCGGGTTTTGTGGAGGCGCTGAACCAGAGCAACGAGTTATCAAGGTTTGTGAGATCTATGCGTCGGGAGTTTGAAGTCCTTGCTGTTAGATCTCGGTACCTAGTGAAATGATATATCCCTTTTTTCCTTCTCATTCTGTTTGGATTGTACACGTACAGTATACTTTGCTCATGAGGGTACTGCTGAGAGCACCCAGAGCGTTTTGCAGCATACCATTGTAGATCTGACACCGTTGCCCGGTTCTGTGTGGCGTATCAAGTGGTAGAGGGTAGTTCTCATTGTTCTTGAGATCACGAACTTTGACGCCCATTGCTTTTGTACATATTGGCATATCAGCACATTAGATACTAGAGTCATCTTGTAGTTGGGGCAATGTGCCATACTGTACTCATTGTGATACTTTTTATAGAAGCTCTTCCCTCAGTATAGTCAATTGCTTATTTCTATGAAAATTCCTGTTATTGCAAATTTTCTAATCATTGTGAGGCTCAATCAATGTCATGTTTTCTATCTTATCCTCCCAATAAAGGATTCACCAGTGGAAAATATGTTACAAATTTAAACTTGCTTGGCTTATCACATCTTTTGTAGATCCTGAAGAATGAACGTGAATAGTGCCTGATACAGCAGTGCCCATTTTACAGCATCCAATGCAGAAGGTAGGGTAGCCTAAAACAGAGTGAATTTTGTGACTACCATCATTGTATGTCTGAGCTTTCATTTTTAATCACATAAAGATAAATTGCATTCAAAGTCAAGTGAAGCCCAAGAACGGCATTTTTAAATACAATGTGCAAAAGTTAGAAGAGATCGATGGTTAAATTGTTGGAATTTCTAATCTGATGCCATGATTTCAATGTCCTCATTTTGAACATTGTACAATACAACAGGGTCCAATAATCTTACAAATTGCTTATTGTGCCATTCAATAAGCATCTCCAAAAAAGTTGCATTGAGGGCCAACATAGAAAAAATCTAGTTAAAATATAAAGATATCTATTTTACAAAGTTTGGTCATATGACACCTCACATTTTTAGATAATATTTTTGTTACTTAATGGGATGTTTTTTAATATGAAAGATGTGCATATAGATGTTCCCTACATATTTATGCAATTGAATTAGAAAATTCATCACCAGTTGTTTTCAATAAAATATTTTGTAAAACTGTAAAAATTAACTTTAAATTTATCCAAAAATGGAATTTTGCTTTTTTGAAACTACAATTTTATATGCTTGATTGGAATTGTGTAAGAATTGAATGTTAATTATGCATGACAAAAAATTCCAATTCTTTTATATGGTATGCAAAAATATTTGAATGGTAGAATAAGTAGTTTGTAAGATTATTGAACCCTCTTGTACAATAAGCGTCTATTTATTCATTGGATTATTAGGGCATTCTTTTGGAAACGAATTTGGTCTTGCATTACAAAAAATACCATGCCTCAAAAAGATCGTTAAGTTGATCCTTAAGCTCTAAAGGACCAAGGGATTTTCTGGCTCGAAAACCACTTAAAATTGCCATGTCTGCTACATTCACCCAAGAAACCAAAAAAACAATTTTTTTTTTTAGAATTTAAGTGTAGGATCTTGTATTTTACTTGTCTCAAATCATGTGGGAAAAATTTCATGAAGTTTCACTGTACCTTTTACGGAAGATATTAGCATTCAAAGTTGGAATTTTTTTTAAAACTCTGGCCTGCAATTTCAGATGACTTTGACCACTGTTTGTGGAAATTTTTGCACTATGGACCATAAATTCAATTTTTTTTATGTTAAACATTTGTGTTGAGAGTCGGAAGAAAAAATTTCAAAAAACACACACGTGATTTTCATTTTTTTTTATATTATTAAGTAGAAGTAGGTCCAAGATTGAACAAAATACTAAACTGTTAATAGCTCTAAGATGGAATTGAAACACCATAAACCCAACAGTGAGATTTTTTATGCAAACAAACTTAACCTTGTCAAAAAAAATTGAACAATTTGAAAAATTACATTCAAAAACGAATTCTATAAGTTGTTTTTTCAAGACGATGTTTAGATTGCCTACAAAACAAGATTGTCCATAACTTTCTAATTATTAGTCCAAATAGAATGAATCAAAGCTTCAACTATAGACCAAAACATAATCTTTGAGAAAAAAATTAAGAAATTTAAATTTTTGTGATTTTTTGTTTTGCCCGGCAAACTGCTTTTAGGACTTAGGATGGCATAATTTTTTCTCCCAGGTACTAATTGAAATAAAAATTATATTTTCAGAAAGCTAATCTGATTTCCTATCTTCAAATAAGGTTTCAAAAAATCATATCAAAAATTGTGGTTAATTATGCCTACCCGAAATCCCAAGTGTCCCACAAGAGGACTTTGGTCCTTTAGGGATTAAAGGATGGGCCCCCCTATGACTAAGGTAGGAGGGTTGTTAAAGTATGAGCAAGGAGCAATGAATGTTTGAGCAATGAACGGTTTTATTTGAATGGTAAAATCTTTATTTAATGTATTTATTAGGTTTCATAATTATCATTAATTCTACACTTCAAAATGAAGTTTTAAAAACAAAATTTATATTGGATTTTGCTTATTTCATGCATTGCTTTGGATGGACGAAGATGTTGACAAATGAATGTAGACAAAAGTAGGGGGATGAAAAAAAATTGGGCCTTAAATTTTTCATTTTAAATGAATTTAGTGGCATTATAAAGCATCTAATTTAAAGACGGATAAGATGCATTCATTTGATATAGATGCAAGTGATGTAAATTGTTCACATTGTAATGTACACATACCAGCCTTTTGTGGGGTCCCAAGAGCCTCTTTGGTTCCAAAGAGGGTCTTAGGAAGACAATAATCATAAGCATGGATGGCTTGAATTAGAGTGGTGAAGTCTCAAATTCATATGCATTTTTTTTTGGATTAGCAACCCTCCTAAATACTCCTACGTACAAATTGATTGAGTAATGAAATCATCTTACATACCACATTCATAAGGGATTCCTAAGAGCCTCTTTGGTTTTGAGGAAGCTCATAGAGAGACGATAATAAAGAGCAAGGATGGCATAAGTGCTTCCTTGGTTTTGAGCAAGCCCTCATCTACTAGCAAGACATATGCACATATGGACCTATAAGCCTCTTTAGTTCCAAGGAGGCTCTTAGTGAGTTGGAAAAATCTTAAAACTTTGGAAATAGTTGAATACTATACTCGATTTAGGGGAGCTTGAAGGATGGGAAGAAAAACAAATATGGTCCTTCATCTGTCATTGGATCCAAAAATGCAGAGTTGCTAAAGTATAAGCAAGGAAAGACAAGTGTTGAGCATAAAGCAATGAGCGGAAAGTGGTGAGCACTTTTAGAAAAGACTTGTAAAAAATTTAAAACTTATCAACATAAGATGCCTAAATTTATTTCTATGCTAACACCAACATTTATGAGTTCTAATTACATGTTACCATCTAAAAAACCCATCCGATGTTGTTAGTTGAAAGGAGTAGATTCAATCCACAGATATTCCATTTACTAGCTATGAGCTATAATCTAGAATTTTTTCACATTGTATATGGAACCTCAATTGTATGCGTTGACCTCTAAAGTCCTAAAGTCCCAAAGTCCTTGTAGAAGATTCTTGGAATTTAGGATAGGCTTACACGACCTCAATTCTTAAAATGATTATCTGGAAGTTTTTTTATAAGATAGAAAATCATATTAGCCTTCTAAAAAAATAATTTTTTATTTCAATGGTTGACTAGGAGAAAAAATTATGCCACTCTAAGTCCAAATGTAGTTTGAGGGGCATCACCAAAAAAATCACAAAAAGTTGAATTTTATTCATTTTTAATTTTTTTCTCAAAGATTATACTTTTGTCTATATGTGAAGCTTTGATTCATTCATTTGGACTTGTGTAAGTTTAGAAAGTTAAGGACAATCTTGTTTTTTGGGCAATCAAATCATCTTCTTGAAAAAATAACTTATAATATTTATTTTTGAAAAATTGTTAGACATGGTTTAGTTTGCTTGCTAGAAAAATCTCACCACTGAATTATTGTATTTTAATTTTGTTTTAGAGCTATTCACGACTTAGTTTTTTGTTCATTCTAAATTCTAATTTTACCTAATAATTTTTTAATGAGTGAAGTTTAAGTGTTTTTTCTTGGAATTTTTTTCCTAGACTTTCAACTCAAGTCTTCAACATAAAAAAATTACAAATTCAAAATAAAAAGTGAAAAAATTTTAAGTGAAGAAGATTCAAAGGCAAAAACTCTAATTGAGCCAGGTAACAAAAACAAGAACAAAAACTTGCTTTCTTCATTGTAAATGCAAATATCTTTCAATCTACAAGATCAATTTTTTTTTAAACTTCACAAACTTTTGCAATAGTCTAGTACAAGCTCCTATAGTTAAATATGGAAAAAAAATTTAAAACTTTTTTGTTCTTTGAAATAGAAATCACAGTTCTGAGTGTTTTTGATGAAAATAAGGCTTTGGGACTTTGAATGTTAAGCCTAACATACAGATTTGACATCCAAATATTTTTTTCAAAAGAATATAAGAAGATGAATGATAGAATAATCTCTTCATAAAAAAATGCAGTTTTTAATAGAAGAAATCTAGATTCAGGGATCTTTGACTTTTAGAGGGAGTAGCATATTTTTGCAACAAGGTTACATGATGCAACCCAATCCTTCTTCTTTCTCTTTTTGTAGTTTGTATGTGCCTTCAAATTTCTTTTCATACTTCTTCCTACATTTTCTCATTTTTGGATTGAGCTTCCATTGGAACTTCTTTGTCTTCTTTATTCTCATAAAAAAACATGGACATAGATTAAGGTTTGGGGTGGAAACATGGTCTACATAGACTAAGCTTTAAGACCTACACTTGAACTAACTTGTCATTAGTTGGGGATGAATGAATATTCACGGGGTCAAAACATTCCTAGATAAGAACAAAAGTAGTTGAAACACTAAGATAAAATTTGAAAGGACATTTGAAGGATGCCACACTAATAAACGCAACAATACATTACCCTTTTTTTATGGTGTTTTGCCAAAGGAATGGCATTGTCTACAAGTAATTGAAATTATTGCTGAAAAAAGAGCAGTATGCATGATCTTAGAGGGTATATTTACAATCAAAGGATCCAATCTAAGTGAGGAATTTACTAAAAAAATTTGAAGGCCACCTTTGGCATCATATTGTATTTCCAAACCATTTATCAATTTCATTAGTTTTTTTTTCTATAGGTCTTAAAATCTATAAAATCAACCTCCATAGATATTCTCTACTTTTGATATTTAAAAAAAAAAATTTACATGTTTAAAGGACATAGGGACTGCACTTTTGAATTTCAAATATATTTTTTTGTGGAAATTCTTTTTATACAATATTAATATCAAATGTACATCTTACAACAATGAAGGGCTTAGTGACATTCATTTTGATAGAATGTAAAAATAAAATTGTACGTATAAAATAAAAAATGTATCTTTAGATGTACTTTACTAGAAGAAAAAGTCAAATTTAGAGATTACATTCTGCAAAGAAAATATTCATTTCAATATATTGGAGGGCTAAAGTGTAATAAAATCTCATATTTGATACATTTTAAAACATTTTGGTTTAATTTTCAAAAATATTTTGATTCTATTGTACTTTAGTACTTAATCAAGTACAAATATTATTTAAATTAGTTTCCAAAATTGTGCTTTACAAGTAGTGTTGGTGGTACCCACAAAGCGGCTCTAGAACCCAAGAGTCCCTCCTTTGCCACCTCGAGCCCTTCACAAAGAACTAAAACTTCTTCAAATATCACCCCAATTTTTTTGGGGGAGGGAAGGTCCCTCGGCACCAAGGATAGGTTTCTAGGCTCTAAAAAGACCTTCCTATGGCACCAAGAGCCCTTCCCTTCACAACAAACTGTACATCTTCTTAAAGACAACCAAATTTTTTTAAAGAAAGATTCTTTAAGCACCAAAGGAGGTTCTAGGATCCCAGAGATCCTCCTTTGGCAATGTAGTAGGAAAAAGCTATTTAAGAAATAAACCAAAGTAACTTATATGTTGTGGGGGATCTTTGAGGAGCAGGTCGTATGGGACTATTGTTTGAATGCAATTAAGGTCAAATGAAGGTAGAAAGGATTAAAAATAGATAATTGAATGATGATGAATGATGTTTGATTATATTTTTATATTTTATAGACAAATTGTTTATTCCAAGACAATCAGACCTTTATCTTAAGTTTGAAGCTTTTATACAATACAACATTCATTTCATAAATAATTTTTACACCAGTTTTACAATAATGCAATTTTCACTTCAATAATTATCAATCACCGGTATCTAAATCAAATAAACAAGTTGTAATTACTACAATAAAAATTAATTGAATTGAAGGATATGCAAAGTCTACTTCAAAGGGAGCTATATTTCTTATGTGCTAAAGTTCTCTTCGTGAAAAATCGTATACTTTCAAATTGCCTTTTAAGTTTGTTTTACATCTAGTAGTCTAAAACATTCACATAACTAGTTAAAAGGATATATAAACTAATAAACAAAGATGTTTATACTATTTATATTAAAACCAAGCCTAAATCTAAAAATCCTTATTATAGGCACTAAAAGGTCTTAACAGAGACTCAAGATTCTCTCAAATGATACCCCCAAAAAATAAAAGACAATCTTTTGACACCCAAAAATGGCTCTTCTCCTCTTCCAATCTCAGAAGCCTTACTTTGGCTCCCAAGGATATCTGCAAAGATTCAAAATTTCTTCTAATGACAAATTTAAAAGAATTAAAGAAGATTTTTTTGGCACCATGGTAAGGTCCCTAGGATCCAACAGACCCTTCTATAGCACTAAGAGATTTTAACAAACAACCAAAAGTCTCTCAAATGACACCCAAAAAAATTAAAGGAGAATTTAATGACATACCCAAAAAATAAAGGGAGAGTGCCTTGTACTAAGAAATGGCTCCTCAAATATAAAGTTTGGAGCCTTCTATGCATGGCACCAAGAGTCTATCTAATGATATACCAAAAAAATTGAGGGAGAGTTCCTTGGTACTAAGAAATGGCTCCTTGGATCTAAGGAGCCTTCTATGGCATCAAGAGTCTATCTAATGACATATCCAAAAAATGGAGAGTCACTTGAATGTACTGAGAAATGACTCCTTGGATCCAAGGTTTGAAGTGTTCTATGGCACCAAGAGTCTATCTATTGACATAAAAAAAAATTATGAAAATCTTAATGATTTCTAAAAAAATTGTTTTGAAAAAAAAAGTAAAAAAATCACACTCTATTTTCTAGAACATATACAAATGAAGCCTTTTTGGATGGATGATGAATGGATGTCATGGATGAAGTTCATTTGCACATGGTTGAAATGTATTTCCTTTCATATAACATTTGATTGCAATGTTGATTATTTTAAATAAAAATTTGGAGTTTTTTTTGGAGTTTTTTCTATTTTTAGTTTTTGACATTATTATTTTGGAATTTGACAATATTATTTATTACTCTAATATTTTTATTTATAATAAAAGTCTTCACAATGAGTGCTCAAATCTAATTGCTTATTGCTCCCCGCTCCCTGTTGACACTCTAGTGTTGTTGACCAAGGTAATCCCTTGTAGTCGTGCAAAGTAATCACCAAGCCTAGTTGGTGAGATCAAACGGTGAAGATATCTTTTTGATTTTTGTCTTCCCATTGAACATGTCCATGTTCTTGGCACTGTCTGTCTACGCTACTTGCCAAGTTCAAGGAATTTCATTCATTTCTAAATTCACGCCAAATATTCCTGCCTTGGTGCTTAGGCATTGAATCTCTATTTCCTTTCAAAGGTGATTCTTCAGTTGCTAGCATTCCTTGCTGGTTGATGTGTTTGTTGCCTTTGCTCCAACTAACTTAAGGCACATCTTTCAACGCATTTCTTAGTGTTCACTGCCTGTCTAACAAAGTGGGATACCTCTTGCAATGTTCAATCTGTCTATCATTATCGCACCACTTATACTTGTAGCTCTACTCATACAGTCCCGTGTTTTAGAACTTAATTGTGTCAGAGCTCAATTGTGTCATCATTGTAGCAAAAATTATAGCATGCATAATATGTATCATTGATTTGGAGTTATAGGCAACAATGTAATTAAGGAGGTAGATGGCATAGTGCCTTACAAAGTGTAAGTGTCAATTAGTGGCAAATATCGACCATTGATTCTTTGTGGTCGCATGAATCACGAGCAGACGCCTAAGTCTGCTTTTTCGACAAAAAAAGAGAGTTGATAATACAAATCTTGACTTGTAGCTAGATAGTAAGTTATATTTGGCAAATTTGTCTAAGAAGCGCCAAAAATTTGTAGACATGAGAAGTGTGTTTGAGGTTTTTTGGAGAGGGAGAGAACGGAATGCTAGGTTATACAAAGAGTTTACTATAAATTTCAAAAAAATCAGAGTTTATATGACTAATAATTTCCAAGCTTTAATTGCTAAGAAAAAAACTACTCTACCATCAATTCAACAGGGACATCAAATTATCTCTAAAACTTCTTAGTATAACACTTTAATAAAGAAGTATTTCCAACAGACCAAATAAAGATCACCTCAAGATCATTACATGGTAGTATTCCTAATATAATAAGATATCAAGTAACTAGAGGCTAGAACTAATCATGTCATATTGTAAATCTTGTCAACAATATGATTTAGAACCCCTCAAAAGAGAGAAGTAGTCATAAACTTGGAGTAAGTTGTCATAGTGAATTAACTAAAGAGGCTGTGAACCTCACTTGCACCCATACAATCCAACAAAGATGCAGTTAGTTAGAATTGCGCATCCAAGGTGTCTACAACTCACAGCAGCGTGTCATTGCAATCAAATAGAAAAAACACTAATTTCAGAGAGACGCTTGATCTATTGAGAGAAGATTTTGTAGAAATTGACAAAATGAAGAAAAATATTGACAAGTTGTATTCTTCATTATTGCAACAACGGAGAGAGCTTAATACGCTACGTGAATTAGACAATATACTTAGAAAAAAATATGAAGTGGGTCAAAGAGAAGTATAACTTTTGTAGAATGAGATTATTTCACTGCAAAATAATTTGAACTCCGTAAAAGCAATAATTCATGCCAATAAGTAGGTTGATCTCCACAAAGAGCTCCATGACATACAACATGCAGGGAGATGTAGCGCTTGAATCAAGTATAGACATGATGATGAGTGAGCACGCCGAGAAAGTCCAATCATTACATTAGAGTCATGCAGTTAGTGAACTTAGAAGAGTCAAAGTAGAGTGTGAGAATGCATTAAAAAATTTGGCACAAGTGTAGAGAAAATGGGATAGACTTCAATCTACTTACAATTGTAGAAAACAAGTAGAAAAGAGAAGAGACATTGCCTTGTTGTCCCAAATAGGAGGTCAAGCAAAGGCATTGCGTAGACTTGCTTGCTCAATCATAGCACCAACTAGTATTTATGATATTCAAGTAAGGAATGCATTCATTTGGACCATTCAAAACAACAGCTTCATGGCATGTATCAACAACAACAAATTGAATCCGGGAAGTTTTTGTCAAAATCTTGTCAAAAATTGAAGTCAAATCAATCCTTGAGTCACCTAACTTGAAATTTGTTACTATAGATGAGATAAATAATGACTTTATTGATTTTAATGATGATGACTTTAATAACTTTATTTTATGTGTGTGAGTGCATATTATGTTTGATAAATCCTGGAAAACGCATGTTTAGAGAACTAGTTGATCATCGTTTTATTTCAGTTACTTGGCATTGTAAGATTTGTTATTTAGATAACCTCAATTGTTCCTAGAGGATCTAATTTACTTCTTTCCAAATTTGACCTTTTGTATTTTTCACATGTTTGAGTACGTGGTACTTAATGTCTAATTTAGTTGATCATTTTGCACAAAACTTTACATTGATCAAAAGAGTAAACCAAACATCAGCACCAATCAAGCTTGAAGGCATGCACTGCTTATGTACGTCAGTCCAACAAGCTTGCTACTCTGTTTGACGGGAAGCACTTGAAAGTTAGTTGCTCACAAAGTCAACATTAACTTTTGAAAGAGTGCACCAATTCCCTTATGCATATATACATAGCCGAGAATCACACAATCTATGAATTTTTAAACTCTTCACTTCATTTATTGCTAATTGAACAAGTTTTGTATGCATTTGCATGCATAATTCATTTGGCAGTTCATGGTTGTTTTGTTGGAGATATTTCTGGGTTTTCGTGTTGTGTAGGACGTCCGACATTGTGTATTGTACCAGACAAAGTATCAAGTTAGCTTGACATCCTATCAAATAAAATCAAGTGAAATTTTTTACCCCATGGTAATTGGATTTGGCTTACGTGGTTGACTCTTCAAACTAACGTGGAAAGCCTAAGAACCATGGCAACTTAGGCGATTGCAAGTGGTGAAAGGGTGACTATGGGTGCATGAAGGGGCAACCGTATGTGAGTGAAGGGACAGTTGTAGGAAGAAAAAAATTCAATCTCCTTCAAATCTCCTTCAAATCCAACCTAGTTCCTTCAAATCCAATCTTGTTCAAATCCAATTTCCTTCATAAAGGTAGAAATTGCAAAAATTAAGTAAGAACATGATTAGGATCAGCCTTTGCAAATTGCAAATAATATATAGCAAAGTACTTATTTAAAACTTTGTCTTTAATTTTTATATTTTAAATATATCAATGTGACAAATAATACATGATTACAAAGAGTCTTTGAGAATTGTAAAATATTAAAGGTGAAGTCCTTATTTAAATCGTCATCTTTATTTTTTATTTTTCAAATCAACATGACAAATAAATCATAATTAAGAAGAGTTTTGGAGAATTGCAAAAATTAAAGTTAAAGTTTTTATGCAATTCTCCACTCCTTATTTTTAATTTTCAATCAACATGACAAATAATACTTGAGTAGGATGAGTCATTGAAATTGCATGAGGAAGTCCTAATTTAAATCTCTACCTATTTGTTTTATTTATAAAATCAAATTGAAAAATAATTCATGATTAGAACAAGTTTAAGAAAATTGCAAGAAATAAACAGCGGAAAGTTTTTATTTAAACATCCACCCATTATTTTTTTATTTTTAAAAATCAATGTAACAAATAATACATCAAAAGAATGATTCTTTGTGAATTGAAAAATGTAATTGGACACTTTTTTACTTCAATCTCCTCCATGTATATTTTATTTTAAAATAAAAATAAAAAAATAATACATGAGTTGGATTATTCAATGAGAATTGCAAAAATTAAAAGGAAAAGTTCTTACTTAACTCCTAAAGTTCCATGACTATGTTTTCACCAAAAACACTTTAAAAACTGCTATTATTTGTACAAGTACCAAATTTTGGAAAACAAACTTTTTTTAACAACATATAACCATAGGATCTTGTAGTATGTTGACATGAGAACAAGTGGTAAAAGTTTCAGAAATTTTCACCCCATAGATTGCAAAATATAAACATTCAAATTCAATGAAATCCTTTTTTTGGCCCTGCAAAAACAGGGCAGCTGCCCTTCACAAGCTCACTTTTCTATGAAACAATGTCCAAAATGGTGGTGCTTCTTTTTAGTTGGCTACATGTTTGAAAATTTTCACATCATTTGGATTTGTACAACATATAAGAAAAAAATAGTAAGTAGGAAGAAGTAGAGAACAATTTAAAATACAAAATTGTTAAGAGTTTTACTATGGAATTGAAAAATGTCAATCCCAATTGTAAGTTAAAATGTATAGGCAGTTATTGCTTCTTTTGAGGTGATAGTGATAGTGTCAAATCACGTCAAAAATTGTGAAAACCAAGCATGAATTTAAACACGTACACGTGTCATTTTTCCATTGGATAAAAAAATATTTAAAACAAAAATCTTCATTTAAATAAATAACATGCTATAAAAGTATCAATCTAAAACAAATACTCAAACTTATAAAGAACAAGACACTCTAAACCACTATTGCAATGATCTTCATCGCCTCTTTGAATTTTCTTTTCCTGTTCCTCAGTTCCATTCTTGAAGCAACAAGCCCTAAATTGCATAAGAAAATATCAATTATGTAGGAACCACTACAATAATGATCTTGTTAGCAACATTCTAATAGCAATGCACAAACTATCAAATAAAATACTACAATTTATTCTTCATAATGCTGCAATTACCTTTTTGCCAACCCTTACACATCACTTCATTCAAAGCACAATAAACAAAGAATTGGATCAACAAAAGTAATAGAAACACTACAATGAACGTAGAAACAAATCAATGAAAGAAAATTAGAAAATAAAGGTAATATGAAGATATAAAGGAAGACCAGAGCATCTTACCAACACAAGAATACAAAACAAAGGAAAATAACAATGACAAGCAAAGAAATTCCATCATTGGCCAAAAATGCACGTACATTGATGTACTGATCTTGCTTCAAATAATTGAAACATTCCAACATCCACGGCAGTTTTTGCTTCCATTCTACTACCTCCTTAGTCCCTACCACAAAACAAAAGTTGCAAATTTGGTGAAGCAACTCACCAATCAAGTCTTCCTTTTTTCTGCAAATATTCAATACGAATAAATGCTAAATTAAAAAATTATACTATCTCAAAAGCCAAGAGCATCAAGCAACATTTTTTAAGCAACCAATTACAAAAAAATTAACTTCACTTACTATTGAGACAAGCTACGAAAGCAATAAGCGCAACACAACTAATACAATATAAGATAAGACAATAATATTGATTGACTCAAAATGTAAGCACAAGGAATATTGATGGCAAGTAATTTCAAAATTTAACTGACAACACCAAGCAAAAATATTAAATCACAAATATAAAGCAAAGATATGTGTCTTTTAAGGTTTCCTCAAAAGACACATATAACTTTGAGGTTTCATTGAATAAATCATTAATTTTTCAGCACCAATGACCAAGATTGTCTCTCTCACAATGGCAATCAATGGCTATTGTTTATTTTCTTAATTAGAGATCAATGGCATTGGAGAGGGGTGGAGAATTTTTTTAACCAAGATCAATAGCTCTTGATTTTTTCAAAACAAAGGGAAGGAAAATTGGAGGAACAAGATGCGATACTTGCATCTTTTCAAGGGATAGTAATGTTGTAATAAACATTCTACATCTTGTGATTTTGTTTTTTTCAAAAAATTTATAAAAAATTGAGTGAAATGAACGACTTCAAAGTTTATTTTAGAGTGGAGAATTCATAATTGCCCGCAAACTAAAATTCCTCATAACTTTTGACTCATTGATCAAAATGGAATGATTCAAAGCTTTCTGTGTATATTTAAATCTAAAAAATCAATTTCAAATTTTTCAAATTTTGTTTTTCAGAAAGTGATTTTTTTGAATCTGCCCAAACTACCCAGTTACAAAAAACAACAACATATTAGGCTATAACTTTTGACTCCTATTTCCAAATGTCATGAAACTTAGTGCATATGAAAGATATTCCTCGTCCCCTTCTTCTATTAAAAATTCAGCCTAACACATGGAAATCTCCAGTCACATGTACTTGCCCAAAATTTCTATGTTGCTAAAACTAGCAAGCTGGTCCTTTAGAGGTTAAATCATCATCATCTACTTTGTATTTATAAAATCAAAGTAGCAAGTTTTCTGATTGCAAATTACTGATTTTTTTCTTGGCAAAAAAAACCCAATTTTTGACATAAAAACATTGGGTTCCTTCATTAATCCCTAAAGGCCCAAGGCATTTTCTGGCTCCGAAACCACTGAAAACTGCCATTTCTGCTGCGAATACTTCCTAAGCCCAAATTTTTTTTTTTTTAGAATCTAACCGTAGGATCTTGTACTTCACTTGTCTTAGATCATGTGGCAAAAATTTCACGAAGTTTGACCGTACGGATTGGAAGATATCAGCGTTTGAAGTTGGAAAAAGAAGTTTTTTTGAACTCTGGATTGCAATTTCAGATGACTTTGACGGCCATTTGTGGATTTTTTTTGCACTACATACTATAAAGTTAAATTTTTTTATGTTGAACATTCAAGTTGAGAGTCGGGGAAAAAAATTTCAGAATGTCAAAACTTGATTTTCACATATAAAAAAATTGTTAAGTAGAAGTAGGTCCAAAATTGAACAAAACACTAAATCTTCAATAGCTCTTAGATGGAATTAAAAAACCATAATCCCAACGGTGGGATTGTTCTTGCAAACAAACTTAACCTTTCAAAAAAAAAATTGAAAAAATTTGAAAATTGCATTCAAAAATGAATTTTATAAGTTGTTTTTTGAAGAAGACGCTTAGATTGCCCGAAAAACAAGATTGTCCATAACTTTCTCATTCTGAGTCCAAATAGAATGAATCAAAGCTTCAAATATAGACAAAAACATGATCTTTGAGAAAAAAAATAAAAAATAAAAAACTTCAATTTTTTAAAGTTTTTTTTTTCTGCCCGGCGAACTGCTTTTTTGACTTCGGGCGGCATAACTTTTTTTCCCGGGCACTGATTGAAAAAAAAATTATATTTTTGGAAAGCTAATGTGATTTCCTATCTTCAAAAAAAGTTTCAAAAAATCAGGTCGAAATTTCAGGTTGCACGAGCCTGCCCAAAATCCCAAGTGTCCCCCGAGGGGACTCTGGGCCTTTAGGGGTTAATGGGAAATAAAACTATATTTTTGATTTTTTATTGCCAAAAAATTGATGACTGTTTGAAGCTCAGAGCTAGCTATTGGCCAACCATGAAGCTCCTATGAATCTTGTTGCCAAACATATTTCCTTTCACCTACATTATTGGCGCCAATTTCTAAAAAGAGGTCTAATGTTTCCACAATTCATCGCCAGGTTTTTATACACCTTGTTCAACTTTTCCTAGAGCTTACCAAACATGAAAGGGTGATAAGCATGCTTGTAAAAAAAAATTATCGCCTAATTTCATTTGTTGCAATGCTTAAAATAGCCTTTGAAGCCAGAAATTTGCCTCTCAATTCAACATTGTTTCCAGATGAATTTGTCCCTCTAATTTAAAATATCGCCAGATATTCGATGCAATAAATAATTTTGAAGCCACCTAGGCTTCGAAGCATGAAAGCCCAAAAATATCAATGTTGCAGATTGGTAAGGATATAACCAGCACTAATTTCTTTCCTCGATCTGCGGCCACTGCTTGAAATTAAGCCAAAGTAGCTCCCAGACGTAGGTTTGATAAGCCATGATGTTCATTGTATGTACAACTTGCACAATTGTCTGTCTATACAACTTCATGAAGATCTTGTACAAATTTGGGTATGAAAAAACTGGGTTTTTCTCGCTTCCATGAGTTGGTCAACAGTTGTGTATTGATCGACTTTCTCCGTGATCTGTCGGCATCTATCTGTGACATCAATTACACACGATCAATCTGGCCCTCAATAAAAACCAAGTTAACCCCTAAAGGATCAAGTGTCCATTCAGCATACGCAAGAAATCTTAGGTAGGTTCCCCACGAAGTCATTTTTGGTTGGGTGTTCATGAAATTTGGACTCAACGTGTAAACATGTACCTCCTTGGTGAAAATCTAATTTTTTTCCCGATCCAGTGCTTAGATCAAAAGTTATGCTGCCTTTAACTTTTTTGGCAGCTTTGGCAATTTGAGAATCTTTGGAAAATCTTTGGAAAAAATACTCAACAACTTTTGAAATTTGGCAGGTATATAACTGACATGATACAAGATGCAAATGTCAAAAAAATAACCAAGTGTAGTGTAAAAATCTCATTCTAGAAGGAGTTAAAGTTTGTTGGCCCTGTCAAAGCAAGGTTGGAAAAACAAATTCACCTAACTTAAAATATTATAATCTTTTGATCTATGCGGTCAAAGTTTCTGACATTTTTTCCACACATTCCTCTAGAGAAGTCTAGTAAAAATTTATACAATTGAATTTTGAAAAAAACTTTGATTGAGACTCAATCATTCTCAAGAACAACTCAGTCTCACCATTCCAAGAGATTCACTGGTCAGTTGCTCGAAACATTGATCCCAGCGCTACTGATTGCTTGCTTACTTGACGACGGAGAAGGTTGCTAGCTGTAATGATGGCTTGGCTTGCAGTATATCATAGTGGATATGGGTTTGTTTTTCATCCCTTGAAATAGCAAAATAACGTGCGGTGAGTGAAAAAAGTCACAAAGGACAAACCGTGGGGCCACCTTCCATACTAACATTAAATCATTTTCAGTGAGAAGCAACGTCTTCAAAATGATAAACAACGAGGTTTGCTCTAGTGTGGTTTCCATCACAAACATGGGTCAATAGCCATCTTCCCTCCAAGAGAGGAACAAAAGAACGAATGAATGAGAAAACAGCTGAAAACCATAGGAAAATTAATATTTCAATATATCCAATACTGCTTTCTTCTACTAGAATGGATTTATTTCTTCAAAAGGTGTTTTCTTTCTTTTCATGACAATTCTAAAAAAATATATCTATCTTGGATGATGCCACATTTAACTATTCCTATAATACTCAATGAATTTTGGACAAATTTTTTTGAATTAGAGAGAATTTGGGCCCTCTAAAGGGCCACGAGTTCCCACGAGTTCTCCCACAAGTTTTGGTGAGTTCCCGACTACTAGAACTGCACCACTGCATTAGGGTGACGTCATAAAACTGAGGCATTTGGCATTTACACCAAAAAATCTCTTGCTTGAAATTTCATGTAGCTTTAGTTGCTTTCCATAAGTTGTTGAAATTTTATAATTAATTTCCATTCCTTACTATTGCATACAACATTGTTGTGACCCTACAAATCACATGGGAAATTAGTTACCTCATTCCACATCTCCAATCCCTTGTTCAAACGTTGCATCTTGTCACTAACAAGTGATCTCTAGAAACTTGTAAGTTCTCACGTATGTCTATCTCATCCTTTGCTTCACTAGCGGATGTATGCATTTTCTATCTGTACCTCAAATTGACTTGTTTAATTTTAGAGACTAGATTGGTATGTTGGACATCTGATTGACTCGCTACTTGTTGTTCCTCTATGTATATGTTAGCAATAGCGGACTTGTCTTTGCAATCTTGTGCTCTCTAGAGCTATCTCCAACTTGCAATCAACTACACTCGTTAAAAATCATTAAGGTATGGATTTGCACTTTGCAATAAGTTCAACTACTGTATATATTGAATTGTTTTGAATATAGTGTTGAATTTTTTTAAGTTAAATTTTAAAGTGTAGAATCTATTTTGAAAACTTTAATTAATTATCCATTTATTCAGCATCTATTTGTTGGTTGTTGACGTGGCATTTCAATTCACTTGGCAAGTCTATTGACGTGGCAGGTTTTGCCTATGTGGCAACATAAGTAGTAACTTATTGAATAATATAAACAATTCTTTTAATTTGACCGAATCAAGATATAAATTAATATATAAGTGTTGACTTTTGTCCTAACCAAAATGTCTGAACCAACTATTTTAACCAACATATATGAGTTGATTATCATGTTGGATTGGACATTGTTTTTTCTTGTAGTATCATACATTTTCCTATCAATCGTGGGAGGGCTGCACGGCAATGATCATGCTTGGAATTGAGAGGAATTTGCGGACAATCTAATGCATGGTGGGGCTTTGCATGACAAAAGGGAAGGCATGACAAAGATCTCAATACGCATTGTGATCGAGGTTAGTCTTCTGGGTTGGAGGCATTTTGTTTCTTATGCGGTATTGGACTCTCTCATGAGCTCCTTCTTGTCACCTTCTTGACAAATTGTATCTCACTTGTAAATTATAACCCACTTGCGGCAGTTGGACAGCGTAATAATATGAAGCGAAATATCTTAAGGATCGTGAAATTTGATTGCCCAATAGTGCAATTGGCACAAAACATGGTCAAGGAAAGCGCTATGGCAGCCGTGAGAGTAAGTGTCATGAGTGCCATGAACGCGGCTTTTGTCTCCTTGGTGTTCGTTGGGAACATTGTCGCCATGGCTTTAGCTACAAATAGGCAAGCCAAGAGGGACAAGGAAAAACAGATGGAAAACAAGAAAAGGCAGGAGGAAGACAAGAAGGGCTAGAGGAGGACAATAGACGCACCCAAGACAATTTCCAAAAAAATGAAGATAAGCTGTTGCCCGTAAAGGCAGAACTTGCACGAATGCAATCTTAATTTTCTCATCGTACAGGGTTTTGGGAGAAATTGTATGGGTGTTTTTTTGATTGACCCAACAGCACAACGGAAATGGCAACGGATGACTATGGTCGTCGGCGGAATTTCTCCAAGGAGACATTTCTAGGTTCAGTGGAATGGAAGCTGGCCTTCAATTGGAGCATTGGATTGGATTTATAGTCTTAGATTGGACAGTAGCGCAGCTAGTACTAGAGGCACACATAATTTTGCAGTTTTTCTTGCTGCTGTAGTTTTTCTACAGTAGGTAGTCAGTCAACTTATTTCAACTAAGAACAAGTGGTTTGGTATTGGTATTGACAAGTCATTACTAAATAATCCATCCATACACTACAAAAAAACAATGTCCAAATTGACTAACTATGTCCGAATCAAAAAATTAATATATTTCACTTAATAGAAAATTGACAAAATAATGTTCGAATTGACGCAGCTGTGATGATGTTCAATGTTTAAAACCACGCAGCTATGATGATACACCGATGTAGGGCGCAACAACCGAGGCGCAATGCGGGAGTTGAAGACAAGCAAACAAAAGGGAATGCAAGGTTTTTCAAGTATTTACTTCTAGCACGATGATCCCCCATTTTTGACGCTCTCTCTCTCCCCTTGGACATTGCCATCCATCACCAAGCTTCTGTCAGGCAGTTTGTGTCACCATGTTGGGGGCCAAGAAGGGAAGAGAAGGTAGGGATACCTATTCTTGTCACTCTGTCTCAATTAATAGTGAGGCAGTAACTGCTTGCCTCTTTTGTGACAATACATTGTGTGTGACAAAATTGTGTCACAATGCAATGAGTTCAAAATTTCATTTCAATTCAATTTATTACCCCCCAATTCCATCCCCTCAAAAAAATTTATTTTCAGTTTAAGAAAAGAAAATTAATTAATTATAAAAATTCAATTCATTTCATATCCCCCCATTCCAATCCTACTTGTAATTTCAGATTGGGATTTGTGTGGCATTTGATATGGAATACACCCTCTGTCCTACTAAAAAAATCTCGGGGGGGGGGGGGGGCAGTGAGCGGTAGCAATAGAAAACTATGTGCGAACAAATGATAGGGTGCCTAAAAAACGTTTGAGATAAAAATTATAATTTGTTTTTTTATACTACAGGGTACAAAAATGCCATGACATGTCTTCAAACTACTATAGGGTATAGAAAAATAGGTCCAATTAGAAAAAAAATAGACCTAGGATACCCCCCTTTTTATTCTTTTTTTGGGCCAAAAGTGTTAAATGTTGCTACCTTGTGAGTGGCATATTCAAAGTGTTCAATAATTTTATAGACTTTACTAATTTCTACAGTAGACGTTAGCTGGCTTTAGGTGGCTGTTATGCAACTTAGAAAATGAGCTAATGATAGATTGCTAAAAAAAGAGACATCTTAGCTTGCATCATACCCATATTTAGTACCTGCGAGAACTCATGAGGTTGTATAATTTTGCAATTAACTTCAATTTTGAGTATTCTTAACTTTATATCTGTAGTGAATGATTTTGATTTAAAAATGGAAACACAAATATTGTCAATACCAAAAAGGTAATTCTACTAGAATTTTTTGGGAACTTCAAACATTGCACTTTTTTAAAAACTTTGGGTAGGGTTATACGGTTTAAATTTTGCACATTATTTTTTTAGATTTATATTGAAGTTTGGATGTTTGTGTGACATGTCCGAATTTATTTTTTTGAAATTCATTGCAACCCATGGGTCAAAGTTATGTTGTCCGATAGCTTCAAGCAACTTAGACAAGGCCTCCTCTTGAGGATTGATTGTTAATGTTTCTAAATTGAAGTAAGATAGAAACACCCAAAAGCAATCATGTTCCCATTCTTGTACCCTAGATTATCACTAAATGTGTCCCTAGATTTTCATCAATGTGTCCTACAAATGCTTAACTTTGATTTGCTGACGAATTTGAAAGACATATACTTAACTTTGATTTACTAACTACGGATTTTTGCAAATTTCAATTTAGGGTCCACCTATGTGACAATTTCAGCGGTCTAGAAAGCTGTCACTTTGAAAAATCATAGAAATTACATACCACATCCAAAAAATCTATTTTTTTTGGAATATTCATGATTCCACGAGGGTGACATGGCCGAACTTCAACTACATCAAATTTTCCAATTTTTTCCCCCCCTTAAAATGAGATTTTAATTTTTAATTTTTGAAATATATTTTTCTAACAGCTCATACCATTGTTTATAGCATGAGGACAGATTGGACAACAAGGCTAAAACGGCCCTTTCTTGGCCCCAAATCCCTTCTAATGAGTCTATCTTGGATAATGCCACATTTAACTACTCCTATACTACTCACTGAATTTTGGACAAAACATTTACAAATCTTTGGATAAATATTTCGTGAAGTTTGTATAGATCTTCCCATATTTTGCATTATTTGCTCATGACCATTTTTTTCTATTATTAATTTAGAACTTTTAAAAACTTTGATGTACTAAATTATAACTATTTCAGCTTGTACAGTACAATGAGTGACTTTTTGCGTCATTAATAGAACAAATTACTAGAACCATAATAATAACTTTTGTGGCCCATAGTTCCCCGACCCTAAAGGACTCGGGGTATTTTTTAGAAGGAATTGTTAAAGATTGTCAATTTTGGTGCATTGAGCAAAATTGAAATGAAAAGCTTCTTTTTTAACTTCAATTGCATAAAAGTGTAGCAATAGCACATGGAAAAATTTCAACCCATTTTATTGTTGTAATTTAGAGAAATTAGTTTTTTTCCAACCTGGCTAGACAAGGTCAACAAACTTCAAGTTATCTTAGAATCTTTACACTACTGAGCATTACTATTGGAGATTTGACATTGAAGTGCAAAACTAAATATTTTTTTGGAAAAAAATGGTTTGGCATTGTAAAAAATAATGAATAAAAAATCCAACTTTTTCAAAAAAATACAAATACAAATTTGGCATTGTGCTGTAAAACTGCTGTACAATAGGGTGTTTAATTTTTTTGGCTTCTTAGAGCCAGACTTCACTGTTGTGGCACAATCACTGGTTTAAATATGGAGGGACTATCTTCCATTTTGTGCATGGTGTATTGCTACAATGCAAAAACAATGAAGTATGGGAATTATTGAGAGGGAGGCTTAGTTAGAAGTTGACCATTTTGTTGAATGCCACCTAATTGTCTAGGGATTTAAATGGACAATGTCACATTGTTTGGAATTTGGGACAATTACGACATCTGAACCATTAAATTTATTTCACATTTATTACTTTTGACAAATAATTTTTGAGAAAATTTGGCTTAGTTTTTTATCAATCATTTTATACCAAATTTGCTCTCAACCTACAATATTGTCAGGTAAACACGTGCAAAATTCCAAAAGAAAATGAAGGGTCTACCATTTGAAATATACATGTAATACAAGCCTAAACCAACAATCCATTAGCCAATTTTCAATGTTTTCTTCAACATTGCAAGATGTTTTGGAGGGGAATCTAAACAATGAAAACAAAGATCAAAGCATTGAGAATGTGGATTTTTTTTTAATACTTTGATTGTACAAATTCCAAGACTGCAAGGTTAGCAAAGGTCAGCTCCTTTCAAATGAGATTTCTATAGTAAACATTTTTTTTTTTCACAATTGCATAATATATCATGTTTAGGAATATATCATGTTAATTAGATATGGAGTACATGCCAAATTTCAAAAGTACATGAAGATTTTAGCACAAATTACCCCAAACTATCCAAAAAATTTGAAGCAAACATAACATTTTGAAATTGGGGTAAATGTTCAAATTCCAACATGCAACTTGTGTCAAAATTTTGCAAAGATTCATTCCTATATGACTTTGTCTGTTCAGTGTTCACTTGGTCCTTAGGAATTGGGCAAAGGACTATCAGTAACTACACTCCTGGGTCTGATTACATAAGGCACGCATAGTGTTGCTGGCGACATCCATTAACTGAAGATACTCGTCTGCCCCGTCGATAAGACACTGTTACATCAATAGCGCAAGAATTTAAAGATTTTGGAACAGAAGACCAGATGGACCACTACACTCTTCAAGAATTTATACACAACAAGCAAAGGTGAAAATAAAAAAGACGAAACTGATATTGATTCTGTGGAATTCAGTAGGATATTTTAGATATTACGAAGTTACCTTATCAGTTTCAGCAACTCTTTCAGCAATTCTTGCTTTTTGAAGGTCACTGATATTTGGGGACTGCACAATGAAATCGAACAACTGCAGGGCAGTGTCCAAAAAAACATTTATGTTAGTTTAGAGTTTTAGAATTTAGGGTAGGTACATCCAATTTCCATTAACACATATAATATTACATCACGTGCGATCGTAACACTTCTGGCTGTACTTCACTCCTCGACCGAGGATTCATCGTTTACAATGATCAGTTTGATTGATCATATTGTGAAAAGTAAAATTCACATGAGACCAAATTCTATATCTCCAGAACCATTGAAGAACAGTGCGAGCATAGGCCACAAAATAAACAAAAATTGGACAAAGAAAGTCTCCACATGACCAACTCAAAACCTTAGAAAAACATAAGGTTCCTTAAGGGTGAAACTTTCTGAAGGAATAGTCGATACCATGTACAAAGATGCACACTATTAAGGCACTAAAGCTTCTAACAGACCACTCTGAGAGGTACCTGAGAGAGGATTTGAGACACCGGGTGGCCTTCCGCAATGATGTCTTTCACCTCTTTATGCGCCAAGTCGAATTGCCCACTTTGGCACGCTTTTAAAAGTCCTTCGAGGACACTATCAGGCACAATCTACAGATGACACTCGCTTCATCAATCTTCTAAATGTTAATCCATGACTCTAGCTAATACTGAGATGAGATACAGCTGAAATCAAAATTGTATGGACTAAAAAGAAGTGATAAGTCGAGCATGTCTAGAACGCCAGAAGCTCGCAGATACAAAGGAGCACGACTCGAAGGACTGTCATTACTCGATGATATTTAGCATTTGTCATGATATTTAGCTGATGTTTATCTCAAAGATCCCTCCATTAGATTCACAAAGTTATTAACGGTATATTAATGCTAAGCTAATAAGTCATTTGATCAATATTAAGATACTGTTAAATTACTGTCAAATTCATTCTGACTTCATGTAAACAGATGTCAATATACTATCAAGATAATCCTAACATCACACTAAACATTAACATAACACCATTTGCTTTACACTAATATTAGCTTAAAGTGAGGACTGCATGAAACTAATATCTGTTTGCGTAATAATGAAAACTTTGACAATCTAATGGGGCAGACAATGGTGATGTAGTTCTTCCAGAACAAGTAGTAGAGTTCCTTCGACTCAACATTCACTACAGCGGCGAAAAAGGTAACTCTAATGGTGAGAGAGGAGTACCCCAGAGACACTGATGATCTCCTTACTGGAAACAGAGGAGCCATATAGACGAACAGCACACTGAAGATACGTGATAGCCCGCCGCAAGTCGCCTTCAGAGACTCTGCTTAATGTTGAAAGAGCCTGCACATTCAACAAAAACATCACCTTCGGGTGTGGCATTTTGCTGCCAAGCGGAGTGCTGCAATTTCTAGACATTCAACGAGAAAAAACCCTGAAGAAGCATGCACCTCCTGGTCAAGCTTCAGTCCTTCCTCCTGACAAATGTACTGGATACGGTTTTGCATGACATCTTCTACAAGCGGTTTAAAGCGGAACTTGGCGCACCGTGATGCCAATGGCTCGATAATTCTGGAAAGAGTATCAACGGTATCAATAAGTACCGACTCACAACAACGGATAATGTTGCAACTTGGGTGAAGCCTTATTCAAGGCACTGCTCAGATGCGAAACCGAAGTTTAATAACTTCAAAATTACGAAATGGAAATCGAGGGTTCCCAACTTATCTAGGAAACAGGATTATCAAGGAGATCGTTCTGTATAAAATCTATAATTCCAACTAGAGAAGAGCTAGAGTTTCCAAAGGAAAATAGGGCTGAGGATGGCAGGAGAAAGAATTTACCGGCTGACGTAATTGCAGATAAAACAAAAGCGAGTGACTTTGGAGTATGTTTCCATTGTGCGCCGCAAAGCATTCTACGCAAGCAATACTCAAAAAGTGTGATGGTTAAGAATCAAGTACAGTGTGAAAAACATTGTGGCGGTAATGAGCTGAGCAACACACCCAGCCACATAGCAATTAAAGATTCTTTACTCGAGTGCTGGTTTAACCACTTGGTGCTTAAACTCATATAGAAAGTGCACTTTTAGAAGCTACTGTAGCTTGCAAAACATATTTCCACTGTTAAAAACATGCAGGGTAAGATTTCTTCATTCAACTGGTACGTTTTTCTAATTCCTTGACGCTTCCTTGATGATTTATTTCAACTTCTAAGCGGCCAAGTTTGGTCATTTGAGCACGGAGGGGTTAAGACTTTTGCTTACGCAAATTTTAACAGCCCTTACGTCCATAGGTAAATTTTTTTTTCCCAAATATATGAAGAACCAGAGCTAGAGTAGAACCTGTGCATCTTCAGTCATGGAGTCGGCTTCATCCAGTATGAGAACTTTGAAAGGTGGACATGGATACCCGCTGCGAAATGCAAATTCTCATTAGTTAAATAATAGCGACTCTCTAGTGCTGAAATGATTGAAGCAAGGGCATGCAAGCAGTACTGCCATATACAAGCGGGAGATAACCTCTACTCTCTAACCAAAGGAGAATAGAGGAACTGCAGGTAAATACCCTCAATCTAAGACCATGGGTACAAATTGATATGAAGATATACATTTCCAAAAAAACTGAATATAGTGTTGATGTTAGGTCATCTATCGAAAAAACTTCATACCCTCCTCACTCTTAGATACAGTATCCAAAAGACGTATCCTTTGATACATTGGAATTCTCTTTAATTTGCAAACAAGAGTATGTACAAACTTGAACATTTCATCTATGCTCAAGACTGAAAGTGTTGGTCTTAAGAGTAAATACCTTAAAACCCTATATTCAAGCGCTACATGCAGCAATGAAGGAAAATCTTAAGTTACCTAACACCGGCACCGACCGCAACCCCAGCGAAGTCCTTAATCTTGGTCCGAACCACATTGATTCCACGGTCATCGCTCGCGTTCAATTCCAGCACTCTAGTTTTATAAAGCTCCGGTCTGCAGAGAGCGAAATCCTATAACCCTTAAACCCTAAACCCTAAACCCTTTAACCCTTGCAACCCAACCCTTGCACCTCAAGGCCTGAACTAAATACATGAAACAGAGAAGAAGGAAAACGAAGCAAAAACATATTAAGACATACCCAAAAAGCTGATGGCAGATCGCAAGCGCTGTGGTAGTCTTCCCTGTCCCTGGTGGTCCATAAAACAGCAAGTGCGGCAACTGAACCCCAAACATCCCCAATCCCATGAAAATTTCCCATTCTGCACTCCAATCTTTTTTAATAGAATGAAGAAATACCACCCTACATTTTTCAAATAGAATGAAGAAAACAAATTTCTACTGTTACAAAATGTAGGGTATGCTTTCTCAAAACACAAAGTACAAGCACTCCACAGAAAGAGAACTGGAAAAACGCTTACATTGCCAGTTTCAAGCGTGTTAGTAAGCGTCCGCACAACCTCCTCCTGATGCGCCACATCCTTCACCTGTCGCGGTCGACTGCAACCAGAAACAATCCTCGAATTTCATGAGCTGATCAAACCTTTAACCCTAAAGCGAGTATTGCAAACATAACGAGAAAAACTTCAGTACTGAAATCCTACAACAATTAAAAATGAATCGCCGAGGCTCGCCTCTGGTTCTCTGTGCTTGTTCCTTTTATCAATGGAATCGGTCCATGTGTTTCGAAAAAAAAAATATATATATATCCTACAACAATTTCAGGGAGTTTGGGTCCCGACGTACTATTTCTCCACCCATTGCTGCGTGCTCTGCATCACAGGCGCCATCGCTGCAATACAAAGACGAAAAGAAATTGCGTGTTGTCCTTGTCGGCGTTTGCGTCCGTGCCTTTCAAGCTACTAACCGTTTGAGGATTGTGGCTTCTCTGCTTGTCTCTTTTACCGTAAAAACATCAAGAGAGAACCATTTTTGAGGAAGAAAGTTGAAGAGATGGCGCAATGGCGCAGTGGTCTCTGCGATGTGAGTTGGTCTTGCAGAATTTTGCAATGGGTTGAGAGTCGACGGTGGCTTCAAGCGGGGGTGAAAGTGGAGGAGCTTGTAAAATGGCGGGAGTTCGTGACATGGCGGATTTTTGAGGATTCTTGCACCTAACTTAGTTGTGACCTACTTGCAAAACAATCCCATCTAACTTAGACTCTTGCCAAAAATGTAGAGTCTTCATATATGAGAATTTAGGGTTGATTTTAGATACACCTATTTTCAACACATTGAAAATTTTATAGCTTTTTGTAAGATTACAGCATTATTTTGGATGAATGAGAAATCATTGGACAAATATAGCCTTAAATTACTATGTTCATCACTCAATTACTATGTTCAAGGCACTTTGGTATTTACTCTTAAACCTTGAATATATAGATACAATTTTGATCAGTTTTTTTTATTAATCTTTTTAACAATTTTTGCAAATTGTAATAATTTAAGAGATTGGAAGTTGTTAAATTTTATTGATGGAAAATTAGATAAATATTGCAAAAATTACAAATAGATGAAAACAAAGTCTATTGATAAAATTTTCATTGAATACAATAGATGAAGGCAACCAACAATAGTTTCTAAAATGTTTCAAAGCTAAGCTACTCATTGAAGTAGTCAAGATTGCCTCTATTTGGCTAGTACAATAGAGAAGTACTCTAGACAATAGGGGTAGTCACACCTTCTCCGAAAAGCAAAATTCCACGAAGTCGGAGAAATTGAGGAAAGAAAAGAGGAACCAATGGCAAGCAATTTTGTGTGAAGAAGGTGTGACACCCCTTTTTGTTGTTTGGAGAAATTCTTGGAGAATGCATTACCTACAAAGCTGGATGGGAGCTCTAGAAAAAAAAAACATAGCCAATGAAACTGAAAAAAATTTCAAGAAATTTTTCTTCGAGAACGTTTCTTCACCTCCAAGGTAGAAGAACGGCACCTCCAAAACCTTGGAGGTTGAGAGCTTCGCAAGCCACAGGAAACCACACATAGTGCCACGCATCCAACCTCCAAGAATAGTCTAGGGGTCGGAGGTGTGACTACCCCTAATGTAATTTACAATGGTACTTCATGAAGTAAACAACTATATAAGGTGTACATAGAGACCCTTCAAGTCATACCATATAGCTACTACAAGTGTAGGACAAGGTCAATACCTTCCTACCAAATAATTCTTTTTTTCAATTAAAATAAGGTTCGACAAATGCTAAAAATAGGATTTTTTGCCAAATTCGTAAATATGCAACGACTGCACTAGAATTACAGAGAGGCTTTGATGAAACGAATCCTTGATGCAGAATGCGGCGGCAAAACCTGATCTACAAGAGACAAAGACCAATTCACCATATCAAAACAAACTGAGACAAAGCAAGAGGAAGTAATCAAAAGGGAGCAAGGAACTGACTGAATTATATAAGGGTAAGTGAAGGCGATGAAGCTTACAAACTTGATCAGGAAGGTCAACCAGGTGATGGGAGTGGAGCTCTCTTCAGAAGCACACGCCAGTCACAGATGCAAGGGCAGCTAGCAGTGGAGATGATTCAGTACCACAACGCGCAAGAGTTGAAAACTCTCAGAAGACTCGGAATATAATTTATAAATCTTCCAATGGACAGTGCAGAAGGCTTCAGGAGTGTAATAGACTATGCCGTCTGTTGCTTAGCCAAGAAATTGGCCTTCATTGTATCTGCTCGTTGAAAACAAGCCTCCAGCCTCTTGTAAGCATCAGTTGCAGAAAATTGCTGACCCTGGTGTCCAACGACAGAGGTGTGAAAAAGTGATAGAAGATCTTTCAGGAAGCATCCCATCAGAAACAAATGGCGTTGTATAGTAAGGGGCGACACAATATTCTTACATTTTCAAGAGAAAGAACAGGACTCACTCATGAAGTGTGCAGAAACAAGACAAACAGCAAACAGCAGCACTCAGAACCGTGATAGTAAAGATTACGAGCCCAACGTCACCTGTTTGAGGGTGTTGCGCAAGTGCATAATTGCAGCTGAAACCTCCCTCACACTACCACTCTTCTCAGAAGTTTCGATATATGCCTCACAAAGTTGAAGAGAAGCTGTAGCAAAGCTCTCAAATTTCTCCTGGTTTTGTTGCCAGCTAGTACTCTGCACAATAAAGTGCATCACCGATCATTATACGAATTCATCTCCTTAATATCGCATTCATATGGAATGATATGGGCAAAAGATCACACGTACCGCAAAGCGGCTACATAAAAAAAGAGAATTCGGTGTAGCAGCTGGAGCTTAGAAGCTTCCTTTGAAAACATATCTCCATCCACTCAATAGTCTTGCATGGCACATGCGCCAATAATACTAGCATTTGCAAGAAACTCGAAGGATAAGATGATTAAAACTTTCACGACAGAGAGCGCTAGTCACCTGAAAGGCTCTAACTTGCTTCAGAGCTGCTTCCGTGCACATCATTAGGTCTCCGTTGGCATGATGCCACCTTGCTTTAAGACCCCAGACTTCACCTCCACTAACTTTAGATTGAACCACCTGAAGTTCAAGAATTGCTATTCAGTAAACAAGCATAATGATACGTAAAGTGACCATTATAATGCACGCAAAGCCATTTATTATCAGAACTGTGATAAAATTACTTGCGACCTACTCACATACATGAATAACTGTCCTCCAACATAAATCAATCTAAGAGTGATAGTGAAAGATAAATTAATCGTTCAAAATCCCCAAATACTCGAGTGAAAATACAGTTTAGAAACAGGGTCAGCCGGTTACCTGATTTAAAAGTCTGCCAGTCATCTCAAATAATGTAAGTGCCTCTCTGGTGGCCCTGATCTGTTCAGCTGTTTCATCAATTTTTCGTGGATGAGCCACGTTCTGTCTTAGATCTAAATCTGCAACCTTAACTTGGTCTATCGTAGAAACACCGTCATGCTCATGCGATTCCAAATTGGTAGAATCTGTTGGGGATGCCGCAGTCTTCAATCTTTCTACTTCTTCTACTATTTTTGTGAGCGTAATTAAGTCCGTACGCTTCCCATCGGAAAGCTCCAGCACCTTACTTAGTGCCTGTACTGCCTGTGGACAAATAAGCATAATCGATTACAGAAAGCCTTTCGAATTGGAAGAATTCTTGGACTACACAAAATTGAGCAGAAACCCCTTGCCAGCCGGGAAAAGCTGCCAACCACTGAGAAAGAGACTCTTCTACTTGTTGAGTAGTATAGTACAAAAACGATTGATTCCAGATTTACAGTCTTAAAAGCTAATTGCACAACCCAAAAGATGAGCACTGTAGTTACGATTATCACTTGAGGTTCCATTAACAAACACCAGAGCTCCGTGAATGGGACCAAACTTAGTGGATCCAAATCCTTCCGATTATAAATTCACGAAATCTTTACCTGGCCAAAATTGTTAACATCTACCGAAACTTGGGCAAAATTCTCCCACATCTGCCAGCTGTTCCGTCTATTTCAACCAACATCCCACCATTTCATTAAAGCCCAGCCATTGGCAATCAAAACAATGTCTGAAACGAGATATATCACAACAAGCATGTCGAAGAAAATACCAACGGGAAAGAAACAATTGATTTGAAGCTGAGAGAATACTACATACTTGTACTTCAGAGCCTCGCGAAAGGCAACAAATGCCTCTTTACTTCGTTTCCTGACCATATTCCTGCACGGAACAAAAAGTAATCCCTAAAGATTGAGCAACAATATACAGTAGGTCGGCAAAATCAAAGAAGCACACAAACTACACCTTCAAACTTTACAGATACAATGAACAACTTTCCTGAATGAAAATATTTTACAAAGAGACAGAAAGAGAAGGAAAATCGTTATTACAAGGCGGCCAAATTGTTCCATGACTCTCCGTTGTCTGGATCTAGCTGTACAGAACGAGTGAACGAATTGATTGCTGTATCCACGTCATGTGCCTGGAGTACATACCATACAATCACAACATATCCACAGTTAAAACACCAGCAACCGAAAAATAGAATGGAAAGAAGGAAAGCAAAAAGTTTTCCAACTTCGAGGTAGCAGAAACTGTTCATATTGAGGTCAGAAATTGGTTGCTATGTCGAGGAGTGGAATTTAAATTAGCAAACCGAATAATCATGTGGCAAGATAGATGTAGAGAAAATGATCATTTCCATTGAATTTTCGTACTTACTTTTACAGCAGCAGACCCAAGAGCAAACCAACCATCTGGATGGAGAGGATTCAAATTCAGCGCTAATTTCCTGCAACAACGGACAGTAGTATTAAGAAAGCAATAAAAGAATGCAATACAAACCATACATTAAGGAAGAAGGATGCAACACCATTTGAGAAGCTAGCTATCAAATGATGTGCACAGTCCATGCACGACTATTCATGAACTGAAAAAAACACGCTGATGTCTCCCGGGCTACACACATTGCCAGGTAGGTTAAACAAGCAGGACGAATGATAATGGTTTTTATATACCAAAGTCGGTACACAAACTCAAATAGCTGAATAATAGTACACCCAGTCAATAGCTCAAATAAGTTGATAGCAGAGAAAACAAGAGATTACCAGTGTTCCATAGACTTAGCGTAATCTTTTCTAGAATAAGCTGTACGTCCAAGCGAGCGCTGTTGATCAAAGAAAGAGAAAGCAACACAATTCTCATCAATTCTCAGTTCCAAACCAAGATCTGTATGCTTAACAACATGCGTAGGTTCCTCTATGTTTCAATAAGAGACGAAGAGACAACCACCTAAAAGCTGTAATCCTAATGTCCACCAAACATGGATAAAACAACCGGCTTTAACAGGTTCGGTATCAGGTCCAAGATGACCAGAAATAAACGATTTCATCCTTCAACAACAATGCATAATAATAAGCCACCTCAAAGTGGGCAAATATCAAAGTGCATGATACCTGAGCTCGTGCGTAGTGCTGATTAGACACCGCCCAAGCTCTTCTGTAGCATTCATCTGAGAGGGTTACATCTCCCAGCGAACACCTACAGTTCAACCAAAATGTAAGCGACTGTACGCATGCAAACATTATGTATAGTCCAAACTGTTGATAAACTTATCAAGAACTCCGTTATCCTTCATTTTGGTACAGCAGATGTACATATTATACATTTGAGTTTGGTCACTATGCAAGGACATATTATTGGACTGCAGGTACACAAAAGATATGCCACTTCTTTAGAGACAATTGTTTGCATTCTTCCACGACCAGAAAAGTGTCCACAAGTTTCTTCGGCTAAACAGTGTAGGTCCTCACCAAAGGCGGGGGTCATTTGGATGCGATTTTAGACGCTGGTTTATTAAATCAGCAGCGGCTGCTTTCTTCCCCAATAGGCTGCACATTAAGCAGGTCAACGATAAACATTAATCCAGGTTATGCATACAGACACCAATCGAATAATCCATTAAATCTGATGATTCAGAGGCGAATTAATCGATTAAACCATACGTGTAGCAGTCAATAAGGTTGTTCCACAGCTCAAGCTCCTCGAAAACTCGCATAGCTTCTCCTACAAGGCCAAAACTGACCATCAACTCCGCTTGCTCTCTGCCAGTTTCCACAAGCCATCAGGTTTCTTGAAGTACCATTCAAAACAAAGAGCGATTAAAGTGCTTTCAAATTCAACTATGAATCACGTCACAGCAAGTCCAGGTATGCAAATTTGATAGCGAGCATGCATCTGAATATTACATTCCAGGTGAAGCCCAACCCACCAGAAACTGGGCTTCACTATTCAGCCTGATTAAGGCTGGTTACAACACACTTGTGCTTCAAGAAGCAATTCATCTAAACCTCATCACATCATGTAAAACAAAACAAAACCACATCAAAGTGCATAGAATGCAGTGGGTTTGAGTAAGTACTTCAAAAAGGCTGGCATCATAGGGAAAGCGACAGAGAAAACATAGCACATTCTAAATGCTATCTTGGTAGTGCCCCTTCTGAATTCCTCTGCCTGCACGACAATAAGGAACAGAGAAAACGATGAAGCCTAGTATGCACAGAAGTACATTGAAATTTGACGAAACCACAGAAGTAAAACTTGCACGAAACAGTGTACTAAGAAAAACTATTTTCACGCGACGCCTTTGCGCGTTCCAGTGACCCATGATTCTGTAAGAAGTCCTGGATAAACATACTCCAAACTTGACCCTACATTTCACGAGTCTACGAAGAACGCATTAACAATAAATGTTCTTACAAAACACGGTGCTTCATTTATAATGACGATTTACCCAGCTAACCAGAAGAATTAGGGAGGCAAGAACCAAATACCAACTCCTCCATCATCACGTATGCACGCTCCTTCGTTCTTGAACGAAGACGTTCCCATCTAACTCGCAGCAACTCGCAGAAAGCTCTGACCTACAGAAATCCAACATGCCTGGGGACTTAAACCACTAATATATAGATCCAAATATAAAGAAAAGAATAGTATGACAATATGAAAACCACGCCATTACATGTTGCCTCGTAACTTCACAGGTCAGAAACATTTCCGCACCATAGGGTCTGATTGTTGTTGAGCATGTACTGCCTCAATATACGGTGCCATCTGCCATGCTGGAACCACAAGGGTCAGTCAACTTGCAGAATAATAGCACACAGCGATCATGCTTAAAAGGAGAGACAAGTCTCCAGACACATGACAGCTACGACTAAACCTAATCGTCAGAAAAAAATGATGGATCAAAATAGTACACCCAAGAACCTAGTCATTTGTGGAGTGTCGGTATCTTCGTAAACATCGGTAGACATAGGTCAAAGTGGATGCGAGAAAGCCATAGCCTATATGACGAATTTTTACTGGCCCTATTAAACTAGTCATTACCCTGATTTCTGATTAGATTATCAGTCAGAATCAGATAGCACAGGACTGGACTTTTAGATGGCCATGAACTACTTCCAATTCAGTTAATGAAGTGCTGCACAATAAGAAAGAGAGCATCTGACTCACTGCGAAGTTCGTCGTCCGGATTACTACTTTGCACGTCAAGGCACTTGGCAAGAACAACGGCCTGTTCAATAGTGCTCAAAACTTTCGATATTGCTCCACTGGATTCTTCAGTCTTAAGGACAACTTCTCCATCCCGCCCCTCTTCCACCAACTTTGGAGCTAACAGGATCTCACTACCATTATTCTTTGAATGAGTATCTACACCAGATGTTTTTCTCCAGGCATCAAGTTCGGCTCCAGCTGTTGAGTTAGATGTTGCAAGCAAAACCATTTGCGCCTTTGCATCAGCCTGCATTACGTCAATCATGCTTTAATAATTCAAAATAAAATGTGTGTTTGGATTTAGGGTGAGGGTAGGTGCGGTACAAGCATTTTAATTGAGGCACGCACAGTCAATAGCATTTTCCGAAAACCACCTAGATACACACGATAGTATGGAATGAATCTTCCAAGAAGGCACTCAATGATTCCATGTACATGCTCAAACTACCCTTTGAAGACAATTAAGCTACCTGATAAATGGTTCGAAAACCGAGAGCACCAGTGACAGAAAGCTCCAGACCACAAGTTTGCTCTGCACGCTCAAAACATATTCTGCAGAAAGGTGACAAGGACTAAGTATAAGATACCCGCATACAAATTGTGGTACCAATAAGACCGAAACGCACAAACATCTTCAATGCGGCACCTCACTCTAAATCTCTACAAACGCTCAAGCATTGCATTTGGAATAAAAAGGCGGCAACAGTGCCATTTCGTGAGCTACAGGAAGTTCCTCAAAAATCATCATGACGTCAAGAAGATACGACCCTCAAGCACATCAGTGATGGGAGGAGTCTACGCATACCGAGCTTTGTTATCATGACCAAAGGCATGCTCCACGAAACCAGCCTCGAGTTGAGCCGCTGCAGCAAGGACTCTAGCCTCTCCATAGAGCAAAATGTGACTCCACTCTTGAGCTTGCACAGCTTCAGAAGTTCCAAAACTGGACAAAACTGTACTAGATACAGCACGAAGAAGCGATTGCAATGAGGGTGACCGCTCCGCTAGACAGCGCTGATGCGTTAATAATGTCCTCAAAGCCCACCAGGAACTGGTTTCAAGTCCAGCAGGCTTTGTCTTCGAATCGACTAGTAAATATTTAGCCAAAATGAGATACTGCGAGAGAATACAACATGAAAAACAAGGGTCAAATGATGGAAAATGACAGGCTGGAATGCAATGGTGTCTCCAACGTGGTTGCAATGTAGAGAAAAAACACCTCTGGAACGTGTAATTTCCCCAACAGGTCAGAACCATCTATCATAAGCTGCTGGCGGGCCCATTCATCAGCGTCTTCCATCCCATCGCCACTATTTGCTGGAATGACTGAACCTTCAACTTGAGGCCTGACAACGTATCAAAGCCATGTCAAAAAAAGTCCCAGACTCAGTAATCGTCGCAAGGTAGGGACACCAAAAATTGAAGTGAACCCAAAGGAGGAACTTGATCTGATGTTCAGCTGCTAAACCCTAAACCCTAAACCCTTACCAATATGTCTCTATTGTCAAAAAAAACGATTTAAGAACATCATCAATAAAAGATTGAACTTTGCATGAACTTTGCATACAGAATCCAAATAATTGTAGGAATCCTCTTTCATTTGCCAAGGAGACCGTGTAAAAACTTCACCAGTCCAAGACAAAAAAATCTGTGCTCAAAAGCCAAAAGTGCGATTTCGGGTGTCCCTACAGTATATTGCAAGAACAGAAGCCGACAATCAGAAAACAACAAATGCAGCTAACAAGCTGCAAGAGTGATTACCCGGTCAAATTCGCTTGCAAGAAAGCCAAGAGCGAAGCAACACCAGCACCTAACAAAAGCAAATTCTGCGTTTCCTTATCCTCTTCCACCACTTCGACTATCTCAACCTGCAACATCCAGACAAAACATCAATCAATCAAACCCTAAACCCCAAACCTAAGAAACTCTTCCGAATCCTCAAATCACAACCAAAAAACAAGGGAAGCAACCCAGACCTGATTGCTGACAAGTGCTTTGATCCAGACTTTCTGTGCACTAAACCACTCCTTGTTCACAGATTCGGCACCACCAGGCGTAAACGAGGAGCCCGAAGAGCCAAATCCAAGCAACGTTGCTACACCCTGGGATGCCAAGGCTTGAAAATATTCGCCGGCTTCAATCAAGTCCACTAAAGTTTGCAAACAAGCGTCCCACTGGAACTCATCACCCTCATTTTTCTCGTCACGTTGTGGGAACGGAACGTCAGAAGCAAGGAACGTGGAACGCAGTAAGCGCAACTCGTTGGCGACGTGCAGAATCCCCATGGTATTGTCAAACCTTGCAACGCACTCTGTATCGATCAGCTGTGTTAGAGTTGCGATTCCGGAGCCAGAGTTCAAATTTGCATGAAAGTGATAAAGCTCAAAATTGAATTTCGTGTAACAGTGATAGTGCGGAGAAGAGGAAGATTCACCGTTGGTGTAAGAGAAGACGAACGCCCGCTCTCGCCCAAAACCCTAAACGCGATTCAACGTCGCTCCCATTCTCTTCCCGCAGTTGAGCAACGCGATTCGCACGACGCTCACTCACGGAAACCTTAAACCCTAAACCCTAAAAAGCCACACGGTCGAGTTTCCTTGAGCAGTTGAGTGAGTTTTGATTACATTCGCTGCAATTGGCACAGTAATACTGAAAGTTAGTGATTGCAATATTAATTACGAATAGTAACACTAAATTTCAACAAAACCAAATGCTGATTAAATTTCCACTAAAAAAACTAGATGGTGCAACTTGCACTAGAAGAAGAAGGTTAATAAGCTTACTCGTTTGAATGAGAGGTGAAATCGAATGAAACGTCTACTGCAGCAGGAGTTTTTTGGGAATAAGGTGAATGTACCCATACCCGATCACTTAAGGGATTTCCCAGCAGATGATGAGCAGTTTAAGGGGCAGGAATTTTTCCCATGTAGAAAGATAAGAAATATGGGGACTCCCAAATTTTCATAATTTTATTTGCAAAATTGAAGTTACTATGAATTTTGGGAGTCAAAAAGTTGTCTGGACTAATAACCAATGTCTAGAGTCATCCAATTCCGATCATCTAAAAAACTACTTTCCCGCTCACTATTTCCTACTTTCTTCCTCACTACTTTGGACATGTGTCATAACCTTATTAGTCCCAACCTTGAAAAAACACATTCCAAGCTTTTTAACCTTGGTTGGAAATAGTGCCCCCTATAGGTTGGCTATGGGTCGTGATCGACTATAGGTACATCTACCTTAGTAAATTCTTACATGCCCTCACATTGTTGGCGCACTTATAGAAAGGTTGGTCTGAATAAGTTGGAATTGTCTAACAACAATGACAAATCACTAAGAAAAAAAATTGATCTATTGGGAATGGCTCAACTATGTAAGCTTTAATGAATCTATATGGCAAATTTCATCCTTGATGACTTTGTTAGGAGGTAGACCTTTTAAAAAACCAATATGTTCCTTCCCCTAGTAAATTCTAAGGTCCGCATATAATGACACGGTCATTTGACCCCATCATCATAATTGGCGGACTATAGTGACAAGCATCCCGCCATTGCCTGGATTTGAATCTATAACCACCTCAATGGAGTGCGAAGGTTACAAGTGCCTTTCAACTTGTACTAAATTAGACAGTATTCAACATGAATATTAATTGTCAACTAAAATAATAATTAGAGGGAGTTAGATGATGGGATAAGTAACATAACACTATATTTCACTATTAGTGTATTGGATTGGATTAACCTTTGATAGATTTTATTGTGACTTCCACACTAATAAAAAAATTCCACATTAGAGAAGATTTGAGGGGTCCAAGAGACTGTTTTGGGGTTGTCCCTCTGCTATGAACGAGCACAATCTTGTTAGAATATTAAAATAATATTAAAATATTTATATTTAAAAAAATATTAAAAAATAATTAAATATTAATTTCTGATGTGGTAGTCTATTGGCCACATCAGATTATAGTTCCCAGGCTGTTCCCACAGTTCCCACAGCCCAGGAACTTGCAGTCTCTTGAACCCCTCAAATCTCCTCTAGTGCAATCTTGAAGGATTCTTTTTCATTACCATTGCAACCATATAAGGCATTAGTAACCCCTAAGAGAGCCATTGTCTACTAATTACAAATGTTTTCAAGAACCTACTATGGAAGCTGTAAAAAATGGACGAGGTACGTCTAAGTACGTTGAAAAAGCAATTTTGCTTACTCTTCATTAATGTAAATAGTGTGATCTCTTTATGCTTCATGATTAACGTGCAAGGTTCAAAATGGGTTTATATAGGGATGGGAAGAAAAAGAAAACTTGCCAAAAAGAAGATGTGATGTCTAACTCTTCATAGGCCACGATTTAATGTGTTTAAAATGCATTTTTTAATCTACCAAGGATTCAAACAATCACATTTGCATCCAAATGTACAAGCATTGATAGTTCCCTTGAAGAAGAGTAATGGGTGCATTATGGATAAATGCACTTTCAATAATTTGAGCAAATGGGCATATTATTATTATTATTAAATCTAAATCATTTATATTACATCTTATTAAAAATTGAAAAGGTGATTCTAATGCCCTTTAGCATGCACTTTTTGGGTACCATATAAATAAGTTACAAAATTGCAACGTATTGTTAGTAGGCATATCCAAGGATCTCGTATTATGATTGTGGACATCTTATGTCATCAATATTTAACTTGTTTAGTGTCACTTTGGTTTTCAAATGTAATTGTTTCATTTTGGGCTAGGTAATTATAGATGAACCTAAATGTATATGTTTTTGCTATAACCACCTATAATGTATCTTCTTTTTTCTAAAAATGAGTAGACCAAAGCACATATGAAAAATTCTACTACAATTTTTTTTGGGTGAATCAAAGTGATAAGTCTAAATATGTACAAGAATCATATTAAGGAAGAAGCAATGGATCATCCTACCTTAGATGGAAGTTTTCAATTTCTCATTAGAATATATCTAATGGCCTAATTTTTCAATGTACTCCGCTATTGTTTAGATGAAAAGTGAGCAATAAATGAGAAGTCCCACCAAAACATTGGACACAACAAAAATTGTATATTTGCCCTGATTTTTAGAATATCTTCAAAAGACCCAGCTTTTCAACCTCCTCTAGTATTGTTTAGTTAAAAAATGGGCAATAAATGAGAAGTCCTACCGAAAAAATTCTCTTGGACACAACAACAGAAATTATATAAGGTAGAACTGTCCATTACCGTCAGTTTCCCAATTACATCTGTAGACCATCCCAATTCCATCAGCCCCACTTTGGACCCAATTCCGCCCTACTTTGAGTCCAACTCCATCCAAAAAACATCTAAATCCGTTCTTTTTATGACAAAATTAGAAATTTTATGACAACAAGGGATAACATGTCACTCCATTAATGGTGAATGTTTAGTACTTGACTTGGTGGTTATGGGTGGTTGATGAGACGTTAATGACTCTAGTCTATGGGCGGTTTTGCAATTTTAGGGCTGAATATTTCAAAAATTCATAGAAATTACAATTTTAATCGAAAATTTATATTTCCACTTGGGTTTGATTTGTGAAACATGCGCACACCTCTGGAAAATATATGCCCCTCTTGGAGTTGGCCCCAACATAATCAGATTACAAATCAGGGTGGTGATAGGCAGTTCTACCTTATGTCCTTTCTTTTGCAACTCAGCCACCCAATGATGCTTCGAATAAGTTGTTTGTCTTCAAAATTGTGCATTGACATCTTGCTCACTGCCTGAATGATGAGATTCTTTTTCATTTCGCACAAGTTAGAGCATCCCCACAGTTAGACTCCGTAAAGCACTCATTTTGATTTGCATTTGCTTGAGCCTGGCCCATGTGTCCAGCGTGTGCCCCACGGCTACACGGCCACACGGCCACACGGCTTGGCATAAGTTCCATAGTTCTAAATTTGCATCACCATAGCGCCACCTTGCATCTCTTAACCCCTAAAGGCCCAAGGCATTTTTTCTGCCCAAAACCCATCAAAACTGCCATTTCTATAGCAAGGAGTAAAAAAAATGAAAAATGTTTTTTTTGCACATCTAACCGTAGGATCTTACACCTAACTAGTATGAGAATGTGTGGAAAAAATTTCAGAATTTTTGACCACTTAGATTGCAAGATATCTGCGTTTAAAGTGGGAAAAACAAGTATTTCAGTACATTGCGGGACTAGATTTTTTTACTTTAAACATTTTTCACTTAAATTTTTTGCACTACAGAGTTTTGTGCTTGAAATCTTTATAGTGGAAAATTGAGTTGAGAGTCTAGGGGAAAAAAAAATATTCAAAAAAACTTAATTATCATTCCTAAAAAAATTATTAAGTAGAAGTAGGTACAAGATAGAAGGAAAATCTAAAATATTAATATCTCTTAGATGGAATTAAAATATACTAATCCCAATGGTGAGATTGTTCTAGCAAGTACACTAAACCATGAGAATTTTTTTTTTTTTTAAATTGCAAAAATAGCATTTAGAAATGATTCCTACAAGTTATTTTTTTCAAGAAGATGCTCTAACTGCCCAAAAAACAAGAATGTCCATAACTTTCTCATAACAAATCCAAATGAAATGAATCAAAGCTTTCCAGATAGACAAAAATATAATCTACAAGAAAAAAAGTATTTTAAAAAAAAATCAAAATTTTGCCAAATTTTTCTTGCTGCCCAAACTGCCCAGTTACGAAAAAAAGTAACATATTTGGCGATAACTTTTGATTCCTATTTCCAAATGTCTTGAAATTTAGTGCATGTGAAAGATATTCCTTGCGCCCACCTTTTGTTAAAATTTCAGCTTAAAATATGGAAATCTCTAGTCACACGGACCTGCCCAAAATTTCTATACGGCCAAAAAATGCATGCCGGTCCTTTAGGGATTAATCAATGCGGGGAACACAAAAGCTTCCAACATTCCAAAAGTACCTCAAAAATTGCAAAAGGAGCCCAAATTGAGCCACAGGCAAGCTTCACCATTTGGCCGAGTCTTCATCAAATTTAACCGTACCCGGCCATTTTTGAGCCACTTTTTGAGTCACCGCGGGGCAATTAAAATGGCCGGCCCGTCCACCTCCCCAGGTTTGCGTCAAATTATGAGCTGCTGTGGGGATGCTCTTAGGAGGAGACTTGACATTGGTTGGAAGTTCAAGTAGCGGCAAGATTCAGCGGTGGGACACCATTCAAGTGATGCATCCACTCTTTTTCCAATCTCGGACTCTGTGCAAGTTTTGTCGAGATAAACTTTGATGGACCACCGAGTGACGACGATGCTCGTATCACCCAAGGCTGTCATGAAAGATCTGCTGCAGGTAAGATATCAGCGCAAGATAAGCTAGAATACGCTGACTACAGTAAGGGAGACAGTCAAGGATGCCCATCAACATGAGTCACTCCCTTTGTACTGTAGTACCTTCCTCAAGTTGTTCCATGCATGAACATTTATTTATATTATAGGAACTGCGCATTACTAATCCATGCAGCCAGTTCTGTGAGTGCATTCTGGAAAAGCAAAATTCTCTTGGAAATATGTGCCAAAATGTTGTTGGACCCACCGACTCATGAGGAAACTCTGACCGAGGACAATAATATAAACCGTCAATTGCCGCACTGCCACATCAAAGGACATGAGAAATTGGACTTGATCTTTGCCTGCCAATTGTGCAATTGTGTGCACATACATGCATGTACACCATAAAGAGTTTTTGATTGGACGAAAAGGACAAAATGGATGGCGAGGAAATTTACACTACTAACCAAGGACGGGCGGACTAGGAGCTAAGTTATTTCGCTCTCCCAAGAAAGTGGGAGCCTCTAACATTGTAACTTCCTAGTCAACCAATGATTCTTTGTAGATTAAACTAAATTCACTCCTAGGGATCCCAGGAGGGATTATCCCAGGAGGGATTATCCTAAGAGGGATTATCCTAGGAGGGATTATCCCAATCTTCTATAAGGAATGGTTTAGGTTGGTTAACAATGTTTTGGAACATGACTAAATTTGTGATCTTTATGATTTCAAAAGAATATTGATCATTTCCCTGGCTACATCAATTGATATCCTACTATTGCATAGGGAATCGACTATACTAGAGCTATGAGCCTTCTTGGGAAGAAAAAAGAGTACTTTCAAAATGGTCTACAGTAGAAGATCACTTTACCCAAAATACTTTTGAGAAGATGCGTTTATAGTACAATAAAGGAGGTTATGGATCACTCTAGAGTACAAGAGCATAGTTTGGAAGGCCCATTCGTCACCATCTTGGAGCATGAGTGCTCCATCCTTGTACAACATTTGCCCAAACAAATGTTAATGTGCCCTACGAATACGGAGCATGAAACATTGCACAATAAAATTGCATTTGTACCTTTGAAAGTAAATACAACCAAAATTTTGTTAAAATGGCGGTATTTTGTTAAAATGGCGCGGAAGGAGAAGGGTGAACATGCAGACAATTTTGTTAAATTGGCACAATTTGGGCCACCAAAAATTGTGATTCATTTGCACAAAGCTCTAAAGTCTAGGATTGGTATAAATTTCAGAACGTACGGTCTCAACATAAAAGTGCCAAGTTTGTGGAAATATGCCAATTTAATGGAATTGATGTTGAAAGAAGGAAATGAATGAAAAAATGGCATATGAAAAAGCACCATTTTTATTAAGAAAATTTCCCATACACCAAGAATAGTCCTCACTGTAACTGCAAGCAAGCTTACTACCCAGTCCTGGTATGTATTCCACTTCAACAAAAAAAAGTCGTGGATCCATATAAACACAATTTTTCTCTCACCATTGGGACACTCTGCAGCCTAAAGATACTTGCATTACCTGTAGATAATTTGGCTACCTTTATTGTCACAACAAAATTTGTCTCTCTTTGCTCGCTCTGATGTAAGAGTATCTTCCTGCTTGAACTTATACAAGTTCAGCTCTATAATTAAGAAAATGAGGCTTCTTAACTCACACTCTCTCAAAATCCTCTCTGCCCTGCAATTGAACACTCTTCTGCTACAAAACTCTGATGACATTCCTGCCGTCTGGCTAGTTGAGAGGCTTGTAAAATCCCGACTCCTCCTCTTCCGATGACTCTGCATCCCGATCCTCGGTCTTCAAGTAATAATACACAAATTGGCACAGGATCTAATTCAGTCTGGTCAAAGAATCCATCGAAAAATGAAGAAAGAACAAATCAAGGTTAATGAAAGTGCGAGATGATCTTTTCTATGTGCGCATAGGTCAGCCAAATTTGGAACTGAGCTTTGGAAGGAGGGACCTCACACAAGTTCAAATAAGGGTCAAGTTTGACGCTGAGGACTTCATGCGCACTTGGTTAGTACAAGCATGGTTCTAACAGTTATCAACTTCAACAGTGCTAACATTCAGACGACAGTCATGGAGTCAGTTTCGGAAAGGATACAAAAATGTCGAGGATGACGCACACTCCTGCATCCACCAGCCACGCTAGATTGGGCTTCAGCTGCACCCATTCCATGCTTCGAACGAGAATACTGCAATTCATGAATCCCAATTAATCATCCCAAAACATATTTGAATGTCCGAAGGTCGATGTGCCTTGAATATCAACAAATAGAAAGAGTGGAAGACTGTGAACTAGTATTGAATTGCGTTTGGAAGAATCCATACCTTCCCACGTATGTGACGTTGCCCATGAGAGCAAACACAAACATCAATGGATTGAGACCCTCCACTGTGCCTCTCTTAATCTGGAAACAGCCGACATGAAATCAATCAGCCGAACTTGCTTAATATTCTCCACACTTACTAGGCAAGGAGCACAGCGAGCACTAGATCAAGAGACCACTAAATTGAAACGAAACAATCAATAGAAACGTTTAAAGAATTCATTAGGATGATGTCAAAAATTTTGCAATGAAGAATAAAAGAAATGTAATTTTGGAGAAGAATTTGTGAGTTGAGGATTAGTGTTTTACATTGAGATAGATTTGTGGAAGCCGTCCGCCCATGTAAATACATGCCATGATCCATCCAAACACTTCACCTAAAGGAGAAGCCTCTTCGCCTAGAAAAGGATCACCCAAGCCATGAAACCGACCAACGTGAGTAGTACCCACATTAGTGCCACTTGTTCCACGTGGGCTTGTGATTAAGCTCAAGCCTAATGATCCAATTATCAACACACCGGACGCCATCTGCATCAAAAGCGTCAAAAACCAAAATATAAAAATAAATAAAAATAAAAAACTGAAAGCAATCCAATCCCTTATTGTAATTGGTTCAACTGTGTGTATTGATTAGATAGGCCATGGAATGTTATGTAATGGCTTTTTGCTTGAGCAAAGTACGAGTTGAAAGCCGCTTACTCCTCGTATTGCTGAAGAAGAGAGCGACGAAGATGAAGGTCGACGAGGCCGAGATTCAATGGCAACTGGTTGCTCGCTGTCTTCCCTGGTGAGCAAATAGCTATTGTGGCCACCTCCAGTTGAACCTCTTGAGCCAGAGACACTGTATGAACCTATTGGTTGGGCGTAGCTGCTAGCAAGAGACCTCGCAGATCTGCACATCACAAAAGAATATGTCTCCAATTTAAGAGCTGGAAATTAATGTGGAGAGGGTAAACTTCTTAGAAATATGTGTTAGTAAAATTTTCTTAAAAGAAAAATGGAATTGACATCTAACCCAAGTCGTTTCATATTTTTTGGAGCTTTATGGAATTAGTTATGAATTTCTGAAGTTAAAACCCAGAGGTCACTAAAAGCATCCACCTCTTGAAATGTACACTACTTCTGCATTGTTGGTGCAATGAAAAATAGAAATGCACAAATAGTGAACATCTAAGGAGGTGAACGCTTCTAGAGCCCAAGCGCTTGATGGACCTCCTACCTTACCTCAAATCTAGAACAAGATTGTAAATACTAGTAGCATAGGATGTATTTTCTCCACAATCATGCTTTATATTTGATTTATTTAGCATATTAATCTCACAGAGTCTCACTAAGTACTACCAAATCTTGGACGATTCAATGGCGGACAAACCGAGTGTTAGAAAATTGAGAGTCAAAATCAAAAACAGAATAGAGGACATGGTTTTAGTTTATAATCCAACGCTTCAATCTTCTTGATGGCTGTAATCTTGTCTTTTTATCGCAAAATTTACATCCATTTGACTACGATTCATCCGTAAAAGTGTTAAGTCTCCATCCACTTAACCCACTTAGTTTTCATGTACAAAACAACGGCATTGTTTTAGTCTAAAGTTTGTAGAAAAATGGCTGTGCAAGATGACTCTCACTGGTAGTATAAGTGGTCTCTGCTTCCAGGCGAGACCCCATGGTGATGGTGCGGCACCCGGATGGACGTGGGCTGGCTGGATGCTAGACTGGCACTCTCGGACCCTTCCTCTCCGGACCTCGGAATGGGGATTCGCTTCTGTGCCTCCATGTCTGTTTTCTGAATCTGGACACCCAAAGCGTCAGTTTCATTAAAATTCGCGCCATCTAGACAGTGACATTCATCCATCTGCACAAAGATTTAAAAACTAGGATTGGTATATATTAGATTTACGTTTCAAGTTGCGTGCCCTGATCCAAAAGTGACCAAAGTTGTGGAATTCTACGAATGTACCAAAAATGCCGTTGATTTTCTTGCACAGTCAAAGATACTAGCATAAAGAACATTTGCAATCCCTCTGCTAAAAGTTGAAACTTTGCAAATTAAATGATTGCATGAATCTACATCGGTTCACTAGTGTCACACTATTTGTAATGTGTTTACATTTGTGCAGGCTGAAATGTTCTGTGTAGAACTAATTTTCACAAGAATCATAAAATGGCAATCGTTATAAAGGTGACACTAATAGCAGCTCACCGCTAATAGGATAATGAAGTGAAGCTGACCTCAGGAAACAGGTCCACAACTTCAGCCTCCTCGCCTGCCCACCATCTCACGATATGATCATAGTAGATGGTTTGAAATACCAGCACAATTGTTGTTATTGTGTACAGCTGATTCAGACCCACATTTTGTTCTCGGGTTAGCAAACAAAATATTCTCTTGTCAATTGTCAAAAAAACTAGATTGATACTTATTTGTGACACTACTAGGACAAATTCGTGTAGCGATATATTACATCAATTTTGTACGAAATTGGCGATATTGCACAAACCCAACATTTGTGACATATATTTTCACAAAGGTCTAATCTCAAACCACAAACAAGGACAAGTATAGATTTTAATTTCAAGCCACGCAGCCTAAACTGCGCCACAGTAATGGAATATCGCCAATTTAACGAAATTGACGTTACATTTGGCAAACGAAAGATGAAGACTAAGAGGGAAATAGTTCAACAACTCACAAGCGCCATGTAGAACTGAGTTGGCAGCTGAAAGGACCAAAGATGATTGGATGTCCACCCCATTCCACACGAGCCACTTCAACCTGTTAGAATTTATGAAATACGTAGAAAGCTCTCTTCTTCATAAAAAATAATCATCTCACTAGCCAGTGGAAAAATGGTTTGCGTAGCCTACAGAAATGATTCAAAAGGTGACCCACATGACAAATCCAACCAATTGTGGCTTTTCTCATGGTCATTTCCGTAGTTAACACAGATCATACTTCTACTAGTGTCACATTTCAAACTCTCAGTTTCCCATTGATTAAAACTTTTGAATAATCTCATTAGGCAGGATTAAAAAAACTTATTCAAATGGTGATCCGAAGCTACTACCAAAATGTACACAACAGTGCGCTGCTCCAAAACAATGCACTGAAAATGGAGTAACTATGCAATCAAGCAAACATAGAAGTAATGCGATGAATGAATTCTTCAGCGTACCGTGGCTGGCTCCAAGTAGCATCCCAGTAGGTTAAATCCATCCCTGCACATTCACCAATCACGACACGTCAATTCACCATTATCCCTTTGCAATAGAATTTTCTTCGAAATCTTCACAGTTCCCCAGCAGTTGATAAGTGATAACCCTTCATGCGTCAAAAAGTCACAGTTATCCAGATGTCCTACATGCCAGGTGCCAAGGTACGCACCAGCATTGTGCATAGTACATCACCGTGAGTTGTGCCATATTGAATACAAGAAGTAAGAGCTAGTACGACTTAGGAGCCAAATGTCAAAACATTATACAGTAGAATCTCTCTAAGTTGATCCTCTCTAAGTCAATAAAGCATTGTCAGAAAGTATTGATTGTCGGTCCCAGCTTAACAATATGAACCGCATACGAACATGATGAGCCTCCCTAATGTAATAACCTCTCTAACTCTATGTGTCAAACCGATCCCAACTCTATCGACTTAGAGAGATTCTATTGTACACTCATCAAAATTCTATCCCAACAACAACAGTAGCTACAGTGGTGGAAATATGGCTACATTTATTAAGAAAACAACCCACATGCAAGGAGATGCATATGACCAATCAGAATACTGTAGTGGTACTAGATCCTCTCTTTCACATTTCCCTCTTCTACCTTAGACCATAATTCTCCTAGTAATTTTTCACCATTCTGAAACCAATGTTGACCAATAGCAAACACAAGACACACTCGTAATGTAAGAAACGCATAGACTAGGAGTAGACCCATATTATGAATCACATGTAGTAGTAGGTCTTCTCTCCGACATTGTCCTCATCTCTAACCATGTATATTCCCCTACAGTACCAATCTATCATCATTCTAAAACTAAAGTTGTACAATTGTGAACACAAGACACTCTGATTGTTGATTAATTGTAGCTAGCTAGGGACTAATTAAGCTATGACGCTTCTTCCCATGTCCCCAGGTTGTCAAGATTGATATTGTAAAGTTGAAAGTGAGAGTGCATCGGCTTTCGTACCCGACGACCCACGTGCTGAGGAAGAGCAGGGAAACGCCCTCGGTGGACTTCTCCCGGAAGTTGGTGAGGATCTGCGGGACTTCGGCCACGCCCCAGCTGACGACGCTCATGAGTCCCAGCACCAGCGACACTCGGTCGCGGCGACTGCACACGCAGTCCAGCAAGTAGCGCTGCACCCACCGCAAGCACGGCTTCTCCGCAGGGCACTGCGGCATCGGACCGAAGAAGGACCCCGACATCGAGCTAGAAGACATCGCGACTAGGGTCACCTCGCCAACGATTGCTAGAAATTCTAAACTGGCACAAGTAATCTGAAATTGGCCCAATCCCGAACCGGCGCAATTTCAAGCTTCTTCAAATGCCAAACTGGCTGGATCCCAAACTGGCTGTATCGATCCCAAACTGGCTCCACGAGGATTCGGTGCGGTACTAGTGCCTTGTTGAAGCACGACGATTACTCACCTTCACAGCATAGTATCGGAAAAGAAAGCGGCATGTAGAAAAATCAGTGGCTCAGTTGTTTCCTGTTGATCGGAAACGCTGTAAATCCGGAATGGCAATCTGGAAACCACAGGTAAATAAAATAGGTCGATTTCTCTGTGTTTCAGTCGACCCGGCAGCTACTCTCCCATTCTTCACTTGGAAAATGATCCACCGCGCAAGTACCGCGCCTCACACACGCCGCTCGATCAAACGCAATCAACTAATCCGTCATAATTACGTCCATGCATGTCCGAGCTTCGATTTTCACACTCGATCAATGCCCATCAATGAACACCCGCATTGCTGCTGGTGGATCACACGCTTCGTACGTCTGCGCGCATCCTCTATCGTGCAATACTTGCACCCCCAACATACCCGGCAACTCAACCCAATTGACGAATTGAATCGAGCGCTCTTCGAGCAGGAGGGATGTACTCGAGTGACTGCACCGAGATGAAACCTGATGGTCCCCCCTAACCCGAACTTGTAGAGAACCTCGAGATATCTCAACAGTGCCAGACAACCCAGTCCATCGTGGAAGATGCGGTGACTGTCAATGGAAACGACGGAAGGATCAGGAAGATTACTGCGACTGAGAGTACGTGATGGCGAGAGTACTTCTTCCGAACTTATCCGAGTAGTAAGTCTGACAACCCCGCCAGCTTCATCGCGATGACGATGACGGATGACGAGCCCCCGAGGATGAGATAAGTTAAGTCTACTAATTAAATCATGGGCACCTCCTGTATCGATGGGCGCACGGCTTGCAGGCAAGTGGAGCTAAGTTAGTAGAGGACTAGCTCCTAGTAAGTTTGTGCTTTTCCTGTCAGCGAGCGAGGGGCCCAACACTTGTGAGATCTAGACTTCTGAAGTTTAGGGGAGCAGGTCCCCGAGGTGATGACGGAGACCGAGAGAGAGTGTGTGGCAAAAATGCAGCGGTGGAGAGGGATCAGCTGATGACTATGACTGAAATGGAGATGGAGATGGGGTGGGGTCAGTCTAAGTATGGGCGACAAGAAAGACGGTGCGGATGACACGATTCGCAGGGACTCGACTGTAGCACCATGCGCTTGATCCACGCCGCAGGCGTAGCGGATGCGGCTCACTTAGTCACTACACTAAAAACTACAGTATCTAGTGTCACCCATACTAGAGGCTATAACTATTTTTTTTATGAAAGATGAATATTTTTACCAAGAGCATAGATACCAATTCAAACAGGAGAATCTTTATAAACATAGTTGGTAAACATATTCATCAAGAGTCAAAATTTATTGTATTTTTAAATCAATAGGTGAACTGTAGGTGATACTAAATACTATAACTTCGCGTCTCAGTCCATGTCCATCAGTCCATGGACATAGACATCGACTAACTTAGCTTGCTGCTGTGACTTCTCGTCCTTTTCCGTGACTTCCGAGTTCCGAAGTTTCGAGTTCCGACTTTCTAACTTATTTTGTTTTGGTGTTGGGCAAACATAATTATTACAACTTCAAAAGAAGAATATTATTTTATTAACAACTCCACCGCACAGAGTCGGTTCCCGAGTTGTGAGGGCGGGCTTTGGAAGGGGCGAATCTCGGCCTCTCGGGTTCCTTTTGGACTCCCACCTTTGGGGGAGACCCGGTCGCGTAAATTCTTCACACACTAGCGCTTTCTGTTTTGGGGTTTCAATAGGTGGACCGTGCTTCGTGGTTTAGGGGAACTCGCAAGCTTTTTGTTTGAATCTCATTTTTCTTTTTGCAACAGAAGGGGATTGATCGATTGATCGATTTCACAAGTCACCGCCTGAGGATTCCAGGCCCTGGCCAGAGTCAGGCAAGTGCGAATATGAAGCTTATTACAGAACATGCAAGACTTGTTAGCATTGTTAGCATCGGTTGTAAACTCTCTTTCTTTGCAAAATAACGGTAAACAACAAGCAGATACTGTGACTAAGGGAGGCTCTGTTGTCCTTGTAACAGGAGAACTGTGAAAGGATAAGATAGGTGCAGTGGCTCTCATTTCATTAAAAAAAAGGGTTTTGATGGATTGGCTCCGTTTTTGAGGAAGGTACGATTCAAACTTCTATAGAGTAGCTTGTTGTCGATCCAGAATCTCTTTCCTTCAATGCAAAGCCAATCCAAAGCCAATCCAAAGAGGATGCAGGCAGTGTGTACGATGATCCTATCTTGTTGACGACAATTGTAGTGGAGATGACTATGTTGTTCACTTATAGTTTAATGATTGCAGTACATGAAAGTTTATCTTATGGGCAATTTCATTAAAATGGTGGTATTCCATGTGCCACTTTGACAGTGTGCCATTTCACCATCTAGGACTGGTTTAGAATTTAGAACAGGCATTTTGAACCATCTAGAACAAGTATAGATTTCAAAACATCGTTCTAAATTGTAAACAAGTCATTTTAAAGGAATATCTCCATTTTAATGAAATTGGCTGTTCTTTCATTTAGGTGTTTGGCCATTACGTTTGTGTCTAGTCTTCTAGACTATGGTTTTGTTTAATATTTTTTTAGTGATTATAAAATGCACTTTGAGGAGGACTAACCATACCAAAAAAACTCTAAATAGTAAAGTGCAAGTATAAGTAATAAAACTATTCTATCAACAACATTTTGTGGAATGGATGCCCTTGTAGTTTATTATTAGTTTAACAATCGCACTTCTGAAGTAGGTTTATCCTTCATTTAGTCATCAAAATCTAAATGTTCCTCTACTCCCCTTGGTATCTAATTGCCTTGAACTCATGGGTTTTATAGATTATTTTTTGATAACTAAAATCTCTTCTTTGTTTCATTGGCCATATGTTATTGTTCAAATTAGTTTATAAAGAATATGTATCTAACTTATTTTTCAACATTTTTTTGTTTATCATGGAATTAGACACTAACTCTATTATTGAATATCAATAGAAATGAACTATCTCATATACAATATTGAAGAAATGAAGTTTTCCATTCAATTACAACTTACTTTTGAACCAAACTTTTGAAGATAATTATTATATTTTGAAGCAAAAGATGATGAAAGTTGCAAACATTTTCAAAATTCACAAATTTGGACTTCAAAGAATATGCAAATTTGAGAATTGCACGTGATGTATTCATTGTTTGACCTTCATATCTCATGTTTTACAAGGATACATTTTATAAGGGTACGCACACTTTTTGTGCATGAAATGTGACAACTCAAAAATGAAAACACAAGAAATGGCTTATAAGGCAGGAGGCTCTGAAAGCGAGCGGGCATTTTGAACTGCTCATATTGACTCACTTAAAATGGACGTGAGGTGGTCTTCAAATGGACCTTTTATAGTCATTGAATGGATCGATAAAAAGAAATTATTTATTGCAAGAGGCAATCATTCTCTTTGCTTTCCCTGTTTCTCTCAAGAAGTTGCATGTGAACGATTTATGGAAGACCTAGGGTCATAAATAGGGACCTATGACTCATCTTGTTTGAAAATTCATAAGTAATTCAAATGCTTCAAAAAATACAAAACAAATTTGTGTTACAATCAAAATTTGTTTCTCTTTGTCTGAAAAATGAGCTAAAAATAATTTCATCCAAAAAAACACATGAAAAAGGTGGACCGGCCCTTAGATGCTCGATTTCAGAGTCTCCCTCCTAAGAGCATCTCCACTATTGCTCTGGATTGCCCCTCGCCCACTCAAATCCAGGGCCTGTGCTCCAAAATTGCCCCCACTTTTGCCCCAAAATCCAAAAGATAATGCCCAGCCCCGCTCAAATATGTAATCAGCCCGAAATCTTTATGGGCCTACTCCTCTCCTCTCCAAGCTTGGATTCTCCTTGTCTGACAATGTTTTAATTTGTCTCCTTTTAGAAAAGTTGGACCACTATAGCAACTCCTACCAATGAGAATGCAAAGCTATTGGTAATATGGAGAGCAAAAGGTGGGGAACTACAGAGAAGGTGGAGCCCGGAAGGAGAATGGAGCCTGCAAAAAGCCATTTGACGAAGCCATTTTCAAAGCAAGAGTGGAGATGCTCTAAGTGAGGATAAAAACTCTGTTTCATCACTCTCCTTCTCATGATAAAAATTTAAAAAAATTTAATTTAATTTAAAGTTCAAGGGAATAAGATCCTTCCAGAATTATAGGACTAGTGAGTAGGGAGTCAGTATATCCTGTGGTGAGAGAATACTACTGTTCCGTATAATTTGAACTTTTTGTCGAGTGGTCGCTGGGGTGCAGCAACCCGGGCAAGGCTGAGTGACACAGTACCGTCCAATTGGCATCAGCAATTCGCTACACTAAATAGTGAAATTAGGTTGCCCCACACTAATTTTTCGACATTCTACACTATATAAATATGTATTGTTTCTTTACAAGAATTTACTACTTTTTTGAATTAAAAATTTATGCATGTGGGACTCATGAACCTCTATGTGTACAGACAGAAAAAACAGTAGACATATTTGTTGATTGGTTGGCTTGTAAAGTGATTTTCTTGAAGTAAGGCAACCTAATTGTTAAGGCAACCTAATTTCACTATATAGTGTACAGTACTATCAGTATAATACCACTTCAGTCTTCTTTATTCTCTTAAACCTTTTCTTTTTTCTCCTAAACATTGTTTTTTTCATCATTTTGGAACTATTTCTTTGATACTCATGTAGTACTCATGTATTTGGTGATATCTATATCAAACCTACACAAAACAGTGAAATTAAGTTGCCCCACACTAATTTCTGAACAATTGATACTATACAAATATTCATTGTTATTGTACAAGAATGTGCAATTAGTTGTTGTTGTTGTAATTGGGACCCTTGGGCGTCAAAGCGAATGTTTTTTGGACACTGAGAAACCGGGATTTGTAGAAAATCATGTTCATCAAATATTATAATCTTGAAATCTACATTGTGGATTCTCTTGTAAATTGCATATTTACACTCTTTAGTAAGTTGGCTTCAAATCCCAACTGTGAAAACTTTAGTAACTGAGTACTTCTCAAATTATTCTACATTTTTTAGATCCAGCAAAAAAAGAAGTTCCTCACATATGTTGTTCACTTTGTGACGCGCAGGGGTTAACCTCCATGTGTACAAATGGAAGTATCTATAGAAATATATATTGACTTTGATGGCGTGTAGAGTAACTTAGAGGGCAGGGGTAAAGGCTACCTAATTTCACTATTTTTTGTAGATGATACTTAGATAAGATTCAGCATTCTGGTTTTAAAAACAACAATAATTGACTATTTTGACCCAAAAAAGTGAAAATTTCCTTCATAGATAATAGTCAATGATCTTTTGGTTGTAAGTAACTAGTGAATAATTGTGCATAAAAAAAACATTGCTCCTAAATCTTTTCAATTCCATTGATGGGTCGTTGCAAGAATGACTGGCTGATTTTGTTCCACTTTGGCAATTTTCGGTCTATTTTTCGGGAGTACTATAAAATTAGAATATTTTTTTTATATATGAAAAATATGACCAATGTATGGACTTGAAAGAAGAAAGTACCCTATAAAGGAAAAGCCCAAAAGAAATCTTTAAGTAGGAGAATTAGAAAAGTGCAGAATTGCCAGAAAATAGATACTTGGATGTTTTAATTTGTAAAAAATAGGAAAGATAATTTTCAAAGAAACTAAAAATTGGCCATTTGGGAAGACTTTATGGTAAAAAGATTTCACCAAAATAATGGTCTTGAAAATATTTTTAATGTTCAAAATTGAGCATGCAAAGGAGCCCTATTTGCATAAACGTAGAAGACATAAACTAAAATATTTTTGAATTACCCTTGATAGAAATATGACTTCCTACTATGGAAATACACCATAGAAATTTCAGCCCTAGATCATTAAATTTGGGGACTCCATAGTACTCAAAACCAATAAAACTCAAAATGTGACATATTAATTTAATTGATTTTTAAATATAAAATGATTTTTTGAAATTTCTGAAAAATATGAGATGTGATTACACTCAAGACAAACATCTCCAATAAAAATTTCAAATTCTCGCAAGTCATGATTCAAAAGTTATTGCAGAAGGAAGCTTCCGCACTCCCTTGTGACAACATTCCAGTACCGGTCTTTCTTGCAATGACCCTGATAGATTTTCTTTTAGATATATACACTAAAAATAATTTAAAAAAACATTTAACTCCAAATGTGGATTAATTATGAATTGGCGAGGATGTTTTGTGTCTTTTGGAAGATTTGGTGGGTGGAGGATAGAAAAAATAGTTTTCATCTAATATCTAGAAGGAGAGTTGCTCAAGTGTATTTTAGGTTAATAGTATTGGATATTCCTTTGTTACTATATCATTGAATTTTTTTCAAAGAAGAAGATGCTTAATCTACAAATCACCTTTGTAATATTTTGGCCACTTTTTGCTCTACATTCTTAAATTAATATAAATTTTAGCTACAAAAATGATATATTTTTAATTTGATTCCAATTAATGAAATGAAATTTATCAAATACAGTTTTTACTTTAATTTGAAAGTTTTGAAAGTTTTGATATTTTATTGCAATTTGAATTGTGGTTCTAAAATCACGGTTTGTTTGTTTTTTAATTTTATAATGGCACAATGATGATATGCTCTATAATATATGTGTAGTAAAATTTATTTATTTATTTTAGAATATTTTGCATTTAACATTAATATTAAGAAAAAAGATTCAAGGATAAATTCAAAAATTTACAAAGAAATATGAAAAAAGAAATTGACTTACAAAAGACATGTGAATTCATCTTTGAAAAATAAATATAAAAAGTTTTATTTACATATAGATGCAATTGATAAATTATTAATTTCAGATATTGTTGAAAAAGTTATTGTATCATAGCTATAATATATGGATTATAATTTACAAATTTTGTTCAAAATTAATCATTAAATTAATATTTTTAGATGTATTTATTTAATACATCTTCACAATTTCTTCACATTTTCACAATCTAGAATGCCCTTGGTTTGCTTAAGGGCTTAAATGTAGAGGCGTTTTGAACAAAAGTAAACATACAATTATATAACATTGTTAACAAACATGAAGAATTATCCTTTGGAAAAGGGATAATGCCTTCTTAGATTTTTGGAAAAGAATTTAGTTATAATCTATAGGTAATGATTGGATGGCTTAGAAATTCAAATGCTAGTTTCATTAGATGAGTGTTAGATTCAATGAACATGTTATATGTCTAAAATTTATTCTCATTTTTTCATAATTAAAGACATCACATTGAATTTTATATGATTTTTAAAAAAGGTATAAATTCAACATTTAAGATTCAATGCTAAGATTATGAGGTATAATAATGGATGTTCAAAAAGTATTCTTTAATTTTTATTTCAAATTTTTGAAAAAAATTATTTTAAATGCGTTAAAAACATTAAGTTTTGAATTTTTTACCCAATTTTTTTAGAATTAGACAAATTAAAGAGATTATGGCATGCCAAAATTTGCATGGATTTACCATTTTTATTTTGTAAATATTACTTATTCTAATATTCTAATAAATAAATACATGGCAAGTTCCAATTCCTCATTACCGAATCCTTCTTTATACTTGTTATGGAAAAATGTTAAGGTAGCAACATCTATAACCGATACTGTACCCAAAACCATCACCTCTAAAATCTTGAAAAATCTGTGGAAATAAATAGATGTGATTATAAGGATGTACTATATTTGAACATCAAATCCTAGTGTTGGTATTAGATGCAATTGCAGTTGGCTCTTTATAAATTCATAACTTATTCTCACAATATCCAACTAATGCATTCAAAAGTGCACATGTGTTATTTTTCTCTTGCTAATAGGTTATTATATTTTCCAGAATCTTTATTAATGATAATCATGTTCAAAATCCTTATTTTGACGGTTATGGGTGCTGCTACCTTATTGAAGTTAGATATAATTATTTTCTGGGGGGTTCTTAATACCTTATGTTAATATTAAAAATAATATTATTTATATGCAACCATAAGTTGAAGTTGGAAAAGATGAAAATAAATGATTTAGTGATGTAGTTGTATAAAGGACTTGCAAAAATCAAGTGAGTATCTTACACTTGAATTTTTACACCATTACTTGGTTGAAATGTCGTAATTGACATAAGCACAATTGAAGCTATAAAATAGCCCTAAAAATCTAGTCTGCGTTAGATTACCTTTTGAGGTCAAATTTATAGGAATGCTCTATGTTATATGTATGTAATATAAAGATAAGTTACATGTACCAAAATACTCCAATTATTAAACCTATAGGTGAATTTTTTGTTTTTACACTTAACAATGAAGTCATGCATTGCACAATTTAAATCTACAGCATCCTTACAAAGTTATTTAGAGCCATGAAAGTATTTTTGTACAAAGAAAACACTTATTTTATAATGTTGTTTACAAAATATTCAATATTGTTATATAGTTTAATATTTATTTAGTGCTGACTTGTAAAATCGATTAATTGATCAAATTAGCTTAATAAATTTCACTTAATAGATTTGTTTGTCTATATGACACTAATTACAAAAAAAAAATTGACACAAATAAAGGTTAACCTTTAGTGCACAAGATAAAAATACAAGGACCCAGTTGCAAGTGGCTTGGTCAAATGAGACAAAAGGAAGAAAAATAAAGCCAAAGAAACAAAAACAAAAACAAAAAACAAGCACGCCGAGGGGTAGCGTGGGCCGCACCACGCGGCGTGTGGTGCCTAAGGAGGTTGGAAGAGAAATTCGGCTCTAGGGCCGGATAAAGCCCAATGAGGGTTATCCTCTACCATATCTGCTACAATACCATTCTCACACTACCGTTTCTGAAAACGGTTCCTATTTAACGTTGCACGATCCAATTGCTTGGCCATAGTTTGGCAAGCTTTGTCCCACTTTAGGCACCCGTAGTCCACAAAACTCAGCCAAATCCGTTGCATTTGTTTTACTAGCCTCCACAACAACTCACTGAACACAACATCAGTTCAATCCAAATCGTCCAAAGAATCACGGTTCTCAGAGCAACCCGTAAGCCACTAACCTCATTAAATTTGCGTGGAATTCTATAAAAAAAATCCCATGTTTCCATGTGAGTGGTTGCCATGGTCCTCCGGCCTCTTTGGAGGTGATCAAGGTGTTCAATATATAGATCCCCCACTGCTAAGCATGCTGAGAGGAGGGGCACTCCTAAAATCTATGAAGAACTGATTTGTAAGAATGTCTCGAGCAAATTGGGCAGCCCATGTCTATACCTTGTTGAATTCTGCCCCTTCAAGCATTGACCGCGACAACGCGATGTCACACGAGCCACAATAATCCAGCCTCCTTTGGAGCATGAAACTTGTTCCACACCAACTACCAGTGAAGCCTATAACTAAGAGGAAGGATGCCTTGCCACTTCCATTCGATACCATTGGAAATAATGTGTTTGTCTTTGAGCATCTCTCACCCTTTTGCAGCATTGAAGTGCAGAAAAGGAGTTAGGCCTTGGCTGGATGACCATTGTAACGGAGATGGGTCCCATTCAAGCCGATCCACACACCTATAGTATAAATGGATGGGTAATTTTTGAGCTCTCTTGAAGATGCTGGCTACTCGAACCCTGTGGAAGGGTGATTGCACAAAAACCCTCTACTATTTGTTGCGTTTTGCAATATTATTCTTGATTTTTTCTGGAGTACTTTAAAATTAGAAAATCAATTTTTTAAAAATATAAAAAATATGGCAAATGTATGCACCTTTAAGATGAAGGTAACTACCGAAGGAAATTCTTAATTAATTCTCTAAGTAGGAGAACTAGAAAAATGCCAAATCGCTAGAAAATAAATATTTTGATTTTTAATTAGTAGAAAATAGGAAAAAACTAATATTAAAATAAATAAAATTAGCCATTTGTAGCAATTCTCTAAAGATGGTCATTCACCAAAAAATCCACCAAAATAATTTTTTATATGTTTCAAAATGCAAGTAGAAAGAGGCTCATTTTGTGGTCTTCGACACCACATAAAATTAAGTATTTTTAGAATTCCTTTGGAAAGTAGCTAAAAGTCTACTAGAAGACCATTTCTACAAAATTTCAGTTCCAAATTCGTTTTTATGGATACTAAATAGCACTTAAATATCTCAAATTGGCATTTGTAATAAAATATTGGGGGCTAATATTAAATAGTAAAACATTTTCTTAAAATTTCAAAAAATTACACAAGGTGTATAATAGTTATAAGTACCTTGTCTATGAATTTTAAATCATTTGGAGTCAAAATGCACATGTTATGGCTAAAAAACTTATCAACATGCAATGTGTGACAGAAAATAGTACAAAAGTTTCGTGCAATCACTCAGAAAGCCCCCATGCAAGTGTCTCCCTCGACTCCTGCTTGGGTTGGCAGAGCGGTTGCATGCCAGTCCACAACAGTACCCGAGGTTGGGAGAACGATAAAAAATTTAGTATCCCCAAGAAAATTCCAGCTTTGACGGGGTCCACCAATGCTAATACGTAGTCCAGGCCAAGCTTGAAGAACCACCAACGGTTGCTCCGTATCGTCGTTATCAAAACACCCCACCCATTCATTGTTCCTTGACAGGGGATATTCAGTTGCAAGAAGAATGCTCCATGTGTTCTGTAGCGCGAGAGTCGATGCTTCCCACGCCCCTCCCTCCTTGAGCAGCAAGCCGAATTGCGTCACAGCCTCAGCTTGGGTAAGAAATTGGGATCCTGTCCAAGTGTCTCTGATTTGTCTCAAACCTGCTTTATGTAGCTTAGAGGCACGCCCGCGAGAAAACCCTGGACCAATTTGGGGCGACGTGACCAACCACCAGAAGGATTCAGAGAGGAGCTCCTCTAGTAAAGAAGATTGACTAGATACTTCGTTGCCAACTAATTTCCTCTAGGCTTCACAAGCATGATTCCAAGTCTTAGAGCCATGCCAAGCTTGAAACTTAGGCAAGGTGAAGTATTCAAGACTGTGGGCCCAATTCCCTCCACTGTAAGGCTAGAAGTGCAAAAGTCTATACCTTAGTAACACAAGTAGATTGGAATTGTTGGACTCACAAGCTTTGAGGATCCACTTAATCATGAGGGCAATAAGAGCATCGACTGGGTTAATGAGGCCTCCTCCTCCTTTGGTTTTGCTTTGACAACATTGTAGCCATGCCACTTTTGCCCGGGAATGGTGTAAAGAGCCTGACCACATATAGTTCTGAACAGCACTCTTGCACTTAGCCACTCTTGCTAAGGTACCAGCCCAAATGGCGATAAAAAGAAGAGTGCCAAAAGCAGCACATGGTTAACCACAATCGTTCTACCAAATGTGTTGATTAAAGCAGTACTCCAAAATTCCAGCTTCTTATGGATCCTTTCTAGAAGGAATGTGTCCACGTCGCCTGAATTCAAATTGAGGCCAAAGATGGAGCCCAGAAGCTTGCTTACATCCCCTTCTTGAGCCCAAGGCAACCGCAATTGTTCTGTCCATCAAGGTCGCCCTAAACCATCCTTGGACCACCAATATCCATAGGATTTGTCCCAATTAATAAGCAAACCTGAGCCTAGACATAATGTGTCTAATGTATAAATAAGATTGCATATGACAATCTCCTCTTCTAACAAGGTAAGAGATGTATCATCTACGTATTGAGCCAAAACATGTCGCCTGTCTTCCACTAGTAGTTTGATTCCTTTAATTGTCCCATCCTGAACCCCAAGTTTGACCATGGAGTTCAAAACCTTCATGAAAATAAGGAATAAATAAGGGGCTAAGGGACACCCTTGATGGACCCCTCTCTGGATCTCAAAGGACGGAGAGTGGGCACCATTAACTTTCACAGTTGCTTGGGCATTTTGGAAGAGTAATTTCACCATAGAGATGAATTCCACTAGGAAGCCCATGGTAGCCATAGCTTGAAACAAGAAACCCAAGTCCACCATGTCATAAGCTTTGTTGAAGTCAAGCTTCATAAATATACCAGTTAACCTGAATGAACTAATTAAAAAATTTATAACTACATCATTATCACTCAATTTAAGATTTCAAAATTTTAAAATATTAATAAAATAAATATTTTATATCATACTTATTAGTTTTTCAAGCTTTGTATTGATGAGCATTGATGCAATGCTAATTGAAGTTTGAATTTGAAATTTTGAAATTAAAAATTAAAAAAATTTACACATGTAACATTAATCTACAACAATACTTAAAATATTGATACAAGTAATCTCTACATTTAATAGCAACTCACATCTAAAGTCAAGTTGTTCTATGAGCAATATTTTTAAGGCAATTCACCTTCTCTTCTAAATACCTTTACTATAATTTCATAAGATCTTCAATCTTTTTAACCCCTAAAGTCCCAAGAGTCAACTATCTAGAGGGATTCTTGAAGGTTTGGGTAGTACCTAAGATGTCAATTTATGTCAAGATTTTTTGAAACTATTGTTTAGATAGTTTCAAAAGCTAAAATGATTAGCTTTTGGGAATTTAATGATTATTTCAATTGGTATTTGAGAGCAAAACTTAAGCTACAATCAGCCCAAAACAAGCAAGACAGGCAACAAAAAAATCACAAAAATTTGAAATAAATTAATCCCTAGAGGAATAGTATTCGTTTACTATATGCAAGAAATCTCAAGGTAGATTTCTACAAGTGAATTTTGGTTTGGTATTAACAATATTTTGATACAATATGTGAATATATACCCCCTTAGTGGATATACAATTATTTTCTAATCGGGTGCCCGAATCAAAAATAACATTCCCCTAAACATTTTGGGCTACCCGAACAGCTTTGAAAAGAATGTGAAAAACTCCTTTTTTAATTATGAAATTTAGTAAGTATGTAATTTACAAGATACAAGATGCAAATGTCAAAAAAATAACCATGTGTAGTGAAAAACCTCACTTTAGAAGGAGTTAAATTGTGGTAGCCTTCTTGAGCAAGGTCAGTGAAAACCTTTTTCTTCTAACTTAGTCTTTCAATCCGTGTGGTCAAAGTTTTTGAAATATTTTCCACACACTCCCATAGTAGTCTAGTACATATTTTTATGGTTGAGTTTTGGAAAAAAAATAAAATTTCATTTGGATAAGTAATGTCAAAGTTAGGATGCTTCTTGTTTTGCAGGCTATTTCAACAAATTTTTGAGAAAATAATGTGTTGGATCCGTTTTTCAACTCAATTTTAATATTTTCAAGAAAAAAGTTGTACATAGTTAAATATTCTTTCTAGATTAACATCACCATTGAAATTAATTTGTTTCAATTCCATCTTTGAGTTATTAGCTATTTGATTTAATAATTTTTAAAGAATGAAAATTATAGTATTTTTTTTGTTTATTTATTTTAAATCTCAAATCAATTATTTAGCATAAAAAAATTTAAGTTCACAATCTATAGTACAAAAAAGTTTTAGGTTAAGATGATTCAAAGCCTTATAATCTACTTAAACTAGGAACAAAAAAAACTTTTTTTTCCACTTTAAACGCTTATATCTTGTGATTGATATGGTCAAAGTTTTTGAAAATTTCTTCTAGACATTTTCATACTCATCTAGTGCAAAATTCAACATTTGGATCTCGATTTGGATATGCAAAGAAATAAATGTTTAAATTCTTTGTTATTTGCATTGAAAATGGAAATTTTGAGTGATTTTTGATGAAAAAATGGCCTTAAAATTTTTTGTAGTTAAATTGGATTTATAAAATTGATTGTTTGAAATTGATTATATTTGCTCACAAAATATTGATCATTATTTACTTTCTTTCTTTTAAAAAAAAATGTCATAATAATGTTTTGTATTTTAAATAGTAGTATATAATTGCATCCTTTCATCATTTTTAGGAATTAAATACTACATTTATTCATATGTATTTACTCTGAGCAAAATTCTTTCTAGTGTGAGTAAACTTTTCATTTATAGCTAAAAATTGTAGTATTTTAATACAATTACGATTTTGTATAAAAAACATTCCTTCAATTCATTTAATAAACTATCATTAAATGATAAACTATTTTTTGATTATATTTTGTTATTTAAATTTTTTAATTAGTTTTATTTAAAGCAGTTTGCAGTGTTACACTATTTCTATAAGTCACCAATCTTCATAAGAATCTTCATCATCGTCATCTCCATAATATTCATTATATTGATTATATTTTCCAAAATTTCTTATTGTATCTTTCATTGGCTTATAGAATTCACTTGCTCTATGTTTTGCATCTATATGTTGAAAATGTGCGAGATCTCTTGCACTTTGAATATATTTACTAGCTTTATAGTCAACATTAGCACCTACTCTAGGACCTTCATAAGTTCTATGTGAATACTTTACAATTCGCTCTTTGACACCTTCATAATTTGTATCATCATCATAATCACCTTGAAAATGTTTATATTGTTGATTATTAATTTTATGGTGATATGTTTTTGTATCTTCATAAGAATTTTCATTTTGATCATAAATGCTTTCTTGATCATTCCAAGAATTATCCAATTCTTTTGGAGAATTGAGCTCATTCTTTACTTCATTTATTTTAGCATCTTCTACGAATGTCGACCCTAAATTATTCACCCCTCTAAATGATTGTTTGATCAAATTGAGCCTTATATCTTTAGATATTGGATCCCATTGTTCATCCAATTCTTGTGAATTTTTAGGTGAATTTTCTGTAATAAAATCATTAGAATTATCAACTCCAAGCAATTGCACATTATTGTTATTGTGTACTATGTTTGTTGTACTTTTGACATCATCTTCTATATGGTTTGCATTAAGCAATTGTAAATTGTTATGCAAAGTATTACTCTCATTCGGGTCTTCTTGGCAAACATGTTCTTCTGAAGATCCAACAATGTTGGAAACACTATTACTTGGAAATTTCAAAGTTTTTTTAATATCCATCTGCAATTGATATTTTGTGTATTATTATCTTTTAAATGCAAAGTCTTCATTTAAGAATTAAAAAAAAATTATACATTAATAAAACATGTATGTAGACTTAAATTTATTTACCACAAATATTTTAATTGCTTTAGGGTTCATTCACATTTAAAAAATAAAATGTTCAAATTCAAAAATGAATTGGCCAAAATGAAAGTCTATATATATTGCAATTAATGCAAATCAATGATCACTATATGAATTGTTTATAAATATGTTATTTATCACATTTTTAATACCCTTTAGAGAGTACAAATATTCTAAATTCATTCAAATATAGTTTTCACTTGTAGTCAACATTGGAAGAAAGTCTTGTACACTTTAACCCCTTGAAGACCATTTTCCCTTGTCATATGGTTAAAAGACATCATTTTTGAATTCAATATAACCTTTTAATTACATTTGAGATTTGATCTTGTATTTTTAGTATATAAAATAAGACTATGTATTTTTATCAATATAAAGAATCACTACTATTGTTTTTGGTGGTCAAGGTCAACATTCCTTACCAAATAATTAATTGAAATTGAAAAATTTAATTCAACAAATACTTTAAAAACATAATGATCTATTTTTTGAATTTCTTTAAAAGTTTTAATATCTAATTTTAGCAACTTTTTTACTAATGTAACCATTGGACACACTAGACTTGTGAAAATTGTCACATTTCATTCATTTTTATAGCAAGAAAATAAATTTATTAAATACAATTTAATAAATTTAATTAACTTAAAAATTTTAATGAGCTATTAGTAGCAATGAAAAAATATTGAAAATTCTCAAGTAATTATTTTATTTTTTAACTATTACATTTTCAAATAAATTATTAGATGAAAAAAAAATTTGTGAGATAAGGATTCTAACTAATAAAGTTAACAATTGCAAAAATTTATATAATTCTTGAAATTTATTTATTTCAAAAATAGATTAAAAACTAAAAAAAATTAGGATGTAGTTAACATATAGTTTGTTTATATTATAAATAAAAAAATGGATGTTTTGAATGTTGCTAATGAAAACAACCAAATTGCATCTTTTACTTGGATAAAGGGACTTTTAAGGGTTAATACTTAATAAGCGCAAAATTCCTTCAATTTTTTCTAAACTGAAAATAGTATACATTTTTTTTGCCTAGGCGATTACTAAAAGTATTTAGTCTTTACAAGTTTGGTTCCTTTTGATTTGTGTACAACCTTTGATTATACAATAATTCTTATAGAAAATAGGTAAATTATTGATTTATTGATTTATTATTTTTATATAATGGGAATATTAAGGTTTGTGTTTGAATAGAATAATGTTCAATATTCATCTACCTCTTGGAAGGTTGTATCCATAATTTTACCAACTTCATTTTCAGTAGCATCTGCTATTGAACTTGATTTATCAAAAACTTCATGGGCATGGTCCGCAACCCAATCATCTTCTTTTTCTATTGCTTCTGTTGCTACTGAATGTGATTTATCAATTACTTTATAGGCATGATCAACAACCCATCCATCTGTTTTTTTATTTACAGCTTTAATAATATTAAGAATACAGGATGCTTTCTCTTTGGCAAAATTTATTATTATAAATGTAATAATGGTTAGTTTATTTTAAATCATATTATATTGATCAAATATAATAAAAATTATAAAATAATTCAATATAATTAGAATACGAGTGTAAATTTTGTACTAAAAAATAATTTATATAAAATTTGAATTCTATTACATACGAATTTAATTATAGAAGTAGTGTAAAAGTTCAATTTAATTTTTTTAAATTTTAAATTTAATAATAAAAAATTCTATTTCAGTCATTATTTTTGAATTAGTAAAATTTTATTTTTTTTATTTTTTTATTTTTTTGTTTGTTTTTATAAAATATTTACTATAATTTTTTTATATCATACTAATTAAAGCTTGAATGATTAATAGATGCTGACCTTATGCATTCTAATTTTGAAATATGATGATACACAAAAGAAAATTCAATATTGGATGCAAAATATCTCAATCCATATGTTTGTGTTCTTGATCAATTTATGACAATAATTAATTTTGCATATAGTATACATGATGATTCTTGAAACATAAATGCATATTCTAAGAAATTCTTTGAAAAATTGTGGGTAACGAATAAATATTGAAACCAAGCAATCACAATAAGCAAATAATTACAACCAATTAATATAGATAGTTTCTCATAGTAGTTCCTTGACATTTAAAAAATCTTCAAACACCTATAATTTTCAAATTATGAATATAATTTTGTAATAATATATTGGAACCATGAAATTTAACATGAAATTACAGTATATCATTGATAAGTGTTATATATAAGTGTAATAATTTAGAATTATTTCATACTTGATTGGTCATAAGTTGTAGTTGTTTGCTTATACAATTCTATATTTTGGTTGTAAGTTGTATCTTTTAGATCATTTGAAGTTATATGTGATGCATCCAAATCTCCTTTTTCAATTTCTTTACCAGCAACTTCTACTTGCCAAATTTTTTCTCCTGGCTTATTTAAATGTTCATTGGTTATTGATGGATCTTGATTAACACCAACCCAATTTGAAATTTTATTTAGTGTTGGCTTCACAATCTCTTCATTTGTTTGAGTCAAACTATTCCTATATAAATCTTTACTATCTTTACTATCTTTACTATCTACCTTCATTCTATCAATTGTATCCTTAGTAGCAAAATATGTCTGGATTGGTATAGTTTTAGCTTTTTCAACAAAAAATTGTCCTTCTTTAGATACTTTGTCTATTGCATCATCCAATACATGTGAAATTGAAAAGGGCCTAGGTGACCAAAATACCATTGATACAATTGAAAACAAAAATAATCCTAGGCCAAAATTATCAAGAATTTTCATTTTTTGAGTTGTAATTGGAGATTTCATGAAAAATAAAAAGTAGCGTAACCATTATATTTCTTGCATAGTATCAGTTTGTTGTTTATGTCTTTGAGTAAACATCTTTCTTTAGATAATTTCCATATCATACTTTTTATTTTTATTATGAAACTAAAAGCCTAGAGGTTGTTATTGTTGAAATTGAACATTAAAACTACATCAAGAAATATAAATGTACTTGATTTTTAAAAGTTATAATCCACAAGAATACCATAATGACTTAAAAAATTAAACTATTTAAAATTATAGAGGAACATAATAAATCCTTGACATTGCAATATTTTCTTTTTAAAACAATTGAATCTAGCATTATGAATTTGTGAATTTTCAAGCTATTGCTATACAAATGTAAGAACATTAAGATTGGTGTTAGGCTTGGCAATAGGATGTTTATCTTGGTGATATTGTAAATAATAATAATTAATAAAAAAATAAAAATGTTGTAAACATAATAAACTTAACTAGAGCTTCATTGCTCTACGTGCTTCTAGTGCCATGTAATTTAAGGTTTTAGGGCCTTGTTTTGGGGTCAGGAGACCTCGATGATGAAAAATTTTACGTGGATATTGGAGCCTCAAAAGCACTAGATTATTTTGTATTGGAAATCAATTTTTCATTGGCACTCTTTGGCTTTTTAGTTGTATTTCTACTTGAAATAAATACATAGTGAAATTTTCTTAATCATTGATTAATAATTTGAAAAAATGAATTAGAGTGTTGATTTACTGATGTCAAAATGATACAATAAAAATATGCACCATAATGCTTGACATTGTAAAATAAATCTGGAGATATCTTCAAAACTTTGAGCATCAATTGCATTTTACATCAATTGATTCCTTTTTAATTTCAAAATTTTATTGTAATTTCAAAATTTTCCAAAATAATGTGAAATTTTTACAACTAATAGAAGTCATGTAATCACATCTTTGAAAAATAAATATAAATATAACATTTGTAGGTACAAGCAAAATGAAGTTTGAAAAAATAATTATAGGCTCAGTCTTTGAAGGTTAAAAGTCTCTAGACTTCATTTAACATGAAAGTTTTGGCAACTGTAAATTTATTATACTAGACTTTGAAGGTGTAAGTTATGTTGACCAATAGCTGGTGTTGAAATCTATATTGGTCAATATAAAAAAACAAGGATTTGGAGTTTTGGACCATATGGATTCAGTTGACCCTTTCAACTCTCACACTTTTTCAAATCCAAATTCCAATCCAAATTTTTGTGTCCTTTATTTGAGAATCTAATTGAATCTACAATGACAAACAAAACCAAGTACTAATGTGAAATGTTTTCATTCAAACAACCATACCGTAAGCATCAATGGACAAAGTCCAAAAGTGTATATACAAAAGTTGTAGTGTACGACATGCTACACATTACCATGGAAGTTTGAAGAAAAAAATAGTTGTGATTTGAAAGAAAATCGATTTCAAGGTTAGCCATGTCTAAAACTCAGTTTTGTTCAACACGATTTGGAATTCTTTTATTTTTGTCAATTTGTTTTTAGAACTCCAAAAAAACTTTTTGTGCCTTTTTATGTTGGTATACATAATTTGAAATTGTTGTACCCCAAAATTGAAAGAAATTGCCATTTATAGAATTTAAAACACCAACAATTTGACAAACATATAAATGGTGTTTGTTCTCACAATATTTGATTTTCTTTTGGAATTGAGAGCATGGGATAGCATTAGCCATTGTAGAGAGAGCATAGGTTGCAATATGGACCATTGTTACATCTTCATGCCTTTGCATTTGAAATATTTGTTGAATTAGACAATGCATTCGATTTATATTTTACAATTGTATAATGCATTTTTGAATTCAACTTCTTTTGTCCAAAGACTAGAGTTCATGATGCACATAATTGATCCAAAAAATCTCAGTTTTTTTTTTATCATTGTCAATATCATCAAAAAACTAAAAATTGCCAAAAATTATACTGACCCTCATCAAATTGGCAATTTTTTGATGATATTGACAATGATAATTTATTTTTTTGGAATTTTTTGGATCAATTATGTGCATCATGAACTCTAGTCTTTGCACAAAGAAATTGAATTTAAAAACGCATTGAATACAATTGTGAAATATAAATCGAATGCATTGTCTCATTCAACAAATATTTCAAATGCAAAGGCATGAAGATGTAACAATGGTCCATATTGCAACCTATGCTCTCTCTACAATGGCTAATGCTATCCCATGCTCTCAATTCCAAAAGAAAATCAAATATTGTGAGAACAAACACCATTTATATGTTTGTCAAATTGTTGGTGTTTTAAATTCTATAAATGGCAATTTCTTTCAATTTTGGGGTACAACAATTTGAAATGATGTATACCAATATGAAAAGGCACAAAAAGTTTTTTTGGAGTTCTAAAAAGAAATTGACAAAAATAAAAGAATTCCAAATCGTGTTGAACAAAACTGAGTTTTAGACATGGCTAACTTTGAAATCGATTTTCTTTCAAATGACAACTATTTTTTCTTCAAACTTCCATGGTAATGTGTAGCATGTTGTACACTACAACTTTTGTATAGACACTTTTGGACTTTGTCCATTGATGCTTATGGTATGGTTGTTTGAATGAAAACATTTCACATTAGTACTCAGTTTTGTTTGTCACTGTAAAAGGCTCTTATTAAGCTCTCATTCCTTCAAATTATTTTTCAACTCCCTCAATTGAAACAACATTGAATTTTCTATAGATTCAAGTCCCATGGTTGCAAAATGAATCCTTATTATCCTTTCAACTTTCATATTTTTTCTTTATAAATTCTAAATTCTTCCAGCCTTGGTTTCAAAAATTAATTGGACCTCAAAGGTTGACTTCCCATGATTCCCTCAAAAATCTTTTCAACTCTTTCAATTGAAAAGACATTGGATTCTCTATGGGCTTCAATTTTAGTTTTGTAGCTTTGAAATTTTATTATCATTGTTGTGGCTTTGTACCACCATATCTATTATAGCTTTATTCCACTATTTTCTTAGTCGTGACCATGGATTCCATAATAACAAAGTAGATTTAATATTTGTTAGTATAAAAATTCCATTGTTTGACTAAAAACTTTTCAACTGTCATATTTTATTTTGTTTTAAATCCAATTTTTTGCCTTTTTTTTAATAAATTAATTGAACCCTTAAGGGTTCTCCTTGGCTTCTTTAAAATCTTTTGAACTCTTTCAATTGAAAAGACAAAATTAGCTTTGATTTTAGTCTCGTGACTTCAAAAGTCCATTATTTTGGTTTTGGCTTCATACCACCATTTCAATCACCCCATAGTCACAAAGTGGATCCTATATATGCCAATAAAGAAATCTAAAAGGTCACTTCAAAAATATCCTAAACAAATTTCAATCTAAAGGTTGCTAGTGGATTTTGTAATCTCATATTTTTTAATTGATTTAAATCTAATATTGCAATATGTTTATTATTAAGTATTATTTTACAATAAACACCAGTCCTATTATATACTCCCTCTGTCCTACTAAAAACCTCCAAAAAGCTTCCCCACGAGAAATTAACTACATTTTTAGTCTTTTTGATAGTGATACATGCATTTGAAAACTAGCAACCCATCCTTTAGATCTCTGCAAAATCTCCAACTTAGACACCATCATTTAGGCACCCAAAATCCATGCAAAAACTACCATTTTTAACAAAATTTGCAAACACTACCAGCTCCATCATTCTTAATAATTCAAATGTTGGTAGCAACATTGGGATTCTAGAAACATCTACTGCAACCTAAATACCCACAACAAAGGTCCCTACACCACTTCAACAACAACCCTTCAAAGTGTCTAAGTGGTCACCAAATCCATTGTCAACACTACTGTTAAGGAAGCACAACGAGTCCAAGGTGTCTCATATGGGCAAGGGCAAGCTTTCTTGGTGAAGAATGCTCCCTAATCACTTGACTTGCCCCCAAGAGGTCGTTCAACACGGCCAGCACTTACTTAACAATCAAAATCTAAAAACGGAGCTTTTTAGTGGGACAAAAATTGTGCTTGATTTGGAGGTTTTTAGTCGGACAGAGGAAGTATTAAGGTTAATTTCTTTGGAGGAATTTTATTTGTTTGTGTATTTGTTTGTGATTGTAAAGATTGACAATCTAAAGAAAATTTAAAATATAGGATCCTATTTCTACTTTCATTAGATTTTTTAAAGTGTAAAAAAATTTATTAGAAATTCATTACAATTTTATTTACTTCAATATGTGGTCCTATATTGTTGATTCTTAGCCCATGTTTGGTAGGATTCAAATATCAATCCATTGTATACATGATTTTGGTATATTTTGGGCCATGCTTTTTTGTGTTTTTGTTTATTTATTTTCTTGCTTGTGATCATCAAGTTACTTCTATGAAAAAATTTCTCACCAAGTAATTTTGAGTGTTGGTTGGTAAAAGGTTTTCAATGAACTACCTTTCATAGACAATGAAAGGTCCTTGAAATTTTTTCAATATATAAAGTAACAACCCAAGAACTCCAAAATAGTGAGGAAAGTGCAACGACAATAAACCCCTAGAGGGCCAAGGCCTTTTTTCTGCCAAAAAACATTCAAATTGTCGTTTCTATTGCAAAGAGTAAAAATTTGAAAATTATTATTTCTTACATCTAACCTAGAATCTTGTGCCTAGTTATTATGAAGATGTATGGAAACTTTTTTAGAAATTTTGACTGTATATATTGCAAGATATTTGCACCTATAGTAAAAAAAACAAGTTTTTCACCACATTGCGAGCCTAGTAGATTATTTGACTTTGAACCTATTAACTTAAATTTTTTGCACTACAAAGTTTGGAGCTTTAAATCTTTTTGGTGGAAAATTGAATTGAAAGTCTAGGAAAAAACAAAATACAAAAACAAAAACTTAATTTTCATTCTTAAAAAAATTGTTACGGGATAGAAGTAGGTACGGAATAGAAGGAAAATCTAATTTATGAATATCTCCAAGATGGAATTAAAATGTGCTAATTTCAATGGTAACATTCAGTAGCTTGTTTTAGTACTGCCTCTTGTTGGATGGAATGATGTAGTATATTCAACATGCAATCAGTAACTACTAATAATCTGTCAAAGAATTGCAAATGTGTGGATATATGGGTCGCAAGCTGCTTAGCATTATAGCAAAAAGAAAAAAAAAGACTTGTCAATTGCGTTGGATGTTAAGACTGCAGTGTTCAACATTGAATCCAATTTTTTTTAAGAAGCATCAAGGATTTTAAGTTAAAATTAAATTAGTAAGGAAAAAATTCATGGAGAACTTGGTAGTAAACTACTTCTTTGCTTTGCTTTGCAAATCATTTACTTTTGTGTTTAGAACTAAAGAAGACAACTCTTTATATACATATTGGGTGGTAGGAGGGAAACAAACAATGTGGTATATTGAAATGAGAATTGGAGTAGGAGCTCAACTGCTCACTATGTTTTGTCAAATTAAAGCAGAAATTAGATTTGAAGTAGAATTTTAGACCTCATTTAGGCATAGTAGAATAACCTTTTTTTTAAAACTTTGGACTAAGAAAAGTTTAAATCAAGCCAACTTTCATCTCCAAATATTCGTTTGAGATTTCAAGTCTCCAATCAAAAATTATGGACAAATTTTGGAGAGGGGTTGAAAGGGACATTTTCTAGGACAATTTCAAAAATCTTCTTTGAATTTTGTCCATAACCTTTGATTGGAGGCTTGAAATCTCAAACTGATTTTTAGAGATGAAAGTTGGCTTGTTTTGAAACTTTTTTTTGTTCAAAATTTTTTGAAAAAAGTTATTCTACTATGCCTAAATAAGGTCTGAAATTCTTCTTTAAACACAATTCCTACTTTCAACTTAACTATGATTGGTTGAGAAACTACATATCCCACATAGATTGTTCTACCTCCTATTAACCTATGAGTATGTAGAGAGACTTTACCCTTGAAAACCCAAAATAAGATATTGATGGTAAATGGTGAGATTGCATTGGAGTATTATTCAATGGATTCTTTGAGGTTTAGGCAAACCATCTTTCTTTACAATTACTTGTTGATTTGTATGTTTGGTCCTAGACTTAGCAAAAAAAATGAAGCACACCATAAATGTTTTGCCATTTGAGTTATTCGTAAAGTACACTAAACCGGGGTTTAAACCCATGAGTTTTGTGAAAATGCCGGTTGAGTTAAAAAAGTCGAAATAAAAGTGGGTATGAAACTTATTTTTCCATCAAAATGGTGCCTAAAAAAGTTTGGTCCCCACTTTTGAAGTCGTGTGACATAAGTATCTTGCAAAATAGTTTGACGCTTCAACTACAGTTGCCTTCTCAACTTCAAAAAAAGTCATGCCCAAAGTGGGGGGGACTTTACAAATAACTCTATTGTCTCAGTACAGAGCTTACAATAATGACATATGGATGAATTTCGTGAACGAGGATTCTATAGAGGAAAAGGCAGCCTCAAGGAAGACTATTGAATGTTATGATTGTTCTCCAAACTAAGCCATGTGGAATTTTTTATTTATTTTTAAGCCCTAAAGGACCAATTTGCTATTTTTAGCAACATAGTGACTTTAGACAAATACTTGTGACTAGAAATTTGCATATTTTAGGTTGAAATTTTTATAGAAGGTGGCGACAAGGAATATCTTTTATAACAATTGGAAATAAGAGTCAAAAGTTATGACCCAATATGTTATTTTTTCCCTCTCAACTCGGGTAGTCTAGACAGATTAGAAAAAATCACTTTTTTCAAAAACAAAAGTTTGAAATTGGTTTTCTAGATTTATGTATACGTGGAAAGCTTTGAATCATTCCATTTCAATCAATGAGAAAAGCTATGAGAAGTTTAAGTATGCGGGTAGTTATGGATTCTCTACTCTAAAATAAACTTTAAAGTTGTTTATTTAATTCAATTTTCAATATTTTTTGAAAAAAATAAATCATAGGATGTCAATTGTTTATTACAACATTACAACCATTGGGATTGACAAGTTTCAATTCCATAATTAAATTCTTAACAATTTTGTATTTTGAATCAATCTCTATTTCTTTCTACTTACTATTTTTTTTCTATATGTTGTACAATTCCAAATGATTTGCAAATTTTTAGACGTGTAGCCAACTTGTCTAGGAGAAGGGATTCTAAGAAGCACCACCATTCTGGACATTTTTTTGTAGAAAAGTGAACTTGTGAAGTGCAGCTGCCCTGTTTTTTATAGAGTCAAAATTTTAATTTCAGTGAATTTGAATGCTTATATCTTGCAATCTCCACGATGGAAAATTTTTGAAATTTTTACCACGTGTTTTCAAGCCACCATATTACAGTACAAGATCCCTTGGTTACATATGTGTCAAAAAAAAGTTTTTTTTCAAAAATTTGGTACTTGCACTAGAAATGGCAGTTTTTGAATGTCTTAGAGAAAACATAGTCAAAGAATTTAAGGAATTAAATTGAAAAAATTCCATTCAAAAATAAATCCTACAAGTTATTTTTCCAAAAAGATGTGCTAAATGCCCGAAAAACAAGATTGTTCAAATGAAATGAATCAAAGCTTTCCGTGTAGACAAAAATATAATCTATGAGAAAAAAAATTCAAATTTTTGAATTTTTTTGCCGCCTAGGTGCCTAGTCTATCTTGTTTTGAACGTATTTGAGTATAACTTTTGTTCTCGGGCACCGATTGGAAAAAATTATATTTCCACAAAGCTAATCAGTTTTTCTACCTCTAAAAAAAGTTTCAAAAAATCAAAGACAAAAATTGAGACCGTAGGTACTTGCCCAAAATGCCATTTGTCCCTTGAAGGGACAATGGTCTTTTAGGGGATAAAATAAAAATTTAATGAGAGCATTTTCTAAAATGTAATCTTTTATAACAATTTCTATAAAAATTCACTACTTGAGTGGAATTTAGGGATTCTTTGTCAACTTTCATTTACAGTCCTATGATAGGAATATACTTTCAATTTTTGGATTGTAATTTATACAAGTCAAGTTAGTCTTTTTGTACTTTCAATTTTAAAATTAAATTTTTCTTTTATGCTTTGAAGTATTTAAATGCTTTTAATACTTTTTAACGCTTTCAATACTCAAGAGGGATTTAGGAAGTTTTTTCATTCTTCATTTTCAATTTTATTTTTTGATTGCACATGCAACAACTTTCAAGCTAGTTTTATGCATGAATCAAGCGAAAAAAAATTAATTTTAAATTTCATTTGAATTTTGCTCAATATATTTTGTTTGTGATTGTAAATGAAGTTTGTGTGAAATCATTGTTTTGGGCTTTGATTTTACATTAAAATTAACTGCAATTTATTCCATAAAATAATTTGTTATAAACTTTGTACTTTAAATTTTTACTTTATTTTCATTTTGTTTTTGAAACTCAGAATAATTCATCACCTTTGTTCAACTTTGAATTATCCCTAAGAATGATTCTTTGCTTATCAAACATTCACTATCAATTACTTTTAACTTTGATTTTCTAATTATTAGAATTTGAGCCAATGGCCTAGGTGTTAATGATTACAAAATATTGGAATCGCAAACTCACTCATTTCTTCTTGTATTTATTAGCAAATCCTATAGAATAAATTTGTTGATAAAATTAGTGGCAATTGAAATATTTCACATGAGAGGATATGTAGAGGAGTATTACCATGTAGATGTTCATACTAAATTAAATGAATGAATTGGATTAGCAAGATTATTATTCCACATTTAGGCCTTTTAAAATTTTTTTAATGTTAATTTAAATAAACATTAAGGTTGATCACATTCAAAGTTTTAAAATTTATCTTAATCTTGCATTGATAATTATCATGGCATACTACCTTCAAATCAAAATGTAGATCTTTATTTGTATTAAAATAATTCCTAATGACTTATTTAACAACCATTTTGTAGTTGTTGTCCATTTTTAGGAATTAAAAATATTTTCTAATTTTATATTTTATACAAAGTAAAACGGACTCATTATGTCTTTGAATAAATGTTATATAAATTAAAATTGTTATTGCCTAACTTTCTTTACAAGAATTGAACCAATTTTATCATATTATTGATTGTTAAAACTATTAGGGAGAAGAAATGATTTTCTTATGATAAAGTAATTTTTATTTTATTTCTTTCAATGTAACTAATGCAATTTAGCCAATTGTAAGAAGCTACAATGATAAATCATATTTTTGGAGATAAATTTGTCAAAGTAAAATGCATTGAAATTGATTTGAGAAATGTACATAAGTAATTTTGTTAATTTGATATACAATCAAACTCTATTCATGATAAATAACATTATCCTTTTTGATAATAGTCTCAAAAAGTTGTGAAATAAGTATACACCAAAGTTTTGTCCAAGACCTTTTGAGTCATTAGAAATTAAACCCCTTAAGGACCATAAGTGCTGATTTTGAACAACAAATGAACGGAAACACATCCAAAACTCACTAAAGTGCATTTTTTCATCCATCAATTTTTTGTTAAGATTTTTTATTAGTTCTTTAACATTTGTATGGTATAGATTATGAATATTTTGCTTTGCAAATATTCTATAATTCAAAAGGTATTGGTAGTTCTAGCCCCCATAAGTAACTTTTTAGTTTTAAAAATGACCCTTCAAAAACGACTTGAATCAAAAAATAATATAAAAATCTTCAAAAATCACTATGATTAGAACTTAGCATTTTGAACTTATACAAAAAAAATTCTTGTAATTATCATAACAATTCAATCTATAATTTTCAAATTCTAGCTTCAAATTTTATTGTAAAATACTAGTATGTATATTTGTTGATCTAATCATATGAATGTGATCTATAAATCATATTTTACAACTATTGTTTGAGAGTCATCATTACAATATTGTTCAAAATTGATTTTACAATAGATCTTCACAATTTTGGAAATTTGGACAACCCCCTGGTCTTTTAGGAGTTAAAAGTAGATGAAAATATATGAATATGTTCATGCACTTGATATAAAGAATTTACTATCTCCATTGTTGCCATTAATTGAGTAATTTAAATTTGAGCATTTATAACAATGCTAATGCGTAAGCGCAAGGATGTGAGCCAATGAGCCTTGAATCTAGTTGTAGATTTGTACCTACAATCATTTGAAGGTGTTTATAACATATGTACCTATAACATAGGTACACTATAACATAGGTACACTATAACATGGATAGAATCTATAACATAGGTATTTATAACATAGACATCTACAGCCATAGAAGGTGTCTATAATATAGACTCCTAGGCTCCTAGGCTCATAGATTCTATGCTCACATGCTAGCTCTCCCTGATAATTTACTAACTTTGAGACATTTGAACATTTGAACATTTATGGTCTTTGAGTGCATGGTAGTGTTTGGGAAATTTTTGGAGCTCCCCTCATTCATTTCCTCCTACAAAAATAGTTCATTTTCCTTTAGTGGTCACAAGTTGCATCTTTACAACCACAAAAAGTATTGATTTATTTTATATTCTGCAGTAAGGATTTTTCACTAGCCAATTTTTTCCAAATTTAAATTAGCACCGGCATTTTTGGCAAATTGCTAGAATTCTCTAACGTAAAAAAATATTCAACTTTAAGGTAAAAATCACTACTGCATCATTGACAAGAATTGAACCTGACATGACCCTTGACTATTTGAAGCCCAAAGATCATCCCATGTCATTTAAGATGGAGTTGAAAATAGTAATAAAAAGTTTGCATGAAATCAAAAGAGTTGAGGATTCAAAGTTTTCACCTTCTTCAAGTGTGTTTTTTGTTGCCCTTGTAAGATACTACTCAAAATTGGTAAATAAGTGATGCAACTTAGTGGAATTCTTCTATAAGATAGTGGCATCCACTAATTAATATACTATCAAAGTCTTTCTCTAGTCCCTCCGTGGCCAATTGCATGACACTATCTAGATTTGTTGTTATCCTGCAATTTTGAGGCTTATATTTAATGTTATTCTACATAGAAAAAGTCCTTTCAAACATTATGGTAGTGATACATTAGCATTTTCCAATTTTAGCAAAGGTTAGAAGGTTAGAGTACTTCAATTTCAAAGATGAACTTCAACTAATTGAAGCCCATAAATAAACAAATACTATGTCCATCCATTTAGTGCTTTTTTGCAGCTTAAAAGGAAAAAATTCTTGCTTATAAGTTGCATCTATTAAAGGAAGAAAGGTCCTTCTTCCCTAGTTTTTCTACTGCTCTTACTACTACAAAAGAAGATCTAATTGTATAACACCCCATGATGCAACTAAATTGCCTAGCTGGAAGGCATGCGAATTGGTTTAAAGACTTTAAAAACATCAATGACATTATTTTCTTCAAAGTTAGCTTCTAGAGCCACACAAACCACCTCAACCTTGATCATGTCAATATTGTGAAATTTGGACCCTCTAATTTCACTAGGCAAGCAACAAAGGTTATCTGAAGGGGGTCCATATTTAAAGATGACATAAAAACATGTAGTTGGATTAAAAGCATCATAATTCAATTCACAAGAGTCAAGAAGAACTGGAGATTTTACAATAGTAGAGACATCAACAAGCTTATACTAAAAAAAATTAGGCAACATTAGAAGAATTTTGAGGCCTGCAAAGGGCCGTTTCAGGGCTGTTCTCGTAGCTGGGAACAGTCAGAATATTAAATTAATAATAATAAAAATAAATTATATATATATAATTAAAAAAATTAATTAATTAATTAATTTTTTTATTATTTTCTGACGTGGCACTCGCGTGACCACGTCAGATTACTGTTCCCAGGGCATTCCCAGAGTTCCCAGGGCCAGATAACTCGCGGTCTCTTGGAGGCCTCAAAAATCTTCTAATGTTTTAAGTACATATAAAGAATATCAATCAAGAAATAGAAGATATATTAATTTAAATTCTTGCAACTACTAAGTAGTTGAGAGATTGAAGCATCAGATTTTGAAAGAATAAATAAATAAATAAATAAATTCTAAAGAATCACAAATACTAGTTACGGCTTGCCATCTAGACAACCAATGAATTTTGTAGTAATTTTTTAGGATTTTTGGAGCCTCATGCATTGCACTTTGAAAAAATTTGAAAGGCTACTTTCTTTTATGTTTTACTAAAGTGACCAACCAATGCATTTACCATAAAATCTATTGCAAGCGGATATTTCTTTGCAAGATTTATTTAATAAAGCCTCAAGGGTAGCTCAGTTAGTTCTATGAGCAACATAATGAGTTGAAGTAAGAAAATAATTTATTTTTTTCAGATGAGTTGCCACTCATGTATTTTTTCCAACCATGGTTCAAGTTCCATTAGTAACCAAATCCTATATATTTACTTAAATTCACCTTCTATGTCTTCAAATGTAATAGTCACAAAAGTATCATAATAGAATCTTTTTTTCTATCATCCATCTACAATAAATCCAAGTCTAAATAAGTAATAGATAAATTAGCCTCTAAAAAAGTTGCAAAGACCACAATGTGTACTTTAACAAAGATATCAATTATGGACTCACCAAGGCTTAAGCCAAAGAATTTAGAATCTCTAATGCTATCCAAAACTTTCCTCAAACTTTCTTTTGAACTCGGGGGTGCAGTGAGCGATAGCAGTAGAAAACTACGTGCGAACAAATGATAGGGTGCCTAAAAAACATTTGAGATAAAAATTATAATTTGATTTTTTATACTATAGGGTACAAAAATTCCATGACATGTCTTTAAACTACTATAGGGTATAGAAAAATAGGTCCAATTAGAAAAAAATTAGACCTAGGATACCCCCCTTTTTATTCTTTTTTTTGGCCAAAAGTATTAAATGTTGCTACCTTGTGAATGGCATATTCAAAGTGTTCAATAATTTTATAGACTCTACTAATTTTTGTAGTAGACATTGGCTGGCTTTAGGTGGCTGTCATGCAACTTAGAAAATGAGCTAATCACAGACTGTTAAAAATTTAGACATCCTGGCTTGCATCATATACCATATTTAGTACCTGCAAAAACTTATGAGGTTGTAAAATTTTGCAATTAACTTCAATTTCGAGTGATCTTAACTTTATAGCTGTAATGAATGATTTTGATTTTAAAATGGAAACACAAATACTGTCAACACCAAAAAGGTAATTCTACCATAATTTTTTGAGAACTTCAAACATTGCACTCTTTTTAAAACTCTGGGCAGGGTTATACGGTTTGAATTTTGCACATTATTTTTTAAAATTTACACTGGAGTTAAATGTTTGTGTGACATGCCCAAATTTATTTTTTTTAAATTCATTGCAGCCCATGGGTCAAAGTTATGTTGTCCGATAGCTTCAGGCAGCTTGGACAAGGCCTCCTCCTAAGGATTGATTGTTGATGTTTTTGAATTGAAGTAAGATAGAAACACCCAAAAGTGATCCTGTTCCCATTCTTATACCCTAGATTATCACTAAATGTATCCTTAGACTTTCATCAATGTATCCTACAAATGCTTAACTTTCTTTGATTCATTGACGCATTTGAAAGACATATATTTAACTTTGATTTACTAACTACGGATTTTTGCAAATTTCAATTTAGGGTCCACCTATGTAACAATTTCAGTGGTCTAGGGAGCTGGCACTTTGAAAAATCATAGAAATTACATACCACATCCAAAAATCTATTTTTTTTTTGAATATTCATGATTTTTACTTGCTAATACTACATAAATGTTATTTTTAGGAAAAAATGTCTCCAACTATGTTGAATTGCTTAATACTGACGGTTTTGGATGTTTCTATTGTAGACACATGTGTTTGACTTTACTAATTTCTATAGTAGACGGTGGCTGGCTTTAAGTGGCTTTCTAGTTTTCCCATCAATTATAGTATTGCATGTTTGAGTTCAAGTATACAAGCTCAGTTTTGTTTGTGTCTCCATAACTAGACATGATAAGCACATTTTTTTTCACTCATTGTGTTTGTAAACACAATGACGACATTCTATTTCATACTACCATTGCATACTACCATGATTGTGCAAAAATATTTCTTGCATTCTATTTCATACTATGATTTCATACTACCATGATAGTGCAAAAATAATTTTTAAATATTATTGTACATACGTGAAGACATGTACATTGAATCAAACAATGTAGGTTAAAATAAAGTTGATATCAAAAAGAAATCTTTGTATCATTCAAATTAATCATGTAAAAAGGACTTAAACCTACAGTTCAATTGATAGCATTCAATAATATGATCCCTTCCTAGTAAATGAGTGTCATTGACAATTTTTATGGAAGATACAATAGTAGTATTGACTACACTTTTCTGTTGAGTTCTAGTTGTAAGTAGTCATTAGTGGGGGAAAGAAAAGAAAGTTTGAAAGAAATTTAACGTAGGACAAAAATTGTAGTAGAATTTTTTTTAATCTAAATTACCATATCATTTATTCATATCAATTTAGAATTATAAATAATGCAAGCCCCTTATCTAATAACCCAAAGTAGGAAATTATATAATGATAGCGTGTTTAAAAAATAAAATAAAAAAGTAATATCCCCCTAAAAAATACTTGGTGTTCGCACCTATCCCCTTATTTTTTTACACACTGACCCCCCCGAGCTTTTGAATGACATTAGTGATACCAAAGACCATTTCAACACAATTTTTTTCATCATGGTAAAGTTTTTTGGTGATGGCAGCTTTGCAAGAAAGAAGATCACACAAACTTTGAAAGTTGTAAAAAGAAAAAGTTTCCTTCCCTATGAAGAAAGCAACCTTAAATAGGGATAGCATAGCTTCATCACAACTACAATTTGCAACTGCAACAACCTTTTGCAAGCTTTTTTACCTCTATACTTGAGGGCAATTGAAAAAATATTTATATTATTTTTTGTCACCTATTACATGATAATATTTTTTTTTCTATTAACTTTTGTTTTAAACCTCTATTTAAGGATTTCAAATTCATATCAAAGGTAGATAAGACTATAGTATACAATTTTTTGTGCTCTACAATTTTTCTATGGTTTTATATTAATAAAATCTTTATATTTGTAGAATCCTCACTGGCATATGCAAAGTTACCTCCATTCAAGTCACAATTGAACTCTATCCAATCATATCAAGAATATTTCTAATTTAGATTGGTTTTCTCAATGTTACTGGATTCCTTGTTAGGAGGTGTTGAAGAAAAAGTAGATCCATGCATGTCTATGAAGTCTCTACTAGTTCCAACCTTGAAGAGCATATTTGGTATGCTTTTCTACTATTTGGCCATAAAAAAAAACTTAAAAGTACATCCTCTAAAAATTCAAAAATTATTTTTTAAAGCTTACAACAACTACAAAGACTCCAAGAGCCACAACAACACTTCAGCAATCAATAACAACAGTTGAGTGATGGTTCACAACAACACAACAACAATAATGTTGCGTCAAGAGATCAAAACTCATCATGGTAGGAGCATGAGCAGCACATCGATAACTACAAGAAACAACAGAGTGAGCGGCGGCCAAATGGGAACTTGCTTGTGACAACAAGTAAGGAATCATGTCTTGCCGCCCAACCTCAATGGATAGCCACCCAACCGATATCCTTCCTTCAATACATATTTTGACTACCTCAGGTATGACCTTTGCCTTGTTGAGGTATTAGACAATAAAAACTATCCCATACGGCTAAAACCTACCAAGTGTTGAAAGAAGGCAGTTAAAATATCTTCCAATTTTTTTTGTGAACTTATTGATTTTCTATTAATTTCCTTCCAGTTTTGCATCCTTCATTTTCAAAATGCAACCCTTTTTTTTGGCAATTCCATAGGCTAACTTTGCACTAGCCACCGGATTATTTGAGCCATTGTTGAAGGGTGAGTATAATAACCATTTATAGTTTGTTTTCAAGTGCACAAAGTGTTATTTGTTAAAAATGCCTTCAAGCCTAAATATCCATTGCCTAGTGCAAAACTCTCTTTTATTTTTAATGCCTTCAAGTGTTAGTTTTCAAGGCAAAGATGCAAATTCAACATCCAATATTAATTTAATAATAATTTAGTTATTATTGAATGCAACTTCTATTCAATTCTGCAAATGAATTAGAATATGTTTTACTTTGTCACATAGTTTGTCAAGCCAAATCATAGTTTGAAATTGTGGAAGGGCGTCATCGTGGCCAAGAAGTGTTGAATCCAAGAATCACACATCATTGCAATGATAGCCGCTTGCCATTTACACTATGTCGGAGACAATTTCCTGTCACTGGTGCTTTTGCAGTGACAATCAATAAATCGCAGGGCCAATCATATAATCGAGTCGGCATTTATCTTCCAAATGAAGTATTTAGCCATGGTCAATTATATGTGGCTTTGTCTTGTGGTAGACATCCTGCAAACATTAAGGTTGCTAATGACAATTCACATGTCGTAGGAACGGTAAAAAATGTGGTTTACCATGAGGTTTTTACATGACATTGTCTTAGAGATTCCTATATATATTTACACCTGAATTAGGTGGATGGAAAAGTTAAGAGTTTGTTTCAAACTCTGCATGTTTAGGGTTCATGCACGCTTCGGCGACATCCCCTTCCATCCAACTACATTCTTTTGGTGTCCATTGTTATTCATTGTCTCAATTGAGACAACATATCATATCAATAAATATGGTAGGATGATATTTGTAGCCATTTTGCTACATTCTTTTATAGTCAATGGAAGGATATTCCAATGCATGCATCTTTAGATGCAATCTATTTATAAAATTTATCACTTTTCTTTGAGAGTATGCAAATAGCCAAATATGCAAAGATTCTAATGTATAAATTTTAACTTGGATATATCTTTTAAATATCTTAAATACTATATAAATCTTTTATTTTGTAAAAATTATCATATAAAGATTTTTTTTTAATTACTATAGATATTTTCAAAGAATATTGTATGAGGATGTCAATATTTTCCTTTAAAGATTATACACACTTTATTTATCTACATTCTATCATATGAAAAATTGATGAAAGTAATATATTTTATGAGTAGCAAAGCAAGCGCCAACCGCTAGTAATATTTTAAAAAATAGAGAGAAAGAAAGCAATTTATACAAGTGGTCAACATGAGGTACAATAAACTAAGTATGTGAGATATGAAATCTAGGACATATAAGAACTTAACCATTCATTAACTCACAATGAAGTTGAATATTGAATCAAACATAATACTCGTGTTGTTAGCAAAATGTCATACCTCAACTAAGCATTGCAAATCATTTTTTTCTCCAAAAGTTGTTCAACTAATAAAATATTTTGCAATCAAATAAAAAATTTGTGCCAAAATCCTCTTGTAACTTCACTATTGCAATAGAACCAAAGGCTTGGTAGACTAGCCAAATGACCACACAAATGATCCAAGGATGGTTTAAGGCCTCTGTAGTCTTTCCCGTTAAATTCCTTGCTTGTTAAAACTATTATAAATTATAAGCTAATTGAATTTTTACCTCATCAAATTGAAAATATATTAAATTATTAGCAACAAAATAATTCCCACCACAATACAAATGAATATGTATATCAATTTGTTATATGCTTTACGTCGGTCTATATTGACTTTTATTTAAGACCTTGGCAAGAAACATGATTAAAACCTACCACCTATAACTTGTGAAGTGACCATTTACTAGAACTGCAGTACTTGGTCCCCTTACATCGTGCATGCACATGGAACTTACAAATTTGTACTTAAACCAACCACTTCTTGGAGACTAAATTACATTACAAAAATAATTGGTTTCTATGAACAACCAAGTCTACAATATCAAATTTTCTTCATTTAGATGTTATAATCAATCTCTACAGTCCATACTAGTAATACTAGTCAACAATTTAAATTGTCACGATATCAATTTCTTTCATTTAGATATTAATATTTTATTCAAATTTAATATAAAATTATAAACTTCTAGAGAGTGAATAGTATTGCCATGAGTGTTGGCAAAATTGCAGATTTGTGATGGATCCAAGAATTTCATTTTAATTTGAAAAAATAAAAGAGGAGTTCCTATAGCTCTAAAGTTTACAAAGAAATGGAACCTTGGTTTTGTGAAACAATTGTTAGTTGTGGATTTTAGAATTTTAAGTTGTAATCTCTATAAACCAACATTTTACAAGTGCTTGAAGCCTTTAATTAATTGTTAAACTTTGATTAAAGCTTTTAAGCCACAAATGGATTTTTGGAGTTGAATGTTCATTTAATGGGCTACATTTTCTTGATGAAATTATTTATGAAATTAATTACTTTACAACAAAATCTAAATTTGAAAATTTTGAATTAAAAAAAAAACAATTGCTAATTTTGTAACAATGGATTATATGAAGTTAATCTAGTTTGCAAAAATTCAAATTCAATTTTTTTGTGTTATTTGAAAATGAATATATGAAAATGAGCTTTACTGCTACAAGATGGACCACTCTACTCAAATCTTCTACACCTTTTTTAATAAAGAACCTCCATTGATTCCGAGATTGATTCACCATACATAAAATTTTGATACTAAATGAAAAGTGGTGGATTGAAATTTGACTAAAAAAGGCCAAGTTTTCAAAATTGTTTAATTTTTATTTCACATAATTTTGATTACCATAGACATTAATTTATCATTTAAATTTTTTATATTTAATTTGAATTGCTCGTTACTTATAAAAAAATTTACTTTTGTATTTATGCTCTAATAAATCTTAAAAGGTGATTAAAAAAACATGCATCTCTTTTATGAAATCAAGGATAAATCCAAGTGTGACACATGTCTTCTTTGTTCAAAGGTCACATTGGCTATAGAAATGGGCTAATATATTGTTTAAATCTAACTTTTAATTTTGCAATAATTAGCAAAACAAATATATTATAAGAATACTATTTAATTTGCCTTATGTTTGATATGATTATCCAAGTATGAATCATTGAATGGACTTGAATTTACAAAGATTAGCAAGATTAATGGATTTGAATGATTGCAAAATTTAAGGCAAATTCTATTATTATAATATTTTAAATGAATGTAAATCCAATTAATATTTTACATTTATTGACTTTTATTACAAAAATTTCTAATCAAATTTCAAGCCCCTCATGGCCTTGTCTTCAAACTAAGTGTGAGAAATAGGTTTTCCAAACCTAACATGGTAATGAGAAATTCCAACCCTTATGATTCAATTTGTTCAAGATTGTACTATGCATCTTAGGACAATAAAAGAATATGTACAAACTGCATTTTTTACATTCAAATGCAATGAATTCTGTTCAAAGGGAGCATGAAACAAAAGTTTTTACAAGTATAAAATGAAGGTCTCTCATATAGACTATAAAGTGAAGGTACCTTGAATGAATCATGAAACAAAGGTCTTTCAATGCAAGTGTGAAGCAAAGATTCCTTGAACCAAGTGTGAAATACAACTTGACCAAATTTGAGAATGAAAACACATTTTGATAACAAATTGTGAAAACGAGCAAAATTGTAAAGTAAAGGTTTTAAAAAAGAAGCATAAACAATAGGGCTTTTATACCGTACTAAACGTTAAGCAAAGGTTGACGTCCTTCAAATGAAAGGGAAGCAAAAATCCTTCAAACCAAATTGTAAACAATGGTCTCTCAAACTAAACAAGGAATACAAACCAAAAAAAAATAAAGAACCTTCAAACCAAACAGGAAACAAAGGTCCTTCAAACCAAGTAAAAAATGAAGGTCCCTCAAAACAAGTGGGGAACACAACCAAACAGGGAACACAAACCAAACTAGAAATATGAACCAAGTGAAAAACACAAACCAAGTGGGAAACACATACCAAGCAGGCAACACAAATCAAGTGGGGAATACAAACCAAGCGAGGAACACAAACCAAGCGGGAACACGAACCAAGCGGGGAACACAAACTATAGTGTGCCCTGTGCCGTTGCCACAACCAAAATAAAAGTGAAAGTTTGTTTTTTTAATTCAAAAATAACTTAAAAATTCATAACTTTCACATTGTAGGTTCAAATGTACAAAACAAAGCTTGTTCACACATAGCTTTTCAATAGCACCAAGAACGCGGCCAAAGGATACACAGTCCAAGAGATCACAAAGTAACAAACAAACAACCGAACTTAACTAATAGATTTAGTAACCTTTCAAATTGCTTGATGCTACTTTTTCCTCTCTTGAGTTCACATCCACAAAATTCATTTATACATCATGGAGAATTAAAGTAAGCTTCAATACCAAGATAATTTTTTTCTAGAACCAGACAAAGTGACAAACAAATGTACATATAAATAAATGCAAAGATGGTTTGCCAAAAATCCAAAGAATCCATAGAGTTAAATAGAAATGTCATTTGACCATCTGCCATCAAGAATTTTTTTGATGGCAATGCTTAAATGAGGTTTGAAGTTCTACTTCAAACATAATTCCTGCTTTTGATTTAACTAAGAACAATTGAGCTCTGACTAATTATTATTCACATATCTCACATGGGTTGTTTTACCTTGTACCACCCCTTATGTGTATATCAAGCTTATTTCATCTCTTGCAACCTCTAAATAAAAATAACTTTTGAAGCCATCTAAGGTAACTATTGAATTCATTGAGAACAATGAATTGTACGTTGATTTTTTAAAGTTTTATTTTAAAGCGTTGAAATTTATTTTAATCTTTAATTATTTATTTGGGGTCATTGCAAGAAAGACCAGTCCTATTTACTAGTCACAAAGTGAGTTACTCTCTTGTCACCCACTATAACTTTTGAAGCAAAATTCCAATGAACATGAAATTTTTATTGGAGATACCTAATTTGATAAGATCCTTTATTTTTTAGAAATTAAAAAAGATCATTTTATATTTAAAAATGATTTTTGTTAATTTGTCACACTCTGAGGTTTAGGGTGTTTTACTACGTTAGGAGTCCCCAAATTTAATGATTTAGAGTTGAAATTTTCATGGTCTACTTGCATAGTAGAAAAGTATATTTCTACCAAAGGAAATCTAAAAATATATTATTTTGTGTCTTCCTCATGAGTGCACATAGCACTTCCATTGCGCGCAATTTTCGAACAATGAAGATGGTTCTAAGATCGATATTTTGGTGAAATCTCATCACTATAAACTACTCCCAAATGCCCGATTTTTTATTTTTTTAACATTTTTTATTTTATTTTTTACAAATTAAAATGTGAAAGTACAATGCAAGTATCCATTTTCTTGAGATTTTTCACTTTTCTAGTTCTCCTACTTAGAGAATTTTTCTATGCTTTTCCTTCCTAGGGTACCTTCTTCTTAAAGGTGTACACATTAAACAATTTTTTCACATTTTTTTAAAATTGATTTTCTAATTTTAAAGTATTACCCCCAAAAAATGAGTATTGTGGAAAATGCTACGCTTTTTGAACAGTCTTTCTTGCAATGACCTTTTGGTACTGTAGTGCTCAAGCTACAAATTGGATATGATACTCACAAGTGTCCCACTAATGCCACCCGTCTTCATAGCTACTCATAGGTTGAAATATTCCACATCATATCATCATTCTATTAGAGGAAACGTAATCCTGCTAATTACTATTGAATGTATATTACTAATTACTATATGAATTATGGAAGTTATTACGGTCATATGATTATTGACACCATGTCATTGTACTTGTCCACAAGCCTTGACTTTGGGGAAGCAAGGGACGAAACATCATCGATACAATTATAAAAACACCTTTGGGTACAAACAATATCAAGGTGAGATTTCATAGTTACTTGCACTCGAGCCCATAGCATTTGAAACACAAATTCTATTGCATCTGCTTGATATATCAAGACGTATTCGAAGATCTACTATACACAAATTTAAGGTAAAGGACCTTACTCGGACAATGAGAAGGATTATTGGGTATGAAAAACAATGAAAATTTTAGCCGTACTGCACCAAACAAAAATAAAAAATTTCATTGTACAAATTTTAAAAATATATACAAACAGCAGTCTTGAGCTGATACATATAACCGTCTCTATGAACCGACCTAGTCAGGTGTCTAAACACGACACCAAAATAGAAATCTGAATTGGTCAACATGGCGAATTTCATTAAAATGGTGGTATTCCATGTGCCATTTTCACACCATGACATCTAGGATTGGTATACATTGTTAACATCTAGGCCAGTTTTAGATTTCAGAAATCTAAGATTGGCATAGATTTCAGACCGTGCAGTCTGAAAAATCTAGGATTGATACAGATTTCAAATCTCTAGGACAAATGTAGATTTCAAAAATCTAATACTGTATAGAGTCTGGCATAGAAAAAATTGTTCAAACTGTGCAGCCTGAACTGCTAAAAGTGCCAAATTAACGGAATACCGCCATTTTAATGAAATTGGCCATCAACGCATTCATGTTTGGAATTCGAAGAAAATCATAAGAGGTTCCTCCATCAAGAGACGCGTCTCACTTGACCGTTGCCCACATGTCACCACCAGTCTTCCTGGTAGCGGTAGAAGTTTTATCTACCGAAAGGCTTCTGCAGCAACAATTGTAGCACAAGTGCATTTGCTTCAATTTCAGTGAAGAGCAAGCAAATTAAATGGAAATTTCTTCTCAAATTTAAACGATCTCAAGACACTTGCTTTCAAGATGAAATCCCCTAGACCTCCCTCCCTTTGCACCACTGCAAGCTCACATCTATCAATACAGCACCCGTTGATTGACGCACAAGGTGTAGAATAGAATCAATACAAAGCTAAGAGCTTTGTGATTCTATCAATCTCTAGAGACCGGAATAATTCTAGGACTTCACTGTGTCGAATGTGGCGATTGTGCAAGAGGGATTCATTTGAGAGGATCCCTGGAGCACTTTGAAAGTGGTGACGCTGCCTATTCCCAAAACTGCAGCAGGGGAGGTGGTGGTACACATCTCCATGCGTAACATCCATATTTATGATTTCATCGTTCTCAGCAACGGAGTCCGCAATGGCACTCCAAGAGGCGAGGATTTCATCATTGTAAGCAACGGAGTCTCCAATGGCACTCTGGGTGTCGAGGGGTTTGGCATCGTTCACGAGGTATGCCAATCATCAGACAATTTCATGATTGTCTCTTCACCAATAAATAAGTAAGGGTTTTGCAAGTCTAATATTGTTGTGGTGATGAATTCTAGACTCCCGAGTAATAAGCAAGAGCATTTGTCCGGTGACTGTCCGGTGAAGGGATGGCATGGATTTTAGAATTGTCTCAAACCAATGCTATTGCTGGAATAAGGGAAAGGTCACACCTTTCAAGCTCAATTTCCAAAATGCTTTTCAAATATAGTCAATTTCATTAAAATGGCGGTGTTCTGTTAATTTGGCACTTTTAGCAGTTCAGACTGCACAGTCTGAACAGTTTTGTCTGTGCCAAAATCTATACAACAGTAGATTTTAAAAATCTACATTTGTCCTAGAGATTTGAAATCTATATCAATCCTAGATTTTTCAGACTGCTCGGTCTGAAATCTATGCTTGTCCTAGATTTCTGAAATCTAAAACTGGCCTAGATGTTAACAATGTATACCAGTCCTAGATGTCATGATGTGAAAATGGCACATGGAATACCGCCATTTTAATGAAATTCGCCATAAATTCAAAATTCATCTCCAAGATGGCGAATTTCATTAAAATGGTTGTATTCCATGACTTTTGGCACTTTTAACAGTTCAGACTGCACAGTTTGAACTATTTTATTTGTACCTGAATCTATACTAGTCCTAGATTTCTGAAATCTACATTTGTTCTAGATATTTAAAATCTAGACTGATATCTGTTTTGGCCTAGATTTTTGAAATCTATAACTATCCTAGAAGTTAGTAATGTAAATCTGTCCTAGATGTCACGGTTTGAAAATGGCACATGGAATGCCGCCATTTTAATGAAATTCGCCATTAAGGGCTTTCGTGTTTTAGAAAAATATTGTTAAAACGTTGCTACCCACAGTTACAGAATGCCTCAATTGCGAAGTATGCACGGGAATTGGCATATCTACGATATATGTCAGTCAATTGACTACAAGTAGCAAGCCCATGACTTGTGAGATAGATGAATTGGGATGAAAATTGCACAATAAGAATTCGAACCGTGTGGTTCTAATGAGCACCGTCCTGCTCCTACTTGTGCCTGACATTCACTCTATACGATATATATGTCCATCGATTCACTGCAGGTAGCAAGCCAGATAGATTAATTGGGATCTTAATTGTACAGTAAGAATTCGAACAGTGTTGTTCTAATGAAGCGCTTGCTCCTACTTGTGAATGAAACGTACTCTGGAGGCTCGTTTACACATCGTTTACTCATCGTAAGCGGAAGCGAAGTCTTTTAATTCGCTTCCGCTCACGCTTGCTAAACGGTAGGAAGCCTGTTTTAATAAGAAATCCATTAGATTCGTTTTCACTCACCCTTCCGCTTACGATATGTAAACAACCCTGGAGTGGGGCAGGTAGGAGAAGGCGTGACGAAGTTCCAGAAAGGGCAGCGCGTGCGACCGCATACCTCGGCCGGGGCGTGGGCAGGCAATGGCTCCTGGCAACACTACATCCGTCTGGCCGCGGAGTTGGGGTGGCCCGTGCCGGACGCCATGTCTGATGAGCAAGCCACGCAGTTCGTGATCAATCCGTGGACGTCGTACTCCGTGTTGAAGCAGCTGCAGCCGGTGCCGCCAGGCGAGTACGTCGTCCAGACGGCCGCGGGTTCCACTGTTGGGATGCAACTGAGCTCGCTCGCGAAGCACTGGGGCATCCAGATGATCAATATCGTGCGCCGGCCAGAGCAGAAAGCCGAATTACTGGCCTTGGGCGATCACCAGGTCAGTGCGTGCCCCGGGAAAGAAATTCAATCTAGAGACAAAACCAGCCAGCATTCTAAGTTCTACTTTGAACTCGTTCTTCATCAATATACTGTATGATACATCGTTTTTCCTTGGTACTCATAATTAATTGAAACTGACTTTCTTATTAAACACTGTCAAGCTCAACAAGTTTCAATTTCGAATCGGCATTTTGGAAAAACGAATGACATGAGCGTTGGTCCCATTCTGGATTCACTAGCTAGGGGAAATCTGTATACATTTATCTGCGAATCACGCATTTCCCTAGGAACTTCGAGAAGTGCAATTTAAAAATCTGGAGTCAAAACCAGTCAGTATCTTAAGTTCTCTCTTAACTCGTTCTTCCTCAATATACATCGATTTTTCTATGGAAATTATAATTACTTGAAATTGACTATCTTATCACTTTGAAGCTCAACAAGTTTCAATTTCGAATAGGCAATTTGAAAAGAAACGAACACGAGGGTCCCATAGTGGATTCCCTGGGGGAAATCAGTACACATTTCCCTGCGAATCTCACATCTCCCTCTGAACTTTATCACGTGCCATTTTTAAAATTCCGTTTACAAGCAGGTAACCTACTAACTTGGACATTGTGTCATATAGTTCTGAACATGTGTGGGTGGAAGAAGAGCAAGACTCACACAGTGAATTGTAGACGTAACTAACTGTGGGAAGCTCCCGTCCGTCCCGTCCGTTGCTTGCCCCGGCCCAGGTCATCTGCTCCAGTGAGGAAGACGTGGTGGCGCGAGTGAAGGCGATCACGTCCGGCCATGGCGCGTGGGCCGCGTTGGACGCCGTCTCCGGCACCATGACTCAAACTTTGGGCTCCTGTGTGCGAGACGGAGGCCGCATCATCGTGTACGGTTATCTGGGCGGCAATGCGTCCTCGGTGAACGCGATGGACCTGCTGCGTGGTGTGTCCGTTACAGGGTTCAACGTCAAGAGCGTCATCCAGGAGTTCGAGTCACGGGAGGCCTGCGCCGCGGAGGTCGCGCCCCTCGTCATTGACGGCATCCTGCCCGTGCCCTGCGACGTGGAGAAGTTCGAGCTCATGGACTTCAAAAGGGCCTTGGTCAGGGCGAAAGAGCCCGGGCACTCGAGCAAGGTCTTGCTTGTGAACTGAAACTAGCTTCGCAACGATTGACGTCGTGCTGAAGCTCACCTGTAACTTCAGGAGAATCCAATTCTAACGTTCGTAATCAATTGAGAATGGGATCATAACATTCAGTAGCAGTCCGGTGGACTGCCTTTTCTTCAACGGAATCGGATGTGGAAAATCATTCCATCTCCTGATGATATGATGCTACACACCATATCAGTAGTTACAAGGATAGGTGGCAATTCACACAAGACTGTTTAGTACTATACACAGTTAGCAACGTTAAATGTTATGGTACTTCAAATTTAATCAAAGTACAAAACTATGCTTCAAAGCTTTGAAGCTCAAAACTAAAATTTGGTATGATTGGAATTGCATAAGAATCAAATGTTAATTATACAAGACAAAAAATGCCAAATCTATTCTATTTTATTGTAAATGAATTGGACCTTACTATACAGTGGATGATGTAGAACACAATTGACTTGCTTTGCGATGGATAATCATCACTCCATTGTTATACAATCTCAATCTATTCTACTGTACCAACTTTGATATCTAATAATAAAATTGATTTTTCATTGCTTCACATAATTGATTAGAATAATTGATTAGAACCATAGGTGATTTCTCTTTTATTGTCAATCGCACAAACATGTACAATCTATCAACACCTATATCTTTCTATTCTTCAAACTATAGATACACTTATTTACTGTGACAAATTGCCTTCCCAAATACGAGAAGATGTCTATCTTGCAAATAGTGAATTGTCTATACTGTGAATCTTTCAACGTTCATGAGATTTCATCAAGATAGAGAGATGTGTGCATTGATATTTTTCACATGTTTGCATACTCAAATCTCAGAAATTCTTCAACAATATTTTTCAATCAAATTACTCCGTAAAGCAGAAGAAAATAAACCCAAAATACAGAGTTTTAGTTTTCAGGAAGAAATGCAATGCTTATTATGCATCACAAAGAATGTCAGTTGTGTATTTTATTATGTGAAATACATCGAATGAAACCGCTAGGGCAGCATGTTTCTTTTTTTAAACCTCCCTGTACAAATATTATGCCCAGATACAGTGGAAGCAACAAACCCTACCCATAGCCACTTTATTGCAGTCAGCTTGTACAAGAAAAAGATTAGCAAGTGGATTGCATCTAACTTACATGCACAATGCCACACTGCCTGATGTCCTAGCATAGCCAAGCTCAATCGACATCCATATTAGGGTTGCTTTCAATGCCAATCCTAATAACTGATAGGGAATTCCCTTCAGCTTAGAAACTGCAAACACACAGCAGAAGCCACGGTAGGTGTTACGCTACCCTACATGAGAACTTTTAGCCTAGGAAGGATCTTTACCAAGCTCCACTCGCAAGTTGTCGTAGGGGTATTCCCGTGGTGCCTGCAAGAAAATTTCAGAGTTCTGAGTGACAAGTTCATAGGTGTAGGATACTAAAACAACTAGGGACCTGATCCTGTCTCCTATACCGTCCTGACACGATTCTGTCACTAACTCATCTACTCAAGCGCTCAGTTGGACTTATTACGAAGTCGCGTAAGCGTGTACGCATGACTTGGCTAACAAGTCGATGGCCACTGCTCTTGGAGTGCAAATGGAGTTGTCTACTGGCATTCATAGTGGCCTATGACTTCCCAATTTGAAACTGCCTAAGAAATTCATACATAGCGATAAAAACTCGATCCCAACAGATTTGGTTCTTGTGCGGAAAGGTCTCTCCACAGCTCTATAAGGTATGTGCACCCATAATCACTGACCAAAAGCAAAATGTGGCACTTAGATTTGAACAAAAAGTGACACTAAAATCTGGATATTGATGACCTAAGATATACACAATCATAGGAGAGCCTAGTGTTGATTTTTGGTACCCGTACATGCAATACTTTAAAATTTAATAACTTATTCATACAATGTTCAAATAAAGCATGAAATTTGATCCAATAAAAATAAATTCTGTTTTATAATAGTAAGTATGCTCAATTGCTATTAGTGTCGATTCTGGGTGCACTTACCTTACATCTTACAGAAATCAATCTCCTAGATATGTTAAAATGCATAAAGTGCTGCAAATAGTATCCACTACCTTATTCAGCATTGATAATGCACAAATACACTGACAGGCAAACAATCAAAACAGTAGCAATCTGGAATGGACCACGTTGTACTGACTTTGAGGTGGAAGCGAAAATGAGAAATTCTGCTTACAAAGGGAATTCTTGAAGCTTTGTCGCTCCAGGCAGCCAAACCAGCAATCGCAGCAAACAATCCCAAACCTCCCGACGTCCAAGCTAACGCTTCGTACTGCACGAGCTCCAAATTTTAGGATAGCTATTTCCAAGCAGATTTGGGGATTCAGACAGGGACTGAGCGCAACACTTACGTTAGTTCTAAACCCTGTCAAGAGGGATGTAGTTCATTGACATATCCAACATGCGTAAGTGCCAAAGATGTGCATTTTCTTTCTGCTGGATACTTCAGATCTATACTTCAATACCCTATCGAACGCTGGGTCTGCACAATGGGTCCTCGACACACGTAACAGATCTACATCATTTTTAATATAAGATGTTAGCTACATGCGAATATATCCATTATGATGATTTAGGTTGTGAACAGTTATAGAATGGGCACAGCAATTTTAACTATAGAAGTTCCCGTGGGCACCATGGAAGTTCCTACTTCCACTGTGAATTTTACTTTCTCACATCTAGGAGGGGAACCAAACGATTGAGGACATTTCCAGATAATTCTAATAAATTGATTGTCGCCGGAGTCTAAGTAGCAGACACGAAGACCAGACCTACTATAGCTCAAAGTTCTTTACAATTTACATGTCTCTTGAAATTAGGTAGAAACGGTACCTTGCCAACCATGGGGGCCACATTATCAAGACAAGGCTCCGGAGTCGCACTTCCATCGTCCCAGAAGAGCTCTGCATTCTCGGGGAGCTGCACACGAACACATCAAAACAGAAAAAAAATCAATCAATACCTTGAGCAGGTCGAAAATCAAAACCCTAACCGGACCAGAAGCAACACCTCCGTCACATGGAACAGAAAAGAAAGAGATCTCACAATCACACCAAACAAGGTGACCTAAAAAACACGTCGAACATGTCCTCGAGCAGAAACTATACTGAATTTCGAAGATTCATTTTCACCTACAACAAAGTAAATTCAAGCAATAGAAACAAATCCGTAACTGTACATCGATCAAACCCAGAGCCAAGAACTCCGTCGCAAGGAGCAAAAGAGTAAGACTTCTCACAATGACACCAAACAACGTGACCTAAAAACGCGTCGAACGCATTCTAAAGCCGAAACTATACAAAAATTTCGAAATTTCAATTCGATTGCAAAGAAGTGAATCCTAACAACAAAATGCGGTTACAACATTCTACAAAATTCACATCCCATTAGCACATCAAACAAGGTGACCTGAAAAACGCGTTCAAAATGCCACAAGCAGAAACTATACAAAAATTTCGATGATTTGATTTGCGCCTGCAAATTCTTGCAACAAATTCTAAACTGCCACATTTGTAAGAAATCTATATCCTATTCGGTGACTCACAGTGGAAGTAGGAACTTCCATGGTGCCCACGGGAAGGCCAACCCCAGCTCGCAACCGAATTGCTGACGACGCCATAGTGTTGCCTCTGCGAAACAGAGCAGTCATGCCCTTCGCGGCACTCATCCCTCCCGACGCCATCGCTCACTGTGATTGCAATTCCGAGCCTGCACCGATCGTAGGTTTCCTCGAATGCCAATTGCGAATTGTATGGAGGGGTTGATTAGGGCTCCTGCGCTCCGTAGGAAGTCGAAGCACTGTTTCGCGCTTGGTTGGTGCTCCCCGCTTGGTTCGTATTTTCCGCCTGGTTTGTGTTCCCCGCTTGGTTTGTATTTTCCCCTTATCTGAAGGCTCCTTGAAACAGAGATTTTGAGGTTCTGAGGTTTTGTCACTTGACGCAGAGATCGAATGTGAATTGCAGCGATGGCGTCGACGGCGACTTTAGCAGCTGCAGCAGTTGTGGCCCTGCCCTCCACATTCGCCTCAACTTCCCGCGTATCCGTCTCGAGAGCTTCACCTTCTGCTGTAGGTCTTCTCTCGCTCTTGAGTTCAAATTATCCGACAATGCGGTCGTAAAATGTGCTTGGGCAATTTTCTAGGTCAATTCCTGTGAAATTTATCGAATTTGCGTCTATGGCGTTCTTTTCCGGCTTCGTTCATGCCCCAGCACATTCCCGGGACTTAATTTTGTGTGTTGGCGATAAGCGGAGGAGTATTTGATCTTCTGTAACGTGGTTAGGGTTTTCTAGGGTTTCTTGTCTTACAGCTGGACTCTAAGAAACACGACGAATTCTCGAATTCGTTACGTCTACATTCTCGTTTTGAACATCAAGTTGTGAAATTCCGCGATTGTATTTTTTCTGAATTTTTTGGAAATTGTGGTATGTAGGTTCATTTGTCGACGTTCGAGGGGTTGAGGGCTGATGGCTTGGTGAGCAGCTCAAATTCGTTACGGCATTCCTCCGCGCACGCATCGTCTACTCCTAAGTTTCCAAGGCTCACCGTGAGAGCAGCCGTTGCTGCTGAAGCACCGGTACGGTACTTTCTGTCGAAGTTCAATCGACTTCTTCGTTAAAATGGCTAGATTTCAAGAAATTGGCTTTTTGTATCCTCCTGTCTGGAAATCTCAGATCTATGTCTGTCCTTGTTTTTAGAGCTCTGCGTGCTTGATTTTCATAGTTTTGGCGCTCTGAGACACGCCATTTTGACGAGCATGACTACGGTCAGGTTTGAACGTTTGAGAGGTACTTTGGCATTCTATCTTTTGTCCTAGTCCTCATTTTATGCGTTCCGGTCAGGCTGTGACAAAGCAAAAAATTCGTATCAAGCTTCGATCATACTGGGTTGATTTGATTGAACAAGCGTGCCAACAAATACTGGAAGCAGCACGAAACTCGGGCGCCAAGACCATGGGACCCGTTCCTCTGCCCACCAAGAAGAGAGTGTACTGTGTTCTGAGATCTCCTCATGTGAACAAGGACTCACGAGAGCATTTTGAGATCAGGACGCACCAGCGTCTCATTGACCTAGAGAATCCCAATGCTCAAACGATTGATGCGTTGATGCAGCTGGACCTTCCGGCTGGTGTTGATGTAGAAGTAAAGCTATCATAAGTGGTTAGCACATTTTTGGTTTAGTAATTGACAGTTGTCGGGATTTTCATTCTCCTGCTGTAACCAATATTTTCGTTTATCAAGTTGACCTAACAATGATTAAGTCAGCGACCAATTCTTTGTATTCATGTTCAGCTTTATCATGGATCCCGTGTTGTATGCTTCTTTTCGTGTATGTGTGGTAGTCTTGAATAAAATATTGACTGATGAATATTAGTGATATGCATTAGACGTTACTGAGAATGAATGCAGGGTTTGTGATGTAGTCACAGCCATTACCTAAGTGACATGGCGACGGAGCCGTGGAAGACTCTGTTTTATGATTCAAGCAAGTTGGATTTCCTGAAAATTCGCATTGATAGCACACGAAAGGGGGGATTGGAAGGGCCATGATGCATTCCAACCTTTGGGCTCCTGCGTGATAAGGTCGCGACCCTTTTCACCAGCTCTGCATGCGCCGCCGTCCTTCTCCCCGTCCATGGGCGCACGCAACCTTAGGTAAACAATTCCAACTTTCTGATGATTAATCTTCTAGGTTTGTAAAGCCCCAATGAATGCACATGATCTATTGTAGAATGTAACTTATCCTATCACTTAATTAAAACGATAGTGCATCATCAAAATTCTCCAGGCTGTTGAGAGGGTTTTCTTTCTCAGCATTTCTTTTTCAGTTTGGGTGGATTGACAGATGTAGACACACCGGAAATGATCGTTGGCACATTCTCTGCATGTGAACTGGCCATCATATACTTTCAGTTCATACCAGATTGTTGCATCTGGTCGTTGCTTTAGAGCTCAGGATGCAGGTACGAAATGCAAGTGAATGTTGGGAGTTGTGTGGTGGAACTCGGGGGGTGGGGTGGGGTATATTGGTGACGTTACAGAGTTTTTTGTATATGAGCTGCGGCAGCTGGAGGATTACGAAGTAGGTGGACACTCAGGGCTTGATTAAATTGACGAAGGCCAGAAGGAGAAAGATTGTCATTCCATGTTGTGTGCTCTGGACATGGTCGCCGGGTGAGTTGAGTGCTGTTGAGCATGATGGGGTTCGACATTTATGGTGATGGCTGAAAGTCACGGCATTCTGCTGTTTCTGCTCTTGCTTTTGGTCACCAGCTTGCAGTCTTGCAATGATTGCGAAGTGCAATGAAGCTCAAGGGTTACAGTAAAGGCTAGGTTCGTTTCTAGGGCATTCACCAAGACGGTAGTCTTCAGCTGTAGTAAGATTAGGGCAACTCTCACCGGTCAAATTATGGCAGTGGGCGGTGGACGGTGGACGCTGATGACAAATTGAGGTTAAGTAGAGAGTTATCGTTAGGATGAAGAGGAGTCTAGAGGTGTCAGAGTCGGCAGCAAGCGTCTCTTGAGGCTGTTGAGATCGCGCCATCCACAATGCCGCCAGAAATAAGCAACAAGATGTGGATGAACATCCTCATGGCAGGTGCTGCAATGGCTGCCGTTGCGACCGCCGTGGTTGTTTGGCAGAAGATTTCAAGCAATCAGCCAACGTCACAGACTCGCAACCAAGCACTAGGGCTTCTGTATGAGTTTCAGCATGCGGCGGCCACACCATTGCACGTCTTGCGACAGATTGCAGAGCATATGGCCATGGAGATGCATGCAGGCCTCATGACGGAGGGCAAGAGCAACCTGCTCATGCTGCCCACTTATGTGGAGAATCTTCCGGACGGGTGATCCCCCATATGGCCCATCTCACACCTGAATCGCATTTGTAAACATCCGTATCACCTTGGTCTATACCCTTACTCTGCCTCAGAAATTGAGTTCAGGGTAGTACATGGCTTTGTGCGAACCTGCACGAAATGCTTGCTTATATAAACTTACCCATGAGGCACGATTTCGAGTCACACATTCCTAAACCGCTGATTGCAATCGTCGTCTCAAAACCTTGATTCATGTTTAAGTGTTAATTCTAGTGTTCCCATTAGTTAAAAAGCTGCATCAAAGCCACATCAATGACAGCCGACATGAAGGCGGATCTTAAAATTGGATGTCAGGATTTTGCAGAACCGAGGAAGGGCTGTTCTATGCGTTGGACTTGGGCGGGACGAACTTTCGGGTCCTGCGTTGCCTGTTGGGGGGCAAAGAAGGCAGGGTATTGAAGCAAGAGTACGAGGAGGTTCCTATTCCCAAATCACTGATGTTGGGCACAAGTAATGTAAGTTTCCCTATAAGTTCTCATGTTCTTGGGCAATAGACATACTAAATAACTCGCATTGATTTCTACTGTTGTGACGTTGCTGCATTTTCGAGAACCAGAGCTTTTAAGAGTGATTTAGAGAAGCTCCATAACTGATATTGTAGCAACTCCTCTGGCCCTGAGCTGGTGAGATATACATATAAACAGGAAATTGATTTAAAGAGATTTCGTATCTCAAAGAACTGGGGTGCGTCAAGTTGTGCAGGAACTTTTTGACTTCATAGCCAAGAGACTTGTAGACTTTGTGACCCGAGAGGGAGATGAGTACAGGACGAAAAACCGCCGACAACAGGACGTTCGCGAAATAGGTCTGACGTTTTCATTTCCTGTGAAGCAAAAATCAGTGAAGTCGGGGATCCTGATTCAGTGGAGCAAGGGGTTCAAAATTGCAGACGGGGTACGCACCGGCAATGAATATTTCAGACATCCCGTACATTTATATTTGATTCGTAGATGGGCTTGCATGCTTCTTTATAAAGACTTTGAAACCACTGAAGCTGGAGCGATGAGGGGGTTGTCATTCAGGTTGGAGCAGATGTGGTATCGTTGTTGCAAAATGCAATAAACCGCCAGCATGGACCAAAGATTGAGGTGGCTGTCTTGGTATGACTCTCAATATCCTCTTCAAATTGATATTGGAACCTGCTGGATGATTGAGCAGATGTGTTGATTGTTTGAGGAAGAGTATATGTTGTTTGCATCGATTAGCGGAAGTATTATTGACATTTGCATTGAAGAGTCTCCTCATGTAGGTAAACGACACGGTTGGTACTCTGGCTGGTGGACGCTATTGGAACGACGATGTGATGGTGGGAATGATTCTTGGGACAGGCACCAACGCTTGCTATGTAGAGCGTGATCTGCCCGGCCATGCCCATTCCAGCACCGGCGAAATGGTCTTTCCCTCACCCTAATCCTTCAGTCACTCAGCTTTGCAACTCAGAGAAACAATCCCCGCCGAATTTGCTAGAAGTGCTAAAAGCCATTTACACTATTTTCGGCATTTTCATCCCATTCCAAGCTTACAACCTTCAATATCAATTACGTGCATTGTGCGTCTATTGTGCTTCTAACATGGTGATTTGAGGGAATAGACGCTGTCCACTCCCTTTCCTAATGTCTTTGATGATCGTTTTTGTGCAAAGGCCTGATAAGAATTTATTCTTAATTAGCTTTTTTCAGATGTCATACGCAGTCATAACGAGTGACAAGTTAGCTGACTTGTATTTGTCATAAGAAGTTTAATATGGACATTAGCATTCCCATCTCTTAAGGGAAGGATTTTTGTGGCAGGTCATTAACATGGAGTGGGGTGGATTCTGGTCGTCACATCTGCCACGCACTTATGCGGATGAGCAGCTTGACAATGAGAGTGTTAATCCTGGCCAGGCGGTACCGATCTTATGATGCCTTAATATCTGTTAAGTTTTCTGCTATTCCTTGCTTGAGTCTTCGAACCTCAACACAAACCTGCAAATAGAATTCTGAGAGTCAGTTTTGCAGGGTTATGAGAAAATGATTGGCGGTATGTACCTGGGAGAAATAGTCCGCCGAGTGTTGTTGAGAATGGCAAGGGAAGCTTCCCTCTTTGGTGATCCAGTGCCGCCGAAATTAAGAGAACCCTTCATATTGATGTAATTCACACGTACCTTGCACCCTGTCCTCGATAGTTCTATATATGTTTTGTATACCATCACAATTCGAAGAACCCCCTTTAGACTGGCAAAAGTCTTTAATGGTAAGGCAACTGTCATTAGACTCACATTGTCCTTATCTTGAGTTGATGTTAAGTTAGTGTTAGTACGATGCGGATGATGTTTACTTAACGTTTAGCGTGATTTTGATTATCTTAATATTTCATTCGCAGCTATCCAATTAACATCAAGAAGATTGCAAATCAACAGTAATTTATTATTAATTTTGATATTGAACTAAGGCCCATTTAGATTATCATGAACTCTAATAACTTTGTCAATCTAATGGGGGGAATCCTTTGAGATGACACCAGCAACAGCGTATATAGACTACATGGATTTTTTTTTAATCTGATAGATTTTGGATCAAATTATGATCGTTTCACTCGCAGAACTCCAGAGATGTCCAAGATGCATGGCGATGAGTCTGGTGACCTTCGCGTGGTGGCCAAAATTTTGAGGGATGTGTTTGGGGTAAGACAAAAAAACGATCTACGTTGTCTGAATACGATTTTACATTTTGCATCATGTTTGATGATGTTGATGATGATATTATTTAGTTTTTTGGGTCTAATGCTATCTTTGATGACTACAATAGCAATCATCTGGAAGTGATTGTGCATGCTTGGCTGCTGGATTAGGTTCAAAAAACCGAATTACCTGCGCGGAGGATCGTGCACGATGTTTGTGACATTGTAACCATGCGCAGTGCAAGGCTGGCGGCCGCTGGCATTGTAGGCATCTTGAAAAGAATTGGAGGCGACTCGTTTGACACGGCGGGCGCAAGTGGAACGCTGAAAACGCTGCACCGGAACTCCCGAGTGGCTCAAAAAATGGAGACCGGCAGGATCGTGGTGGCCATGGATGGAGGGCTGTACGAGCACTACACTCAGTACCGAATTTACATGCAGGCCGCGGTGAATGAACTTCTGAGTGAGGCGGCGGCCAAGCGCTTGGTAATCCAGTTGTCCAAAGATGGGTCGGGTATAGGAGCCAGCATTCTTGCAGCGTGTCACTCTCAATATAGGTAGGCAACTCCCAATTCTCTGCCTGGACATTTGCTGTAGCGGGGTGCTTTGCATCATGTCCCATTTGAGAGCAATTCGAAGAATGACTGGCCACTTTCTTGCTATGCGTGAGACACCAGATTAGAGGTCCTTTTCGTTATTAAATTTTCGTTACTTTCTTGACAAAGATAACTGTTTGAAATAGGCTTTTCACCGAAGGTTTAAATTTCGCGTCAATTGGCTTAAACTAACTAGAGAAGATCAGACTATTGGTGTCACGCATGGCAAGAACGGTGGTAGCGAGTCATTCTTCGAATTACCCTAAATACCTTTCATACTCACATTGTAGAATGACTCTTTTTTTGTACAGAACTACTTGTGCATGTGCAAGATGATGGAATGCTCGAGGACTCTTTGTTGTCTGTCAATTAGTGACGAAACTCGTGAGGGGAGAGAGAGTTTCTGCACCCTTAGTTGTGCAGATTGTAGTTTTACAGAACATAAATGTTTGGCCCTTAGAGGTATTACTTTGAGGCTCTTGTTTACCTATGACAGATCTGTAGAGCCTGACTTGAAGGATAAGCATATTCAAAGTTTGCCTTTGGATTCTTATCATATGAGATTTAGAGCTGAAGTCCCTCTTTGGGTTGATCGTGTAAGACTTAGAGTGTATGCCTGACATTGAAAAGGTATTGTAATGAAAATGCCTTCACAGTCTTAATTTGACATTCAGTTATTCATTGAACTCGCTTGAACTTGAAGAACAACTTTTCCTTTCCGCAGTGATTAATATTTTTTTTAACGTTTTTTCACACCTGGCCGCTTTCGGATTTCTGTTTCACAGGGGGGGATCCTCCACCAAAAGCTCCTATGAAAGAACCGAAAGAGATCACGCAAGTCCTGAGAAACCGGGTCGCTCCCCTCGGGGAGTCCACTTCGGTGATTCTGCAGGACCAAAATCATCGAATACTTGCCAGTTCACCGAATTGGATCCCAAACCCACGAGTTCCCAGTACACTCAGTATGACCGGCCTAACCTTAGCAGCTCTCCGTCTCTACACGATAGGCCCAACCTCTGCAACTCCCAACCCCTGCCCAACTGCCAACCTGCTTCACAGCATTCCATTTCTTACATCTATGGGCTCAACATTTTTTGAGATGCAGGTCTGCTTGTGACATTGGTTTGGGAGTGCTAGGTAGAAACTAGTTTGAGGTAAGGACGCATGCCATACAATAGTCTATTTCAATAGATCGACGTATGCAGATCTCGAGAAACAGACAGTGTGTATGGCTTCAAGTTTTAGTGGTTTTCTTTTGAGTTGGTGACTGTGATTACATTTAATTACACAAAAATCAGGTGTTGATTGGGTTTTTGTTTGCCCAAGATGAATGTGCATTCACTTGAAAGTAAAGATTTTGGTCTCAAATTCTGCAAGTTTTATTCACATTAAAAATGGGGTCACTAATGTTCTTCCTCTGATATTTTGCCATTTTACAGTCTAATTCATCAACGATACCACTTAACCCTTAAACGTCGATGCAGCCATTGTGGCCGATGGATGACAGAGAATCAAGCTGTATAGGACAGAATTGCAACTATTCATCCTCAAAATTTGTTGTGAAAAGGGGAGATCTTCTAGAGTAGCTTGACTTCCAATGAGTGCTTTTGCAATTTTTTAAGCCAATGATTCACACGGTAATGCACAAAGATGATTTCAAGGGTCACCCCCTCGTCCTATAAGGGTTAAAGCAATAGAGCTTCCGCACTTTTGTACTAAGAGTGTTTGACATGGCCAAAAGGGAGGTCAAAATATTGGATCTTTCCAAATATTTGACAAGGTGTCACTCCTAAAGTGTCAAGCAATGACCCTTCAAATTTCAATTCAATATGTCTCACCCTATATTTACGTCCTTAAAGATTTGAGGGATGAATTAAGTGTGCAAGGGAGGGGATGCTCTCTTTCATAATATAAAAGTCTGAAATTTAATCATGTCAATTCAACTTGCAAAATGTGCAGATGCTAATAATGTAGCAACATCTAAAATATCTAAAAGTGATAATATAAGAGTTTTAGTGTCTTCAATGTTACTACATAGTGAAATTTTGGTTCAAACAAATTAATAAATTGTAGTAAAAAATATTGCAAATAGAATTTGAATTTTCTACTACTTAGAAAATATATTATGAATTTTTAAAAGAAACACACTACCGGCCAAATGTTACAATAATTTATAGATTCATTAGGAAACAACACATTTGGAAACTTCAAGCAATAGAATGATGTTTGAATTAAGGCACCTATAAATAGCCATTTTGTTGATCTACTAGAAATTGAATTAGGAAACTTAGCAATTTCACATGCTTTGAAGATTTTGTTTACTACAAGGCAAAAAATAGGTATTTGTTTTAGGTACCAAGTGTTGCTTTAAGGTGCTCCTCCCTTCAAATACTATGTTCGAAGTGAGAATGCTAGAGATTTTCAACCACATTATTGAGGGAGAAATGAATTTCACACTGAATAGACATCCACTATGCATTAAGAGGATGACAAATTCTTTGCAAATAGCATTCATTTGATTAATATTTATTGAGGAAGCTTGAAGAAAAATCCTTTAGTATATCAATAAAAAGACAAAAAAAAACCACATAAATGAATGATGTATAGAAATCTTAAGAGTCATGGAATATGTCCATGTGTTTCCACAAAAAAAAAAAATCTTAAGAATCACATCCATTATACCGTGATGAACTTTTAGACCACAATGAATGATATTTTGTACTTTCTTAGCGATTTGCAATTCTCCATGAGGAATGCAAGTAGCTTTGGAAATCAATTACATGGGCAATTTCGTTAAAATGGCGATATTTCCTTAAAATGGCATGAAAACAGTTCAGAACCACCATTCTGAAATCTATACTTGTCCTAGATTGATCAGAACGGCCGTTCTGAAATCTATATCTGTCCTAGATGGTGAAAATGGCCCTCTGTCAAAGTGACACTTGGAATACCGCCATTTTAACGAAATTGCCCATTTACTAAAATTGCATTTCATCCACAACACTGTGTGCCTCAAGCTACAATTTCAACTCCTGGCTTCGAAGGCCCATCATGCCATTTTAAGGGATTTCCGCCAATCCGAAATTGTCATTTCAGGGATCAAGTTATAAAAATAGCCAGTTCTGTTCACATTGGCATGATTCCAAGTTTCCAACATCAATTGCTGCGACACATGTCTGCACGAAGCTCTAAAATACAGGTCATGCTTCCAGAAACGGCAGAGTGCAATCAAACAAAATTGTCGCTCCAAAGTTCAAGACTGCCGTTTCATACATCAAATTTGAAATAACCAACTGTGCAGCAACACACATATTGCACGACGGAAGTATAAATATTCCTCTAAATTAGAAACAAAGGTGATACTCAAGGAACCCCCAAATAGACCAAATAAATAAAACAAATGCAAGGTTGGTTGGCAGACTTTAAGGTTCACATTGGATGACATGAAAAAATGATCAAAGTAACAACTAAGAAGCCCAACCTGCCACTCCCAAATGCTACCCTCCAGCAGTCTGACTTATTAAATTTTTAAATAGAAATCAGATGGACCAAGGGAAGGCAGTCAATGTGCCCACCATCCATCCACCAATGAATTGTCCCACCGACAAACTAGTCAAGTACTAGTATCTAAGGTACTAGTAAGTCACTAGTAAGGTACTAGTATTCTATGTCCGTTACGAGTTCGTTGGGGAGGTCTCTTTACAAGACGTTGTATTGGCACTCCGGAGGCGGGGTGGTGTAGCGCCTGGAGTCCGTGCAGTAGTTGTAGTGAATGAAATTCTGCTTCACCCACCGCAGCTTCCGGACGTATGCGCCGTTAATCTTCACACCGGGCGTGGCCCACCGGGAATTCTGGCACGCCTGAATCGACTGATAATTGAACTGATTCGCTTGGCAACCCCTCATGCAAAACCTGCACCGAAATTTCCATTCCAGTCAGTAAAGAATTCGCAAATAAATTAAAGAGCTCTATAACCATGCTGGTCCACTTTCTCAATTGTTTAAGACTCCGTAAGGGTCATGTGCAAAGTTCATACAGTGATTGCAAGTTTCTCCATTGATTCTACAGTGATCTGAGAATATTCAGCGTGAAGAACAGTTCATAGTCTCATTGTTTAACTGTTCTAGAATATTTTTTGGAAACTAGAACAATCTTGAACATGAATGTCGTCAGATTGAAGCTATTCAGAGAGCGATAATTGTTACACAACGCTCAATAAACCAGAAGAGGAATATATGGATTTTATAGCTTCAAAAGGCCCGCAAGCAATTTCGTGAATATCCGCAAATGCCGCAATGTTCCTGGCATTGGCGGAATTCCACGAATTTGGCACTTTTCAAGCGCAGCTAGAAACGTAAAACTATACCAGTTCTAGTTCACAGCCACCTGATTTCCTATCTTCTAAGCGAAAATTGTACAAGGGTAACATGGCCCTACACCAAACATGGAACCATGTACTCTCCGCATAGAATTTCACATAGGGGATTCAATATGAGCTGGCTATGATTTAAAGCTCTTTGAAAATGAATACAACGATGCCGGAGTCCAGAATCGAGCCAAATCAGCGAAATTGAACGAAAGCTAGGATCGACAAGGAGACTGAAGTGAGGACATCATTATCTGAACAATGGGACCGGAAGGGAGAGGTTGGGTTGGGAAGGTACGTTTTGTAGTGTGCGGTGAAGGGGGCATGCGACCAGTTGAGCTTGATTTGCCCACCCTGCGTGGCCCACTTGCTTCCATCCCAAATACTCAGGTAGAGGCTCATAGGGCATCTCTTAGGGTACGTGAACATGGTGGAGTTCTGCGCCGTGTTCTTGCTCTCATAGTTGCCGAACATGCGGATGGGAACATTGTCGACGAAGAACACTACCACCTCATTGTTCCACTGGAAGTTGTAGTAATGGTAGTCCGCCGTGGCGTCAAACCAAAGACGTATCTGCTGCTCGCGACCACCCACGCCGTCTACGAAGATGTTGGTGTGCAGCAAGTACGGCTGACCGGATTGATTGCCCAAGAACTCAAAGTCAAACTCGCAGTGCTTCGGGCCCGTCGACGACAACTGCACCAGAAACAACAACCACCAGAGCGTCGTCAATCACCGTCCGAAATCCCGAAATCTAGGGCATAATCATTATCAAGATTTCATCAAAGAAAGTGGTTCTCAATACCTGGTATACGTTTGCTATATCACGATTGAGTACAGAATCCAGAATCTGGATACTACCGCAAATCTAGACTGCACCATAATCTGGATCGATGAATCAGTCACAGATCCAGCCCAGCCGAAATCCCGAAATTTAGGGTAACACCATTGTCTAGAATTTCGAAACAAGCGACTCTCGATTCCTGATTAGCGTTTCGTATATCACAATGAAGCTTGGAATCGCGAATCTGGAAACTACCGTAGAACTGGACAGCAGCATTGTCTAGCTCGATCAATATACTAGTCACGGATCCAGACCGGCTTCCGAGAATCCAGGCATTTCAAAATTGTAGGTCTTATCGTCTTAATCCGATTCCAGTATTAAGAATACCAAGAATGAGAACGAAACATTTGAAACTACCATAAATCTAGATTGCAGCAAACCAGCATTGCCTTGAATCCAACTTTCCAGTCGCACTTCCTCGAAACCAGGCATTTTGAACTTGGGCAACAAAAGACCTGGTTTCGATGTCGCTGAACGCAAGAAACGGCATACGACGAAAGTGCACGATGCTGCTGAATCCGGAAGAAAGATTACCGGAATGTGTTCAGATCGAACCCTACCGAAATAAGGGTACACCTCGTATCAGACAACATTGTGAACATGTTGCTAACAAGATTACACCACTCACATGCGAAACTCAGAATCTGGAAGCTATCGCAAATCGAGATTGCACACATCCTTGTAGAGTTCCGCCTGGAATCAAGCAGCATTGTCTACATGTTCCAGCCACTGGTCTAGTCCACCATCCCGGATACCAGACACTCATTCTGAAGTTGGAAACGTTCTGCCTGTGCTAACGCAAACAAATAAAGCCACACAGTTTCACGAAACTAGCGGGATGTAACTAGATTCCAGTCACTCGGCCCGAATCTCCGTGCCACCACCAGCATTGCCCAGATATCAGCTTCAGAAGAAGCCTTCATGATTGTGATTGACTTACATAGAGAGTAGTCACTGTTCCTGCGGAGTCATTGGGCGCCAGCTTTATCCAGGCTCCAATGCTGCCAAAAAGATACGCCGACTTCGAAGTCAAGCTCGCATAGGCTGCCATCCACAAAAGCGAATCACATTACAACCATGCTTTGAATAATCAGGATCTACAATCGCGGTATTCAAATCTCCAAAACAGGAACAAGCACACAGCAACGTCTAGAAACCAGGAGACTGAATCTAAACAAACCCAGTCACCTCTGCACATCCGCACCAATGCTCAAGATCTGCAGATCCGGTCTACAATTAAATCTAGCACAGCAATAACAAAGATCAATAAGACCGGAGCACAAATCTAGGCAAACCACGTCCGCTCCGAACTCAAATCCACACCATTCAAGAGTACGAATCCATGCGAACTCACGTTCTTTCGGGTCCTGGAGCGAGAGTGCGACCTCCCTTCCATCCGCGGAGAAGTTACATCCCTTGGGCGTCCATGTTTTGAAGGTTCGACTAAGCTGAGCGTCACTGGTAGCCACCATGCTCAGAAACAATAGAGCGGCGATGGCGAGGTGCGTGAACGACCCCATCGCTGCAACACTTTCTCAACAATCAAAAAAAAAACGCCCTTGCTTGAAGGTCCAGCCAAACCTCGAAACACCTGTTGTTCCCACAAGTTCAACACCTCATGCGGAGTTTGAATTGTGACAATGAAATTCAGGATATCGATATATGAGAGACTTCAGAATGAATGCTGTGTAACAGCTTGCAATGAAGCTCTGAAGAAGTGCCTTTGGGAATAATACCAGCACAAGGTTAGCTGTCTAGGAAGTACTAAAAACTACAAGTTGTGACAATCCAGAGCTGCTGCAGCAGAAGCTAGCAGGCTCGACCTGGGATTGTGAGACGGAAAGCACCAGGGAAGGTATATGAAGGTGATGGTGGCGGGTAGCATTTGTTGAGATAGTGCTGTAGCGATGCAATACATTCTAATGTTAGAGTTCATGTTTATTTCGTCGATACTGCACATAAATTGTGATGTTTATTTTTGTCGAATGGTAATTCTGGAGCGGGAGAACCGGAGAACTTCGACGGACTTTGGAGCAACCTGCCGGAACGTGAATAGTTTAACGGAGCTGGCCGGACCCGGACGGCCGGACCAAGACGGAGTCTTGATGCAAATCCGGTAATGTGATCCGGTAAGGTTGAAATTGAGGGTTGAATTTGAGGTAAAGAAGCCCACAAGAGCCATTTTAGTGTTTCCACGATCAGCTATGGTCAAATTCCAATATTTTTAATCGGAGGCAATTATTTAGTGACTTATAGTGGAAATCAACGAAATGTGGGTGGATGGATGAGAAGTAAAAGAAAATCATTTTAATTCCGGAAAAAGATTGGTAAGAGGAGAATGTAAATTTAGAGCTTTCAAGGACCAAACTTTCTTCTTGTAATGCTCATATCTATGAAGTTTTTAAATTTTATGTCTTTTCTTTTATAATTCCAATGCTTGATTAGATTGAAGATTTTAATAATTTGTACGGATGCAATTGATTGGTAGGGTTGAATTCATAGTCAAATTTGTTAATCAAATTGGAGCAATATTGAATAGGTGCTAAAAATTGTAACATTCAACTTGATAGAGTTTTAAAGAGTTATAACTAGTGTATATTTTTATTTTAGCCATGCTTTGTGAAACATGGCAAAATTATGTAATTCCACCAATTTTACAAAATTAAACTTATTTAATGGATAATTTCATTAAAATGGCAATATTCTTTTAAAATGGCATGAAAACGGTTTAGAATGCCTATGCTAAATCTATACTTGTCCTAGATGGTTCAGAACACTTGTTCAAAAATCTATACCTATACTACATGGTGAAAATGGCACACCATCAAAGTGGCACATAGAATACCGTCATTTTAATGAAATTGCCCATTTTACTATTTCTATTGGTTTTTCAATGGTACTCACTTTCTAAAGGTGAAAGAAAAAACATAATATATAAAAGGGACTTGAGCAATTGATTTTCATCTTTTAATACGATTATTTCCTCTTATATAACCCCAATAATTGATTAGATTTAAAATTTGAGTTTGTAGAGGTGCAATTATGTCAATAGGTGGGTATATTAAATTAAAAGTTTTAAATTAAAAAATTCAGTACGTAATGGTGAAAAATTAAGAGTTGTCTTTATTGATCTCTCTTATAATTTGAAGATAGTTAAATAGTTTGATGTGGATGCAATGAATCAATTTATTTTTCAACTACAACAATGTCAAAAAATAATTGCTCCAAAGTCCACTATAAAAAAGCTATAAGTAAAAAAAAAATTTAATTGTCTAAAGCTTGAAGTAAATAAAGACCTTTAAGTGACAATTGTTTATAAAAATAAACAAAAAATCTATATGCATCAACCTTTGAATTCTCAAGATCCAACCAAACAATTTTGGTCTATTCCATCTGGGGCCTTTAGCAACTAAATTTCTTTTTACATTTGTCATTCTTGATGAACAAAATTGAACTCACAACTATAGTCATAATTAATGTATTAATACCCAGAAGATGCAACTGAAGTGACATAGGAGACCATTCTTGAAAAGTTTATATTTAAAAATCGAGGGGGGTACATATGTCATCCTTCGGTTGGTAGTTGAATTTTTTCGAAAAGTTTGATTTTGTCAGATTTTATTAGCACTAAAATCAGACTTATATCGGTTCCAAACCTACAAAATTCACATGGACTCTCATTAGCTGGGAGTGAACTTCAACTAGAGATATTGCAACAGGTTTTATGGACGAAAATCTCTACTTATTTCAGTGTAGAACACTCTGTCTAATTATATGTCTGGAAGAAGGAAGGACAACTTTTATAAGTGTTCTGCTTGTATATGTTGGCTATAGAATGACGAAATTCTTACACAAATTAAACTGTAGATGTAGACATGGCAGGCAAAGTTGCTCAAATAACATGCTTATAGACAATCATTATCATGAAAAAATATGAATTTCAAAAGCTACACTGATTTCGGCTAGAGTTTAGGGTTTTTCATCAGTGAAACATCACTCAGCTTTGAGTGCCACAGTGAGCTTCAATGTAAACTTGTGATGCATTGAAAAAGTTGCATGACTATTTAGGGGGGTAAGAGTTCAAAATTGTTGCTTCAAATCTTCGAGAAATCCAGGAAGCCTCCTAATTACACTCTCAAGCAGATTCCGCAATGAAAAGAGACCTATCGCATTATTTACATACTCTCTCTCTCTGTCTGTGCATACCCTCTTCTAGAAAGAAAGATCAAGAAACTAGCGTCATTACCTCCAACGTCGCAGGTGTGCCCAGATCCTCCACCGTCGGAGCAGCGTCAGAGTGGTGCTCCAGCAATCAGAAACTCCAGTTGCAGCAACTCAATTTCCGCTGCGATCCTCCCATGGCAGAAGGCAAAAAAGCAAAATTCAGAACAACAAATGCAGAATGCAGAAGAAGCTCTGGACGGTCGAGATCGTCTTGGAGGACAGCGCCATCAACGGCTATAAATTTTTCAAATCACTTTTTGCAGATCGACGGCTCTGAGGGTGGGGCCATTTTTTTTGAATCCAGATCCAACGGCTTTGATTTTTTCCTCAGGAGGGGGGTCTGTTAATTGCAAAAACAAGACCAGTTTACATCTTTTTGGTACATAGTCACCTAATTGTAAACGTATGAACAAATTACTTATATTAGTTATGGATGATGAAATTTGAAAAGTTTGAATTTTATATACAAACAATTTCGTTAAAATGGCAATATTTTTTTTAAATGGCATGAAAACAGTTCAGAATGGCAATCCTGAAATCTATACAACTCCTAGATGGTGAAAATGGCACACCGTCAAAGTGGCACTTGGAATACCGCCATTTTAACGAAATTGCCCATATATGTAGATTAAGGGACTTCAATAAGTTTAGGTTTTCATATTTTTCTTTTGGCAAGGAGATGTCTTCCCTCCGTGGAATACTCATAGGACAATTAATGATACTATGATAAGTGTGCAACATTTTCTAAAATGTCATTGTAGAGAGTAATAAGAGATTTTAGTGTAAATCTTTAATAAGTAGGTGTAGTAGGAGGTAGCCCCCCTTCATGCATTTTAGGCACTTATTTAGGGGATCTTATCAATGGTTCCTTTGAATAATGATTGATGTTCTTTTACTCTTCCAATTTTTCAACTTAGTTAGGAAACTCAAGAACTTATTACTGATCATAAAATAATCAAATTTGGAAATTATGAATAAACATTTTGATTGAGAAAGTCTAATTGAGCTAAAGAAGTTTGAGAAATGAAAAATTAACCAAACATATCATAAAGACAAAATTTTATTTTTATCACCTATAATAAAAATAAAACTTGAAGTTGTGTTCCCCATGTACATTAACTACTATGACTAATATTTTGAGCCATTCCAAACCAGTATGAAGTTATTCAATTTTTCAAATTATAAAAACTCACTATTAACTTTTAACCACTGAATGAAAATATACCGAAGAATAAATATTTATAAGTGTCTATATTAGAGTGAACAATTCAAGCCAAATCAATAAATGTCACTGAAAAGAATAATTTTCTAAACATTTTGACCAAGAAGGTAGTTGCACCCAAATAGTATCCTTTCTATATTCCATCATCTACATTTTGGACCTTACATCATTTACATTTTGGACTAGTTGATTTGTAAGTAATTTTGAGATCACAATTTTTTTCAAAGCAAACTATGAAAATTGGAGAGTTTTTTTAAGCAACCAGTAAGATTTTGTGATTCAAAAGTGTCTCTTTGAGGGCAATTTATTCACATTTATTGGTAATTAATCTTTGTAGCTTTAAAAATATATAAACTATTATCCAAGTGTCAAAAATTTACAAAATAACTTGGATTTGGATTTCTGTTTATTTAGACACTATTGCTAGATGCCATTATTATATCACTTAGATGATGTTATTATTTTTTTTCAAGGAATTTCAAGTATTTGGCAATAGGAGCCTAAAAAAATGATGCTTTTGCATGCTAGTATAATATTTGAGTAAGAATAAATCACCAAGATGTATATATTTTGAAAGAGAGAATATTAACTTCAACCTTTTACATGTTGGCATCATTAAGAGAGTGTTCATCTAGGGTCTTATATTGCACCTCAAAAAGTTTAATGAGTGATGCAAAAACTACAATAGGGATACCATAAACGGTTCATGGACCTTAAACATGTAGAATACATATGTTCATGTCATTTCAAGGCATAAATGTAGTTCTAAAGTACTTTACCTTATTTCTAAAAATTCTAAAAATATGGCATGTACTTTAGAGCTACATTTATGCTTGAAATGACAAAAGCATGTACATTCTAACCATTAAAGGTCTATGAACCATTTATAGTATTCCTACCTTATATATATATACCCTTCTTAGAAGACAGTTGCTACATAATAGAATCAATCATAAGGTATGTGCAATGAGGGACTTGGAGCCAACATTTGAAAAAAATACATGACCAAAATCCTTGAGAGCATAGCCACCACTACACACTGTGGGTCCCCCACTCTTCAAATTAGATGAAAAGCGCTATAGGCCCTTTACAATATTTTCTTGAACACTCGATTCTTGCGTGCCAAGGCAGAATAGCCTTTAAAAACACTATTCTTCCTAAGTTCAATTGTTTTATCCTTTACTATACTTTCTGAGTAGTCTTTTGATTATTTATGGGGCCGTATTTGGTAAACAACGGTGAGGGACAAGGAAATTGAGGACCCTTGAAAATGAGATGGAAAATTTGAGAGTGCCAAGTTGGGCATGTACTGGTGGCCATGCTTTGAAGCACTCAAACTTGGTGTAATTGAGTTTAGTGTTGTATTTCTTTCGTACTAAGGTAGAAGGATCAAACTGCAATTGGGCATTTTGAACCAAACATGACACAGAGGTACATTTTTCCTTCTTCAATGTACCAAAATGTTCAAATGGTGTACATTCTAGGAGGTAGTTGCTTTTAGAGCCCTATGGCATTTCAACTTCAAAATTTCATAACTAATTCCACAGAGCTCCAAAAAATATGAAACAACTTGGGTTAGATGCCATTTCCATTTGTCTTTCAAGGAAAATTTAATGGAAAAAATTTCAAGATGTTTTTCCTCCCCAAAATTCAGTTTCAACGCATAGATGATCGCTTTATGGACCTCCTACCTTATTCTTAGTTTAACCTTCCTCTCACGCCCCTTCTACAGGTTGGGGACCTTCACTTTACCATTAATTCTAATGTCATTGCTTTTGCATGCCACTTTGAACCACAGTTTCCTTCAATACCCCTCCAAAGAAGAATCTGCGGTAGGTAGGGCACCCGGGACGATAGTCCACGACGAAAATAGTGACCCCATCCCGAATTCCCTCGAACTAAGTTAGCAGAACCTCCAACGTTGTGAATCCCCTGGAATCCCCGGATTCCTTCCCAAGCATACCATCCTCTACTGTACAGTAAGTTAATACTGTAAATAAGCTCATCCTCTCTAGCCCTGGAATGTGTGCAGCTCCGCTTACCAAATGGAGCGGACAAGACGCGTTTTCGGTGGGTGCAGGCGGGACTGCAGGCGCCCCCTTTGCGCCGGGTCGCCGCAGGCCTCCGCGGCTCCGTCCATCAGCGCACAGTAAGTTCGGTCGGACCAATCAAATCCGGCAACCATTGATTGAAATATATGTGCTTTCCTTGCAACTGGCGACCCTGATCAGGGGAGGCTCCGAAATAAGTAAGTGGAGCTTATGGAATCATGGCCAGTCCGCCAGTAGGAATGCCAGTTCTGTGGCCCTGACAACGGAGCTGCCGTGGTGTGCAACTGTGCACTGTGCAGTTGTGCACAGACCGCCTTCTCCGCCTAGAAGGCGGGCACCTCGGAATTCAAATTTCGCAGGCACTGTGCTTCCGAAATAGACTGCGCGTGGCGAGTTCCTTGCCTGGCTTTCCTCATCGGAAGCGTTGCTGGAACGGAGGTTGGTGCTTCCTGGAAGTGATGAGGACGCTTCTTGCACCTGAAAATTTAGACCTTCGGCAGGCTCACATGATAAACATTGTATAAATGGTAAGATGGGTATCACCAAAACTGACACTTTTTGCTACTGTGCGGCTGTGCCTAGTTCCTACTATTAAATTCTCATATTTTTCCTTGGCAAGTGAAAGGAGGTTCCAACGCACCAAAGAACATGATATTTGGATACTACACACAAAAGTTACAAAGAAGCAAAGTTTGGTTCTAAATAGTTTCTTTCACATAGGTGCTTAATTGATTTTGGAGATGTACACATAATGAGTATGGCGGTGGAGGGTCAATGGTGTATTTGGGGGTGCTCACCTCATTCTAGCTAGGATGAATTGACCCTTCATTCCATCAATTAAGAATAAATGTAAAAAATTGCCTTCCATTTTGAGCTTGATTTTTTTTGCATTTTTTCAAGACTTATCATTATTTCAAGAATTGGGTTGCCGAAGGAACCATATAAGACAATTTTGTTCATTCCAGGGATCTCAAAGGGAACCTTTACTTCATTGGTACACAATGTTATACCAAGTCATCATTTTATAGGGTATTGTATCATTGGTAAACAATGTTATGCCAAATCATTTTACAGGGTGGATTGGTTATTGTTTTGGAAAAAAAAAGTTACCTTTCATTTGTTTAAATTAACCTACAAGACTATAGAAGGGGGAGACATCAAATTTTGAATGGTTTTGGCATAATGAATAATGAAAAGAATAGAATCTAGACATGAAATCTTCATTTAAATTGCAAGTTTTTTTTCTTCCCATCCTTGCATGAATTCATTCTAAACTTTATATAATAATCATGAAGCATTAAGAGAACGCACTAGTCACATTGTTGAAAAAGAGACAAAAATTGTTTTTTTAACATACTTGGATGTACTTATCCATTCCCAATACCCTTAGAGGGTGAATGTAAGAAACACATATACTATTTTGCGTCACACCTTGCGTTTTGATTAGTTTTTTGGGCATAACTTTTGCGTTCTGGCTCCAAATGACTCAAGATTTATAGGTAAGGTACTCATAACTATTATACACCATACATAAATTTTTTGTAATTTTCAAAGATATTTTATTGTCCAAAAATAGCCCCCAATTATATTTCACACTTGCCAATTAAGAGATTTTTAGTACTATTTAGTATCCAAAAAAACGAATTTCGGGCTGAAATTTGGAGGGCATGGTCTTCTAGTAGATTTGTAGCTATTTAGGGAAGGAATTCTAAAAATAATTAATTGTATGTGGTGTGGAAGTCCACAAAGTGCACTTCTTTTTGCTTACATTTTGAAACATATAAAATATTATTTTAGAGTTTTTTTGGGTGAATGACCATCTCCATAGAGTTGTTACAAATGGCCAATTTTCATTTTATGTATTTAATTTTGTTTCCTATTTTTAATTAATTTATACATCAAAATAGCCATTTTCTTGAGATTTGGCACTTTTTTAGTTCTCTAGCTTAAAGAATTTTTCTATGCATTTCCTTTGGTGGTTACCTTCATCTTAAAGGTGTATACATTAGCCATATTTTGTTTGTTTTTTAAAAATTATTTTTCTAATTTTATAGTACTCCAGAAGAAAAATCATGAGTACTGTAAAAACGCAATAAAATCAACAAGTGTTCCTTGCATTCACCCTAGAAGCACATTCTTGAAAACATTCATAATCCAAATAGTGGATGATGGCTCTCTTAGGGATAATCTTAGAAGGATGAGGCCTACAATGGAGGTTGTTAGCCAAAAATATCATATTATTGGATGAATAGGTGAATTCTTTGTTTTTACAATTTCTACAAAAATCATTCATTGGACAAGTGTTATTTTGTCCTTTGTAGCGTCAAAGGATTAATAATGTATTGAGGAAGCTGCAATAAATTCATTCAATTTATGAATAGAAAGATGAAAGATTGCTTTTAGTCAATGGTGTTATCCTAAAAGTTTAAGAAGTCATCCTCTCTTTATGCAATTAGTGCATGGCTTGTTGTCAAATCAAAAAAATGAAAGTTGATTAAATTCCAAATGCAATTAATCTAGAATTAGAAGCAAACTAGGGAACAAAGAAAGAGTGACTTTCAAAATTTTAAAATAACTCTAATGAAATAGTTGTTTTGAATGAGTAATAATTATTGACTATGGATTGCAAAACAAGAGATTTTGCATTGCTTGATAGAAGGAACATGTAACGCAACGTTATTCAAAATCTCTCAAGGGTTTCATTGTTAGTAAGTCTTAAAAACTACATGAGTCCAAACATTGGGGCAAGTTTTTGAAAAAATCTATTTTTATCATATAGTCTCAACAATTGCCAATTGAGAGTATTATAATTTACACAAGATATAAACAAATGATGGATTTTTGTTGATTTTTGAAAGTGACGTAGGATCCCTATTATTAAAAAGTTGGCCTAAAAGCATCCTATGCTAAAACTTTCTATAGTGGCAACATTTTTATTGTAAGTGAATTGCTCTGTAAAATTTTTTGGAAGTTTTGTTCATAGTTCACACCTATAGTTTGACAACCAATACATATCTACAAGTCAATAATGGAAATATAAATACATGATTCTTTAACATAGATAGAACTTGCAATACAATTCTTGTTGTCGTTGGCGTAGTCCTACTTACATGTACTCATCAATATATTATTGCTTGCCACTTTCTTATTCCCTTCCTAGGGTTTCCAAAAATTTGTCACATGAGTTTTTTTTGATGGTGCAATTTCATGGTAGTCTTTCTACTTCCACATAGGCTTAATGGGGACATTGTGTTTTTATGGTTTTTTGGCACAATCCATTTTTTAGATGTGGTGGAATTGTTTAGAGGTTGGACTAGGTTGTGGCATGGAATTTGGGGCATAAATGTAACCCAAAATTGGTGCACATTAGATATTTTTCAATTTATAAAATAGAATAAAGTTATCCAAATTTAACTTTTATGAGAGGCATGCATTTAGATTTAAAAGTTAGGTTTCAAAGGTTTGTCTTAGAAGAACTAATGTGATCTATAGTTTCTTGTATATTGTGATTTTTAGAATTTAAACTTTCCAACTTAAGTTTGAGGACTTGAAAATTAATTGATATTATGAGGTATGTGGGAGTAAAATTGTATTTTTAAATAGATTGGAGTGTAATAATCAAAAACTACCTAAAATTGCTCATCTAGCCTAATGTGCATATAAAAAGCCAAAATATAGTCCTTGTTGATTGAATCCCTAGATTTGGCAATTTGGATTCTGGAACTCTTGGAGTAGGTCATTAAGAGCAATCCTTGCTAATTCAAGCGTTTTCAAGGGAAAATTAGGACGCAAAATGAGCAAAGGGAGACCAATTCTACCACGATAACATTGTATGAATGGCGGAGAACTACTCTTAATGTTAGCGAATGTATCATATGGGACGCATTTTGTATAGAAGCTTGCTCCTGTATAGAATGCGCTCTACATGGTGTATTTTCTAGTACATTTGGAGGGTCTGAATGTAAGGTGGGTACATCTAGAATCGCACCATATTTGAAACTGCCATTGTCTTTTTGTGTACAATACATCTACAAAATCAATATGTATGTTTTAGAACCTCTACCGAGACCTCTACCAAAAAAAACTTTGACACTTACATATGGTATCCAAATGTTGTATTCTTTGGTGTGTTGGAACCTCCTTTCTCTTGCCAACAAGAAAATATGAAAATTTGAGCATTTGAATAATCAAAATTAAACACAAAAAAATGGCGGTTTTGGTGGTACCCACCTTAATCCTTAAGGAATGGGTTGGTGACCGTGGAAATCATCCCTTTAGACACCGTGGGAATCATTGGCTTAAAAAAAAATGCAAAAAATTTCATTGGAAGTCAAACTATTGTAGAAGACCTCCCCTTTTCACATCAAAATTCTAAAGATGAATAGTTGCGCTTTTGTCCTACAATAGTACATAAAAAGATGCTTGGTCATTCATCCAACACAAAACATCCCAGCATCGTTTACGGGTTAGGGCATTTGCTTGAAAGGAAACTTCAAAGCATTCCCACCAGTGGCCGCTCAACTTGACATGCTCAAATTTTCCATCTAATTTTGAAGGGCCCTCAATTTCCTTGTCCCTCACCGTTGTTCACCAAACGCGGCCCATAAATAGTCAAAAGACCATTCATCAAGTAGAATAAAGGATAAAGCAACTATATTTAGGATGAATAGTGATTTCAAGGGCCATTCCTTGACACGCGAGGATTGAGTGTTGAAGAGAATCTTGGAAAGGGCCCATAGCGCTTTTCATCCGGTTTAATGAGCGAGGGACCTAGAGCGTGTACTGGTGGGAATGCTCTCATAAAGGTTTGATTGGATTGAATTGGTCTCTTCATCTTGCATATTTTATAATTTTTGCAAGCGTTCAATGCTAGATGTTTGGATGAATGTGGACGAGTCTGTGACAAACTGAATGCCGTTCATCATTTGCCGTGGTGCTTGAATTGAATTAAGATTCCATCATTTCTTTTGTAGGACGTCTTGAAGTGGCTTTAGCGTTCAGTAGTGGAAAGTGGTGGAGGTGCTTGAGATCATTGGCGTTGCTTAACCCCTAAATGACGGACCTATAACCATTGATTTCAGACCTCAGTGCCTATCGCTCAATTTGCTGCCATTTTGCAACTAGATATGTATGAAAAAATTTATATTTATTTTTCAGAGATGAAACTACATGTCTTCTTTACTTCACAAAAAATTTAGATTTTTTTGTGGAAAATTGATTTTTTAAAGATTTTTTGAAGAAAAAGTGAAGAAAAATCATATTAAATAGAAAATTATTTCAAAAAATCTGAAAATTTCACCATGTGTGTATTTTACAATGACAAACATCTTGGTGTAAACTCAATTTCCGTGTCATGCTATATTTAGAAAATAATAGACATTGAAAATACACCCAAAGTTCTAATTGCAATAAAATATGCAATATTAGAATTTTTTTCAAAATTCAAATTGGAGTAGAAACTAGAATAGATGACCTTCATTTTGTTAGTTGGACTCAAACTTAGAAAATATCATTTTTGTGGAGAAATTTCAGATTTAGAGCAAGGAGCAACAACTTCCCAAAATACTCTAAAATAGCATATTTTGTGATCCGTTTCTTTTAATAACTTCTCATTTTCGTGAAGACAAACATTGGAAAGAGTACAAACTCAATTGAATATTCTCCATAACCCAATAGAAAAGGTCAACAAGGGAAACAAGGATGAAAAAATGCTTTGGAACTTTTATTGCTCAACAGTGTTGTCATTGGAATGCCACGGAATGGCGTCCGCGGCATTCTAGGGTTAAGAAAAATTCAAATGCTACCCAGACAAGGCAGGCATCTTCCTCAAGAGGTTCGACAACACCTGACTTGAAAATGGTTTTTTAACCCCTAAAGGCCCAAAGTCCCCTCGGGGGACACTTGGGATTTCGGGTAGGCTTGTGCGACCTGAAATTTCGACCTGATTTTTTGAAACTTTTTTTGAAGATAGGAAATCACATTAGCTTTCTAAAAATATATATATTTTTTAAATTGGTGCACGGGAGCAAAAGTTATGCCACCCAAAGTCAAAAAAGCAGTTCGTCGGGCATGAAAAAAAAAAAAAAAAAAAAAAAAAAATCATTTTTCATTTTTTCCTCAAAGATTATGTTTTTTCTACATCTGAAGCTTTGATTCATTCTATTTGGACTAAAAATGAGAAACTTATGGACAATCTTGTTTTTCGGGCAATCTAAGCGTCTTTTTCAAAAAACAACTTATAAAATTCATTTTTGAATGCAATTTTCAAAAAAATTCAATTTTTTTTTGGAAAAGGTTAATTTTTTTGCAAGAACAATACCACAATTGGGATTATGGTTTTTTAATTCCATCTAAGAGCTATTGAAGATTTAGTGTTTTGTTCAATTTTGGACCTACTTCTACTTAACAATTTTTTTATATGTGAAAATCAAGTTTTGACATTTTGAAATTTTTTTCCCCGACTCTCAACTCAAATGTTCAACATAAAAAAATTTAACTTTATGGTGTGTAGTGCAAAAAAAGTCCACAAATGGCCGTCAAAGTCATCTGAAATTGCAATCCAGAGTTCAAAAAAACTTCTTTTTCCAACTTCAAATGCTAATATCTTCCAATCCGTGCGGTCAAACTTCATGAAATTTTTACCACATGATTTGAGACAAGTGAAGTACAACATCTTACGATTGGATTCTAAAAATTATTTATTTTTTGGTTTAGGGAGTGATCGCAGCAGAACTGGCAGTTTTCAGTGGTTTCAGAGCCAAAAAACGCCTTGGGCCTTTAGGGGTTAAAGCGAGAACTCACCTCCAGATGCGCTAGGAGATGGCGCGCCCCAAGATGGGGAGGTTCACTCAGAGGCTTGAGGGGTAGTGAAGACCACCCAGTTCTGGACTCAGAATGAGGTGTCAATTTGGGGTTTAGGTTGGTTTGCTTTGATGGAGGCTAAGTGGTTGAGGGCTCGCTTCAATTCCTTTCAAAAAATTAATTTAAAAACTTGTTAAAAAGTAGAAGCTGGTTGTTCGGAAAATAGTGTGTGAAAAACAAAAATTCTTTCTGCCGGGGATTGGTTCCCTTGGTTCGATATACTATTTCCCTTATCAATGGAAATCGTCCATTTGTTTAAAAAAAATAAAAAATTCAAATGCTTCAAAAAAATTTAAAAAAATTCAAATTAAATTCAAATGCCAGCCTTCAAGAGCCATTCCAACCTGCTCATCAAATCAGTGATACCATTCGCCGCCGCTAGGATCATGCTCACTTTTGACTTCAGGTAAACCAGCCTCTGACAGGCACAATGACTGTGACTGTGATTGCCCCTGTTGGCATTGTTGAAATTTTTATATTCTTTTTAACCCCTAAAGGCCCAAGGCCTTTTTTCTGCCAAAAAACACTGAAAACTGTCATTTCTATAGCAAAGAGTAAAAAAATTTGAAAAATGTTTTTTTTTCACATCTAACCGTAGGATCTTACACCTAACTAGTATGAGAATGTATGGAAAAAATTTCAGAATTTTTTACCGCACAGATTGCAAGATATTTGCGTTTAAAGTGGGAAAAACAAGTTTTTCAGCACATTGCGGGACTGGATTTTTTGACTTTGAACATTTTCAACTTAAAATTTTTACACTACAGAGTTTTGAGCTTTTAATCTTTTTAGTGGAGAATTGAGTTGAGAATCTAGGGAAAAAAAATATATTCAAAAAAACTTAATTATCATTCCTAAAAAAATTGTTAAGTAGAAGTAGGTACAAGATAGAAGGAAAATCTAAAATATTAATATATTTTAGATGGAATTAAAATACAATAATCCCAATGGTGAGATTCTTCTAGCAAGTAAACTAAACAATGAGATTTTTTTTTTTTTGAAAAATTGCAAAAATAGTATTCAGAAATGAATCCGACAGTTATTTTTTTCAAGAAGATGCTCTAACTGCCCGAAAAACAAGAATGTCCATAACTTTCTCATAACAAGTCCAAATGAAATGAATCAAATCTTTCTAGATAGGTAAAAATATAATCTATGAGAAAAAAAATACTGAAATAAAAAAAATCAAATTTTTGCCATTTTTTTTTGCTGCCCGAGCTGCCCGCCGTCCCCTGTTTTGAGCTTATTTGGTCATAACTTTTGTTCCCGGGCACCGATTGTGAAAAAAATTATACTCCCACAAAGCTTATCAGCTTTTCTACTTCCAAAAAAAATTTCAAAAAATCTGGACAAAATTTCAGCCCGTAGGTACCTGCCCGAAATCCCATTTGTCCCCCGAAGGGACAATGGGCCTTTAGGGGTTAATGTAAAATACAAATGTGAGAAATGGGGAGAACAATTGAAATTTTATTTTTTGGAAAAAGTATGAATTTGTTATGAATTTTTGAAGTGTGCTGACCAATTGATGATCCCAAGGAGTATATATACTATCCCAAAACCAATCCAAAGTGTATCCATAATATCTCTCTTGCTCATCCAAAGCAACCACAATATTTCCTACCATAGCTTTAACATGAAGGCCTAAAAATCTTACTTCCTATGCACTCAAAAAGGAAAAGTTCCTATTGAGGCACTAATCACTCCAATAGTATCATTTAAGACATTGATTGTGGCCACTAACTCAACCTAATGTAGCTCAAATCGCATTTATTGAATTTTTTTTGTTATGGGTTGATGCAAGACTGTAATTGATCAATCCCTAGGTATTTGTGATGGGTCTTTTGACTATCATAGGTTGGTTTACCTTTAGGCAATCTTTTAGTTTCATTTTTATTTATTTCATACGTACTACCATAGGTCCTATTGCTACCATCTAAATGGTTTCATTAGAAAATTTGGAGATGTCATTAATTAGGGTTTAGTAAGAATGAAAATGTGATGGATGAAATCTTGACATAATTTGCATAAACCAATCTTCATTAGTCCTTGAAGGTCCATGCATTCAAAAATTAGATTCGCCTTCTTTACACTCAATTGTAACTTTCAAAATATTATTTTTTTGTAATTGATTTATATTTAAAAAATGAAACGTGATAAGTTATGTTAGTAGCCTGTTTTAAAATTTGGAAAAAAAACAAATATCAATGAAATATTGGAAGTGCAAGCTCCTTGATTTAGAATTTGAATTACACAGTACTATGAGTTCATCATTTGAATATAAACTTTAGAAAATCACAATAATTGGAGTTTTTCATTAAAAATTCAGAAAAAAAACAATGTGTACAAAAAACCTTTTTCTAAAATATAAAATATGATTTTTTTTATAAATCAATTAAAGAAAGGATATATTTACCTTGATAATGGTAACTTGACTTGAAGGTTATTGCCAAGGAATTTTTAGATGTAAAAAATTAAAAATTTACTTGAATTTTTTTCACATTGTTCTTTTTGGCTACTTGCATTTCATGTTAGAATTTTAAATTAAATGGAATGTTTTAGTTAGATTTACCAAAAAAAATTCCCTTAAATTTTAAAAAAAAAAATGATAATATTTATAAAACTAATAGAGATTTTTTCTAATTAATAGATAAATTGTAGTCTTGTGCAATAAAATAATAAGATTGAAATTTATATGTAAATTAAAAGTCTAATATAAGTTCATAGTTGGTGTTTGAATATTAACTTCTAAATGCCCAAGGCCTTTTTGATCTTCTTAGAATTTGCTCTAAATTGAACAAAAAGCCAACATTCTCACAAGTTTTATCAATTTTTTTATAATTGTAACCATCCAAATTCAAACCAGCCATGTTAAAGATCACATGGAAAAGAAAAACACAACAATATCATTTATAAATTTGAAAGATTATAATGTTTGATCACAAAGTTGTTAAAACTCTTTCAAAAGATTTCAAGTCTTTCAATCCTCTTTTCACATGTGACATCCAGAAAATTTGTCACCAAAAAAATTTGAAGTCAAAAGGCATAACATGCATTATCCCAATCAATTTAGAACTTCTCAAAATTTATTCTACAATTTTAAAAAATGAATTTCTAATGTGATTTTTTGTCTAAGATTTTTTGTATTTGAAACTCATTTCCAAGTGCCCTCAACACTAGAAAATCAAGATTTGCAACGGACACCCTTCTACAAAATTTTGAATTTAAAAATCATAATCATTCATTTTCAAAATCAGATTTTTGATGCTAAAACTAGATTTTAAAAAGGATTTTTCAAAAATATAAACTACTAAAAATAAAATTGGCTAGATTTTATTTAACTTCAAAGTATTGTCTACCAGAATTTGGTGCCTTGGCCATTTAGGGTCAAATAATTGAAAATAGTCGTTTGGAGGGTATATCAATGAAGCCATTTGCATCCATGTCTATAGATGAAATATTGAATAATACTTATGAACAGATAGTTATCAATCTAAAATTATTTTCATTCATTTAAAATAGGGCAATATGCTCCCAAAAGTTTGTAACAATTCAGTAATTTCATTCCTTAAGCAACAAAAAATATGCCAACAAATACGGTATTCCACCAAAATTATTCCATATTATTTTGCGCTGATAGTTTTTCAAGTTTGAAACCTTGGCTTGCGGTATTATTTTTGCCCCTATCATGTTATCATTTTAGTGACTTAAGTGATTCCAATAGTATATTCACACCAAGGGTGAGAAAAAACTGGAATATAATAACTACAATGGATTCAAAGTCTTCTAGAAGATTGACGGTTATAAACTTTGAAAAGGTGGTGTTAAAGGTTATAGGGCCAATGATAAAAATCAATTCTAGTTTTTTTCTAATTTCTTTAAAAAATTTATATAAAATAAACCAACCTATGACAGGCAAACTATCAATGACAAAATCCTAGGAAATGATTCATTACAATCTTGCATAACTCATGACAAACTTTTTTCAATAAATGAAATTTGGGCTACATTAGGTTGAGTTAGTGGCCACAATCAGTGTCTTGGATGATGGTCAAGGAGTGACTAGTGCCTATAATAGAAATTTCCACCTTTTATGTGTAAATTCATCAAAAGAAGTGACTTGTTTAGGCCTTCATGTAGTGGCAATGTTTTGAAACATTGTGATTGCTTTAGGTGAATAAGATGACCATTGTAGATACATTTTTGGTTGGTTTGGGAATACTCTAGAGATTCTCTGAGGTCAACTGGACATTACACTTCAAAAATTCATAACAAATTCTTATGTTGAAAAGAAAATTTTTTAATGTCTTTTCCATTTTTTCCATTTGTCTTTATATAAAAAATTATTTAAAGTTTCTCAACAATGCCACCTAGGCAAACCAATGATCCTATATATTATAAACTAATTTACTTAAATTAGAGCTCAATTTCTATTTATACTATTATTGACAACCAAATTATAATTTTGAAACTTTGAAATCTTAAAATTTGAAGATTTTTCAATTTTTCATATTTTGAATCTGTAAATTTGTATATTTTCAAAAGTTTAAGTTAACCCCATTTAGGACTAAGGGACATTATAAATTTCTGAAACTTTGGAGATGTATTATTAAATGCAACTTAGAAGAGATAATGAATGATGATTCTTAAGCAAAAGTTATAAAGTACTCTGGATGATACATGAATCATCTGAATCTGGTTAAATTTATTGCTTCTCCAACTAATATTTTTCAAGAAAATTTGAAACCAAAATTTGAAAATTCCTTTTAAATTTCGTTTTAGATTTCATTTTTACAAGAAAAAAATCTATAAGTTCAAAATGTCAAGGTTTAATTGTTGGTGATTTTTTTAAGATTTTAATTGTGCTTAATATTCATTTAAATTATTTTTGAAGGGTCTTGTTTTAACTTTAAAAAGTTAGATTTAAGATCAAACATGTAAATATCCTTTGAACCTTAGAAGATTGACAAAAGAAGGTTGTAAAAATCTAAATTGTTTATACATAAGAAATCTAACTCAGAAATCTACCAATATCTTGATGCATGAAAAAGTGATGATTTTGTGCTTATAGGACATGTTTGAACGTTTGGTCCTTTAGGGTTAATTGGAATTTTTCATTTTGGTTATTTTTTAATTTTTTTTTGTCTATTTTTTAATTTTTATCTTTTTCCTATTTTATCCATGTTGTCTACTTTATGTTATATTTATTTAAGGAATGTCAAACAAAAGATGAATATATTTGAATTTCAATATTTAATGGATTATGATTTCATTTTTTTCATTTTTTCATTCCTTTAATGAAAGCTTTGCACCCCTAGTACTCTATCTTCATAGCCACTGGTGTGCCCCTATGTCGTTGTTACAGCCAAATTGGAATTTTCTAATTTTTTAATTCAATAAAAACTTTGAAATTCAATAACTTTCCCACTGTAAATCTAAACGCCACAGAACAAAGCTCGTACACCTTTCCTTGCCGAGGACTTTCCAACGGTACCAAAAACGTGACAAATTGATACGTGGTTCAAAAGATACATTATTTAGCTTATTTTAGTAATTTTAAAGATCCAAAATGACTAAAAAATCTATAACTTTAACACCGTGAGTCAGAACACCGCGAAACCAAGCCCGTGCATCCTTTCTCGCCGAGGGCTTTCTATCGGTACCAAGCAGGCAATTAAGGGACATATGGTCCGGGAGATTTTAACGTAACAAACAAACAAATATAGCACCTAAATATAGAAGAATATACCATGCAAACTTAATAGAAGAGATATTCCTAAAAGGCGAGGATTGAGTCATTGCATTTCAAATGACAAAAAAGACAAAGTTTTCGCCATCTGTATTTGAAATAGTATTAGCTTTTGTTTTATTTTGCATGAATGCACATTAAGCAAGTCCATTTTGAGTAATATTTGAAAAGATTATAATATAAAGAGATAGTTTCTATTTATTGAAAGAACAAAGATAAAGTGTTGTCAAGTTTGTTTGGTTAATTCATTAAAAAAGACCAATATAGATCAAATTAACCTTTAAAAAAATAGTGAATGAGAATAATTATATAACAAATATATAATGCGAGCATTATTAGAATTTGGGGAAAAAATAGTGAACATGCAATGATAGCAAAGGAGATACCAAAAGTTTTTAAATTCTTGGACAATTTCCAATGTCCCTTGTGAGGTTGGAATACAAGACCTTCAAATAGAACATAATATATTTGGGCGCTTCAATTGCTAGTTTGTTGACCAATTAATCATGATTAGATTTTGAATTTGATCAAATTAATGTATAAATATTTAGAAAAAAAACATATCTTCAATGTAATAGGATGCTTGAGAGGTGAAAGAAAAAAGCCTTAAAATAATTATGATAATTAAACCAATCTATAGAGTGATTTGACGTAAATTAATAAGGCAAATAAAAATGATGGTTTATACTTGAATCTTGAAACCTTGCTTTACATTTGTATAGTCATAAGATGAATTGATTTATCATATATAATAAATTCAAGGAACTATAATTTGTACTTGATGTTTAAAAGTTAATTTACATGAATTTTAAGAGTATGCAAGATCTTACTCTATAGAATGAAGGATTACGGACCAAATTTTCAAAGGTGTGAATCCACGTTATAAATGTGATTTAAAAGAATAAATTTATAATGGCTATCAAATAATATTACTCTTGTAAGTGGCGTTTTGAGTGGCATTTTGCTTGGTTAACATCACTTGAAATACTTTGGTACAATTTCCAATGTTATTTTCTTATACATGCATCATGGATAAAAATAAACTCCTATCACATGTGATCTTAATTTGACATGTAAAAGTTATTTAGTCAAATATGTGTAATATGATTGCATAGCTAAGGTAAATGAACCTAATTTTGACATTTTAAGCGAAAATTTTGGCCATGAAAACCAAAATATAATTTCAAATTTTTTAAGAAACATAGGAAGTTAAGGATGATTGACTTTCAATCCAAAAAATTCAAAAATTCACTGCATGTATATTCAAAAATCCTTTAAATAACAAGGTTGAATTGATAACTATAACCAACCTTCTCAAGCGCCCCTATCAGATGCCTAACCCTTAAACATCAAGGCGGACGTTTTGCGGCCGATAAATGAGAAGAGAATCTCCTGTGTAGGACAAAAGTGCAAGTATTCATCTTCCAATTTTTGTGTGGAAAGGGAAGATCATGAATAGTAGTTTGACCTCTAGTGAGCACTTTTTTTAAATTTTTTTTAAAGAAGATGATGTCATCCAATAACCAAAGAGATGATTTCCATGGTCACTAGCCCGACATTCAAGAGCTAAACATGACCCAAGAACAAGAATCTCATTGGTCAATACATTTAAATAGAGATTGAAAATAAATCTTAAATAAATGGTTCAAGTGCACTTTGTTGGAACAATAGGGGTTGTCACGCCTTCTCTGAGAAACACAAATCTATGAAGTCAGAGAAATAAGCAAGAAAAACGAGGATCCAATGGCGAGCCGTTCCACATGAAGGAGGTGTGACACCCCTTTTTCCTGTTTGAAGCAATTCTCAGAGAATGTGTTACTTGCAAAGCTGGATGGGAGCTCCGCAAGCCACGCACAACCAATGAAACTGAAAATTCCTCGAGAATTTTTTTCTTTGAGAACGTTTCTTCACCTTTGGAGGAGGAGAACGGCACTTGCAAAACCTCGAAGGTTGGGAGCTCTGCAAGCCACGGTTTTCCACCCACGGAATGCCACGCGTCCAATCTCGGAGAATGGTTTCAGAGTTGGAGGAGGTGTGACTACCCCTAATGAACGCAATTAGGTCTCTCCACGACTCCGGAGAAACTAGTAGCACAGCAGACTGTGTGAAGATTCCTCAGAACATTCTGGGAATAATGTGCAATTACAGAGAGTGCAATTAGAGAGGGTAGCGTGCTCACTCCCAGCATAGCACGGTCAAAGGGCGTACCACGGTCTTAAGGCCCCCGGAGCCCCAAGGAAGACCAAGGAAGGCGAAGGAAGCTTCAACAGGCCGTGCCTTCAGCACTAGTTCCTCATGCACCAGCCTCAGTTCGTCTCGTCGTGTGTTGCCCAATTTCACTCATCTCCTTCCTCCCGATCACCATCGCCTGTCGTGTAACCCTTGACAACTCGCTCCTCCTCCTCCTCTTCATTTTTTCCAGAACAAATTTGCACGCAAGAGGACTCAATTCGAAACGCGTTCTACTGACTGACTCTCTCGCTTCACTATTGATCACTTGACGAGGGCGCTTCGGTTCTCTTCGGGTGGAGCCACTTCACGGTGAATCGAATTCGGCCTCTTCGATTTCGGCTTCGACTTAGGCTTCGGCTTCGGGTTGCGCACAATTTGGTTGAGAATTCGTCGCCATTTGACGGCTCGTGGTGTTCAATTGTTGAAGGATCAATCAATTGGAGATTCTTTGTGGTGATTTCGAGGAGTAGAGTCTGTTTGCGGAATTTTTGTTGCTGATATGATCGATGAATGCGTCAGAGGAGAGTGATTGAATTTGGTACGCATTATTTGGAGAGATTGCTATGGCGGTGATGTTTAAGGAGATTCTGTTTGTGGAAATTATTGGTGAGATTATCAATACCGCAATCGTGTTCGATTATGGTAATTAATTTTTTTTTCGTTTTTTTTTTGGATTCTGTCAGGTTTTGGGATACAAGACGAGAGTGATATTTCGCTATGGAGGTAGAGAGGGACAAAATGGTGGTGACTGTGAACTACAAATTGAAAAACTACACTGCCGAGGTGCCAGTCGATGCGACTGTGGGGTTTCTTGGGAAGCAGCTGAGTGAGTTAACAGGGGTCGTGCTGTCCACTATGCGCTTGCTTATACCAAAAGGGAAACGATTTGGTGGTAGTACTGTTGTCGAGCCAGCTTCCGAGCTTCATTCCTCTTTGACTCTCGTCGAATCCGGCATCACTACGGTATGATTACATGCTTTTCCATACTTGGTGAATTCAAATTTCTGTGATCTGAGTGCCAGTTTCGGTGAGCCGATTAGGGTTGAGCATTAGAATGAGTCCTGTGATGGGAATGACTTGAAATTTTTCGTGATTTTGGTAGCAAATTGTAACTAATTTCAACGCTGTTTAGCGTGTGTTACGTGGATACTTTATGAAGAATATGTTATGATTCCCGATTCTGGCATGTGACTGCGATTAGGGCTACGTTTGAGCAATCCAGTGTTAGAGTTATTCCTGTTACTCCCTCCTTCCAGAAATAAGTGTCCACTTTGGACCTCATGTTTTTGTTGTTGTTTTGAGTGAGTCAGTGGGAGGCTTTCTTGTGTCCAATTTTATTTAGGTTGCAAGGAATAAATGTAATGTTCTTCATTGCTTCAGGTGATATAATATTTGGAACCCTTCTGAATTATGCTATTCACAATATGAGCAATGAAATTTGTATCAAACGTTTTCAACAAAACTGTGGACTAGCTGGCTCGACAACAGTACTACCACCAAACCGTTTGGTGGTAGTACTGTTGATTTACGCTTTTAAGACTTTTTCAACAAAACTGTGGACTATGTGAATAGGTTAAGGATTTTCACATCTGATTGTTCGCTTAATTTTTGTTGAGTTTTTCTTTGCTGATTCGATGGCGTCTTGTGCACTGTTTACTGCAGGGTATCGTCATTCGAATGATGGGCGCGACTACCGAGGAGTTGAAGGAAGTGATGGAACCTGTCAAGGGAAATCGAGTTCTAGGGTTTGCGGGAGAAGAGGAACGGACAAGGGCACGACGGCAGGCGGCGATGCAGGGTGACGCCAAGTCGCGTCTTCCAAAGGGACCTTATACATTTCATGAATTTCGAGTGCTGGAATTGCCGAACGCGCTGGTGCGAATCATATTTATTCCGAGTTTTTAAGAATGATTTACGCTTTTTATTCTTTTTAGTTAATGGTTGTTGCCTTGAGACATAGTGCTTGCCATTGTTGTTTTTAGCAGTTTTGAGTACCACTTATGGGGACTGTCTTTAGTCTAATTTAATTTTTAGACCAACTCATGCCACGTTCTTCACTTATTCTGGTGATATAAATTTGAACCCTACGATTGAATTTGAAGTATCGCTAGTCTCTTGAGGTCACGAACATTTTTCTTACCGTTGGCTTGCAATTACAGTTAAACCCTCCACCGGAAAAGGCCCGTGCCCTTTTGTATAAGCTTGCAGGCGATCCTGGCATAGTGGGTATTATGAATAAGGTCAGTTACTTCTTCTGCCGAATGTTGTCATTGTCGTTTCTTTGTCTAACTCTGTCATTGTTCCAGTGAACCTTCGTTACGCAGAACGCCCTTGGTTATTTTGTAGCTTTTAGTTCTGATAATTCTACTTACTAATGCATCAGTTCATTCCCGGGATTAATTCTCTTTTCTTTTCTTTCATTTTGTGGATTGAAGTCTCTTTATTGAAAGAGCCCGGCTCCACTCGGAACTAACTAAGGAAATTGTCATATTTTGCAGCATAAATGGCAGGTGGGAGTACTGTCGGAGTTGGCTCCTAAAGGTTACGTGGGTATTAGTCCCAAGTGTCTTCTAGGGCAAAATACGGTAAACGTCCTTATGCTGACCGTTTCTTGCTCTTGAGGTCTGGAACTAGCATCAATTTCAACTCTATGATAGTTATCGATTATGTTTCGTGAATTCACTCATATTTCTAAAATGACAGACGAGGCAATCATGCCGGGTTGTGCATTGTAACATCTGAAAGACACGGCAAGAAATGAATTAGAGTTTGAGGAGTCTTTAGGATGCAAACTGAATTCTGAAAATTCTTGTTTCACTCTTCGCAGGCTCCAGTAGATAGTGAATTATGTAATGGTTAATGTATACTTTGAACTCTATTGACACTCTACTTGGTTGAATGTTGATTGTACAGAATCGAGGGCAAGATATTTCTCTGCGATTGCGTACTGATGACTTACAAGGCTTCCGGAAGTATGGGAGCATCAAGAAAACACTGTTGCATGAATTGGTAATGCCCAATTGCAATGTAGCACTCTGCTTCTTCTTTGATTGTACTTGTTTCTGAATGTACTTGCCAATGTTAAGATGGTTCATCACTTATCATAGAAAAGTAACAGAGAGCATATGTAAGTTAGTACATATTACAGTATACATTATTGTGCTTATAGAAATTAAACAATAGTATAACTATAAATAGTGCATCACAATATTATTTAGATTATTATAATTTATCACATGCTTTTAATTAGAGTGTGGATAGGTTTATATTTATCTGATCCCTCTCAAATGTTTAACCAAGCATGTCGACACTGCAGGCACATATGGTTCACGATGAACATGACGAACATTTTCACGCTTTAGACAAGCAGGTACGCATTGATTGCAGATACACAAGCTGGTCGTGCATTGACTGCCAGCGTTTGTACTTGAATTCATTTATTTTGCGGTATGAGAGTACCATTTGCAGTTGAGTGATGAGACACCGAGTTGACAATTGATTGAACGGGATTCCATATTATTTTCGTGATTTGTGACTTTATGTTCTGTGCAGTTGAACCAGGAAGCAATTGAGTTGGACTGGACAAACACCCCTGGACGCACTTTGAGTGGGGTAGCCATCAGAGATGTGGAAGATGACGATGAACCCATGGATGCTGGCGGGGTCACTAGTGGACATAAACTGGGCGGGGGTTTGCCTCCACCAAATGCTAGAAGCGCCGCTATTCAAGCTGCACGAATCAGGTAGATTTTTTTGTTTGTGTTGAAACATCTTGCTTTCTATGCAGTCTCAGGAATCTACTGGCATTGAAGATTCTTGAATTAACTCCTAAAAATCCAAGCTTAAAATAGAAAATTCACTTTGGAATCTTTGAATATATACTTTTATCTCTTAGAAAATTTTTGGTGTCTCTTCTTTCTATTGGTACATCTTTTAACCTTCCTTGAGATAGCCCAAGTGATATGTTTAAACTCTTACAGATATGAAAGTGGCCACTTTTGTCCATATGATCACTTAGCTGTCTCATCACAGCTTGATTTTATATGCTGTGCTTGATGACAATGCAAAAAGTAGTTAGTTCAAGGTGCTGTTCGAGTTCTCTGATTGTGTGGCATCGTCAAGTGTGCCTACAAACCTTTTGTTCTTCCGGTTGTCCATTCCTATCTGATGAGTCTTGATTGTGGCAGGTTCGAGCAAAACAAGCTGGCCTCTGATTCTTCAAAGGTTGACCCTTCTGATTCAGTCTTACAAGTTGGAACCTTGAGTGCAAGTTTTCCTTCATCACGCTGTGCTGTTGAGAAGATCAATGAACCAGATCCAGATGAGAAAGCAGCAGCAGATGAGATTGCAGTTATTGCAGAGGGCACGGAACTTGATGGTCGTGAACCCCATGACAACCAGGTAACCATCTTTCTCCAGCAAATGGTGATCTAAGTAAATTACCAAAATATAACACTAGCACTAAAGTGTAACGTTTGTAACTTTTCTCACATCTAGATTCCTTTAGATTTGCTTCTTCTGTAAGTGGTTATTATTATTTTTACAATCTTATAATTATTAAAATTAGATGAAATTGGATAACATTTTAGGTTTTTCAAGGAGCTTGCTTTATTGATGCATTCTGTCCCTTGTTTGTATACCTTTTGTTGCTACCCCGAGGATAACCTCTGCAACAGTGCTCATTATTGTGTCGTTTGGAGGCAATTTAACTGTTGCGCTGTTTTGAGAAATTAACCGAAACCTCCATGGACGTTTCTACTCAATAACTGTCATCCTTGTTGCGATTTCTAAAAAGTAACACCCCCATTTTTTTTCGTGCTTTGCAATGTAGAAGGGAAGAACGGAGCCGGATCCCGATGAATCCACTTCCGGGGCTGCAGTTCATGCGTCCTCACCTGTACTCAGAGATCGGGAACCTGATCCAGACGACTCTCAAGCTAAACCTGACCTTCAGGGCTCCATTACGTCCAGAGTGTTTCAAGAGCCTGACCCTGACGATATGCTTACCCTGAGCGACTGGATCAAGACTGCTCATGAACCTACGATTGTGGATGCTGAGCCTGATCCGGATGAATCTATGAGTGTGAGGGAAGAACGTAATCCGGACGAATCCACGCAACGTGACGAACCTGACCCTGATGAATCCTCGCATCGTGAAGAACCTGATCCAGATGAATCTATGCACTGTGAAGAACCCGATCCGGATGAAATTCTGCGTCGTGAAGAACCCGATCCGGATGAATCTCTGCGTCGTAAAGAACCTGATCCGGATGAATCTCTGCGTCGTGAAGAACCTGATCCGGATGAATCTATGGATTCAAAAGAGCCTGGTGCTGATGAAAGTGTGAAGTCGCATGAGAACGGACTTGGCGTGGACGTTGGACAGTTGAATGAGGAGCTCGTCAGAATTTTGGACGCTGCAAGTGCTGCGTTGATACGTTTGCAACAGGCTGTCGTGCACATAAGGCGGCAAGCTACTCCTGCGGAGACAACAATAGCTCTTAATACTTTGTCAACTATTTTGAGGTATGATTACCTTTAACCCCTTAAGGAAACCAGGATCTATGGTTCAAAAGTAACCAATAAGATTGATCATTTAGTGGAAATCATAATTCAAATGCGGCCAAATTTTATATTACTAGAATCAGTGGAGAACTCTGCATGTTTTGAGGTAACAAAAAGTTAATTTTAAAATTGTAGCAAAAGAAGTACCTATATGACCTACTCAAAATTGGTAAAAATAAACATGTGGCCCCAAATTCGGTCTCTTGGTTCTTAGAGTTCAAAGCATTGGTTATTCTCTTGAGATTAGTTGCACTGGTATCCGTGCATCAGCCTTTAAATTCATGCAAGTGCTCCTTGCTTGACAATTCTCTTCGTCATATGATCCCTCTCTGAATTGTTGCTTTCCGGCTCTTGTAAGTAGTAAGAAGTTGTTTGACAGAATATTTTCGATTTGAAGTTAGTTTGTATGATTGATTATGACTCTGAGTTCGTGCGTCTGCTCTGCAGTAATGTCGTCAACAATCCAAATGAAGGCAAATACAAAGTTATTCGCAAGGTATGTAATCTAGTAGTTGAGTTGTCTGCTTTTGTAGATTATGTTTTTTTTAAAATCTAGTTTTGTCTCTATTGGAAAATTCCTTAAGAGATCCAGCTTCTTCCCTTCAGGGGGCTGCCATTTGCGATGAGAGTGTATTGTCCATGGGGAAACCTAACATGGCTGGTTTAATTTTTTTGATCACATCTTTGCAGATTAATCACCGTTTCCAAAGCCGGGTTGGTAAGTTTGAAGGTAAGATAGTTGATTGCCAAGTATGAAATCACTATGCGTCTGCTTAATCTTGTCTGGCTTTCACAATCTCATGAACTGACCTGGTCATATCAGAAACACTTATTTGTTGCGAGTGACCAACGCAAACAGTCGGATGCTACAAAATGTGGAATCTGACTAGAATTTGATGAATCCATCCCTGAGTGTCGGCTTGCCATTAGGAATTGAAATCAAAGCTTCAAGGAGGTTAACAAAATGTGCCTGTAGAAAGATTTTATCATACCCTATGTTCAATAGAAATACTTCCTCCTTCCAGAAGTAAGTGTCCACTTCGTCCCTCATGTTTTTAAACAGAACTGCAGACACTTGTTTCTGGGCGGAGGGAGTATGATAACACTACTATAATAGTATAATCTATAATAATATAATCTACTATTAGCTTTTAAATGTGGAATTTCTGTTTTGGGGCGTTGTCTTATTTTATGAAGAGTATAACCAACCGTTGTGAAAATGGTTTTGAGTGTGCAGGCGCGGTGGATTTTTTGCGGGTGGTGGGGTTTTCAGAAGGAGAATCTGCACCAGGTTCAGGTGGCTCTGATTGCTTTGTATTGAAGACATCGGATCCCGGATTACTCTGGCTCGCTCTCAGCGTTTTACAGCCTCTTGTGGCCTAGGTTTCAGCATGTACTTTGCTCCTTAAGCCTTACTGTACTGTACAGAGATTGTTTCAGCCTCATCCTATGGAACTGGTTTTGAAGTCCACAATCTATGTCATCTGCATATGCAGAAGTCTTGGATACGCGTTTCTGTAGAATCTTTGCAAACTTTATTTGTGTGGCAAACAGGTGTAAAAACATCTTCATTATAGCACGACAGTGGGTGATTATACCTCAAATTTAGGTCAACAGAGACACGTCAGGCAGGAACCTGAAGAAGAAGTTTCTGAAACTTGTTGGATGGGAATCCACGAAACCTTGCAGACAATATTGAGGGTTATTAGTGCTATGACTGAAGATAAAACGCTGTAAGTAGGAGGTGCGTAGCAATTGTAGAGTGCAGGTGGGCAACCAATTTGTTTTACTGCATGAAAAGTTTGAGGTGATTTTTTGCCTTTCGCTGAAGTAGCTGTAGGATCTGTTGAAAGGGCTGTCTGTGCTCTGTGTGACAAGGCCAATGATTTCTCACTATTTGATTGATCAATTGTTATGCAATTCTTTGTACAGTACCCGGCAAGCATGTTATGGGCACCCTGTTGTGCCATTCCAAGAATTTTGCGAAGTATAAAATACAGTTGGCATTTCAATGTCTTGCATAATTAAGCCCCCCTTGCACTACAACCACAGAATCACAGAAAGCAACCACAATGACAGACAAAAGATTGGCTCCTACAAATTATGCAAACCTTTGAAACCCTGTTGTAAACATGCCACATGCCAAATGACTGGTCACATACGACTTGGCACTAGTTTCTTAGTTTGCAGGTTCTATTGAAATCTTTCTATTTTGAGAATGCTAATTACTAATGGAGATGGCTCCAGGTACTATACAACAAGAAATTTTAGGTTTTGTGGAAAAACTTGTGACTTTTTGCAATTCGAGTTGAGTTCACGAAGGTTTGTATTTATAATGAGAAAACGCCATTGCTGTGAGTTGTCCGGTTAACCCTTAAACAACGCGGAGGACATCTGGCGTCCGCTGGATGACAAGGAATCCTTCTGTGCAGGACAGAAATTCAACTATTCATCCTCCTAATTTTGTGTGAAAAGTGGAGAACTTCTATAGTAGCTTGACTTCCAATGTGAGTGCTTTTGAATTTTTTAATACCAATGATTCTGAATGTTCCAAAATGGATGATTTCCACGGTCACCAATCCGTCCTTTAAGGGTTAAAAGTGTCCGTTTCTGTGTTCTTCTAGCAACAACATTATATTCATTTGCAGCAAATTTATGATTCTTTTACGCAACAAGATTTTTTTGTTCCACAGGTGCGCAATTGCATACTTTATTTGTCCAAGGGTTACCTAAATGGATCATCCGAAAGAAAGCATTGTTGTAGAAATTTTTGTAGTCGTTAGAAAGATTTTAGTTTCAGCTTGATTGATTCATAACAGCTAGAATTAGTGGCCATGTGCTATCAAAACAGTTGTAGGGGTAACTACAATGTCCGAGTTTACAAAGCAAATCATCTTCTTATGACAGCAAGCAAAGCTTTTCTCTCCTGCCCATTGGCAGCAGCGTCTTTTTTTCTAGCGACAAAACGCTAGGTTGTCAGGCCTGTAAGCTACTGCGCCTGTCTCCCTCCCAAAATTCACCTTTGGTGGGAGGGCACGCAGGGCTTTACTGTAGAGTTTGTCGCCAGAAAAAAAAACGCTGATTGGCAGGAATGCGGCACCCAAAGTCCACAGCCAGAGTGTATCTCTTTTCCATGTTTATCGTCATAATGTACGGAAAACGGGGTCCTGTTCTTTCCTATGCTCTTTCCGCAAGCGAAGTTCCAGGCTGCTTTTCCGGCCAGGGAGCCTGGGGTTCGAGTGTTCACACAGAAAAGAGTTCCTTCTTGCCTTCAAAGAGCCCGGCGAGTCTTCAGAACCTGTCATTTTCAAGGACGCTGATGGATCTCGCCTTTATTCGAATGTGATGAGAGAGGCTGATGAGGGTGCGGGCAGTTCCTTGCCAGTAGGTCTTTCTGGAACTCTTGAAATGAAGTAGAATTTGTTCTTTCCTGTCTGTTTGTGCACCCAATGGAACACATTTCAGTGCGGAGAATTTCTGAAGCGGTTTAAATCGGTGTGAGAGTTCGGGCGACGATTTCTTGCTGCGTGGAGAGCGTGAAGCTGTTGGATGCGGTGCTCCTTGTTGGTGGATTCTTTGTTGTGGAACGATTTCGCTGTACCCACAATTGGATCTTGTAAGCGGCGACGCTCTTTAGCTGGGGATTGTGACGAGTGTGTGGAGGGATCGGGAAGCACTTCTGGTGATCGTCCGTCATTGACCACGGTTTTTGTAACCCACAGTACTGGCTACATCCAAAGCGTTGAGGTAAGTGCAAGGCAAACGGCTTCAGTTCAAGCCAAGTTAGGGTTCGAGTTTGGGGCCTTTTCATGACGTAGGAGCCTGTCCTGGTGCAGTTGATGGCACGAAGAGCAACATCTAATCACGTGCGTTACTCAAGTAGATACTGCTCACTCCTTTTAACTTTCTATTAAGTGTGCAACCTTAGGCAATTTCAAAATGTTTTTTTTGCACATCTAACCGTAGGATCTTACACCTAACTAGTATGAGAATGTGTGGAAAAAACTTCAGAATTTTTGACCGCTCAGATTGCAAGATATCTGCGTTTAAAGTGGAAAAAACAAGTATTTCAGCACATTGTGGGACTAGATTTTTTGACTTTAAACATTTTTCACTTAAAATTTTTGCACTACAGAGTTTTGTGCTTCAAATCTTTCTAGTGGAGAATTGAGTTGAGAGTCTAGAGAAAAAAAAAATATTCAAAAAAACTTAATTATCATTCCTAAAAAATTTATTAAGTAGAAGTAGGTACAAGATAGAAGGAAAATCTAAAACATTAATATATTTTAGATGGAATTAAAATACACTAATCCCAATGGTGAGATTGTTCTAGCAAGTAAACTAAACCATGAGAATTTATTTATTTTTTAAATTGCAAATATAGCATATAGAAATGAATCCTACAAGTTATTTTTTTCAAGAAGATGCTCTAATTGCCCGAAAAACAAGAATGTCCATAACTGTTTCATAACAAATCCAAATGAAATGAATAAAAGCTTTCCAGATAGACAAAAATATAATCTACAAGAAAAAAAATATTAAAAAAAAAAAATCAAATTTTTGCCAAATTTTTCTTGCTGCCCGGATTGCCCAGTTACGAAAAAAAGTAACATATTTGGCCATAACTTTTGACTCCTATTTCCAAATGTGCTGAAATTTAGTGCATATGAAAGATATTCCTTGTGCCCACCTTCTATTAAAATTTCAGCTTAAAATATGGAAATCTCTAGTCATACGGACCTGCCCAAAATTTCTATACGGCCAAAAAATGCATGCCGGTCTTTTAGGGGTTAAGCGGCTGGGCATATCTTTGCACTTGGCGTGCATGTCATGGGGCAATTTCTAAGCCATGGCCCGCCCAATGCTCGTGTTGCGTGCCTTTGGTGCCTTGCTGTAGGGATGCTCTTAAGCATCTGCATTAGAAAAAAATTTCAACCCACAAAGAGGCCGTGAGATTTGCCCACCCCCCATTCTAATGTTTTAGCTTAATTGCAATTTGTCAAGTCATCAATGGTCAACACTAAAACCTAATATTAATTCCAACTAGACTTTTCATTAGCAAACCACCTATGTGCATCAATTGCGAGGCACTAGTATACATTCCTTTAAAGACAAAGAAGAAATAAAATGAAGGTTGCCTAAGTTTGACCACATAGTTAGAGACTTGTTAAGTGTCATCATAGAAATAAAATTTTCAACTCTAAAAGGAGCCCTCCAACTCTTTAGAATTAGCCATAACAGATAATAATAATAAAATTGAAGTTCACAAAATCCAAGACACCTCATTATTCCCAACCTAGGGATTTCTAATGTTAAAATTGAATATTCTCAACAATAATAAGTTCTCTACTTCTTTTGGCAAGGCCGCCAAGCTTGAACACTTGTACAAATTGAGTTTGGTCAAGGAAGACAAGTTCCCCACTTCCTTAAGCAAGGCTGCCAAGCTTGAACACCCACTCAAATTGAGTCCCGTCAAGGAAGACAAGTTCCCCACTTCCTTTGGCAAGGCCACCAAGCTTGAACACCCATTCAAATAGAGTCCCGTCAAGGAAGACAAGTTCCCCACTTCCTTTGGCAAGGCCGCCAAGCTTGAACACCCATTCAAATAGAGTCTCGTCAAAGAAGACAAGTTCCCCACTTCCTCTAGCAAGGCCGCCAAGCTTGAACACCCGCACATATCAAGTTCGGTCAAGGAAGACAAGCTCCCCACTTCCTCTAGCAAGGCCGCCAAGCTTCAACACCCATTCAAATAGAGTCCCATCAAGGAAGACAAGTTCCCCACTTCCTTTGGCAAGGCCGCCAAGCTTCAACACCCATTCAAATTGAGTTTGATCAAGGAAGACAAGTTCCCCACTTCCTCTAGCAAGGCCGCCAAGCTTGATCACTCACTCCAATAGAGTCCCGTCCAGGAAGACAAAGTCCCCAATTCCTTTGGCAAGGCCGCCAAGCTTGAACACCCGTTCAAATTGAGAACGGTCAAAGAAGACAAGTTCCCCACTTCCTTTGGCAAGGCCGCCAAGCTTGAACACCTTGTCAAATTAAGTCCTATCAAGGAAGACAAGTTCCCCAATTCATTTGGCAAGGCCGCCAAGCCTGAACACCCATTCAAATCAAGTTTGGTCAAGGAAGACAAGTTCCCCACTTCCTTTGGCAAGGCTGCCAAGCTTGAACACCTTCTCAAATCAAGTTTAGTCAAAGAAGACAAGTTCCCCACTTCCTTTGGTAAGGCGGCCAAGCTTGAACACCCAGTTAAATAGAGTCCCGTCAAGGAAGACAAGTTCCCCACTTCCTTTGGCAAGGCCGCCAAACTTGAACACCCATTCAAAAAGAGTTCGGTCAAGGAAAACAAGTTCCCCACTTCCTTTGGCAAGGCCGCCAAGCTTGAACACCCATTCAAATCAAGTTTGGTCAATGGAGACAAAATCCCCACTTCCTCTAGCAAGGCCACCAAGCTTGAACACTCACTCAAATAGAGTTCGGTCAAGGAAGACAAGTTCCCCACTTCCTTTGGCAAGACCGCCAAGCTTGAACACCCGTTCAAATTGAGAACGGTCAAAGAAGACAGGTTCCCCACTTCCTTTGGCAAGGCCGCCAAACTTGAACACCTTCTCAAATAGAGTTCCGTCAAGGAAGACAAGTTCCCCACTTCCTTTGGCAAGGCTGCCAAGCTTGAACACCCATTCAAATCAAGTTTGGTCACGGAAGACAAGTTCCCCACTTCCTTTGGCAAGGCCGCCAAATTTGAACACCCATTCAAATCAAGTTCAGTCAAGGAAGACAAGTTCCCCACTTCCTTTGGCAAGGCCGCCAAGCGAGAACACCCATTCAAACAGAGTCCCGTCAAAGAAGACAAGTTCCCCACTTCCTTTGGCAAGGCCGCCAAACTTGAACACCTTCTCAAATAGAGTCCCGTCAAGGAAGACAAGTTCCCCACTTCCTTTGGCAAGGCCGCCAAGCTTGAACACCCATTCAAATCAAGTTTGGTCATGGAAGACAAGTTCCCCACTTCCTTTGGCAAGGCCGCCAAATTTGAACACCCATTCAAATCAAGTTCGGTCAAGGAAGACAAGTTCCCCACTTCCTTTGGCAAGGCCGCCAAGCTTGAACACCCATTCAAATCAAGTTTGGTCAAGGAAGACAAGTTCCCCACTTCCTTTGGCAAGGCTGCCAAGCTTGAACACCTGTACAAATTGAGTTTGGTAAAGGAAGACAAGTTCCCCACTTCCTTTGGCAAGGCCGCCAAACTTGAACACCTTCTCAAATAGAGTTCTGTCAAGGAAGACAAGTTCCCCACCTCCTTTGGCAAGGCCGCCAAGCTTGAACACCCATTCAAATCAAGTTTGTTCAAGGAAGACAATTCCCCACTTCCTTTGGCAAGGCCGCCAAGCTTGAACACCCATTCAAATCAAGTTTGGTCAAGGAAGACAAGTTCCCCACTTCCTTTGGCAAGGCCGCCAAACTTGAACACCTTCTCAAATAGAGTTCCGTCAAGGAAGACAAGTTCTCCACTTCCTTTGGCAAGGCCGCCAAGCTTGAACACCCATTCAAATCAAGTTTGGTCATGGAAGACAAGTTCCCCACTTCCTTTGGCAAGGCCGCCAATTTTGAACACCCATTCAAATCAAGTTCGGTCAAGGAAGACAAGTTTCCCACTTCCTTTGGCAAGGCCGCCAAGCTTGAACACCCATTCAAATCAAGTTTGGTCAAAGAAGACAAGTTCCCCACTTCCTTTGGCAGGGCTGCCAAGCTTGAACACCTGTACAAATTGAATTTAGTAAAGGAAGACAAGTTTCCCACTTCCTTTGGCAAGGCCGCCAAACTTGAACACCTTCTCAAATAGAGTTCCGTCAAGGAAGACAAGTTCTCCACTTCCTTTGGCAAGGCCGCCAAGCTTGAGCACCCATTCAAATCAAGTTTGGTCACGGAAGACAAGTTCCCCACTTCCTTTGGCAAGGCCGCCAAATTTGAACACCCATTCAAATCAAGTTCAGTCAAGGAAGACAAGTTCCCCACTTCCTTTGGCAAGGCCGCCAAGCTTGAACACCCATTCAAATTGAGTCCCGTCAAGGAAGACAAAGTCCCCAATTCCTTTGGCAAGGCCGCCAAGCTTGAACACCCATTCAAATTGAGAACGGTCAAGGAAGACAAGTTCTCCACTTCCTTTGGCAAGGCCGCCAAGTTTGAACACCCATACAAATAGAGTTCGGTCAAGGAAGACAAGTTCCCCACTTCCTTTGGCAAGGCCGCCAAGCTTGAGCACCCATTCAAATTGAGTTTGTTCAAGGAAGACAAGTCTCCCACTTCCTTTGGCAAGGCCGCCAAGCTTGAACACCCATTCAAATTGACTTCGGTCAAGGAAGACAAGTTCCCCACTTCCTTTGGCAAGGCCGCCAAGCTTGAACACCCATTCAAATTGAGTCCCGTCAAGGAAGACAAAGTCCCCAATTCCTTTGGCAAGGCCGCCAAGCTTGAACACCCATTCAAATTGAGAACGGTCAAGGAAGACAAGTTCTCCACTTCCTTTGGCAAGGCCGCCAAGTTTGAACACCCATACAAATAGAGTTCGGTCAAGGAAGACAAGTTCCCTACTTCCTTTGGCAAGGCCGCCAAGCTTGAGCACCCATTCAAATTGAGTTTGTTCAAGGAAGACAAGTCTCCCACTTCCTTTGGCAAGGCCGCCAAGCTTGAACACCCATTCAAATTGAGTTCGGTCAAGGAAGACAAGTTCCCCACTTCTTTTGGCAAGGCCACCAAGCTTAAACACCAATTCAAATAGAGTCCCATTAAGGAAGACAAGTTCCCCACTTCATCTAGCAAGGCCGCCAAGCTTGAACACTCACTCAAATAGAGTCCCGTCAAGGAAGACAAGTTCCTCACTTCCTTTGGCAAGGCCGCCAAGCTTGAACACCTTCTCAAATCAAGTTTAGTCAAGGAAGACAAGTTCCCCACTTCCTTTGGCAAGGCCGCCAAGCTTGAACACCCATTCAAATAGAGTCCCGTCAAGGAAGACAAGTTCCCCACTTCCTTTGGCAAGGCCGCCAAGCTTGAACACCCATTCAAATAGAGTTCGGTCAAGGAAGACAAGTTCCCCACTTCCTTTGGCAAGGCCGCCAAGCTTGAACACCCATTCAAATTGAGTTCGGTCAAGGAAGACAAGTTCCCCACTTCCTTTGGCAAGGCCGCCAAATTTGAACACCCATTCAAATTGAGTTCGGTCAAGGAAGACAAGTTCCCCACTTCCTTTGGCAAGGCCGCCAAGCTTGAACACCCATTCAAATCAAGTTTGGTCAAGGAAGACAAGTTCCCCACTTCCTTTGGCAAGGCCGCCAAGCTTGAACACCCATTCAAATTGAGTCCCGTCAAGGAAGACAAGTTCCCCACTTCCTTTGGCAAGGCCGCCAAGCTTGAACACCTTGTCAAATTGAGTCCTGTCAAGGAAGACAAGTTCCCCAATTCATTTGGCAAGGCCGCCAAGCCTGAACACCCATTCAAATCAAGTTTGGTCAAGGAAGACAAGTTTCCCACTTCCTTTGGCAAGGCTGCCAAGCTTGAACACCTGTACAAATTGAGTTTGGTAAAGAAAGACAAGTTCCCCACTTCCTTTGGCAAGGCCGCCAAACTTGAACACCTTCTCAAATAGAGTTCCGTCAAGGAAGACAAGTTCTCCACTTCCTTTGGCAAGGCCGCCAAGCTTGAACACCCATTCAAATCAAGTTTGGTCACGGAAGACAAGTTCCCCACTTCCTTTGGCAAGGCCGCCAAATTTGAACACCCATTCAAATCAAATTCAGTCAAGGAAGACAAGTTCTCCACTTCCTTTGGCAAGGCCGCCAAGCTTGAACACCCATTCAAATCAAGTTTGGTCAAGGAAGACAAGTTCCCCACTTCCTTTGGCAAGGCCGCCAGGTTTGAACATCCGTTCAAATTGATAACGGTCAAGGAAGACAAGTTCCCCACTTCCTTTGGCAAGGCCACCAAGCTTGAACACCTGTACAAATCAAGTTTGGTCATGGAAGACAAGTCTCCCACTTCCTTTGGCAAGGCCGCCAAGTTTGAACACCCATTCAAATTGATAACGGTCAAGGAAGACAAGTTCCCCACTTCCTTTGGCAAGGCCACCAAGCTTGAACACCTGTACAAATCAAGTTTGGTCAAGGAAGACAAGTTCCCCACTTCCTTTGGCAAGGCCGCCAAGCCTGAACACCCATTCAAATCAAGTTTGGTCAAGGAAGACAAGTTCCCCACTTCCTTTGGCAAGGCCGCCAAGCTTGAACACCCATTCAAATCAAGCTGGGTCAAGGAAGATAAGTTCCCCACTTCCTTTGGCAAGGCTGCCAAGCTTAAACACCTGTACAAATTGAGTTTGGTAAAGGAAGACAAGTTCCCCACTTCCTTTGGCAAGGCCGCCAAGCTTGAACACCCGTACAAATAGAGTTCAGTCAAGGAAAACAAGTTCCCCACTTCCTTTGGCAAGGCTGCCAAGCCTGAACATCCATTTAAATAGAGTCCCATCAAAGAGGACAAGTTCCCCACTTCCTTTGGCAAGGCCAACAAGCTTGAACACTTAGTCAAGTCGAGTTTGGTCAAGGAAGACAAGTTCCCCACTTCCTTTGGCAAGGCCGCCAAGCTTGAACATCCAGTCAAGTTGAGTTTGGTCAAGGAAGACAGGTCCCCCACTTCTTTTGGCAATGACACCAAGCTAGAGCAATGACTAAGATTTAGTTGTAATAGGATGTTGCTTGATGCAAATTTGTTTGGTAATTGCTTAAGAAACGCAAGACCTACTAGATCTAGAATCTTTAAGGATGTACAAGTACCACAAAGATCTGATATCCTTCGTAGAATAATTGAAGTATTTGGTGGGTGTGCATGTGGCAATCTAATCCAATTTTGGAGATTTCCTATAATAAATGCCTCGAGTTGAAGACATTGTAAAGCGACTTGTAGTAGCAAGCTGAAGTTGTCAACATGCGCTTGGGGTTTGCCCAAAGCACTTACCAAAATCAATATACGAAGTTTTGCAAAATCAAAACTTTGGTCCTCTTTAACCGAAGGGAAATGATGGTGCATTGTTTCTTGCCAAGAAATGCCTTCAAGGACCTCAACATCCTGCATTCAAAAAGTTTAAATTAGAATGTATTACATCTTTGTACAGAAGGTGCAAATGATAAATGATTTTCCTCACAAATCTCAAAACCCATGTTTTATACAACAATATGAGTTTGAATGTTTGGTAACTACATTCGATGTGTATAGCAAAGAATCTTATTCTTCCACACTTGCACCATTGAAATATTACCTTCCTTGTAAATCCACCCTCTGGTATCATGGCCGATGTCCAAACTCTTGTACCTTTGGCAATCATTCGTCCCATATCACGAAGTTGGTCGTGCATTTCTAAAATGTCACCATCTTCACTCAGCTTCAATAATGACATGTCAATCAATCTTTCCAATTCAACCACTGGAAGGGTACCATCTTTGGACCATATAGACAAGATTGTCTCTTTTGATATGCCAGATGGATATACATCTCGACAAAAAAAACAAGCCACGTCCAAAAAAATCCTCTTTTCAACATCACCAGTCAATCCGTCATAGCTAATTTTCAAAGTTTTCCAAATTTCTTCATCACCATCCAAATTCTTCCTTCTTGCCATCCTACGCAATGCTCGTTCCCAACTTCGCAACCTCTTTTTACGATGAAGAAATGCACCTAGCACTTTCAAGCTCAAAGGCAAGCCATTGCAAGCTTTCACAACACGCTTGCGTAAGTCTTCAAAGTTTGGTGACAAAGAAGCTTCACCCCAAGAAAGGTGAGTGGTGAAAAGCATTGTTGCTGCTTTTTCATCCAATAATTCAACGTCCAACTTTCCCTCAATGCCCACAAATGATTTCACGGAACTCCATTTGCGTGTTGTAAGAACTATTGTGGTACCCTTGCTAGCTTGTACAAAGGAAAGAGGTACAATATCATGCACTTGATTTTCGTCCTTGACATCATCCAATATTAAAAGGACCTTCTTTTCAACCAAGAGTTTTCTCATCATCTCTTGGGCATCTCCCAAATCCTCCGGTTTGTTAGCATTCCCAAATTTTGGTAATATCTCGCACAATATCTCATAGGAACTTTGATAGTTCTTGGATTGTGCAACAAAACATGATGCATGGTATGAGGACTTTACGTTCACGTCATCAAATAGAGCCCTTGCTAGTGTGGTCTTCCCAATTCCACCCATGCCAACAATGCCTATATAATTCATCTTCAAAAGCTCTTTGGCTCTAAATAATTGATGTCCCAAATCAATCAAAACGTCCTTTGGAGGTACAATTGGTTTGTCCGCCTATACAAATACAAAAGTCATATTTACTAAATCAATTTCATATTAAAATAAAATACTAAACTTCAAACAATGAATGTAAAACTCCAAAGAGAATTACTAAAAGCAAACATCACTACGTGAATTTTTTACTTTTGCCATTTCATACCTTTGGGACATGGTCCACAGTAGACTTGCTGACTCTTAAGGTACAAGGTGAACCATACTCTGGAACCATCTTGCATGAATACGTTCCCTTCAAAAAAGACTTCTTTAAACTTGTGAGCCTTTCACAAATTTCAGAAAATGTTGGCCGTTGAAGAGGGTCTTGAGACCAACATTCTTGGATTAAATTGGTGAGTTCTTTGCAATTGTTGGGTAGGTCTGGACGAGAGCTTTTATTGCCCATGCTATGTGCACCTAATACTTGATCATAAAATTCTTTTGGTTTCATACTAGAGTATGGAACCTTTCCAGATAGAATCTCCGAACATATCATGGCAAATGACCACACATCAGCTTGAAACCGGTACAACGAAGTATTACTCCCTTTGATCATTTCAGGGGACATATACCCTCGTGTTCCAATTGTATGCTTGGATGGCTCCAGAGACTTTGGAAGATTGGGATTGCTACAAACCTCCAATTGAGAATTCCCATAATCAGTCACCTTGAATATGTGACGAGGATCCAAATCCTCCACAAATATTGAACTTGCTAACACATTATCAGGTTTCAAGTCAAGATGAGCAACTTGCATGTCATGAAGGTAGTATACACCCTTGGCAATTTGGTGCATGATGTCAACAGCAAGATGATAGGGTAAAGGTCTCTTTGCATTCCTCAATATGGTAGACAAGCTTGAATCCATAAGCTCCATCACCAAATACACCTCAACCATTTCATCTTCCTCAACAAACTCTCCAAGATTATTGTGAGACCCGCAACCAACAAATTGGACAAGATTGGGATGGCTCAAGCCTGCCAAGATGCCAATCTCTTTCCGAGAATTGATGAAAATTTCAAGACCTCCTTTCAACACTTTGGTGACACTCGAGAGGCCCAACCAATTGGAGGTATGAACTCCTGCACCTATTTTTTTCATTAATTCCAGTGTCCTGAAATCATTTGGAACTTCCAACGCATCCAAGTCCCCACCATCAACTCGATCCAAATTTTGAAATCTCAACAAAAGATGTTGCGCTATTTCATAATCCTCTAATACCTCTCCTTCAGATACAAGTTCAAGCCTCCTCTTGAGAACCTGTCCATCTTCAAGCACTTCTTGATAGAGAGCCACATCAAACTGAAAAGGTAAGATATCATTTAATTGATTCGGATGGTGGAATAAGGAAACATCACGAGCTACATCATGACAACACTTCAAATCCAAAAGCAACTCACGAAAAGTTTCTTTATTTTGGAGTTGAAATATAGCCAAATGACACCATTGATCTTAATCAATACAATTGTTTCCCACAATCTCTACTTTCTTTTGAAGATAACACAACTCTTCAAAAATAGATTGGAATTTGAGGTCCTCGGTAGCACATGACAACATTTTCATTATCTCCTTCATGGCTAGTATGAGCTTGCCAAAAAGATGTACACATTGATTTTTATTCAAAACTTTCATCTCTGCAGTTGCTTTCATATCCTTCAAGCATTTCTCAAGTCTTGGTATATCATTGCAAAATCTTTCACAAAACTCACTTTGTACTTGCAAGAAATCCTTGTCTTTCCTGCAAAAAAATTAATATGTACAGTCAATGAGATGTCTAACTTGCACGTATAGAGAACCATTACGCAAAAATAATGAATAAATCAATTAAACATGTTCTACAACCAAAACTTCATTCAAATTTTTTGATAGAATTACTTGTCAAATGAAATTAGGATACATATTTTTGGATTGAATCATATACATAAATGCTTAAAACAAGATTAGTTGTACAACTTTATAAGTAAATCAAGTAGAAAAGTACACAAAGAACTTCAGAATTTGAACAATATTGAATTCTAGCATGCAAATTTCAATACCCAATACTTATGAAATAACTTCTTTACTCACCGAGTAAACCAAGCCAAACCCATGTATTTCCAAAAACTTGCCATGAACGTCAAAAAGCGCCCCATTTCAATCAACGCGTAGAGTGATATATCAAAATTCTCCAACAGCTTCAAACATAATCCAATGAAAATAGTCAAAAAATAAAATTTGAACCTATAAAAAAAGCAAGAATATCAAATACCTAAAATTATAAAAATTATCTCATGTGGAGATAAATATGAAAATAAGAAAACAATTCCTATATATACCTAGTACTATTCAATAATGAAGAAATTAAAAAAATATCACATTTGCATCCACTTGTAAAGCCTGTGCCATGATTTAAAAATTATAATTTGTGAATACTGAAAGAACAATTTCATAATGTACATCATCTCAGAAAAGAACATAGGAGAAACACACATAAGACGTTGTATTTGTCTCTTAGAATTCAAAATTGTGTATTAACATTTGGCTTGACATAAACAAGTGGATTGATAATTTGACAATGACCACCTTCCACTCAAATTTCATTGTACCACGTAAATGTTATGATGCTCAAATACAACACCATGCAATTCAAATACAAGACCATTGTGTCGCTTCTAAAACATATTAGAGGCAAAAAAATGAATCAAATTGGAAGCACCATGGCAATCTCCTTGGACCCAAAATCAACACAAACATAACCTTTTGTCATTACGAAATACTTTAATCCATGCACCCTTTATGTCAAATCCACCATGCTACAAATGCAATTTAGAAGTTTGCTCTAAAGAATTCCACTAAAAAGATGATTAAACTTTTAAAATACACAACAATGGACAATGGAAATTGCAATTCAAACTATGAGAAAATTAACTCTTCATCACCACATTAGAAGTGTTTGATGCCCTTCATCCAAAATCATACTTCCAAAATTTTCAAATGGGAGAAAATGAACAAACATTCAATACCATATTCACTTTCACCCATCTACAAATTCCTTGTAAAACTCTAATATAACAAGGTAAGTTACAACTCCAATCCATTCACATCCATTTTCCAACATTACTTTACACAAATTAGCACTAAATATCATCAAGATCGCTTCAATTTCATATATTTTCTCTAAAGGCCATCCAATTTATATACTTTCCAATGTCATATAGAAAGATAAGCAACATAATATTTGTCTAATAATAACCATAACTCACAATAATGACAACATCATATCATAATAGTTGATTTTGATTTCCTTCAAAGGCTAAACTATCTATATTTGAAACCAAAGCTTAAACTTATGGACAAATGTGGGATAAATTACTACCAACTTGGGAAGGCAATATAACTTTCAACAAACAAGTGGTAGATTTATATCCAAATTAACTAAATGTTGATGACTTTCTATCCCAAAATGACAAATGTCTCATATCTTGTACTTGAGAATGAGAATTTTCAGAACATATGACAAAGCTAAAGAAGTTCACTACTTAATTTCCTTTAGTGCATTTGCATTGATGTTCTAATGTACAAAGTGAACATGACTACTAGTAATGTTTGAAGGTAAAGTTTCCCAATTGGAAGGTCACACCTTAATCCCTCCCCAATCTAAGAAGGTAAAAGATCCTCAAACACATGTACATAGTGGATTCTCCAATGGACCAACAATAAACAATTCAAAGTAGGGATTCTTTAAACAACTTGTCAATCCAACTTAAATAATTCATAACTATTTTGACAAGTTCCAAGAACAAAAGTTAAAGTGGGTTGGATGTGACCTACATTTGTCTTCCGTCACAATACTAAGGTCGGAGGTCCATAAATCACCCATTTAAGAGCTAAAATAGAATTTGGGGGAGGTCAAATTTCTAAAAATATTTTCCAATAATTTTTCCTGGAAAGACAAGTAGACATCCAACGCAAGTCTTTTCATATTTTTTGGAGCTGTGGAATTGGTTATGAAATTTTTGAAATTAAAATGGCATAGGGCTCTAAAATTGCCCACCGCTTCAAATTTACACTATTTGTATAATGCTGAAGGCAATGAAATAGCAACATGTACAAATTGTGTACATTTGAGGAGGTGGGTGATTTTGGAGTTTGTGCCCTTTTAGAACTTCCTACCTTAGCACGATAATATACCTCAAGCCATGAACACATGCTAAAATACAAACCCTAACAACTATGAATAGTAATTTAATAACTAAAAAAAACAATAAAACAATATTGGATGAATACAGATGTACTAATTACTATACTAAAGGAGATACAATTTCATTAGATTTGTTGTGTCAATTAATCAATCCAACGTCAACTCAAAGTTCCACTCATAAAAGCTAGAAAGTGTATCCAAAAAAGTGGCACAAAAAAATATTATAGTAAACAAAATGATACGACTTGTTAATGTCTTTCACATGAAATAAACCCTCCAAAGACAGCATTTGGATAATGAATTTGTAACTAATGCCAATTTATGTGGACAACATCGAATAAAATTTTCAAGTGTTTTCAATTAATTGTTTTATTCTATGTTTTCAGCCATATACACTATCCTCAATCTCACAAACATGCACTCAATGATGCACATGTATTTTGAGAGAATTAAAAATGCAATGCTTGATAAAGAGCATTTCAAGACTTACTTTACCTTGTAAGTAATAAGATTTTCAATCTCAAGGCACGCCAATGATCACTTGACAAGTAGTTCCTTCCATATAATTGATTCAAAAACACCTCCCTCCTACACAAAGACTTCCTCTTGACTTATAATATGCTGCAAAAAGATACAAAAGAAATCAAGGGAATATTCTATCATGGACGATTTAGCCACGGATGAAATCACTTGATTGACAACAAAGTCTCAAACATCACTCTTTCAATGAATGCATGCTTGTGAATGAAAAGACTATTTTAGTTCATACTAATATGCCCGGTGCCATTGCCACAACCAAAATAAAAATAAAAATAATTTTTAAATTTTTAAATTTTCAATAAAAATTTTTAAATTCAAGTCCAAATGCCACAAAATAAAGTCTATACACCCTTCCTCACAAAGAGCTTTTGAAGGTACCAAGAACATGACCAAGGGACACAATCTAGGAGATTTCACAGTAACAACCAATCATCACTTAAGGTAATGGATGGATGGACAAATGGATGAATTTCATCTACATCCATGGTAGTCAATTGCTCCATCTCCAGAGACCCAAAATAAATGAAAAACAATGTCTTGCTTTGTTCTCAAGAATTCATAGCCAAATGTGTTCAGAGTTATCAATGAGGACACTCCTCACCGACCATTCTCGTGCGAGGTCCAAACCCTCCATCATTGCAACCATTCGTAAATTTGTTCATCCCTATAGCATTGCAATCATTCATTTGCTAAGCCAAATTTTTCCACCAATTGGCAACTGATCATTGCATACTGCAAATTCACCCATGAAAGAGCACCGGCAGGCTTTTGTAGAACAACACGCAGGTAATGATGTGCAACTCATCTATTGCCCCTCAAGGTGCTCTACAACATCAAGCAGAACTGCAAGCAGAGCCTGTAGCTAGGAAACCTACTAGCAACACAAGCGCCAAAGATAAGGCTATGAGCTCTCCAAAGTTATCGAGACCATAATGGTGATTTTGATTCCCAAGGTGCCGGCATTTGGTTCTAATGCATGGTATGCTCTGATTAACACATCGAAAGCCCAACAATTCAACATGCTAAATATGAGAAAGGATTACAATTGTCCAAGACTTATCTCTCATTGAGTTACCAATCCCACGCTTCTTTAACACGCATGAAGCTTTCTCACTCATAATTTTGATAATGTTTCCGAGGTACTGAGGATCCATCCACAAAGTCCTGATGTTCAAAATGCTTTCTGAAAAAATTTACATGTACTACGGGACTTACGAATGAGACACCGCCTGCTCTATCAGCATGCCGTTCCACTTTCTTAGTCTCTTCCATCCATGGACGCTTAGAAGCATAAAAATCTACAGCCATGCTTGTTCCAGTGCTACCCAAACCCCACCAATTCTCAAGCAGTCTAACGCAGGAAACCTCGCTCAGACTCCCACTTGAATACATTCTCACAGCGCATACCTTACTACCGTGAGCATCCACGAGCACCTAGGGTGGTCTCTCTCTCGCTTGTGAGACACTCTCCAGCGACGAAATGACACAGCACAGAAGGACTCCACAGGCTAGAACAACGTCACATGTATGAGAGCACTGCCTCATACATTAAGCTCATAGGACGCCACTTCGGAGACGCCATAGCTCGAGAACCGCCAACAAACACATGCACAACAGATGCAAAGGGGAAAGAAAAACTTACTGTAGAAAAGTTGGAGAGGCTGGGGTTGGGGGGGGACACGATGGGCGTCGTCAGAGGAGGGGCCAATCGGGAGCCTGGCACGAATGGTGGAGTAGCTGTGGTACAGATCCAAAAACCGGACAGCGACGTCCCTATTACCGCACAGTAGCCGCACAGCAAGCTCACGAGTTCACGAGTTCACGAGTTCACAAAGTGCGTACGCAGTAGCATACTTTAGATTCATGACCGATTCTTAAGAAAATGGTGAATTTTTCTTAAGAGAGCAAGCCGGACATGCAATGCTTGATCCTGCAGAGATGGAAATCGAAACATCAGACAGAAATAAGTCTTCCCTTCAGCTTGATATTCCGCTGACATTTAGCCGCTGCAATGCTGAATCAGTGATGAGCTATCAGACAAGCAAGACAAATTCCAAATCCCGTCAAGTGGAATTTTGCCTATTTCAAGTGCGCAAGATAGAGCACCAATAGACAGTAGGTCGATGATGAAATCCCAAGGTCAGAAGAAGATCAGGAATTGGTCCTAAACCGTGAAACATATATTGGCATGGAAGTATGTCGACTTGTGAAATGTTCCAGTGACGGGATTTGAATCTAAAATCAGTGATCAGGAAAGGCAAACATGTGTATTGGACCACATCACCCCACTCTCTTTCCAGGTTCAGCACGTCGTCGTTACTGAGCAACCTAGAACATGCTAGTCTCGTAAACCCCTCAGTCAAGGCCATTGTGCATGAAAACTTACCAGGAGCAGGACCTCTCACTTGGGGCCATCCAGGAAACGCCTGCACAGAAAAAACAGAAAAAACGGGTGCAACTTTAGAGCTCCAGAAAGAGAGTACACCCTCCTTGAAGCTTCCAAAATGATGTATTTTAGATGCAGAGCGGCCAGAATGAAGTTTTGCAGAGAAGCTGAAGGGGCTCGGGAGCGGCATTAAATGGCACCGGAAGAGGCTCGGTAGGAGTTGCGGACTTGCGGCCGAGGATAAGGTGGCGTGAGGATAAGGAGGCTCGGGAGTGGCACCAGTACAGGATAAGGAGCGCCGAGGATAAGGTGGCGTGAGGATCACGTTGGCACACGACGGACTGCGGAGGGCCCAGCCGGCCAGGGAGGACGGAGTGGCCAAAAGTTTTTTTTGTCATTTAATCCTTAAAACGCCAATGAATGACAAGAGAATCACCTATGTAGGACAAAGGTGCAACTATTCATCCTCCAAATTTTGTGGGGAAAAGGGAAGATCATGAATAGTAGTTTGACCTCCAGTGAACAATAATTTGACCTCTCGTGAACAATAGCTTGACCTCTAGTGAACAATAGCTTGACCTCTAGTGAACAATAGCTTGACTTCTAGTGAACAATTTTGGGTTTTTCAAAGAAGATGATGTCATCCAATGCCAAAAGGGCTGATTTCCACGGTCACCAGCCTAGCATTCAAGGGTTAATTTAGGCAGATCAGAAAGCGATAATCTCTAGAAGGATGAAGCTACTTACATCCTTAGAAATGGATCAAACTTGCAAATTTGGGGATGAAATTTCATTTATTCATCCAAAATGATGTACATCCATCCAAATTTGAGCAATCTCGTCCCAAGCTTTGGTAGCAAACATGCAATTTTTATCCACTGAAAAAACAAGATTATTTCTCCAAAGATTTCCTAGAATTTTATTTTTTTATCACTTTTGAGCAAAACAATTCGCTCTTAAAAAAAAGTTGTATTGACCTTCTTATTGCCCCGTATTATACCCCTACAGAAAACATTGGAATTATTTGTTGGGGATATGAAATCCGTCCATGAAGTGGGAACAATAGGATAGATTTACCCCGGGGGTAAATGTAGGAGTTTGGTGCATATGAATTTATTTGCAAACTTTGAATTCATATTTGCAATCAGAGACCCCAAATTAGTTTGAAGTGGTCTGTTGTGTACCTTAGACACGGCACGAGATAGGGGCCCTTTTTTTTACATTTACCCTAGAAAACACAAACTTTCACTCGGCTAGTTTCACTACCTAGGTGGATTTGATGTCCTGCTTTTTTATTTGCCATCCATGATAAAATTTGCAAATTTTGAATTCATGTTTGCAATTAGAGGCCCTAGATGAGTATAGAGAGGTGAATAAATTCAAAATTTATGCAGCACAAAATAGAGGGCAATTTTCACATTTACCCTCCGTTGGGCCAATAAGGGGGTCAATCCTCCCTCGTCAGCCTAGCCAGTGTGAAGTACCATCGTTGGGATGTAGTAACTTAGTATACATAGAAAAAAAAGATCATTCATACAAAATAAAAAAGAATGGAAGTTCTAATTTATTAAACACATAACAAAGCTTAAAAAGATATGATAATTATGACTTTTTTAATTGAGAACCAACTTATGAACTCTTTATACTTTTGCCAACTTGCCGGGAATAAAGAGACACCAATATTGGTTGCATTGGGGCATCTTTGGGAGTTGTCTTGTCATTATGTTGTTGGCATGGTAGTTTCTGGTCGGATTAGGGCTACTCTTACGTGGGACATGCTACGTGGAGCAATGTTTAGCCTCCCCCTATGAAGAGTATAATTATGCAACTTTTAGCAGGATTCCAAATTTTCATTCATATGATTTTCATTTCTTCATTCTTATCTATTTCTAATGACATCCAATGAAATCTTGCAACTTGCTCAAACCTTTAGTTGGTGCTTTACATTGCAACAATATTTGTTTTAACCCTTAAAGGACGGTTCGTATTTAGGCTTCGTCAAACTTCATTGGATTTCTACATTAAACAAAGATTTCAAAAAAATTGATTTTTTTTCACATGTAGTAATGTATGTCTAAAATTTATTCTTATTCTTTCATAGTTAAAAATGTCAAATTGAATTTTATATGATGTTTTTAATAGGTTTCTTTGTAAAAATCACAATAATTACAAAAATGCTTAAATTAATATAATTTTTTTTAAATGAAAATAATAGTGAAAAAACATCATAATATAAATGGTGTATTCTTTGAGCTCACACCAAGAAAAATTTGATAAAAACATCATAATATAAATGGAGTATTCTTTGAGCTCACACCAAGAAAAATTTGATTAAAAAAATTCAAAAGTGGTGTATATTGAGATTTCAAAGATGCTTTCTTCAACATGTCACAAAATTACAAATTTACAAATTTTTAAAAGTTTAAATTATGGAGTAAAAAATAGATTGTTGGAGCTATACTTTCTTAGTTAAGTTAAAAAACATTTAAAATGAAGAATTATGTGAAAATTTTAGGTTTAATTTTCAAAATGCCTGCCCAACTTATCATGTCCTTTAAAGGTTAATGTGTTATATAAAATTCAAATTGTATCATGATTTCATTTGTCACAATTTTGGACACATTTTCATTTGTACTATTTTTCATTCATTTGTTTTGGGTAAATGTTATATAATGACATCCAAACGACTTTTCAATAACCCCTTACACCATGATCAAACCTTTTGTGTGTTGCTACATTGCAATCAACTCTGTTCTAGTGTTGATTATCTACAAGCTCTAATTTGGTGTTGATTATCCCTTGGACTATGTGCAAGCTCCAATTTGGTATTGATTATGTCTCAAATTATATACAAGCTCCAATCTAGTGTTGATTATATACACGATGAAGAATAAAATGTTGCATGATCATGTAAAAACACCAATATAACACCATTATCACTATAACTATAAGCTTTTGCCTCCAAGCTTTTGTCTCCTCTCATCCACAGTGTTAAAATTTCATAGAATAAAGCAAGAACAAAAAAGAGAGGAAGAGAACTCAGTCTTAAGAAAACCAATTATATAGGACCTTAATACAATTGAATTCCATAACAATGGAACACCACAAAGAGCAACAGTCTTCACTATCACTTAAAACAAAGAGCATTGCTATCCTAAAAAAAGCCTCTAGTAGTTTGTGTCAAATGTCTATTCCTTCCAAAACATGGTGTAGATCAAGATTGGTTTGCACTGACACCCCAATCAATGCCAAATTTTATATTTGTAGATGGCCTCTCCTTTTTTTGTACAAAATTTGGTACAGAGCTTGCTACATAAGCCAAACAACTGTGAAGTTCGATAAGGAGGTGCTTGAAGGTGGTCCACTACCAATTGTGGCACCTTGCAGCCTTGAAGTGCTAGAAACGTCAGATTAGCCCGTAGCTTCAAATATTGGTGCGGACCACCATATTGGTTCACCTTTTAAAAAGACAAAAAAATACAAACAATATGCGGAAATTTACAAGTCCGGAAGTATTAGAACTCCAAATTAAAATACAACTACAAATAGTGAGAGGTTTTCATTGCACAAGGATAGGAATGTTGGAAAATTAGGATGAAAATCTAAATTCATGAAAAATCTAGTGAAAAAATATGGATTTAAAATTAAGAAGATGTTAAGCAAGATTTAGTAGAGCAACCTAATTAGGCTAACAGTAAAATGATGATAAAATAAAAACCAAAATATTATCAAATAGGAAAATGAAATTAGAATTAAATAGGAAACCAAAAATATAAAAAATATGAAAATACAAAACCAAAATGAAACTAAAATAGTATAGGTAGAAAATTGGATTAAATCAAATTGCAAACCAAAAAAATAAGAAACACAAAAACTATAAAAGTGAATTAAAAACAAACGACTAGAAGTAGGAAATAAAATTAAAATTAAAATAAAAACCACAAAAATAATTAATAAGAAAAAACACAAAAGAAGTTTATAAAACTAAAACTACTACTTGAACATTAGAATAGTGATGGAAACATTAAAATAGTGAAAGAAATGCTAAAATAGAGGTTTTATAGTCATTCAATGGATTTAACACTAAATTAGCGCATTTACAATAATTTAGCATGATTTTCACTAATTTGATACGTTTTGCCCTAAATTAGTGAATTAACTGGAAATTAAGGTTGGATGAATGTAGTTATAAAAATTAGTCCGTTAAAGAGTTTGATTATATGAATAATTATGGTTTGGAGCCCCCTCTCTCTCAACCTTTGTATGTGTGTTTTGGGAGCAATTTTGTAGTTTATAGGCATTTAAAGTATGAAATGTTAGAGATTAGGGCAGGGAAAAATTAGGAACAATTTGTCAAATAGGTTCTCATTTGTCAAATAGGGGGTTTGAAAAAAAATAGGTGAAAAATGGAGATTTTTGAGGTCAAATTGAAAGTTGATTTGTGGGACCTGAGTGAACTGCCCCCCTTGCTTGGCTCCGAAAAAAAATGTTGAAATTTTTTATTTTCCATGCATGATAAAATTTGCAAATTTTAAATTCATATTTGCAATTAGAGGCCCCAAATTAATGAATCAAGGAGAGATGTTCAAGGTAAATGAATCAAGCACAAAATAGGAGGCTATTTTTTACATGCAAGCCTGGAATGACTTGGGCTGAGCGAGTGGATCACTTCACCCTGACCATTTAGAGGTGATGGACAAAAATTAGGGTTTGGAGGGAATTGATGAGACATTTCTAAGGATTGATGAAGGGAAGTTTAGGGATGAAAATTTTGGGGTCTCCTTGGGGTTGGGATGATTGGATGACTTCAAAAGGGCTTGTGATTAGAAAGGCTGATGGAGAAATTATGCAAAAAAATTTAAGGTTAGGAAAATTGAATTTATACACTATAATGGCAGGCCAATATTGGTTGGGTTGTAGTTTGTGAAAGGGTCAAGGCTTACTATTGCATAGTCCAAAAAACACATTTCTAAAAAACTACTACAATGAATTGCAAAAAATACCCAAGGAAGCAAATTCACAGCAAATGGCAACAAATCAAGCATAAAGGCAAAAGCTCCAAGGTAAAAATGGGGCAAAGTCAAACAACAGCAAGCCCAAGAGCAATCACAACAATAACCATGGAATCAAGTGCAACATTGACAGAGCCCAAGATCAGATTCTCTGCATCTCAAATTACTCCCCTCATTGTTTTGATATTATTTCAATGTTAAAAAAATTGTCCAATGGAAGTGGTATTGTTCTAATGTTGTTTTGTTACTCTTCTAATATCATTTCATATATGGTATTGCAGCAACAAACACTTTGGTGATTATAAACTAAGTAATTGTTTCAAATTAAATTAAAATGGCATTACAAAAATATTGAAAAAGTAATTGTTATATCAATGAATATTAAGTTAATGTTGAATCATTATTGTTGCAATGTACAATACCCACCAACAAGTTTACAATCATCCAATTCTGCCACTAAAAAGAATTTGGCATAATATAAAATGTAATTGGCATTTTTCATCTTGCGTGATGAACATTCAATTTTTGAGCAATTCCAATCAAGTGTACCAAGTTTGGATATCAAAAAAGAAAAACTCCATTTCTGGTGAATTGTTTTGTTTGAATTTCATGGTTTTACATAATAATTGATTGAAAAAGATTGGTGATGAATTTTTTAAATTTGATTGCATGGATACATAGGGAACATCCATACCCACATCTTTTATATTAAAAAACACCCCCTTAAGTAACAAAAATATGATCAATGAAGAACTTAATCAGAGGTGGAATTTGGCGAAACCTTGTAAAATAAATATCTTTATAATCTTACTAGATTTTGGAAAAATATTTGTACCATCTTGTTTAGATGTCCAAAAGTAGTTATAGTGTGAAGATTGAATAGCAAAATCTAGTAATTTTCAATTTAAAGTCCAAAATTAGTTTTTTCATTCTAACCTTCATTTATGGTAAAAATTCCAGATTATTCTAATATATATTATTGTTGACATAATTTTATTTCCACGTTTAATTTTAAAAAATCACAATAATTGATTTATCCATCAAATTTTTTGAAAAAAAGCATACATAGAAAATACATATTTCTACTACTAAAAACTATCAAAATTTTATAAATCAATTAAATGAAAGGATAAACAACTAAAAAAATTCACACTAATCTCCATTGCTACTTGTACTTCTTGAAATAAATTCAAATAATTTGGATTTTTTTTGCTATTTTTATTTATTTATTTTCAATGTTTGCAACAAAAATGATAACATTTACAATTTTTGACAAAACAAACTGAAACTTCTCATAGTGATATGCAAATCATAGTTTCAAGTAATATTAATATAGGATAGATATTCAAACACAATCTAATAGGCTACATTCAACTCAAACACGCAATTTGACTAGTTGGCAATGGATCTCGTCCTTAAAGGGTTAACCTTAAAGCCTTCCAATGTCCATATTTTATTTTATTTTTTGACACAAATAAAGGAAAATTTTACTACAAGAAAAAATAAGAACAAGAACCCAGCCGCAAGCGGCCTAGGAGGAGCAAGCAAAAGACGCAACAAAGACACCAAGGACTATAAAATACAACAAGGCACCAACGGCGGGGTGATTTCCACCCTGCCTCGGCGTGGAGCGCCTGGGGAGGTTGGAACACAAAGCCAGCCCAAGGCCCGGACAATGTCCATATTTTGAACAATGAATGGAGGGCTTGCAGGCACTGTTTTGTTCAACTAACTTCTCATTCACCCAATGTAATACTTGAATGTTGAAAAGGCAACCTTCCTTAATGATCAATTTCATGAAATTTCATATATTTCTCTACAAAGATATAAGCAAAAATGTGCCAAAATTCAAAAAGGATCAAGGCGTTTCAGGGTTAAGTGAGCTCAGATTCATCCCTCTGTTGCACTTATTCTAGCAAAATCTTGCAAATACTACCATATAGGTAATCCTGCATCAAAACTTGGAGTATGACTTAGTCCCAAAGTGCAGACAGGCATGTGTTCGAAGCTCCAAAACAGGGGTTAGGGTCATCTGCAACCTAGGTGCCTTGCAATCGGGTGCCTCTTCCTTAATATTTGCAATCGGAAACCCCAAATGAGCTACAGTAGGAGAGGTCTAAAACATACCCTAGAAACGACACAAACTAGGGGGCTTCTTTTTTACTTTTACCTGGAATTCCTGCGTTTTCACCCTGCTCGTCCCACTTCGTGGCACGGATTTAACATCCTGCCTAAACAGTAATGAAAAAGTGACGAGGCAGAGCGTGTGACGGAGTCAACTGGCGTAGATAAGCCTTATTTGGCCACGGACATTCACTGCACTTGCGTCGAGGGCAGCCCAAAGGGGAATGAAAAATCTACAGCCCAAAGTGAATTAAGGTAGGAGGTCCTTAAATGGAGCCTAACTTAAATGTAAATTGTTTGTACATGTTATTTTTTCATAGCCTCCATCAATGTACAGACTGTGTACATTTTAGCTAGGGCACCATTTTAGAGCCCTATGCCATTTCAACTTCAAGTTTTTTTAACTAATTCAAAAAAGCATGAAAAAATATGAAACGACTTGGGTTAGATGTCAGTGCAATCTGTTTTTCAAGGAAAATTGACTGAAAAAAATTTCAAGATATTTCACCTCCTCAAAATTCAGTTCCAGCCCTTAAATGCTCCATTATAGGACCTCCTACCTTATTGGCAGTCCAAAGTTTGTGCCGTCGAGGCCGGCATGCCCAAGTGAATTATTGATAGTACTTGACTTTGCAAGCCATATCAGTTGTTGACGCGAGTGGAGCAGCTTAAAACCTTCTAATAAACTACGAAAGCCCCTTCTTGTCAACGATTGTCTGCAACCAACTGCAGACGGACCCAAGGGCTTGGCCAGCATTCCTATCGACTCGGTATGGTTAACCCTAAATGCCCAAGGCCTGTTTTGAGTGACCTGGAATTTGCTCTAAATTGAACAAAATGTCAACATTTTGATAAGTTGTATCAATTTTTTTTTAATTGTAACCGTACCAATTCAAACTAGACATGTTAGAGATCTCATAGGAAAAGAAAACACAACAATATCACTTATAGAGTGAAAGATTATAATGTTTGACCATGAGGGTGTTAAAATTGCAAAAAACTTTCAACCCTCTTTTCACAAATTGAATCTAAAAAAATGGTGACCAAAAAAATATGAGGTTAAAGAACCTAACATGTGTAACCCCAATCAACTTATGGCTTCTTAAAATCTACTCTATAGTTTTTTTAAATGAATTTTGAATGTGATTTTTGATCCAAGATCTAGTGTATTTGAGGCTCATTTCCAAGAGCTCTCAACACTACGGGAAGTCAAGATTGCAATGGGTACCCTTGCACAAAATCTTCAATAGAAAAATCACTATTGGTTATTTTCAAGATCGGATTTTTGATGCTAAAACTAGACTTCACAAAGAATTTTCCAAAAATATTAAACTACTAAAAATAGCAACTTGGTTGAGTTTTGTTTGACTTCAAAGTTTTGCAAAGACCAGATTTTGGTGCCTCAGGCATTTAGGAGTTAAGCTTAGCTAGCTACAGAGGATAGATGGCAGACAATTTGGTGAACTTACTGTAGACTCGTGGAAATCTGTGTGCGCTGAGACTCTGCCAACTGTCTGAATGCAGTTGAGTGTGTAGGCCCATGCTCCGGCGAAGTTAGAAGAATGCAGCCGACTGTCTGCATGGATTCATTGATCAATTTGTGAAGGCCCATGCTCCCAAGTTACAAGAATACAGCCGACAGTAACAAATACGGAGCACTGCATTCGGAGGAGAGGATAACAGGAGGTCTCCGAAGAAGAGCGAAGGACGTCGGAGTGGGGAGGTCAGAGTGGTGGGGGTTCGGCAGGAGTCCTGTTCCGGTAGACTTCGCCTATTAGGGCCTCCTTACATGTATCGGTGGGTGGGAGGAGTCGACAGGGTCGAAATATAGAAACCACTTTTATGTTGCCTCTCTAGTGTATTCTTCACCGATATCGGTAGAACTCTCTCTCCTCCTTCCATGCTTGTCGATCACTGGTGACACTGTTCTTGTCTTCTAGTTGTTTTCTTTGCCCACCGGGATTACATGTAAGTTGGCCCTTAGAGCATCATCACGACTGCACGTGAAGTGGCACAAACCTGGGAAGTAGTTGGGCCCGGGCACATATATTCCCCCACGGCATGCACGGCGAGAGTCCAAAAATGGTTGGGCACGGCCAAATTTGTTGAGTACATGGTGAAATGGTGTGTCTTGCTCGCGGCTTGATGTGGAACGCTTTTGTCATTGTTCACAAGTTTCGAGGTCATTTTTTAATAAAGAATGCTTTTGCTTTTGCTTATCGGCGCTCACAAGGTGGCGCTCTTGGGGCCGTATAGACCCGGTTCCCCGTGTTCTCATCCCGTTTCGCCGTGGAGCACAAACAAAACAAATGGGCCAGGTTCATTCAACCCACACTCCAATTGGGCCTGGCCGTCCCATCCTCCTTGTCTCAAGTGTGGGGATGCTCTTAGTCCAACAATCAAAGAGAATGCACCTATTGGTCTAACAATCAAAGAATTTTGGTGACTACCTTGGTCATGTGGGGTCGCGTCCTTGTCGGATTAAACGCATCCAAATAAGCAATTGAGCATTATTAGTTTCTATCATCAAATTGACCAATTTTTGGTTGGATCTTGTTGAAGGTCAAAAAAATATTCTAGATTTTCTTTTTATTCATTTTTTGGAATCCGGATGAATAACTATAAATTTTTGAAGTGCTAGGAATAGGTATTTCTATAACCAACTTTAGACTCTCATCAATGATTGTAGGCTATGCTAGTCATCTTTGGGAAGTACACATTAGAAGAATTTTGAGGCCTCCAAGAGACTGCGAGTTATCTGGCCCTTGGAACTCTAGGAACGCCCTGGGAACAGTAATCTGACATGGTCACGCAAGTGCCACGTCAGAAATTAATAAAAATAATAATTTTTTAATCATTTAAAAAAAATTAATTATTTTTTAAAATTATTTTTTAATAACATTTTAATTAATTTTTAATTTTTTAATTATTTTAATATTCTGACTGTTCCCAGCTGCGGGACACCCTTTACAGGCCTCAAAATTCTTCTAATGACAACTTTAATCCCTAAAGGACCAAAGGGTCCCTTGGGGGACACTTGGGATTTTGGACAAGCTCGTGTCATCTAAAATTTTGACCTGATTTTTTAAAACCTTTTTGAAGATAGAAAACCACAGCAGCTTTCTAAAAATATAATTTTTTTTTCAATCGGTGCATGGAAGCAAAAGTTATGCTATCCTAAGTAAAAAAAGTTGTTCGCCGGGCAAAACAAAACAAAATTTAAATTAAATTTTTTTTTCTTAAAGATCATATTTTTGTCTACATTTGAAGCTTTGATTCATTCTAATTGGACTAATAATGAGAAAATTATGAATAATCTTGTTTTGGAGGCAATCTAAGCATCTTCTTCAATGAAAAACTTATAGAATTCATTTTTGAATTCTAGTTATTAACAATCCAATTTTTTTTTAGACAAGGCTAAGTTTGTTGGCAAGAACAATCTCACCGTTGGGCTTATGGTGTTTCAATTCCATCTTAGAGTTATTAACAATTAAGTGTTCCGTTCAATTTTAGACCTATTTCTACTTTACAATTTTTAAAAATGAATGAAATCAAGTGTGTTTTTTTCTAAATTTTTTTCCTCCAACTTTCAAGTCAAATGTTCAACATAAAAAAACTTTAATTTATGGTTTGTAGTGCAAAAAATTTCCACAAATGGCAATCAAAGTCCTTTGAAATTGCAGACTAGTAGTTCAAAAAACTTTTTTTTTCAACTTTGAATGCTAATATTTTCCAATACATACGGTCAAACTTCATGAAATTTTTACCACATGATTTGAAATAAGTGAAGTATAAGATCCTACTGTTAGATTCTAATTTTATTTTTTTTGGTTTCTTGAGTGATTGCAACAGAAATGGCAGTTTTCAGTGGTGTTAGAGCTAGAAAATGCCTTGGTCCTTTGAAAGTTAACCTATGTATGCACTCATGTCTTAGTTAGTACTTAAATGTACCTTTGCCTAATCTCACGTACTTTATTGAATTACAATATATTTGATCCAAAATACAAATACATGCTCATAATGGGTTATAGAGTACATCTCATAGCCCTAATTTTTTCCTCCAAAAATTAGACCATTTGCTTCAATCCATGGCATAACTATTCTTAGATCATATTGATATTCAATATAATCATTATTCATGTCAAATGTGGATTTCCGCATTTTTTGAAGACTCTGTTTTTTCTCATTTTCTTTAGGGGTTAACCCCTAAAATACCAAGGCCTTTTTTCTGCCAAAAAACACTGAAAACTGCCATTTTTATAGCAAAGAATAAAATTATTTGAAAAATGTTTTTTTTGCACATCCAACCATAAGATCTTATACCTTACAAGTATAAAAATGTCTGGAATTTTTTTTAGAATTTTTGACCGCACGGATTGCAAGATATTTGCGTTTAAAGTGAAAAAAACAAGTTTTTTAGCACAATGCGGGACTAGATTTTTAGATTTTTAACATTTTTGACTTAAAATTTTTGCACTACAAAGTTTTGAGCTTTAAATCTTTATAGTGGAGAATTGAATTGAGAGTCTAGGAAAAAAAATTCAAAAAAAACTTAATTATCATTTTTAAGAAAATTGTTAAGTAGAAGTAGGTACAAGATAGAAGGAAAATCTAAAATATTAATATATTTTAGATGGAATTAAAATGCACTAATCCCAATGGTGAGATTGTTTTAGCAAGTAAACTAAGCCATGCAAAAAAAAAATTGAAAAATTTGAAAAATTTCATTCAGAAAGGAATCCTACAAGTTATTTTTTTCAAGAAGATGCTCTAACTACCCGAAAAACAAGAATGTCCATAACTTTCTCTTAACATATCCAAATGAAATGAATCAAAGCTTTCCAGATAGACAAAAATATAATCTATGAGAAAAAAAAGAGAACAAAAAAATTCAAATTTTTGTCCATTTGTTTTTGTTGCCCAAGCTGCCCCCCGTCTGTTTTGAGCTTATTTGGTCATAACTTTTGTTCCTGGGCACCAATTGTGAAAAAAATTATATTCCTAGGAAGCTAATCAGCTTTTCTACCTCCAAAAAAAGTTTTGAAAAATCACGAGAAAATTTCAGCCCGTAGGTACTTGCCCGAAAACGCATTTGCCCCCCGAAGGGACAATAGGAGTTAATGGTTAATGGTCCTTTTAACATTCAATTGATTCAACAATCAATAAATGATTTCTAAGTTATACTTCAATAGAAGCACATGTGACCTTGGCTCAATAGCTGTGGCCTTGGCAGACTAATGAGGTGGTTATAAATTCAAACCCTAAGGCATTGACAAAGGTGTCAATTACCACCATAGTCCAACCAACTACGGTGGGAGATCAAATGACATCATCATATGTCAGCCCGAGTATTTATCAGGGGAACATTTTGGTTCTTTACAATGGCTACCTCCTATTGAAGGGATTACGTATAGTATCTATTCTAATCAATTTAATATCTAATTTTTCTTGACTAGAGGTTTGTTAAGTAGCTTGGTATTGAGACCCATGCGCATCACTTTGGTCTCACACTACCTCCTTGGCCAATGCAACCCTCTTCCCCTCTTCCAAGCTAGGGACCCAATCCAAAACCCAAACATAAAAATTATTTCATTGGTGCATGCCTAAAAACAAACTCCATGTGGTGGACAAGACCATTAATGATGTTGTGGGCATGCTATTTTGTCAATGGCAAGGTCTAATTTACATTCTAGAAATGACTTTGGTGGTTTATATAGATGTCACTACTAGAAAAGGGGGCCCTAATCAACTAAAAATCAATGCACTTACATTGATTACAACAAAAAAAAATTGGGCTCTGTTGATTTGGCAGTCCTCCAAACATCAATCAACATGATTTGGTTGATTTGAACAAAAAGAAAATTTGCTCAGTTGATTCTGCAATCCTCTCAACATCATTTTCATTTTCCCACATATTGTAATAGTAAGATAGGGCCGGCCAAAAATAATTATTTAAAAGTATGCCAAAAAATAAATAAAATGAATAAGAAAAAATGTCAAATTTAGCAAAAAATTAAATGATCAAAATTTTGTAAAAAATAAAAATGTCCAATATTAGCGGGAAAGTCCAAAATAAAGTCCAATGACCATCTAAAATCAAGATATTCTATATGGCAAGGTGATGGACTTATGGTGACTCCCAAAAATAATTGGCTACTATATAAATTGTTTTAATAAACTAAAAAATTGGAAATATTAAGAGAAATTTTGGCATGTTGTATAAAAGGGATTCTACCTTTATGTACAATTTCACTTAGAATGGATTAAATTTAGACTTATTATTATTTGAATGAAATTTTTATGGAAAAATAATTTTTTTGTGAAAAGTCAAAATGTCTCATTTCTTTTTATAGGAAGAATATGCATCTTGACTAGAATCACATACTACAAGATTCATGAATATTGGATTTTTATTGATTGATATCTTATTGATTAAAATTTGACTTTTTAATTTTTCACTCCATATTTTGCAAATATGTTTTTGATATATATAGTTATTTGATGTTATTTTGAATTTTTATTTTATTTTTTTCAATCTATGGAATGAAAAATGAAAAAATGAAAATTTTGAGGTCAAGTTTTAATCAATAAGATTTCAATCCATAAAATTCAATCAATAAAAATTTAAAATTCATGGAACTTATAATATGTAATTCTAGTCAAGATGTATATTCTTCCTATAAAAAAAAATGAGACATTTTGACTTTTCACAAAAGAATTATTTTTACATAAAAATTTCATTCAAATAATAATAGGTCTAAGTATAGTCCACTCTAAGTGAAATTGTAGAATCCCTTTTGTACAACAATATGCCCAATTTTCACTTCACAATTCTAGTTTCTCAATTTATGAGAGCAATTTATATGGTGGCTCCAACTACTACTAGGAGTCACCGTTTTTCATTGACATTTAGTAAAAATGATAATAGAGAGGTTGTTTTTACAATGAAATCCATTGTTCATCATGAATTATCAAAGAATATGGGATAATTTGAAGATGAGAGCTTGACCGCTATTTGTCAAAATGTAGGAATTGTGTGCAAAGTAGAATTTTAGACCTCATTTTGGCATAGTAGAATATCTTTTTTCAAATCTTTTTGAACTAAAAAAAGTTGTGAAATAAAGCCAAATTTCATTTCCAGAAAACCGTTTGATGTTTCAAGCCTCCAATCAAAAGTTATGGACAAATTTCAAAGTGGGTGTTTGAAATTGTTAAAAAAAATGTCCTTTCTAACCCCTCTCTCAAATTTGTCCATAACTTTTAATTGGAAGCTTGAAATCTCAAACGGATTTTTGGAGATGAAATTTAGATTCATTTTCTACAATAGCTTAGTTCAAAGTTTTTTGAAAAAAGTAACTCTACAATGCCTAAATGAGGTCTGAAATTCTACTTAAACCACAATTCCTACTTTTGACTTAAGTATAAACGGTTGAGCTCCTACTATTCCTCACTCTTTACAAATCCCATATGGGTTGTCCTACCTCCTACCACCCCACTTGTATAAAGGCCTTGTCTTTCCCTCTCTTTAAACACCAATGTAAGCTACATTCAAAGTTAAATTGGAATATATGTTAAATTATTTGGAATGTAGTGGTGGATTTTGGCATTCAAAGCTGTATAGTAGTATATATTTATTTAATTATTTTGAATATAATGTTGGATTTTTTAAAGTTAAATTTTAAATTTATGAATTTAATTTGGAAATTTTAATTAATTATTTAATATCAATTTGTTGATTGCTGACATGACAATCTATTCCGTTTGGCCGTTCTAGTGACGTGGCAGTCTTGCCTGTGTGGCAAGTTCAGCCTATGTGGTAGCTTACGTGGCAAATTATTGAATAGTAATAATAATTTTTTCACTGTGACCGAATCAAGATATAAAATCAACATAGAAGTGTTGATTATTGTCCGAATCAAAATGTCCTAATCCACTGTCCAAAATAACATATATTTTTTGATTTTTTTGTTGAATAGGACACTGAATTTTGTAGTAGTGTGTTTAGTAAGAGGTCATGGTTAAATTCATTTTTGTCCATAATCTTTTAGATTGTACGGAGTACCATTTTTTTGAGAATCTTTCATTTTTTGTTTCTAGGCAAGCAACTATGAGATAGAATTCCTTTGGATTCTGGACCGGGTCCTATAAAGGAGGAGAGGAGGTAAAGTAATACCCATTGTAGACCTTCAATCCAATTGCATCCCTATCTATAGTTGCCAATATTTGTTGGACTAAAATGTTGGGAAATTGTAGCCAACAACGCAATTCAATTGAAGGTCAACAATGGGTATGCATACCTTAGTGCAAGATCAAAGTGACACGCATGGGTAAAGCACTACAATTTCAAAATATGTGGTAATGCTAAACATTCAAGAGATGACTAAGCTTACAGCAGCTTGCGTTGGATGTCTGAAAGTCTAAACCAAATCTATAGTACATTAATTAGTACATCATGCAACTCCAAAATGGTTAGTCACATAGACATAACATACACAAGAGATAATTGGACTGCCACAAACCAAGTTAGTGCTCTAGAAATGATCAAGATGATGGTCTAATTTGGCAATATAGAGCTGCCTTCAAGGTTTGTAGGTCATGACTAGTGTTTCACATTCGACAAAAAATTGCCATTGTATTGGACAGGGAACATATTCCAGATGAGTACGATCTCTTTGTCATTTGACTGATCCAATCATCCAACCTTCAAGATAATTAAGTTGTGGAGCCCTAGCAATGTGAATATGAATGAGTTTAGGTAGTATTGTCCTTGAAGTGGCCAAGGATGTGCACTGACACATGATTTCTACGCATGTTTCACCAGATTAATGCAAGGAGTGAGCGAAATATGGAAATACAACAAGTGCTACCAAGAGATGGGAAGATGACAATGGTTTTAACTTAATAGAATCAATACAATGGACCATGCTGCAAAAAAAGAAGTAGAGAGAAATAAAGTACATGCTTACTCTTTGCATTGAATGTTATCCTTCAGCATAAGGGAGTATGGGACAACACTCTTGTTGCCTTAGTTTCTTTAAAAGGAGACTCTATTGAAACCAATAATTTTTGTAATTTCCAATCTATCGATGGATTGTATTTTCTAAGCTAAGAAAGTCCTAAAATAATAAGATTGGAAGGGGTCTTAATAATATTGAATACAACTAAACTATTATGTCCATCAAATGAAATTTCTAATGGCATAGTTTCATGAGTAACATCTCCAGAGGACAAGGGTCAACCATCTATAACTTCTACATGTATAAGGTTTGATTTTTTAACTAACACTACAAGAAAAAGGGGCCCTAATCATCAGAAAATCAATGCATTTACGTTGATTACAACAAAAAAAAAATTTGCTCTGTTGATTTGGCAGTCCTCTAAATATCAGTCAACATGATTTGGTTGATTTGAACCAAAAAAAAATTTGCTCAGTTGATTTGGCAGTCCTCTCAATATCATTTTCATTTTCCCACATATCGTAGTAGTAGGGCAGGGTTGGCCAAAAATAATTATTTAAAAGTATGCCAAAAAATAAATTAAATAAATAAGAAAAATTGTCATTTTCAGCAAAATATTAAATGACCAAAATTTTGTAAAAATGAAAATGTCCAATATTAGCGGGAAAGTCCAAAATAAAGTCCAATGATCGACCACCTAAAATCAAGATATTCTAGATGGCAAGGTGATGGGCTTATGATGACTCCCAAAAATAGTTGGCTACTATATAAATGTTTTTTAATAAAATGAGAAATTGGAATTATTAAGAGAAATTTTGACATGTTGTATAAAAGGGATTCTACGGCTTTATGTACAATTTCACTTAGAATGGATTATATTTAGACTTATATTTGATTTTTTAATTTTTCACTCCATAAATTACAAATATGTTTTTGATATATATAGTTATTTGATGTTATTTTGAACTTTTATTCTATTCTTTTGCAAATCTATAGAATGGAAAATAAAAATGTCAAAATTTTGAGGTCAAATTTTAATCAATAAGATTTCAATCAATAAAAATCTAATATTCATCAATCTTGTAGTATGTGATTCTAGTCAAGGTGCACATTCTTCCTATAAAAAGAAATGAGACATTTTGACTTTTCACAAAAAAATTATTTTTACATAAAAATTTCATTCAAATAATAATAGGTCTAAGTATAGTCCATTCTAAGTGAAATTGTAGAATCCCTTTTGTACAACAATATGCCCAATTTTCACTTCACAATTCTAGTTTCTCAATTTATGAGAGCAATTTATATGGTGGCCTCAACTACTACTAGGAGTCACCGTTTTTCATTGACATTTAGGGAAAATGATAGTAGAGAGGTTGTTTTACAATGAAATTCATTGTTCATCATGAATTATCAAAGAATACGGGATAATTTGAAGATTAGAGCTTGACCGCTCATTGCCAAAATGTAGGAATTGTGTGCAAAGTAGAATTTTAGACCTCATTTTGGCATAGTAGAATAACTTTTTTCAAATCTTTTTGAACTAAAAAAAGTTGTGAAATAAAGCCAAATTTCATTTCCAGAAAACCGTTTGATGTTTCAAGCCTCCAATCAAAAGTTATGGACAAATTTCAAAGTGAGTGTTTGAAATTGTTAAAAAAAATGTCCCTTCCAACCCCTCTTTCAAATTTGTTCATAACTTTTGATTGAAGGCTTGAAATCTCAAACGGATTTTTGGAGATGAAATTTAGATTCATTTTCTACAATAGCTTAGTTCAAAGTTTTTTGAAAAAAGTAACTCTACAATGCCTAAATGAGGTCTGAAATTTTACTTAAACTACAATTCTTACTTTTGACTTAAGTAAGAGCGGTTGAGCTCCTACTACTCTTCACTCTTTACAAATCCCATATGGGTTGTCCTACCTCCTACCACCCCACTTGTATAAAGGCCTTGCCTTCTCCTCTCTTCAAACACCAAGGTAAGTTACATTCAAAGTTAAATTGGAATATATGTTGGAATGTAGTGGTGGATTTTGGCATTGGAAGTTCTATAGTAGTATATATTTATTTAATTATTTTGAATATGATGCTGGATTTTTCAAAGTTAAATTTTAAATTTAAGAATTTCTTTTGGAAACTTTAATTAATGATTTTATATCAATTTGTTGGTTGCTGACGTGGCAATCTAGTCCGTTTGGCCGGTCTAGTGATGTGGAGTCTTACCTGTGTGGCAAGTTCAGCATATGTGGCAGCTTACATGGCAAATTATTGATTAATAATAATAATATTTTTAATGTGACCGAATCAAGATATAAAATCAACATAGAAGTGTTGATTTTTGTCCGAATCAAAATGTCGTAATCAACTATTTTAACCAATATATTTGAGTTGATTATTATGTTGGATCGGACATTGTTTTTTCTTGTAGTGTAAAAGAATATAATGAAGTCTTGCAAACTTTTCATCTAGAAAACAAACATCTAGAACTTTTCATCTAGTGAAGCCCGAGAATCTAACAATGCAAACATTTGAAGCTATTTAGGCTCAAAGACTAGGGATATAATAAAGCAACAAGAAGGTTGAACTTAGAGGTGAGGACCTAAATTGGCTTGTAGCATAGAAGGCTCCAATAACAGGGTCCTTACTATAGTTGGGAATCCTCATTTTTTGATATAGTTGCACTCTTTGACTTGAAAAAATATCGTTGCATTTTGTAGCAATTGAGGGCCTTATGACCAGATTCTCTACATTAAATACAAATCTTTATCAAGGCGACATTTTTTCTTTTGCACAATTAGTGGCTTGAATTGTATCGCATTAATTTGCATATCTTTAGTTGTGATTGTAAGCTCAAGGTGTTTGTTGATGTACCCACTTAAAAAGTATGTGGTTTTGGTGAAGTTGAAGAACGTTGATCTTGACGTCGTTGAAATAATCGATTGTCGCATTTCACAGCTTGACTTATTGCTTCATTGAGTGTTTGTAAATTAAGCAATGACAATAATAAGTCTTTGACCTCATTCCTCAGTTCCCAATAAAATTGACTTGTAACTGTTGTTTCGTCTTAATTGTTGTTACAAGCTAGTTGTCTAAAGTCTAATATATATGGGGGCAAAGCAGGATCCTTGTCGTAAAGAACAAATCTTGATTGTTGCCCAACAAATCTTGTCATATTCTCCAAAAGCTTCTATAGAAACAACTAAAAACATGTCAAAGTTGGTTAAAATTGGAGATCTTTTTTCTATCAAAGGAATAAACTTAGATAATACTTGTCCAGTTGTAAAGTGCCAACTAATCTCACTTGTGACTCATCTATTGGATATCGTTGAAGTTGACTTTTGGTTCTTTGAAAGTCGGGGTGCTCGAAATGAGGCTCTGAGCAAACAAATTCTCTACATGAGTTGAAGTGCAAGGCAGAGTTTGGGATGTCTCGATTGGTCTATGGTCGATGTTCAACTTTATAACAAAATCTTCAATACGATTTGTCCTCATCGATAAAACTTCAATGGCCTTTAGAAATTATAAGTAGCTAGTAATGATTGCTAGGAGAGGAAGCGCTTCTAGAAGATTTTCTGTAAACCTCAAGCATTTTGTGTTAAAACGTGATTTGTGTTAAAACGTGATTTGTGTTGTTGAAGTTTTGAGGCGATTTGTCACAAGCTTTGGAATTGAAAGGCCTAATGCTATATTTTTGGAAAAGTTATGGTTGGAAGGTAGAGCAGGGTATAGGATATAAATGACTTTATATTTTATAATGGCAGTTTACTAATTGCACATATGTTCTTGTTACAACAACATTTGTCACATATGAACTAAGTATCCATAGAAAAGGGAGCACATTCTTTTCAGCAAAGTATTTTTTTGAGAGGTCTAGCTCTCATAATTTCCAATCAAAGTATGAATTTGAGTAACTAACCTTCTTTCTTGTGTCTCAAGCGCAGATAAAAAGATTGTGTGCAAGGTGATGTGTGCCATTAGAGAAAATTTTAGCTCTTCAGAGGACTGCTCCAGAGTGACAAACCAAGCTATTTCAAAGCTTGGTTTGTCACTCTAGAAAAGTGTTGTAGTGAGTAGCCAGCCAAGCTGCCTGCTCGTCGAAACAATCAGATTTTGCAATTTTTTTTAAATTTTAAATTAATTTTTTTTAAAGATTAATTAATTAATTTTTAAATTTTTGAATTAATTTTAAACTCTTAAAACTCGGTTCCTGCACCACGGCCATTGCAATTTCAAGTGGGAGAGAATAGGGAGAAAATGATTTTTTCAGCCCCAAAAACCAAATTTTAGGGTACTTTGGAGGACTGTGGAGCAGCCCTCCTGAGGCCTCAAATTTTCTCTAATGGAAGATTGTGGGGAGGTTTGTTATGATGACACCGGTGTTGATCTGTATATTCTTCTAAGTCTTGGCTGATTTTGTAGATTGTTCTTGCATGGTTGATCTAGGAACGCTCTTGGTGCTTATGAGGATGTTCTACATGTTGGTTCTTTGATCTACATGTATAAGTCATCTTCTAACAAATTTCATCCTAATCAAAGAATTAAAAAAGTAGTTAATCCCTTAGCGCTCCAACGTCCAGTTTCTGTGGACAATGAATAGGTTGAAACTGACATTTTTTCTCGTTATCACTTGAATAAAAATCATCCTAATTTGTGGAGATACTTTATCAAGTTGTTGTCCTAACTAATGGTTGGATTTGATGTTACTAGAGTACATTTAAAAAAAAAATTACAAATGTGGAAGTATGTCAAGTAGTTGACCAAGTCAAAATTGCATTGACTCTAGTTCAAAACTAGATTTGCAAAAATGAGGTCATAAATTTGGAAAAAAAAAAATTCAAAAAATCACCATAGCAAGAAAACCTCATTTCAAATCCATTTTAACAAATAGTACTCAAAAATGATAATAATTTGTTTGTAATTGAATTTAGAGGGAATTATTGAAATTTCCTTTAAAAATTTATAAAAAAATATTGGTGATAGTATTGGTGAATTTAACCATATAGATGGTATCTAAAACTCAAAGTCTACAACTTTTATTTGTATATCACTTCCAAAATATTCTTCCAAATAGCTCTTCATAATGATTTTTCCTCAAATAGTCAATTTTGGAGAACACTATGTACATTTAAGGGTTAACACTTAATATTTGTCAACGGTTGAATCCAGTGAAGTGGATGGAACTCATGCATGGATGAATATATAAACGATCATGTATGGAAACTTGTGGATGAATGAATAAATGTTAATGAAAGTCTGCAAGTATTTAATGCTTGGAAGTTCAGGGCTGATGGAATTTTTGTCAAAAGCAATGGTGGCAATACAAAGGAGCTTCCGAGCTTCCAAACTTCCGAAGTGGAAGTTCAGAAGCTCCGTATGAAGGAGCCATACATACGTGAGTAACTTAAATGGGGGTGTTTTGCCTGGTTCAGTGTTGCTAAGTTTTGGAGGAGGAACTTTGCAGGTGAGAGCCATAGCATAAATTATTAGACTATACTAGTAGAATTGAGAGCTAGGGATATTTGCTTGTGAATGAGTGATAAAAACTACTAGTGCCATTTCTGAACGTTTTAAATTTCTGAGAATGGACCTTAGATGAGATTCACTTACTAAATAAGGCTGTGAGTTCCTTGGAGTTTCCGGATTGTGGGAACTCTGCTGCAGCAGCAGTCTGACGTGGCACAACGACTACCACATCAGATAATTATATTTATATATTTTTAAATGATTTGTTTGAAATATATATAAACATTTTTAATTAATTTTTTAAAATTTAAAATTTTACTTTTTTATTATTTTAATGTTTTGACTGCGGTATCGTTTATAATAGCTAGGAGAACAGGGCTAAAATGGCCCTCCAATGGCCCCCCCAAAACATCTAATGATTCTCTACGTACAACCATTCCCTACATACAATAAGCCTACATACGATTCATTTTGAGAAGGATAGTCTTCCAACTTGCTCAAGAATATTACAATCTGCAAGCTTCTTTTGGTTTGCACTTATTGTTCAATCTATTTACCATTGGAAGTCAAGCTGGAAATGTTTTGCTATAAGAATCATGTACCTATGACTTATTCCATTGACTTTGTTTTGTTTCTTTGTTGGCTAGGAATTGTATGCAGTTTTGTAAATAACTAATGCTGCCACATTTTGTGATTCTTTTCTTTAACCCCTAAAGTCCCGAGGCCATTTTTCCATCAAAAACCACTCAAAATTGCCATTTCTATAGCAAAGAGCAAAAAAAGATTTTAATGTATTTTTTGCATATTTAACCGTAGGATCTTGTACTAGACTAGTGTAAGAATGTGTAGAAGAAACTTCAGAAACTTTGACCGTGTAGATTGCAAGATATTTGCATTTAAAGTAAAGGAATCAAATTTTTTTGCACCTTGCTCAACTACAATTTTTGGCTTTGAACCTTCTTAACTTAAAATTTTTTCTCTATTGATTTTGAATTTCTAATTTTATATGATGAAGAATTGAGTTGAGAATCTAGAAAAAAAATTCAAAAAAGAAACATTTAGTTTTCACTCATTAAAAAATTGTTAAGTAGAAGTAGGTTCATGATCGAAGGAAAAATTAAATCACTAATAGCTCTAAGATAGAGTTGAAATATACTCATTTCAACGGTGAGATTGTTCTAGCAAGAAATCTGAACCTTGTGAAACTTTTTTTTTTTTAAATTGTCAAAATTGAGTTCAGAAATGAATCCTACAAGTTATTTTTTCAAAAAGATGCTCTAATTGCCAAAAAATAAGATTATCCATAACTTTTGCATAACAAATCCAAATGGAATGAATCAAAGCTTCCCATGTAAATAAAATCTATACGAAAAAAATAAATTTAATTTTAAGTTTTTGTGAGGTTTTTTTTTGCTTGCCAAACTAAAATTTGGGATTTTTGTGCCATAACTTTTGCTCCCGAGCACTAATTGAAATAAAAATTACATTTTCGAAAAGCTAATGTGATTATCTATCTTTATAAACAAATCCAAAAAATAAAGACAAATATTGAGACCGTAGGAGCCTACCCGAAATCCATTTTGTCCCCCAAGGGGACAATGGGACTTTAAGGGTTAAGGAATTGCATTTTAGTAGGAAATCAAGTATGATTAACCAAAATTAAGCATTAATCCAAGATGGGAGACTCAAACATATTTTTTTTTGTTGAAACAAGCGTGTTGAGGAAACACACTGCAAGGGTTCCATCAAATACAGAGGCTTTGATTTCACGCAGGGATGAATCTGTTGCCGTCAAGTATTGAACCTGCAACCACACCATTCGCTCAAGCATATTTTGAATGTCATATAGTAAAGTGACAGGCAGTGTAGTTGGTCAATCTGTTCAATTTTCTATTGTACAATTGAACTTCTCTAAAGTAATAGCCCCAAGACCAAGCTCAAGTTGCAGGACGCTAAACCCTTTCCACGTTTATTTTTGAATTCATATTTGCAATGAGAGACTCCAAATTAGCAAGGAGAGGCCTAGAACATACCCTAAATATGGCATAAAATAGGAGGCTTTTTTTTACTTTTACCCCGGAGAATACAAAATCTACATTGCTTGTCCCACTTCGTGGGACTTTCGATAGGTTTAGCATCCTGCTTTCTAGTCTCCATGCTCAAGAATCTCAAAGAACTTCTCTGATGTGTATGTCTAAGATTGAGCCTAATGCGGGACCAGACAATCAATATTCTATTAGTTTAGAGGTCACTGCCTTACAGAAATTCACTTTAGAGAAATTCTATTGTATTACTATTGAATGTACTTGAGAGAAGTGACATGAAAAACTCAAACAATCCTAACAAAGTTCAAGAGTCACTTGGAGCAAGTAAGTACACTCCCAATTATATACTCCGTATCTTTCTTGAAATTAGATGAGGTGTTGGCAACTATCTATACATCGAATTAGCTTGGATTTTTTACTATAATTAGATACCAAATTTTATTTTTTTATTTTATTTTGTTTGATATGTTGAGATGTAACAAACCATGAGGCATTCGGTTGCGATCTTGGTACCGCTCAAAAGCTTTTGACAAAGAGGGGTGCACAAACTTTATTTTGTGGCATTTGGACCTTTGGTGTGAAAGTTATTGAATTTCAAAGTTTTATATGCATAAAAAAATTTGAATTAAATTACCTTTTATTTTAGAAAAAACATAATTTTTGCATCGCGTGTCCAAATGCTAAAAAACTTCAAGGCCCAAGTTACACTCCTTTGTACATAGTGCTTTCTATTCGCATCAAGAATGCAGCTTCTCCTATTGCAACAAAGCCCTTTGCTCTCCTTTGTGTATAAAATTTTTATTTTTGAATTAAAAAATTAAAAAATTTTGTTTGCTTTTATTTTGATTGTGGCAACGGCACAAAGGCACACTAATAAGTACAAAATTAAATCATAGATATAGAATTTTAGCATTAGTGTGTACAGAAAGAAAATTACTGGATACAAGCAAGCATATTGTTATAATAGTAAATCATCTATAAAAATGTTTCAATGTTCTAAATAAACTTGAAAAAAATGGTTTCTTAAAATTATGATTGCATCACATAGTAAAATTGTATTGGTAACAATTTACATTAGGTAACTACACCTAAAATGGACCGCTCCTCAAAATCGCCCCCTATTTTTGAAGAAAAAATGAATAGGGAAGATATTCAAAATGGTGCATATTACAAGATCAAGTGTCAAGTGGAGTTGGAGACCATTTTGAGTAGTATACAACTCTATTTACAGCAATGTGGAGGTGACAACCTTACAAGTGGTCGATTTGGGGTATACTTTTTGTTGTTTCAACTTCTTCACTATGACATGTTGTGATACTACTAGTGTCATTTCTTCATGTGCATCAAATGGATTTTGGTATCACCTACATGACATTTTTAGCACCCCACACCTTGCATCTTTGGAAATTTGTAACTAATTTACAATGCATCCAAAAATTATGGAACCACTTACATTTTGATTTACAGTCCTTTATTAATGTGCAAAAATTGTTGTTCATTTTCTAAAGCATATCGGTTATGCCACAAAGCTTATTTGTGTGATTTTGGAAGGCTTTGAAAGGATGTGTTTGATTTTGGAAGGCTAGCTTTTTTGCTCCTACAAAAACATCCCCATTTTCAAACACTATTTTTCACAATTTTTATGCAATCATTGCATTCCTATGTAGTCTTGATCATGCATACCAAATTTGAACTTCTAAAAAGAAAAACTCCATTTTTGGTTAATTTTTAAAGTCAATTTTCATGGTTTTACATAGTCTTTCATTGATAACAATTGTTGATGAATTTTTAAAATTGAATTGTGGAGATATGTAGGGAACATCCATATGCACATCTTTTGATCAACAAACATCTCCAAATTTTTTTTCACAATTCTCCCTATGAAGAGTTCAATGTTGGGGTGACAATTTTCTAATTTTGGAAAATATATATCTTTTTATTATAATTAGATTTTGGCAAGGCAATTGTACCATCATGCTCAAATGTACAAAATAGTTAAATGTGAGGGTTAAATAGAAAAATCTATTTAAAATGTAAAGATATCTATTTCACAAACTTATGTCATATGACACCTCATATTGAACTCTTTAAAGCGGAAATTGTGAAACCTTTTTGGAGATGTTTGTTGAAGGAAAGATAGGCATATGGATGTTCCCTACATATCTCCACAAATCAATTTTAAAAATTCATCAACAATTATTCTCAATAAAATACTATGTAAAACCATGAAAATTGACTTAAAAAATTAACCAAAAAGGGAGTTTTTCTTTTTTGAAGTTCAAATTTGGTATGCATGATCAAGATTGCATAGGAATGCAATGATGCAAGAATTGCATAAAAACCATGAAAAATAGTGTTTGAAAATGGGGGCGTTTGTGTGAAAACAAAAGAGGGCGACAATATTTTTATCCCCCCATTGTACAGTATAGTCAAGTAGAATAATCTTAGAAATCGTCTATTTCTGCCATCCAAAGATATTTGCATAATATAAAAAAGAATTGGAATTTTTCATCTTGTATAATTAGCATTCAATTTCTACACAATCACAATAAAGTGTACCTGATTTCACTTTTATGAAAGGAAAATCCTATTTTTTATAAATTTTTAAAGTCAGTTTTCATGGTTTTACATAATATTTTAATGAAAACAATTGTCAATAAATTTTTTTAAATTGATTGCATAGATATGTAGAGAACATCTATACACACATTTTTCATATTAAAAAACAACCCAATAATAACAAAAATATGATCTATGAAGAATTCAATTTGAGGTGATGTATGACCAAAATTTTGTAAGATAGATTATTTGTATATTGGTTAACTAGTTTTTAGCAAAGTAATTGTGCCATCATACTCAAATGTACAAAATTAGTTACTATATGAAGGGCAAATAGAAAAATCTAATTATAATAAAGAGATATCTCTATTTTACAAAATTTGGGCCTTGTCATTGCCACATTGAAATCTCTAGAGAAAAAATTGTGAATTTTTTTGGGGAATACTCGTTGAAGGGAAGATGTGCGTATAGATGTTTCCTACATATATCCACAATTGAATTAAAAAATTCATCCCCAATGCTTTTCAATAAATTCTTGTGTAAAATTATGAAAATTAAATAAAAAAATTCACCAAAAATGGAATTTTGGTTTTTTGAAACTGATATTTGATGTGGTTAATTAGAATTGCATAAAGATGCAATGATAATGATGCTTACCAAAATTTACCAATTAAAATCCACATTGTACAAAATTATTTGAATGGCTCAAATAAGCAGTTTGTAAAAATATTGTACTCGATTGTGCAAGAGCACATGCAAATCTTCAATATGAAGCAAATTTTTGATGAGTAGCGCAAGCAAGTAATAAGATTGGGTCAAAGTGTATAGTCAAGTCTAGTTCATTTACAAATTGCTGATTTGAGGCATTCCAATTTTAATTACAGAGTAGAGAAAAAAATTGGAATTTTTGGTCTTGCACAATTAACACTAGTTTTTATGCAATCCCAATCAAACATACCACATTTCACTTTCAAAAAAGAAAAATTCCATTATTGGTGAATTTTTAAAGTCAATTCTCATGGTTTTACATAATATTTTATTGAAAACAATTGGCGATGAATTTTTTTTTAATTTGATTGCATAGATGTATAGGAAACATCCATACGCAAATCTTTCATATTAAAAAACACCCTATTAAGTAACAAAAATATGAGCAAGGAAGAGTTTAATGTGAGGCGTCATATGACCAAAAATTGTGAAATAGATATCTTTATATTTTAAAGAGATTTTGGCAAACTAGTTGTAACATCATACTAAAATGTATAGAATTACTTACAATATGAGGGTCAAATAGCAAAATCTAGTTAAAATATAAAGATATCTAGTTCACAAATTTTGGTCATATGATGCCTCACATTTAAGTCTTTCTTGCTCATATTTTTGTTACTTAATGGGTTTTTTTTTATATGAAAGATGTGTGTATGGATGTTCCCTACATACCTATGTATTGAATTAAGAAAATTCATAACAAATTGTTTTCAATAAAATATTCTGTAAAACCATGAAAATTAACTTCAAAAATTCATCAAAAATAAAATTTTGCTTTTTTAAAATTGATATTTGGTATCCTTGATTGATATTGCTTAAAAAATGTACCAAAAATATGCCAATTATACTACACATTGTAAAAAAACATTGAATGCCTCAAAGCGGCAGTTTGAGACTTGATTGTACAGCTTGGACTAGAGCTCACTAGAACTATCTGGATACTCATAAAGGTCAGTACGTACACTATACGTATTGCATGTTTCCAAAAAATGATTTGTTGTTGTCAATTCACAAATGCTTCACACAATTATGCTAGGTTTTCAAGTAGATTGGCAATGAATTTCAATTGAAGTAGAATGCTTAACCTTGGAACGCCGTCGTCGCCATTTTATAGCATTTGGATGACAATTCAATGAACTGGAAGGAGTTTGAAAGTATTTTTTCATCCAAATTTTCTTTTTTGACCTTTTATGTTGGATTATAAAGAGTATCCAATTGAGTTTGCAGTCTTGGAAGTATTTGTCTTCACGTAAATGGGAAGTTAGTAAAAAAATTGGATCACAAAATATGCTATTGTAGTGTATTTTGGAAGTTGTTGCTCCTTGCTCTAAATCTGAAATTTCTCCACAAAAATGATAATTTTGAGTTTGAGCCTAACTAACAAAATGAAGGTCATCTAGTCTAGTATCCACTCCAATTTGAATTTTGAAAAAAATTCTAATATTGAATATTATATTGCAATTTGCACTCTGGATGTATTTTCAATGTCTATTGAATTCTAATTATAGAAAATTCTAAAAATTTCACCATGTGTGTATATTACAATGACAAACATCATAGCGTAAACTCAATTTCTATGTCAAATTTTTAATATTGAATATTATATTGCAATTTGAACTTTGGATGTATTTTCAATGTCTGTTGAATTCTAATTATAGAATGACATGGAAATTGAGTTTACACTATGATGTTTGTCATTGTAATATACACACATGGTGAAATTTTCAGATTTTTTGAAATAATTTTCTATTAGATGATGTGATTTTTCTTCAATTTTTCTTGAAAAATTCTCAAAAAATTAAATTTTCCACAAAAAATCAATTTTTTTTGTGAATTAAAGCGAAAATGTAATTTCAACACTGACAAATAAATACCAAAGTTTTTATACATATCTAATTGCAAAATGGCAACAAACTGAGTGATGGATAGTGAGGTGGTCATAGGTCCATCCTTTAAAGGTTAACCTACTTGAATTTAACCATTTATAGTAGTTTAACCAATTTGCAGCTTCCATGTGCCATTTTCAAACTGGGACATCTAGGACAAGTATACATTGCTAACATCTAGGTCAATTTTAGATTTCAGAAGTCTAAGACTGACATAGATATCAGACCGTGGAGTTCGAAAAATCTAGGATTCTTATAGACTACGAATATCTAGGACTGTTGTAGATTTCAAAAATCTAGTACTAATATAGATTCTAGTACAAAAAACAGTTCAAATTGTGTGGTCTGAACTACTATAAGTGCCAAATTAACGGAATACTGCCATTTTAATGAAATTGGCCATCTTTGCATATGTAAAAAAAAAAAGATACTGTATTTGATTTCTAGAGATGAAATTATATGTTTTCTTTAAATTCTTAAATGTTTAGGTTTCTTTTGTCATGGTTTGAAATTACCATCAATTTTAAAAACTCAGAAGTGAAGAAATTTGCTTACTTAACTGAACTTAATGGATGGATGCTTCAAAGTATTGAGAGTCTGGAGCCTTCTAATGGCAGCTTTTGCCTTGTGCAGCTCATACCTTGGCTGCTGCTAATGTTTTGCACAGTGCTCGTGTAGTACAAGGTTCACATTGGATGAGAGGTTTCTTTGTTCCATGGTGGTTTAGTGCGTTATGTGCGAGAGTGGAAGGCTGAATAATGTGCGACAATGCTGTAAATATTGAAATTCAAATTGAGAGATGCAATGAGATGTACATTTGTTAGGATTTTACTTGAATGAATGTCTTGAGCGTGTATTTTAGAAGAGCATTTGGATTTAGATTCTCTTGTTGTGATTAATTTTGGGTGTATTGGATTGTTGATTTGGTTATGCAATTTGTGGTTTGAGGTTTACTCTTTCAGTTAGGCTGGTACCTAGGGATTAGGTTCAGGTATTGGAGATGGCAGGAAACTTTTGGGTCGTCGAGATGAAAACCCTAATTCTCTTCTTGACAATGAATTGACTATGGCTTTCACTTGCAGTAAGATTGCATGAATTGCAGCCGGTGTTGCAGCACTGGAGATGGAAAGTTTGGTGGATTTCAGGTGCCACTGCTGTTCAAAGAACGTCAGTGAAGATCTCACAGGCACGCACTTGGCCATGTACTATCAAATCTGTTGTTCGGGTACCTATGATGTCCGAGTATACAGAGCAATCATCTTCTTATGGCAGCAAGCAAAGCTTCTCTCTCCTGCCCATTTGCAAGAATGCGGCACACAAAGTTCACAGCCAGAGTTTTCTCTTTTTCATGTCTCATCGTATAGTGTAATCAGTGAACCCACTCATTTTCTCTTCAAAATAGGTCTATGATCTCTGGGGAGTGCGTGTGTTTGCAAAGAAAAGTCATGCTAAGCTCATCCATACAAACCCTCCATTAGACCCTCAAGACCCTCGAAAGTACTAATGACAACAGATCAAAGGAATCCACAGGTCAATTTGAGACTTAATTTTCGATAAACTAAACCTCTAAAAAACCCGAATATAAAAATATATCAAGACACCGCTCTTAACAAATGGAGACAATCAGACGGCTCAATCATTTGATCAAAGTCCTCGCAGATTCAATAGCAGTGTCCACAAAGATGAAAAAGTGAAGACCAATGCAGACAAGAGAAAGCCAGCCCCGATTCCCAGAAGCTATTGGAGGGGCGTTCCACCGTCCCCACCGATCCACGGTACCAGCATCCCTGCACGCAAGTGTGTGTCTGCTGGTACGGAGTTTCCGGCCTGCCTCCCTCACGTGAGCCAAGGGAGCCAGTGCACACGCAAAAAACAGTTTCTTCTTCCCTTGAAAGCGGCCCCGGCGTGTCTTCAGGATCTCGCATTTTCAAGGACGCTGATGGATCTCGCCTTCATTCGAATTTGATGAGAGGGGTCGATGAGGGTGCGGGCAGTTCCTTGCCAACGGGGGTTACTGGAACTCTTGAAGTGAACTACACTGAATAGTGAAATTAGGTTGCCTTGACAATTAGGTTGCCTTACTCCAAAAAAGTTATCTCGTGGCTAATGCTTGTCTAGATGGAGGCACATGCCAATCTCTAATCCCGAGCCATGAACCACTCCACCAACCCATGCCTCACACATAGTTCTTACATTACTGCATCCTTGGAAAGTAATTGTACGTATTGATATAGTGTAGAATGTCAAGAAATTAGTGTGGGGCAACCTAATTTCACTATTTAGTGTAGAGGTTGTTCTTTACTGTCGGTTTGTACACCCAATGGAAAACATTTCAGTGTGGAGCAGTTCTGAATTCACTATACCGACACTTGGATCACGTAAGGGGCGACGCTCTTAAGCTGAGGACTGTAATGTGTATGTGGAGGGATCGAGAAGCCTTCTAGAAGTTCTAATAAGCGTGCAACCTTAGGCAATTTAACAGGTGTGGACAAAGTTGTAGTGTACAATTGAGAGTGTTTTGGTATTTATTTTCGTTGCTTCTAGAGGTGCTTTGTATTCTTTGTTTGTTAAAGTATTGAAGAAATTGAGAATGATGGATTGTTTAGGTCCTTTGAGGGTGTAGGACCTTCTTCTGTGCACTTGACTTGTTTTTGGAGAGCAAAGGAGAACTAAGAGCTTCCAGTTGACTCGTGACTTTGCTTGTCTACCAATCTATTCAGGATATTTGTATCATGTCTTGACTTTCCATTTTATAGCAATATGAATTTTAGTTTTACTTTCTAATTGACCAATTTGTGAGCCACTTTCCCTATTTGCAGTCAGATTTTTGTATGTGCGAACCCTAAAGCACCATGGATGTATAGAATGAGTTAATAGCATCACTTGTGTAGGATAAGAAATGATCAAAATGGGAGAGAAATTTAGTTTGCTCTCGACCTCTTCAAAACTATTTAAAGAATCTTGGACTTAAATTTGGGCCTCTTGGTTGTGTATGTGTAGGATTTTAGAGACACAATAGGATCCATCTACCTTCTAATTTTAGTGCAATGTTGGGACCTCTAGAATGATCCTTTTTTTGTTAAAATTTGCTCATGACTTGAAACTATTTTTTGGAACTCTTTTCAATTGTTCTAAAGCAATGGTGGACATGATTTAGCAAATTGTGATGTTTTCCATTGTTTGTCCCATGTTGTGATGTTTTTTGATAGGTTTCTATAGTTGTGTAAGGAAGAGTCCATAAAAGAAGTGGATGATTTTTATTTATGATGTGTGGCTTTTATATACGATAATTCATTGTCAGGTGGCAATATGCTTGCATCACGAATGATCACCATAAATTGAACATGTCATGGGATATTCTTATGATTGACTTTTGGCAAAGTTTCTTATAGACATATAGAACTAAATTTTAAAGTTGACTTAGTTTTGAATGGGAAGACATCATGAGGGCTTGGATGTTTCTATGATGGCTAACTTACAACTTTGTGGAAGCATTACAAGTAAATGTGTAGACCAAGTATTAATTACTTTAGTATTAAGCATTAGTATGAGTGGTTAAGAATAGAGAGAATTGACATTTGTACAACGGATTTTTTAGAGTTGGAAATGAAGACTATAACATGTAAACATTGAAAATGTGCTTGTAAGCATGCAATGAAGAAAATAAAATTTGGTGTTGGAGAATGTTCGCATGCTATTGAGCATAGGTATTGTGCTACAATTCTTGAATTGCCTTTCAAGAGTATACCTAAAGTGTTTTTTTCACTCTTAACCCCTAAAGGACCATTGTCCATTTGGGGGACAAATGGGACTTGGGGCAGGTACCTACAGGCTGAAATTTTCTCCTAATTTTTTGAAACTTTTTGTGAATGTGAAGAATTGAGAGAGGTAAGTGGCGTAATTTTTTTTTTTGCAATCGGACCTTTGAGCAAGAAGTTATGCCATTTCTTGGAATGCGTGGGGACGGGGGGCAGCAAAAAAAATTTGCAAAATTTTGAATTTTTTTTTTAAATATTTTTTTCTCATAGATTATATTTTTGTATATTTGGAAAGCTTTGATTCATTTCATTTGACTTTGTTATGAGGAAGTAATGGACATTCTTGTTTTTTGGGCAGTTAGAGCATTTTCTTGAAAAAAATAACTTGTAGGATTCATTTCTGAATGCTATTTTTGCAATTTTTCAAAAAAAAAAGTTCTCATGGTTTAATTTACTTGCTAGGAAAATCTCACCATTGGGATTAGTGTATTTTAATTCCATCTAAAATATATAAATATTTTAGATTTTCCTTCTATCTCATACCTACTTCTACTTAACAATTTTTTGAAGAATGATAATTAAGTTTTTTTGAATTTCTTTTTTTCCCTAGACTCTCAACTCAATTCTCCACTATAAAGATTTAAAGCTCAAAACTCTGTAGTGCAAAAATTTTAAGTTAAAAATGTTCAAAGTCAAAAAATCCAGTCCCGCAATGTACTGAAAAACTTGTTTTTTCCACTTTAAACGCAAATATTTTGCAATCTGTGCGGTCAAAAATTCTGAATTTTTTTCCACACTTTATAATACTAGTTAGGTGTAAGATCCTACGGTTAGATGTGAAAAAAAACAATTAAATATTTTTTTTACTCTTTGCTATAGAAATGGTAGTTTTGAGTGTTTTTTGGCAGAAATTAGGCCTCGGAACTTTAGGGGTTAAAATGACATTTCTGTACACTTCTATAATTTTCCATTTAGAATTATTGATTCATTAATTGCATGCTTCTTATGGTTCTATAATCATAGATCAATGAAATTCATTAAGTCTTGAAAGATTTTGTTGTATTGCACGTCAAGTGAGGAAATGGGTGATGATCTTGTTTTAGAATACAAGCACTAGATCTTTTTGAGCCATGGTGGAGTTCAAAAGGAATTTGTGGATCATTTGTGTAAAGCCTTGGAAGCCCTTTGTCACTATCCTTTTTTTTATAGACTTCTTGAAAGTTTGCCCAAGAATAAAGACTTTCCAGGCTTGATCGTCAAGGCTATTGAACGATGTCAATAGTGGTGTCGGAGGAGTATTCCATGTCCAAGTGGCTAATGATTGAATTGAATGCCTTTGAACAAGACATCAAGGTGTTGAAGTCAAATATGAATATAGCCATTCTTCCCCTCTTTTATGGGCTTTTTGTGAGTGACTTGAAAGATGAGAAGAGGTAATAAAGATGGTTAGAGAAATGGCAGACATTTGTAGGATGATCCAGTTGAAGGTCGAATCAAGGTGGAGAATTGGTGCCATCAAAGTGATCGACGCAAACAGTCAGATGCTACAAAATGTGGAATCTGACTAGAATTTGAATCCATCCCTGAGTGTGGGCTTTCCATTAGGAATTGAAATCAATCATTTAGGAAGCTTCAAGGAGTTTAACAAAATGTGCTTGTAGAAAGATTTTATCATACCATATGTTCAATAGAAATACTTGCTCCTTCCCGAAATAAGGTAGAACTGCCCATTACCATACAAATTTGCTATCTAGGTACTTTGGAGAAGATGTTTGTTAGCTCCCATATTTTTCAGAGATAGAAAAGTTTGAGAGAAGTCATTTACAAAAATAATGAAGAGATTCTGACAAGAATTGAATTTTCTATGATTTTTCAAAGACGAAATGTTAAAGCATGAATAGACCCTTGTTGAAGCATGGGCTGATCTTTCTTAAAGCGTGGGCTGACGTGTCCGCTTCCCAAGTGCATTGCCATCATGGCAAAGGATTACTAAGATTGTGATAATGGATTGATCACTGACGCAAATGGAAGGGCCATGTAGGTGTCGGAATTAGGCAGATGACAGTATTGGGCAGTGCTACCTTAAGTGTCCACTTTGTCCCTCATATTTTTAAACAGAACTGCAACAACTTGTTTTTGGGCGGAGGGAGTATGATAACACTACTATAATCTACTGTTAGCTTCTAAATGTGGAATTTTTGTTTTGGGGCATTGTGTTATTTTATGAAGAGTATAACCAATTGTTGTGAAAATGGTTTTGAGTGTGCAAGCGCGGTGGATTTTTTGCGGGTGGTGGGTTTTCAGAAAGAGAACCTGCACCAGGTGCAGGTGGCTCTGATTGCTTTGAATTGAAGGCATCGGATCCCGCATTACTCTGGCTCACTCTCAGGGTTTTAGAGCCTCTTGTGGCCTATACTAAATAGTGAAATTGGATTGCCTTAACAATTAGGTTACCTTACGCCAGAGAAGTTACCTCATGACTAATGCTTGTCTAGATGGAGGCACATGCCAATCTCTAATCCTGAGCCACAAATTAGTGCACCAACCCATGCCATACACATAGTTCTTACTTTATTGCATCTTTCTAAAATAACTGTGTATACTGATATATTGTAAAATGTCAAGAAATTAGTGTGGGGCAACCTAATTTCACTATTTAGTGTAGGTTTCAACATGTACTTTGCTCCTTAAGCCTTAAACTGTACTGTACAGTCGAGTACTGTAATCTCACAACCGGCCAATTTGGGCCATTCACATTTTTTTACAATGTGCAATATAATTGGCATATTTTGATAAGCATAATTATCACTCAATCCTCATGCAATCCCAATCAAGCATATAGAATTTCAGTTTCAAAAAAGCAAAATTCTATTTTTGGTGAATTTCTAAAGTTAATTTTCATAATTTTACATAATATTTTATTGAAAACAATTAGTAATGAATTTTTAAAATTCGATTGCATAGATATGTAGGGAACATCCATACGCACATCTTTCATATTAATAAACACCCTATTAAGTAACAAAAATATGATTTATGAAGAGTTCAATGCCAAGTGTCATATGACCTAACTTTGAAAAATAGATATCTCTATATAATTAAGTAGATTTTGGCAAAATAATTGTACCATCATGCTCAATTGTATGAATTTAGTTACCATGTGAAGGGCAAATCAAATTTTTTGATTATAATGAAGAGATATCTATTTTTCAAAGTTAGGTCATACCGCACTTGACATTGAATTCTTCATAGATCATATTTTTGTTACTTAATAGGGTGTTTATTAATATGAAAGATGTGCTTATGGATGTTCCCTACATATCTATGCAATTGGATTCAAAAAATTCATCACCAATTGTTCTCAATAAAATATTATATAAAACCATGAAAATTAACTTTAGAAATTCATCAAATATAGAATTTTGCTTTTTTGAAACTGAAATTTTGTATACTTGATTGGGATTGTGTGAGGATTGAGTGATAATTATGCAAGATGAAAAATTCCATTTTTTTCTATGCTATGCGAAAATCTTTGAATGGTTCAATCAGCCGGTTGTAAGATTACAATACCCGACTGTACAGAGATTGTTTCAGCCTCATCATATGGAATTGGTTTTGAAGTCCGCAATCTATGTCATCTGCATATGCAGAAGTCTGGGATACGCATTTCTGTAGAATTCTTTGCAAACTTTATTTGTATGACAAAACAAGTGTAAAAATATCTTCATTATAGCACGACAATGGGTTATTATGCCAACAAAGACATATCTAAAGTGCTACACAGGTAGGAATCTGAAGAGGATAGTCTTTGAAACTTGTTGGATGGGAAACCAAGAAACTTTACAGACAATATTGACGGTACGTTAGTGCAAAGAATGAAAATAGAACACTGTAATTAGAAGGTGCATAGGCATTGTAGAGTGCAGCTGGGAAGCCAATTTATTTTCATCCATGAAAAGTTTGAGGTGACTATTTGCCTTTCGCTGAAGTAGCTGTAGGATCTATTGAAAGAGCTGTCTGTATTCAGTGTGACAAGGCCATTGAATTCGCACTATTTGATTGACCAATTGTTATGCAAATCCACCCGGCAACCATATTACGGACTGGCACCCTGTTTTGCCATTCCAAGAATTCTGCTTAGTATAAAGTACATTTGGCATTTTAATGTCTTGCATAATTAAGCCCCCTTTACACAACAAACTACAAAGATGAGAAGCGGAAACGTATCTGCAGAGCTTTGAGCTGATTTCTAAACATTCAAGTTTATCATCATTAACCCCTAAGCGCCCAACGCAAGTTTACTCAAATCCAAACCCTTTGGAATGAATTCTAACCCCTAAAGGACAATGAGTGCAGATTTTGAACAATGAATGAACGGAAACACGTTCCAAACTCACCGAAATGCGTTTTTTCATCCATCAATTTTTTTTCAAGATTCTTATATTAGCTCTTTAACATTTTTACAGTTCAGATTATGAAGATTTTGTTGGGATTAACCCCCAATTAGGGTTACATCCCCCTGCTAGTTCATCCATCCACTTAGGCTTAACCCAATCTTAGTGCATATAAACCTGCTTAGCTTAGTGTTACTTATCTCTTCCATTACAGTGAATCACTGTTGTAATGCCGTTACTCTCTATATTCAATATGGTATTAGAGCGGCACACACAGATCCTCAGGTCGGCATAGCACACCCGAGTGATTGAGAGGTTGAGATCAAACACACTAGAGAGCATAGCACACTAGTTGTGGACAGATAGATTTACCACCGCAAACTAGGCGGCGCCGCATCTTTTTTTTATCGACACAGTCGTCTCTTCAGGTTTTTTTAGACATGGACCCTAGCATTAAGGACGTTCCCGAGTCTATGAAACTAGCTGGACCTTCTAACTACATTATTTGGAGTTACAAGGTCAAAATGATTCTCATGCAGGAAGGTCTCTGGGGAAGATGCTATTTTGCGTGCGGTGAGCGTAGAGCATAGAGCGGTGGGCGTACTTTTGCGAGCCCTGAGACCCCCAAAGTGGGCATTCTCTATAAAAGTAAAAATAGGAGATAAAATCTAAGCAAAACAAAAGTTAAAAATTAAAATCGATCTACAACAGTAAAGCCCTATAGCCATGAGTGTGGTCGCATGTGAGAAATGATTGACCACAATTTTAGGCAGCACAGGGCGGTTTTAGGGTAAACAAAAATAATTAATTAAATAAATTGAGCAGGTACCCTATGGCCGTGGATACCCAATGGTTGCTGTTATCCTATGGCCGTGGATACCTTGTGGCCGTTGTTATCCAATGGCTGTTCATACCCTATAGCCATTGATATTGTGACGCCACCTGAAAAGTTCCTTAAATAAACTAAGGTTTCATTGAATATTGTCACACCATTAGTCCAAATAGAACCATTTCATATTCTTCAAAAAACTGCAGCCATGAGTGTGTTTCGAATATTAAAAAAAAAAACTGAAAATTATTGAGGATGTAGGGATGGTCGTCAACAGAAACGAAATGTCCTCTAAGAGCGTCCATTCAGAAAAATTCTATTGTGAGTACATTCTACTGATAGAGCAAACAGATGGCAACAATTTTATGGACAAAGTGAGGATTAAAATCATAAAAAACTTCCACAAATTTTGGAGGGTTCGATTTTTATTGCAGTGCATGTTAAATAATTCCTCGGTATTAGTGAGCGTAGCCGAAGCCAAAAAGACTTTGATGAATTAATATAATTCAAGTGAACGACAAAATTCAATTTTACTCTGAAAGAATGCTAAGATGAACCATTACATCAGCATATACAGACAATGAACATTACAAATGGAAACACAAGATGTATGTAATGTAATTAGAACTCAAACAATAAATCCGGGAGACATAGGAATTATGAAAATGTAAAAGTCGAGGAACTGCCAGAAGATGCTGGTCTTGGTTCCATATCAACGTCTGCCTCATCATCAATAATACGACAAACACGTCAAGGAAAACTTCTATCACTGCGCGTGGGGGTTGAAGAAGATTCTGCCGCTTGCAACATAGCGATGTCTGCATCCCACGGCGCCATAAAGTAGTCTTTGGCCGGAGATTGGAGTAGAGGGATCACTCTGAGCCAAACAAGTTTGTATAAGTAAATTGTAGGCCATGAACAGAAGACTGAAAGATAATAGGATCAAGCGCGAGACTTACTTACTGAATCTGTTCTTTTTAGTGATCTGCCGAATAGGGACGTCCAGTGCAATCTCTGATGGAGTGTCGGTAGCGGGAAGTTCAATTCGAGCTGGAGCTTCGACTTGGTGGAACTGCTGCAACTTAGCCCTGAAGATGATGACGTCGTCTTCGAGGGCCGCGATGTGTCGTCCAATACCTCTGCAAGCTCGAATAGAATTACCTGGAAGTAGATGAAAGAATTTAGTTTAGGACATGACCAAGGAGAACGAAAGAAAAATTCATCACGAGAAAAAGCAGTACTCACCGAGAGAAGCAAATGCATCGAGGATGATGGACCCCAGCTTGGTAAAAGCCTCGATCAGCATTTGAAGGAAAACAGGATCCTTCTCACGGGCGCCTCTCCACGGAACAGATCCATTCATGGATTGAGAGGCCGTGGAAGTGAAATTAAATAACACATCCAATTGAGCAACTCCCATACCGAACTCCGCAAGTGATTCATCGGCCGCTATCGTGAATTTGCCAGCATCCATGGCGCGGTGTATGAAGAGTTGAATCCGGAATCCTCTGCTCTGTAAATGAAGATTGCGGCGAAATTCAATTAGGCCAGGCAGAATGTAAATTACAATCCAGTGACTCGAATCCAGTGATTCCAAAAATTGATTCAAAACAGTAATAACCTTATTTTTTAAGTTGTAATACGATGCAGAAGGCAGGTCATTAATTCCCCACCACTCTCGATGTAGAATGAAGCTGTAGCCGTTTGCATACGACAGCACATCTGTCCGGATCCGTGGAACATCTGGGACAAACAATAGAATCGCACCCGCCCCGTGAAGAAAATGTTCTGCAAACTCGAAAACACTTTCAGTCTGCTGCTCAGAGTACTCATTCCAGGCCGGGACATCTCCAGGGTTCACTGAAATGGAAGGAACCCAGAGGCCATCTTTAAGATCGCCAAGAATCAAGTCAAAGCCACTGTGCGGACAAGCCTTATTCAAAGCCTTGGCACCGTCTTCTTTCTTGACCTGGACATTAAAAAGGATGGAATTGTTTATGTGAGAATGGCATAACACAAACGCATTGAGAATCCAATTTGTTCAAAAAACGAAACAACACTACTAGAAAAGGGGGCCCTAATCAACAGAAAATCAATGCACTTATGCTGATTACAAAAAAAAAAATTGAGCTCTGTTGATTTGGCTGTCCTCCAAACATCAATCAACATGATTTGGTTGATTTGAACAAAAAAAAATTTGCTCAGTTGATTCGGCAATCCTCTCAACATCATTTTCATTTTTCCACATATTGTAATAATAAGATAGGGTCGGCCAAAAATAATTATTTAAAAGTATGCCAAAAAATAAATAAAATGAATAAGAAAAAATGTCAAATTCAACAAAAAATTAAATAATCAAAATTTTGTAAAAAATAAAAATGTCCAATATTAGCGGAAAAGTCCAAAATAAAGTCCAATGACCATCTAAAATTAAGATATTCTATATGGCAAGGTGATGGACTTATGGTGACTTCCAAAAATAATTGGCTATTATATAAATTGTTTTAATAAACTAAGAAATTGGAAATATTAAGAGAAATTTTGACATGTTGTATAAAAGGGATTCTACCTTTATATACAATTTCACTTAGAATGGATTATATTTAGACTTATTATTATTTGAATGAAATTTTTATGGAAAAATAATTTTTTTGTGAAAAGTCAAAATGTCTCATTTCTTTTTATAGGAAGAATGTGCATCTTGACTAGAATCACATACTACAAGATCCATGAATATTGGATTTTTATTGATTGATATCTTATTGATTAAAATTTGACTTTTTAATTTTTCACTCCATAAATTGCAAATACGTTTTTGATATACATAGTTATTTGAAGTTATTTTGAATTTTTATTGTATTTTTTTGCAATCTATGGAATGAAAAATAAAAAAGTAAAAATTTTGAGGTCAAATTCTAATCAACAAGATTTTAATCCATAAAATTCAATCAATAAAAATTTAAAATTCATGGAACTTATAATATGTAATTCTAGTCAAGATGTATATTCATCCTATAAAAAGAAATGAGACATTTTGACTTTTCATAAAAAAATTATTTTTACATAAAAATTTCATTCAAATAATAATAGGTCTAAATATAGTCCACTCTAAGTGAAATTGTAGAATCCCTTTTGTACAACAATATTCCCAATTTTCACTTCACAATTTTAGTTTCTCAATTTATGAGAGCAATTTATATAGTGGCCCCAACTACTACTAGGAATCACCATTTTTCATTGACATTTAGGAAAAATGATAGTCGAGAGGTTGTTTTTACAATGAAATCCATTGTTCATCATGAATTATCAAAGAATATGGGATAATTTGAAGATGTGAGCTTGACCGCTCATTGTCAAAATGTAGGAATTGTGTACAAAGTAGAATTTCAAACCTCATTTTGGCATAGTAGAATATCTTTTTCAAAGCACTTTGAACTAAAAAAAGTTGTGAAATCAAGTCAAATTTCATCTCCAAAAAACCGTTTGATGTTTCAAGCCTCCAATCAAAAGTTATGGACAAATTTCAAAGTGGGTGTTTGAAATTGTCCAAAAAAATGTCCCTTCCAACCCCTCTCTCAAATTTGTCCATAACTTTTAATTGGAGGCTTCAAATCTGAAACGGATTTTTGGAGATGAAATTTAGATTCATTTTCTGCAATAACGTAGTTCAAAGTTTTTTGAAAAAAGTAATTCTACAATGCCTAAATGAGGTCTGAAATTCTACTAAAACTACAATTCCTACTTAAGTATGAGCGGTTGAGCTTCAACTATTCCTCACTCTTTACAAATCCCATATGGGTTGTCCTACCTCCTACCACCTCACTTGTATAAAGGCCTTGTCTTCCCCTCTCTTCAAACACCAAGGTAAGCTGTAGTTAGGTTTTTGGAATCCCTATTCCAAACGCTACCAAGTTCGAACACCAGGGAATGATCTATATAAGGTTAGTGTAGCGTGTTCAAATGTCACTATGTACTTAAGTTTTGAAGATAGGATAAAAATTCATTCTTATTCCCACTAAATACCCCAAGAAACACTCAACAGTCCATTATAAGATAAAAGACTCAGCATGCACGTCTCAGTCCTATCTAGTGTTCTAGGGCTTGTGACAATAGTTCTTGACAATAGTTCAGGGTGGACTGACTTGTGTATGGATGCAATGCAGGACTTAGACTTTAGTACAGTCCACTATAGTACTTTGAAAATAGTATAAATATACATATTTAATATTTCAAAATATTTAGAGTTTAAGAGTTTAGGATATACTTACAAAAAGTCACCCCCAAAACTCTAGGACAATATGGCCAATATCAAGGATTAGCAACTACCTACAATATACAAAATTCAAACTTACAACATGCATATGCAATTTTCAATACAACACTTTAATACATACAACCACTAAAATCTAACCTCCAAACTAGTAGCCGTATTAGTAGCTCACACCTAGATTAGGGGCACGGCCGAACGGCCGTTCGAAAAATTTGACCCTTTCTTTTACTTTTGTTTTAAACAAAGGCAAATAGACCCAAATCCATGCAAAACAGGTCCTACCTTCCCAAGACCATGGCCTGGTATCAACTGGGACCGGACGGATATCAACCGGGAAAGGGGGCGGATATCGACCGGAGGGCCGGGTACCAGGGGTCTCAATTTGAGGGAGGGGAAGGCCGGTCGGAGGTCCCGATCCGACGTCGCGCCTGTCCGTCACCGCTCCTTGGCTGCGCCGGCGTTGCCCGCGCGCCTCCGATCACCGGAATTTGATCGAAATTGTTGAAATTTCGTCTCAGATTCAACCTCGCTTTCTCTTCTGAGCACGCCTGATCACTGGCGCCGAGGAATTTGAATAAAATTCCAAGAATGATAGAGTAAAACCTAATCCAGAATGTGACTGCGGTGAACTCTCTCAAAATTTTCTTGAATCAATCGCCCAAATCTCTTAAAATTTGTCGCAATTTAGTCTTCAACTGATCTCTACGATCTGTACCAAGCCTCAATTCGACAAGTTCTTAAAATTTCCATGAATCTACCATGAATCCACCATGAATCCACCATGAATCCAAACCGTGCTACTTGTGGCCTTCTTTCCTGGTTTCAAAACGTGATCTGATTCTCACTCATTGAGTCGAAATCTCTCAGAATTTTGGTGCTCCATGGAGCAACCAGATGCTGCAGCCTGGTGAGATTATTGCAAACAAACCAGATTTGTAGAATTCCGGATCTTGATTGTTTTTCTCGCTGCTCTGTATCGACTGGCTCCCCAATTGCAAGTTCCAAATCACTCTCGAAATTCCAATACTGCCCAATGCGCACAACGTCTCAGCCACAGATACAAATTCCGACAATGCTCCCAGATCTCACAGACTAATGCTTCAATTCTCTCAAACTTAACCCAGTTCTTAATTCAATTGTTTGCACAATGGCTTCAAACATTAATACTTTTGATTTGCAGAATAATGATTGTAATTTACAGTCCCAAGAATTACACAATATACCAAAATGCACTCAAGCAAAGTATTGCAAATTCTAACAAATTATTCGAAAAACACTTATAAAACGAATTACACAAAATAATAATAATATATATATTAAAAATATTGGGTCTTACAATGCCATGTCTTTTCTATTTTTTTAGCTATTTATAGCCGACCAAATGAGGTGCCACACCTCTTGGGAAGGGGTGAGACCTCGTCACACACCCCATTCATCCCTTTTATTATCTTTATTTTATTTTTATACTTTTTCATCCATCCATCCATCTAACTAGACCTATTTACACGTAGAACTAGTTTTCGACTTTAAAATAGCTTTTATTTCTATTTTTAAACACTAAGGGGCCCCTAATTGGTCCCTTTTTCTATTCTAAACTATTTTCTAAAATTTTTAGGTCTACATAAGCTACATTCAAAGTTAAATTGGAATATATGTTGAATTATTGGGAATGTAGTGGTGAATTTTGGCATTCAAAGCTCTACAGTAGTATATACTTATTTAATTAATTTGAATATAATGTTGGATTTTTTAAAGTTAAATTTTAAATTTAAGAATTTAATTTGGAAACTCTAATTAATTATTTAATATCAATTTGTTGATTGCTGACGTGGCAATTTAATCCGTTTGGCCGTTTCTACTGACGTGGCAGTCTTGCCTGCGTGGCAAGTTCAACCTATGTGGCAGCTTACGTGGCAAAGTATTCAATAATAATAATAATTTTTTCACTGTGACCGAATCAAGATATAAAATCAACATAGAAGTGTTGATTTTTGTCCGAATCAAAATGTCCTAATCCACTGTCCAAAATAACATATATTTTTTGATTTTCTTGTTGAATCGGACACTAAATTTTCTAGTAGTGCAACTATTCCAACAACACAATGTAGACACTGACGAAGAATCCCCAAGAGCCGACATCGGCAATGGCTCTAAACCGTGGAATGTCAAGGCATCATAACAGCAACAACCCATAACTCAGACAGGCAAATAACGGACAATGAATAAGGGGAACTGGTGATTGAAGAGACAAACCTTGAGAACAAACTTGTTGACAGTGTCGAGGCAAGTGTGCACATCCGGAAGAGCCTCCATAATCTGGAACAGGCTGGAATTTTGAACACAAACTAAGGATTGAAGAAAAGATGCTGATGATAAGGCTCCTTTGCTTGTGGTGACTATGTTCTTCAGCTTCTGCGTAGCAAATGACAGCGGGCTCGATAGCGCATGAAGAGCAGGTAAAAGAGGATTCTGAGCACCACCTGGACTAGGCTGCGGAGGAGGGGGGTGAACCACATCCAGCACTTCCATGTCTGTATCCACGTCCGGCAATGGACGCACTGATGGTCCAGCAGCTTTCCTGGCACTAACAGGGGCCACTACATCACTCTCCTGAGTGGCCACCGCATCGGAGGTTGCCTTCTTCTTTGCTTCTTCTTCGGCCTTCCTCTTTGAGCCCCTTGTCTTCTTTGCAGGACCCTCCAGTGCCGTTGTCTCATGAATCGTCTTCAACCCGGATAAATCTGGTTGCACCTTGTTCCTTAAATCAATCTCGAAGGGAGGAGGATAGTTCAGAGGGCAGTCAATGTACCACCCACAAACTTCCCAATGCTCCTTCTTCCACTTCCTGGCGATCTCATCTGATATCATGCAATTGTTGGCACGTCTGTTCAAGTAGCTTGGGAATAATGACGGCGACTTCGACGTTGCGTTGCGTGCGTGCAGCACGAACTTGAAATATCGATACAGAACCCTGGCCACAGCCTGCTCCAGACCGACTTGAAACTCTGGAGGATGATTCTTGTGAACTCCTTTGCCACTAAACTTATGGGAGAATGCATTATCCCAAAGCTGGATACGATTCTGCTCCACATAATCCGCGATGCTAGGAATTGGACTTTCACCAGGTGGGAGATAATTGATCGTAACATCCAGCTCAGAGAGAGCTGCATCGAATAGTTCATGCACAGAACTAGCCAACTGTAACAAGGAGTCAGAATTAACTCTGACGAGTCCATAATCGAATTCAAAAAAAAAAAGAAAAGGTAAAAGAAGTTACCTGTGCCCACCAGGTTGCCTTGTGAAGCCACTCAGGAAAAGCATGATCAGGAAACTTGGTCTTTGGGAACCTCATAGCTTCCCGAAGCAAGGCAGGTTTGTTCCACCGCTCCAGCCACTTGACTTTCACTGCCGGATCCATGACGGAGGTTGAAAGATACCACAACTTCTCCTGCAACATCTCTGGATCGTCCTCTCGATTCTCATAGTGAATGCGAACTTGCTCCATGAATTGCGGTGTTTGCCTCGGATCAGCAATAGGAAGTTGTTTCTTCACATCAGATGACATATCCTTCTTCACTTTGTTGACAGCCTTCCCAATGGCGTCATACAGCTTCCCAATAGTCCATTCTTTCGATTTCTCCGGATACTTCTCCTTGAATCTCCTAGTCGCATGAGCTACTGCATCACCTAGCTCTTGTTGCAAGACAATGAATACGCAATTAGGCTTCTTATCCGAGGTTAAAGTTGACTCCCAGAATCGACACAGCAAGTGCCGATATCGGCACTCTAATTCTTCAGTCGAAAAGCAACAACAGAGGTCATAACAATCAACTCCATACAGAATCATGAAAGTACATAACACCCCCGCACCTGATAGAGAACGCTAATTAGCCCATCAAGCGTCAAGGTGTACCAAGTTCGAGTCTTTGTTTTCTGCTTCTTCTCGGCGTCAGCTAGCTCCTCTTTGGTAACTAGATTCTCGAAGTAGGACAGGGGTTGACCAGCTATATTCTGAAGCCTGTACAACTTGTGAACCAGGTTTAACTTCACGTGACATGTCTGGTTTCTCCTGTTTCAGCCAATCAAAGTTAGAACTGAAAAGGACATACTACTCGCAATAAAACACTGTGAGGAATGGTCTCTGCCTTGTAAATTACCAGTTCACTTGGTGTAGCGCGGTGAATAGTGGCCCGATCTGGCCCTCAACCTCCAAGACAATAGATTTGACTGCGTAATGCCATGACGGATCGTCCCCGTGGTCTCTGTTGATTATCGGTAGCCAGGCAGCCAGCCGATGGTTGCCATCCCAAACGAAGAACATTTTCCCCGAGAATTGCTTCCACGAGTCTTCCTTCTCTAGCTCCTTCTCGAAGTTGTTGTTTGCATCAACCCATAACGGACTCCAGGAGGCCACCTCCTTGTCTGTCACATCCCGTGTTTTGCCCTTGTTGTCTTGCAAGGCGACGTAGAAGACACCATGGCCGTCCATATATCCAGTACTTACGAAATGTGAGCCTAGTGCCATGATGTCGTTCTTCAGGTATGGCCAAACCGCAGCCAAAGCTTTCATACGACAGAGTGGGATGTTCAGTTTTGACTTCTCCCTTGGCTTGAAATGGAGCTTGTCCAACACAATGTTCGTATTGGCTGACTCTTGCACGACCATCTTGTCCATTTCCTTCCCAAGCTCCTCTGCCGTCATCTCCGTTGTTTCTTTTCTAGCAATCTGCGCGTCCTGGGAAGTCTCGACATCATCGTTACCCGCTTCTTCTGCAAAAAGAACATCGTTAGCAAGTAGCCAGACAATCACCCAAACTCTCCTAAACCATATTCAAGAATGTCAGGCTACCAAGAAGACGCACCTGACTCGTGAATTTCTGGCTGCGACGAAGACTGTCCCCCGTCTGTTCTCCCAGGATCATTCAGATTATCCGTCTCACCTGCAGAATTTCAGAACAAGACTTAAAATTGAGAAGGAAAAACAAAAGTGGCAGCAGCAAAGGGTACCAGAGAGTGGAATCAGCACTCCCCTAGAGGGAGTGCCGATGTCGGCACTCCCTCTAGGGGAGTGCTGTGAGTGCATCAGCACTCCCTTAGAGGGAGTGCCAACATCGGCACTCCCTCTAAGGGAGTGCTGGAAGGAGCACCAGCACTCCCCTAGAGGGAGTGCCGACATCGGCACTCCCTCTAAGGGAGTGCTAGAAGGAGCATCAGCACTGCCGTAGAGGAAGTGCCGACATCGGCACTCGCTCTAAGGGAGTGCTGTGAGTGCATCAGCACTCCCTTAGAAGGAGTGCTGACATCGGCACTCCCTCTAAGGGAGTGCTGGAAGTGCTTGTGTGTTCGAGGTTACGGAATTGTGACTTACCTGGTTCTGTTTGCGCGGTTTGGGAAGGGTTGCCGCCTTCCGACTCCACGCACATCTTCTCCGCGCACTCCGTGGTCTCGGAAGTCTCCGCCATCTTCACGGGTGCTGCAGCCAGAGAACATTCCCAAGTTCCTCAAGTCATTGCGAATTCAGACAAGGAGCAGATTGAGAAACCCTAAACCAGTTGTCTTGGGTGTGACACAGGGGAGCAAAATCGGAGTGGAAGACCTAATCACGTAGAAAACTGTTAGTCGTGGGAAACCCTACACAGATCGAAACCCTAAATCCTAGCAAAAAATTAGCGTACGGAGAGAACTGAGGTCATCGAGATTGAGCAGAGTGGTGCAAGCGGAGAAAATCGAAACCTTAATCCCACAACGGCCCTGAGCAGGAAAGACGGGGAGAGCATGAACGGCAATCAAGATCGGGGGACACAGCTCGGGGCGACCAGTTTGGGGCGACCAGTTCGGGGTAAGCAGCTCGGGGAGACGAGCTCGGGGAGTCGGGGCGAGCAGCTCGGGGAGACTAGCTCGGGGCGATTAGCTGGGGGCGACTAGCTCGGGGAGACCAGCTCGGGGCGACTAACTTGTTGCAAGCAGTTGGGGGCGACAAGCTCGTTGCAACCAATTCGGGGCGAGCAGCTCGGGGCAACCAAGCTCGAGGCGACAGAGCAAGGAACCAACGGAGCGAATGGGAAAAGGATATAGATTGAGAACCAGCACGCTGCGAATGGAGAAAGATGCATGGAGCGAATTGGGAGAACTGGGCAAAACAGCGATCCAACTGGGGGAATCAAACGAGGAGCCAATTGGGAGACACCAAAATTCAAGGGAAAGGGCTAAACTAGCACAGTTTACTAACGGAGCTAATCCCCAAATGAGCAAGCCGAAATAGCCAACCAGCACGCAAAGCAACTTAGCTTAACCACAAAAAAATCCGGGCTAGACCCTAAACGAGCAAGCCAACATAGCCAACAAAATTGTAAACCAACGGTGCCAAAACCAGCAAGCAAGCCAAAGGAACGAACCAGCACTTACTGGAGCGAAACCAGCATGAAAGACCTAGTCAATCTAAAGTTGCGAAACCAATAATTTGGTAGCAAAACGATGCAAAACCAGCTAGGAGATACTAGCAAGAAGTCACCAGACAGGGCACTAAACCACCAAAAAGAAGATTTTTAGAGAGGGAGGAACTAGCACGGAGCCAGTGGAACAAAATTAGCACGGAGCCGACGGAGCGAAACTAGCACGGAGCCAATGGAGCGAAACAGCATCGAGCTAATGGAGCAAAACTAGCATGCAAGCTAAAGAAGAGAAATCGCACGCAAGCCATACCGCAAGCCAACGAGAGATGCCAGTGTCAATCGCGGATGAAGCCCACCATTTTACAGCCTTCACCCGAGTAGCTGCAATCGTGTCAATTGGATCACCGAACTCAAGCTCTCAATCCCGACGTCCCTCAATAAATAGATTACTCAACCCTATCTGGGATCAAACTACGAAGCACACCTTCAAGGACACGCTGCTTCTCTTTGCAATGTAGTAAAGCCTCTAGCGACTCCACTTGCAATGATTTTGCAATTACATGATAATGACTGCACAGAATTCATCATTACGTGAACCTGAGATGATGGTTTACACCCTCTACTTAATGCACAAGGTACCTGTTTCATAATCTTCATGAACCCTAACAATGATGTTTTGCGACGAACAAATAATTTAGTTGTCACATTACCTCGCTTTGAGGTGGTCTCTCTACTTGGCCCGTTTTTGCGATCACCAGCACTCTCATCAGGTGTACTCCCGCTTTTGCTGCTTGCTGGGGTGGTATTCTCTGGAAGTCCTCGCTGCATGGTGTCCTCTGCAATATTTGGAGGAGAAACCTCCTTTCCGCTAACTGACGGTTCCCCGCAAACAAATTCCAGTACTCTAACAGTCTCTCCTGCATCTGCTATCCTAGCATTTGATCGCAGTTTCCTCATGATTCTAGACCTCTTCAGGCGCTTCGGGGTTGTAAAATACAAAGCCTTTTGTCTCTGTCTCTTTGGCATTCTAAAGGGTGCAGGAATTCAATGTCATTTCCACGCCACGCAATACTAACTACCCTAGTCCTATTTATGTATCATTACAGCTATTTAAGTATTATTTCGAATGCTTCAGCCATAATGACAATATTTCACAGCCCAGCGGAGTTGTAACCCTTTTAAGCATACCAACAAGGACAAATGATTACAGTTTTGAAGCTTAACTAAGAAACACTAACGGCATCATTTTATTCTGTCAGACCAATGATGACGAATGACAGGTCAATCCATACTAACCCATTGCACCGTCATAACTCGTTCAACATGGCGCTCTTTGTCGCGGAGGAAGTTTCCTTTCTGTGGAATTCGTCACTCCTACAATTTCCGGGTTTTAGTATACTGACACTTTATTTGATGGTTGTCCAAAGGCTATTCATCGAATTCTAGAAATACTACTTGCGAACCTCTAAGCTCCTAATTACCTCTGGAGCATAAAAAATAAAGTAAGGGTCGGCTCTTCTGACCTATCATACTAATATTAATTTGCAGTCTAATTCATTCATTATAAGTCGTACAACATCCAAAAATCATCCTTGACAGTGCACGGCTCCGTTGTTCTTCACTATAATTGGGAACGGATACTAATTGAAAAATAAATGTACCACAAAGTTTGGTTCAGTATTGTGTTGCCCTAATGAACTACCACATGGCGTCGACGTCTTTAGTTAAGAAATGGGGACCCTTTATTGACGTACTACTCGGTCTCTACCTCACTTATTCAAGGAACACAATACCTAGATTTTACCTGGTCCTGGTTTTGCGCTGAGCTTGCATGTTCGTTGTTCGGTCTCCTCAAGAGTTAGGGTTGTCATGGCTACCTTGGAGGATGCCATCTCCAATGCGGTTGTCATTCGAGGAGATGGACCAATGGTGCCTATTTTTTTCGCCGTGGGGGAGGATGGCTTTGCTAAAGTTACTGGTTCTCGTCTCGCGTCGCGGTTTCAGATTATGGAGGGTGCTTTGCATTTGGATTTGGACGTCGTTAATCCAGTCTCGAGGCAGGTCTCTCACACGGTAGCACAGATGTCATGTGACTCTCTCATCGGTGAGGTTTGGTCTTTGTCACCCGGGAACTACCGCGTGTATGGAATGAAAATAAGTATGGTTGATTGTACTCCTAGACGATCTTCTGCAACATCAGAGGTCACCCCAATGCTTCGGAATGTTAAATTAGAGCATGTTGATGGTTCAGTCCTCGTTCTCAGTGATGATTCAGATAGTGAATGCATCCTTCCCGCGCCTGAATTTACTGCTTCCGACCTTGCAGAACACCTAGTCGTGCGTGCACATTCCGTTCTCATTTGTCGTTCAAGCCCATCCACTTCTAAGCCTCCCTTGCTGCCTGTTGAGAGTATCGTCCACTGCCTACGCCAGTTGAATACCAACAGAGGCGCTAGGTCAGTTCTTAGCAAGTTAGATTACAATTCAATTCCCATACAGAGGATAGAATGTCTGCCACCAGATTTTAATGGTGATATTTTATTCGAGCTCCCTCCAATGGGGAAGTATCCGCTATCCACGAAGGCCGGGCACCTGCAGGGCATGGATAAAAAGGATGACGGACACGCTTGGACTCGAACGGCTACTACGCATATCCAATCAGCATCTCAACTTTCATTCAGATTGTCCAATTGCTTGGGACATCTACGTTGCGAGAATACGGATTGCGAATATGGAAGTCGGCCCAATCGTTTGTCTCCGTCAAACGAAACTGAATGGGAAGGTCTTGCCTCCTCTGCCTTCATTCCCGGATCTGATCTACCATCTAACTCTATTGTCGTCTGTGCCCTCTGCCTTGAAAAGCCTACTTGCCTAGATAGTTGTCCTGCAAAGATATATTATGTTTATGGCCCAAGTCACATGACCCGTGCATGCATCCATCTTGGATTCCATGCACATCCCGTGAAACAAGGAAATTGTCGAGAATCAGCTGCCAAACTCCGGAGTCTTATTGGAGAACATGTCGCAATGTGAATTTTTGGTTTTAGTAAGTTATCTAAATCTTGGAACGGAAACCGTGATCTGGTATCCGGAATTGAGCAAGAGGTAACGGAAAATCGGAAATTAACTACGGAACGGAATAGGTGATAATCCGGATTCGATCTGAATCTAAACTGGATTAGAGTTGGAGCGGATCTGAGTCAGGAACGGATTTGGTCATGATGACAGATCAGACTATAAATAGGCTGACCAATCCAGTTGCCACTCTTTTTCAAACTTCGTTTGCGGAAATTGCTCCCCAGCGCGTACTTAGCTTTCCTCCCTAGCGCTTTGCCTTCTTGTTTTGTGAGTTTGTGTGTGCGTGTTAGTGTGTTAGAGCGCGCAGCGCTTTAGTGTGTGTTGCAGGTTTAGAGGTATTCCGGTTGAGATCGGAAGAGCGAAAGTGAGAAACGAGACATGCGGCTAGGAGAGAGAAAGGTAACCTCAGTCAAAATCCGGTTAGCACAGCTCGTGTCCATGCCTCAGCTCCGCAAGAGTAGAGCAGGACCGTCCAGTTCCTCCGTAGTAGAAGTTAAACTCTGGAAGGTGTGTCCGATTATTCCAGCAGAAGAGAAGGAAAAAGTCAACCTCATAGAGGATCTTGCCAAGATGGGTTGCAGAGGACTGATAGATAAACCCTGGGGGTTTAGAGAGGAACGGATGATTCGAGAGCTGTTGGGAAAACTCTCGAATCAGTTCGATAAGACCATTCGCGGAATTCCAGGCAGTTGGACGGAAGAGATGTGGAGGTCCGTGTACGACTTCCGGTCAGGAGGTCGAGGGATGGCCACCTCGAAGGAGGGATACACTCGGGGGAAGTTCCGGAGCACGGTAGACTCGAAGGATGGGCATGCGGTCGCAGATTGTTTGGACGACCGGCATCGCAATCTTTTGCAGTTCTTGGTTCCGATCATCCACCTGGAGAAGTCGACGAGGGTGACGATTACCATCGGGAACTTGATTTTCGGAGCCCTGAGCGGGGAACGGAAAGTGGACTGGGCCAGGATCTTTTCCGATCTGGTCAGCCGTCTGGTTCCAAAGATCGGAGGAAGTAGGCCGACTCCGTTGAGTCCCTACATCTTCCATCTTTACAAGCATAACCAACTCCTCACGGATACGGAGGAGAAGGAGTGGAAGACTCAAGAGTCACTCCTGAAGTATGGAGAATCGGAATCGGAGGAAGAGCAGGAGGAAGTATCCGGTTCCGATGAAGAAGAAGAAGAAGAGGAGGAGCAACACCGGCCGCAGCACAAGCAGCAGAAGACGACGCCTCCTCGCCGGAGAGGAACCCCAACCCCTCCGGGTGAGACATCCAACCCTGGGAAGAAATCGGTTTATGAAGAACCGGGTCCTTCCGGATCGGATCCGACGGATCCGTTCAACCAGCTGATCAACATCTTAAGCGATGTGCGAGCAGACTGGTCAGTGAAGAAGTTGGTTCTGAACCAGATCAGTGAGCTAGTGGGAGCACTAGCGGATAGCAACCTCGCGGGAGTGGTTGCAGAGTACATCTCTAGCCCGGATGAGATCCGGAAGCAAGAAGCGGAGATACGACGACTTCAAGAGGAGAATGAGTCGTTAAAGACGGAACTGTTGCTCCTCAAAGAGGACATGGCCACCACTCGAGAGATGGCAGAGGCTACCCGGAAAGTAGCTGAGGACGTGAAGGCCACTTTTGGGGCAACCGGAGAGGCTGTCACCAAGTCAAAGCTGTTTGACGAGGGAGTCCTCAAGGACAAGAAGATATCCGGAACCAGGTTGGTCCGGATCTTGACGGACCACTCCGAGAAGGTGGAATTGGTGATGGTGGAAGTACGGGAGGTAGCAAACCGGATGGAGGAGAGCAGCCGAAAGCTAAACGGAGTGACGTTGTCAAGGTCGTTCCATCTGTCCGACCTTTCAATGCCCGGGTCTTTTCCAAACGTGGGCATTCAGACGGAAGGAAAGGATCGGACTCCCCAATCAAAGAAGAGTGGGAGGAAGCTCGCCAACACCATCAACTTAGATTTGTCACCGGATCTCCCAGATCGTGAAACCGGGGAGCGGAACCGGAACTTGACGGACGTCTTCGAACAGCTTGGAGCGGAAACTTCCAGGAGTCCCACACTAAACCAGGGACAGGATCAAAGTATGGATCTGACCCCGGATCAAGGTGCGGATCAAGGTCTAGATCAGAGCGTGGACCAAGGCGGAGACCAAGTTATGGACGAAGGAACGGATCAAGGAGTAGGTCCGGTTGTGTTAGGATAGATAGAAATTAGTTTTGTAAATATTTGTTAGTTAGGACCGAACCGGATTTGATCCGGTGTGTCTGGTCTGGATCGGGTGTTTTTCGGTCTGGCCGGCTCGGCAGGGACCAAAAGTTCCGCGCGGACTTTCTGGGGCCCTTTTTGTTGCCTTTGAAGTTTTAAAGTGTATATTAGTCAGTCTCTGCGAAGGAGACTGGGAGTCTTTTCTCTTGAGTTTTGTGTGTTTTCTATTGACTTCTTGTTGTATGTCTCTCCCGCGCGTGGCAGGGCTGTTTTGGTGAGGAGTTAGGAAAATGTATGCAGATTCTAGAGAGATTTCTCCCCTTAGTGTGTTTGTTTTGCTCTTATGTGCATGTGAGTGGGTATTCTAAGTGTTGGGAGTGGCCGAGTGGGTTTCAGTTCCTCAGCGCCTCTACAGTTCACGATTCCGAGTGAGAAAGCCGTTGTTAGGCTAGGCAGATAGGAAAGGAGTCCTTAGTCGTGCTAGAACTCCAGGATAGGAAATTCGGTTGAGTGCCCGATCTCCCGTGAGGTCTCGCTGCCCTAGTTGGTAAACGGAAGAACTTTAGTTGATGTTGGAACGGACGAGTTCACTTGTAACCACCTAACTTTGCACGGAGGGAACTTGGCATCAAGGTCGTTGTAGTATGAGAGGATCGTACGGGGGGTCTTTGTGTGACCTGCAAACCGGATCGCTATCCGGGTGGCTGTGAGAGATCAAATCGGATCCGCGCTAGTGTAGGAAGTAGTGGATTAGAGAAGTGGGTCTTCAGCCACTATAAGTCACGAAAGGAGTGGCGGGCCTGCCACTCTCAAAAGCAAGTGGCGAACCCTCTGATGGTGAAACAGAGGCAAAACTAAACCAAAGTGGAGTGAGAGTACGTGTGAGAGGACCGGATCGGATTGGTCCAGAAGAGTTCCAGGATCCGAAGTTGTAGGATCTTGGGTTGTGGTAGTTTTACAGGACCGAATAGCTTGACAAACCGAAAGAAATAGAGAGAGGTCTGGTAGTTGTTTTCGGTGTATGGTTGTTTCCGGTTTTAGATCTAGGACCGGAAAGTAGAAATTGGAGACTGAAAGGAGCTTAAGTTGGGAATAGAGCTTGACACTTCACAGAATCTCGTGGGTTCGATCTTTAGAGTCATTTTGTTATGCTTTAGAGTGGTTTTGGGGAGTATAACAGGGAATTCACTTACCCTGTGCTGCGACAGAACATGTAGAAAGGGCTCCATTAGCAACAAACTCTGCCATTGTCCTGGAGGCGACGAAAGAGTACCTTGGCGAATTACTTCTATGCCCGGAAGGTCTGCCTCAGAAGACTCTAGCCATTGACGAACTACTCCCGGTCTTGGACAAATTCAAACAAATGTCATCTCCAAGTATTCGGAACGAGGTAACCACTTTCCGATACCTCCGTCGTTTTGGAGTCCTAGATAGCATCACCAAACTAAGAGGGTCAAGCAAATGGGCCTTCATCCAAGAGAACAGGTTTCCAGGAAAAGGAGCGGACTCTGATAAGGTCTTCATCTTCAAAATGGCGGAACTGGGCTCCGGAAGTGGGGTCGACCTGGTCAAGCGTATGCAACCTGGAGGGGACTTGGAAAACGCGTGGATGATGTTCGACCATGTCAAACGGGTAAAGTCTTGGACCACAATGGCCTGTCACGTCTTTGACTCCACATACTGCCGCGTCATGACTATTGCGGTTTGCGATATGCAATCTAAAGATGTGGCAGCTCAACAAGTGTTCTGGAAGAATCTGAATGCTGTGTCTTCTAAGCTTGGTGTTACTAATCCAAATTTCAAAGGGTTCATGGCAAACAGTGCCCAGGCAAACTGGAATGCTGTACGTGTTGTATACGGTTCTGGTGACCCAACAATCCCCATGGTCAACCGTGAGAGGACTTGCCTTTTCCACTGGACCCAATCACTGGAAAAACATACCAAGGCAGATATCAGAGCAGACCTGCAGGATCAGCATCGACGCCTCTGTAAACAATACAAGAACTCTGTATCATTGGAGGAGGCTTAGAGTAGGTACTTGGCCATCCGTGCTTGGTGGTTATCATCTGGAGCTTCAACTGATGAAGGACTCTCCCGACTCGATTTATGGCTCGCATTCTGGCATTTTCGATACCGCCAATGGGGAGGGCATGGTCAGGGCATTCATGCAAGTTGTTGCCTACTACCAATTCCTGAAGGGTGGAAAGCCAGGTACTGGTCCGGGGAAAGAAGAACTACGTCTTTGTATAGCCCAACGCATTGCTGAACGCTCTGAAAATTCAAAGGTTCTTCATGCCGCCCTCGCCAATATGCCTGGTGCTGACATCTTCTGCACACGTGACCCGCATCTGGAAGGGGAAGAAGTTTTCGTTTCCTTGAACCGAAAGGCAGATCTCCCCCCAGGATCAGAATTCGACTCGCACCGCCCTGACAAGATCAGTGTCTCCCGCCCGAGGCGCAAGGCACAACGGCTCAATCCGGTGATTGTTGATCTCACCGCCGAGGACCCACCAGCAGATCTTGAACTCAGCCAAGGAGGAGGTACTACTCCCACACTACAGTCACCATTGACTCACTGTTCGGCAAAGCATGTCAAATCAGTCGAGGAGACTGTGTGCGATGAGCGGCAGTGGCATATTGCAAGACTCCTGAAGACATCCGCAAAAGCTTGCTTTGCTCTACAGGCCAAGACCAAAAAGAAATGTGTGGCAAAGATTGTGCAGGACAATCGAAGTACAGCTGCCCCAACTTACACTGGAATGATGGACAATTACAAAAAGGTCAGATTGGAGAACATGTAGTTCTTCTTCTGCAATGATGACATCAATTGCTGTGTCAATGGAACTCGGCGAAAATGGATACTCTCTAAACCTGTCGTACCTGATATTTGGCCTGTTAAGGTGGGCACAAACTTGACAAGGAAAGAGATTCTAAGTCTCGAAAACGCCGGGTTCAACCTCATGGAGCGCGTGAAGCTGTCCCCTCGAAAGTTGTTTGGGGAAGGCATTTCTGCAAACCTGGGCGACTATCCTCCTCCTCTAAATCCTTCAGATCACCCCACCAAGCGATACGGGAAGAACATTTGGAGGAACCCTGCGGCTCCAACAACGAAGCACCACAACAACTGCGCTTCTGCTCTGTCCATTGTCGGGGAGATCTGCAGTATTCTAATGGTTCCTCCTCCAGCTCTCGGCTGCATTGTTACATTAGAGTCCAGAAATATTTCTAATGTCTCCAGGTATTTACTGACGATTGGGCAATTCCCAAGCTACGACTGCCCATCGTTCAAAGACATGTCACAGAAGTCACTTGGCAAGCGAGGGGCATGGACGTACTGTAAGCACCTGTACTATATATTCTCTATTGTTTGTGGGCTTGATCTAGAGGTAAATATCTTTATGCATGCTCCTAGTTTCAGCTGGAATGAGATAAAACAGGTTCTACAGATTCTGCTACTAAAACACTACGGTGCATAGTGAGCATGAATAGTCTTGTTATTGCAGTGTGATCCTCTTCCCTACTTTAAAGAGAAGGCAGTAAGACTTGAAGGGCCACCGCCAATGTTCCTGAACGCAGCTGTTGTTGTTGTCTGCTTGCTCCACAATCAAACCCTATAGAAGTTCCAAGAGTATTTTGCAGTCATCCTCTCAATGCATGACATGAATTTGTACCCTAAACCCTAAGCGTCTCTCTCATATCCAAGCCTTCTTGGTTTTCTGAATCCCTAAATCCATTTCCGTTGTCGGGGCCGACTGCGGATGTCTTCCAAGTGTTTCGGAATCACCATGAACTCTTCCTTAACCATCTCTCTGCACACTAAATTGTTTGCGTAAGCCTTCTAAACTCTAAACATAAGCTACACCACTTTAACCACTCCCTAAACCCTGTACCACCACTATAACCGCTCTTCCGCACTCCTCCGCACCCATTCTGCAACATGTACATCCCCTAAATCTTGCAATCCCCTAAACAATACCTCCTCATCCACTCTTCTTCTTGCATTGATCCACAACCACAGATATCATATCTTCTCACACCCGAAACCCTTATCATCACGGTTATAGGACCCTGTGACCGATATTTGCAACTTCCGTCTTCTAGACGGTACATGCACTGACAAAATAAAACTCTTCTCTACCATATTTCTGCAACCTATTCCACGGTCATAGGTTGCAGTAATATGGTGGAGAGGAGTTTTATTTTGGAATACTCCGTGGTCATAAGTCCATCATTATTTTAAATTTTAGGAGTATTCACGCTTAAAATGTTCTATAATTTTTACTTTATCGCTTGTTTCTAAAAAATAAATAACTTCTACCGCTCTACGCTCGCAATTCTATGCTCTACGCTCTACGCTCGCATCTCTACGCACGCAAAATAGCAATCCCCAGGTCTCTGGAAGTTCATTGAACCTGCTACTGGCGGCGCTGGCGCAGGCATCTTCGACACAGCAACCTCGTCGGAGACAACACCCAACGTCGAAGCCACCGCGACCAATGCTTCAGACGACCTCGCTCCAGCCGTGGCAGCACAGACGCCACCTGCTGTTCCCACCACACCATTAGTCATCGACAATGCATCGCACCGGGACCACGAACTCCGCTTCCGCGTGGGTCGTATCATCATTTGCTTGGTACGTGACTCGATTCTTCTAAGTATTATCCATCTTACGGACCCTTATGCTATCTGGCACAGGCTTCGCACAATGTGCAATGTTAGAAGCAACTCCCGTAGATTGTCTCTCAAAGAGAAATTTTACTCTCTCAAGCTTGGAGAGGGCAAACCTGTAGGCGATCATTTACAAGCCATTAACCTCATAGTTACCCAACTTGCCAGTATGGATATAGCTGTTCCTGATGAGGACCTCGTCGACTTAACTTTGAATAGTCTCCCCAAATTGTGGTCCACGTTCAAACAAGTCCAAAAGGGTAGAGACCGCACTCCACTATTCCCAGAGTTAGAAGGTTTACTGCTTCAGGAAGAGCTGGGTCGAACGTTAGAGAAACAACGGGACGAGACCGAGGAGATCAACCTGACTGGTCACAATCGTAACCGTAACAATCAAAATCCACGGGGCCGGCAAACTGATCGAAATCGCGGGGCCCGACAACCTGATCGTAGCCGCGACACCAGTCAACCCGATCGTAGCACCGATTGCTCCACTCCAACCTCGTCGCATTGCAGCAGCACGTCACCAAACACCAAAGGCAACCGTCAGATATTTTGTCACAAATGTGGAAAAGACGGTCACTACGCCGGCGATTGTGCAGCGATTACTCTTGAAGAAAATATCAAGCGCCTATAGTCACAACTGACAAACATGCAACGCAATCGTAGCCGCTCATCTCAACAAGTTCATATTGCAGAGGTCTCTGACGATGAAGACTGCGATCCGGACCCTGACCTTACCTTCGAATCTTCTTAGAAGCCGATCCAGGCCTGCATTGACGCCTTCCATGAAGACGATCCACCAGAAAAATACGCCAACGCTTGCGTCACCGAGACAATTGAGGAATATTGGTTCCTCGACTCCGGCGCCTCGTCCCATGTTACTGGAAACAAAAATCTTTTTAGAGCTATACTGCCGTCTAGTATTCCACATATTCGCGCAGCAGGCGGCCAGGTCATGCCTGTAGCAGGCCAGGGTGTAGTTACCATCTCAGATGTTTCTGGCAATAAAAAGGATATCGATCCAGTTCTCTACATCCCTGGTGTTTGAACGAGTTTGTTTTCCGTTGGGAAGTTAACAGACATCGGATACAAAGTACTGTTTGAATCCAAACAATGTCGAATCTATGATAAAGAGAATCCAAATGAATTATTTTTACTTGGAGTCCGTGATCCACGGAACAACCTGTATAGGATCACACGACCCTCATCCTACTTGGGACTGGCCATTCAAGACCAAAAATCTCCCGCAGCTATTCAGTCATCTTAGCCGCTGCCATCCAACCCAGTCACACACCCGCCAACAGAGCTTCTCCACGCTCCAGCTGGACCATCCACCGCCCATGCAACTCCAAAATACAACTTTGGCACAGGAGGATTAGACACCTGAACTTTCAAAGTTTGTATCACCTTACCACCAAACAATTGGTAGTGGGCGTCCCACCAATTCCCCTCATCAAGCACGTTTGTTCATCGTGTATGCTCAAAAAATTGGCCAGAGATAGGATACCCAAACTTCGCACCACTCATTCAACCCGACCACTTCAACTTGTACACAGCGACTTATGCGGGCCAATGCCCACCCCATCCAGGAATGGCAGTCGTTACATTTTGACCTTTATTGATGACTACTCTAGAAAGACCTGGCTTTACTTCCTCACAGAGAAGTCTCAGACCCTGGATTCATTTAAAAAATTCCAAGCCTTAGTCGAAAACTCTCAAGCACGAATCGGCACGCTCCGGACAGACAGAGGAGGCGAGTATATCTCCAAAGACTTTATCTCCTATTGTAGCACCCACGGTATCACCCGCCAACTCACGGCAGGCTATTCCCCTCACCAGAACGGAATAGCAAAACGAAAAAACAGAACACTCCTAGAAGGCATCAGGAGTGTCGTGACTGGCACCCATATCCCCAAGATTCTATGGGATGAGGTGGCCAAAACCGTCAACTATATATAGAACCGTTGTCCCACCAAGGCACTCAAATTATTTACTCCAGAAGAAGCATTTACTGGGATCAAACCAAATATTAGTCACCTCCGCATTATCGGATGCCTAGCCTACTGTCACATTCCTGACACAAAGAGACAAGAATTCGGCCCAAAAGCTGTTCCCACCATACTTCTCGGGTATGATGAAAACAACAAGGCCTACCGCTGTTATGACCCTAGTACTAGAAAAATCCTTATTAGCAGAGATGTCCGATTCGATGAGGACAACCTTCGTCTGCCTAGTCCCGAAATCACTGAACCATTGGAAGATTCTTCCTTCCTAGACAAACTTCTCTCAGTCCCCCCTCCCTCCCCTCCTGCCCAGTCAAATCCTCCCGTGACCTCACCCGAAACTAGCCCACTACTTCCTATATTAGACTCCCCACCCACTCCCCCCAGTCAGCCTTCCCGAGAATCCCCTCCCGCATCACTACCATCTCCTCCTGTACCGTTGCCACCGCCTCAACTTGCCCCACCACATCGCTCCCAGCGACCTTGGAAGCAGAGTATTCGGCTCGACGGCTATGAATTGTGCTTATCCTTAGAAGACTTTGATCTCTGCAAAGTCACAGCCAAACCACCAAAACCTGCCACCCTAGATCCACACAAAGAAAACATCACCTTTAAACAGGCAAAACATGACCCTGGATGGCAGCTAGCTATGCAGGAAGAAATGGCATCAATTTGGAAAAACAAAACATGGGATTTAGAGCCCTTACCTCTCGGGAAGACAGCCATCACTTGTAAATGGGTCTTCAAGTTGAAGCTCGGGCTCAACGGACAACCGCCTATTAAAAAAGCAAGACTGGTTGCCCGCGGATTCGAACAATGACATGGCATAGATTTTGACGAGACCTTTGCCCCGGTCATCAAGTGGGCGACTCTTAGGACTGCCATCGCGCTTGCTGCTGCTCAACGATGGACCATCCATCACATGGACGTTAGAACCGCCTTCCTTCACGGGCTGCTAAAAGAACGCGTTTACATGCGCCAGCCTCCCGGTTTCCACGCCCGCGGCCAAGAACGCCTTGTCTGCAAACTAAACAAGTCCCTTTACGGTTTGAAGCAGAGCCCCAGAGCTTGGTACGACAGGATTGACGCTGCACTTCGCCGTCTGGGCCTACACCGCAGCACTTCAGATGCAAACTTATACTACATGCATCACGAGGGCGAGACTCTCATATTGATGCTGTACGTTGACGACTTGTTTATAACCGGGAGCTCCGATCGACTTATCACCTGGTTAAAGAAGTTCTTGCACCAAGAGTTTGAAATGACAGACTTAGGACCAATCCGCCGCTACCTCGGGATTTCTTTTGAACAAGTCATCCTTGGCATATTTCTTCACCAACGCGACTATACTAAATCCATCCTAGAGGACTTCGGGATGAGCGATTGCAAACCTGCACCAGCTCCACTCCCTGAGGGACAGATATTAGTAACAGATATGAAATCACCCAACGTCAACTCCACAACTTACTGCCAACTTGTTGGCAAGTTGATTTTCTTAACAGTCACAAGACCAGACATTGCATACGCTGTCAGTCGCCTTTCAAGCTATATGGCAGCACCCCAACAGGCACACCTCGAAGCAGCGAAGCACGTCCTTCGATATTTGCAGGGAACCCTAGATTTCAGAATTCTATACAAAGCAGGAGCACCTCTTACCATTACCGGCTTCACCGACGCAGACTAGGAAGCCTGTACAGAAACACGTAGGTCAATGGGCGCATATATTTTTACCTTTGCGGGCGGCCCTATAACCTGGCAGAGCAAGAAACAGCTTACAGTTTCCAGATCTTCCACCGAATCTGAATACCGGGCTCTTAGTGACGGAGCACAGGAAGCCGTATGGCTAAATCGTCTTCTACATGAGTTGTTGCAGCCTTCACGCTTGTCCAAACCAGGTTCTCTCCACCCCACCTCCCAACGAAACAAACCTGCCATTATACTCCACTGTGACAATCAAGGCGCTATGAAACTAGCACACAACCCCGTATTCCATGCCAGATCGAAATATATTGAGACCCATTATCACTTTATCCGGGAACAAGTCTTAGCAGGGGTAATAGGATTACAATATATTCACACAGCAGAACAACTTGCCGATGCACTTACAAAACCCCTTGGCAGGGTCAAATTCAATCAGCACAGGAGTACACTAGGCCTGCACAACTTAGCTAACCTGAAAGCAGCCTAGAAAACAAGCTCTCCACATATTTGCTACACCCTAAGGGTCCTCAACCCTAAACAGATACTCTTCAGCTTCCATCAGCGAACCGAAGCTCTTATGGAGCGCCCCCTTGAACCCGGTCACCTCCCTGGAGCAATCGGGCCATGAGAAATACAATCCCGGAGTGCACCCTCGCCTTACTGCGTAAAACTTGTGCTTCGGTGCTGAGTACTCACCACCAATCCACCGGAGCTCAAATCCACGCGACTCGTACCTCAAGGCAGCCTTCCCTGGCGTTACAACACCAGCATGATCGACACACTCCTCATGCGCGCCACTCGGAGCGTCGAACGCTTCCTCAGCATCCTCCCTAGGCTCCGCACCAATTACCCGACAACACCACTGCATCAACGACGCCGCGAACGCACAAACGTACCACACCACCAAGCGCACAAATCCAACAATCGAAACTCCTGCAATACTCTCACGCAATAACTGGATTCTGTGCTCAAACACCCGAGCCATCTCTCGCGTGGTCTCTCCTGTACAGACATAGACTACACAGCCCCAATCTCTCAACTAGGAGCCCCAATCTCTCAATTGAGAGGGGGTGTTGGGATTAACCCCCAGTTAGGGTTACATCCCCCTGTTAGTTCATCCATCCACTTAGGCTTAACCTAATCTTAGTGTATATAAACCTGCTTAGCTTAGTGTTACTTATTTCTTCCATTACAGAGAATCACTGTTGTAATGCCGGTTTTCTCTATATTCAATAGATTTTGCTTTGCAAGTATTCTATAATTCAAAAGGTATCGGGAGGTCTAGCCTCAAAAGTAACTTATTCAGTTCAAAAATAACCCTTCAAAAATGACTTGAATAAAAAAATCAAATAAAAATCTTCAAAAATTACTATAATTACAACTCAATATTTTAAACTTATAGAAAAAAAATATTTAAAAATCATAAATATTCAATCTACAATTGATTTTAGGAGGAATTTCCAATTTCTGGCTTCAAATTTTATTGAAAAATATTGGTATGTGTTTTTGTTGATCTAACCGTATGGATGTGATCTATAAATAGCATTTTACAACTATTGTTTGAAAGTCATCTTTAAAATATCCTTCTAAGTTTCATTTTATAATAGATCTTCGCAATTTTGGAAATCTAGACATCCCTGCGGTTCTTTAGGGGCTAATCAAACTATCACCTAAAAACTGATCCACATAAATTGACCATACTGATTGGTAGTGGACATAGGCTCGGAGCTCCAAGGAAAGGGACATGTCCTTTGATCGTACCATTGAAAATATTATAATGGTCAAACAAAGAAATCTTTCAAAATTGAGATGCCATATTTTGGCCCTTGGGACGTTCAGGGGTTAACCCCTAAAGGTCCAAACACCCTTTTTTGACAACATAGCAATTTTGGGCAGCTCCCTACAAGTGGAGTTCTTATTTTTTTTCTTTGAAATTTTCACACAAGATGTGCCCGAGGAGTAGCTTTAAGGCTCAACAATTTTCATAACTTTTGACTACATGGTTAAAAAGTTATTGTATGATATGTAATTTTTTGTGTACAGCGGGCAGCCTGGGCAGCTCAAAAAAATTCTTTGAAAATCATTTTTTTTTAAAATAAAAATTTGAAATTGGTTCTTTATATTTATATGTATGTGAAAAGCTTTAAACCATTCCATTTGGATTAATGAGTCAAAAGTTATGAGGATTCTTAGTTTGAGGGTAGTTATGGAATCCCTACTCTAAAATAAACTTTGAAGTCCATTATTTCAATCAATTTCCATTATTTTTGAAAAAAAGTAAAAACATTGGATGTAGAGTATTTATTACAACATTACAACCGTTGGGATTGGCATTTTTCAATTCCATAAATAAATTCTTAACAATTTAGTGTTTTGAATCATTCTCTACTTCTTTCTACTTACTATTTTTTTCCTATATGTTGTGCAATTCCAAATGATCTGAAATTCTTCAAGCATGTAGCCAACTTGCCTTGAAGAATGAATCCAAAGAGTAACCCCCATTTTGGGCATTTTTTCATACAAATGTCACCTTGTGAAGTGCAGCTGCCCGGATTTTCGCAGGGACAAATTTTTTTTTTTGTCAATTCAAAAGCTAATATCTTCCAATCCGCACGGTGGAAAATTTTAAAATTTTTTCCACATCTTTTCAAACCAGTGTTCTATAAGATCTTATGGTTACATGTGTCTAAAAATGTTTTTTTCTAAAGTTTGGTACTTGTATTAGAAATGGTAGATTTGGAGCGTTTTTGGTAAAAAAATATTCTTTGACCTTTAGGGGTTAAGCTACAAATATGCACATCAGACAACAAACACCATCATGGCGGCAAAGTTGCTTCAAATAACATGACAGAATACATAATTATGTTTTGCAGAAAAAAACCCTGGAAAATTATGAAAACCTTCCGCAGTCTATTTCTGCATAGGAAAAATTTTACCCGTAGAAGAAACCCACCCTCTTAATGGTTAGAATTGCTTAACCTCTAAAGGACCATTGTCCCTTCCGGGAACAAATGGGATTTCGAGTAGGTACCTATGGGCTGAATTTTTGGTGTGATTTTTTGAAACTTTAAAAAAAAATAGAAAAACTGATAAGCTTTGTGGGAATATAATTTTTTTCACAATCAATGCTTGGGAACAATAGTTATTATGACCAAATAAGCTCAAAACAAAGGACGAGAGGCAGCCAAAAAAATTTGCAATTTTTTTTTTTGTACTTTTTTTTTCTCATAGATTATATTTTTGTATATCTGGAAAGCTTTGATTCATTTCATTTGGATTTGTTATGAGAAAGTTATGAACATTCTTGTTTTTTGGACAGTTAGAGCATTTTCTTGAAAAAAATAACTTGTAAGATTCGTTTTTGAATGCAATTTTTCAAATTTTTCAATTTTTTTTTGCATGGTTTAGTTTACTTGCTAGAATAATCTCACCACTAAAATTAGTGCATTTTAATTCCATTTAAATGAAATTAATATTTTAGATTTTCCTTTTGTCTCGTACCTACTTCTACTTAGCAATAATTTTTTTAGAATGAAAATTAAGTTTTTTTGAATTTTTTTTTCGTAGACTCTCAACTCAATTCTCCACAGTAAAGATTTAAAGCTCAAAACTCTCTAGTGCAAAAAATTTAAGTTAAAAATGTTCAAAGTCAAAAAATCTAGTCCCGCAATGTAGTCTTTTTTTTTCATTCTAACAGTGCACCATGCAAGAAATGGAGGATGTTCCCTCCAAATATAGACCACTGTGTCCGTGCCACGACATTGGAGTTTGGCCTCACGAGGCCTAAAAAAACCTCTGCCGCAATGTACTAAAAAACTTGTTTTTTTTACTTTAAACGCAGATATCTTGCAATCTGTGCGGTAAAAAATTCTAAATTTTTTTTTGCACACATTCTCATACTAGTTAGGTGTAAGATCCTATGGTTAGATGTGAAAAAAAGTAATTTTCAATTTTTTTTACTTTTTGCCATAGAAATGGCAGTTTTGAATGTTTTTTGGCAGAGAAAAGCCCTTGGTCCTTTAGGGGTAAAGTGATCAGAAATGGGTTGCCTCCTTCAATGAGAAAACGCCATTGCTGTGACTTGTCCAATTATTGGAAGTGTCCGTTTCTTTGTTCCTTTAGCAACAATATGTTTTTTTGCACCAAATATATGATTCTTTTACGCAACAATATAAATTTTTTCCACAGGTGCACAAGCCGCATACTTTATTTGTCCAAGGGTACCTAAATGGATCATCCGAAACAAAGCGTCGTTCTAGAAATTTTTGTAGTCATTACAAAAAGATTTCGATTTCAGCTTGATTGATTCATGACGGCTGGAATTAGTGGTCATGTAAGGTAGGAGTTTGTAAAACGGAGCGGGCATTAAAATGGAGCATGACTCAGAGGTACATTTCGCTTTCTTCAATGTACCACCTATGCACATTTCAGGAGGTGGTCCATTTTGATGACCACAAATGACCACTTTTTTCCAACTTCAAAAATTTGTAACTAATTCCACAAAGGTTCAAAAAATATGAAACGACTTGGGTTAGATTTCAATTCCACTTGTCTTTCAAGGAAAATTTACTGAAAAATATTTCAAGATGTTTTACCTCCCCAACATTCAGTTTCAGCGCTTAGATGCTCCATTTCTGGACCTCCTACCTCACTATCAAAACTATTGTAGGGGTAACTACGATGTCCGAGTGTACAAAGCCATTCATCTTCTTATGACAGCAAGCAAAGCTTAACCCTCCGGTACACAAAGTCCACAGCCAGAGTGTAAGCTTATCTCCTTTCCATGTTTATCATCATAACGTCCGGAAAACGGGGGCCTGTTCTTTCCTACGCTCTTTCTGCAAGTGAAGTTCCAGGCTGCTTCCCGGGCGCAGCTCCGCCCGACTAAGCAAAACAGAGCCAAGGGTTCGAGTGCACACGCAGAATAGAGTTCCTTCTTCCCTACTCGCGTGTCTTCAGGATCTCGCATTTTCAAGGACGCTGATGGATCTCGCCTTCATTTGAATTTGATGAGAGAGTCTGGTGAGGGTGCGGGCAGTTCCTTGTCAGTGGGGGTTAGTGGAACTCTTGAAATGAACTAGGGTTTGCTCTTTGCCGTCTGTTTGTACACGCAAAGGAAAACATTTCTGTGCGGAGATTTCTGAAGCGGTTCGAATCGCTGTGAGAGTTCGGGTGACGATTTCTTACCGTGTGTAGAGTGCGAAGCTATTGGATTTGGTGCTCATTGTTGGTGGATTCTTTGTTGTGGATCGATTTTGCTGTACCGACAGATGGATCTTGTAAGGGTCGACGCTTATTAGCTGGAGATTGTAACCTGTGTGTGGAGGGATCGAGAGGCCTTCTGGAGATTGTCCATCACCGACCAAGGGTTTTTTAACCCGCAGTATTGGCGACATCGAAAGCGTTGACGTAAGTACAAGCCAAAGCTTCAGTTCAAGCCAAGTTAGGGTTCAAGTTGGGGGCCTTTTCATGACCCAGGAGCCTGTCCTGGCGCAGCTGATGGCACGAAGAGCAGCATATAATCACGCGCGGTTGTCACCGCTGACTGTGTGTCTGCACTGAGTCGGCATCTGCGGAGCGAGCTTCGAGAGCCAGCCTCACGCGGTACAGTGCTGGACTCACCTTGACCCAGTTTGTATGCAAACGCTCCATCCCTGCGCAAGTCTAGAGATAACTTGAAGGGTCTACAACGAAGCTTGAGTTCCATCGGCGCTTGCTGGAGGTACCTTCAGTTTGCAACGCCAGCGTCCCCGTCCTTGCAACATCGCCCTGCCTCGAGCCTGCACCCGCTGAAGAGTGCGTACGGTATGCATTGCCCTTCTTCTTCGCCTTTCAACCATTTTCTCCTTGAACCTTGTTCTTGAACTCAATTCGTTCTGTACTATGATGCACTCATCTCTTCTGAGTAGGAAAGTAGTATGCACTTGGTGTGTACTGCTGGATGGCCCCCCCTGCTATGAATCTAGGGTTATCAGTTCACAAGCCGTGAGATCCTGGCAAGCATTTAGAATTCTTTTAATGAAAGTTTTTGCAGATTCTTGAGGTATAATTCCTACTATAATTGGTTTTCCAACTGAAATTGTTGCGCATCAATCTTCGTAAGCAAATTGTTTTGGAGTCCATGGATTCTTCAGATTGTGTTAGGTGAGTCCAGAATTGTGTCACCAGCCCACAATTTGTAATATTCTTCCTAGCTTTTAATGTTTTATATGGCAAGGCTTGGCAAAGTATTGACGTATGATTCCTGTTGTCTAGTGCTTTGATTTTGAACTGAAATTGTCGCACATCGTTTTGTTTGAGCAAATTTTTTTGGAATGCATGAGATCATGAGATTGTGTGCCGATGAGTTCTGATCAGAACATCGGGGGTCAGAACTCTTTACGATCTTGCAAGCTTCTAAGGATTCCTATGTTCCTATGTTTAAGTTTACAGGTATATTTTTGATCCTGCAGCAGTGTTCAACTAAAACTGTTGCATGAGTCTATGAAAGAGAAGATTTTTTAATGTTTGATTGCCCCTTGAGTGCATAAAAAAATTAGAACCTCACTGGGAATATTGTTGGGATGCGGAGTTGCTGTCAACATGGAATAATGTCCTTCCAACCAAATGTTGTAAGTTTGCTGGTCAGGCACAACTATGTAATGATGTTGGTTAACCCCGTAACGCTGCTGCAGACAGTAAGTGTCCATTTGGATGACTTCATTTATGAGTGTTGGATGGAAGAAAATGTTTTTTCATCCAACCTTTTAAAAAAGTTGCTTGAGTACATTTTTGGTGTATAGTATTGCAAATTCCCTCATTATGGGCTTATTGACTTTCTTAAAAAGAAGATGCTCAATCCAAGGCCATTTTTTGCCTTTTTTTTCAAAATATATCATCTCTTGCCTTTTTTTGAGATATATCTGTTGAAGGAATCTGTGGGCTCAGTGTGGGCTCACTATGCAGCGAATAGAGGCAGCAGCCCCGTCCCGTGCCCTCCTCTCTGCCGATTTGAAAAAGCACACCCCTCCGCAATACTGTCGAACTTGCTCAACGATTCCTCAAGGTTTAGTATCTGATGCCGTACTTTCTGTGCTATCTGGTTTTTGTGAATAATGATTTTTGCTTGCAGGCACATGCTGGGTGACGAACTTTCAGCGTTGAAGGTTGCTGATTTGTTGCAGCTGGAGCAGCAATTGGAATTGCGTGCCTCGCGAGTAAGAGCAAGAACAACAAGTCTACAGGTTGTCTCATGTGAATCGCAATAGAGTTCGATTGGGGGCAAACAGTTCGTGCATATGAGGCCTCCGTAATGTCTTTCTACATATCCAGATGTGCTTGAGGTGCATTACTGCTTTAGGTTGTTTTTGGAGAGGCACTTGCATTCAAATCTGTAGATTTACCGTGACTATAGTTTTCTGAGTGCAAAATGAACTCATCTTTGAGGAGATCGAATGCTTGTGGAGAAAGGTGTGTGGACTTCAATCTTTTATAGTGACTAGGTGCTAAATTTTCTGGTGTTGTAAGTTGAGTTATGTAGATGTAAATGAATTGGGTATTGTGATTCTAAATTTTGCATGAATTTTCCCTCACAGGAGCACGAACTGATGGTGGTTCATCCTCAACTGACTTGTGCTTGAACCTGCGCTTTCTTTTCAATACCTAGCGACGTCGTCCTTTTACTTTGTTATCGAATCGAGCAATGTAGGCATAGTACAAGGAGTCAGCCTGGCATTCCCAACATATAACCCATCGTTTTGGAGTCCTCTCTGGTGGTTCCAGTATTATTCCTGGTACAAGAATATTATAAAAAAATGGATGGATGAGATAATAAACACTTTTGTTTTTTTTAGTAGAATTCTGCAACAATTATGTTTTTTCTTAAACACTTGTGACAAAGTTTGCTCAAATGAAAGTTCTTTTAAAAAGAGTGCTAGTATACCCCATTCGGAATTTGTTTTGAACTTTTTCATGGAACAGAAAAATGACACGAGTACTTGTTCTAAAATTGGTTTTGCGTCTCCACAATTTTTGGCAATTTATCACTCTCTTCTGAAAAGAGACAAACCTCATTGTGAGTCTCCCGTTGCAAGGATGCTCATAAGCATGGACGCCTTCTGATAGAACGTGCCTTCCCTCTGGGTTTTTTTTTAAGCAATCCTCCTTGGGATTTTGCTGACTGTGCCTGCGCTATGCCAGCATCTTTGGAGCGCACATCGAGGGCCAACCTAACACAGCAGAGTACTAGACTCTCTTTGACCCAATTTGTCTGCAAACCCTCTATCATTGTGCAAGTTTGGAGGGAATTTGAAGGGTCTGCAACGAAGCTTAAGTTCCCATTAGCACTTCCTTGGAGGTGCGTTCAGTTTGCAACGGTAGCGTCCCTGTCTTTGGAACATCGCCCTACCTAGAGCCTGCCCTTGTTGGAATCGCTTACGGTGTGTATTGCCCTTCTTCTTCCTGTTTCAACCATTTTTTGCTTGAACCTCGTTCGTGAACTAAATTTTGTTCTGAATTGAATTTTGTTTTGTTTTGTGATGCACTCATCAGTTTTGAATAGGAAATTAGTATGTGCTTGGAGTGTGCTATTGGATGACCCCTTGCTATGTATCTATGGTAATTGTATTGCTGGGCTTCTTTTCCAAATCTTGTTGCTTTGTATTGTCGAGAAGCTTGTATATCCTAATAAGTACACTGAACATTACAATTACCTTTTGGTTGGCAGAAACATAAATTTGTGTATCAAACAATATTGGAAATATTCTCTAGGTTGCAAAATTCTCAAAATACAGAGATTTCTTTTGTGTAGTGAAAATCAATTTCCAACCAAATAAACTACAATAGGATATATATGGTGCACAAAAAGGGCTCTCTATCTTGCCAAAAAGGAAATTAAGATTCCTTCACCCCGAAGTGCTTGATCAAATTGTAGTGGATCACTTTAAAACTATATCGCAATGAATAATTGAATTTCTTGTAGCTTCTCTTTAATATTGACTTTGTTGTAAACCATTCCTTCTTCCATGCTGTGATGTATAAAATATTTAGTTTGGATTTGCACTAGTTTGTTGTGTTGTGGGGTCCAAGAGGCTAGCTCTTAGAGAGTGAAGAATAGTTGTGGGCTTTCTAAGAGCCCTTGTATTTGTTTGATTTCTTGGCCGTTTTGTTGGATCCTAGTATAATCGATGTTTCTTAAGCTGGGACCAATTTTTGATTTGAGAATGAATTATTAGCATTACTTGTGTTGGTCAAGAAATGATCAAAATGGGACAAAAGCCTAGTTTGCTTACAACCTCCTTAGAACTACTTGAAGAATCTTGGATTGACTTTTTGTGCCTCTTGGTTGTGTAGGCTTTTAGAGATACAATAGGGTCCATCTACCTTCTAATGTTAGGGCAATGGTGAGACCATCAAGATGATCCATTTTTGTTTTGAATTTGTATATTACTTGAAATTAACTTTTGGAACTCTTTTGAAATGCTCAAAAGGAAATTAGACATTATTTAGCAAATTGTAATGTTTTCCATCATTTGTTGAATGTTGTGATGTTTTCCAAGAAGTTCCCATAGTTTTGTAAAGAGGAGTCCTTTGAGCAAGTGAACAATTTTATTTCTATGATGTGTGGTTTTTTTTATTAAAATCATTCATTTGTCTATTGTCAATATCCTTCTATCACAAATGATCACCATAATTGACCATGTCATAGTAGGGATATTCTTATGGCTAAGTTTAGGCCAAGTTTCATGTAGATGTATAAAATTGAATTGCAAAGTTGACTTAGTTTTGAATGGCAAGATGGTTTGTGGATATCATTATGAGGACTTGGAAGTCTCTATGTTGACCAACTCCCAATGTTGTGGAGGCAAGATGAGTGTTATAAGTAAAAGTGTACATCAAGTATTAATTTCTTTAGTGCTAAGTATTATTGGTTAAGAGTACAAAGAGGTTGCATTTTCACATTAGAATTTTTAGAGTTGGAAATGAGAATTGAATTGTGCATGCAATGACTAATGTGCATGACGTATTTCTAGAACTAGAAATGAGTACTAAACTCTGTATTCACTAAATATGTGCATGTACGGATGCGATGGAGAAAAGCAAATTTGATATTGGGGAATGTTCACACGTTGCCATTGAGCATAGGTAATGTGCTACCTCTTGAATTGCCTTCCATGAGGACACGTAGAGTGATTTTTTGCATTGTCAAAATGTTAATTTTATGCACTTTTATAACTTTCCATCTAAAAGTAGCAAATCAGCAATTGCATGTTGCTTAAGGTTATATCATCATGGATCAATGAACTTCATCAAGTCTTGAAAGATTTTGTTGTATTGTAGGTCAAGTGAGGGAGTGAATGATGAACTTGTTTTAGAATCCAAGCACAAGATCTTTTTGAGCCATAGTGGAGTTCAAAAGAAATTTGTGGAGCATTTGTGTAAAGCCTTGGAAGACCGTTGTCACTATCCATTTTTTGATAGATGTCCTACAAGTTTGCCCAAGGGTAAAGAATTTCCAAGCTTGATTATCAAGGCTGCTCGACAATGTCAGTTGCTTGTTGTGGTGGTGTCGGAGGAGTACTTCATGTCCAAGTGGCCAATGATCGAGTTGAATGCTTTTATACAAGCCAAGAAGGAGATGAAGTCCAATATGGATGTGGCCATTCTCCCCCTCTTTTATGGACTGTCTGTGAGTGACTTGAAGGATGAGAAAGGGCAGCAAAGATGGTTGGAAAAATGGGAGGCATTTGCCAAGGATGATCCAGTCGAAGGTCGAATCAAGGTGGAGGATTGGAGCTTTGCAGTTGATGAGTTGACCAAATTCAATGGTTTGTCCTATGATCGAGAATTGAAGGAGATTGTGGCATATGAGAATGAAATTGTGTCTCACATTTGCAAATTAGTTTTGCCTGACGTCAAGTGGCATGATTCACATGTTCAAGGGAATGCACATGAGGTATGGTACATGGCTATCTACCTATTGCCCTTGTTTTTTGAGTGTTGTCTTTTGGATTTTATCGTGCACCAAGTATGAATGGATTAACACCTCCTTGACGAAAGTGAACATTTTATGAATGACATGAATGTTTTTGATTGTTTAAAGATCTTAGTATTTCCATAGACTTTTTTTCTAATTTCCAGATAGTCTATGAATATTGGGTTTCTTAACTTTTTTGGCTTTTGTTATTGTTGGATTACTAGGTTCTTTTTGACAAGGTGAAACAAATTGGTTTGTCACCAATGTACAAAGTGAAAGTGGTTGGCATATATGGAGTAGGTGGTATTGGCAAGACAACAATTTGCAAGACCTTGTGCAATGAATTGTCAAGTGAGTATGAGGGGAGGGTGTGCCATGTTGAATTTGACAGCACATGTTCCAATTCCAAAGAGTTATTGCAAAACGTAGTAATCAATTTGACAAGGCGAAGTGCAGGTTTTGTTCAGCAGTTGGGTGAAGGGGAGGTAAGTGCAGCATGCTCAACACCTAGAATACGTTGAGTTGACATGTTTTTTTTGTAGTTCTTTACAATTTTGAGTCTATTGCAATGTGATGTGAGAATGATTTCACATTTCACCTCTTTTGGATCTCGGATTGATATTGATGTCATTGTCACTTGAAATGTATTGAGGTCATTATTATTGCCTTTTTGTGTTTGTAGTGTAAAGATGTTTTGCACAAGAATTTACGCAAACAACAAACGTTCTTGGATATAGATAATGTATGGGACAATTACAATTCCATCAAGCAAGCCAAGATGTTTTTGGAAACTCCTTCCCATGAAGATAGTTTAGTGCTTGTGACAGCTCGATCTCGAAGTACTCTTGCCCTCTTGGGAGTCGATGGAGATGCATGTCTTGAGATGCCTGAACTTGGGCATGGAGATGCAACAAGTTTATTTTTATATCATGTTGCTCGTGGGGAAGAATTTTCAACAAGAGAGGATGTGGATTCTATTGAGTGGTGTGTTAAGAAGTGTTACTTTTGGAAGGGTGATGGAAGTGGTTACCCTTACCATCCGTTGGCTTTGGAGGCCTTGGGTAGGCAGGTATGTGGTTTTCAAGAAAATCCCATAGAATGGGTGCACCGCTTATCTAAGGTGTGGAGCTCTAGGTCATATTCAGGAGAGAAAATTGTCTTTGATGTGCTTTGAAGCAGTTTTGATCTACTAGAGTCAAGTGAGCAAACGTTATTTATGGATGTGGGCTTCTTTCTCCCTCATGCAAAGGGGTTTAGTTCTTGTTTTTTTGAACCTTGGGTAAGTCGGAAGGAGTTGCTATGGATTGTGTACAAGAAGGATGAATTTGAGATTCAAAGACAGGTACATGGATTGCTTCCATTCATCCATATTTAGACTTAGAGAAGTCAATTGTATGGATCATGGATGTGACCTTAGGATGTGGCATTTGAAAGTTGTTTTAAGACCAATTGCTTGCAATGGTGGATGTTGTAGCTTGTTTGATCTAATTATTTGTGGTTGTATTTGAATGGCAGTTGGATGGCTTGAAACGAAAAGGCTTATTGCAAGATGCGGATTTGACATTGGGAAGGATCACCATGCATGATTTGTATCGTGAATTTGTGTCACTAGAAGCAGTTGGAAAGCTTGGTGTAGCAACAGACATGTGGTATCGGAAGTGGGTGCTTGTAGATGGGGGTGATGGGGATCTCTCAGAGCTTGAGGTTACACTTGTTGGTGGATGTTGGCAAAAATTGTCTCGACTTTCTATATGGCAAAAATTGGAAGGCAATACTAGGGTTCACTTGCAACCTGATTATTGCCCCCCTATGAAATTGATTACAAGCTTGGAGGGCATTGAATGGCAATACTTCTTAAATGTTTTGGTATTGCAGTTGTATGGTTTGAAATCTATTCATGGAAGGTTGAACTTGAAGGGCATGACATGCTTACTAAGCTTCCAACTTTACGGTTGTTGGCATCTAGAGAGCTTTGAGGGCCTGGAGTCATTGAAGAACCTAACTTCTTTTGAGTGGGTAGTTTTTTATCAGCCTCTAACCGGTGTTATGATGGGGACGGATGTTGTTGGCCAATTTCCAGCATCCCTGAAATATTTGTATATATCAGGGGTTTGAGTGTTGTCCGGTTCTACTGTGCTTGCACGTTGCAACAACTTGATCAAGTTGAGGCTCTGGCGTGTGGATGTTGGTGTATTATTGGATTTGAGCAATTGTTCATCCTTGGAAGTTGTGGAGATTTTTAATGTTAAGAGCTTGCAAACTTTATCGGGACTTACTAGAAAAGGGTCTTCTAGACTACACACCCTTGATTTAGGATGCATGAATCGGCTTCATACTCCAGAGCTCGACCAGCTTGATGGCTTGGTTCGATTGGATGTGAGGGACATATTTGATACTATGTGGGTAGTGCCATGTTTGCTATCTCTAACCAAATTGCAAGTGCTGAAAATTGGTACTCATGCAAAACATGTTGAACATTTCATTCCACATCAACTTTAGGAGCTTTATTATAATAGTTGGACACGATGCGAGGGACCTTGTTTGAATGCGTTCAAGCAGTTACAAGTGTTGGACTTCTCTTGGAGTCGTTCATTGACTCAAATGTATGGAATAGGTGACTTGCCGGCATTGCGATCCCTTAACCTTTCTTGTTGCAATGCTCTAGAACGGTTGCCTGACTTGAGTAAGTTGAGAAGCCTTGAGGAACTTAATCTTGACGGTTGTGAAGAACTAAAGCTTCATGAGGAAGACCTTGAAATGTTGGCCTCGTTGCCTTTGTTGCACCCTGTCCCATTTTCAGGCAAGTTTGATTGTTATAGAATTAGGTTGAACATTGTTGGGCGGAAGATGCTTCGATATTTGGGACTTGGTACTTATGGTCCAAACTCTTGGTTGGCTTCAAAGGAGGGAGAAGTGGAGGAACTAGAGCTTGGGCATCCTCCACTCAAAATTGGAAACCGTGGAGTTTGGGATACATTTATTTCTATCTAGTTTGGTATGTAAAAATTGAATGATAGTGAATTTGATATGGAAGAGCTCAATGATTTTGACTTAGATATTGAAGAACTTGATTACATTGACTTTGACTTGAAGAGTTTGATGATGTTGACCTTGACGTAGAAGATATTGAATTTGACCTAGAAAATATTTCTCAAGGGAATTCAAATCCCAAAATCTTGAGACCACCTTCAATGGCTTTTGGTTGCTTTGTTTTGTTTTGGATGGTTGTTGACCAAATCAAAGAGTTTTTGGTAGCTAAGATTTTTACGTGCAATTGAAGACAAATGTGCACATGGTGCATTATGTGGTGTTTTAGCTTTCCTTCCGAGGAGCTTAACTCCTCAATTGATCAAGAGGCCCAAATGTGTTGTTTTGGCCGTCTTGAGTAGGTCCTGTAGGGTTTCATTTTGTTCAATTTTGTTGTGTGTGCACAATGTGCTTCTTTGGCTTTGATGATATGGAAATTGGACAATTCAATTAGTCAATCACAAGAGTATAGGATACTTTTTAAGGATCCTTGCAAAAGCATTTGCAAATGTGTCTAACCATCACCAATAAATGATCGATTTGCAAATTGAAGATCTTTGAAGCAAACACTTTCAATGTTCCAAATATAATTCTTTTTTTGCAAATTGATTGTGAAGAGTGTTGGATCTGCTCAACAGATCACAAACGCACAAGTTATTTATTTGCTTTGGCATTTTTGTGCACATGACCTCAAGAGATCAAGTTCATTCTTTTCTATGGAGGCTTCAACCAAGCATCAAATTTAGAGAGCATGGATATGTCAATACAATTTTTTGGATAGTAACACATTGTCCTAATGTCTTTGTCTTAATTTGGAATATCAGACTTTTTCTTTTATCTCCAATATTTCAAAAGAATTTAGCTTTTCCCTCTTCCCAAGTTATCCTTGGACTGAATTGTTGGCTCGTTGCTTTTTTGATAATTATGTGCTGAATTTGATAAATGTACATGCTCCAATTCACAAGTTCAAATTATATGGACATTACAAGAAGAATGAGCCTTGGGAAAGGTTGTTAGATCTTGGACTAAAATACTAGCCAAAAAAAACAAGAATATATCATTGAAGTGTTAGGCCTAAATTGCTTAGACATTTTACTGAAATGACAAAAGAAATTGTAAAATTTTTGCCACGTTATACATGTGATGTGGCACTAATATTATCACGTTAGATAATATTATTTAGTTATTATTTAATATTTTGAAATATGAGTTTATTATTAATTAATTTAAATTTAAATTTTAAAATTTTTTAATTATTTAATAATCTGACCAACATTGCATTTGTTCATAGCTTTAGGAACAACCTTTTTGCAGCCTTTTGTAGCCTCATGTTTTTCCTAATAATGTTCCATAGTTCCCTAAATGTATACGAATAAGCACACAAATGTATCCATCCAATGTGTTACTATGGCATATCCATACCTCTGTTTGTAGGACATAGACAAAACATGGTTTGCTCTTTGGAGGGATGGAGAGCATGGATATGTAGCATGGATAATGTCCTTCTTTAGCATTGTAAAGAAGTCCTTTAGTCTTTCTTTTGAGACCCTTGATTAAACAAATGATATGTGCCATTCAAATCATAGGCTATTGGGCTCGCATTCCAACTCTTATATGATTCAAGCTCCATTTTGAATCATAGTGCAAGTGGGACCATTTTTGGATGGACCTAAGTCTAGAGCACACAATAACAAGTTTCATGATTAGTATCGATCAAATCTTTGTTTGCAGGCTCCTAGTTCAATATTGACTCATTGATTATTTATTAGGCAAGGTTCTTGACTTTAGGAAATCTTTTGGTCTTATTACTATGCACGCTCATTTTGATGTTGGATCTTACATAAGTACAGATTTGAGAAAAATGTGAAGATTAATTAAGTCACTACAACTGAAATCAGAGTTAAGGATCGTCTATTTATTTGAGAATTATTGGAGGAGGCTCTTCAAAGATCAATCTAAAAACATCAATCTTCCAACAATGAGTGTCAATGCAAAACAATGATCTTTTGCCTTGCTGAACCATGTTGATTTTCGTATATGTGTTTGTTCATCTTCCTCACTCACCTAAATATATGCTTATTAATCAATTCCTTTTAATTAATCCTTACAAGTTTGTTGAGAACCAAATATATTGGTATAATCATTATATTAATTCTCATAAAGCCCCCAAGATGTATGAGAATAAGAGTTTGTTTTTATGCGTAGTACACCAAGGTATGAAGCTAAGTATTAAATATAACAATGCAATGAAATATAATGATATCTTAACCTCGGGGGGTGCACTACATAGGATATTCATGGGTACCCTGGATTCAAGCCCCTATCACATGGGGGCTATTTAGATAAATTTTTGGGATTTCTATAGGGCTATATTTAGGTAAATTTCTAAATTCGAATAATTTCATATATCCTAGGCTTCATTCTAAAACATTTCTTGTGATATTTTTGTGTACCCTATGTTCATTATAAATACATAATTATGACAAAAAAAACTCCTACACCTGATGGTCACAATAAAATTCTTACCTGGAAACTGCACATTAACCCCTAAGGACCCAAGGGGGGTCTTTCAAAATGGGCCAAAACTGCCAACAACTTGCTCCATTTTTTTGATCCATTTTTTATAGATTGGATATAATGTAACCATAGGATCTTGAAGTTAACATTGAGAGTGAGCACCTCAAAAAAATTCAGATTATTTGACCACTTGGTTTAGGAGATATTTAATTTTGAAGTTTTGTTTAGGTCAATGGAAATACAGGGCAGCTCACTTTGAAGGAGCATACCTTTGTGAGAATTTTTCAAAATTATGCCTTTTTTGTGCTCAGTGAAAGATAAGAGAGTTATAAATGTATGTGAAAAATTTCATTACATTTCTAAGAATTTTACAATTCATGGTGAAGCTTGCAATGCACGGTGGTCACTGAATTTTGAGTAATGTTTGCAAGAGAAAAAAAATGGGACACTTGTCTTTTCCTTGAGTTCCTTGGATTTGACCTTTTCAAGGTGGATCTGACCTTTATGAGGTGGGCAAGAAGCTCATTGGTTGGCTGACATTTTAGTCCATGCCCAAACCAAACACAAAAAAACGAGCTACAAACTAAACTACACTGCTAAACTTTGAAAATTTCCACAAGGCGGAGTTTAATTCAAAATTTGATGAAACCACTGCCATTGGATTTGTAACAAAGTATATTTTTTGGAAATAAATTTTATTTTTCAAAAATTTCAAAATTTGAGAACGGGAAGTTCAAAAAAACAAGGGCAGTAACCAAAAAGTGGTCACTTGGGTCCTTAGGGATTAAGAAACTGATGTACAGAACAACAATGCAATTTTGAGTGTAGTTGCAAACATGAAGTGCAATGAAACACTAAGTACATTCCAACAATTTGTACTATGCCTAGGTGAAACTACTCTCAACCAAAAATTAGATGAAATATAAAGTTGAAACACATCAAACATAAAATTGAGCCCATCATGAAGTACTGGAAACCACAAAATGGGATACACCTTGCAGCATGCAAAAACAAGTACTAAGTGCAGAGAAAATCTTAGAAGTTGAAACTAATCTCAATGAAAAATCAATTTGGCACATGAACCACTTCAAGCAGAATGTGATTCCAAACACAAAGTGCAACAAAACACAAAGCATACAGAAAGTAACCATCCCCTCACACATCAAGATTAATGTGGAAATGCATCCTGCAAACAGTGCATGTGCGGTAATTAATTACTTACAATTGAGATACACCAGTGATCCAACAAATATTGGATCTATCTTTGGATACTGCTCACAATGCTATAGAACTCTAGTGCTCTCCAAAAAATTCAGATTTTTTTTCCTTTTTGGCAAGACTATTGTAGAATAAAAAGACGATAAAATTTGGTAATATCCCCTACCCTTCATTATTTATAAAGACCCTAAACCCATTATCATGATGCTAATTTATTTTTAAACCATTTCAAAAATTTAGGACCAAGGCAATTATAATAACCCTTCATTTGATCGCACGTGTACCACAAAAAAATGGGAGTGCACCCCCCGAGATCTTAACGCAAAACAAAGATGTGGACAAACAAATACATAAGGTTAGAAACGACCTTTTAGACCTTTAATGCCTAAGTGCTAACCTCAAGATAGGAAGTTAACTTCTAAAAATAATTATAAACTAACTAAAATCCCTCCAATATCATTGATTTATATAGAGCATTCTTTCTTTTTACTTTAATATATTATATCATTTTTCTTTAAGATTTTTCAATGAATTTTAATTGAATGAAGTTCACTTTTTACAACATTCATCATCACCAGTGGATGCTTGAGTGCTTGAGGGTCAAGAATTACCCCCTATTAAAGAGCCCTCAACAAAATTTGGACTATTTGGTGCTATGTGCATATACAATTCTATCAAAATCTCATAACAAAATTTGCACTTTGTCAAAAAAAAAAATTGAAACTGCCATCTCATTCTTTTCTTTTCTTTTTGTATGTGGAAACCAAAAAATTGAAATCTTAAAAATCTCATCCATACCATAGGCAAGTCAAAGCAAAGAGAGCCATATTGTATTTGTGAATGGACCTATCTTTATTATCCTTAATTCCACATGATATGGCAAGTCCTTTGATGGCATTCCAGTCCATCACTAAAACATTCAACCCACATGGATTAGGTCAACATCGGTTGCTCGGGCTTTGAGGCAATCGGCGATGGTGTCTGGTTGATTTTCTCGTTCCAATTTTGCTGCATTTTGGCTTCTCCATCGATGAGTAATTTTGGAGAGTATTTCCCCATTGAAAAGGATGATTCTGGTGTAGGAGGGAGCGTGGTGTGAAAATCTAGGTACCTTAAGTCTATGAGAATGTGTTAGATGTGTGAATGAGCAAAATTGGGTGAGCTTGTCGACTTTAGGGTTTAAAGTATCCATGATTTGCATATCTTTCTCTTTTTGAAGGGGGTTTGCCTATCAAATTTTCTTGTTTTGGTGCTCTGGATTTCGCTGTTAGATGATTACAAGAAACACCTGTACTATTTTTTGTCACACGTTCAATGCAAAAGTTGTTTTGTGCCATAAGTATTGCAAAAATGTTGGAATGAACATGAAATTCAAAAGCAAGCTTCCTATAGCAATAGAAAATGCACTTGAATTATTTCAAATTTGTCAAAATTAATTTAATAGGTGAACTTGAATTTTGAATATATGTCACACATGCGATTTTGGTGGTTTTTAGTACTATCGAGTACCTTTTTTGAAGAATTACATCATCAAATTTGGTAGGCTAGCTCTTCTAATAGAAATACACCTTCTTAGAAGAGGGATTTCTAAAAACATTTTCCAAGTGTGTTTTATATTGGCCTAAAGTGTGCTATATTCAGGTTGAATTTATGTTGAATTAAAAATGGTTTTTTAGTTCTAACTTTGATCTTCCTACTTTGCTCTTAGTTGGCAACAATGGCCATTTTTAAAATAAAATTTTCAAACTCATTTCCTAATTTTCAAAAATAGAAATGTAAAAGTCTCATTTTCTAGGATAAATTGTAGCATGTGGCTCAAAATAGTACTTCAAGGTACACAAAAAGACTCAGTAGTACTGCTGGGGCTTGCAATACCTTTTATCTGCCAATGTAAATTTTTTTTTAATGGCAAATTAAGTATTTCCATCCATTTTTGTCATCCAATTTTGTCATCCACATGTTGTCAGAATAGTAAATTTAAAATCCAATTGACCATTCAAATTTTATATTCCATGCCTTCAGTAGTACTGCAGGTGACTCATAGTACAAAAAGTACTAAAAGTCCAAAAATGCAAAACGCAACAAATAGTACCAGTGTTTCTTGCAATCACCCTGCTCTTGACCAAAGATCTTCCTCCCTCCTTGCGACTCATTGTTCCCTGCGTTAGCTTCATGACATCCTCCATTCTTTCCTATTGGATGCACTCGGTTTGACTGTGCTATGTGTGACAGGGGATCTCCTGCTGAGAGAGTTTGAACAAGGTAGTTTTTCTTAATTGTCTTCACTGGAATAAATTGGATACTAAATTTTTTATTATGCTGTCGGATTTTGATACGCCACACCCGATTGAATATGTTTGGGATGAGCTAGTTGAAGGTGTGTGCAAAGTAGGCCATTGAATTGGTGTTTTGTGATCTTGTGGTGTAGTTTTCGATGTACGCGATTGCGTCGTTAGGATGTTATGGACTTGGCACGCTGGGTTATGGGATGATGATATTTTGGATTTGCCCTGAAGAAGCTGACCTAATGCAAAAGGTGACGTTATGGTCCTCCCTTGTGACATGTATCCATTTTGATTCAATCACCCCACATGTATAGATTGAACTGTTTTATCAATTTTTTTTCCTAAGAAGGATTTCCCCCCTTTTCTTCTGGTTATTGTTATTGTAGCTTCGTCTTCATAGAGAATCTATCAGGTTACATTGGAATAACCTAATGGGCAAGGTTCTTGTTTGATAAGAGAGATATGATGAATGTAGGACATCATGGAAGCAAAGGCCTTTTTTAAGGAGCATGATGTTAATCTGAGCTTAGACCAAATTGGATTCAGGGACATTGAATTGGACTCGCTCTTTGATGAGACGTGTAGGTTGAACCTTTTTTGGAGGTTGATTCCTGCAGCCAAAGTATACAATTCCAATTGAATGCATCTAGGAATAAATAACATGGAAAAGAGCACGACCTCACAAAATGTAATAGCAAATCCCAATGATTACACACTCTTCTAAATTACCTGGACAAGGAAGCCTTGCGAGTAGATTTCGAGGGTGTTCTCAGACCACTGACTCGAGTTCTTTGCTTTGAAACTGTCCTTTAAAGGGCTCATAGGTGTTTCGGTCCACCTCACCTCCAGTAATAGCAATGGCAACTGTTTGGGGTACATATGTAAGCAAGAGTAAAGAGCACAATGCTTGATATGAATGTAGAGAAATCTACTAGCGCTGCAGCATGGCAAGAGGTGCATATATAACAAGCGCTAGATCTAGGCAAGTATAATGTAAATTCATAGGGATACTTAGAAATCCAAAGCAATGACGTCCTTTTCTAAGGCAATTGTCACCAAACGGGCATACAAAGGAGGATGTGGTCCCAGAAAATTGAGGTCAGTGTCAAGGTTGCTTGGTAAATCGGTAAGATGAATCATCTCCCCTTTTGTAGGATCGTAAACACGGTGATGCTGAAATGTCAAAATAGCTTTCTGAAAGCTTTACTGATATTGTTTGTCCATGAGAACGCCAGGGTCAAAATGAGACATTAGGAGCCAACTTGGATAGTAAATATTGCTTTGCTTGGACCATTATTGATTGTGTAGCTCAAAGTTTTTAGATGTCTCCAAAATAAATATGCTTCATGTTTCATAAATGTTATAGTGTCATGTTACACTATTATGTAGTCTATGATGTCATCATTTCATCTTAATTAAGTACAAAAAACCTCATGTAACCAATGCTTTTTACTCCTTTGTTGAATTTTAAATTAGATGATTTAGAAACTTTTCCATTGAAAGTGATGATATTTTGAATAGAAATTGTCATTGTTGACAACTTTGAATAATTTTAAAAACTAATTTTGATGAAATTGATGAAGTTTTTGAGTAGAAGATTTCAAAAAGAACTCCAAAAGGAACCTCTTCCATGTCCTTCGTGGCTCCTAATTCCTCACTTTGACCTGCCAATGAACTTTAAGTGCTTGATTACCTGCACCCATATTCAAGTTACAACAAATTTTCAAGAGAAGTGTGACCGAAAATGATCTTGACATAGTTCAAAACAGCACGGAATAGACAGCTATTCCAGTTTTGTACGTAAGGGGCTCCTTCACTCAAAATTCAAGGATCCTTTGTAAACAAAAAGGAGTCTGTTTACAATGGATCGTTGAATTTAGAGCTAAGGGGCCTCTTACGTATAAAAGATTGTTCAATGATACTAGAGAACAAGAAAGGTGAGTGGGTAATGTAGCGACCTTTTGATCAATAGGTCTTGAAATGCTTAATCAAGAGCTTTGTTCACACCCATTTCTGGCAACAAAGGCAAGTAATCACAACCACTCATTATGCACATTTCCAGAATCATCTGTTTGGAGAAATTGCTGAAGTTGATATCTTTGTTGGTTGTAATGTTGGTGAATTGAAATCCAACCCCTTGCTCATATTTATGCATCTCAAAAAAGAATTTGCCACAAACATAGTTTTTGTCATTGAAGCAAGACTTATCGATTCAATCAAAACAAATATACTAGTGACCTTGGTCTACAATACAAAGTCTGCTTGCTTAGGAAATAGCTAGGTTCTTTATTTTTAGATCCTTAAAATTCGAGTTATAAAATCACTACAATCTAAGATCAAATGTCTAAATACGTAAATTTATCAAACTTTGAGAGCAATCTCAAGGTTAGTTTATTTCCTATGAACTCTACCTGTGGACCACTGTATGCCATTAGGTCGGGGTCCTTTGTAATAACAAGCCTCCATGTGTCCATTACGAGCTAGAAAAGCCCGGCATTTGAGCATCTGCTTCCTATGGGGCCACAACATAATCCACGTTCTCTTGCCGCAAAACTTGTTAGAAATGATCAGACATTGCGAATGTATCAAGTCAACCACGATGCAACACCTGAACCAATACAGTAGAAGCAACGTCCGATTCTTGTTCACAAAAACATCCCCGGTACAAGAGAAAGTCAGTCCCAATTCCTTGATTGCCAGGACCAAAACATCGGCAACTAAGCCAGAATCTACTCATCTCAGAGTGGATTTATCATGCACGCATTATTGAACTTGCTATCCAAACCTATTTTGGTACATACATTGATCTCCAAGTGGCGACCACCTTCTTAATTCATCTAGGCTGTAAAAAAATTTGTAGTCATTCGACGGATTTTAGTTACAGCTTGATCGATTCATGACAACCAGAATTAGTGGCCATGTACTATCAAAACAGTTGTTCGCGTAACTATGATGTTTGAGTGTACACCTAAACCATCTCCTTATGACAACAAGCAAAGCTTATCTCTCCTACCCATTGCCAAGAATGCGGCACACAAAGTCCACAGTCAGAGGATCTTTGTTTCATGTTTATCGTCATATAGTGTGATGAGCAATCCCATTCATTTCCTCTTCAAAATAGGTTTCATAATCTCTAGAGAGTGCATGTGTTTGCAAAGAAAAGTCATGCTAAGCTCCTCCATAGAAACCCTCGATTACACCCTCAAGATCCTCGAAAACACTGATGACAACAGATCAAAGGAATCCACAAGTCAATTTGAGACTTGGTTTTCAATAAACTAAACCTCTAAAAAATGAATATAAAATATTTAAAAAGACACCGCTCTGAGCGAATGGAGACAATCAGACGGCTCAATCATTTCATCAAAGTCCACGCAGAATCACAGCAGTATCCACAGAGATGACAAAGCAAAGACCAATGCAGACAAGAGAGAGCCAACCCCGATTCCCTGAAGCTATTGGAGGGCGTTCCACCGTCCCCACCGATCCCCAGTACTGGTACACAAGTACTGGTACGGTAATTGTTCCTTCCACACTCTACTTGGGATTCCGGCCTCACGTCTCCCCCTGGCCTGCTTGAAAACTTCGACGTCGGCGTGCTCCTGCTGCAAGTGAATTTCCAGGCTGCTTTCCCAACCCAGCACCGCCCAATTAAGTCAAGTCAAGGGAGCTTAGGGTTTGAATGCACACGCAGAACAGAGTTCCTTCTTCCCGTGAAAGAGGCCCCGCGTGTCTTCAGGATCTGTCATTTTCAAGGAGGCCGATGGATGTTGCCTTCCTTCGAATTTGATGAGAGAGGCTAATGGGGTGCGGGCAGTTCTTTGCCAATGGGGGTTACTGGAACTGTTGAAAAGAACCAGGGTTTGTTCTTTCCTGTCTGTTTGTACACCCAATGGAACACATTTCAGTGCGGAGGATTTCTGAAGCAGTTTGAATCGCTGTGAGAGTTTGGGCAACGATTTCGGGAAGGGGCGTATAGAGTGTGAGTCTGTTCGATTTGGTGCTCCTTGTCGGTGTATTTTTTGTTGTGGAACGATTTCGTTGTACCGACAATTGAATCTTGTAAGGGGCGACGGTCTTTAGCTGGGGATTGCAACGTGGAACATGTGTGTGGAGGGATCGAGAAGCCTTCTGGAGATTGTCTGTCATTGACCGCGGTTTTTGTAACCCGCACTACTGGCAACAAGCGTTGAGGTAAGTACAAGCCAAAGCTTTAGTTCAAGCCAAGTTAGGGTTCGAGTTCGGGTTGCAGATTCTTGAGGTATAATTCTTGGTATAATTGGTTTTCCAACTGAAATTGTTGCGCATCAGTCTTTGTAAGCAATTTCAGTCACCAGCCCACAATTTGTAATATTCTTCCTAAGTTTTAATGTTTTATATGGCAAGGCTTGGCAAATTATGGACGTATGATTCCTGTTGTCTAGTGCTTGGATTTCGAACTGAAATTGTTGCACATCATTCTGTGTGAGCAAATTGTTTTGGAATGCATGAGATCATGAGATTGTGTGCCAATCAGAACATCAGGTCAGAACTCATTACGGTCTTGCAAGCTTCTAAGGATTCCTATGTTTAAGTTTTCAGGTGATCCTGCACCAGTGCTCAACTACAACTGTTGCATTAGTCTATGAAAGGAAAGATTTTTTAGACTAGATTCTAATGTTTGATTGCCCCTTGAGTGCGACAATTAATTAGAACCTCACTGGGAATATTGTTGGGATGTGGAGTTGCTGTTAACTTGGAGTAATGCCTTTCCAACAAAATGCTCTAAGTTTGCTAGTCAAACACAACTATGTAATGATCTTGGTTAACCTTGCGCAGACACCAAGTGTCCGCTTGGATGACTTCATTTATGAGTATAGGATGGAAGAAAGGTTTTAAAAAAGTTGCTTGAGTACATTTTTGGTGTATAGTATTACAAATTTTCTCATTATGGTCTTATTGACTTTCCTAAAGAAAAAGATGTTCAATCCAAGGATCACCCTTGTAGTGTATTTTGGCCTTTTTTTGCCAAAATATATTATTGAATTTGAGTCCAACTAATAAAATGAAGCTTATTCAATGTGGTTTCTACTCCAATTGGAAATTTTGAAAAAATTTAAATTTTTAATCTTATATAGCAAAATGAACTTGGGGCCTTTAACCATGGTTTGTTGATTTTCAAACTGTAGAGTGACATGGTATCTTTGGTTTATACCATGATGCAAAAAGAGGTAGCAGCCTCATCCCGTGCTCCCCCCATTGAAAACCGTTTGTTATTGATTAAAAATTTAATAAAGCACCCCCCCAACATGTGCAGAACTGTTTTATCAAAGTTTTTTCCTAAGAAAGATTTCCCCCCTTTTCTTTTGGTTATTGTTATTTTGGCTTGGTCTTCATAGAGAATCTATCAGTTTGCATTGGAATAACCTAGTTGGCAAGGTTCTTGTTTGATAAGAGTGATGTGATGAATGCAGGACATCATAGAAGCGAAGGCTTTTTTCAAGGAGCGTGGTGTTGATCTGAACTCAGACTAAATTGGATTTAGGGACATTGAATTGGACTCGCTCTTGGATGAGGCGTGTAGCTTGAAACTTTTTTGGAGGTTGTTTTCGGCAGCCAGAGTGTATGTAGTATTGACTCCATGTCAAGATTTGATACAACTCGTGTTATTTTCACCGTCTTTCTTTCTTTGAATGCTCGAATATTGACCAGAGATTTGTACTTTATTTTGATTGCTCTGATGCTTGTTCCATGTTACTCTGTAGGAGATGTTTGTAACCCTGCATGGAGCTCAAGGCGGATAGTGATCAAATTGCATGAGAAACTTTCAGAACTTTTTGTTCTGCTTTCGTTTTTTAATTCAGTGCAGAAAGGGGTTTCAAGTGTCACATGATGGAGGGTCCACATGTCCACCCTTCCAACAGTCTCTCCTGTAGACTCCCCTCCTCTCCCTGGAAGAGACCCTAGGACACTCGTCCCCGAACCCAAAAATCATCCTAGCTACTCATAGCAACTCATACCATAGAGCATGCAACGTCGAGCACGAAAGTGGAGTGACAAAACCTCAATGACAGTAGCAGGCAATGCAGGGCACTAGCAGAAATCCAACGGCCCATAAAATAATTAAGGTATGTGCACACTTGGTGTTTGATAGCAGCGGTCATAAAATCGTAATACCTCTGACAAAGATGGAGAGGTGCAGGTTTTAAAGAAATACTTTTTTTAAGTTGGTTTGGGATTGGTTCGACATAATCAAGGTCATCTTAAGTTATGAGTCATTCAGACCTGTGGCATAACATTCAGCAGTCATCACCAAAAGGTTACATGCTCCTCACCAATGTCCTCATCCACATTATAGAGAATAAAGTAAGCTTCAATACCAGAGTCATATGCCATTTAAAAGGAATTTAAAGGCAAAGTGAAGAGAAAGCTTCATTGACAATTGTGGGATTGAAGGGTGGGACATCTTTTTTATAAGGAAATCCATTTTCCATCATGAATCCTCAAAGGGTATGGGATAAATGTGAAGATGAGAGCTTGACCACTCATTGTCAAAACGCAGGAATTATGTTAAAAGTAGAATTTTAGACCTCATTTAGGCATATTAGAATAACTTTTTTCAAAAAACTTTGAACTAAGAAAATGTGGTAAATCAAGTTAAATTTCATCTCCAAAAATCCGTTTGACATTTCAATCCTTTAATCAAAAGTTATGGACAAAATTTAGAAAGGGTGTTTGAAAATGTAAAAAAAAATGTTTCTTCAAACCCCTTTCCAAAATTTGTTTATAACTTTTGCTTGGAGGCTTGAAATGTCAAACGGATTTTTGGAGATGAAACTTAACTTGATTTACCACATTGCCTTAGTTCAAAGTTTTTTGAAAAAAGTTATTCTAATATGCCTAAATGAGGTCTGAAATTCTATTTTTAATGCAATTTCTACTTTCAACTTAACTATGAGCGGTTGAGCTCCTACTAATTCCAAATTACATGTCCCACATTCTTTGTTCTACCTCCTACCACCCCAATGGATATAAAGAAATGGTCTTCTGAATTTGTAAAACAAATAATGAATGCCTTTTCATACTAGAAAGGAAATTCATTGAATTTGTTCTGGCAGTGTTATGTATATGCCCAAATTCCTTGGCATTATGAAACACCGCAATTAGTGCTCAAGAATCTATGAAATCGGATGATTCTAACTTAAATAACAACAACTTGCAATGTCAGAGAGTTATCAGTAAGTCTCGTAAACACCACTCTAATAACCCTTGCCAGCTCTGCAGCCATGTAGGTTCGGCAATTACGAAAGAACGTTGGTTTGCACACCCACCAAAATAATCACCTACCATCACTGCAAAGACCGCTTCCTAAGTCCAAGTGTGCACATACCTTTAGTTCTCCAAAAATTAAGCTGATATTTATTCTGAGCTTCGCAACAAATAGTTCATGCTTTTCCCAGTCGGCCTCATTGTAAACTTGCCACCTCACAGCACCAGCAGCAGCCGCAGTCGTCTCAGGAAAAGTCAGCCTTTGCATGCTGACTGGCGATGATCGAGAGAACGAAGTCGCTAATTTTCTTGTTTAGTCCTGTAGTGAGGGTCCTGCGGTCCCATTCAACATTCAACGGGTGACTGAAAATAGGTAAGTTGAGGACAAATACTTTCTTGAGCATGATACACCCATTCCTGCGTAGGGAATCAATCGTCAATCTTCTTTCAGCCAAACCATTTCAAGAAGTGAAAATGATCCAGTCTAGGTTGAGGCAGATTACAAGATGCAAATCACGCAAACTAAGACCCCGACTGCACCAATCGAGTAGCGAACTGGGTGCCCGCCCTATCAAAGTACTATCACTTGCAAATTGGTGCTAATTCCCACGCATCAACAAGAGTTGGATATCAATTTACATTCACTTCCATCACTCAGCTCCCAATTTTGGAAAAGTAAACAAATTGTGACTATTGCAATGGTTTTCAAGTGCAAGCGTTGCTCGCACCAACCAAGTAGCAGCAACTAAATGGCCAATTTCATTAAAATGGTCATATTCTTGACTTTGGCACTTTTTTCAGTTCAGATCGCTCGTTCTGAACTCTATAGCTGTCCTAGATGGTCAAAATGGCACACAGTCGAAATAGTGCCATAATACCGCTATTTTAATGAAATTGCCCATCTAACAATATTAGAACTCTAAATCCCCATTTGTTACATAGCAAGTGCGGGCACATAGGGATTTCATTAACTTCCAGGTGGGCAACAGGCCGCAAGGCACCAACTAGCTAATTTGTGCTACTTGGTTGGAGCAAGCGGGGGCTCCAAGGATGCAGCAACCACTAAAATAGTAAATTCTGGACACTAGAATATTCATTTCCGATTGAATGCATCCAGGAATAAGTAACATGGAAAAGAACATAACCTCACAAAAGGTAAAAGCAAATCACAATGGATGCACACTCTGCTGAATTACCTGGATGAGGAAGCCTTGCGAGCAGATTTTGAGGGTGCTCTCAGACCACTGGCTCGAGTTTCCTTGCTTTGAAGGAGCCGCTAAACAACTGGCACCAGAGCCACGCTGGGAGGACCAAAACGGAGCGAAAGTTGACACGAAGTCATCCATGGATCGTTGAGCAAGGCCTCCATATTCACCCACATGGGATACAAACGAGAAAGTTCTGCTTTTCGTGGCTCTCTCTCCTAGCAGATTCCTTCTGAAATGCGGGACATGTTTCCCTGACAGACAGAGAGCACAGCAATAGTCGGAAAAAGGTCCATTCAAAGTCTAGATCCGAAACACAAACAACTGGTGATCACTATCATCTTGCCACATAATATTCGGGTTTCGAATTAAAATGGTTAGAAAACGACGACAGTATTTTGCTTAACCAATTGACATGGGAACCACTGACACTTACTCTTTCCAGCAATTGCATGCGTTTTTTCTTTGCTCGTAATATTATTCAGGATCTCCTGTATGTGGGAGGTGATTGGGCAGTCAGAGTCCAAATTATCTTGCCTAACCCACAACAAATATGAGTGCATCAACGGTCCCTCGGGACTGAATATCTATTTGCATTAAGAAAATCCCACTCGGGGAATGTAAGGTCCAACCTGGGGTGGCAACTCACAATGACAATATAGGCGTTTTCTTAACTTTTCTAATGTATAAGAAGGGAACACATTTTTTTATTATGTAGGTTTTAGGAACATTGTAAGAAAGAAGACATTGAGAGGAATTGAAAGGTATAATTTTTATATCAATCATAATAGTTTTAGGCACTCAAAAGTCATTTTAAGAACTAATAATACAAAGAGTTTCTCAAACAGGGGGGACCACTCAGACCCCTAGCTCTTTTTTTGAATTATTAAATTTTATTATTTCTTAAATATTCTTCTAAAAAAAAAACTTCTAATAATGCTCAGCTTTTCAATGTAAACTTCTAATTATGCCCTAGCTCCTCATTGTAAAAGCTTTATTAAAAGCTATTTTAACGTTATAATAAATTTTCAAAATTGAAGTATTCAGCTTTTTTTGCTCTTCTCAAAACGGTCCCCCCTGCATATTATACAGGAGTTGCCACCCCGGGAGGTCCAAGAACCATGCATAGAGATTCGCAAATACCATATTCACATCTGGACAATTTTGAACATCATTGTTCAAGCGCTGAGTGTCACATTCGATTTCAACCTCTTTAGAAACCGGGGCGTCTGGGTGAATACTAGGCAAGGAACATTCAGATATGTCCAGCACATCGACGTTCCACTTGTGATCAACTTGTAGGCTCACCCCAGGACTCGTTGGGTGCAATGGCGATGGTGAAGATTGAGAGAAATATGCACTCCTTTTCCCCGGACCACCGAGGCAGGTGACTTCAGCACGCAACTGCATAGCTTTGATAAGTTGAGCAGCTGCCTTCTGCACTCGAGAAGAGACAGGTGTCTTCAAAGCCTTCGAATCGACAGGGTTTGGCATTTTCCGGGAATAGAAGGGACCCTCATACTTCTGCTTCTCCTCTGCACACGCTCAAAAGACCCAGTGAGAAGCCCGAGCACAAGAACATGTAAATCAATTCCTGGACCAACACCATTCCTTCAATGAGGAGCACCAAAGTCGAATACCGGTACTTAGAAAGACGTGAAGATGCAACAAAAAAACAAAAGTTAATGGTTTAGCAAAGACAGAGTATTCCACCTGAAAAGCTGTGTGTTCTCTTCAGGGGCTGTTCAGGTGGAGGATAATCAAACGTGAGATCCTGTGTACACCAAATAATTAGTCAATGGAACAGCTGCAAAGCAAACGATACTTTCCAACTGGTAGAGAATAGTCTGGCAGAACAACTGGTAGCAAAACATCTCAGTTGACGTACTTACAATAATCCGGGGCAACCCTTCATCCAAGTCCAGAGCCTCACTCACAAAGGGAGATACTTGACTTGGAGGAGTCCCGAATGCTGGGGAATGCTGAGTAGTATAGAAAATTCGCTGAATGGACTCGAATAGGTTATACTGGTGATGGTTGGCGAAGGGGTGAATTGGGATGCCGTCTCCTCTAGGCTCCATATATGGGGAATGCACTGATGCACTGTCGGGTGCATTCCTTGGCCGCCTAAATTGCTTCTTCGTAGATTCTCCTGGTCCCTCTAAAGAAAGTTAAGTACATACAAACACAATTCCTTTTCACTGAACACGATAGACAGTATGTTGTTAAAAATTCCGAAGGAGTATTTTCCAACATGATGTGCTGGTTTTTATATGTTGACTGAACATATGTAAGCCAAGCTTGGAAAACCAAAGGTCCTATCTGAGTGTCACCTTAGAGCATGATTTCAAAAAGGGTAAGCAGCTCCATGCCCAGAATTTAGGTGAGAGATTACATCACTCTGTCGCAAAAGCATACAGTTGAGACCCGAAAATGCACAGGAGCAGCTTTTCGTCAGAGAAGTCTAAGAAGTGCCTAGTATCTGAATATTTAGACTGGTGGATACGGAAGAAGTTAGTAATTAGCGCATTACTCTGACAACGAAGCTTTGCTTCCATATTCGGAGAGCTTCTATGCACTTTTGCTTTCGAAGCTGTACCTAGCATCTCCAAGCTTCTCATGTCCTGAAACACAAGCGCCATAAATATCAGGCGTACCTCAAAGGGCTGAAATACTGCGAAATGCTAAGATGGAAAAGTCTGTTTTAGATAGAAATGATCAGATATCGCTATATTTTCAGATATTGAGAATGTATCGAGTCGACCACGATGCAGCACGTGAACCAATACAATAGAAGCATCGTACACAGAAACATCCCTGGTACAAGAGAAAGTCTGCTCCGATTCTCTGAAGCTATTTGAGGGGTGTTCCACCGTCTCCACCGATCCACGGTACTAGCATCCCTGCACACAAGTACTGGTGAAGAGAACGTGGAGCGGACTGTTCTTTCCACTGAGCCTCCCTGGGATTCCGGCCTGCCTCCCTCACATCTCCTTGCGTGCTTGAAAACTTCCACGTCTGCGTGATCCTGCTGCAAGTGAAGTTCCAGGCTGCTTCCCCTGCGCAGCTCCGCCCGACTAAGCAAAACAGAGCCTAGGGTTCGAGTGCACACGCAGAATAGAGTTCCTTCTTCCCTACTCGCGTGTCTTCAGGATCTCGCATTTTCAAGGACGCTGATGGATCTCGCCTTCATTCGAATTTGATGAGAGAGTCTGATGAGAGTGCGGGCAGTTCCTTGTCAGTGGGGGTTAGTGGAACTCTTGAAATGAACTAGGGTTTGCTCTTTGCCGTCACGCAATGGAAAACATTTCTGTGCGGAGATTTCTGAAGCGGTTTGAATCGTTGTGAGAGTTTTGGTGACGATTTCTTACGGCGTGTAGAGTGTGAAGTTGTTGGATTCGATGCTTATTGTTGGTGGATTCTTTGTTGTGGATCGATTTCGCTGTACTGACAGATGGATCTTGTAAGGGTCAACGCTTTCTAACTGGAGATTGTAACCTGTGTGTGGAGGGATCGAGAGACCTTCTGGAGATTGTCCATCACCGACCGAGGGTTTTTGTAACCCGCAGTACTGGCGACATCGAAAGCGTTGGAGGTAAGTACAAGCCAAAGCTTCAGTTCAAGCTAAGTTAGGGTTCGAGTTTGGGGCCTTTTCATGACCCAGGAGCCTGTCTTAGCGCAGCTGATGGCACGAAGAGTAGCATGTAATCACGCGCGGTTGTCACGGTTGATTGTGTGTCTGCACTGAGTCAGCATCTGCGGAGAGCTTCGAGGGCCGGCCTCACGCGGTACAGTGCTGGACTCGCTTTGACCCAGTTTGTATGCAAACGCTCCATCCCTGCGCAAGTCCAGAGATAACTTGAAGGGTCTATAACGAAGCTTGAGTTCCATCGGCGCTTGCTGGAGGTACCTTCAGTTTGCAACGCCAGCGTCCCCGTCCTTGCAACATCGCCCTGCCTCGAGCCTGCACCCGCTGAAGAGTGCGTACGGTATTCTTCTTCGCCTTTCAACCATTTTCTCCTTGAACCTTGTTCTTAAACTCAATTTCATTTTGTACTGTGATGCACTCATCTCTTCTGAGTAGGAAAGTAGTATGCACTTTGTCGTGCGCGTAATCTAGGTGCAAGTATCTTTAACCACAAAAACGTGCTAAGATGACACAAGTTATCGTCCCAGGAGATTCCAGACGTTGCTTCAAAATTAGTTTCTCGAGACCTCTAAGTTTCCGGACTTTGACCACCTCGAAAGGGGTCCTTTCAACACACAAACTCTTTTCCGGAACTACTTCCTTTCCGGATTCTCTTCCGGATCCGGCTCTATTCAATCTTCCGGTTCCGTCTTTCTAACAAGTTGGTTTTCGATACCTCTGTTTTACCCTCAGAGGGTTCCTCACTTGCTCTTTCCGAGGGGTAGGGAACTGCACCACTCCGTATCTGACATAAACATAAAACAAAACACAACCCAAGAATAGATCTAGTTGAGTAAACAGGGTGGCATCCTCGCAACATCCCGGATGGCCTATCCGGAAAGCTGGTCACACAGGGTAGCGTTAGGTCCTCCTTACTACAACGACGGATACCGGACTTCCGGAACTAAGGGAATGACTTCCTAGCTCTCGACCGCTCATGAGGTTGACTAGCCTTCCGGATGGGTGGAAATATTCCTCTGGCGGTTGCCTATCTCCGCACGGAACCGCCCCTGCGAATTCCGGACTAGCTTCCGGACCACTCCTTGGTCTCCACCGGATTACCGTACCAGCGTTTTAAAGGCGCCACTTTCTCACTGCGCAAGTCTAAAAACTCATCTGCAAGACACACTTAGCCTAATCCGGCAGTCCACGAATCCGGACTCCTCCCCCTTGCACACTCTCACTTACACATCCACACAAGTGACTATAGACGCGATACGCAAGAGAATAATCCAACGAGTGCTTTCCTGAATGCTTCAGATTAAATGAACAAGGAAAAGGAATGACAGGCCAACAAACCGGCCTGCCCTTAAAAACCCACAAAAAGGCAGCCCAAACGGCCACCAGAAAACCGGCCAACGGCCAACTAAAAAGCAAAAAGGCAATGGCCCTGAAGACCGTTCCGGTAAAACTGGAAAACCGTTAAACTCCTAAAAGTCCGGAACTACTGGACCCACATCCGGAAAATCCGGTTCCGGAACTACCATCCTGGTAAGAATCCTAACTACAATTACTGCTACTGCTACCCTAGATAGTCATTTATTCCTCTTAGCCTTCTTTACAGACGTGCCACCCTGAGCTGGCGATCCACCTGTCTTCTGGGGTGGGGTGTTCTTCGTCTTCGACCTGGTCCGGGGAGGCTGCAACTCTTCCTCCTCCGATTGAGTCGTCTCCCCCTCTTCCGATTCCGGGTCCGTCTCGCTCAGTAGCCATCGTCCCCTTGGTTTCGGAACAGTAAGATCGATGAGCTGGGACGGTGGCGGTGTCTGGAGAAAGGGCTGGAGCATGTAGGTGAAACTCACCGGATCCGTCCGAGCTGGATTCAACACCGTTCCGGGTAAAGCTGGTTCCCGGAAAGTAGAACCCACCGGTCTGTCGAGAAACAGATTTGCTACGGACGCAGTTCTTCCGGCTGGAATGCCTAAGACCACGTCCTTTACCGAAGTCGAGGCCGTAAACTGCTTCACCAGCGACCTCCTCTTCTGGGCCGATGCTGTTCCGGCTTGCGACGTTCCGGCGATGGTCTTGCTCTTTGCCGGAGAAGGCTGGTTCTGTGCCCCTCCTTCTTGGAGATCCTGACCTAGGTCAAAAAGGCCTTGGTCTAACCCCTCAAGCGGATCCAAGTTTCCCAACAGCTGCCGGATTTCCCTGAGCATTCCCTCAATCCGGACTTCAAAATCCACGAGGATGTTCACCACCTTCGATCCGACCACGTGACCATCCTTCACCATGTGGTTATTCCAGAGCGTAGCCCTGGCAAGAATATCTGCCGGAGTGTCAAACAAACTTCTGACATTCCGGACTAGATCGAGGGCTTCTCCCTCCCTTGCCTCAGCGGTCATCCTCTCTTTCTCCGCCCACGCAGCTTGTTCTCGAAACCGGTCCCGTTCTTGCTCCAAGGTCAGAATCCGGTCCTCCAGCTGCTTCATCGCTTCCGGATCTGGCCTTTCCGCCAACGCCACCAGGATTTGGGTTTCTTCCTTCACACCCAATTTCTCGCACATTTGCCGGATCAGCGCCGACATCCGCTCATTCTGTGCCCGGGTAGCTAACAGCCATTTGATGGTGGCCTCTAGCTGATCTGTTTCCGGAAGTGGTTCTCGGGGCTTCTCCTCCTCCTCGGCTTCTTGCTTCCCCCGTGCACCCCGATCAGTCGATTTCCGGCGCGTCCCTCCAACGTTTGGTGATGCCTGCTCCGGTTCCGGTTCCTCTTCTTCCGGCTCGAGCTCATCCGGTTCATCTTCTGCGGGAAGTCCATACCTCAACAAATTCTCGCCCTTCCGGTATATGGTCATTTCCGGTCCGGCCAGTGCATCCTCGGAGTGATACAGATGGAAAAGATAGGGGCTAATCGGACTTGACTTCTTGTTCGCGATATTGACCGCTAACTTTTCCACTACGGAGTGAATGATCACTCCCCAGCTGACCGGCCTGGGAGCCGGATTCTCTCTATCTCCCAGCGCTCCGAAAATGGTGTTTGCCACGGTCATTGTAATCCGGGTGGGCTTTTCCGGATACAAGATAGGGATGAGGAATGCTAACAACTGCCCATCCCGTGGACTCTTACAATCACTCGCGGTGTTTCCTTCCTTGGAATCCGCATGACTCCGGAATACCTCCGCGGCGTAAGTATCCGTCCGGGACGCCATTCCGGAACCCCTACTCGGCGTAAAGTATGCCTTCGCCCACAACTCCGGAGTCCAGGCCCTAGATCGACCCCTAATCGTCAAATCGAACTGATTACCTACTCCGGAAACCAGCTCGTCAATCATCTCTTCACTCTGGACGTTCCATGGACGTTTTACCAATCCTAAGCACCCCATGATTTCTAGGTCCTCTTCTAACTCCTTCAGGCGCTCCGGATGCGATGGGACAACTGGACGTACGCCTCGGGCTGTCACTACCGACCTCCGGGATCGACTCGCTTCCGCCATCTCACCGACTGCTAGGACAATCCGGTGCAATCGGCACCTTCCTCCCTTTCTCTCCCTAACACGTCCTAACTCACCATTCTTTCTCTCTTCTAATGCACCGTGGGAGAGCACGGGTAAAAGAGACTGAATGAGGCTGGCGGTGGGGTTTAAGTACCTGTCGGAACCCTAAGTTCCCGCCGCCAAAAACGTTCCCGTAAGTTCCCTAGCCGGAACCTAGGCGGTAGGTCCCTACGATCCGGAACTTTCCGGAACTTTCCGGCTTTCCGGCTACGGTTTCCGGTAGACTGCATAACCTATTTAGAGTTTTATCTTTTCTACCTAGAAACTAATTTCTATTTCTAATATCTAAGTCCTAACTTGGTATTTAAATGCAAAAAATTGAAAAAGTTCTGCTACTTTTATCTCCACTAAATTGCTAATTGGGACTTTCCGGATGATACGTACTCCCACATTACCCCATTTTCAAATGTGAGCGTCCTCGCGAACATCATCGTCCTCTTCTTCTGAATCCGGATCTGCTTCGTATTTCTTGACCCGGTTTTTATTAACCCTTGTGTCAAACCATACGCCTTGCAGATCCGTTAATTGTAAGGATCCGTTTGAGTAGATAGACTCTACCCTGTACGGCCCCATCCATCTGGTGTGAAACTTACCCGGAAAATTCCGGTAGCGACTGTCGTAGAGTAAAACCAGGCTGCCCACCTTGACTCCGTGTTCTTTTGGGAGCTTCCGGTCATGGTCTTCCTTTCTCTTGGCTTGTACCTCCTTATTTTGTTCCAGCGCTACTTCACGAGCTTCCTCCAGATCTTCGATAGCCATCAGTCAAATTTCCGGATCGCAGTTCCGGATTGCAGTCCGGGATGCCATGATCCGGTGTGTTTCGACTTCCAGCTCGATGCCATGAACAGCCGTCTGTCCAAACACTAGGAAGAAGGGACTCCTTCCGGTTGTGCTTTTGTCTGACGTATTATAGGCATGGACGGCTGATGGGAGCTTCAAGTCCCAATCCGTCTTGTTTTCGGAAATCGTTTTGTGTAAAGCTTTTTCCACAATGCCGTTGGCCCGTTCCGTCAATTCGTTCGCCCTAGGATTGTAAGGTGTGGTCTTCCGGTGCTTGATCAGGTACCGGTCCATAATGTCTTGGATGACGTCATTGAGAAAATGAAGTCCCCTGTCACTGACCAACTCCAACGGATGCCCAAATCGCATCATGATTTCCGTAAATAGGAAGGAAGCGGCCGTTTTGGCAGAATTATGCCGGGTCGGACGAGCTTCTACCCATTTAGAGGCATAATCCGTGGCTAGGATTATCTATCTCTTCTTCCTGGCGCTCACCGGAGAAATGGGACCTATAAAGTCAATTCCCCATTTCTCAAATGGAGCTAACGGAATGATAGGAGTTAGTGGCCAATGGTTCCGGAAGGATGGTGCTCCCGTCCGTTGACATTGGTCGCAACTCCCAACATACGCTTTGACATCGCGTATCAAATACGGCCACCAGTATCCGGCGTTCCGGATTCTGTTTACCGTAGTCATGGTGGCGAAATGACCTCCAGATAGTCCGGAATGTAAGGCTCTCATCACCTTCTTCCGTTCCTTGGCCTCTAAGCACCTTCTGAGTTTGTCATCTGCCCCCATTTTGAACAAGGTTCCCTTAATCAATGAGTAAGGAGCCACCTTTTTCTGGAAGACGCTCTTCTCTTCTCGATTCAGCCCCTCCGGATATCGTTGTTCTGTTAGATACGTAATGATATCCCGAAAGTCTGAAGAGTCTCCCTCTTCGAAATGGAAGACCATTTCCTCCTCCTTTTCCGGAAACTCATCCGAGAAATCGGCGGAAATGTCTCCCAGTGCACTAGTTCCTCTCTGTCTTGATAAGAAGTCGGCATTTGCATTGGATTTTCCGGATTTGACTAATACCTCGTAATTGAACTCCTGAAGCAACAGTACCCATCTTGCGATTCGTCCGGAAAGATCCGGTTTGTTGACCAGGTACTTCAGAGAGTCGTGATCCGTATGGAATACGATCCGGTATCCGAGCAAGTAATGCCGGAATTTCTTGCAAGCATAAATCACTGCCAGGGCTTCCCTTTCAGTGGTGGTGTACTTCCGTTCCGCCAAACTCATTTGCCGGCTTGAATAGTACAATGGGCACTCCCGTTGGTTTTCGTCATATTGCCAAAGAATGGCCCCTAGGCACCATCCGGAAGCGTCCAAGGTTACATGAAAATCCTTGCACCAATCCGGTGAAGACAAGATCGAAGCTTTTACCAAAGCTGCCTTCAAGCTTTCGAACGCTTGCTGTCTTTCCGGATTCCAAGTAAAATCCGTATCCTTTTTCAACAGTTCCGTCAAAGGGATTGCTTTCCGGGCGTATCCTTCAATAAAACGTCGATAGTACCCCACGCATCCCAGAAAACCCCGGATCTCCCAACATAAGTTGGAGGGGCTAAGGCGATCATAGCCTTAACTTTATCTATGTCGACCTCTAAGCCTTTCCAGCTTACTACGTGTCCGAGCAAAATTCCGGATTGCATACCGAAAAAACATTTTCCCGGATGTAGTTTGAGGTTCGTCTCCCTACATCTTTGAAATGTCTTTCGTAAGTACTCAAGATGATCCTTCCGGGACGAGAATACTGCAAAATCATCGAAGAATACTTCCAAGAAATACCTAAGGAAGTCCCGAAAAATATCCATCATGAGTCGCTGAAACGTTCCCGGAGCATTGCATAACCCAAACGGCATCCGGGTGAAAGCAAAAGTTCCCCATTCTGTCGTAAAGGTAGTTTTTAGTTGATCTATCAACCGGATGAAGACTTGATTATACCCTGAGAATCCGTCCAGGAAACTATAGCACTCGTTTCCGGAAACATGATCTAAGATAATATCAGTAAAAGGTAGAGGAAAGTAGTCTTTCCGGGTAGTTGTATTCAACTTCCGGAAATCCTGACATACCCGGATCTTGACCTTCCCTTCCGGTCCGGCCTTCTTTGGTACGACCACGATTGGGGAAACCCATTCCGAGTTGTGGACTGGATATATGAATCCGGCCCTGGGTTGTCAGGACGTTCAGACGTTCGGACGTTCGGACGGACGTCCAAAGTCCGGGGACGCTGCCCCCCCAACGTCCTGTGACATTCACTTTTTATATTTTTTACCTACATGGTAAATTCCGCGACCGAAAACCCGACCGAGAGAAACCGACCGAAAAACCGACCGAGAGAACCCGACCGAAAAATCGACCGAAAAACCGACCGAGGACCCGACCGACTAACCGACCGAAAACCCGACCGATAACCGGACCGACCGAAAACTTGAGCGACCGAAAACCCGACCGACCGAGAACCGGACCGACCAAAAACTCGACCGAAAACCCGTCCAAAAACCGGACCGACCGAAAATGCGACCGACGACCGAAAACCAGACCGACCGAATTCTCGACCGAAAACCTGACCGAAAACCAGACCGACCGAATTCTCCACTGAAAACCAGACCGAAAACCGGACCGACCGACCGAAAACCCGACCGAAAACCCGACCGAAAACCTGACCGTCCGACCGAAACCCCGACCGAAAACCTGACCGTCCGAAATCACGACCGAAAACCCGACCGTCAACCCGACCGATAACCCGTCCGAAAATCCGACTGAAAACCTGACCCGACCCCAATCCCGACCCGTTTTTACAAGTTCTCCGAAGAAATTAATAAACATGCTTCAAATCGGTTGTTAAAATAATGTGAGCTTTGGGATTGGTGTGTTCTGTTTTTTTTTATTTTTTAAAACACATGAACAATTTCCATTGATAAAAAGGATACAATACACCGAACCAAAGGGAGTTGTGTTCCAAGTTCCACTTTCATAATAAATGTATTAATGATTTTTTTTTTTCCGAGATTCTGAAACCTAGTTCCACTTACCAATTTTATAATGAATGAAAATTTAGTTATATTTTCCTAAATTTGTTTCCTAAATTTTTCACTCAAATATTTAAGAGAAAAAATTTAAGAAATGAATATCAATAGTTAAAAACTTATAAGCTTAGAAGGCACAAAGTGACAAAGCCAAATAATCTTGTCATACAAATTGTACAGAATTTTTTTTTTTCCTTTTTTTTTTGGTTTACAAGCTACTAAATGTTATAGGAGTAATGGGACTAGGTCACTAGGAACTCAACAATGAACGTACGCGGGTGTTTGAGTGGAAATAGAATTTTGCGTAAGGGTCCTTGAGAAGTTTTGGCTATGGTAAGAATTGCTTGGTGTGATGTAAATGATTGAAATGAATTAAGGATATTTTGAAGAGTGCTGATTTTCATTGAAAGAAATAATAGTTATTAGGAACAAAGGTCATCCCGCGATGTCATGCAACTGCTTGCTATGAAAATGCGACTACCATTGCGTTGAAGTAACCAAACAAGAACAATAGAGAAGTTTGGATTACCAGAAGAGAAGATCATCAATTTGGAACAATCAAAAATAAGAAATTTTAATAGGTGTGGCATTTTTGGTTTATTATCACATCCTACTTTTGTGGAAAGACACTTCAATCGGTGTAAAAAGAAGTTCCTCTTTTTACACATTACTTTCAAGGAGGGGGGAAAATAACATTGTCTCAATATGGTTGTTGTACATTTTTTTAAAGTTATTTTCACACCATCTTATTTTGGGTAAGATACTACGACTTCTATCAAAGTCTCAATTTAATCCACAAGGCATTGAACATGCATTTTGGTCTTTGGAGAACATAGCATTTTTGGGCAACTTACTACAAGCAGAGTTTTTATTTTTTTTAGTTCAAATTTTCACAAGGCTTTCAGGAGGAGTAGCTTTAAGGTCCAACTTTTCTTCATAACTTCTCACCTAGAGATTAAAAAGTTATTGTATGATATATTGATATGTGATTTTTAATGCTTGGTGGGCAGCTCAAAAATTCTTAAAAATCGCTTTAAAAAAAGAATAAAACTTCAAACTAGTTCTCTAGATCTATATATGCAAGTTTAGGTTTGAATTTTTTTTTTTCATTTATGAGATCAGAAGTACGCGGTGATCTAGTTTGCGGGCAATTCTGAATTCCTTGCTCAGAAATAAACTTTAAAATCCTTTATTCAATTTAATTTTCAATATCTTTTGAAAAAAAGAAAAAAAAGAATGTAGATACATTACTACAACATTATAACCATTGGGATTGGCATTTTCCAATTATATAATTAAATTCTTAACAATTTAGTGGTTTGAATCATTCACTACTTCTTTCTGTTTGCTATTTTTTTTCTATATGTTGTACAATTCCTAATGTTTTGGAAATTTTCAAGCACAGAGCCAGCTTCACCTTGAAAATGAATCCAAATGAAACCACCATTATTGATACTTTCCGATACAAATGAGACCTTGTGAAATGCAGCTATCCGGTTTAGGCCCGGACCTAAAAAACATTTCTGTCGATTCAAATGTTGTTACCCTGCAATATACATGGTGGAAAATTCTGAAAATTTTTCCACATCTTCTTAAACCAATTCACTACAAGATCCTATGATTACATGTGTCCTAAAATATTTTCTTTCTAAAATTTGGGTTATTTTTTGGAAATGGCAGTTTTGGAACGTTTTGGGTGAATATATAGTCAACAACCTTTAGGGGTTAAGCTCACACCCTCAATTTTTCAAAAACAAACTTTTCGCAGCTAAAATTTTTTTTTTTACATTGACACCTTCTCATCTTCAATTATGTACTATCATTGCTTTCATTTTCTACCTCTCTTTTCACACCCTATTTTTTTGTGGGTAGGGGATTTGTATCCATGAAATGGTAAAAACCTTCAATCCTTATGAATCTTTTGAATGATATGAATTAAAATTTCCTTCCTAATTTACACTTCACTTTTTGGCCTTTCGGATCTTGAAATTTTTCTAATATTTCTTTCACCCTACACATGTATCCCTTGACGCCTAAGTTCAAAATATCCAAATGTCATATATCATTCTATTTGTCATGCAACCGCGACAATCCAATATCCATTAACAAGGAGTACTGCACTTCTCATCCACACAAAGCATACAATTTGTATAGTAAACATTTGTATTCATTACAATTTGAAAAACACACAAAAAATCAAATTGTATATCCAATTCCACATACATTGGTATAGATTATATGTGCATACATACTACGTCCTCTACACACGATAAATCCTCATATCTAAATTCATCCCCTAGTCCCCTACTTATGTACCTCTATAGATTACGGTAAGTTGGTAACCTACTCATATTTAGTATGATTGCCGGAAATATTCATCGAGCATAGGAAACTTGAAAGTAGTGCAGAATCGATTCACGACGTGAGCCAAAGTGCTTTCTTTTCTGATGACCCGTTGTAAGTACTCGTGAAACGCCAGTCCCAATGTGTGGTGTTCGAATCTGCTGCATTCTGGAGTTTCCTTCTGCAATGCAGTGTAAGCCTCGGACATGCGCTGCCTGTTCATCCTCTGAGCTATTTTAGCAACCGCATATGCTTCCGTTTCACATGATAACCTTGGAATGACGTCCTCATTCGCATCAATTTTGTGCAAGTAGGCGCTACTGGGATCCAACCACCACCTCTGTGTCAAAGTTTGATCCCTCTGAATGGCAGATGTGAATGTGTACAAGGATTTAGGACGTTCACTAGCTAAACTAGTTAAGCCCCAATCACAAATTCCAACATACACACGTGACTCATCGTCGGGAAAGTGAAACATGATGTTGTCTGGAGAAATATCATTGTGGAGATGTCCAGCAACATGCACTGCATTCATAATGTGCACGAACGCCCATGTCAGTTCCGTTTGCTTCTTCCTGAATCGAGCGAGGCGGAAAGCGTTAATCACCTCTGCTTCCGATGGATTGTCATACATCAACCGAACCTGTATGTTGTCTGGATAATCATTATCCATGTTCAGCATATTTCGCAGTGTCCCACCATTCCACCAATAGGAGTACCCTTCATTCCTTGTTGCATGCACTGCAAAAAAACGTATTACTCGAGGGTGCGCAATCCTCACTGCCATTGATTCGTTCAAGTGTTCCAACTTCGCTAACTCAGGCCTTTTATTGTGTTGGTGAGATCTCTTTGCTGCAAACTCCCAAAACGGTACTATAGGAGCACATCCTTCAATTCGGACCCTCCGAATAGTAGCATATCCACCCTTTATAATTTTATCATCTTGGGCAATCACTTGTGCCATATCTGGAAGTGCAATGAGATGTCTCCTGCCATGGTACAATTCATCCTTTCCATCATCGCTATTCCACCATGTCATTGATTTCCTTCTATTGCGCGTGTTAGCAAATGGCTTGCACCGCTTCGTGAATAAATCAGCTCTGAGGATAACTTCTTGAAAGGCTTCATCATCGGGGCGGTGTTGCTTCACATATTTTGCGAGAACCACTTTGGAATTCCACAACGCATCATACGCCCTGTTGTGAAGGAATTTCACAAAGCCCTTCTTCTCCATTTCATGATGCCATTCAGGAACGTGAAGGGCTTCCATCATCTTCTGTGACATATCATCCATGAATTTTTTTGGGCACTCCTCTTGGTATCTGATGTATTTATTGTCCAAGGAAAGAGTGGTTTCAGACTCAAAGAATTTCAAGGTGAATTCAATGAGAAAGTTCTTGCATGCATCAGAGGGAATTTCCTTCAACTCTTTGATACTTGGTTGCCCTGATTGCACCCCGTCTCGCCTCTTTGCAGCCTTCTTTGCCCTTGGCATCTTGATGAACTACCGGTATTTAATTACAATCGGTAATGAAAATTACCAGTCGCGATTTCACTTCACTCTGGAGTACACGTAATCTGCAATGAAGTTGTCAAAAAAATTGGCAATAAGTGGCCCCCAAAACCGGACTCTTGCTTTCCCAAGGAGAGGAGCCAATGGAGGACAAACCACCAAGCTCTCCGCTCCACGCTTGCACAAGGCAAGGGGGATAGCAAAAGTGAGGGAGCGGTCTGGCCGTCCGCCCCTCTTATAGTTTGCGGTCGCCCCGACCGCCGAATCGGACGGCCCGACCGCTCCATCGAGCGCCCCGCCGCATCGGACGGCCCGACCGCTCCATCCGCCGCATCGGACGGCGGTGACAAATTAGGGTTCGGCTCGCGGTCGGCATAGTCGGCGGTCGGCACAGTCGGCGGTCGGCGGGGAGTCGCTGGTTTTCTTAAGTTCGTAGAAAGATGGAAATAGAATTTTTTTCGCAACCGTGCCTACATTCCGGAAATCCAAAGTTCTGCTGAAATAAGCTGAAAATAGGGAAGAGGAGGGCTGAGGGCAGCCCAAAAGAAAGTTTTTTTGAGTGGATTTTTTCCCCATTCGTGCTACTATTGTCTACCTAGAAATCTTTCATTCATTCCATTTCAATTGGTTACAAATAGTTTTACACAATCTTATTTTCAAGGCACTTGAGAAAACGAACTTGTAGAATTTCATTGATGAATGCAATTTCTTCAATTTTTTTTTTCACAGAAACAGGTCTGTGTGGTTCATTTTTTTGGGCTACAATAATCTTACCATTGAATTACCCTAGTCTTATTTAATGCAAAAGATATTAAAATTTAATGATTCATTGTATCCACTTTGGCACTTCCATATATGAATAATAAAAAAATTTGACAATTAAATTTTTTTTTAATTTCCTCTCGGCTAAACTACCAACACAATTCTCCAACTTCCAGATTCAAAGCTCACAACTCACTATTGCAAAAATTTCAAGTGCGAAATCTTCAAAATCAAAACACTGCATTCCATAATGTCTTTAAGAACTTCTTTTCTCCACTTTAACGCCTATAGGCCCAAATACTATTTTTGGGCAAGATATCAATTTTGGATAGTTTATTATGCATAGAATTTTTATTTTCATTATTTCAAACTTTCACACACGATGTGCTCTCCGAGTAGCTTTCAGGCGGATTAGGCCCAATAATTTCATAACATCTAACCACAAGGTCAGAAAGGTTTTGCATGATAAGTATTTTTTTTTATCTCTAGACAGCTCAGGCAGCAAGAAAACGTCTTCAAAAATCACTTGCTTCAAAAATTAAAATTTAAAATTGGTTCTTCAGATTTGTATAAACAAAAGAAGCTTTGAATCATTCCATTAATCCATTCCAATCACCAAGCCAAAACTCAAGCGGATCTTTAGTTTGACGGTATTTTTTCAATCCTTACTGTGGGAGTACGTATCATCCGGAAAGTCCCAATTAGCAATTTAGTGGAGATAAAAGTAGCAGAACTTTTTCAAATTTTTGCATTTAAATACCAAGTTAGGACTTAGATATTAGAAATAGAAATTAGTTTCTAGGTAGAAAGGATAAAACTCTAAATAGGTTACGCAGGCTGCTGGAAACCGTAGCCGGAAAGCCGGAAAGTTCCGGATCGTAGGGACCTACCGCCTAGGTTCCGGCTAGGGAACTTACGGGAACGTTTTTGGCGGCGGGAACTTAGGGTTCCGACAGGTACTTAAACCCCACCGCCAGCCTCATTCAGTCTCTTTTACCCGTGTTCTTCCACGGTGCGTTAGAAGAGAGAAAGAGTGGTGAGTTAGGGCGTGTTAGGGAGAGAAAGGGAGGAAGGTGCCGATTGCACCGGATTGTCCTAGCAGTCGGTGAGATGGCGGAAGCGAGTCGATCCCGGAGGTCGGTAGTGACAGCCCGGGGCGTACGTCCGGTTGTCCCATCGGATCCGGAGCGCCTGAAGGAGTTAGAAGAGGACCTAGAAATCATGGGGTGTTTAGGATTGGTAAAACGTCCATGGAACGTCCGGAGTGAAGAGATGATTGATGAGCTGGTTTCCGGAGTAGGTAATCAGTTCGATTTAACGATTAGGGGTCGATCTAGGGCCTGGACTCCGGAGTTGTGGGCGAAGGCATACTTTACGCCGAGCAGGGGTTCCGGAATGGCGTCCCAGACGGATACTTACGCCGTGGAGGTATTCCGGAGTCATGCGGATTCCAAGGAGGGAAACACCGCGAGTGATTGTAAGAGTCCACGGGATGGGCAGTTGTTAGCATTCCTCATCCCTATCTTGTATCCGGAAAAGCCCACCCGGATTACAATGACCGTGGCAAACACCATTTTCGGAGCGCTGGGAGATAGAGAGAATCCGGCTCCCAGGCCGGTCAGCTGGGGAGTGATCATTCACTCCGTAGTGGAAAAGTTAGCGGTCAATATCGCGAACAAGAAGTCAAGTCCGATTAGCCCCTATCTTTTCCATCTGTATCACTCCGAGGATGCACTGGCCGGACCGGAAATGACCATATACCGGAAGGGCGAGAATTTGTTGAGGTATGGACTTCCCGCAGAAGATGAACCGGATGAGCTCGAGCCGGAAGAAGAGGAACCAGAACCGGAGCAGGCATCACCAAACGTTGGAGGGACGCGCCGGAAATCGACTGATCGGGGTGCACGGGGGAAGCAAGAAGCCGAGGAGGAAGAGTTGCAGCCTCCCCGGACCAGGTCGAAGACGAAGAACACCCCACCCCAGAAGACAGGTGGATCGCCAGCTCAGGGTGGCACGTCTGTAAAGAAGGCTAAGAGAAATAAATGACTATCTAGGGTAGCAGTAGCAGTAATTGTAGTTAGGATTCTTACTAGGATGGTAGTTCCGGAACCGGATTTTCCGGATGTAGGCCCAGTAGTTCCGGACTTTTAGGAGTTAAACGGTTTTGCAGTTTTCCCGGAACGGTCTTCAGGGCCGTTGCCTTTTTGCTTTTTAGTTGGCCGTTGGCCGGTTTTTCTGGTGACCGTTTGGGTTGCCTTTTTGTGGGTTTTTAAGGGCAGGCCGGTTTGTTGGCCTGTCATTCCTTTTTCCTTGTTCATTTAATCTGCAGCATTCAGGAAAGCACTCGTTGGATTATTCTCTTGCGTATCGCGTCTATAGTCACTTGTGTGGATGTGTAAGTGAGAGTGTGCAAGGGGGAGGAGTCCGGATTCGTGGGCTGCCGGATTAGGCTAAGTGTGTCTTGCAGATGAGTTTTTAGACTTGCGCAGTGAGAAAGTGGCGCCTTTAAAACGTTGGTACGGTAATCCGGTGGAGACCAAGGAGTGGTCCGGAAGCTAGTCCGGAATTCGCAGGGGCGGTTCCGTGCGGAGATAGGCAATCGCCAGAGGAATATTTCCACCCGTCCGGAAGGCTAGTCAACCTCATGAGCGGTCGAGAGCTAGGAAGTCATTCCCTTAGTTCCGGAAGTCCGGTATCCGTCGTTGTAGTAAGGAGGACCTAACGCTACCCTGTGTGACCAGCTTTCCGGATAGGCCATCCGGAATGTTGTGAGGAGGCCACCCTGTTTACTCAACTAGATTTATTCTTGGGTTGTGTTTTGTTTTATGTTATTAGAAGTTTATGTCAGATACGGAGTGGTGCAGTTCCCTACCCCTCGGAAAGAGCAAGTGAGGAACCCTCTGAGGGTAAAACAGAGGTATCGAAAACCAACTTGTTAGAAAGACGGAACCGGAATATTGGATAGGGCTGGATCCGGAAGAGAATCCGGAAAGGAAGTAGTTCCGGAAAAGTGTTTGTGTGTTGAAAGGACCCCTCTCAAGGTGGTCAAAGTCCGGAAACTTAGAGGTCTCGAGAAACTAATTTTGAAGCAACGTCTGGAATCTCCTGGAACGATAACTTGTGTCATCTTAGCACGTTTTTGTGGTTAAAGATACTTACACCTAGATTACGCGCACGACACTTTTGGCGCCGCTGCCGGGGATTCTGATAGATTGCTCTGAAATTAGAAAATTTGCAAAGAGACCTTTAGTCGAAAAGAACAGGAGTTGATAAACGAGTTAGCAGTGTGGATCCGTATCCCCAAATTGATGAAGTAGATCTTGAAAGAGTACCTACCTCGTACTTCATGAGTAGACCTCAGAGAGGAATTCCAGCCGGAAGACGTTCCGGAAGATTAGAAGAGGCTGCTGCTAGAAGACCGGTAGTACACGGAATCCCTAGTTTTGGTAGAGGTTCCGAAGCTATTTCAGCATCAGAATCAGAAGAAGATTTGGTACATGTTGCTAGGCGAAATCTTAGTGAAACCCCAAGTCCCACCAATCCGGAACCAGTTACGAATCCGGATAATATAGAACCGGAACCGGATAGAGAACCCACGCCGGTAGATTCAGAAGAGGAGATATCCTCTGACGAAGCCGAACCGATGGTGACATCCACACGCCTAAAATATAGTAAATTTACGGGCGATGGTACTACGGATGTGGATGACTGGATGGGAGAGTTTGAGGCCACCGCCGTAGCCAACCAAGAGGATCCAGCCTCTAGACAGCGTGTCTTCCAAGGATTACTGAAAGGGGAAGCGTTGAAGTGGTATCAGGATGTTCCGGAAATTATCCGGAATAACTGGGAGGACCTTACGGATGCGTTTCTTCGGACATTCCGGGAAGTCGGAGGGGAGGCTAGAGCTCTAGGAAGGTTGAGTAAAATATCAATGCGATCATCTGAATCAGTCAGGAAGTATGGCCAGAGGGTGAAAGCATTGATGAAGAAACTGACAACGGATGTGTCCCCTAGCATACAAGTAGAGTGGTATGTGGCAGGATTTCCGGAAGAAATGGGATTCCAAATCCGGCAGGCTCGACCCGCCACGTTACGAGAAGCTATGGAGACAGCTCAGAATTACAAAAACTCCGCCCAGTCACTAAGAAGATCCATCAAGAAGAGCGAAAGAAGAGAGAACCGGAGCAAGAAGCATCAGAAGAAGGAGAGAAGGAGACGGAAGTATTCCGATTCGGAATCTCCAAGTTCCGGAACCGGAACAGAAGCGTCGACCAGCAACACGGAGAGTTCCGGAGCTGAACAAGAAACGTCAAGTAGACGGTCTTCACGAGGTCGGGATGAGAAGATGGACCGCGGTAAGAGAGTGATCAAAGTCAAGGTGGAAGAAGAGGACTCCAAGAAATTCATGAAGAACCTCCAGGAGACGTTGGACGCCATCAAAGTCAACATCGCGGAAAACCGGAAGCCGAGACGGATCGTACCAACAACACGGACGAATGTCTGGTGTCCAAGGTGCGGACGACCCGGCCATTTCGCAAGCGAATGTCCTCAAGGACCCCAGAAGCAGATCCACTATGTGGATGAGGAGGGAGTTTACTACACCCTACCGGAAGAAGAATACGAGGAGGAAGTCAATCCGGTATTCCAAGTCCAAACGGGTTACGGAAGAGGAAGGGCACCTCAGCAACTGATCCGGACCAACGTGTTTCCACGACCCGGAGCAGGCACATCTAGTCCAGGTAACTTCCCACCTTCCAGGTTTCCTCCCGGAACTTGTTTCATTTGTGGAAGTCCTGAGCATTACGCCAACACTTGTCCTCACAAAGGGCTTGGTCAAGGAGCACCCCTTGTTCTACCTTGTCAGAATTGTGGAGAGTACGGGCACGGACTTCGTGATTGCCCTAGCCTGCAGCAGGCTAGAACCATTTACAAACAAGTAGAAGTTCCACCTCGGGATCAAACCGGACTCAATTACGGTTCTAAGACCGGAATCGAGAATCCGGATAAATGACAACCAAGGGTGGAACTTCCGGAGAAACAAGTAGAAGTAGTTCATAGAGTAGAGACCCGGAGTTCCACCAAGAACCGGGATGAAAAGCGTAGGAAAAGAGAGAAGAAACGGAAAGAAAAATCCGGATTAGGTACTCTGCACGAGGTACCGGATTCGAGTGATTCTGATCGCTCAGTAGTTCAGCCAGTACTACACCCAGTAGTAGAATTAGAAAAAGGGGTGGCTCGCCGCCCCCTTTCTATCGATATTAGTGATCAAATCAGGACGAGTCTAAGAGATTCCCTAGTAATCCCGGAAATTATTCCGAGAAAAGTCACATTTGATGAGGTTCCGGTTGTGATCAATCCGGAACTCAAGGTGGACGAGTATGATATCCTGCAAGATATCAAAGATCAGAAGGCCAATGTCACCATTGGGCAGCTTCTGCACGACAACGCCAATTACCAGAAGATGATCCGGGAGGCCTGGACCAAGAAACGGAGAAGAAGACTAAAGTTACCTTCGGTTGCTGTCAACTTTTCCCAAGTGGAGGATTACGGAGCACCTGAATTGGAAGTTGAAGTAGGAGGATGCATGATACCTGCAGTACCGGTCGATGGAGGATCCGGAGTCAACTTGATGTTGGAAGAAACAGCATTTGACCTTGGATATACGTCCTTCCAAGCCATCGACCAAGTACTCCGGATGGCGGATCAGTCTCGTGTGCATCCGGTAGGAAGGCTATCACAAGTTCCTACCCGGATAGGTACGGTTACCTACCTCCTAAACTATGTGATTATTCGGGTCAATCAGGGAAAACCCTTCCCCATGTTGCTTGGAAGACCATGGCTGTATGCAGCCAGAGTCTTAGCAGATTGGGGAGCCAAGGAATTTGTGATTGGGAAACCAGCAATCCGGATTCCCTAGAAACGCGTGGAGCATCTTGGAGAGACCAGCGAGTCAGATGGATACACCACGGATTGGTCGGATCCGGAAGATTCAGATTCAGTCCCCAGCTATTTTACGTCGGCTACGGAAACTGATTTTGAGTTTCCGGAACCGATGGTAGAAATCGGAGCAGAGGAGCCGATTGATGAAGGGAACATTGTTCCACAAGAAGATCGATCCATGGGAGAAGTGGATGTGCCACTTTCCTTTGGATGGATCAGACAGCAGATCATGGACGGTAGCATTCCGTCCATTGGTTTAAACGGACAGGATCCGGAAATCCCATGGAGTGACATTCAGGAGGGAGCAGAAGAGGCTACGCCGGAAAGAATCAAGACTGTCGTAAGTCCTTCGGATTATGACAAGATCGAAGTTGTTTCCGGAAAGTCCTTCTTTCTCAGCAACTCCATGACGGAATCGGAAAAGAAGGAGTACACCACCCTTCTTAAAGATTATATGGATGTGTTCGCCTGGGTAGCATCCGACTTAACGGGCATTCCGGCGGAACTAGGAGAGCACCGGATCGACCTCACGGAAGGGGCAGTTCCGATTCGACAGCGCCAATACCGGCTAAATCCCAGATACTCAATCATGGTGAAAGAGGAGATTGACGCCTTGTTGGAGGCCGGATTCATATATCCAGTCCACAACTCGGAATGGGTTTCCCCAGTCGTGGTCGTACCAAAGAAGGCCGGACCGGAAGGGAAGGTCAAGATCCGGGTATGTCAGGATTTCCGGAAGTTGAATACAGCTACCCGGAAAGACTACTTTCCTCTACCTTTTACTGATATTATCTTAGATCATGTTTCCGGAAACGAGTGCTATAGTTTCCTGGACGGATTCTCAGGGTATAATCAAGTCTTCATCCGGTTGATAGATCAACTAAAAACTACCTTTACGACAGAATGGGGAACTTTTGCTTTCACCCGGATGCCGTTTGGGTTATGCAATGCTCCGGGAACGTTTCAGCGACTCATGATGGATATTTTTCGGGACTTCCTTAGGTACTTCTTGGAAGTATTCATCGATGACTTTGCAGTATTCTCGTCCCGGAAGGATCATCTTGAGTACTTACGAAAGACATTTCAAAGATGTAGAGAGACTAACCTCAAACTACATCCGGGAAAATGCTTTTTCGGTATGCAATCCGGAATTTTGCTCGGACACGTAGTAAGCTGGAAAGGCTTAGAGGTCGACATAGATAAAGTAAAAGCTATGATCGCCTTAGCCCCTCCAACCTGTGTACGGGAGATCCGTGGTTTTCTTGGATGCGTGGGGTACTATCGACGTTTTATTGAAGGATACGCCCGGAAGGCAATCCCTTTGACGGAACTGTTGAAAAAGGATACGGATTTTACTTGGAATCCGGAAAGGCAGCAAGCGTTCGAAAGCTTGAAGGCAGCTTTGGTAAAAGCTCCAATTTTGTCTTCACCGGATTGGTGCAAGGATTTTCATGTAACCTTGGACGCTTCCGGATGGTGCCTAGGGGCCATTCTTTGGCAATATGACGAAAACCAACGGGAGTGCCCATTGTACTATTCAAGCCGGCAAATGAGTTTGGCGGAACGAAAGTACACCACCACTGAAAGGGAAGCCTTGGCAGTGATTTATGCTTGCAAGAAATTCCGGCATTACTTGCTCGGATACCGAATCGTATTCCACACGGATCACGACTCTCTGAAGTACCTGGTAAACAAACCGGATCTTTCCGGACGAATCGCAAGATGGGTACTGTTGCTCCAGGAGTTCAATTACGAGGTATTAGTCAAATCCGGAAAGTCCAATGCGAATGCTGACTTCTTGTCAAGACAAAGAGGAACTAGTGCACTGGGAGATATTTCCGCCGATTTCCCGGATGAGTTTCCGGAAAAGGAGGAGGAAATGGTCTTCCATTTAGAAGAGGGAGACTCTTCAGACTTTCGGGATATCATTACGTATCTAACAGAACAACGATATCCGGAGGGGCTGAATCGAGAAGAGAAGAGCGTCTTCCAGAAAAAGGTGGCTCCTTACTCATTGATTAAGGGGACCTTGTTCAAAATGGGGGCAGATGACAAACTCCGAAGGTGCTTAGAGGCCAAGGAACGGAAGAAGGTGATGAGAGCCTTACATTCCGGACTATCTGGAGGTCATTTTGCCACCATGACTACGGTAAACAGAATCCGGAACGCCGGATACTGGTGGCCGTATTTGATACGCGATGTCAAAGCGTATGTTGGGAGTTGTGACCAATGTCAACGGACGGGAGCACCCTCCTTCCGGAACCATTGGCCACTAACTCCTATCATTCCGTTAGCTCCATTTGAGAAATGGGGAATTGACTTTATAGGTCCCATTTCTCCGGTGAGCGCCAGGAAGAAGAGATACATAATCCTAGCCACGGATTATGCCTCTAAATGGGTAGAAGCTCGTCCGACCCGGCATAATTCTGCCAAAACGGCCGCTTCTTTCCTATTTACGGAAATCATGATGCGATTTGGGCATCCGTTGGAGTTGGTCAGTGACAGGGGACTGCATTTCCTCAATGACGTCATCCAAGACATTACGGACCGGTACCTGATCAAGCACCGGAAGACCACACCTTACAATCCTAGGGCGAACGGATTGACGGAACGGGCCAACGGCATTGTGGAAAAAGCTTTACACAAAACGATTTCTGAAAACAAGACGGATTGGGACTTGAAGCTCCCATCAGCCGTCCATGCCTATAATACGTCAGACAAAAGCACAACCGGAAGGAGTCCCTTCTTCCTAGTGTTTGGACAGACGGCTGTTCATGGCATCGAGCTGGAAGTCGAAACACACCGGATCATGGCATCCCGGACTGCAATCCGGAACTGCGATCCAGAAATTCGACTGATGGCTATCGAAGATCTGGAGGAAGCTCGTGAAGTAGCGCTGGAGCAAAATAAGGAGGTGCAAGCCAAGAGAAAGGAAGACCATGACCGGAAACTCCCAAAGGAACACGGAGTCAAGGTGGGTGGCCTGGTTTTACTCTACGACAGTCGCTACCGGAATTTTCCGGGTAAGTTTCATACCAGATGGATGGGGCCGTATAGGGTAGAATCTATCTACTCAAACGGATCCTTACAGTTGACGGATCTGCAAGGCGTATGGTTTGACACAAGGGTTAATAAAAACCGGGTCAAGAAGTACGAAGCAGATCCGGATTCAGAAGAAGAGGACGATGATGTTCGCGAGGACGCTCACATTTGAAAATGGGGTAATGTGGGAGTACGTATCATCCGGAAAGTCCCAATTAGCAATTTAGTGGAGATAAAAGTAGCAGAACTTTTTCAAATTTTTGCATTTAAATACCAAGTTAGGACTTAGATATTAGAAATAGAAATTAGTTTCTAGGTAGAAAGGATAAAACTCTAAATAGGTTACGCAGGCTGCTGGAAACCGTAGCCGGAAAGCCGGAAAGTTCCGGATCGTAGGGACCTACCGCCTAGGTTCCGGCTAGGGAACTTACGGGAACGTTTTTGGCGGCGGGAACTTAGGGTTCCGACAGGTACTTAAACCCCACCGCCAGCCTCATTCAGTCTCTTTTACCCGTGTTCTTCCACGGTGCGTTAGAAGAGAGAAAGAGTGGTGAGTTAGGGCGTGTTAGGGAGAGAAAGGGAGGAAGGTGCCGATTGCACCGGATTGTCCTAGCAGTCGGTGAGATGGCGGAAGCGAGTCGATCCCGGAGGTCGGTAGTGACAGCCCGGGGCGTACGTCCGGTTGTCCCATCGGATCCGGAGCGCCTGAAGGAGTTAGAAGAGGACCTAGAAATCATGGGGTGTTTAGGATTGGTAAAACGTCCATGGAACGTCCGGAGTGAAGAGATGATTGATGAGCTGGTTTCCGGAGTAGGTAATCAGTTCGATTTAACGATTAGGGGTCGATCTAGGGCCTGGACTCCGGAGTTGTGGGCGAAGGCATACTTTACGCCGAGCAGGGGTTCCGGAATGGCGTCCCAGACGGATACTTACGCCGTGGAGGTATTCCGGAGTCATGCGGATTCCAAGGAGGGAAACACCGCGAGTGATTGTAAGAGTCCACGGGATGGGCAGTTGTTAGCATTCCTCATCCCTATCTTGTATCCGGAAAAGCCCACCCAGATTACAATGACCGTGGCAAACACCATTTTCGGAGCGCTGGGAGATAGAGAGAATCCGGCTCCCAGGCCGGTCAGCTGGGGAGTGATCATTCACTCCGTAGTGGAAAAGTTAGCGGTCAATATCGCGAACAAGAAGTCAAGTCCGATTAGCCCCTATCTTTTCCATCTGTATCACTCCGAGGATGCACTGGCCGGACCGGAAATGACCATATACCGGAAGGGCGAGAATTTGTTGAGGTATGGACTTCCCGCAGAAGATGAACCGGATGAGCTCGAGCCGGAAGAAGAGGAACCAGAACCGGAGCAGGCATCACCAAACGTTGGAGGGACGCGCCGGAAATCGACTGATCGGGGTGCACGGGGGAAGCAAGAAGCCGAGGAGGAAGAGTTGCAGCCTCCCCGGACCAGGTCGAAGACGAAGAACACCCCACCCCAGAAGACAGGTGGATCGCCAGCTCAGGGTGGCACGTCTGTAAAGAAGGCTAAGAGAAATAAATGACTATCTAGGGTAGCAGTAGCAGTAATTGTAGTTAGGATTCTTACTAGGATGGTAGTTCCGGAACCGGATTTTCCGGATGTAGGCCCAGTAGTTCCGGACTTTTAGGAGTTAAACGGTTTTGCAGTTTTCCCGGAACGGTCTTCAGGGCCGTTGCCTTTTTGCTTTTTAGTTGGCCGTTGGCCGGTTTTTCTGGTGACCGTTTGGGTTGCCTTTTTGTGGGTTTTTAAGGGCAGGCCGGTTTGTTGGCCTGTCATTCCTTTTTCCTTGTTCATTTAATCTGCAGCATTCAGGAAAGCACTCGTTGGATTATTCTCTTGCGTATCGCGTCTATAGTCACTTGTGTGGATGTGTAAGTGAGAGTGTGCAAGGGGGAGGAGTCCGGATTCGTGGGCTGCCGGATTAGGCTAAGTGTGTCTTGCAGATGAGTTTTTAGACTTGCGCAGTGAGAAAGTGGCGCCTTTAAAACGTTGGTACGGTAATCCGGTGGAGACCAAGGAGTGGTCCGGAAGCTAGTCCGGAATTCGCAGGGGCGGTTCCGTGCGGAGATAGGCAATCGCCAGAGGAATATTTCCACCCGTCCGGAAGGCTAGTCAACCTCATGAGCGGTCGAGAGCTAGGAAGTCATTCCCTTAGTTCCGGAAGTCCGGTATCCGTCGTTGTAGTAAGGAGGACCTAACGCTACCCTGTGTGACCAGCTTTCCGGATAGGCCATCCGGAATGTTGTGAGGAGGCCACCCTGTTTACTCAACTAGATTTATTCTTGGGTTGTGTTTTGTTTTATGTTATTAGAAGTTTATGTCAGATACGGAGTGGTGCAGTTCCCTACCCCTCGGAAAGAGCAAGTGAGGAACCCTCTGAGGGTAAAACAGAGGTATCGAAAACCAACTTGTTAGAAAGACGGAACCGGAATATTGGATAGGGCTGGATCCGGAAGAGAATCCGGAAAGGAAGTAGTTCCGGAAAAGTGTTTGTGTGTTGAAAGGACCCCTCTCAAGGTGGTCAAAGTCCGGAAACTTAGAGGTCTCGAGAAACTAATTTTGAAGCAACGTCTGGAATCTCCTGGGACGATAACTTGTGTCATCTTAGCACGTTTTTGTGGTTAAAGATACTTACACCTAGATTACGCGCACGACACTTACTCCCAAAAAAAAATCAAAGTCATTTGTTTAATTCAAATTTCAGTATTTCTGGGAAAAAAAAAATATATTGGGTTTCAAGATTCTTTATTTCAACATCACAACCATTGGGACTGGCATTTTTCAATTCCTTCATCAAATTCCTAACAATTTAGTGTTTTCAATCATCCTCTACTTTTTTCTATTTTGTATTTTTTTCCTATGTGTTGTACAATTGTAAATGATCTGAAAATTGTCAAGCATGGACCAAACTTGCCTTCAAGAATGAATCCAAAGAGTTACCCCAATTTTCGTCATTTTTTAAAATGAATGTGACCTTGTGAAGTGCAGCTGCCCCGTTTTCCGGAGGGACCAAAGAAGCACTTTTGCGGATTGAAACACTATTATCTTACAATCTAGATGGTGAAAAATTCTACAAGTTTTCCCGCATCTTTTCTAACCAGTTTACTACGAGATCCTACAGTTATATGTGTCCAACATTAAAAAGTTTATAAAATTTGGTACTTATACTGAATCCAATAGTGCTACAGTAGTTTTGGTACAAACTTAGTCAAAAATCTTTAAAGGCTAAACACAAATATCTTGCAATATGTGTGGTCCAAAATTATGTCTAATGCTCCACAAATTCTTATACTAGTTGGGTATAAGATCCTATGGCTACATGTGCCCAAAAATTAATTTTCTAATTGTTCTCTTCTTTCCTATAGAAATGGCAATTCACAATTGTAAGATTTGTTGCCAAAAATAAGGCCTTCGGCCTTGCGGGTTTAGGAATGTAAGTCGAGCTCTATCTTCCTTAGAAGAGTTTTTTAAGTTTTCAACTGCATTCTTGGGGATAAGAAATTGTACACTAAAGATCCATGGTGCGAAATATTTCTCCTAATGATAGTCCACTTGATGGAGCCCAAAATGCACATCCAATGTTGAACCCCAGAACTTCCATTGTCCCGTTCCAAGACAAAGGGAATTTTGAGCGGTTACCTCTAACCTCAATTTGTAATAAAACGTTCTGAAACTTTCCTATTTCATAGGAAAGTTGATTAGCTTTGTCATGATATGTTTTTATTTCAATTGGTGCCTGGGAGTAGAAGTTACACCAAAAAAACTTTGAAATTGAACTTGACGGGAAGCACAAATTATTTGGCAAATAGACAAAATGATTTTTTTTCCTTTTCTTCAAAATTTTTATAATTCTCTCTATATGCGAACCTTCCATTCATTCTGTTTGGATTAATAATGGAAAAGTTATGGAGAACTTTGCTTTTCAGGGAATTTGAGCATCTTCTTAGGAAAATGACTTGTAGAAGTGTAGAACTCTTTTATCAATGCAATTCCCACAATTTTTCAATTTTTTTTTTTCAAAATGTTGTGTTTTCTAGCTTAAATAATCTCACCAATGGGATCATTATACTTCAACCCTATGTAAGATCTACTAACAATTTTTTTTCTTTCTTGTCTTCGACGTACTTCTATAGTTCTATTTAATAATTCTTAAAATAACGAAAATAAAGTGTTCCTTTTTTAAGAAAAATATAGACTTTCAACTTACGTCTCCAACACATAAAACCTTAAATTCAATGTTTGTATTTCAAAAATATTCCACAACTAGCGATCAAATTCACCAAAAACTGAAAGCCAGTATTCAAAAAAAAAATCTTTTTCGACTTCGAATGCTAATAACCTCAACCTATACAGTGAAACTTCATGAAATTTTGACAACATCATCTACAATAAGTGAAGTACAAGATCGTATGCTTAGATTGGAAAAAAAAAAAAAAAAAAAGGGTTCATGGGTGAATGCAGCAAAAATGGCAGCTTCGGGTGTTTGTAAACCAAAAAATGACCTTCGAACTTCAAGGGTTGAAAACACCCAATTTCTCCAACTTCAAATGTTTACACCTTCCTTTCATGCAATCCGACTTTGTACATTCACATACAACACCCAAGTAACTGAAGACAAATGCAGCCAAGGTGACAATTTCTAATTTTCTATAGCTTTTTGAAAAAATGATAGACTTAGGATTTCAAGGTTTAAAAGCAATTCAATGTTTTTGTTGTATATTTGGACTATGCTTTTCATTGGAGAGTCTATATTGACTTGAACATGAGATGATGGGAGAAAGCGATCCGGTACAATATTTATATTAATAAAAAAAACTGGTTACACAGAAAATGGTATTCAATAATGGTAATTTCAAATACCTACCAATGTCTCACATATTCTCAAAAAAGGCCATTCTATCTATAGTGCGAAATACAGTACTACAATTCAACAAGATCATTGTACTACGCTTGGCATGAAAAAACATTGCATGTACATTTAACAATATACATGATCGTATTCTAAAAGAAAGTCGTTACAACAATACACACTATTCCTCCTCGGAATCTGAATCGGTGTCATCTCTCTGACTTGGCCCAGTAGAAGCAGACCTATAAATCCCAAGATATGGACCTCCACCATAGATGTCTCCACGTCCACTTGATGCACCTGTTTGTCCATAATTGCCGTAGCCAGGACCTCCAAAAGTTGGTGGAGGAGCTGAAACGTTGTGGTCAGAGCGATCTTCGTTTGGACGACTATAATAGGAGCTCCCGTAATGTTCATATGACCCACCTCCAGTGGTTCCACCGTAGTATTGTGAGCCTCCTTCGCTGGAACCACCATACTGTACGGTTCCATGGGTTCTTTCTCTGCCTTCAGATTCACCTCGGGGATCATTAGCATATTGAGAATGACTTCCGCCTTGTGGTGGGCCATATGCACCACGGTCATGTCCGTATGACCTATCGTGCCCAGGCTGTTGACCATGATCTTCTAGGCTTCTTCGCATTGCCTCATGCATTTCTTGTTCGTATTGTATGTTGTCTCGTTCTTCTTGGCGTTCGTGTCTTCCTCCAAATGTTACGGGTGCAGGAGCATCATCATCTTCGTCATCGAGTTCATCCTCTGCATCCGGCAACACAACTGTGGGAAGATGGCCAAATCCTCGATTAGACCACTCGTACATACAATCGCTCGGACCTTCCCAGTTCGAATCAATCACGTGGGCGCTGCGATTCAATTTGTGCACATCTTTACCCGGAATAGTGCGCCAATCCACTTCTTTGTGGAGTACAATCTCTGCCCAAATCATGGCCATGACACCATACAACATTATATTTGGTTTGTTGTTTGGTAAACCTGCTGCTTTTTGGATTTCCTTGTACCGTTGCACAAAGTGCTTGCTCTTACATGTGCTGATTTGACCTTCCCAACGGGGATGTTGATAAAGCGTGCGTTCACTTGACCAGAGTTTGGAGACGTGTGTCATTTTCACGTACTTTTTGCACATTGTGGAGGTCCACAATTTCTCCTCATCATCATCCCATCCAGGCTCAGCTACACAAAATGGGTTAGCCCAATCATCCCAATTTATGTCCTGCGATATTCCCCTTCTGGCCTTCTTGCCTTTTCCCCTTGGTGTTCCGTGTGACATGATGATCTTTTGAAAATTGAAAACAACAAATCGTAAATTTCAATTTCGATTGTGCAACGCGTGGTCCAAATACTAGAGAATTTTAGTGAGTGAATTATTAATTGAAAGGGTACAATAGTCACTCAACCGCAACACATAACTAGCACTGAAGTACTGAAAGCACTTCAGTGTCCCAGCCCAGTCCCTCACACACCAAGCCGGAAGGGGCGCGCAGATACCCAAAGGCGCTGGATCTGCCCACTCCGGTCGGGAAGGAACTGTGAAGAAATGAGGTTCCGCCCCGCTATTTATGCGTTCGGTCGGCGGAGCAGCCGAGGCGGTCGCGTACGTCCGAATCGGACGGCAGGCCGACCGACCCCAAGATCCTGCGGTTCTCATCTGTCGGTCTGCTGATCGCACGGCCACCAACGAAGGAGCGGACGGAAAAGGCGGACGGCGTGGACGGAGTCCGTCGTCCGATCGTTCGGTCGGGTTTTCGGTCGGTCAGTTTTTCGGTCAGTTATTCAGTCGGGTTTTCGGTCGGTCCGGTTATCGGTCGGGTTTTCGGTCGGTCAGGTTTTCGGTCGGGATTTCGGTCGGTCTGGTTTTCGGTTGGGTTTTCGGTCGGTCAGGTTTTCGGCCGGGATTTCGGTCGGGTTTTCGGTCGGTCAGGTTTTCGGTCGGGTTTTCGGTCGGTCAGGTTTTCGGTCGGGTTTTCGGTCGGGTTTTCGGTCAGTCAGGTTTTCGGTCGGGTTTTCGGTGGGGTTTTCGGTCGGGTTTTCGGTCGGTCACGTTGTCGGTCTCCGGTTTTCGGTCGGCATTTCGGTTGGTCAGCTTTTCGGTCGGCTTCTCAGTCGATCAGTGGGGTTTTCGGTCGGTCACGATTTCGGTCGGCTTTTAGAGCGGTCGTCCGAGCGGTCTGGACAGAGGTCGGGAAATCGGTCGGTCGCTTGGCACATCGGTCCGGAGAATAAACCTGAAGCGAAAATGCACCACATATGGACTCATGAAGTTCATGTGGACCAGAAATAAGTCACTAACTCAAAGTTCAAACGAGTTCTTTAAGTTCCTCATTCGATATCAAATGATTGTGTGCTTCAGATGTGCCTCAAGTAAACATGAAGCACACCTCAAGCACACTTATACAATTATTATTGCTTTTAAAAAATAATCACCTCAAAAATAAAAACGTTCTTTGAAATTTCAAAATTGGACTAAAAATGTTTGGGTGGGTTTAAGGTATGCTTGAGGTTCACGTCAAGAACACATAAAGCACACTTGAAGCGCACTTCGTGACTTCGTCTAATGAAATTGCCTTGGAATAAGAAGCTATGAAAAATTTAACTTGGATTAAAAATACTTTGCTTTTGCATGAAGTAACCTTGAAGCAAAATTGAAGTATATTTCCACTATTATCTTATGGTTGGTCGGTTGGATCATAAAAATAATTTCAAATTGAAACCTTCTACTAAGTGTACTAAATGAAATCATAAGGTTCTCAAAGTGCGCTAACAATAGACGTCATGCACATCTACAAATCATCTCTTCTATTTGCATTGCTTTGAAATGATGATGAATTTTAAAATGAAATGCTAATTTCCAAAATGAAAAGCATAAGTAAAAGTGATTGAAGTATGCCTGAGTTCTAGTTGAAGCATATTTCAAGCAAATTCCATCTTGTCAAGATACCTCGAATAATTTATATATTTTGTTGAATTCAATTCTTTTCATATAAATGCCAATCGAAATCATGAAAAGTTTGAAGTGTGCTTAAATAGACTTATAGACCTAAGGTCGAACGGGCAAAATACTTCCTTCATTTTCAGTGCATTATAAAGAAGTCAAAAAAAAAATCAAATGTACTAGGGAAAAAAAAAATAATGGCGTGTGCTTCAGATAGACGTGAAACACACCTCAAGCACATTTGTATCGTTTAACCACTAAAGCAACAAACACCATTTGTTGGCAACATAGCGATTTTGGACAGCTCCGTACAAACGCAATTTTTATTTGGTGAAAACTTAGTCAAAAAAACTAAGGGGTCAAATTATGTTGGATTATAAAGACAACTTTAAATTGAAATCTTTTACAATAAAAAGATCGAATTTCAAAAAATAAATAAAAATAGCGTAAGGTGTATTTCATGTGTACTTCAAGCTCACCTAAAGGTTGAAGCACGTTTTTACTGTTCAAAGTAGTGTGGATCCTAAAAATGATTTTAATTTAAATCTCTTATTGAATAATTCAATATCAACTCATCAAAATACCAAATGCTTAAATTATGCTTGAAGTACACCTCAAGCACATCTAGTATACATTTTCACTATTTCCATTCATTTCAAATTAAATAAATTTGAAGATAATAGAATCTTCTTTTCAAAATTTCAAAATTTACAGTATAAATGAAATTGCTTGAGTTGCGTTTGAGGTCCACCATCAGTTCACCTCAAGCAAATTCCTACTACTTAGATTTCTTCATATTAAAAGAATAAAAATTTGAATTTCTTCTGGTTTAGAAATTCAGATGTAGTAATACAGTGCTTAAAGTGTGCTCCTACCATGCTTAAGGTTTATTTCAATTCTTCAAGCAACTTTCAAGCACATTCTTAAAATTTCTTGAATTTATGAAGAACAAAAAGTATAGTTATTTGAATTTATGATTGAAGGGGTGGAAAATAAGGTGCCATGCATGTAAACTTTAAGTTCATTTGAAAAATTCTCTCCTAATTTGAAATGCATTCAATATGAACTCTTAATAAACTATTTTTTTGAATAAAGGAGATCATGAATTTCTAAAATAGTAAAATTGAGGTTCAGTTGTGATTGAGGTGTGCTTTAGGTCTATCTACGTGTCTTTAGTGTTTTTGTTTCATTTGAAAACAAAGAACTGCTGATTCAATTTTTTCAGATATGGTTTTCCAATGTGTGTTTTATGTGTGCTTGAGGTTTATTAAGCAAAGTTGTTTGCTCTTCATTTGTAAAATATATTTTTGGTTGCCAATTTGGGGGGAGTTTCTGATTCAAATGAAATGAGAAAAGTAATGGTGCCCTTTTAGTTGAGAGATAAACCTTTCACCCTATATCTAAAGACTACAAGAAGTACACGTCAAGTGCACTTGTGAAATTGCCCCAAAAATTGAATATAATTGATAGTTTGAATCCTAATCAAAGTGCAATGAGAGAAGTAAAAAAAAAAAATAAGAGAAATTCAAAGTAATTTTTTCTTCGAATGTTTTTCTCAAAGATTACATTTTTGTCTACATGTGAAGCTTTGTTCCCTTCAATTTGAAATTTTGGATTAATAATGAAAAAGTTCTTCAGAATCTGATTTTTTCGGACAATTTAAGAATCTCAAGGAAAAAAAAATTTGAATGATTCACTATTGGATGTTATTTTTAGAATTTTACCAAGGAAATTGTTGGACAATCTTAGTCTCTTAGATTTCCTAGCTACAAGAATCTCACTATTGAGATTATTGTGATCCAATTCCATCTAAAAGTTATTACCAGTTTCGTTTTTTCTTCCATCTTCCATCCAATTCTACTTGACAATTTTATAATGAGTGAAAATCAAGTGGTTTTTTTCCTAAATTTTTTGGGTACATTATGAATTCAACTACTTTACGTAGATAAGTGGATAATCAAAATCATTAGTGTTAAAAACTTGAACTACAAAGATTCAAAGCCAAAAACTATAGTCAAGCAAGGTGCCACTAAACTAATTTTCTTCCTTCTAAATTCATATATTTTATACTATACACAGTTTAGTTTTTGAAGCTTTCTTTTACGTATCCATATACTAGTTAAGAATAAGATCTTATAGTTTGATATTCCCAAAAAGAAAGGTTTGATGGTTCTTTACTCTTTGAAATAGCACTGAAAATTTTTAGTTGTTTTTTGATAGGAATATCACCTTCCTCCTCTAGGGATTAATACAATTGGTCCTTCCATTGGATCCAAAATAAAAACTGAAGAATCATTTGATTATATCACATTGCAGTGTTTTGAATTTAGGATTTGTAGCATACGATTTCTGATTAGGGTTTAGGGTTTAGGGTTTAGGGTATAGGGTTTAGGAAATACTACTTAGACAAGAGCCTTAAAACATGAAAAAAGAAATTCAATCACAATACACATTATTACTTCTACATGACTTCTACATTGGATGCTTCTAGAAGGATGCATCCAATGTAAAAGCGAATCAAACCGTTTTAGTGCAGAATGCGGAATTCGAGGTTCCAGACAGTCGGTCTTCTGCAGCGGTGAACAATTTTCGTCAACCCTGGCGGTCGGCCAGGTCGGCCGTCCGAATCGGTCGGCGTACCCTCAAACGGCCGTCCGAAGCGGTCGGTCGCCCCTGAAACGGCCGTCCGAAGCGGTCGGCCTAGCCTAAAACGGCCGTTCGAAGCGGTCGGCCTAGCCTAAAACGGCCGTCCGAAGTGGTCGGCCTACCCTAAAACGGCCGTGTTTGGTTTGGATGGCTTCGTATGTTGGTTCGGGCGGTCGGTCAGTTTGGAGCGGTCGCTGGGGTCGGTTGGTGCGTGGTCGGCAGAGGTTCGGGGCGGACTGCGGCTTCGGCGACCGCCGCGGAGGCGGAACGCGTCGGTCCGGGGCAGGTCCGCGAGGTTCGGGGCTGGTCCGGCGGCGGACGCGGCTTAGGTCTGGGGTCGGTCGGCTATAAGAGCGGACGGCCTCCTCGGACCTCCTCACTTCAACTCCCCTTCGGCGCCAAGTCGGCTGATCTCTGTTGCTTTATGCACCAGTTGCTCCTACATGGTGGAGAGTTGAAGTCATTGAACTTTTGATACGGGAACTTTTTGACATTTTTACTTGTGCATATACATTGGACGTCACTTGCGGAGTATTTCTTGAATTGGAGGTGAAGGCAATTTCAAATTGCCAATCATGACTGGTGAAGGTGATGCGACTACCGATGGGATGACTTCAGGTGGTGATAACACGAAAAGGATTAAACAGAAGGGAGCCAAACATGAGCTTCATTATGAGATTTTAGATAATCCTGACATCAAAGCCGAAAGCGGATGGGAGGAAGAGGGAGCAGAGTATTGGACCTCCAAAATTTGCAAGCAGTATGTTAAAATGTACCACATTGGCAAGTTGTGGCCTCGAGATTTTCACCCGGTCCACACACGGGCTTTCGGTTGCAAACCAGGGAGTTGCCAAAACTCGCAATTTGTTTGTCGATCGAAGGAAGTCTGGCGGGCGCTTTTTGGAGACAAGGGAATGAGTAAGGGGTACATCAATTATACCTTGGCATCTATGGTTTATGCGGAACTCATACTGGGCCGCAAAGTGGATTGGAGTACGTTTCCGACAACAGCACAGTGTCCACTTCTGATTGGAAGAAACCAGAAAGATATTCCCCATTGTCCCTCCAGGCCTCAGGCAAAACCCAAAGAAACATTACAAATTACTACAACGCATACAACGGAGGTTGGGGAGGGGACAAGTGATGCAGTGCAGTTGGGTTCATTGCATGCCCTTGCGGAAGTTGGCAATGCCCTCGCGGGAGGTACAATAGAAGAAGTCTTACCAACTCCCCCAGTGAAAGTGAGCAATACCGCTTCGGGAGGCACAAAGAGACTGGTGTTTCTGACTCCTCAAATGTGTTTGACTTCCAAACCGATTTTGAGTACTGTGTTAGGTCGAGAGACTGCTCCAAACAAACGCGGCCCCGCGATAGGAAATGGGGCACCTATTTTGCCACGAAAGGAGGTTGGCGACAAAGAAGTTGCAAGGGCCAATGCTAGAATTGATAGTCTTCTAGAGAGCAATGCTCTACAGCCCTTGATGTACACACCTCTTCCGCCTTCGTCTTTACCGTCAAGTCCAATCCTAAGTCCAGAAATGGAAGTACAACCGACACGAAGACACGGAAAAGAACCCCAGGACGATGCCATGAACCTTTTTATTGATGGGATAGAGCCTGAAAGCGAGCATCCACATTTGTCACCACCAGGTGATGACCCAGTGGAGAACCTTGGTCTAATGCAAACTACCAAGGAAGTGGAATTCTTGCTAGACTGCGACAATCGGTGGAAGAAGCATGAAGAAGAGCTTCAGAAAAATGACCCCAACCACGAGGCCAGCAGCTCTGGAGTGCATTTATGGGGAGCTATCAAGCCATCGGTTGTGGAAACTGCTTTCTCGCTAACTTCTTCAGCTCGACTTGTAGCTCAAATTACGCCAAGGATTATCGAGATGGCGCAAGAATTTTCTAGAGTCTCTCCAGAATTGATGACTGGTGCCTTGTCTTTCTTGGATTTCACAAAGTCCATGGTACCACTTCTCGACGACAATGTAGGCAAAGCAAGCGAGGTGCTTCTCTTGGAGTCAGAAAACATGAAGTTGAAGGCAAAGTGCAAGGACTTGGCCCGACAAGTGCAGATGGAGAAAAAGCTTGTGAAGGCAGAAAAGCGCAGGAATTCATTAATGCTTGTCCGTGTGGATGAGAATGAAAGATTAGAAACTGAACTCATTAAATTCAATCGCATGCATGAAGGGGTACCCATCACAGACAATGTGAAACCCCCGTCTGTGGAGCCAAGTCAAGAAAGTGAGGATAAACTCTCTCTTCCTTTCGATAAAGTTCAAGCAGTGCAGGAGACCGAAGTTGTGCATTTGGATGACGAGGAGGAAACCCGTAGATGGGAAGTGCAGGTACGACCCTCCACCAATAACCCTACCCCGACACTGATGGATGCTTCTATGCAAACTGAAGGTCAGGAGTTTGAAGAGCTGAAACAAAAATTGAATGAAACAATTCGAGAAAAAGCCCTTCTTCAGTCGGACTTGGAACAAATGAAACAGACAATGGACTTGCGTCACTATATGCCCGGGTACGGATTGGAGTATCGGTGGTTGGCATGGATGTAGATTCTCCAAGACAAGCCCTCCGTGGTATCCCGAGCAATGCAAGGGCTTCAAAAATTGGCAATGAAGTCGGCTGAAGATTGTACTGCCATTGAGACCTCTTTAAAGAGGTTCCAAAATGCGTTCCATCAAGGAATTAGGGGGTATACCGAAATTACATGTTGGGGAGACATGGATGTCATGTTTGAGCGCTTGAATCACACGAAGAAGGAATCACCAATTAAGAATGTGAATTGGACCTTCGAAGCAGAGGAAGGATGGGTGCCTTATAATACACTTTCAGCACACATCAAGAAGCATGAGAAGGTTGTAGTGCACGCTTGTGATCCGGCTCCGGGCATCTTGGAGGGTCATTGTAGTGTTTGTCAAGGCCCCTTTGGTCCTGAAGGAGCTCTAACTATGGGCCAATGTCGTCACACTTTCCATGTAACATGCATGGTTAGAGCATCGCTCATTCGTTCAGTTTGTGCGGAGTGTCGCTCTCCTTTGAGTCCTAGGTTCTATGAAATGCTTGGGATTTTGGAAGTGATGCCCCCTGGCCACGAATACAATCGTTGGAACCTTCCATTGGACCAAGGACCATACAAGTTTTCGAATTACTTGCATTGGGGAAAACCTCTGACATGGGATGCAAATGAGCGAAAGCATGGACTTTACGAGGAGTCCCAAGAACCGGTAGATGATCTCATGTGGATGACTATGAACAGAGAGGTGGAGTTGCGAGCACGAGTTATTGAAAATGAAGAGGGTCGTGAATTATTTTGTCGCAACATGGGGGGGCATTGGAGCTTGCAGCACCAGAAATTCTTCCGATTTCCTGAAAAGGAGGTGAAAAAAGGGCCAGATGGCAATTGGGTGGAGGTGGAGGGTCCGAAAGAGTTTAAGGAGCAGTACGGCGCGTATAACCACACTTTGATTGGCAGGGCCTTCTTCTTGTCCAAGTTGGAAGAGGCTGCAAAAGTTCGCGCTCTTGTCCAAGTAGATGCAGCAACAAGTACAGAGCATGCATTAGTAGATGTGGCAGGGGCATTCGACAGGAGGATGTCCGACATTATAATTCAATGGAGGGCATTCTTGTTGCAAGGAGATCGACCGAACAATTTGCAATCCGAAGACGATGATGTGGCAGTGAACGCGATGGTAGATCGAGTGGATGTTGCTTTGAGAGCTCTGAGCGCCGGCGAAGTAGATTTGACTCCCGCAAGGAAGAGGAAACGTAGGGTTGAAGATGAGGATGACCACTCTCCGGAATCAAAGCGGTTGTTTTCCAAGGTTGATGAAGAAGTGCAATCCGGAGGGCGCATTGTTCGAGTAAGTCAACAACGCCAAACTCGACAAGCTGCTAGAAGACTCTTGGCTGGAGAAGGGACATCTCTTGTTTCGGGAGAAGGTAGTGGCAGGTGCTGAAGAATGATGTAGTTAGACTTTTTTTTTTTTAAAGTAGAAGTATATGGACTAGAGAGTGTCGTTTGGATGTCATGAGGAATTGAGGATTCACTTTCAATATTTCATAGTACTCTTGGTATGTTATGAGCTGCTTATAAAATGCAAATATATATGCAATACAAATATGTTTTGATTTTGCTATGACTTTATGGTACTTTTGAATGCACCTTCAGACAATTTTGTAAAATATATGTTCTGCGTGATTACATTGCAAAATAATGTTGTGTTTATGATTTGTCAATGTCTATTATTCCTTGCATATGGAACGGAGAAGTTCATTCATTTTTTGCGACTCTAATTCATAGAACCGTAAATGCCCTTGGCTTCAAATTTGGGTGGGGACAAAACTTTGAATTTTAAAAAAAAATTACAAAGTCGCTCTAATTAACAATGAACATGCCAAAGAAATACCGTATGAAGTCTAATTTTATGGCCAAAAAAACCATTTTGGAATGATCGACTATGATTTTGCTATAAATGATTTTGTACAAGGGTACCAGTTTCAATCTTGATTTTCCTTATTATTCAATGTTCTTCAAAATGAGCGCTCGAAACAGTAGACGTTGGAAGCAAAAGCACATTAAAAATTCATTTAGAGAAATGTAGAGTACAATTTAAGAAGCCGTGAACTGATTGAGATTGTGCATGTGATAAACCCCTAAACCTTAATGTTTTTGCTTACTAACTTCATAGATTTGGAAAGGGAAAAGAGGCTCGGAAGACTTCAACTTTTGAAATCATTTTTGCACTTAAAACACCTTCATGAATCATGATTATATAATCTTTGAATAGAAAAATTTTATTGTCATGAATTTTGTTCGCAGTAGGTCCTTTAATCCATAGGGTCTTCAACGTTCAGGTCCTGAATGATAATAGATTCAAACTTTTAGTCTTTTTTCATTTTGCTTCGATGATAGTGAACTTCATTTGTGGAAATACTTTTGTTATCACTTTGTTTCCATATGTGTTCGTTAGAGTTGGTGTTATTAGAATACATATTTATCTAATTTCGCTAGAATTACAAATGTACAAGTATACGAAGTGGGCAAGTGGGCAAGTGGCTGTCCAAGCCAAGACAGCCTTGAATCCTTGAATGTAGTTTGAAGTTGGACTTGCAGAAATGAGGTCATAGATATGAAGAACACAAGAATATTAGGAATTCATCATGCCAGAAGAATGTCCATTCAAATGCAGTCCAACAAATTTTTAATAAAGAAATGATGGTATTTTGCTTGTAGTTGAATGTAGAAGAAATTTCAAATTTTTCCTTGCTAAAGGTATAGAAAAATATTAGAGACAGCATTGTTGACTTTAAATGTATTAGGCGGAATGTATAATTCAGAATGCAGAACTTGAATGTGTATATTAAAGCCGGAATATTCTTTGAAGTAGTGCTTTGTAGAAATGCCCAGCTCCGCCGACCGCCCCGAATGGCCGACCGCCCTGACTTCCCCAACCGCCCCTAATGGCCGACCGCCCCGAACGGCCGACCGCCCCGACTATCCCGACCGGCGGTTCCGGCCGACCGCTCCGAATGGCCGACCGCCCCGACTTTCCCAACCGGCGGTTCCGGCCGACTGCCCCGACTTCGCCGACCGCCTTGATCGGAAATCGGACGGCAGAAACTGACTGACCGTTGAAAGCGAGCAGATTTTCTCTCCAACGGTCGGCAGCAGTTCAGGAGTATAAGTGCAAGGAAGAAAGTTTTTAGAAGCACTCCTGAGAAACTGAACGCTAAGATTTCCGAGGGCTAGGAGCTGCAATTTTTTGTGTCCCTTGCTTGGTAATGCATAGTTCAGTGGACGGGGGGGCCTTGATTTTCAAGGCTTTGTACACATCATGCTAAACTGATTTTGGACACTATTGAGATTCTGACATTGTGTGTGCACTTTGTGATTTTGAATTGGTTCAATTATAAGGAATTCAAACTTGTCACTATGAGCAAGGACTTCTCTCCTTGGTATGGCCTCGTGCCACCGAGTAAAGTGCAGTGCAAGGCTTGCAACTTGTTGTTTGCTAAAAAGCCCGCGCGAATGTTGAGCCATCTAGGATATGAAGGCGCATCTGGTGCTCGTGATACCGGAGTTTGCCTTTGTCCGAAATTGACATCAGAGATTCGAAGTCTATTTCGTCGTTGTGAAGGGAAATTCCCACGGAGATCGGGTGTGGACAATGTGGATAGAAACAACATGCCCACGGACGGGAGTGACCTCTCCAATGGCAGGGACAGATCACGTTCTACACAGGAAGATTTATGCACAGTACTGCAAGAAATTCTTCGTGTGGGTTCGGAAGGGAATCGAATTACTGAAACATCTGGTGAACGTGGAACTCCCAGGGCATCCAGCAGTAGGCCGTACAAACAGAGCAGGCTAATAGATGGATTTGAAGAAGCACACAAACGCAAATTGAATGCAGTGTGGGCCAATTTTTTTTATGCGGCAAATATACCATTTGCTGTAGCCCGAAATCCAGCCTTTAAAGAAGCAGTAAAACTCACGGTAGAGTGGAATAGGCCGTACACACCACCATCATATCATGATCTACGATGCAAATTGCTTGACGAAGCAAAGACGGACCTTCAGGCAAAGCTCCTGAGGAGAACCGAAGATAGCATAAGGAAGTTTGGAGCAACATTGTCTATTGATGGATGGAGCTCGGTTACAAACCGCCCATTGATAAATGCCATGCTCGTATCTTCTGCCGGAGAGGAATTTGTTGGATCGGTAGATACAAGCGGGATGGAAAAAAACGCAGAGTATATGGCATCTGTCTTGGAAAAGTTTATAGAGCACGTAGGTCCCACCAATGTGGTACAAATCAGTGCTGATAATGCTCCGGTAAATCAAGCGGCATGGAATTTGGTATCCAGTAAGTATCCACACATTTATTCTCAAGGATGCGTGGTGCATGCCTTGAATTTGTTGTTGAAAGATTGGGGGAAGGAAAAATGGATTGATGAGTATCTGAAGAAAGCCCATGCCATTGTGAAATTCTTCAAGAGTAGGCAGATGCCGCTTGCTATATTTCGAAAGCACGAGACGAAATATAGCTTGTTGTTGCCGGCCAAAACGAGGTTTGCCTCGAATTTTATTATGATTCACCGTTTGTTGAAGGTCAAAGTAGCATTACAACAAAGTGTGGTGGATCCGCAGTGGGTGGAGTATGTGCGGAAGCTAAAGGACAATCGGAAAACACAACCCCGGTCTGACTCTCGAGATGTCAAGAAATTTGTTCTCGATTTGCATTTCTGGAATTGTTGTGTCAATATCCGAGATGTAGTGGGTCCAGTTGTATTTGCTCTACGCGACTTGGATGCGAAGACACCATGCATGGGAAAGGTATTGCATATTATGAAGGGTTTAGAGAAACATGTGATGGACTTGGAGAAAGAGCCATTTTCTTTGCCCGCAAATCGAGCAGAACGACTGCAGGCCTCATTTGTGAACCGACGAAAAATGGGGGAGACAGATCTACACTATGCAGGAGCTCTTCTGAACCCGTACTTGCTGCACGATAAAGAACTAGCTGACGACACAAATGCAACGGAGGCATGCAAACGAGTTATAATGAAAATTTGTAAACCCGAAGATTACGCAATGGTCGTGAAGGAATTTGTAGCCTTTCGACATAGAACCCCTCCGTTCCATAACATGTTAGACCCGGGCGAACAGATGTTGTCGGCACATGCTTGGTGGGATTTTGAAGGTGCATGTGGGAAGCTCATTGCTCCAATTGCAAAGAGGATATTGGCCCAACCAGTATCATCATCTTCATGCGAACGAAATTGGAGTAACTATTCATTTGTCCACAACAAATCTCGGAACAAGTTGAAGCCACAAAGAGCAGCAGATTTGGTGTATGTGTACAGCAATTTGAAAGTTTTAACGGCATCAAAAGAAAATGATGAGAAGAAGTGGTACCATGAGAACGTGGAGTCAGAAGATTCAGAGGGGTTTATCTCGGAAGACAAGGAAGTTGACGAGGATTATGGGCCACAATTCAGTGAGGAAAATGCCATAAACGACGACATGCAGGACTATGACAATGGACCGCTTCAGAGCCCTAATCGCAGTAATGAAGACTTTGGGGTCAATCATCGAGACGCTTATGAGTTCGATGAATCGGACGAGGACATCGATATGGACAATGAAGATAATATTCCCCTAGCTAGATTTTGCGATGGGACCGGATTTTTGAATAGCCAAAATATCGTATCGCAAGGGGAAGCGGCTTACGTAGAAGATCCGAAGGCGAATGGGACAAGGAATGTCAATGATGACACTCCAAAAGCGGATGAAGTTCTTCAAAGTTTGAAGTGTACATCCATGACAATGGTAGAAGTGCTAGAGAATGAAGAGCACATTGACAAAGGAGGATGTCAGTTGAATGTTCGAATGAATGTGGGCAATGCAAGTGTTCAATCCATTGTGGTATTGGCAAATGAGAAGAGCGGGGAACAAAGTCATGAAAATGACAAGCCAAGCGAAGTCCAAAGAAATGTTGATGGAGGTTTGATATATGGGTCTGAGAGCCCAATTTCTTTGGACCATGATGAAGATAAGAAACAAGTCATTGAAGAATGCAGAGGAGCACGATATAGCGGTGTTCTTCCTGTAGCACGCGAAACTCCTAGTGTAGCATTGGATGGCTCAGGAAGTTCAGGTGTAGGAAGACGACTTGTCCGAATTTCAAAAAAAATGCAACCTCGTATCAATTCATCTCCAATCAATTTACCATTGACCGATGGTGAGATGAACGAGACATTGGAAGAAATGTTTATTCGAGAATCTGGTCATACACCACCATGGCGCTCGACAAAATCGTCAGCTCCTACAACGTTGTCTTTGAATGCAATGAAGGTAACTATTCAAGGAGGAGCTGGAGCAGTGAAATTGGATGCCCAACACTCCATAAAATCCAAAAGGAAAAGGAAAATGGAGCCTTTTGCAGCGAGCCCAACCAAGAGACAAGGTGTAGGTAGAACTCCCCTTGATGCATGTCTTCCTTCTTCGAAGGGGAAAATGAAAACAATTCCTTCCCTTCATGAAGATAGGAGGAACGCCATATTAAGAGTAAAAAGGGAAAAGAGCAAGGACCAACCAAGGAGATTATCTACATCAAGGCAAGTACAGCACGGAGGAGTGAGAACTTTGTATTCTTCATCTGACGACATGGAAGTGACATACGATGAAGATGTGGAATGGAGAAGTAGAGGAGATTGTAGTGGGGCTGAGGTAAAAGGGGATAGTGATTATAAGCCTTAGAGATTGAAAGGCCTTGAATCGCTTAGATGTTTTGATGCTCATACATAGAGCACGTAATGGTAATTGGTTGGTAGAACATTATATTGTGGTACTAGTTGTCTACTTTGCTTAGTGATGTACAAAACACCACTAAGATGGTTTGATATTCAAACTGTTGGATTATAATTCAATAAAGTTTGATTGTATGTTTTCTTTCTTCAATGAAGCATAATATATTGCAAGAATTGTATGTAGTGAAGAGTTTCACCTTCATAGTTGTCCTAGTTTAACCCCTAAAGGACCATTGTCCGTTTGGCGGACATTTGGGATTTTGGGCAGGTACCTACAGGCTGAATTTTTGTCCTCATTTTTTGAAACTTTTTTTGAAGATAGGAAAACTGATAAGCTTCATGGGAATATAATTTTTTTTTCAATTGGTGCCCGGGAACAAAAGTTACGCCCAAATAAGCTCAAAACAAGGGAGAGGGCCAGAGGGGGCAGCAAAAAAAATGTTGCAAATTTCATTTTATTTTATTTTAAATTTTTTTCCCATAGATTATATTTTTGTCTATCCCTAAAGCTTTGATTCATTCCATTTGGATTTGTTATGAGAAAGTTATGGACAATCTATTTTTTCGGGCACTTAGAGCATCTTCTGATCTTTCTGAAAAAAAACACTTGTAGGATTCATTTTTGAATGCAATGTTTATAATTTAAAAAAAAAAAAAATTCCGCGTGATTTAGTGTTTTTGCTAGAACAATCTCACCGTTGGGATTAGTTCATTTCAATTCTATGTAAAAGATATTAATATTTTAGATGTTCCTTCTATCTTGTACCTATTTCTACTTAACAATTTTTTTAGTAATGAAAATTAAGTTTTTTTGATTTGATTTTTTTTGCTAGACTCTCAACTCAATTATAAAATATATAGATTTAAAGCTCAAAACTCTGTAGTGCAGAAATTTCAAGTTAAAAATGTTCAAAGTCAAAAAATCTCGTCCCACAATGTGCTGAAAAATTTGTTTTTTTCACTTTAAACGCAGATATCTTGCAATCAGTGTGGTCAAAAATTTTGAAATATTTTCCACGCATTGCCATACTAGTAAAGTATAAGATCCTATGGTTATGTGATAAAAAAAATAATTTTCAATTTTTTTTACCCTTAAATCTAAAAATGGCAGTTTTGAGTGCTTTTTGGCCAAAAAATGGCCTTGAAACTTTAGGGGTTAATATGTGTAAATTAAATTTATACAGCTAAAATTCAAAAAGAATGAATGTGACCTACGAAAATGTTGGATTTCTATTCGATGTAGATCAAAATTCCTAAAAGTTCCCAAAAAGACTTCGGCATATTTGAATTAAGATGAAAAAATGAGTCAAAAAACAATGAGGCCTGACTAAAAGCGCTTATACCTCTATAGTACTCCATTTCAACTTGAAGTAGAATAGAAATCTGTAACTATTTATAAGTGCTGGATATTGAAAATGAAGAACAAGGTACAAAGTAAGTTTCCAACCCATGACCTCTTGAACATCAATAATGAAATAACTCCGCAAGTGGCTGCAATTGCAATAGGCCAATAGCTGATGTACCATGTATGTTCTAAAATTTTTTCCGTCCCTATTAAAGTGACAGCCTGAAATCCTGAACCCCTCCGGCCGACCGCCCCGACTGACTCAACGCCGACCCCGATTACCGACACCGGCAGCCGACCGACCGGCGTCCGCCGACCGACGCGGTCGTCAGACCGACAGCGAAAAGCCGACCGCCGACCGCGGCGTCCGAATTACCTGAGGTAATTTTTTTTTACGGCAGTTTTACCCACCTCGTCCGATCAGACGCTGCGTCCCGACGTCCGACCGTCCAGACGTCCGGATTTTGGACGTGATTTGGTCCCGGACGTTCAGTTTTGACAACCCAGATCCGGCCTCCAACAAGGCGTCAATTTCCTCTTTCACCATGATTGAGTATCTGGGATTCAGCCGGTACTGGCGCTGTCGAATCGGAACTGCTCCTTCCGTGAGGTCGATCCGGTGCTCTCCTAGTTCCGCCGGAATACCCGTTAAGTCGGATGCTACCCAGGCGAACACATCCATATAATCTTTGAGAAGGGTGGTGTACTCCTTCTTTTCCGATTCCGTCATGGAGTTGCTGAGAAAGAAGGATTTTCCGGAAACAACTTCGACCTTGTCATAATCCGAAGGACTTACAACAGTCTTGATTCTTTCCGGAGTAGCCTCTTCTGCTCCCTCTTGAATGTCACTCCATGGGATTTCCGGATCCTGTCCGTTTAAACCAATGGACGGAATGCTACCGTCCATGATTTGCTGTCTGATCCATCCAAAGGAAAGTGGCACATCCACTTCTCCCATGGATTGATCTTCTTGTGGAACAATGTTCCCTTCATCAATCGGCTCCTCTGCTCCAATTTCTACCATCGGATCCGGAAACTCAAAATCAGTTTCCGTAGCCGACGTAAAATAGCTCGGGACTGAATCTGAATCTTCCGGATCAGACCAATCCGTCGTGTATCCATCTGACTCGCTGGTTTCTCCAAGATGTTCCACGCGTTTCCAGGGAATCCGGATTGCTGGTTTTCCAATCACGAATTCCTTGGCTCCCCAATCCGCTAAGACTCTGGCTGCATACAGCCACGGTCTTCCAAGCAACATGGGAAAGGGTCCTCTCTGACTGACCCGAATAATCACATAGTTTAGGAGGTAGGTAACTGTACCTATCCGGGTAGGAACTTGTGATAGCCTTCCTACCGGATGCACACGAGACTGATCCGCCATCCGGAGTACTTGGTCGGTTGCTTGGAAGGACGTATATCCAAGGTCAAATGCCGTTTCTTCTAACATCAAGTTGACTCCAGATCCTCCATCGACCGGTACTGCAGGTATCATGCATCCTCCTACTTCAACTTCCAGTTCAGGTGCTCCGTAATCCTCCATTTGGGAAAAGTTGACAGCCACCGAAGGTAACTTTAGTCTTCTTCTCCGTTTCTTGGTCCAGGCTTCCCGGATCATCTTTTGGTAGTTGGCGTTGTCGTGCAGAAGCTGCCCAATGGTGACATTGGCCTTCTGATCTTTGATATCTTGTAGGATATCATATTCGTCCACCTTGAGTTCCGGATTGATCACAACCGGAATCTCATCAAATGCGACCTTTCTCGGAATAGTTTCCGGGATTACTACGGAATCATTTAGACTCGTCCTGATTTGATCACTAATATCGATAGGAAGGGGGCGGCGAGCGACCCCTTCTTCTAAATCTACTACGGGATGTAATACTGGCTGAACTACTGAGCGATCAGAATCGCTCGAATCCGGTACCTCGTGTAGAGTACCTAATCCGGATTTCTCTTTTCGTTTCTTCTCTCTCTTCCTACGTCTTTCATTCCGGTTCTTGGTGGAACTCCGGGTTTCTACTCTATGCACTACTTCTACTTGTTTCTCCGGAAGTTCCACCCTTGGTTGTCATTTATCCGGATTCTCAATTCCGGTTTTAGAACCGTAATTGAGTCCGGTTTGATCCCGAGGTGGAACTTCTACTTGTTTGTAAATGGTTCTAGCCTGCTGCGGGCTAGGGCAATCACGAAGTCCGTGCCCGTACTCTCCACAATTCTGACAAGGTAGAACAAGGGGTGCTCCTTGACCAAGCCCTTTGTGAGGACAAGTGTTGGCGTAATGCTCAGGACTTCCACAAATGAAACAAGTTCCGGGAGGAAACCTGGAAGGTGGGAAGTTACCTGGACTAGACGTGCCTGCTCCGGGTCGTGGAAACATGTTGGTCCGGATCAGTTGCTGAGGTGCCCTTCCTCTTCCGTAACCCGTTTGGACTTGGAATACCGGATTGACTTCCTCCTCGTATTCTTCTTCCGGTAGGGTGTAGTAAACTCCCTCCTCATCCACATAGTGGATCTGCTTCTGGGGTCCTTGAGGACATTCGCTTGCGAAATGGCCGGGTCGTCCGCACCTTGGACACCAGACATTCGTCCGTGTTGTTGGTACGATCCGTCTCGGCTTTCGGTTTTCCGCAATGTTGACTTTGATGGCGTCCAACGTCTCCTGGAGGTTCTTCATGAATTTCTTGGAGTCCTCTTCTTCCACCTTGACTTTGATCACTCTCTTACCGCGGTCCGTCTTCTCATCCCTACCTCGTGAAGACCGTCTACTTGACGTTTCTTGTTCAGCTCCGGAACTCTCCGTATTGCTGGTCGACGCTTCTGTTCCGGTTCCGGAACTTGGAGATTCCGAATCGGAATACTTCCGTCTTCTTCTCTCCTTCTTCTGATGCTTCTTGCTCCGGTTCTCTCTTCTTTCGCTCTTCTTGATGGATCTTCTTAGTGACTGGGCGGAGTTTTCGTAATTCTGGGCTGTCTCCATAGCTTCTCGTAACGTGGCAGGTCAAGCTTGCCGGATTTGGAATCCCATTTCTTCCGGAAATCCTGCGACATACCACTCTACTTGTATGCTAGGGGACACATCCGTTGTCAGTTTCTTCATCAACGCTTTCACTCTCTGGCCATACTTTCTGACTGACTCAGATGATCGCATCGACATTTTACTCAACCTCCCTAGAGCTCTAGCCTCCCCTCCGACTTCCCGAAATGTCCGAAGAAACGCATCCGTAAGGTCCTCCCAGTTATTCCGGATAATTTCCGGAACATCCTGATACCACTTCAACGCTTCCCCTTTCAGTAATCCTTGGAAGACACACTGTCTAGAAGCTGGATCCTCTTGGTTGGCTACGGCGGTGGCCTCAAACTCTCCCATCCAGTCATCCACATCCGTAGTACCATCGCCCGTAAATTTACTATATTTTAGGCGTGTGGATGTCACCATTGGTTCTGCTTCGTCAGAGGATATCTCCTCTTCTGAATCTACCGGCGTGGGTTCTCTATTCGGTTCCGGTCCTATATTATCCGGATTCGCAACTGGTTCCGGATTGGTGGGGCTTGGGGTTTCACTAAGATTTCGCCTATCAACATGTACCAAATCTTCTTCTGATTCTGACGCTGAAATAGATCCGGAACCTCTACCAAAACTAGGGATTCCGTGTACTACCGGTCTTCTAGCAGCAGCCTCTTCTAATCTTCCGGAACGTCTTCCGGCTGGAATTCCTCTCTGAGGTCTACTCATGAAGTACGAGGTAGGTACTCTTTCAAGATCTACTTCATCAATTTGGGGACACGGATCCACACTGCTAACCCGTATATCAACTCCTGTTCTTTTCGACTAAAGGTCTCTTTGCAAATTTTCTAATTTCAGAACAATCTATCAGAATCCCCGGCAGCGGCGCCAAAAGTGTCATGCGCGTAATCTAGGTGCAAGTATCTTTAACCACAAAAACGTGCTAAGATGACACAAGTTATCGTCCCAGGAGATTCCAGACGTTGCTTCAAAATTAGTTTCTCGAGACCTCTAAGTTTCCGGACTTTGACCACCTCGAAAGGGGTCCTTTCAACACACAAACTCTTTTCCGGAACTACTTCCTTTCCGGATTCTCTTCCGGATCCGGCTCTATTCAATCTTCCGGTTCCGTCTTTCTAACAAGTTGGTTTTCGATACCTCTGTTTTACCCTCAGAGGGTTCCTCACTTGCTCTTTCCGAGGGGTAGGGAACTGCACCACTCCGTATCTGACATAAACATAAAACAAAACACAACCCAAGAATAGATCTAGTTGAGTAAACAGGGTGGCATCCTCGCAACATCCCGGATGGCCTATCCGGAAAGCTGGTCACACAGGGTAGCGTTAGGTCCTCCTTACTACAACGACGGATACCGGACTTCCGGAACTAAGGGAATGACTTCCTAGCTCTCGACCGCTCATGAGGTTGACTAGCCTTCCGGATGGGTGGAAATATTCCTCTGGCGGTTGCCTATCTCCGCACGGAACCGCCCCTGCGAATTCCGGACTAGCTTCCGGACCACTCCTTGGTCTCCACCAGATTACCGTACCAGCGTTTTAAAGGCGCCACTTTCTCACTGCGCAAGTCTAAAAACTCATCTGCAAGACACACTTAGCCTAATCCGGCAGTCCACGAATCCGGACTCCTCCCCCTTGCACACTCTCACTTACACATCCACACAAGTGACTATAGACGCGATACGCAAGAGAATAATCCAACGAGTGCTTTCCTGAATGCTTCAGATTAAATGAACAAGGAAAAGGAATGACAAGCCAACAAACCGGCCTGCCCTTAAAAACCCACAAAAAGGCAGCCCAAACGGCCACCAGAAAACCGGCCAACGGCCAACTAAAAAGCAAAAAGGCAACGGCCCTGAAGACCGTTCCGGTAAAACTGGAAAACCGTTAAACTCCTAAAAGTCCGGAACTACTGGACCCACATCCGGAAAATCCGGTTCCGGAACTACCATCCTGGTAAGAATCCTAACTACAATTACTGCTACTGCTACCCTAGATAGTCATTTATTCCTCTTAGCCTTCTTTACAGACGTGCCACCCTGAGCTGGCGATCCACCTGTCTTCTGGGGTGGGGTGTTCTTCGTCTTCGACCTGGTCCGGGGAGGCTGCAACTCTTCCTCCTCCGATTGAGTCGTCTCCCCCTCTTCCGATTCCGGGTCCGTCTCGCTCAGTAGCCGTCGTCCCCTTGGTTTCGGAACAGTAAGATCGATGAGCTGGGACGGTGGCGGTGTTTGGAGAAAGGGCTGGAGCATGTAGGTGAAACTCACCGGATCCGTCCGAGCTGGATTCAACACCGTTCCGGGTAAAGCTGGTTCCCGGAAAGTAGAACCCACCGGTCTGTCGGGAAACAGATTTGCTACGGACGCAGTTCTTCCGGCTGGAATGCCTAAGACCACGTCCTTTACCGGAGTCGAGGCCGTAAACTGCTTCACCAGCGACCTCCTCTTCTGGGCCGATGCTGTTCCGGCTTGCGACGTTCCGGCGATGGTCTTGCTCTTTGCCGGAGAAGGCTGGTTCTGTGCCCCTCCTTCTTGGAGATCCTGACCTAGGTCAAAAAGGCCTTGGTCTAACCCCTCAAGCGGATCCAAGTTTCCCAACAGCTGCCGGATTTCCCTGAGCATTCCCTCAATCCGGACTTCAAAATCCACGAGGATGTTCACCACCTTCGATCCGACCACGTGACCATCCTTCACCATGTGGTTATTCCAGAGCGTAGCCCTGGCAAGAATATCTGCCGGAGTGTCAAACAAACTTCTGACATTCCGGACTAGATCGAGGGCTTCTCCCTCCCTTGCCTCAGCGGTCATCCTCTCTTTCTCCGCCCACGCAGCTTGTTCTCGAAACCGGTCCCGTTCTTGCTCCAAGGTCAGAATCCGGTCCTCCAGCTGCTTCATCGCTTCCGGATCTGGCCTTTCCGCCAACGCCACCAGGATTTGGGTTTCTTCCTTCACACCCAATTTCTCGCACATTTGCCGGATCAGCGCCGACATCCGCTCATTCTGTGCCCGGGTAGCTAACAGCCATTTGATGGTGGCCTCTAGCTGATCTATTTCCGGAAGTGGTTCTCGGGGCTTCTCCTCCTCCTTGGCTTCTTGCTTCCCCCGCGCACCCCGATCAGTCGATTTCCGGCGCGTCCCTCCAACGTTTGGTGATGCCTGCTCCGGTTCCGGTTCCTCTTCTTCCGGCTCGAGCTCATCCGGTTCATCTTCTGCGGGAAGTCCATACCTCAACAAATTCTCGCCCTTCCGGTATATGGTCATTTCCGGTCCGGCCAGTGCATCCTCGGAGTGATACAGATGGAAAAGATAGGGGCTAATCGGACTTGACTTCTTGTTCGCGATATTGACCGCTAACTTTTCCACTACGGAGTGAATGATCACTCCCCAGCTGACCGGCCTGGGAGCCGGATTCTCTCTATCTCCCAGCGCTCCGAAAATGGTGTTTGCCACGGTCATTGTAATCCGGGTGGGCTTTTCCGGATACAAGATAGGGATGAGGAATGCTAACAACTGCCCATCCCGTGGACTCTTACAATCACTCGCGGTGTTTCCTTCCTTGGAATCCGCATGACTCCGGAATACCTCCGCGGCGTAAGTATCCGTCCGGGACGCCATTCCGGAACCCCTACTCGGCGTAAAGTATGCCTTCGCCCACAACTCCGGAGTCCAGGCCCTAGATCGACCCCTAATCGTCAAATCAAACTGATTACCTACTCCGGAAACCAGCTCGTCAATCATCTCTTCACTCCGGACGTTCCATGGACGTTTTACCAATCCTAAGCACCCCATGATTTCTAGGTCCTCTTCTAACTCCTTCAGGCGCTCCGGATGCGATGGGACAACTGGACGTACGCCCCGGGCTGTCACTACCGACCTCCGGGATCGACTCGCTTCCGCCATCTCACCGACTGCTAGGACAATCCGGTGCAATCGGCACCTTCCTCCCTTTCTCTCCCTAACACGTCCTAACTCACCATTCTTTCTCTCTTCTAACGCACCGTGGGAGAGCACGGGTAAAAGAGACTGAATGAGGCTGGCGGTGAGGTTTAAGTACCTGTCGGAACCCTAAGTTCCCGCCGCCAAAAACGTTCCCGTAAGTTCCCTAGCCGGAACCTAGGTGGTAGGTCCCTACGATCCGGAACTTTCCGGCTTTCCGGCTACGGTTTCCGGTAGACTGCATAACCCATTTAGAGTTTTATCTTTTCTACCTAGAAACTAATTTCTATTTCTAATATCTAAGTCCTAACTTGGTATTTAAATGCAAAAAATTGAAAAAGTTCTGCTACTTTTATCTCCACTAAATTGCTAATTGGGACTTTCCGGATGATACGTACTCCCACACACTTGGTGTGTACTGCTGGATGGCCCCCCCTGCTATGAATCTAGGGTTATCAGTTCACAAGCCGTGAGATCCTGGTAAGCATTTAGAATGTTTTTAATGAAAGTTTTTGCAGATTCTTGAGGTATAATTCCTACTATAATTGGTTTTTCCAACTGAAATTGTTGCGCATCAGTCTTTGTAAGCAAATTGTTTTGGAGTCTATGGATTCTTCAGATTGTGTTAGGTGAGTCCAGAATTGTGTCACCAGCTCACAATTTGCAATATTCTTCCTAATTTTTAATGTTTTATTTGGCCAGGCTTGGCAAAGTATTGACGTATGATTCCTATTGTCTAGTGCTTTGATTTTGAACTGAAATTGTCGCACATCAATTTTTTTGAGCAAATTTTGTTGCATGAGATCATGAGATTGTGTGCCGATGAGTTCTGATCAGAACATTGGGGTCAGAACTCTTTACGATCTTGCAAGCTTCTAAGGATTCCTATGTTCCTATGTTTAAGTTTACAGGTATATTTTTGATCCTGCAGCAGTGTTCAACCAAAACTGTTGCATCAGTCTATGAAAGAGAAGATTTTTTAGATTAGATTTTAATGTTTGATTGCCCCTTGAGTGCATCAAAAAATTAGAACCTCATTGGGAATATTGTTGGGATGCGGAGTTGCTGTCAACATGGAATAATGTCCTTCCAACCAAATGCTGTAAGTTTGCTGGTCAAGCACAACTATGTAATGATCTTGGTTAACCCCGTAACGCTGCTGCAGACACTAAGTGTCCATTTGGATGACTTCTTTTATGAGTGTTGGATGGTGTCGTAGCACAGAGTAAGTGAATTCCCTGTTATACTCCCAAAAACCACTTTAAAGCATAACAAAATGACTCTAAAGATCGAACCCACGAGATTTTGTGAAGTGTCTAGCTCTATTCCCAACTTAAGCTCAGCCAGTATCCAATTTCTACTTTCCGGTCCTAGATCTAAAACCGGAAACAACAACACACCGAAAACAACGACCAGACCTCTCTCTATCTCTTCCGGCCTGTCAAGCTATTCGGTCCTGTAAACTTCCAAAACCTAGGATCCTTCAACTTCAGATCCTGGAACTTCTCTGGACCAATCCGATCCGGTCCTCCCACACGTACTCTCACTCTACTCCGGTTTAGTTTTACCTCTGTTTCACCATCAGAGGGTTCGCCGCTTGCTTTTGAGAATGGCAGGCCCGCCACTCCTTCCGTGACTTATAGTGGCTGAAGACCCACTTCTCTAATCCACTACTTCCTACACTAGCGCGGATCCGGTTTGATCTCTCACAGCCACCCGGATAGCGATCCGGTTTGCAGGTCACACAAAGATCCCCCGTACGATCCTCTCATACTACAACGACCTTGATGCCAAGTTCCCTCCGTGCAAAGTTAGGTGGTTACAAGCGAACTCGTCCGTTCCAACATCAATTAAAGTTCTTCCGTTTACCAACTGGGGCAGCGAGACCTCACGGGAGATCGGGCACTCAACCGGATTTCCTATCCAGGAGTTCTAGCGCGACTAAGGACTCCTTCCCTATCCGCCTAGCCTAACAACGGCTTTCTCACCCGGAATCGTGAACTAAAGAGGTGCCAAGGAACTGAAATCCGCTCCCAACACTTAAAATACCCACTCACATGCACATAAGAGCAAAACAAACACACCAAGGGGAGAAATCTCTCTAGAATCTGCACACATCTTCCTAACTCCTCACCAAAACAGCTCTGCCACGCACGGGAGAGACGTACAACAAGAAATCAATAGAGAATGCACAAAAACTCAGGGGAAAAGACTCCCAGTCTCCTTCGCAGAGACTGACTATATACATTTTAAAACTCAAAAAGTCAACACAAAGCGGCCCGGAAAGTCCGCACGGAACTTTCGGTCCCCGCCGAGCCGGCCAGACCGGAAAACATCCGATCCAGACCAGACCCATCCGGATCAAATCCGGTCCGGTCCTAACTAACAAATATTTACAACTAAAATCCTAACTATCCTATCATAACCGGATCTACTCCTTGATCCGTTCCTTCGTCCATAACTTCGTCTTCGCCTTGGTGCACGCTCTGATCTTGATCCTCACCCGAATCTGGGGTCAGATCCATACTTTGATCTTTCCCCGGGTTCAGTGTGGGACTTCTAGGCGGGTCCGTTCCAAGCTGCTCGAAGACGTCCGTCAAGTTCCGGTTCCGCTCCCCGGTTTCACGTTCTGGGAGATCCGGTGACGAATCCAAGTTGATGGTGTGCGCGAGCTTCCTCCCACTCTTCTTTGACTGGGGAGTCCGATCCTTTCCTTCCGTTGGAATGCCCACGTTCGGAAAAGACCCGGGCATCGAAAGGTTGGACAGATGGAACGACCGTCACAACGTCACTCTGTTCAGCTTCCTGCTGCTCTCCTCCATCCGGTTTGCAGCCTCTCGCGCTTCCATCATGACTAACTCCACCTTCTCGGAGTAGTCCGTCAAAATCCGAACCAACCTGGTCCCGGATATTTTCTGCTCCTTGAGGACTCCTTCGTCAAACAGCTTTGACTTGGTGACGGCCTTTCCGGTTGCTCCGAATGTGGCCTTCACGTCCTCCGCTACTTTCCGGGTAGCCTCTGCCATCTCTCGGGTGGTAGCCATGTCCTCCTTGAGGAGCAACATTTCCATTTTCAACGACTCGTTCTCCTCTTGGAGTCGTCGTATCTCCGCTTCTTGCTTCCGGATCTCATCCGGGCTGGAGATGAAGTCTGCAACCACCCCCGCCAGGTTGCTGTCTGCTGGTGCTCCCACCAGCTCGCTGATCTGATTCAGAATCAGCTTCTTCACTGTCCAGTCTGCTCGCACATCGCTCAGGATGTTGATCAGCTGGTTGAACGGATCCGTCGGATCCGATCCGGAAGGACCTGGTTCTCTACAAACCGGTTTCTTCCCTGGGTTGGAGGTCTCACCCGGAGGGGTTGGGGTTCCTCTCCGGTGAGGAGGCGTCGTCTTCTGCCGCTTGTGCTGCGGCCGGTGTTGCTCCTCTTCTTCTTCTTCCTCCTCGGAACCGGATACTTCTTCCTGTTCTTCTTCTTCCGATTCCGATTCCCCATACTTCAGGAGCGACTCCTGCATCTTCCACTCCTTCTCCTCCGTATCCGTGAGGAGTTGATTGTGCTTGTTCAGATGGACGAGGTAGGGACTCAACGGAGTCGGTCTACTTCCTCCGATCTTCGGAATCAGACGGTTGACCAGGTCGAATAAAATCCTAGCCCAGTCCACTTTCCGTTCCCCACTCAGGGCTCCGAAAATCAAGTTCCCGATGGCGATGGTCACCCTCGTCGGCTTCTTCGGATGGATGATCGGAACCAGGAACTGTAGAAGGTTCCGATGCCGGTCGTCCAGACAATCCGCGATCGCATGCCCATCCTTGGAGTCCACGTTGCACCGGAACTTCCCCCGAGTGTAACCCTCCTTTGAGGAGCCCATCCCTCGACCTCCGGACCGGAATTCGTACACAGCCTTCCACATCTCCTCCGTCCAACTGCCCGGACTTCCGCGGATGGTTTTGTCGAATTGATTCGAGAGTCTGCCCAACAACTCCCGGATCATCTGTTCCTCCCTAAACCCCCAGGGTTTGTCGATCAGTCCTCCGCAGCCCATCTTGGCCAGATCCTCTATCAGGTTGTCTTTTTCCTTCTCGTCTGTTGGAATGACCGGACACACCTTCCGGAGTTTCACTTCTGCTGCGGAGGAACTAGACGGCCCTGCTCTACTCTTGCGGAGCTGAGGCATGGACACGAACTGTGCTAACCGGATTCTGACTGAGGCTACCTTTCCCTCTCCTAGCCGCACGTCCCGTTTCTCACCTTCGCTCTTCCGTTCTCTACACCAATATACCTCTAAACCTGCAACACACGCTAAAGCGCTGCGTGCTCTAACACACTACCACACACACACAAACCAACTCACAAAACAAGGAAGCAAAGCGCTGGGAAGAGAAGCTAAGTACAAGCTGGAGCGAGATTTCCGCAAAAGAAATTTGAAAAAGAGTGGCAACTGGATTGGTCAGCCTATATATAGTCTGATCTGTCATCATGACCAAATCCGTTCCTGACCCAATCCGTTCCAACTCAGATCCGCTCCAACTCTAATCCGGTTTAGATTCAGATCAAATCCGGATTGCCACCTATTCCGTTCCGTTAGTTAATTTCCGGTTATCGGTTACCTCCTGCTTGAATCCGGATCCCAGATCACGGTTTCCGTTCCAAGATTTAGATAACTTACAAAAACCAAAAATTCACATTGCGACAGATGGAAGAAAATGTTTTTTCATCCAACCTTTTTAAAAAGTTGCTTGAGTACATTTTTGGTGTATAATATTGCAAATTCCCTCATTATGGTCTTATTGACTTTCTTAAAAAGAAGATGCTCAATCCAAGGCCATTTTTTGCCTTTCTTTTGAAAATATATCATCTCTTGCCTTTTTTTGAGATATATCTGTTGAACCAATCTGTGGGCTCAGTATGGGCTCACTATGCAGCGAATAAAGGCAGCAACCCCGTCCCGTGCCCTCCTCTCCGCCGATTTGAAAAAGCAGACCCCTCCGCAATACTGTCGATCTTGCTCAGCGATTCCTCAAGGTTTAGTATCCGATGCCGTACTTTCTGTGCTATCTGCTTTCTGTGAATAATGATTTTTACTTGCAGGCACATGCGGGGTGACGAACTTTCATCGTTGAAGGTTACTGATTTGTTGCAGCTGGAGCAACAATTGGAATTGCATGTCTCGCAAGTAAGAGCAAGAGCAACAAGTCTACAGGTTGTCTCATGTGAATTGCATTAGAGTTTGATTGGGGGCAAACAATTAGTGCATATGAGGCCTTCGTAATGTCTTTCTACATACCCAGATGTGCTTGAGGTGCATTACTGCTTTGGGTTGTTTTTGGAGAGGCACTTGTATTCAAATCTGTAGATTTACCGTGACTATAGTTTTCTGAGTGTAGAATGAACTCATCTTTGAGGAGATCGAATGCTTGTGGAGAAAGGTGTGTGGACTTCAATCTTTTATAGTGACTAGGTGCTAAATTTTTTGGTGTTGTAAGTCGAGTTATGTAGATGTAATTGAATTGGGTATTGTGATTCTAAATTTTGCATGAATTTTCCCTCACAGGAGCACGAACTGATGGTGGTTCATCCTCAACTGACTTGTGCTTGAACCTGCGCTTTCTTTTCAATACCTAGCGACGTCGTCCTTTTACTTTGTTATCGAATCAAGCAATGTAGGCGTAGCTTCATGAATCAGCTTGGCATTCCCAACAAATGACCCATCCTTTTGGAGTCCTCTTTGGTGGTTCCAGCATTATTCCTGGTACAAAAATATTATAAAAAAATGGATGGATGAGATAATAAACACTTTTGGCTTTTTTAGTAGAATTCTGAAACAATTATGTTTTTTCTTAAACACTTGTGACAAAGTTTGCTCGAATGAAAGTTCTTTTAAAAAGAGTGCTAGTGTATCCCATTCGAAATTTGTTTTGAACTTTTTCATGGAACAGAAAAATGACACGAGTACTTGTTCTAAAATTGATTTTGCATCTGCACAATTTTTGGTAGTTTATCCTCTACATTGAAAAGAGACAAACCTCACTATGATTCTCTTGTTGCAAGGATGCTAATAAGCAACAATGCCTTCTGATAGAACGTGCTTCCCCCTCTGTTTTTTTCTTTGTAAGCAATCCTCCCTGGGATTCTGTTGACTGTGTGTCTGCATTATGCCAGCATCTTTGGAGCGCACATCGAGGGCCAACCTAACACAGCAGAGTACTACACTGCCTTTGACCCAATTTGTCTGCAAACCCTCTATCATTGTGTAAGTTTGGAGAGAATTTGAAGGGTCTGCAACGAAGCTTAAGTTCCCATTAGCACTTGCTTGGAGTTGCGTTCAATTTGCAACGGTAGCAGCCCCGTCTTTGCAACATCGCCCTACCTGGAGCTTGCACTTGTTGAAATCGTGTACGGTGTGTATTGCCCTTCTTCCTATTTCAACCATTTTTTGCTTGAACCTTGTTTGTGAACTAAATTCTAATCTGAACTGAATTTCGTTCTGTTTTGTGATGCACTCATCAATTCTAAATAGGAAATTAGTATGTGCTTGGAGTGTGCTATTGGATAACCCCTTTCTTGTTGCTCTGTATTGTCAAAAAGCTTGTATATCCTAACAAGTACACCAAACATTACAATTACCTTTTTGTTGGCAAAAACATAAATTTGTATATCAAACAATGCTGGAAATATGCAAAATTGTTGCAAAATTCTCAAAATACAGAGATTTCTTTTGTGTAGTGAAAATCAATTTCCAACTAAATAAACTATAGTAGGATATATATGGTGCACAAAAAGGGTTCTCTATCTTGACAAGAAGGAAATGAAGATTCCTTCACCTCGAAGTGCTTGATCAAATTGTAGTGGGATCACTTTAAAACAATATCATAATGAATAATTGAATTTCTTGTAGCTTCTCTTTATTATTGACTTCATTGTACAACATTCCTTTTTCCATGCAGTGATGTAAAAAATATTTAGTTTGGATTTGCACTTGTATTGTGGGGTCCAAGAGGCTAGCTCTCAGAGAGTGAAGAATAGTTGTGGGCTTTCTGAGAGCCCTTGCATTTGTTTGATTTCTTGGCCATTTTGGTGGATCCTAGTATAACCAATGTTTCTTAAGCTGGGACCAATTTTTGATTTGAGAATGAATTATTAGCATTACTTGTGTTGGTCAAGAAATGATCAAGATGGGACAGAAGTCTAGTTTGCTTACAACCTCCTTAGAACTACATAAAGAATCTTGGATTGACATTTTCTGCCTCTTGGTTGTTTAGGCTCTTAGAGACACAGTAGGATCCATCTACCTTCTAATTTCACGGCAATGGTGAGACCATCAAGATGATCCATTTTTGTTTTGAATTTGCCTATGACTTGAAATTAATTTTTGGAACTCTTTTCAAATGCTCAAAAGCAAATTGGACATTATCTACCAAATTGTAATGTTTTCCATCATCTGTTGAATGTTGTGATGTTTTCAAAGAAGTTCCTATAGTTTTGTAAAGAGGAGTCCTTTGAACAAGTGAACAATTTTATTTCTATGATGTATGGCTTTTTTTATTATGATCATTCATTTGTCTATTGTCAATATCCTTCCATCACAAATGATCACCATAATTGAACAGGTCATAGTCGGGATAATTTTAGGCCAAGTTTTATGTCTATGTATAAAACTAAATTGCAAAGTTGACTTAGTTTTGAATGGCAAGATGTTTTGTGGATATTATTATGAGGACTTGGAAGTCTCTATGTTGGCCAACTCACAATGTTTTGGAGGTAGGATGAGTATTATAGGAAAAAGTGTAAATCAAGTATTAACCCCTAAAGGACCAAACACCATTTTTTGGCAACATAGCAATTTTGGGCAGCTCACTACGAGTGGAATTTTTATTTTTTTTCTTTGAAATTTTCATACAAAATGTGCCCGAGGTGTAGCTTCAAGGCCCAACAATTCTCATAACTTTTGACTACATGGTTAAAAAGTTATTGCATGATATGTAATTTTGCACGTTTGGCGGGCAGTCCGGGCAGCTGAAAAAAATTCTTTAAAAATCACTTTTTTGAAAAATAAAAATTTGAAATTGGTTCTATAGATTTATATATATATGGAAAGCTTTGAATCATTCCATTTGGATTAATGAGTCAAAAGTTATGAGGATTCTTAGTTTGAGTGCAGTTTTGGAATCTCTACTCTAAAATAAACTTTGAAGTCCTTTATTTAACTCAAATTTCAATATTTTTGGAAAAAAATAAAAACATTGGGTGCAGATTGTTTATTACAACATTACAACCGTTGGGATTGGCATTTTTCAATTCCATAACAAAATTCTTGACAATTTAGTACTTTGAGTCATTTTCTACCTCTTTCTACTTACTATTTTTTTCCTATATGTTGTAGAATTCCAAATGATCTGAAATTTTTCAAGCATGTATCCAACTTCCCTTGAAAAATGAATCCAAAGAGTAACCACCATTTTGAACATTTTTTCATACAAATGTGACCTTGTGAAGGGCAGCTGCCTGTTTTTTCGCAAAAACAAAAAAAGGGTTTCTGTTTAATCAAACACTAATATCTTGCAATCTACACAGTGGAAACTTCTGAATTTTTTTCCACATCTTCCTAAACCAGTGCACTACAAGATCCTACAGTTACATGTGTTCAAAAATGTTTTTCTTCTAAATTTTGGTACTTGTATTAGAAATGGCAGTTTTGGAGCGGTTTTGGTGAAAACATAGTCAAAAACCTTTAGGGGTTAATTTCTTTAGTGCTAAATATTACTAGTTAAGAGTACAAAGAGGTTGCATTTACAGATTACATTTTTTAGAGTTGGAAATGAGAATTGAATTGTGCATGCAATGACTAATGTGCACTATGTATTTTTAGAACTAGGAATGAGTACTAAAATGTGTATACAATAAATATGTGCATGTACGGATGCGATGGAGAAAAGCAAATTTGATATTGGGGAATGTTCACATGCTACCATTGAGCATAGGTAATGTACTAGAACTCTTGAATTGCGTTTCATGAGGACACCTAAAGTGATTTCTTGCATTTTCAAAATGATAGTTTTATGCACTTTTAAAACTTTCCATCTAAAAGTATCAAATTAGCAATTGCATGTTGCTTATGGTTGTATCATCATGGATCAATGAACTTTGTCAAGTCTTGAAAGATTTTGTTGTGTTGTAGGTCAAGTGAGGGAGTAGGTGATGAACTTGTTTTAGAATCCAAGCACAAGATCTTTTTGAGCCATAGTGGAGTTCAAAAGGAATTTGTGGAGCATTTGTGTAAAGCCTTGGAGGACCGTTGTCACTATCCATTTTTTGACAAACGTCCTACAAGTTTGCCCAAGGGCAAAGAATTCCCAAGCTTGATTGTCAAGGCTGCTTGACAATGTCAATTGTTGGTTGTGGTGGTGTCGGAGGAGTACTTCATGTCCAAGTGGCCAATGATTGAGTTGAATGCTTTTATACAAGCTAGGAAGGAGATGAAGTCCAATATGGATGTGGCCATTCTCCCCCTCTTTTATGGGCTTTCTGTGAGTGACTTGAAGGATGAGAAGAGGCAACAAAGATGGTTGGAAAAATGGGAGGCATTTGCAAAGGATGATCCAATCGAAGGGCGAATCAAGGTGGAGGATTGGAGCTTTGCAGTTGATGAGTTGACCAAATTCAATGGTTTGTCCTATGATCAAGAATTGAAGGAAATTGTGGCATATGAGAATGAAATTGTGTCTCACATTTGCAAATTAGTTTTGCCTGACGTCAAGTGGCATGATTCACATGTTCAAGGGAATGCACATGAGGTATGGTACATGGCGATCTACCTTTTGCCCTTGTTTTTTGAGTGTTTGTCTTTTGGATTTTATCATGCACCAAGTATGAATGGATAAACACCTCCTTGACAAAATTGGACATTTTCTAAGTGACATGAATGTTCCTGATTGTTTACAGATCTTAGTTTTTCCATAGATATTTTTTCTAATTTCTAGATAGTCTATGAATATTGGGTTTCTAAACTTTTTTGCCTTTTGTTATTGTTGGATTACTAGCTTCTTTTTGACAAGATGGTTTGTCACCAATGTACAAAGTGAAAGTGGTTGGCGTATATGGAGTAGGTGGTATTGGCAAGACAACAATTTGCAAGACCTTGTGCAATGAATTGTCAAGTGAGTATGAGAGGAGGGTGTGCCATGTTGAATTTGACAGCACATGTTCGAATTCCAAAGAGTTATTGCAAAATGTAGTAATCAATTTGACAAGGCAAAGTGCAGGTTTTGTTCACGAGTTGGGTGAAGGGGAGGTAAGTGCAGCATGCTCAACACCTCGAATACATTGTGTTGACATGTTTTTCTTGTAGTTCTTTAGAATTTTGACTCTATTGCAATGCAATGTTGAACATGATAAGAATGATTTCACATTTCACCTCTTTTGGATTTAGGATTGATATTGATGTCATTGTCACTTAACATGTACTGAGGTAATTATTCTTGCCTTTTTGTGTATGTAGTGTAAAGATGTTTTGCACAAGAATTTGCACAAACAACAAACGTTCTTGGCTATAGATAACATATGGGACAATTACAATTCCATCAAGCAAGCCAAGATGTTTTTGGAAACTCCTTCCCATGAAGATAGTTTAGTACTTGTGATAGCTCGGTCTCAAAGTACTCTTGCCCTCTTGGGAGTCGATGGAGATGCATGTCTTGAGATGCCTGAACTTGGGCATGGAGATGCAACAAGTTTATTTTTATATCATGTTGCTCGTGGGGAAGAATTTTCAACAAGAGAGGATGTGGATTCTATTGAGTGGTGTATTTAGAAGTGTTACTTTTGGAAGGGTGATGGAAGAGGTTACCATCCGTTGGCTTTGGAAGCCTTGGGTAGGCAGGTATGTGGTTTTCAAGAAAAGCCCATAGAATGGGTGCAACTGTTATCTGAGGTGTGGAGCTCGAGGTCATATTCAGGAGAGAAAATTGTCTTTGATGTGCTTCGAAGCAGTTTTGATCTACTAGAGTCAAGTGAGCAAATGTTATTTATGGATGTGGGCTTCTTTCTCCGTTATGTAAGTGGATACTTTTCTTGGCATGGGGGACCTTTTGGGGAACCTTGGGTAAGTCGGAAGGAGTTGCTATGTGTTGTGTACAAGAAGGATGAATTCGAGATTCAAAGACAGGTACATGGATTGTTTCCGTTCATCCATATTTAGACTTAGAGAAGTCAATTGTATGGATCATGGATGAGACCTGAGGATGTAGTGTTTGAAAGTTGTTTTAAGGCTAATTGCTTGCAATGGTGGATGTTGTAGCTTGTTTGATCTAATTATTTGTGGTTGTGTTGGAATTGCAGTTGGATGTCTTGAAACGAAAAGGCTTATTGCAAGATGCAGATTTGACATCAAGAAGGATCACCACGCATGATTTGTATCGTGAATTTGTGTCACTAGAAGCAGTTGGAAAGCTTGGTGTAGCAACAGACATGTGGGATTGGAAGTGGGTGTTTGTAGATGGGGGTGATGGGGATCTCTCAGAGCTTGAGGTTACACCTGCTAGTAGATGTTGGCAGAAATTGTCTCGACTTTCTATAAGGCAAAAGGTGGAACACAATACTAGGGCTCACTTGCAACCTGGTTATTGCCCCCCTATGAAATTAATTACAAGTTTGGAGGGCATTGAATGGCAGTATTTCTCAAATGTTTTGGTATTGCAGTTGTATGGTTTGAAATCTATTCACGGAAGGTTGAACTTAAAGGGCATGACATGCTTACGAAGCTTCCAACTTTATGAATGTAGGCATCTAGAGAGCTTGGAGGGCTTGGAGTCATTGAAGCACTTGACTTTTTTTGAGTGGATAGTTTTTTATCACTCTCCAACTAGTGTTATAATGGAGACGCATGTTGTTGGCCAATTTCCAGCATCCCTGAAGTATTTGTATATATCAGGGCAATGTGTGTTGTCCAGCTCTAATGTGCTTGCACGTTGCAACAACTTGATCAAGTTGAAGCTCGAGTTGGTGGATGTGGGTGTATTATTGGATTTGAGCAATTGTTCATCCTTGGAAGTTGTGGAGATTTCCGATGTTGAAAGCTTGCAGACCTTATCGGGACTTACTACAAAAGGGTCTTCTAGACTACACACCCTTGAATTTGAATGCATGAATAGGATTCATATTCCACGGCTTGACCAACTTGATAGCTTGGTTCGATTGGATGTGAAGGACGTATTTGATACTATGTGGGAGGTGCCATGTTTGCTATCTCTAACCAAATTGCAAGTGCTGAAAATTGGTACTCATGCAAAATTGATTGAACATTGCATTCCACATCAACTTCAGGAGCTTTATTATAGAAGGTGGACACGGCGCAAGGCACCTTGTTTGAATGCGTTCAAGCAATTACAAGTGTTGGACTTCTCTTGGAGTCGTTCATTGACTCAAATGTATGGAATGGGTGACTTGCCAGCATTGCAATCCCTTATGCTTTCTTGTTGCATTTCTCTAGAGCGGTTGCCTAACTTGAGTAAGTCGAGAAGCCTTAAGGAACTTAGTCTTGATTGTTGCATTGGACTCAAGCTTCATGTGGAAGACTTTGAGATGTTGGCCACTATGCCTTTGCTACACCTTGTGTTGTTTTCAAGCGAATCTGAATGTCAAACAATTAGGTTGAACATTGTTGGACGAAAGGTGCTTCGATATTTGGGACCTGGTACTCGTGGTCCAAATTCTTGGTTGGCTTGGAAGGAGGGTGAATTGGAGGAGCTAGAGCTTGGGCATCCTCCACTCAAAATTGGAAACCGTGGAGTTTGGTATACATATATTTCTATCAAGTCTAATATGGAAAAATTGAATGATAGTGAATCTGATATGGAAGAGCTCGATGATGTTGACTCTAATATGGAAGAGCTGGATGACATTGACTCTAACATGGAAGAGCTTGATGATGTTGACTCTGATGTGGAAGATATTGAATTTGACGTAGGAAATATTTCTCAAGGGAATTCGAATCCCAATATCTTGAGACCACCTTCAATGGCTTTTGGTTGCTCTGTTTTGTTTTGGGTGGTTGTTGACCACATCAAAGAGTTTTTGGTAGCCAAGATTTTTACGTGCAATTGAAGACAAATGTGCACAGCTTTGGTGAATTATGTGGTGTTTTAGCTTTCCTTCCTACAAGCTTAACCCCTCAATTGATCAAGAGGCCCAATGGTGTTGTTTTGGCCTTCTTGAGTAGGTCCTCTAGGGTTTCATTTTGTTGAATTTTGTAGTGTGTGTACAATTAGCTTCTTTGGCTTTGATGATATGGAATTTGGGCTAGTTCAATTAGTCAATCACAAGAGAATAGGATACTTTTCAAGGATCCTTGCAAAAACATTTGCAAATGTGTCTAACCATCACAAATAAATGATCGATTTGCTATTTGAAGATCTCTGAAGCAAACACTTTCAATGTTCCAAATATAATTCTTTTTTTGCAAATTGATTGTGAAGAGTGTTGGATCTGCTCAACAGCTCATAAATGCACGACTTCTTTATTTGCTTTGGCATTTTTGTGCACATGACCTCAAGAGATCAAGTTCATTCTTTTCTATGGAGTCTTCAACCAAGCATCGAATTTAGAGAGTATAGATATGTCAATACAATTTTTTGGATCCTAGTACATTGCCCTAATGTCTTGTGTCTTAATTTGGAATATGAGACTTTTTCTTTTATTTCCAATATTTCAAAAGAATTTAGCTTTTTCTCTCTCCTTAGTTATCCTTGGGTTGAATTGTTGGCATGTTGCTTTTTTGGTAATTATGTGCTGAATCTGGTAAATGTACATGCTCAAATTCACAAGTTCAAATTATATGGACATTATAAGAAGAATGAGCCTTGGGAATGGTTGTTAGTTCTTGGACTAAAATACTAGCCAAAAAAAACAAGAATATATCAATGAAGTGTTAGGCTTGAATTGCTTGGACATTTAACTGAAATGACAAAAAAAATTGTAAAATTTTTGCCACGTTAAACATGTGATGTGGCACTAATATTGTCACGTTAGATAATATTATTTAATTATTATTTAATATTTTGAAATATGAATTTTTTATTTTTAAAATTAAATTTTTATTTTTAAAATTAAATTTTTATTTTTAAAATTAAATTTTTATTTTTAAAATTAAATTTTTATTTTTAAAATTAAATTTTTATTTTTAAAATTAAATTTTTATTTTTAAAATTAAATTTTTATTTTTAAAATTAAATTTTTATTTTTAAAATTAAATTTTTATTTTTAAAATTAAATTTTTATTTTTAAAATTAAATTTTTATTTTTAAAATTAAATTTTTATTTTTAAAATTAAATTTTTATTTTTAAAATTAAATTTTTATTTTTAAAATTAAATTTTTATTTTTAAAATTAAATTTTTATTTTTAAAATTAAATTTTTATTTTTAAAATTAAATTTTTATTTTTAAAATTAAATTTTTGTTTTTAAAATTAAATTTTTATTTTTAAAATTAAATTTTTATTTTTTATTTTTAATTATTTAATAATCTGACCAGCATTGCATTGGTTCATAGCTTCGGGAACAACCTTTTTGCAATTTTGCGGCCTTTTGTAGCCTCATGTTTTTCCTAATTTTATCCATAGTTATGTAAATGTATACGAATAAGCGCACTAATGTATCCATCCAATGTATTACTATGGCATATCCATACCTCTGTTTGTAGGACATGGATAAAACATGGTTTTCTCTTTGGGGGGATAGAGAGCATGGATATGTCACATTCACTTGTCCTTCTTTAGTATTATAAAGAAGTCCTTTAGTCTTTCTTTTGAGACTCTTGATTGAACAAATGATATATACCGTTCAAATCATAGGCTCTTGGGTTGTATTCCAATTCTTAAATGATTCCAGCTCCATTTTGAATCATAATGCAAATGGGACCATTTTTGTGTGGACCTAAGTCTAGAGCACACAATAACAAGTTTCATGATTAGTATCGATCAAATCTTTGTCTGCAGGCTCCTAGTTCAGTATTGACTCATTGATTATTTACTAGGTGAGGTTCTTGACTTTAAAAATCTTTTGGTCTTATTACTATGTACGCTCATATATATTTTGATGTTGGAACTTGCACAAGTACAGATTTGGGAAAAATGTGAAGATTAATTAAGTCACTACAACTAGTATCAGAGCTAACAATTGTCTATCTATTTGAAAATTCTTGAGGGAGGTTCTTCAGAGATCAATCTACAAACATCAATCTTTCAACAATGAGTGTCAATGTAGAGCAATGATCTTTTGCCTTGTTGAACCATGTTGATTTTAGTACATGTGTTTGTTCATCTTCCTCACTTACCTAAATATATGCTTATTAATCAATTCCTTTTGATTAATCCTTATAGGTTCCTTGAGAACCAAATATATTGGTATAATCATTATATTACTTCTCATAAACCCCCCAAAATGTATGAGAATAAGAATTCGTTTTTATGCACAGTACACCAAGGTATGAAGCTAAGTATTAAATATAACACAATGCAATGAAATATAATGATATCTTAACGCAAAACAAAGACATAGACAAACAAATATACAAGGCTAGAAACAACATTTTAGACCTTTAATGCCTAAGTGCCAACTTAAAGATAGGAGGGTAACTTCTAAAAATATGTATAAACTAACTAAACCCCCTCCAATATCATTGATTTATGTAGAGCATTCTTTCTTTTTTATATTTAATATATTACATCACTTTTCTTTAAAAAATTTCAATGAATTTTAATTGAATGAAGTTCACTTTTTACAACATTCATTATCCCCAATGCATGCTAGAGCGCTTGGGGGTCAAGAATTACCCCCTATTAAAGAGTCCTCAACAAAATTTGGACTCATTGGGGCTACGTGCATAATACAATTCTATCAAAATCTCATAACAAAATTTGCACTTTGTCAAAAAAAAAAATTGAAATTGCCATCTCATTCTTTTCTTTTCTTTTTGTATGTGGAAACCAAAAAATTGAAATTTTAAAATCTCATCCATACCACAAGTTAGAGCAAAGAGAGCCATGTTATGTTTGTGAATGGAACCATCTACATTAAGTTACCCTAAATTCCACATGACATGGCAAGTCCTTTGATGGCATCCCAGACCATTGCTAGAACATTCAACCCACATGGATTAGGTCAACATCGGTTGCTCGGGCTTTGTGGTGGTTGAGGTGATTGGCGATGGTGTCTGGTTGATTTTTCCGTTCCAATTTCGTTGCATTTTGGCTTCTCCATTGGTGAGTAATTTTAAAGAGTATTTTCCCACTAGAAAGGATGTTTCTGGTGTGGTAGGGAGCGTGGTGTGTACATCTAGGTACCTTAGTCTTTAAGAATGTGTAATGAGCAAAATTTGGTGAGCTTGTCAACTTTAGGATTTGAAGTATCCATTTGCATGTCTTTCTCTTTTAGAGGGGGTCGAGGATTGCCTATCGTGGCAGGGAGGAAAGAAGTTCTGGGTATCTTTTTTTGGTGGTTAGTTTTGCAAGTGATATGGAGGCTTGCGTTGGTGAGGTCATATTCTTAATTTTCCAAGATTTTGACAAATAGTGCTGAACTGCTGATTCGTTCATGTTAGAGTTATTTTTTATTTTTGAGGTAGATCTATTTGTACTTGTGGGTCCTGCTTACATTTCATCCCAATTGTGAAGTAGGTGAGGTGTTTCATCCTTTATCATGTTGAGCTGCGTGATGGTTGAGTTTCATTTAGCCATGAAACCCTAAAGTTTAGTACTTGGAACTTGGAGTTCTGGAACTTATTGCAATGTGTTTTTGACCAAATTATGCTTGCAGTGTGATCTTTGTTCGAGTTCTTGTTCGAGTTCTCCGTCGCCATGAAGCAAGTGTGGAAAATCGGTAGCATCTTCATTGCTATGGTGGTGCTCTGGATTTGCTTCTCCTCGCCAAAGATCTCCCTCCCTCCTTGCGACTCGTTGTTCCCTACGTAAGCTTCATGTCAGCCTCCATTCTTTCCTGTTGGATGCACTTGGTGTGACTGTGTTATGTGCAGCAAGGGATCTCCTGCTGAGAGAGTTTGATCAAGGTAGTTCTTCTTAATTGCCTTCTCTGGACCAAATTGGATACTAAAGTTTTCATAATGTTGTCGGGTTTTGAAGCGCCAAACCCGATTGATAATGTTTGGGATGAGCTAATTGAAACTGTTTGCAATGTAGGCCATTGAATTGAAAGTTTTGTGGTCTTGTGTAGTTTCCGATGTATGCGATTGCGTCGCTAGGATGTTATGGACTTGGCGCTCTGGGTTATGGGATGATGGTATTTTGGGTTTGCCCTGAAGAAGCCGACCTAATGCAAAAGGTGGCGTTATGGTCCTCACTTGTGACATGTATTCGTGTTAATTTCAATCACCGCAACATGTGCAGAACTGTTTTATCAATTTTTTTCCTAAGAAAGATTCCCCCCCTTTTCTTCTGGTTATTGTTATTGTGGCTTCGTCTTCGTAGAGAATCTATTTGGTTACATTGGAATAACCTAGTTGCCAAGGTTCTTGTTTGATAAGAGAGATGTGATGAATATAGGACATCATGGAAGCGAGGGCCTTTTTCCAGGAACATGGTGTTGATCTGAGCTCAGACTGAATTGGATTCAGGGACATTACACTGGACTCGCTCTTTGATTAGACGTGTAGCTTGAAACCTTTTGGGAGGTTGTTTTCTGCAGCCAGAGTGTACATAGTTGTCGTGCTGTATTGACTTTTGATAGACCAGGTTGGAACTTCATCAAAGATTTGAACTTTATTTTGGTTGCTATGATACACGTTCCATGTTACTCTATAGCAGATATTTGTAACCCTGCATTGAGCTCAAGGTGGATAGTGATCAAATTGCATGAGAGAAAATTTTTGTTCTGCTTTTATTTATTGATTAATTGCAGGAAGGGGTTTCAAGTCTCGCATGGTGGAGGATCCACATGTCCACATCACCCTCCCAACAGTCTCTCCTGCAGACCCCCCTCTTCCCTCCCTTGAAGAGACCCCACGACACTCATCCCCGAACCCAAAAATCTTCCGTAGCAGTTCAACACTAGCTCCTCATAGCAACTCATACCAACGTCGAGGCAAGAAAGTTGAGCGGCCTAACGTGCCAACTTGAACAATAGAAAAATTGCCTTTGAAAGAGCTTGTTGTACTGTCACTAGCAAATGCGTAACCTCAAGCAAAGTTCTCAAGCCAGCTTTACAGAGAATACAAACACAGTTTCTCATTCATTTCACAGAAAGATACAAACACAGTTTCCCATTTTCTCAGAAGCCAGCAATGCCTACTACAAGAATGCCAATCTCTTCTTCACTGTCCAAGATATGATACAGCACAAACCAACTTGGAACCAACAATGCATGTCGTTCTAGTCACTTTGTCCATTCCAAATGGAGAGTTCTATCATTCACGCTAAGAGTTGCAAAGAGAGGTAGGCTCCTCTGAAGTAAACTCCAGAGAGAAATTGTCTCCTTTGGGGGGAGAATGCACTCACAAAATTAATTTCTCCTCCCACAGAGAGTATGATTAATCTCTAAAGGACCGGGGGTGTTTAAGCATAGTCCTTGTTTTCTTGACTAGCTCTTATAACAAGCATAATTCCTCATTTGTGTGGAATAATTTTGATGATTTCCACTGTTGAAATGAAACAAGACTTATTTAGCTTTCCTATGGAAAAAAAATCAACGAAAATTGCACAATTTTTGAGAATATGCCACTATTGACAAGATTGATGAAAGATGTTCCGTTAGGGAGTACTTTCTATGTACTCTGAAATGAAAATGTTGAAATTGGAATGCTCAAAAGTGCTCCAAAAATTCTGATTTTTTTCCCACATATGTATATCATCATAATATTGATGTGTAAATTTTTTCAAATCATTTTGACGTGTAGAAAAAAAGATATGAGAATGTAAAGTAACGGCCCACAATGCCTTTTCTACTCTCAAAAAATTCACCAAAAATTGCACACTCAATCATTTCTTCATTGGATTGTGTTGGTGGAATCAACAAAGAAAACCATCTAGGGTCTCTTTGTTGCTTACGAACTGTTAGTGAGGTTCACATATCAAATTTTTTACAAGTGCAGTTGTAGTAGCCTTATGGAGTCCTTTAGGGGTTAAAATGTAGAAAATGACTGCCAACTTCAATGACAGTAGCAGGCAATGTAGGGCATTGGTAGGAATCCAACTGCCCTTAAAATAATTAGTTCTCTAAAAATTAAGCTGATATTTAGTTTGAGCTTTGCAACAAATAATTTATGCATTTTTCCGGTCGGCCTCCTTGTAAACTTGCCACCTCAGCACCAGCAGCAAGCCGAAGTCGTCTCAGGAAAAGTCAACCTTCGCATGTTGACTGGCGATGAGAGAACCAAGTTGTAAGCCAAGCTTGGAAAACCAAGGGTCCAACCTAAGCATCACCTTACAGATGATTTCAAAAAGGTAAGCAGCTCCATGCCCAGAATTTAGGTGAAGAATTGTGTCACTCTGTCGCAAAAGCAAAACGAAAAAGACCCTAAAATGCACAGGAGTAGCTTTTCGTCTAATAAGTCTAAGAAATGCGTAGTATCTGAATATTTCTGGTGGATACAGAAGAAGTTAGTAATTAGCACATTAAGGTAGAGGCATCCAATGGCGTCCCTTTCTAGGAAGGGAAGTCATTTCAGAATCTAAATGTAGACATACCAAACATAGCTTATTATTTGTTGACCAAAATGATAAGCTATATATGATCCACTTAGATTTGCATTTCAGAATTATCCCACTTCCTAGAAAGGGGCGCCATTGTTACTCTGAGCAAAAAGCTCCGCTTCCATATTCAAAGAGCTCCTATGCACTTTTGCTTGCTTTTGAAGTTGTACCTAGCATCTCCGAGCTGCTCATGTCCTGAAATACCAAGTTCTTTAATTCTAATTTGATGGTAATCAACTTTTGTATCGATTCTTGAATATATCAATTGAAAAGGTGAGGAATCGCAATCTTCTAGATTGTGAGGTGTCACCCACACTTATAGAACTTTGAAAGCATTGATGGGTGTCATGATGGTATCATGGAGTGGAGCATAACATACAATATTGCAAACTCCTCAATCATAGTGATAGTCTAATTCCACTAGACAACAAGAGGTCTGATAATATACGGAGTACTTCATACTCATACTAACCTAATAAATAGATGGGGCGGGAGCTAGAATGGCCTATGCTCAAAAAGCATCCTTTAGCTCATAGAAACATTAGTATTCCAATTTACCTATTATCAACATTTTAAAGTGATGACTCACCCAAAAATCTAACTTCAAGAATTCATGGCTAAATCAATAAGAGTCTAACCCCTAATGGACCAGGAGGTTTCCAAATTTGCAAAATTGTGAAGATCTATTACAAAATGTAACTCAAACCAATATTTTAATGATGACTCTCAAACAGTAGTTGTAAAGTATGATCTATAGATCACATCCATATGGTTAGATCAACAATTATACAAACCAATGTTTTACAATAAATTTGAAACCAGAAATTGAAAATTCTTTCTAAAATCATTTGTAAATTGAATATTTATAATTTTTACAAGAATTTTTTTCTATAAGTTCAAAATACTAAGTTCTAGTCATAGTGATTTAAAAAAAAAATTATTTTATTTTTTGATTCAAGACGTTTTTGAAGGATCATTTTTTCAATTGAAAAAGTTACTTTTTGAGGCTAGACCAACCGGTACCCTTTGAATTATAGAATATTTGAAAAGCAAAATCTTCATAATCAAAATTGTTCAAATGTTATAGAATTGTTGCAAGAATCTTCAAGAAAAATTGATGGATGAAAAAACACATTTCGGTGAGTTTAAGATGTGTTTCCATTCATTCATTGTTCAAAATCTGCACTCATGGTCCTCAAGGGGCTAAACAATATAAATCAAATTTATATGCAATTTGTACTTTTTCAAGAAATATTTCCTAGAAAATTTTGAAGTTTGCAAGCCTTCAAAAAATCTACATTAGTACTTTGAATAGTGCTTCATGGATGCCACACCATATTGTATGATAGTACCAATATGGTAGCCGATTAATTATATGGTTTGTTGGATAGATTATATCTACATATAAGATAACTTCCTATCATATTATGGTCAAGGCAGTGATACAACTTGGGCACAAAAGAGGGGTGACCTACTCCTCAAATCTAACATTTGGAAGACTATGCCTTGTGAGCCTACATGCATGTTACTTTACCTTTCTACCTTGGGACATTTTGGCCAATCTCTCAATTTCAATTTCAACAGATTTTAACCTTGAGCATTGTCATTTTCCTCAATTCAACCTACTTGCAATGGTAAAAATGAATATCCATCATATATAATTCCACAAAATTCCCATTATGAATTGAAATATGACATTCTATATAGTTCTATTCAAATATAGTATATACAAGCAAAAGTAAGTGGCCTCAAAGGGATTCTAAAACCTCTCGAGGGACTCTACTATACTAAAACTACTAGTGTTACAAGCCTTCTTAGGGAAGGTAAAAATTTGGAGCTTCACTCCAAACTTTTACCTTGGGGAAAGCACAAAAACAACTTATTTACTATAGATGATAAAATTTGAAAATTTTGAGTTCATATTTGGATCCTAGACCCCGAATTAGGTAGTATATTTCACAAAATACAAAATCAACAGCCCAAAAGACGGGGCAGATTTTTACATTCATAACAAGTGTGGGAAAAAAATAAAAATTCTCACCCTCCCTTGAGAGACTCCTAGCACTACTTTAGATAAATCCCCTTTCAAGAGTTGATAAAAAGCAAGTGATTTTTTATTCTGAAATGCATCCTTCTGCCACATGAGACACAAGAGATAAAAAAATGAGTACGTTGATTCAGTCCCAAAGTCCAAAACATAAATGCCTCCGTAATGTAACAGGTTTACAATCGTTGAAAACCAACAGGAGCACCGAAGGAGTCATTTACTATCACTAGGGCTTTGTACCGAGCACCCATGCCCGGGGGTACACTATTGGGGTCGTCATTTGCGTCCAACCATGGTGCAGCTCCATCGCCCACCAACCTCCAATACCCGAGCTTCAGAGCTTCAGCTTGCTCCTCTGTGGCATTTTCGACTAGCGCTTCAAGGCGTAAATTAATTCCTAGTGCTCCTAGAAACTCCGATTGCGTGATGGGCCCATATGCTGCTGAACCTACTGTTGCAAAAAAGAAAAAATTGTTAGCATATTTTACAGCAACTTGGAGTACTCAAGACTTTTGAAAAGACACTTGAGGTTGAGGTATCCGATTAAGTCATTCAGTATACCTAAATGCGACACACTTGCAACTCTCGCAAGGGGAGTAACATACAACCTTTACAAAAGAACTTGTGTTGGTACTAGGTCATCCGTCAATAAAATTTTAAATCCTTTTGCAAATAAAGCATTCTTTGGTGCATTGGAATCCTCTTTCATTTGCTAACAAGAATATATAATATTTGAGAAACTAGGATCATCGCGTTAAGTGTTACTTTTAGCTGAAGTTACATCACAAACTTACAGGTTCAGCATAAGTCTAGGGAGATTTTCACCTGCAGCTTCTCTTACAACATGTTTCAAGGCATCGAAATCGACGTAAGCACTCAGATCTGCATCGCCTGGGCTATCGAGGACCTGCGCAAACTCATGCTTCTTGATTGCCTGCCAAAATGTAAGCAAGAATTAACTTTTCTAGCTCTCATGCACTAGCGATCTCATTTGAGAAAAAATGTGAAGTTTAAAAAAACTCATGAAGAATGGAATAAGGAAACAACACCCAATCGTGATTCTTACTCGAACCGTATCTTTTCTTGTCTAAAATGTACATAGTCTAAAGATGGGAGCCTATGGTTAATATTGGGGTACACCTGTAATCAACATTTTAAAAATTCATAGTTTCTTCATACAAGGTCTAAAAAATAAATGCCACGAATCATTGGAATCACCTTTCAATCGCCAACAAGAATTAAGTTGATTCAATGCTTAGGAACCAAGCTCAAATGTTCATTTGCATGCTTTTAGTGAACACGCTACAATATTCATGCAAAAATTATCATGAAACAATAAGACTGTTCGAAGGTTAACCTGTAAGCTGTCTGATATGATCTTATCATCTCCATAATCCACAATCAGTGCGCCACCCCCGTCCTCCCCAACCCGCTTTGCAATTTCAGCTGTCACTTTCATGGCCTGAGGGCAGACCTCGACATGTTCTAATTCAGCTTTCTCTTCAAGAGAAGCCCACCTCATTCGTCTTGTGAGGTACAATTTGCTTGCTGTAGTAGGTGTAGACGAGAGGACAAACTGCAAACCCTGGCTGGAACCGTACACAGATGTTTCCAATTAGCTACAGAACTTGTGAACATCACACGAAATTTGTGACTAAATTGAAAGGGACAGCAATCACAGCAAAAACTCGCATTTTAACAAGAGAAACGTTCGTATTTGCATTAAGGTATAACAAGATTCTCATTCGCCATTTAATCTAACAACGATTACCAAATTTTGCCACCAAATTTAGAGAAACACAAAACTCTCCATCAACTTTCAAAATCTGAAGCAAAACCTATATACTGATTTCTATTACCGACTAACTGGACTCGTTTGTCAACGACTTTAGTCAGAAAAAGGTTCAGATATGAGGTTCAATAAGCAATTGGAGTGACGGTAGATCTTACGACGTACAAGTTCTATGAATATTATAGTGCGAAAATGTACCTGGTATCCTCAGCAACATCAACTAGCTTTTCGCACCATCCTCGTGATGTTTTCTGTACGTTGCCCACCCGTTGCCATCCCATTAGGCAAGATAGTGTACAAAAGTGACGGGACTAAATATTTATAAAGAAAGAACGGGAAGATGTACCTGAAACTGGTGGATAGGTAGAGCATCATAGAATTCGTGAGCGATTACAATTGTAGGAACTGCAATTTCCAAACAAAATCGGATGATAAAATTAATACTGTACTCAATTATTGAAAACGAGAGGTGTAACTTCATAGCATTAATACTACTACTATATCATAAAAGCAGCCTCTTTTCCCAAAACTAAGCTTCAATGAAGTTTGGACTACCTCCGCGAGGAACTTGTTCAAGATCAAAATGCCAACATACAGAAGCCCCTGATATTTGACTAATCTGCTCCTTTCCCAAATCAGAACCTTCGACATCCTCAGCAGACTTCAGTTCCTCTCCTCCCTTAGGAATGCACTTCAGTGTTTCACGTTGGATTTTCCTCAAAGCAGGACTGCATTCAACAAAATGAACTGATAGCTTTTGAGAAAAATCTTTGAATTTTGCAGTTCCCTGCAAAGACAACACACCTAATTTTAAATCCAATCTAGGCTGCATCAATTCCTTCTCCCTCAATTGCCTATCACAGATACAACAATTTTAGGAGGCAAAAGTAGATAACATTCAATTCTCCTAAAGATCTCCAGTTAGAATCTTTTCTGATGTGGAACAATGAAAAGCCTTGGCATGCTTAAAAAAGATTTCAAAAAGCAGAATTCAGGGTAATTACCCGAAGAAGATCAGCCATCAGGGTGCCTCGACCAGGCCCCAACTCAATCAAATTTACAGCTTCTGGTCTACCCATTTGATGCCACAAGCACATGCTCCATACGCCCACCATCTACATCATGGAATAATAACATGCTCAACAACAACGGAAATCAAAGTGCAAAAGTCATTCCTTATCACATCACGTTAATTAGAATCGAACATGATGCACATATCATCAACAATTCACAAGATCAATCATTAAGAGAACTTACCTCACCAAATAACTGGCTGATATCAGGTGAAGTGACAAAGTCTCCGTGAGTTCCAAAAACATCGCGGTTCATGTAGAAGCCTGCCTTTGGATTTGTCAACACCTCCTCCATGTACTGAGCTACCGTGATTGGACCTCCCCCAAACTGCTTGTCAGCAAGTCCAATTTTCAGTTAAATTGAAACATTAACCCTAAGTGGTCACACAAAAAATAGAGAGTCCACTTTGGAAACTAAGCTAAAATTGGATTATAGTAAATTCTAAAACATATTTCTATCGTTCAAAATGTAGGACATGAATTTCCAATTCCTATTAGTAAATTTTGTTACCTTCCTGAACGATTTAGTTCAACCCATGTAGATATGGTAGCGTCCACTTTAGGCAGTTAGAGGTTAAAAACCTTCCAGTAAATCCAATTTCTTTCCAATTCTTGAATACCCCCTAATTGAAAGATTAAAGTGACAAGAAAAGTGACGATATTCTTCAAATGTTGATGCAAAGGTGGTGCGCAGCACAAGCAATAGGTCATCCAAAAGACAAAATCAGTGAAGTGTATTGGTGAAAAATAGAAAAAATCTCACCCTGATGAGAGCCTTGATGTGCTTTGCCATGGCAGTTTCCGCCGGCCCTCCTGCCCCATGGCTGTGTTCTATCAATCCAACAACCAAACCTTTTAGAGAATACTTAATATCTAAAACCCTAAACCCTGAACCCTCGCAAAACATTACCAATCACACTGAAACTCCTACAGCACAAAACTCTAGCCCATACTCAAAAGACTCCGGAACACTGCGGACCATGAATTCGAAGCAGAAACGACTCCTTTCAACGAAAATCACAATAGCAACCATTTAAGACAATTCCTGAAATTCAAAACCCTAATCCCTCACATGACATGCTCAACTTACTAAAGCACAAAACTTTGACCCGCATCCAAAATGATTTCGGAATACTCAACATCATGAATTTGAATCCGACCAACTCAAATTCAAATATCACAAATGCAACCTTTCCTCAACAGCAGAACCACTTCATAATCCACGAAAATGGCAATCAAGGGGAGTTCAAAAGAAGTTCACAGCAGTGAACTGGCACCTGGCGCTGTCACCCTAAACCCTAAACCCTCGCAGAACATTACTGATGAACCAAAATTACTACAGCACAAAACTCTAGACCCAATTTCTGAATGCTCAAATCCATGAAAATGAAGCAAAACGAATCAAATTCAATATGCAACCATTCCAACCACTTCATAATGCAATGAATGAAAATGAAATCAATCGCAAAAACCACAACTCTGACCAATCCTCGACACCAGAACCACTTCATAATGCACGAAAATGATAATCACGGAAGTATACTTGCAAAAGAATGTTCACAACCAGGGATAAAGAGCGCAAACGCCTGGCACTTTGACATAAAACTCTAAATTCTTGCAGAACTCACTGATGAAACAAAAAACGCTACAGCACAAAACCCTAGCTCCAATTTCGGAATGCTCAAATCCATGAAAATGTACCAAAACGAATCAAATTCGAATTGAAATCATCCCAACCACTTCATAATGCACGAACATGAGAATGAATCAAAATGAATCCAGTTCAAATTGCAACCATTCCAACCACTTCATAATGCAAGAATATGAGAATGAAGCAAAACGAATCCAATTGAAAATGCAGACATTCCTAATGCAAGAGAATGACAATGACACTCCGAGAGTAATTGAGGAAGTGGTTTGGGACCTGGCGCATTGAAGAGTCCAGACCGATCGACGACGAGTGAAGGCGCATCGGCATCGGCATCCGCAGCAGGAGTATCCGAGAATGGAAGCTCGTGAGATCCTGGCGATGAGGAGGATGTAGAGGAAGAGAAGAAGCGAAATGAAGAGGGGGGGGAGGAGGAAGGAGAAAGAGTCTTGCCTCGCAGCGCCACAGCAGAGCGAAGCAGCAAGCGAGAAGCTAACGCCATGCTGGCCGACTCGCTGCAACTAAGTTATTGCAACTGAAATTCCTGAAAAAACAAAGTGATGGGAGTTCTGCCTAAAACCCTCCCTGGAAACCATGCGTGGAAACCATGCGTGGAAACCATGCCGGCCCGCAGATGGCCGTGCGACGCAGTCTGACCAGGACTAACTGCTGGTCATGTGTATTTGACAACTTCTAAGGTAGAGCCACCCATAACCGACCAAATTAGGAATTCCGACACAATCTGGAGTTGTGAAGGCAAAACAAATATTTTTCAGAGGTATGGAAGGCAACCCATTTCTGACCACTTAAGGGATTTTATGTATCTGCAGGGCCGCTGTCATGACTGGGAAAATTTATCTTAGTGTAGCAATAGATTGCGGAAGGTTTCTACAATTTTCCAAATTTTTTTCCCACAAAACATAATTATTGTGAATCTTTTAGTGAAAGATTCTATTCCTCTCATATCAATGAAATAGGGCTTGCTATTTCCGACCATGGACTGAAAACAAAATCGACCAAGGGGTGGTTTCAATATTGAGAGTCTCTTAACCAATCAAAATGCGCCACAATTGCCCCGGGAATCGCGCCATAATTAACCTTTGTTCTTCTCCTGCTTCACGGAAAGGAAACAATCTACATAGCCAAAGTGGGGCATTGGTCAAGAATGGGTTGCCTCCCATACATCGATAGAAATGACAAGGATTGCAAAAAAATTGGTAATTTTTTTGCTTGAACTAAAATTACTATGAATTTTGGGAGGCAAAAAAGTACTCCGAACCCATGGCCAACTAATGTTTAGACTCTTCCAACTCCGAGCGTTTGAGAACTTTTTTCCTAATCATTATTTCCTACTTCCTTTCTCACAACTTGGGACATGTGTCATGTTTTTATTAGTTCCAACCTTGAAAAGGAAAAAAAAAACATTCTAAGCTTGGTCATAAATACTTGCACCTATAGGGCAAGAATGGGTCAATGGTCAAGAATGGGTGGCTCTACCTTATCATACTCATTACCCTCAAATGAACTAGGGGACATTAAACCTGTCCCACAAAGTGAAACCAACAAGGTGGTATTTAACCCCGGGGAAAATGCAAGAATTTTTTAATTGTCACAAATTTATTTTTTTCAAATTCTGAATTCATATTTGTAGTCAGAGACCCCAAACTAGCTAGGAAAGGCCTACAACATACCTTGGACACGGATCAAAATCGGGTTTTTTTTTTAACTTTTACCTCCAAAACACAAAATTTATCTTGATGGTCCTACTTCGTAGGATGGATTTAACATCCTACATATGAACTACCGTAGTGTGCTCTGTGCCATTGCCACAGTCAAAACAAAAGTAAAAGTAATTTTTTAATTTAGTAAAAAACTTCAAAATTCAATAACTTTCACACAGTATGTCCAAACGCTACAAAAAGAAGCTCGTGCATCCCTTCTCACCGAGGGCTTTTTGACGATACCAAGCACACCAATAGGGGACACACGGTCCGGGAGATCTCAACATAACAAAACAAACAAAACGAAACATAATAAAACAACCTATCTTAAGGTATAGATTTGAACCATAAGAAATGACATTTTTTGAATTTTAAAACAACTAAAGAAATGGAGATGATTTAAGTCTAGTTTCTATTTTAGTTTCAAATTATAAAAAATTCTCAAAATTCAATTTTTCATTGCAATTTGTGCATTGAGCCTATGTTAACCACAAAGTATTGATTTTCTACTTTTAGAATGACACAATAAATTGACTTGCACCAACTAAAAATGTTCTATGCTATAGTATACACTCAAGTATACACATGGAGAAAATTTAGTTTTTTTTAATAATATTTGAATATGAATTTGATATGAATTTTTTTCATTCATTTTTAAAAAATCTGAAAAAAAATCTGAAATTTTTATGACTTGAGGAGTTAAGAAAAAAATCGGTAATTACATCTCTAAAAACTAAGTATGAAAAACTTCATTCATACATAGACTACTCACAAAATAGGAGTGTACAGAGAGGACTTTGGAGTTTCAGAAATTGGTCATTGGCCCGTTCTAACTCTTCACAAAATAGGAGTGTACAGAGAGGACTTTGGAGTTTCAGAAATTGGTCATTGGCCCGTTCTAACTCTTCACAAAATAGGAGTGTACAGGAGTTTCAAATTTTGGTCATTGGCTTGTTCTAACTCTTCACAGGTAGGATTTTTTTCATTTTTAATGAAGTACCAAAGTGGCGATATTAAATGTTATAGTGGTGCTCCCAATTTCAACATTCATCCACATATTGGATAGAAAATATTACATTAGCACATATCACATATCCATAATTCAATTTTCATCCACAATCTGGCAATTTTATCCAAGATTTTAAGTTAATTTGAGGTTTTCTGGCGATTTTCTACCTTTTTAGTACTATTTTGCTTTGTAGGCTTGGTGCAGGGCCCATTGTTTTGTTGCAAATTGACTACGAATCGCACGAAACAAAATGCTCACAAGGTTACAACAATAGGATTAGATCACTAAATTTTTGCATACTTGGCTTAACCCCTCAATGCCCTTGCCTTTTTCAGCTTGAGACTAGTTTCATTGACACACAATGGATTGGCAAAGTGTTTAGTGTGATGTAGGAAGAATCTTGCCAATTCACCGTTGAAACGTAAAGAAAAAAATGTGATGAATCTAAAGATCCATTTTTTGCAAAAATTGACCGCACGGATTTTGAGCATATAGCCTTTGATCTTCGCCAAGTACACTGGGGTCCCAATCAAAATGGCGTTTTCAAAATCACAGGGAAGGGAATTTCAGATCTGCCAATTTTGACAGCCTCCCGAGGGCTCAAAAAAGGATCTTTGACCGTGAAATTTTTAGCACAACTTCATCTTTAAGTTAATTATATGTGTGCCAAATCTTAAGGCCAAATGATTTACAAAAAAAAAGATATTCAAAATCTCCCAACATGTGTAACCATGAAAAAAATTTCACTACTGCCAACTTTGACACCCTCCCAAGGACTGAAATTTTTTTCTTTTTCTATGAAAGTTTTGGCATAGGATCATCTATATGTTGATTACATGTGTGAAAATTCTCAAGTACAAAAGACCCCCACAAAAATAGATATTCAAAATCTCCCAGCATGTGTATTTGTGAAACAATTTCACTACTACCAACTTTGACACTATCCCAAAGGTTGAAAAATTGTTTATTTATCATGAAATTTTTATGATGAAATCATCTCTATGTTAATAACATATGTGCCAAATTTCAAGTTCAAAAGATTCACACAAAAAAAAATATGCCAATTCTATCAACATGTGTAGTTGTGAGGAAAAAATTTCAGCCCTTGGGATAGTGTAATTTTTTGGGTTAAAACTTTCACATGGATGTAGAAAGTCATTCTCACAACTACACATGTTGGTAGAATTAGAATATCTTTTTTTCGGTAAATCTTTTGACCTTGAAATTTGGCATACATCTTATCAATACAAAGATGATCTCATGCCAAAAATTTCATAGTAAAATGTTTTTTTTCAGCCCTTGGGATAGTGTCAAAGTTGGTAGTAGTGAAATTTTCCTCACGACTACAAATGTTGGTAGAATTGGCATATTTTTTTTTGTGTGAATCTTTTGAACTTGAAATTTGGCACATATGTTATTAACATAAAGATGATTTCATCGTAAAAGTTTCATGGTAAATAAACCATTGGGATAGTGTCAAAGTTGGTAGTAGTGAAATTGTTTCACAAATACACATGTTGGGAGATTTTGAATATCTATTTTTTGAGGGGTCTTTTGGACTTGACATTTTTCACACATGTAATCAACATATAGATGGTACTATGCCAAAACTTTCATAGAAAAAGAAAACAATTTCAGTCCTTTGGAGGGTGTCAAAGTTGGCAATAGTGAAATTTTTTTTACAGCTACACATGTTGGGAGATTTTGAATATCTTTTTTTTTGTAAATCATTTGGCCTTGAAATTTGTCACACATATAATTAACTTAAAGATGAAGTTGTGGTAAGAATTTCACGGTCAAAGATCCATTTTTGAGCCCTCAGGAGGCTGTCAAAGTTGGCAAATCTGAAATTCCCTTTCCTGCAATTTTGAAAACGCCATTTTGATTGGGACCCCATTGTACAATGAAACCTTTGCCTTTTTCAAGGTACCGCACACTTCTCGGATATAAACGACAATGTTGCAAGATTCAAATGGGCCTCAAATTTGAATGCTAGTAGGATGGTAAAGTTATGAGGAGGTCCTGAGATTTTGGGCATGATTGGGGCTACTGCGCAACCATGACGCAAGTGAAATTGTAGTAAGGTTGAAGAAATTGGGCTTTACAACCGGTGGAGGAGACTTGCATGGAAGGTGCGGTATAGGTTGCCTCACTGGCCATGCATTGTCTTGCTGAGCACCCTTTGCTGGAGCTTGAAGCTCTTTGTATAACTTGAAGCTCGGGGTGTCGTCCTTGTTTGCAGCGGATCCAAGGTCACTCAAGCTCAACGGCTAGTGATCGGGTACAATTGGTCACTTTTTACCCCATTGCTTGTCCTTGTTTCTATCCCGCGGCAAATTGTGGCCACCGTTTAAAATTCCTAACAATGAGTGGTCGATCTGATGTACGCCTAGCTGCTGCGCTGCGATATCATTTTGAACTGCAGTTTGTTTTCTCCAACCTCCAAAGATTTAGTTCTTGTTGTCCAATTTTCCAAGTGGGGAGGGCGCTGTCCTGGGGAGATCACTCCTTGTAATTTAAGGTATACACCTGAGTTAAGAGGGTATTTGATGTGGGGCTATTTACCTTAGTTATTGTATTTAAGATGACCATATTTTTACATAAAAAGCTACGAGGGGCATATTTCTAATACCCTATAGTTTTTATAAATTCATTCATGAAGTATTTAAGTGGGGCTATCTTACATATAAAATTTAAATGTCCAATAGACCAAATGGTTGTTTTTAACCTCTAAAGACCAATTGTCCATTGAATGAACAATTAAAAATTTAAGCAGGATCCTATGAAGTCAATTTTGGTCAGTTGTTCATAAAATTTTGATACAAGGTGTGAACATGTACAACTTTAGTGAGAATATACTTTTTTCTAATTGAATATGCAAAACAAAAGTAGTGTTGCCTTGAATTTTTGGGGCACCCTAAGCAATTTGAACATCTTTTAGGCAACTTTTGCAAAAATGCTCATCAACTTTTGAAATTTGGCATGTACATAATTAATAAAATATGGAGTAAAATTATCAAAAACAATTTAGTTTTCAAACTTTATTAGCTATGTTGGGGTGGCTTCAAGAATGAACATTTTCTTCTACTTCAAGCCCTATTATCTTGCAAATTGTGAAGTCAAAGTTCTTGAAAAAAACTCCACATATTGTATTCCAAATGTTTGTCTCTAATTTCTTAATATTTGGATTTCAAATAAAAAAATTCTTCATTGCACAAGAAATCATCAAAAAATGACTAGTGTAAATTGCAAATACATTTAATTTCCTTACATTGCAGGTTGATTTAGAGTAAGCTAGACTCCATATTTGCTTCCAAATTTTTTTATGGATAAATTTAAGTACCTAACATTATATACTCTAGGAGCAATTGAAATTTTATTGGCCATATTTTGCAGGAATTTTTAAAAATAAAATTTACTTCAAACATTATAATTTTTCAATCCTCGAGGTCAAATGGGCTGTTTTTAATTTTGGACAATGCATTAGAAATGGGCAATTTTGAACTTTTTCTCTTCCAAAACACCTTCTAGCCTTTAAGGGTTAATAATAAATTTACCATTTGAAATTCTTCAAAATCCCTATTGAAACTTTCCCATTAAGTGTGAGTGTTTAGCTTAACATTTATGGCTTCAAAGAATGAAGTCAAACAAACTATAAACTCTATTTTCATGTTGTACAATTTTTAGTTCATTGAACCCACTAAGGTAATTAGGTAAACCTCCCTATTTGTACAATGTGACAATTTCTGCTACTTGTGGTTTATGCCTTACATTTATACTTAATTTTTTTGATACATACACTACTAGTACTATGGCACAATTTCACTCAACCACCCTTCATTGTAGATTTTCTTGACTATGTCCATTTTATCATCCACATGAAATTATCTGTCTACATCTATACCTATCATACTATGAAAAACTTTTACAACATCTATCTACGAAGGCTAACTTATTAACCCATTAACGTCCATGGTTGATTTTGGGGGTGGGCAAAGCCTTCGGGGGTCGTATGGGCCAAAATTCCACCGTGAAAGCAAAACAATGCCTGGTGAAGATCGAACCGTACCGATGGGTGTGGGATGGGTGCCTTACTGCGTGCAACTGAATTTGAAGGAAAATGCGGACAGATCTGGTTTATTATAAAGCATTTCTATTTGCATATGTCTGGACGAGCCTATAAGACAGATTAGTGTACAAAGGCTCACATATTTCTTTCTGCAAAGCGCCACATGGATTCTTATGGGACCACATCGTCCATCTTTCAGGGTGATCATAGCATGCACAGACGTCCCATACTTCAGGGAGCGCCAGTCTGGAGTTCCCTGCACCTACCTTATCCATGTTGACAAGCCAACGCAGACCCCCAACGGAAACAAGAGCGTTCCCAATCCGACGTTCTCAGGTTCGCAAAGACCGTCCTGGCAAAGTAAATGCCCATGTGGCGCGTACAATGGGTACTTCTTTTGCTCATTTATAGCCATCTTTTTGCTTTGAATGCGTATTTTCAGCCATGGCACCATCACTAATTTCAACCCCGATGCCAATGGAAGCTTAGATTGACTTACTTTTTGTTCCTGCGGATTGAGGTGGCAATTCCCTACATCCATCCTTTTAGGCCCGTCTCCCAATTTACCTTCAATTTGACCTCAGAAGGATAAATGTCCCAATTTCGACCCAAAACTGGTCGACTAGACCTTAAAGGGTTAATAAAAACTCCTACTACAAGATGTTTTTATATACCCTAATTTACATATAATAGAGTATGTAGCATTTTATAGATTGTATGGTAGCCCTACATATTATATAAAATTTCTCTGCATTAAATTAAATGGACCCTATCTTTTAACTCACGTAGTTTTCTAAAAAACCAATAGTGATCTCCCCAGGGGCGCTGATTGAGCCCCCTGGGCATTCATGAGTTATTTGTCATAACTTGAAGCAAATTCTTCATCTGCTATTAAAATTAAACTCCATGACCATATCATCAGGTTGCGTATATTATTATGTATATTATTATGCAAATGCATATTCTTATACAATCTTATCAAAACCAAGAAATTAAGACACAGATTCAATATAATAATAGAAAACTACGAAGGAATCACAATATACAAATTTGGCACGACTTTTTACTCAACAATTGTAATGGAACCATAACATAGTCTACTCTTAGGGCATCCCCACAGCTACTACGCGTAACAGGCCCCAGGATAACAGGGGTGCCAAATAAAGACTTATTGATGTTTGGCGTGCTGCCATTTCAATTGAAGAGTCACGGCCCATGGGAAGACTCACCAAGTGGTCAAAAGGTGCACCATACTTCTTATTTTATTATTTTAAAAAGAATCTCTTCAACTTTTGAAGAGAAGTTTTCAAAAGGTGGGATTCAAAAGATTATTAAATAGCTTAGCGAGCTGCGTTCAAGACTCTCCATTTGCCTAAGCCCTCTTCATCTTTTTAACCCCTAAAGGCCCAAGGCTTTTTTTCTGCCAAAAACCCATCAAAACTGCCATTTCTATAGCAAGGAGTAAAAAAAAATGAATTTTTTTTTTTTGCCCATCTAACCGTAGGATTTTACACCTAACTAGTATGAGAATGTGTGGAAAAAATTTCAGAATTTTTGACCGCTCAGATTGCAAGATATCTGCGTTTAAAGTGGAAAAAACAAGTATTTCAGCACATTGCGGGACTAGATTTTTTGACTTTATACATTTTTCACTTAAAATTTTTGCACTACAGAGTTTTGTGCTTCAAATCTTTCTAGTGGAGAATTGAGTTGAGAGTTTAGAGAAAAAAAAAATATTCAAAAAAACTTAATTATCATTCCTAAAAAATTTATTAAGTAGAAGTAGGTACGAGATAGAAGGAAAATCTAAAACATTAATATATTTTAGATGGAATTAAAATACACTAATCCCAATGGTGAGATTGTTCTAGCAAGTAAACTAAACCATGAGAATTTATTTATTTTTTAAATTGCAAATATAGCATTCAGAAATGAATCCTACAAGTTATTTTTTTCAAGAAGATGCTCTAATTGCCCGAAAAACAAGAATGTCCATAACTGTTTCATAACAAATCCAAATGAAATGAATAAAAGCTTTCCAGATAGACAAAAATATAATCTACAAGAAAAAAAATATTAAAAAAAAAAAATCAAATTTTTGCCAAATTTTTCTTGCTGCCCGGACTGCCCAGTTACGAAAAAAAGTAACATATTTGGCCATAACTTTTGACTCCTATTTCCAAATGTGCTGAAATTTAGTGCATATGAAAGATATTCCTTGTGCCCACCTTCTATTAAAATTTCAGCTTAAAATATGGAAATCTCTAGTCATACGGACCTGCCCAAAATTTCTATACGGCCAAAAAATGCATGCCGGTCTTTTAGGGGTTAAGCGGCTGGGCATATCTTTGCACTTGGCGTGCATGTCATGGGGCAATTTCTAAGCCATGGCCCGCCCAATGCTCGTGTTGCGTGCCTTTGGTGCCTTGCTGTAGGGATGCTCTTAAGCATCTGCATTAGAAAAAAATTTCAGCCCACAAAGAGGCCGTGAGATTTGCCTACCCCCCATTCTAATGTTTTAGCTTAATTGCAATTTGTCAAGTCATCAATGGTCAACACTAAAACCTAGTATTAATTCCAACTAGACTTTTCATTAGCAAACCACCTATGTGCATCAATTGCAAGGCACCAGTATACATTCCTTTAAAGACAAAGAAGAAATAAAGTGAAGGTTGCCTAAGTTTGACCACATAGTTAGAGACTTGTTAAGTTTCATCATAGAAACAAAATTTTCAACTCTAAAAGGAGCCCTCCAACTCTTTAGAATTAGCCATAACAGATAATAATAATAAAATTGAAGTTCACAAAATCCAAGACTCCTCATTATTCCCAACCTAGGGATTTCTAATGTTAAAATTGAATATTCTCAACAATAATAAGTTCTCTACTTTTTTTGGCAAAACCCCCAAGCTTGAACAGCCATTCAAATTGAGTTCGGTCAAGGAAGACAAGTTCCCCACTTCCTTTGGCAAGGCCACCAAGCTTGAACAGCCATTCAAATCGAGTTTGGTCAAGGAAGACAAGTTCCCCACTTCCTTTGGCAAGGCCGCCAAGCTTGAACACCCATTCAAATTGACTTCGGTCAAGGAAGACAAGTTCCCCACTTCCTTTGGCAAGGCCGCCAAGCTTGAACAGCCATTCAAATTGAGTTCGGTCAAGGAAGAGAAGTTCCCCACTTCCTTTGGCAAGGCCGCCAAGCTTGAACACCAAGTCAAATAGAGTCCCGTCAAGGAAGACAAGTTCCCCACTTCCTTTGGCAAGGCCGCCAAGCTTGAACACCTGTACATATAGAGTCCCATCAAGGAGGACAAGTTCCCCACTTCCTTTGGCAAGGCCGCCAAGCTTCAACACCCATTCAAATTGAGTTTGATCAAGGAAGACAAGTTCCCCACTTCCTCTAGCAAGGCCGCCAAGCTTGATCACTCACTCAAATAGAGTCCCGTCAAGGAAGACAAAGTCCCCAATTCCTTTGGCAAGGCCGCCAAGCTTAAACACCCATTCAAATCAAGTTTGGTCAAGGAAGACAAGTTCCCCACTTCCTTTGGCAAGGCCAACAAGCTTGAACACCTTCTCAAATCAAGTTTGGTCGAGGAAGACAAGTTCCCCACTTCCTTTGGCACGGCCGCCAAGCTTGAACACCTGTACATATAGAGTCCCATCAAGGAGGACAAGTTCCCCACTTCCTTTGGCAAGGCCGCCAAGCTTGAACACCTTCTCAAATCAAGTTTGGTCAAGGAAGACAAGTTCCCCACTTCCTTTGGCAAGGCCGCCAAGCTTGAACACCCATTCAAATCAAGTTTGGTCACGGAAGACAAGTTCCCCACTTCCTTTGGCAAGGCCGCCAAATTTGAACACCCATTCAAATCAAGTTCGGTCAAGGAAGACAAGTTCCCCATTTCCTTTGGCAAGGCCGCCAAGCTTGAACACCTTCTCAAATCAAGTTTGGTCACGGAAGACAAGTTCCCCACTTCCTTTGGCAAGGCCGCCAAGCTTGAACACCCATTCAAATAGAGTCCCGTCAAGGAAGACAAGCTCCCCACTTCCTTTGGCAAGGCCGCCAAGCTTGAACACCAATTCAAATAGAGTCCCGTCAAGGAAGAGAAGTTCTCCACTTCCTCTAGGAAGGCCGCCAAGCTTGAACACCTTCTCAAACCAAGTTTGGTCAAGGAAGACAAGTTCCACACTTCCTCTAGCAAGGCCGCCAAGCTTGAACACTCACTCAAATAGAGTCCCGTCAAGGAAGACAAAGTCCCCATATCCTTAGGCAAGGCCGCCAAGCTTGAACACCCATTCAAATCAAGTTTGGTCAAGGAAGACAAGTTCCCACTTCCTTTGGCAAGGCCGCCAAGCTTGAACATCCATTCAAGTAGAGTCCCGTCAAGGAAGACAAGCTCCCCACTTCCTTTGGCAAGGCCGCCAAGCTTGAACACCCATACAAATAGAGTTCGGTCAAGGAAGACAAGTTCCCCACTTCCTTTGGCAAGGCCGCCAAGCTTGAACACCCATTCAAATAGAGTCCCATCAAGGAAGACAAGCTCCCCACTTCCTTTAGCAAAGCCGCCAAGCTTAAACACCCATACAAATTGAGAACGGTCAAGGAAGACAAGTTCCCCACTTCGTTTGGCAAGGCCGCCAAGCTTGAACACCCATTCAAATTGAGTTCTGTCAAGGAAGACAAGTTCCCCAATTCATTTGGCAAGGCCGCCAAGCTTCAACACCCATTCAAATCAAGTTCGGTCAAGGAGGACAAGTTCCCCATTTCCTTTGGCAAGGCCGCCAAGCTTGAACACCTTCTCAAATCAAGTTTGGTCACGGAAGACAAGTTCCCCACTTCCTTTGGCAAGGCCGCCAAGCTTGAACACCCTCTCAAATCGAGTTCCGTCAAGGAAGACCAGTTCCTCACTTCCTTTGGCAAGGCCGCCAAGCTTGAACACCCATTCAAATCAAGTTTGGTCAAGGAAGACAAGTTCCCACTTCATTTGGCAAGGCCGCCAAGCTTGAACATCCATTCAAGTAGAGTCTCGTCAAGGAAGACAAGCTCCCCACTTCCTTTGGCAAGGCCGCCAAGCTTGAACACCCATACAAATAGAGTTCGGTCAAGGAAGACAAGTTCCCCACTTCCTTTGGCAAGGCCGCCAAGCTTGAACACCCATTCAAATAGAGTCCCGTCAAGGAAGACAAGCTCCCCACTTCCTTTAGCAAAGCCGCCAAGCTTAAACACCCATACGAATTGAGAACGGTCAAGGAAGGCAAGTTCCCCACTTCGTTTGGCAAGGCCGCCAAGCTTGAACACCCATTCAAATTGAGTTCTGTCAAGGAAGACAAGTTCCCCAATTCATTTGGCAAGGCCGCCAAGCTTCAACACCCATTCAAATCAAGTTCGGTCAAGGAAGACAATTTCCCCACTTCCTCTAGCAAGGCCGCCAAGCTTGATCACTCACTCAAATAGAGTCCCGTCAAGGAAGACAAAGTCCCCAATTCCTTTGGCAAGGCCGCCAAGCTTGAACACCCATTCAAATCAAGTTTGGTCAAGGAAGACAAGTTCCCCACTTCCTTTGGCAAGGCCGCCAAGCTTGAACACCCACTCAAATTGAGTTTGGCCAAAGAAGACAAGTTCCCCACTTCCTTTGGCAAGGCCGCCAAGCTTGAACACCTGTACAAATTGAGTTTGGTCAAGGAAGACAAGTTCCCCACTTCCTTTGGCAAGGCCGCCAAGCTTGAACACCAAGTCAAATAGAGTCCCGTCAAGGAAGAAAAGTTCCCCACATCCTTTGGCAAGGCCGCCAAGCTTGAACACCAATTCAAACAGAGTTCAGTCAAGGAAAACAAGTTCCCCACTTCCTTTGGCAAGGCTGCCAAGCCTGAACATCCATTTAAATAGAGTCCCGTCAAAGAGGACAAGTTCCCCACTTCCTTTGGCAAGGCCAACAAGCTTGAACAATTAGCCAAGTCCAGTTTGGTCAAGGAAGACAAGTTCCCCACTTCCTTTGGCAAGGCCACCAAGCTTGAACACCCATTCAAATCAAGTTTGGTCAAGGAAGACAAGTTCCCCACTTCCTTTGGCAAGGCCGCCAAGCTTGAACACCCATTCAAATAGAGTCCCGTCAAGGAAGACAAGTTCCCCACTTCCTTTGGCAAGGCCGCCAAGCTTGAACACCCATACAAGGAGAGTTTGGTCAAGGCAGACAAGTTCTCCACTTCCGTTGGCAAGGCCACCAAGCTTGAACACCTTCTCAAATCAAGTTTGGTCAAGGAAGACAAGTTCCCCACTTCCTTTGGTAAGGCCGCCAAGCTTAAACACCCAGTCAAATCAAGTTTGGTCAAGGAGGACAAGTTCCCCACTTCCTTTGGCAAGGCCGCCAAGCTTGAACACCCATTCAAATTGACTTCGGTCAAGGAAGACAAGTTCCCCACTTTCTTTGGCAAGGCCGCCAAGCTTGAACACCAATTCAAATAGAGTCCCGTCAAGGAAGAAAAGTTCCCCACTCCCTTTGGCAAGGCCAACAAGCTTGAACAATTAGCCAAGTCGAGTTCGGTCAAGGAAGACAAGTTCCCCACTTTCTTTGGCAAGGCCACCAAGCTTGAACACCCATTCAAATCAAGTTTGGTCAAGGAAGACAAGTTCCCCAGTTTCTTTGGCAAGGCCGCCAAACTTGAACACCCATACAAATCGAGTTTGGACAAGGAAGACAAGTTCCCCACTTCCTTTGGCAAGGCCACCAAGCTTGAACACCCATACAAATCGAGTTCTGTCAAGGAAGACAAGTTCCCCACTTCCTTTGGCAAGGCCACGAAGCTTGAACACCAAGTCAAATAGAATCCCGTCAAGGAAGACAAGCTCCCCACTTCCTTTGGCAAGGCCACCAAGCTTGAACACCCACTCAAATTGAGTTTGGCCAAAGAAGACAAGTTCCCCACTTCCTTTGGCAAGGCCGCCAAGCTCGAACACCTGTACAAATTGAGTTTGGTCAAAGAAGACAAGTTCCCCACTTCCTTTGGCAAGGCCGCCAAGCTTGAACACCCATTCAAATCAAGTTTGGTCAAGGAAGACAAGTTCCCCACTTCCTTAGGCAAGGCCACCAAGCTGGAACACCCATACAAATCGAGTCCCGTCAAGGAAGACAAGTTCCCCACTTCCTTTGGCAAGGCCACCAAGCTTGAACACCCAAACAAATTGAGTTTGGCCAAAGAAGACAAGTTCCCCACTTCCTTTGGCAAGGCCACCAAGCTTGAACACCAAGTCAAATAGAATCCCGTCAAGGAAGACAAGCTCCCCACTTCCTTTGGCAAGGCCACCAAGCTTGAACACCCACTCAAATTGAGTTTGGCCAAAGAAGACAAGTTCCCCACTTCCTTTGGCAAGGCCGCCAAGCTTGAACACCTGTACAAATTGAGTTTGGTCAAGGAAGACAAGTTCCCCACTTCCTTTGGCAAGGCCGCCAAGCTTGAACACCCATTCAAATCAAGTTTGGTCAAGGAAGACAAGTTCCCCACTTCCTTAGGCAAGGCCACCAAGCTGGAACACCCATACAAATCGAGTCCCGTCAAGGAAGACAAGTTCCCCACTTCCTTTGGCAAGGCCGCCAAGCTTGAACAATTAGCCAAGTCGAGTTCGGTTAAGGAAGACAAGTTCCCCACTTCCTTTGGCAAGGCCGCCAAGCTTGAACACCCATTCAAATCAAGTTTGGTCAAGGAAGACAAGTTCCCCACTTCCTTAGGCAAGGCCACCAAGCTGGAACACCCATACAAATCGAGTCCCGTCAAGGAAGACAAGTTCCCCACTTCCTTTGGCAAGGCCACCAAGCTTGAACACCCATACAAATCGAGTTCTGTCAAGGAAGACAAGTTCCCCACTTCCTTTGGCAAGGCCACCAAGCTTGAACACCAAGTCAAATAGAATCCCGTCAAGGAAGACAAGCTCCCCACTTCCTTTGGCAAGGCCACCAAGCTTGAACACCCACTCAAATTGAGTTTGGCCAAAGAAGACAAGTTCCCCACTTCCTTTGGCAAGGCCGCCAAGCTTGAACACCTGTACAAAATGAGTTTGGTCAAGGAAGACAAGTTCCCCACTTCCTTTGGCAAGGCCGCCAAGCTTGAACACCCATTCAAATCAAGTTTGGTCAAGGAAGACAAGTTCCCCACTTCCTTAGGCAAGGCCACCAAGCTGGAACACCCATACAAATCGAGTCCCGTCAAGGAAGACAAGTTCCCCACTTCCTTTGGCAAGGCCGCCAAGCTTGAACAATTAGCCAAGTCGAGTTCGGTTAAGGAAGACAAGTTCCCCACTTCCTTTGGCAAGGCCAACAAGCTTGAACAATTAGCCAAGTCGAGTTCGGTCAAGAAAGACAAGTTCCCCACTTCCTTTGGCAAGGCCAACAAGCTTGAATACCCATACAAGGAGAGTTTGGTCAAGGAAGACAAGTTCTCCACTTCCTTTGGCCAGGCCGCCAAGCTTGAACACCTAAACAAATCAAGTTCGGTCAAGGAAGACAACTTCCCCACTTCCTTTGGTAAGGCCAACAAGCTTGAATACCCATACAAGGAGAATTTGGTCAAGGAAGACAAGTTCTCCACTTCCTTTGGCAAGGCCGCCAAGCTTGAACAATTAGCCAAGTCGAGTTCGGTCAAGGAAGACAAGTTCCCCACTTCCTTTGGCAAGGCCGCCAAGCTTGAACACCAAGTCAGATCAAGTTTGGTCAAGGAAGACAAGTTCCCCACTTCCTTTGGCAAGGCCAACAAGCTTGAATACCCATACAAGGAGTGTTTGGTCAAGGAAGACAAGTTCTCCACTTCCTTTGGCAAGGCTGCCAAGCTTGAACACCTGTACAAATCAAGTTCGGTCAAGGAAGACAAGTTCCCCACTTCCTTTGGTAAGGCCGCCAAGCTTAAACACCCAGTCAAATCAAGTTTGGTCAAGGAAGACAAGTTCCCCACTTCCTTTGGCAAGGCCGCCAAGCTTGAACAGCCATTCAAATTGAGTTCGGTCAAGGAAGACAAGTTCCCCACTTCCTTTGGCAAGGCCGCCAAGCTTGAACACCCGTACAAATAGAGTCCCGTCAAGGAAGACAAGTTCCCCAGTTCCTTTGGCAAGGTAACCAAACTTGAACACCCATACAAACCGAGTTTGGTCAAGGAAAACAAGTTCCCCACTTCCTTTGGCAAGGCCGCCAAGCTTGAACACCCATTCAAATTGACTTCGGTCAAAGAAGACAAGTTCCCCACTTCCTTTGGCAAGGCCGCCAAGCTTGAGCAGCCATTCAAATAGAGTCCCGTCAAGGAAGACAAGTTCCCCACTTCCTTTGGCAAGGCCGCCAAGCTTAAACACCTGTACAAATCAAGTTCAGTCAAGGAATACAAGTTCCCCACTTCCTTTGGCAAGGCCGCCAAGCTTGAACACCCATTCAAATTGACTTCGGTCAAGAAAGACAAGTTCCCCACTTCCTTTGGCAAGGCCGCCAAGCTTGAACAGCCATTCAAATTGAGTTCGGTCAAGGAAGAGAAGTTCCCCACTTCCTTTGGCAAGGCAGCCAAACTTGAACACCCATACAAATCGAGTTTGGTCAAGGAAGACAAGTTCCCCACTTCCTTTGGCAAGGCCGCCAAGCTTGAACACCCATTCAAATTGACTTCGGTCAAGGAAGACAAGTTCCCCACTTCCTTTGGCAAGGCCGCCAAGCTTGAACACCAATTCAAATAGAGTCCCGTCAAGGAAGAAAAGTTCCCCACTTCTTTTGGCAAGGCCGCCAAGCTTGAACACCCATTCAAACAGAGTTCAGTCAAGGAAAACAAGTTCCCCACTTCCTTTGGCAAGGCTGCCAAGCCTGAACATCCATTCAAATAGAGTCCCGTCAAAGAGGACAAGTTCCCCACTTCTTTTGGCAAGGCCGCCAAGCTTGAACACCCATTCAAACAGAGTTCAGTCAAGGAAAACAAGTTCCCCACTTCCTTTGGCAAGGCTGCCAAGCCTGAACATCCATTCAAATAGAGTCCCGTCAAAGAGGACAAGTTCCCCACTTCCTTTGGCAAGGCCAACAAGCTTGAGCACTCAGTCAAGTCGAGTACGGTCAAGGAAGACAAGTTCCCCACTTCCTTTGGCAAGGCCACCAAGCTTGAACACCCATTCAAATCAAGTTTGGTCAAGGAAAACAAGTTCCCCACTTCCTTTGGCAAGGCTGCCAAGCCTGAACACCCATTCAAATCAAGTTTGGTCAAGGAAAACAAGTTCCCCACTTCCTTTGGCAAGGCTGCCAAGCCTGAACATCCATTTAAATAGAGTCCCGTCAAAGAAGACAAGTTCCCCACTTCCTTTGGCAAGGCCAACAAGCTTGAGCACTCAGTCAAGTCGAGTTCGGTCAAGGAAGACAAGTTCCCCACTTCCTTTGGCAAGGCCGCCAAGCTTGAACACCCATACAAATCGAGTTTGGTCAAGGAAGACAAGTTTCCCACTTCCTTTGGCAAGGCCAACAAGCTTGAGCACTCAGTCAAGCCGAGTTCGGTCAAGGAAGACAAGTTCCCCACTTCCTTTGGCAAGGCCGCCAAGCTTGAACACCCATACAAATCGAGTTTGGTCAAGGAAGACAAGTTTCCCACTTCCTTTGGCAAGGCCAACAAGCTTGAGCACTCAGTCAAGCCGAGTTCGGTCAAAGAAGACAAGTTCCCCACTTCCTTTGGCAAGGCCACCAAGCTTGAACACCCATTCAAATCAAGTTTGGTCAAGGAAGACAAGTTCCCCACTTCCTTTGGCAAGGTAGCCAAACTTGAACACCCATACAAACCGAGTTTGGTCAAGGAAGACAAGTTCCCCACTTCCTTTGGCAAGGCCGCCAAGCTTGAACACTTAGCCAAGTCAAGTTCGGTCAAGGAAGACAAGTTCCCCACTTCCTTTGGCAAGGCCGCCAAGCTTGAACACTTAGCCAAGTCAAGTTCGGTCAAGGAAGACAAGTTCCCCACTTCCTTTGGCAAGGCCGCCAAGCTTGAACACCCATACAAAGAGACTTTTGTCAAGGAAGACAAGTTCTCCACTTCCTTTGGCAAGGCCGCCAAGCTTGATCACCCGTACAAATAGAGTCCCGTCAAGGAAGACAAGTTCCCCACTTCCTTCGGCAAGGCCGCCAAGCTTGAACACCCATTCAAAATGAGTTTGGTCAAGGAAGACAATTCTCCCACTTCCTTTGGCAAGGCCGCCAAGCTTGAACACCCAGTTAAATAGAGTTCGGTCAAGGAAGACAAGTTCCCCACTTCCTTTGGCAAGGCCACCAAGCTTAAACACCAACTCAAATCGAGTCCCATCAAGGAAGACAAGTTCCCCACTTCCTCTAGCAAGGCCGCCAAGCTTGAACACCCATCCAAATAGAGTCTCGTTAAAGAAGACAAGTTCCCCACTTCCTTTGGCAAGGCCGCCAAGCTTGAACACCAATTCAAATAGAGTCCCGTCAAGGAACACAAGTTCCCCACTTCCTTTGGCAAGGCCGCCAAGCCTGAACATCCATTTAAATAGAGTCCCGTCAAAGAGGACAAGTTCCCCACTTCCTTTGGCAAGGCCAACAAGCTTGAACACTCAGTCAAGTCGAGTTCGGTCAAGGAAGACAAGTTCCCCACTTCCTTTGGCAAGGCCGCCAAGCTTGAACATCCAGTCAAGTTGAGTTTGGTCAAGGAAGTCAGGTCCCCCACTTCTTTTGGCAATGACACCAAGCTAGAGCAATGACTAAGATTTAGTTGTAATAGGATGCTGCTTGATGCAAATTTGTTTGGTAATTGCTTAAGAAACGCAAGACCTACTAGATCTAGAATCTTTAAGGATGTACAAGTACCACAAAGGTCTGATATCCTTCGTAGAATAATTGAAGTATTTGGTGGGTGTGCATGTGGCAATCTAATCCAATTTTGGAGGTTTCCTATAATAAATGCCTCGAGTTGAAGACATTGTAAAGCGACTTGTAGTAGCAAGCTGAAGTTGTCAACATGCGCTTGGGGTTTGCCCAAAGCACTTACCAAAATCAATATACGAAGTTTTGCAAAATCAAAACTTTGGTCCTCTTTAACCGAAGGGAAATGATGGTGCATTGTTTCTTGCCAAGAAATGCCTTCAAGGACCTCAACATCCTGCATTTAAAAAGTTTAAATTAGAATGTATTACATCTTTGTACAGAAGGTGCAAATGATAAATGATTTTCTTCACAAATCTCAAAACCCATGTTTTATACAATAATATGAGTTTGAATGTTTGGTAACTACATTCGATGTGTATAGCAAAGAATCTTATTCTTCCACACTTGCACCATTGAAATATTACCTTCCTTGTAAATCCACCCTCTGGTATCATGGCTAATGTCCAAACTCTTGTACCTTTGGCAATCATTCGTCCCATATCACGAAGTTGGTCGTGCATTTCTAAAATGTCACCATCTTCACTCAGCTTCAATAATGACATGTCAATCAATCTTTCCAATTCAACCACTGGAAGGGTACCATCTTTGGACCACATAGACAAGATTGTCTCTTTTGATATGCCAGATGGATATACATCTCGACAAAAAAAACAAGCCACGTCCAAAAAAATCCTCTTTTCAACATCACCAGTCAATCCGTCATAGCTAATTTTCAAAGTTTTCCAAATTTCTTCATCACCATCCAAATTCTTCCCTCTTGCCATCCTACGTAATGCTCGTTCCCAACTTCGCAACCTCTTTTTACGATGAAGAAATGCACCCAGCACTTTCAAGCTCAAAGGCAAGCCATTGCAAGCTTTCACAACACGCTTGCGTAAGTCTTCAAAGTCCGGTGACAAAGAAGCTTCACCCCAAGAAAGGTGAGTGGTGAAAAGCATTGTTGCTGCTTTTTCATCCAACAATTCAACGTCCAACTTTCCCTCAATGCCTACAAATGATTTCACGGAACTCCATTTGCGTGTTGTAAGAACTATTGTGGTACCCTTGCTAGCTTGTACAAAGGGAAGAGGTACAATATCATGCACTTGATTTTCGTCCTTGACATCATCCAATATTAAAAGGACCTTCTTTTCAACCAAGAGTTTTCTCATCATCTCTTGGGCATCTCCCAAATCCTCCGGTTTGTTAGCATTCCCAAATTTTGGTAATATCTCGCACAATATCTCATAGGAACTTTGATAGTTCTTGGATTGTGCAACAAAACATGATGCATGGTATGAGGACTTTACGTTCACGTCATCAAATAGAGCCCTTGCTAGTGTGGTCTTCCCAATTCCACCCATGCCAACAATGCCTATATAATTCATCTTCAAAAGCTCTTTGGCTCTAAATAATTGATGTCCCAAATCAATCAAAACGTCCTTTGGAGGTACAATTGGTTTGTCCGCCTATACAAATACAAAAGTCATATTTTCTAAATCAATTTCATATTAAAATAAAATACTAAACTTCAAACCATGAATGTAAAACTCCAAAGAGAATTACTAAAAGCAAACATCACTACGTGAATTTTTTACTTTTGCCATTTCATACCTTTGGGACATGGTCCACAATAGACTTGCTGACTCTTAAGGTACAAGGTGAACCATACTCTGGAACCATCTTGCATGAATACGTTCCCTTCAAAAAAGACTTCCTTAAACTTGTGAGCCTTTCACAAATTTCAGAAAATGTTGGCTGTTGAAGAGGGTCTTGAGACCAACATTCTTGGATTAAATTGGTGAGTTCTTTGCAATTGTTGGGTAGGTCTGGACGAGAGCTTTTATTGCCCATGCCATGTGCACCTAATACTTGATCATAAAATTCTTTTGGTTTCATACTAGAGTATGGAACCTTTCCAGATAGAATCTCTGAACATATCATGGCAAATGACCACACATCAGCTTGAAACCGGTACAACGAAGTGTTACTCCCTTTGATCATTTCAGGGGACATATACCCTCGTGTTCCAATTGTATGCTTGGATGGCTCCGGAGACTTTGGAAGATTGGGATTGCTACAAACCTCCAATTGAGAAGTCCCATAATCAGTCACCTTGAATATGTGACGAGGATCCAAATCCTCCACAAATATTGAACTTGCTAACACATTATCAGGTTTCAAGTCAAGATGAGCAACTTGCATGTCATGAAGGTAGTACACACCCTTGGCAATTTGGTGCATGATGTCAACAGCAAGATGATAGGATAAAGGTCTCTTCGCATTCCTCAATATGGTAGACAAGCTTGAATCCATAAGCTCCATCACCAAATACACCTCAACCATTTCATCTTCCTCAACAAACTCTCCAAGATTATTGTGAGACCCGCAACCAACAAATTGGACAAGATTGGGATGGCTCAAGCCTGCCAAGATGCCAATTTCTTTCCTAGAATTGATGAAAATTTCAGGACCCCCTTTCAACACTTTGGTGACACTGGAGAGGCCCAACCAATTGGAGGTATGAACTCCTGCACCTATTTTTTTCATTAATTCCGGTGTCTTGAAATCATTTGGAACTTCCAACGCATCCAAGTCCCCACCATCAACTCGATCCAAATTTCGAAATCTCAACAAAAGATGTTGCGCTATTTCATAATCCTCTAACACCTCTCCTTCAGGTACAAGTTCAAGCCTCCTCTTGAGAACCTGTCCATCTTCAAGCACTTCTTGATAGAGAGCCACATCAAACTGAAAAGGTAAGATATCATTTATTTGATTCGGATGGTGGAATAAGTATACACCACGTGCTGTATCATGACAACACTTCAAATCCAAAAGCAACTCACGGAAAGTTTCTTTATTTTGGAGTTGAAATATAGCCAAATGACACCATTGATCTTGATCAATACAATTGTTTCCCACAATCTCTACTTTCTTTTGAAGATAACACAACTCTTCAAAAATAGATTGGAATTTGAGGTCCTCGGTAGCACATGACAACATTTTTGTTATCTCCTTCATGGCTAGTACGAGCTTGCCAAAAAGATGTACACATTGATTTTTATTCAAAACTTTCATCTCTGCAGTTGCTTTCATATCCTTCAAGCATTTCTCAAGTCTTGGTATATCATTGCAAAATCTTTCACAAAACTCACTTTGTACTTGCAAGAAATCCTTGTCTTTCCTGCAAAAAAATTAATATGTACAGTCAATGAGATGTCTAGCTTGCACGTATAGAGATCCATTACTCAAAGATAATGAATAAATCAATTAAACATGTTCTACAACCAAAACTTCATTGGAGTTTTTTGATAGAATTACTTGTCAAATGAAATTAGGATACATATTTTTGGATTGAATCATATACATAAATGCTTAAAACAAGATTAGTTGTACAACTTTATAAGTAAATCAAGTAGAAAAGTACACAAAGAACTTCAGAATTTGAACAATATCGAATTCTAGCATGCAAATTTCAGTACCCAATACTCATAAAATAACTTCTTTACTCACCGAGTAGACCAAGCCAAACCCATGTATTTCCAAAAGATTGCCATGAACGTCAAAAAGCGCCCCATTTCAATCAACGCGTAGAGTGATATATCAAAATTCTCCAACAGCTTCAAACATAATCCAATGAAAATAGTCAAAAAATAAAATTTGAACCTATAAAAAAAGCAAAAAAAGCAAATAACTAAAATTATAAAAATTATCCCATGTGGAGATAAATATGAAAATAAGAAAACAATTCCTGAATATACCTAGTACTATTCAATAATGAAGAAATTAAAAAAATATCACATTTGCATCCACTTGTAAAGCCTATGCCATGATTTTAAAATTATAATTTGTGAATACTGAAAGAACAATTTCATAATGTACATCATCTCAGAAAAGAACATAGGAGAAACACACATAAGACGTTGTATTTGTCTCTTAGAATTCAAAATTGTGTATTAACATTTGGCTTGACCTACACAAGTGGATTGATAATTTGACAATGACCACCTTCCACTCAAATTTCATTGTACCACGTAAATGTTATGATGCTCAAATACAACACCATGCAATTCAAATACAAGACCATTGTGTCACTTCTAAAACATATTAGAGGCAAAAAAATGAATCAAATTGGAAGCACCATGGCAATCTCCTTGGACCCAAAATCAACACAAACATAACCTTTTGTCATTACGAAATACTTTAATCCATGCACCCTTTATGTCAAATTCACCATGCTACAAATGCAATTTAGAAGTTTGCTCTAAAGAATTCCACTAAAAAGATGATTAAACTTTTAAAATACACAACAATGGACAATGGAAATTGCAATTCAAACTATGAGAAAATTAACTCTTCATCACCACATTACAAGTGTTTGATGCCCTTCATCCAAAATCATACTTCCAAAATTTTCAAATGGGAGAAAATGAACAAACATTCAATACCATATTCACTTTCACCCATCTACAAATTCCTTGTAAAACTCTAATATAACAAGGTAAGTTACAATTCCAATCCATTCACATCCATTTTCCAAAAGTATTTTATACAAATTAGCACTAAATATCATCAAGCTAAAGAAGTTCACTACTTAATTTCCTTTAGTGCATTTGCATTGATGTTCATATGTACAAAGTGAACATGACTACTAGTAATGTTTGAAGGTAAAGTTTCCCAATTGGAAGGTTACACCTTAATCCCTCCCCAATCTAAGAAGGTAAAAGATCCTCAAACACATGTACATAGTGGATTCTCCAATGGAACAACAACAAACAATTCAAAGTAGGGATTCTTTAAACAACTTGTCAATCCAACTTAAATAATTCATAACTATTTTGACAAGTTCCAAGAACAAAAGTTAAAGTGGGTTGGATGTGACCTACATTTGTCTTCCGTCACAATACTAAGGTCGGAGGTCCATAAAGCACCCATTTAAGAGCTAAAATAGAATTTGCGGGAGGTCAAATTTCTAAAAATATTTTCCAATAATTTTTCCTGGAAAGACAAGTGGACATCCAACGCAAGTCTTTTCATATTTTTTGGAGCTTTGTGGAATTGGTTATGAAATTTTTGAAGTTAAAATGGCATAGGGCTCTAAAATTGCCCACCGCTTCAAATTTACACTATTTGTACAATGTTGAAGGCAATGAAAAAGCAACATGTACAAATTGTGTACATTTGAGGAGGTGGGTGATTTTGGAGTTTGTGCCCTTTTAGAACTTCCTACCTTAGCACGATAATATACCTCAAGCCATGAACACATGCTAAAATACAAACCCTAACAACTATGAATAGTAATTTAATAACTAAAAAAAACAATAAAACAATATTGGATGAATACAGATGTACTAATTACTATACTAAAGGAGATACAATTTCAATAGATTTGTTGTGTCAATTAATCAATCCAACGTCAACTCAAAGTTCCACTCATAAAAGCTAGAAAGTGTATCCAAAAAAGTGGCACAAAAAAATATTATAGTAAACAAAATGATACGACTTGTTAATGTCTTCACATGAAATAAAACCTCCAAAGACAACATTTGGATAATGAATTTGTAACTAATGCCAATTTATGTGGACAACATCGAATAAAATTTTCAAGTGTTTTCAATTAATTGTTTTATTCTATGTTTTCAGCCATATACACTATCCTCAATCTCACAAACATGCACTCAATGATGCACATGTATTTTGAGAGAATTAAAAATGCAATGCTTGATAAAGAGCATTTCAAGACTTACTTTACCTTGTAAGTAATAAGATTTTCAATCTCAAGCCACGCCAATGATCACTTGACAAGTAGTTCCTTCCATATAATTGATTCAAAAACGCCTCCCTCCTATCCAAAGACTTCTTCTTGACTTATAATATACTGCAAAAAGATACAAAAGAAGTCAAGGGAATATTCTATCATGGACCATTTAGCCACAAATGAAATCACTTGATTCACAACAAAGTCTCAAACATCACTCTTTCAATGAATGCATGCTTGTGAATGAAAAGACTATTTTAGTTCATACTAGTATGCTTTGTGCCATTGCCACAACCAAAAAATAAATAAAAATAATTTTTAAAATTTTTAATTTTCAGTAAAAAATTTGAAATTCAAATCCAAATGCCACAAAATAAAGTCTACGCACCCTTCCTCACAAAGAGCTTTTGAAGGTACCAAGAACATGACCAAGGGACACAATCTAGGAGATCTCATCGTAAGAAACAAACATCACTTGAGGTAATGGATGGATGGACAGATGGATGAATTTCATCTACATCCATGGTAGTCAATTGCTCCATCTCAAGAGACCCAAAATAAATGAAAAATGATGTCTTGCTTTGTTCTCAAGAATTCATAGCCAAATGTGTTCAGAGTTATCAATGAGCACACTCCTCACCGACCATTCTCGTGAGAGGTCCAAACCCTCCATCATTGCAACCATTCGTAAATTTGTTCATCCCTATAGCATTGCAACCATTCATTTGCTAAGCCAAATTTTTCCACCAATTGGCAATTGATCATGGCATACTGCAAATTCACCCATGAAAGAGCACCGGTAGGCTTTTGTAGAACAACACGCAGGTAATGAAGTGCAACTCAACTATTGCCCCTCAAGGTGCTGTACAACATCAAGCAGAACTGCAAGCAGAGCCTGTAGCTAGGAAACCTACTAGCAACACAAGCGCCAAAGATAAGGCTATGAGCTCTCCAAAGTTCTCGAGACCATAATGGTGATTTTGATTCCCAAGGTGCCGGCATTTGGTTCTAATGCAAGGTATGCTCTGATTAACACATCGAAAGCCCAACAATTCAACATGCTAAATATGAGAAAGGGTTACAACTGTCCAAGACTTATCTCTCATTGAGTTACCAATCCCACGCTTCTTTAACACGCATGAAGTTTTCTCACTCATAATTTTGATAATGTTTCCGAGGTACTGAGGATCCATCCACAAAGTCCTGATGTTCAAAATGCTTTCTGAAAAAATTTACATGTACTACGGGACTTACGAATGAGACACCGCCTGCTCTATCAGCATGCCGTTCCACTTTCTTAGTCTCTTCCATCCATGGACGCTTAGAAGCATAAAAATCTACAGCCATGCTTGTTCCAGTGCTACCCAAACCCCACCAATTCTCAAGCAGTCTAACGCAGGAAACCTCGCTCAGACTCCCACTTGAATACATTCTCACAGCGCATACCTTACTACCGTGAGCATCCACGAGCACCTACGGTGGTCTCTCTCTCGCTTGTGAGACACTCTCCAGCGACGAAATGACACAGCACAGAAGGACTCCACAGGCTAGAACAACGTCACATGTATGAGAGCACTGCCTCATACATTAAGCTCATAGGACGCCACTTCGGAGACGCCATAGCTCGAGAACCGCCAACAAACACATGCACAACAGATGCAAAGGGGAAAGAAAAACTTACTGTAGAAAAGTTGGAGAGGCTGGGGTTGGGGGGGGACACGATGGGCGTCGTCAGAGGAGGGCCAATCGGGAGCCTGGCACGAATGGTGGAGTAGCTGTGGTACAGATCCAAAAACCGGACAGCGACGTCCCTATTACCGCACAGTAGCCGCACAGCAAGCTCACGAGTTCACGAGTTCACAAAGTGCGTACGCAGTAGCATACTTTAGATTCATGACCGATTCTTAAGGTAATGGTGAATTTTTCTTAAGAGAGCAAGCCGGACATGCAATACTTGATCCTGCAGAGATGGAAATCGAAACATCAGACAGAAATAAGTCTTCCCCTCAGCTTGATATTCCGCTGACATTTAGCCAATTCTCTGAATCAGTGATGAGCTTTCAGACAAGCAAGACAAACTCCAAATCCCGTCAAGTGGAATTTTGCCTATTTCAAGTGCGCAAGATAGAGCACCAATAGTCCAGTAGGTCGATGATGAAATCCCAAGGTCAGAAGAAGATCAGGAATTGGTCCTAAACCGTGAAACATATATTGGCATGGAAGTATGTCGACTTGTGAAATGTTCCAGTGACGGGATTTGAATCTAAAATCAGTGATCAGGAAAGGCAAACATGTGTATTGGACCACATCACCCCACTCTCTTTCCAGGTTCAGCACGTCGTCGTTACTGAGCAACCTAGAACATGCTAGTCTCGTAAACCCCTCAGTCAAGGCCATTGTGCATGAAAACTTACCAGGAGCAGGACCTCTCACTTGGGGCCATCCAGGAAACGCCTGCACAGAAAAAACAGAAAAAACGGGTGCAACTTTAGAGCTCCAGAAAGAGAGTACACCCTCCTTGAAGCCTCCAAAATGATGTATTTTACTCCCATAGATATGGAAGCCACCACTTCTGAACATTTGAGCACTTAAATGACGCACCACAAAACGGTCAAGGAAGTACATACCGCATACATACAAATGGCTAAAGTTTTGTAGGTGATTATGTTGTAGTAGTCCACCATTGGCAGAATCTGCATGTCCCCATCAGTAAGAGACTCGCTCCACAGCTCTTCATTCACTTGATTGTTCTGGTGCTGCACAACCATCCAAGTACGTTATAAGGTGTAAGTGCTCTCACCCAACACCTGTTCCTTGCAATATGAATATGAGTGAAAAACAAGAGTCGTGTACAAAATTTACGTAATATTGCATATTCTGAACACCAGAATCAGCAGAATTTAAACAAGCAGGGCCTTGCTCAGATGCATGCCCTACTTCACATCAAACTTCCCATATCTAGATCTACTTCCACTCTCGAAATCATACATAAAATGACAAACTTACCAATCCCACGAAAAACCGCACCACTACAGTCCTATTTCGAACCTCCGGATACTGCATCCAAGTCCTTCACACAACGCGGTAGTCCCGCACAATACTGCTAGAGCGTAGCGACCAAGCCCGCTACCACCTCGCGAAAGCAACAAATAACAGAAAGCCTGAAGCGAAACCTAAATTAAACTACCTTAACATTACAAACGACAGCAGAGCTCACTCTTCAGTTCATCACAACTAGGACACTCGTCAACAGAATCATAGCTACTTCAGAATCACAAGGGCTCTTTCTTCTTCACACTGGAAACCACAAACCTAAATCACGAAATTACACAAAAACTCTCCAAAAAAACGCCAGAGAAAGAAAGAGGGGGGAAATAAAACGGGGAGCTCCTACAAACACGGAAACGGAAACTCACCACGATCAGCAGCGGTAGGACGACGCGATCAGCAGCAGCAGCAGCGACGCCATAGCTCGAGATCCGCCAACAACAGACGCAAAACAGATGCAGAGCGGCCAGAATGAAGTTTTGCAGAGAAGCTGAAGAGGCTCGGAAGCGGCATTAAATGGCACCGGAAGAGGCTCGGGAGCGGCATTAAATGGCACCGGAAGAGACTCGGGAGCGGCATTAAATGGCACCGGAAGAGGCTCGGGAGCGGCATTAAATGCACCGGAAGAGGCTTGGGAGCGGCATTAAATGGCACCGGAAGAGGCTCGGTAGGAGTTGCGGACTTGCGGCCGAGGATATGGTAGCGTGAGGATCACGTTGGCACACGACGGACTTGCGGAGGGCCCAGCCGGCCTCGGAGGACGGAGTGGCCAAAAGTTTTTTTGTCATTTAACCCTTAAACGCCAATGAATGACAAGAGAATCTCCTATGTAGGACAAAAGTGCAACTATTCATCCTCCAAAATTTTGTGGGGAAAAGGGAAGAGCATGAATAATAGTTTGACCTCCAGTGAACAATAGTTTGACCTCTCGTGAACAATAGCTTGACCTCTCGTGAACAATAGCTTGACCTCTAGTGAACAATAGCTTGACTTCTAGTGAACAATTTTGGGTTTTTTAAAGAAGATGATATCATCCAATGCCAAAAGGGCTGATTTCCACGGTCACTAGCCCAGCATTCAAGGGTTAATTTAGGCAAATCAGAAAGCGATAATCTCTAGAAGGATGAAGCTACTTACATCCTTAGAAATGGATCAAACTTGCAAATTTGAGGATGAAATTTCATTTATTCATCCAAAATGATGTACATCCATCCAAATTTGAGCAATCTCGTTCCAAACTTTGGTAGCAAACATGCAATTTCGTCCACAGAAAAAGCAAGATTATTTCTCCAAAGATTTCCTAGAATTTTATTTTTTATCACTTTTGAGCAAAAAAAATCGCTCTTAAAAAAACGTTGGATTGATCCTCTTATGCCCCGTATTATACCCCTACAGAAAACATTGGAATTATTTATTGGGGATATGAAATCCGTCCCATGAAGTGGGAACAACAGGGTAGATTTATCCCGGGGATAAATGTAGGAGTTTGGTGCATATGAATTTATTTGCAAACTTTGAATTCATATTTGCAATCAGAGACGCCTAATTAGCTTGAAGTGGTCTGTTGTGTACCCTAGACACGGCACGAGATAGGGGCCCTTTTTCACATTTACCGTGGAAAACACAAACTTTCACTCGGCTAGTTTCACTACCTAGGTGGATTTGATGTCCTGCATTTTTATTTGCCATCCATGATAAAATTTGCAAATTTTGAATTCATGTTTGCAATTAGAGGCCCTAGATGAGTATAGAGAGGTGAATAAATTCAAAATTTATGCAGCACAAAGTAGAGGGCAATTTTCACATTTACCCTCCGTTGGGCCAATAAGGGGGTCAATCCTCCCTCGTCAGCCTAGCCAGTGTGAAGTACCATCGTTGGGATGTAATAACTTAGTATACATAGAAAAAAAAGATCATTCATACAAAATAAAAAAGAATGGAAGTTCTAATTTATTAAACACATAACAAAGCTTAAAAAGATATGATAATTATGACTTTTTTAATTGAGAACCAACTTATGAACTCTATATACTTTTGCCAACTTGCCGGGAATAAAGAGACACCAATATCGGTTGCATTGGGGCATCTTTGGGAGTTGTCTTGTCATTATGTTGTTGGCATGGTAGTTTCTGGTCGGATTAGGGCTACTCTTACGTGGGACATGCTACGTGGAGCAATGTTCAGCCTCCCCCTATGAAGAGTATTATTATGCAACTTTTAGCAGGATTCCAAATTTTCATTCATATGATTTTCATTTATTCATTCTTATCTATTTCTAATGACATCCAATGAAATCTTGCAACTTGCTCAAACCTTTAGTTGGTGCTTTACATTGCAACAATATTTGTTTTAACCCTTAAAGGACGGTTCGTATTTAGGCTTCGTCAAACTTCATTGGATTTCTACATTAAACAAAGATTTCAAAAAAATTGATTTTTTTTCACATGTAGTAATGTATGTCTAAAATTTATTATTATTCTTTCATAGTTAAAAATGTCAAATTGAATTTTATATGATGTTATTAATAGATTTCTTTGTAAAAATCACAATAATTACAAAAATGCTTAAATTAATACAATTTTTTTAAAATGAAAATAATAGTGAAAAAACATCATAATATAAATGGTGTATTCTTTGAGCTCACACCAAGAGAAATTTGATAAAAACATCATAATATAAATGGAGTATTCTTTGAGCTCACACCAAGAAATTTGATTAAAAAAATTCAAAAGTGGTGTATATTGAGATTTCAAAGATGCTATCTTCAACGTGTCACAAAAATTACAAATTTACAAATTTTTGAAAAGTTTAAATTATGGAATAAAAAATAGATTGTTGGAGCTATACTTTCTTAGTTAAGTTAAAAAACATTTAAAATGAAGAATTATGTGAAAATTTTAGGTTTAATTTTCAAAATGCCTGCCCAACTTATCATGTCTTTTAAAGGTTAATGTGTTATATAAAATTCAGATTGTATCATGATTTCATTTGTCACAATTTTGGACACATTTTCATTTGCACTATTTTTCATTCATTTGTTTTGGGTAAATGTTATATAATGACATCCAAACGACTTTTCAATACCCCCCTACACCGTGATCAAACCTTTTGTGTGTTGCTACATTGCAATCAACTTTGTTCTAGTGTTGATTATGTACAAGCTCTAATTTGGTGTTGATTATGCCTTGGACTATGTGCAAGCTCCAATCTAGTGTTGATTATATACACGATGAAGAATAAAATGTTGCATGATCATGTAAAAACACCAATATAACACCATTATCACTATAACTATAAGCTTTTGCCTCCAAGCTTTTGTCTCCTCTCATCCACAATGTTAAATTTTAAAAAATAAAGCATAAACAAAAAAGAGAGGAAGAGAACTCAATCTTAAGAAAACCAATTATATAGGACCTTAATACAATTGAATTCCATAACAATGGAACACCACAAAGAGCAACAGTCTTCACTATCATTTAAAACAAAGAGCATTGCTATCCTAAAAAAAGCCTCTAGTAGTTTGAGTCAAATGTCTATTCCTTCCAAAACATGGTATAGATCAAGATTGGTTTGCACTGACACCCCAATCAATGCCAAATTTTATATTTGTAGATGGCCTCTCCTTTTTTTGTACAAAACTTGGTACAGAGCTTGCTACATAAGCCAAACAACTGTGAAGTTCGATAAGGAGGTGCTTGAAGGTGGTCCACTACCAATTGTGGCACCTTGCAGCCTTGAAGTGCTAGAGACGTTAGATTAGCCGTAGCTTCAAATATTGGTGCAGACCACCATATTGGTTTACCTTTTAAAAAGACAAAAAATACAAACAATATGCGTAAATTTACAAGTCCGGAAGTATTAGAACTCCAAATTAAAATACAACTACAAATAGTGAGAGGTTTTCATTGCACAAGGATAGGAATGTTGGAAAATTAGGATGAAAATCTAAATTCATGAAAAATCTAGTAAAAAAATATGGATTTCAAATTAAGAAGATGTTAAGCAAGATTTAGTAGAGCAACCTAATTAGGCTAACAGTAAAATGATGATAAAATAAAAACCAAAATATTACCAAATAGGAAAATGAAATTAGAATTAAATAGGAAACCAAAAATATAAAAAATAAAAAAATAAAAAACCAAAATGAAACTAAAATAGTATAGGTAGAAAATTGGATTAAATCAAATTGCAAACCAAAAAAATAAGAAACACAAAAACTATAAAAGTGAATTAAAAACAAACGACTAGAAGTAGGAATTAAAATTAGAAATAAAATAAAAAACACAAAAATAATTAATAAGAAAAAACACAAAAGAAGTTTATAAAACTAAAACTACTACTTGAACATTAGAATAGTGATGGAAACATTAAAATAGTGAAAGAAATGCTAAAATAGAGGTTTTATAGTCATTCAATGGATTTAACACTAAATTAGCGCATTTACAATAATTTAGCATGATTTTCACTAATTTGATACGTTTTGCCCTAAATTAGTGAATTAACTGGAAATTAAGGTTGGATGAATGTAGTTATAAAAATTAGTCCGTTAAAGAGTTTGATTATATGAATAATTATGGTTTGGAGCCCCATCTCTCTCAACCTTTGTATGTGTGTTTTGGGAACAATTTTGTAGTTTATAGGCATTTAAAGTATGAAATGTTAGAGATTAGGGCAGGGAAAAATTAGGAACAATTTGTCAAGTAGGTTCTCATTTGTCAATTAGGGGGTTTGAAAAAAAATAGGTGAAAAATGGAGATTTTTGAGGTCAAATTGAAAGTTGATTTGTGGGACTTGAGTGAACTGCCCCCCTTGCTTGGCTTCGAAAAAAAATGTTGAAATTTTTTATTTTCCATGCATGATAAAATTTGCAAATTTTAAATTCATATTTGCAATTAGAGGCCCCAAATTAATGAATCAAGGAAAGATGTACAAGGTAAATGAATCAAGCACAAAATAGGAGGCTATTTTTTACATGCAAGCCTGGAATGACTTTGGCTGAGCGAGTGGATCACTTCACCCTGACCATTTAGAGGTGATGGACAAAAATTAGGGTTTGGAGGGAATTGATGAGACATTTCTAAGGATTGATGAAGGGAAGTTTAGGGATGAAAATTTTGGGATTTCCTTGGGGTTGGGATGATTGGATGACTTCAAAAGGGCTTGTGATTAGAAAGGCTGATGGAAAAATTATGCAAAAAAATTTAAGGTTAGGGAAATTGAATTTATACACTATAATGGCAGACCAATATTGGTTGGGTTGTAGTTTGTGAAAGGGTCAAGGCTTACTATTGCATAGTCCAAAAAACACAATTCTAAAAAACTACTACAATGAATTGCAAAAAATACCCAAGGAAGCAAATTCACAGCGAATGGCAACAAATCAAGCATAAAGGCAAAAGCTCCAAGGTGGAAATGGGGCAAAGTCAAACGACGGCAAGCCCAAGAGCAATCACGACAATAACTATGGAATCAAGTGCAACATTGACAGAGCCCAAGAGCAGATTCTCTGCATCTCAAATTACTCCCCTCATTGTTTTGATATTATTTCAATGTTAAGAAAATTGTCCAATGGAAGTGGTATTGTTCTAATGTTGTTTTGTTACTCTTCTCATATCATTTCATACATAGTATTGCAGCAACAAACACTTTGGTGATTATAAACTAAGTAATTGTTTCAAATTAAATTAAAATGGCATTACAAAAATATTGAAAAAGTAATTGTTATATCAATGAATATTAAGTTAATGTTGAATCATTATTGTTGCAATGTACAATACCCACCAACAAGTTTACAATCATCCAATTCTGCCACTGAAAAGAATTTGGCATAATATAAAATGTAATTGGCATTTTTCATCTTGCGTGATGAGCATTCAATTTTTGAGCAATTCCAATCAAGTGTACCAAGTTTGGATATCAAAAAAGAAAAACTCCATTTCTGGTGAATTGTTTTGTTTGAATTTCATGGTTTTACATAATAATTGATTGAAAAAGATTGGTGATTGAATTTTTTTAATTTGATTGCATGGATACATAGGGAACATCCATACCCACATCTTTTATATTAAAAAACACCCCCTTAAGTAACAAAAATATGATCAATGAAGAACTTAATCAGAGGTGGAATTTGGCGAAACCTTGTAAAATAAATATCTTTACAATCTTACTAGATTTTGGAAAAATATTTGTACCATCTTGTTTAGATGTCCAAAAGTAGTTATAGTGTGAAGATTGAATAGCAAAATCTAGTAATTTTCAATTTAAAGTCCAAAATTAGTTTTTTCATTCTAACCTTCATTTATGGTAAAAATTCCAGATTATTCTAATATATATTATTGTTGACATAATTTTATTTCCACGTTTAATTTTTAAAATTCACACTAATCTCTATTGCTACTTGTACTTCTTGAAATAAATTCAAATAATTTGGATTTTTTTTGCTATTTTTATTTATTTATTTTCAATGTTTGCAACAAAAATGATAACATTTACAATTTTTGACAAAACAAACTGAAACTTCTCATAGTGATATGCAAATCATAGTTTCAAGTAATATTAATATAGGATAGATATTCAAACACAATCTAATAGGCTACATTCAACTCAAACACGCAATTTGACTAGTTGGCAATGGATCTCGTTCTTAAAGGGTTAACCTTAAAGCCTTCCAATGTCCATATTTTATTTTATTTTTTGACACAAATAAAGAAAAATTTTACTGCAAGAAAAGTAAGAACAAGAACCCAACCGCAAGCGGCCTAGGAGGAACAAGCAAAAGACGCAACAAAGACACCAAGGACTATAAAATACAACAAGGCACCAACGGCGGGGTGGTTTCCACCCTGCCTCGGCGTGGAGCGCCTAGGGAGATTGGAACACAAAGCCAGCCCAAGGCCCGAACAATGTCCATATTTTGAACAATGAATGGAGGGCTTGCAGGCACTGTTTTGTTCAACTAACTTCTCATTCACCCAATGTAATACTTGAATGTTGAAAAGGCAACCTTCCTTAATGATCAATTTCATGAAATTTCATATATTTCTCTACAAAGATATAAGCAAAAATGTGCCAAAATTCAAAAAGGATCAAGGCGTTTCAGGGTTAATTGAGCTCAGATTCATCAGTCTGTTGCACTTATTCCAGCAAAATGTTGCAAACACTACCATATAGGTAATCCTGCATCAAAACTTGGAGTATGACTTAGTCCCAAAGTGCAGACAGGCATGTGTTCGAAGCTCCAAAACAGGGGTTAGGGTCATCTGCAACCTAGGTGCCTTGCAATCGGGTGCCTCTTCCTTAATATTTGCAATCAGAAACCCCAAATAAGCTACAGTAGGAGAGGTCTAAAACATACCCTAAAAACGACACAAACTAGGGGGCTTCTTTTTTACTTTTACCTAGAATTCCTGCGTTTTCACCCTGCTCGTCCTACTTCGTGGCACGGATTTAACCCTGGAGCGCTTGGATTCATCTCCAAAATTGACGATTTGAGAAAAACCATTATAAACTACAATTTGGAAGAATATTTTGGAATTGGTATACAAATGAAAGCTGTAGATTTTGATTTTTAAATTCTATCCGTACGGTTAGATCTACTAATGCTATCACCAATCTTTTTCTATAAATTTTGAAAAGAAAATTTCAGAATTCCTTCTAAATTCAATTACAAGTAAAATATTATCATTTTTTGAGTAAAACTTGTTGGAATGGATTTGAAATAAGGTTCTCTTCATATGGTGATTTTTTGAAATTTTTGTGACCTTTACATCTTGGACCTCATTTTTGCACATCTAGTTTTGAACTAAAGTCAATGCAAATTGACCACTTGACATACTTCCACATTTGTAATTTTAGAAATCTATATATTCTAGTAACACCAAATCCAACCGATGGATAGGACAACAACTTGATAAAGTATCACCAAAAATTAGGATGACTTTCATCCAAGCAGGAATGAAACAGAAACAAGATTCTGAATCTGTTCATCGTCCAGAAAATGGACGTCGGAGCGCTCCAGGGTTAACATCCTGCCTAAACAATAATGAAAAAGTGATGAGGCAGAGCGTGTGACGGTGTGAGTCAGCTGGCGTAGATAAGCCTTATTTGACCATGGACATTCACTGCACTTGCGTCGAGGGCAGCCCAAAGGGGAATGAAAAATCTACAGTCCAAAGTGAATTATTGGCAGTCCAAAGTTAGAGCCGTCAAGGCCGGCATGCCCAAGTGAATTATTAGTAGTACTTGACTTTGCAAGCCATATCAGTTGTTGAAGCAAGTGGAGCAGCTTAAAACCTTCTAATAAACTACGAAAGCCCCTTCTTGTCAACGATTGTCTGCAACCAACTGCAGACCCAGGGGCTTGGCCAGCATTCCTGTCGACTCGGTATGGTTAAGCTTAGCTAGCTACAGAGGATAGATGGCAGACAATTTGGTGAACTTACTGTAGACTCGTGGAAATCTGTGTGCCCTGAGACGCTGCCGACTGTCTGAATGCAGTTGAGTGTGTAGGCCCATGCTCCGGCGAAGTTAGAAGAATGCAGCCGACTGTCTAAATGGATTGAATGATGAATTTGAGAAGGCCCATGCTCCCAAGTTACAAGAATACAGCCGACAGTAACAAATACGGAGTACTGCAGTCGAAGGAGACCCATGCTCCCAAGCCGACAGTAACAAATACGGAGCACTGCATTCGGAGGAGAGGATAACAGGAGGTCTCCGAAGAAGAGCGGAGGACGTCGGAGTGGGGAGGTCAGAGTGGTGGGGGTTCGGTAGGAGTCCTGTTCCGGTAGACTTCGCCTATTAGGGCCTCCTTACATGTATCGGTGGGTGGGAGGAGTCGACAGGGTCGAAATATAGAAACCACTTTTATGTTGCCTCTCTAGTGTATTCTTCACCGATATCGGTAGAACTCTCTCTCCTCCTTCCATGCTTGTCGATCACCGGTGACACTGTTCTTGTCTTCTAGTTGTTTTCTTTGCCCACCGGGATTACATGTAAGCTGGCCCTTAGAGCATCATCACGGCTGCACGTGAAGTGGCACAAACCTGGGAAGTGGTCGGGCCCGGGCACATATATTCCCCCACGGCATGCACGGCGAGAGTCCAAAAATGGTTGGGCACGGCCAAATTTGTTGAGTACATGGTGAAATGGTGTGTCTTGCTCGCGGCTTGATGTGGAACGCTTTTGTCATTGTTCACAAGTTTCGAGGTCATTTTTTAATAAAGAATGCTTTTGCTTTTGCTTATCGGTGCTCACAAGGTGGCGCTCTTGGGGCCGTATAGACCCGGTTCCCCGTGTTCTCATCCCGTTTCGCCGTGGAGCACAAACAAAACAAATGGGCCAGGTTCATTCAACCCACACTCCAATTGGGCCTGGCCGTCCCATCCTCCTTGTCTCAAGTGTGGGGATGCTCTTAGTCCAACAATCAAAGAGAATGCACCTATTGGTCTAACAATCAAAGAATTTTGGTGACTACCTTGGTCATGTGGGGTCGCGTCCTTGTCGGATTAAACGCATCCAAATAAGCAATTGAGCATTATTAGTTTCTATCATCAAATTGACCAATTTTTGGTTGGATCTTGTTGAAGGTCAAAAAAATATTCTAGATTTTCTTTTTATTCATTTTTTGGAATCCGGATGAATAAACTATAAATTTTTGAAGTGCTAGGAATAGGTATTTCTATAACCAACTTTAGACTCTCATCAATGATTGTAGGCTATGCTAGTCATCTTTGGGAAGTACACATTAGAAGAATTTTGAGGCTTCCAAGAGACTGCGAGTTATCTGGCCCTTGGAACTCTGGGAACGCCCTGGGAACAGTAATCTGACGTGGTCACGCAAGTGCCACGTCAGAAATTAATAAAAAAATTAATTTTTTAATCATTTAAAAAAATTAATTATTAATTTTAATTATTTTTTAATAACATTTTAATTTTTTTTAATTTTTTAATTATTTTAATATTCTGACTGTTCCCAGCTGCGGGACACCCTCTACAGGCCTCAAAATTCTTCTAATGACAACTTTAATCCCTAAAGGACCAAAGGTTCCCTTGGGGGACACTTGGGATTTTGGGCAAGCTCGTGTCATCTAAAATTTTGACCTAATTTTTTTAAACCTTTTTGAAGATAGAAAACCACAGCAGCTTTCTAAAAATATAATTTTTTTTCAATCGGTGCATGGAAGCAAAAGTTATGCTATCCTAAGTAAAAAAAGTTGTTCGCCGGGCAAAACAAAACAAAATTTAAATTAAATTTTTTTTTCTTAAAGATCATATTTTTGTCTACATTTGAAGCTTTGATTCATTCTAATTGGACTAATAATGAGAAAATTATGAATAATCTTGTTTTGGAGGCAATCTAAGCATCCTCTTCAAAGAAAAACTTATAGAATTCATTTTTGAATTCTAGTTATTAACAATCCAAATTTTTTTTAGACAAGGCTAAGTTTGTTGGCAAGAACAATCTCACCGTTGGGATTATGGTGTTTCAATTCCATCTTAGAGCTATTAACAATTTAGTATTCCGTTCAATTTTAAACCTATTTCTACTTTACAATTTTTAAAAATGAATGAAATCAAGTGTTTTTTTTTCTAAAGTTTTTTCCTCCAACTTTCAAGTCAAATGTTCAACATAAAAAAACTTTAATTTATGGTTTGTAGTGCAAAAAATTTCCACAAATGGCAATCAAAGTCCTTTGAAATTGCAGACTAGAAGTCCAAAAAAAAAAAAATTTCAACTTTGAATGCTAATATTTTCCAATACATATGGTCAAACTTCATGAAATTTTTACCACATGATTTGAAATAAGTGAAGTATAAGATCCTACTGTTAGATTCTAATTTTATTTTTTTTGGTTTCTTGAGTGATTGCAACAGAAATGGTAGTTTTTAGTGGTGTTAGAGCTAGAAAATGCCTTGGTCCTTTGAAAGTTAACCTATGTATGCACTCATGTCTTAGTTAGTATTTGAATGTACCTTTGCCTAATCTCACGTACTTTATTGAATTACAATATATTTGATCCAAAATACAAATACATGCTGATAATGGGTTATAGAGTACATCTCATAGCCCTAATTTTTTCCTCCAAAAATTAGACCATTTGCTTCAATCCATGGCATAACTATTCTTAGATCATATTGATATTCAATATAATCATTTTTCATGTCAAATGTGGGTTTCTGCATTTTTTGAAGACTCTGTTTTTTCTCATTTTCTTTAGGGGTTAACCCCTAAAATACCAAGGCCTTTTTTCTGCCAAAAAACACTGAAAACTGCCATTTTTATAGCAAAGAATAAAAATATTTGAAAAATGTTTTTTTTTGCACATCCAACCATAAGATCTTATACCTTACAAGTATAAAAATGTCTGGAATTTTTTTTAGAATTTTTGACCGCACAGATTGCAAGATATTTGCGTTTAAAGTGAAAAAAACAAGTTTTTTAGCACAATGCGGGACTAGATTTTTAGATTTTTAACATTTTTGACTTAAAATTTTTGCACTACAAAGTTTTGAGCTTTAAATCTTTATAGTGGAGAATTGAATTGAGAGTCTAGGAAAAAAAATTCAAAAAACACTTAATTATCATTTTTAAGAAAATTGTTAAGTAGAAGTAGGTACAAGATAGAAGGAAAATCTAAAATATTAATATATTTTAGATGGAATTAAAATGCACTAATCCCAATGGTGAGATTGTTTTAGCAAGTAAACTAAGCCATGCAAAAAAAAATTTGAAAAATTTGAAAAATTGCATTCAGAAAGGAATCCTACAAGTTATTTTTTTCAAGAAGATGCTCTAACTACCCGAAAAACAAGAATGTCCATAACTTTCTCTTAACATATCCAAATGAAATGAATCAAAGCTTTCCAGATAGACAAAAATATAATCTATGAGAAAAAAAATATTTTAACAAAAAATTCAAATTTTTGTCCATTTTTTTTTGCTGCCCAAGCTGTCTATGTCCCCTATTTTGAGCTTATTTGGTCATAACTATTGTTCCTAGGCACCGATTGTGAAAAAAATTATATTCCTAGGAAGCTAATCAGCTTTTCTACCTCCAAAAAGAGTTTTGAAAAATCACAAGAAAATTTCAGCGCGTAGGTATTTGCCCAAAAACGCATTTGCCCCCCGAAGGGACAATGGTCCTTTAGGAGTTAATGGTTAATGGTCCTTTTAACATTCAATTGATTCAACAATCAATAAATGAATTCTAAGTTATACTTCAATAGAAGCACATGTGACCTTGGCTCAGTAGCTGTGGCCTTGGCAGACTAATGAGGTGGTCATGAATTCAAACCCTAAGGCATTGACAAAGGTGTCAATTACCACCATAGTCCAACCAACTATGGTGGGAGATCAAATGACATCATCATATGTCAGCCCGAGTATTTATCTGAAGAACATTTTGGTTCTTTACAATGGCTACCTCCTATTGAAGACATTACGTATAGTATCTATTCTAATCAATTTAATATCTAATTTTTCTTGACTAGAGGTTTGTTAAGTAGCTTGGTATTGAGACCCATGCGCATCACTTTGGTCTCACACTACCTCCTCGGCCAATGCAACCCTCTTCCCCTCTTCCAAGCTAGGGACCAATCCAAAACCCAAATATAAAAATTATTTCATTGGTGCATGCCTAAAACAAACTCCATGTGGTGGACAAGACCATTAATGATGTTGTGGGCATGCTATTTTGTCAATGGCAAGGTCTAATTTACATTCTAGAAATGACTTTGGTGGTTTATATAGATGTCTAGTAAGAGGTCATGGTTAAATTCATGTTTGTCCATAATCTTTTAGATTGTACGGAGTACCATTTTTTTGAGAATCTTTCATTTTTTGTTTCTAGGCAAGCAACTATGAGATAGAATTCCTTTGGATTCTGGACTGGGTCCCATAAAGGAGGAGAGGAGGTAAAGTAATACCCATTGTAGACCTTCAACCCAATTGCATCCCCATCTATAGTTGCCAACATTTGTTGGACTAAAATGTTGGGAAATTGTAGCCAACAACGCAATTCAATTGAAGGTCAACAATGGGTATGCATACCTTAGTGCAAGATCAAAGTGACACGCATGGGTAAAGCACTACAATTTCAAAATATGTGGTAATGCTAAACATTCAAGAGATGACTAAGCTTACAGCAGCTTGCGTTGGATGTCTGAAAGTGTAAACCAAATCTATAGTACATTAATTAGTACATCATGCAACTCCAAAATGGTTAGTCACATAGACATAACATACACAAGAGATAATTGGATTGCCACAAACCAAGTTAGTGCTCTAGAAATGATCAAGATGATGGTCTAATTTGGCAATATAGAGCTGCCTTCAAGGTTTGTAGGTCATGACTAGTGTTTCACATTCGACAAAAAATTGCCATTGTATTGGACAGGGAACATATTCTAGATGAGTACGATCTCTTTGTCATTTGACTGATCTAGTCATCCAACCTTCAAGATAATTAAGTTGTGGAGCCCTAGCAATGTGAATATGAATGAGTTTAGGTAGTATTGTCCTTGAAGTGGCCAAGGATGTGCACTGACACATGATTTCTACGCATGTTTCACCAGATTAATGCAAGGAGTGAGCGAAATATGGAAATACAACAAGTGCTACCAAGAGATGGGAAGATGACAATGGTTTCAACTTAATAGAATCAATACAATGGACCATGCTGCAAAAAAAGTAGAGAGAAATAAAATACATGCTTACTCTTTGCATTGAATGTTATCCTTCAGCATAAGGGAGTATGGGACAACACTCTTGTTGCCTTAGTTTCTTTAAAAGGAGACTCTATTGAAACCAATAATTTTTGTAATTTCCAATCTATCGATGGATTGTATTTTCTAAGCTAAGAAAGTCCTAAAATAATAAGATTGGAAGGGGTCTTAATAATATTGAATACAACTAAACTATTATGTCCATCAAATGAAATTTCTAATGGCATAGTTTCATGAGTAACATCTCCAGAGGACAAGGGTCAACCATCTATAACTTCTACATGTATAAGGTTTGATTTTTTAACTAACACTACAAGAAAAAGGGGCCCTAATCAACAGAAAATCAATGCATTTACGTTGATTACGACAAAAAAAAAATTTGCTCTGTTGATTTGGCAGTCCTCTAAATATCAATCAACATGATTTGGTTGATTTGAACAAAAAAAAAATTTGCTCACTTGATTTGGCAGTCCTCTCAATATCATTTTCATTTTCCCACATATCGTAGTAGTAGGGCAGGGTTGGACAAAAATAATTATTTAAAAGTATGCCAAAAAATAAATTAAATAAATAAGAAAAATTGTCATTTTCAGCAAAAAATTAAATGACCAAAATTTTGTAAAAATGAAAATGTCCAATATTAGCGGGAAAGTCCAAAATAAAGTCCAATGATCGACCACCTAAAATCAAGATATTCTAGATGGCAAGGTGATGGGCTTATGATGACTCCCAAAAATAGTTGGCTACTATATAAATGTTTTTTAATAAAATGAGAAATTGGAATTATTAAGAGAAATTTTGACATGTTGTATAAAAGGGATTCTACGGCTTTATGTACAATTTCACTTAGAATGGATTATATTTAGACTTATTATTATTTGAATGAAATTTTTATGTAAAAATAATTTTTTTGTAAAAAGTCAAAATGTCTCATTTTTTTTATAGGAAGAATGTGCACCTTGACTAGAATCACATACTACGAGATTGATGAATATTAGATTTTTATTGATTGATTTCTTATTGATTAAAATTTGACTTTTTAATTTTTCACTCCATAAATTGCAAATATGTTTTTGATATATATAGTTATTTGATGTTATTTTGAATTTTTATTCTATTCTTTTGCAAATCTATAGAATGGAAAATAAAAATGTCAAAATTTTGAGGTCAAATTTTAATCAATAAGATTTCAATCAATAAAAATCTAATATTCATCAATCTTGTAGTATGTGATTCTAGTCAAGGTGCACATTCTTCCTATAAAAAGAAATGAGACATTTTGACTTTTCACAAAAAAATTATTTTTACATAAAAATTTCATTCAAATAATAATAGGTCTAAGTATAGTCCATTCTAAGTGAAATTGTAGAATCCCTTTTGTACAACAATATGCCCAATTTTCACTTCACAATTCTAGTTTCTCAATCTATGAGAGCAATTTATATGGTGGCCTCAACTACTACTAGGAGTCACCGTTTTTCATTGACATTTAGGGAAAATGATAGTAGAGAGGTTGTTTTACAATGAAATTCATTGTTCATCATGTATTATCAAAGAATACGGGATAATTTGAAGATTAGAGCTTGACCGCTCATTGCCAAAATGTAGGAATTGTGTGCAAAGTAGAATTTCAGACCTCATTTTGGCATAGTAGAATAACTTTTTTCAAAGCATTTTGAACTTAAAAAAGTTGTGAAATAAAGCCAAATTTCATTTCCAGAAAACCGTTTGATGTTTCAAGTCTCCAATCAAAAGTTATGGACAAATTTCAAAGTGAGTGTTTGAAATTGTCAAAAAAAATGTCCCTTCCAACCCCTCTTTCAAATTTGTTCATAACTTTTGATTGAAGGCTTGAAATCTCAAACGGATTTTTGGAGATGAAATTTAGATTCATTTTCTACAATAGCTTAGTTCAAAGTTTTTTGAAAAAAATAATTCTACAATGCCTAAATGAGGTCTGAAATTTTACTTAAACTACAATTCTTACTTTTGACTTAAGTAAGAGCGGTTGAGCTCCTACTACTCTTCACTCTTTACAAATCCCATATGGGTTGTCCTACCTCCTACCACCCCACTTGTATAAAGGCCTTGCCTTCTCCTCTCTTCAAACACCAAGGTAAGTTACATTCAGAGTTAAATTGGAATATATGTTGGAATGTAGTGGTGGATTTTGGCATTCGAAGTTCTATAGTAGTATATATTTATTTAATTATTTTGAATATGATGCTGGATTTTTCAAAGTTAAATTTTAAATTTAAGAATTTATTTTGGAAACTTTAATTAATTATTTAATATCAATTTGTTGGTTGCTGACGTGGCAATCTAGTCCGTTTGGCCGGTCTAGTGACGTGGAGTCTTGCCTGTGTGGCAAGTTCAGCATATGTGGCAGCTTACATGGCAAATTATTGATTAATAATAATAATATTTTTAATGTGACCGAATCAAGATATAAAATCAACATAGAAGTGTTGATTTTTGTCCAAATCAAAATGTCCTAATCAACTATTTTAACCAATATATTTGAGTTGATTATTATGTTGGATCGGACACTGTTTTTTCTTGTAGTGTAAAAGAATATAATGAAGTCTTGCAAACTTTTCATCTAGAAAACAAACATCTAGAACTTTTCATCTAGTGAAGCCCGAGAATCTAACAATGCAAACATTTGAAGCTATTTAGGCTCAAAGACTAGGGATATAATAAAGCAACAAGAAGGTTGAACTTAGAGGTGAGGACCTAAATTGGCTTGTAGCATAGAAGGCTCCAATAACAGGGTCCTTACTATAGCTGGGAATCCTCATTTTTTGATATAGTTGCACTCTTTGACTTGAAAAAATATCGTTGTATTTTGTAGCAATTGAGGGCCTTATGACCAGATTCTCTACATTAAATACAAATCTTTATCAAGGCGACATTTTTTCTTTTGCACAATTAGTGGCTTGAATTGTATCGCATTAATTTGCATATCTTTAGTTGTGATTGTAAGCTCAAGGTGTTTGTTGATGTACCCACTTAAAAAGTATGTGGTTTTGGTGAAGTTGAAGAACGTTGATCTTGACGTCGTTGAAATAATCGATTGTCGCATTTCACAGCTTGACTTATTGCTTCATTGAGTGTTTGTAAATTAAGCAATGACAATAATAAGTCTTTGACCTCATTCCTCAGTTCCCAATAAAATTGACTTGTAACTGTTGTTTCGTCCTAATTGTTGTTGCAAGCTAGTTGTCTAAAGTCTAATATATATGGGGGCAAAGCAGGATCCTTGTCGTAAAGAACAAATCTTGATTGTTGTCCAACAAATCTTGTCATATTCTCCAAAAGCTTCTATAGAAACAACTAAAAACATGTCAAAGTTGGTTAAAATTGGAGATCTTTTTTCTATCAAAGGAATAAACCTAGATAATACTTGTCCAGTTGTAAAGTGCCAACTAATCTCACTTGTGACTCATCTATTGGATATCGTTGAGGTTGACTTTTGGTTCTTTGAAAGTCGGGGTGCTCGAAATGAGGCTCTGAGCAAACAAATTCTCTACATGAGTTGAAGTGCAAGGCAGAGTTTGGGATGTCTCAATTGGTCTATGGTCGATGTTCAACTTTATAACAAAATCTTCAATACGATTTGTCCTCATCGATAAAACTTCAATGGCCTTTAGAAATTATAAGTAGCTAGTAATGATTGCCAGGAGAGGAAGCGCTTCTAGAAGATTTTCTGTAAACCTCAAGCATTTTTGTGTTAAAACGTGATTTGTGTTGTTGAAGTTTTGAGGCGATTTGTCACAAGCTTTGGAATTGAAAGGCCTAATGCTATATTTTTGGAAAAGTTATGGTTGGAAGGTAGAGCAGGGTATAGGATATAAATGACTTTATATTTTATAATGGCAGTTTACTAGTTGCACATATGTTCTTGTTACAACAACATTTGTCACATATGAACTAAGTATCCATAGAAAAGGGAGCACATTCTTTTCAGCAAAGTATTTTTTTGAGAGGTCTAGCTCTCATAATTTCCAATCAAAGTATGAATTTGAGTAACTAACCTTCTTTCTTGTGTCTCAAGCATAGATAAAAAGATTGTGTGCAAGGTGATGTGTGCCATTAGAGAAAATTTCAACTCTTCAGAGGACTGCTCCAGAGTGACAAACCAAGCTATTTCAAAGCTTGGTTTGTCACTCTGGAAAAGTGTCGCAGTGAGTAGCGAGCCAAGCTGCCTGCTCGTCGAAACAATCAGATTTTGCAATTTTTTTAAAAATTTTAAATTAATTTTTTTAAAGATTAATTAATTAATTTTTAAAATTTTAAATTAATTTTAAACTCTTAAAACTCGGTTCCTGCACCACGGCCACTGCAATTTCAAGTGGGAGAGAATAGGGAGAAAATGATTTTTTCAGCCCCCAAAACCAAATTTTAGGGTACTTTGGAGGACTGTGGAGCAGCCCTCCGGAGGCCTCAAATTTTCTCTAATGGAAGATTGTGGGGAGGTTTGTTATGATGACACCGGTGTTGATCTGTATATTCTTCTAAGTCTTGGCTGATTTTGTAGATTGTTCTTGCGTGGTTGATCTAGGAACGCTCTTGGTGCTTATGAGGATGTTCTACATGTTGGTTCTTTGATCTACATGTATAAGTCATCTTCTAACAAATTTCATCCTAATCAAAGAATTAAAAAAGTAGTTAATCCCTTAGCGCTCCAACGTCCAGTTTCTGTGGACAATGAATAGGTTGAAATTGACATTTTTTCTCGTTATCACTTGAATAAAAATCATCCTAATTTGTGGAGATACTTTATCAAGTTGTTGTCCTAACTAATGGTTGGATTTGATGTTACTAGAGTACATTTAAAAAAAAAATTACAAATGTGGAAGTATGTCAAGTAGTTGACCAAGTCAAAATTGCATTGACTCTAGTTCAAAACTAGATTTACAAAAATGAGGTCATAAATTTGGAAAAAAAAAAAATTCAAAAAATCACCATAGCAAGAAAACCTCATTTCAAATCCATTTTAACAAATCGTACTCAAAAATGATAATAATTTGTTTGTAATTGAATTTAGAGGGAATTTTTGAAATTTCCTTTTAAAATTTATAAAAAAATATTGGTGATAGTATTGGTGAATTTAACCATATAGATGGTATCTAAAACTCAAAGTCTACAACTTTTATTTGTATATTACTTCCAAAATATTCTTCCAAATAGCTCTTCATAATGATTTTTCCTCAAATAGTCAATTTTGGAGAACACTATGTACATTTAACCCCTAAAGGACCGGCATGCGTTTTTTGGCTGTATAGAAATTTTGGGCAGGTCCGTGTGACTAGAGATTTCCATATTTTAAGCTGAAATTTTAATAGAAGGTGGGCGCAAGGAATATCTTTCATATGCACTAAATTTCAGGACATTTGGAAATAGGAGTCAAAAGTTATGGCCAAATATGTTACTTTTTTTCATAACTGGGCAGTCCGGGCCGCAAGAAAATTTTGGCAAAAATTTGATTTTTTTTCTTGTAGATTATATTTTTGTCTATCTAGAAAGCTTTGACTCATTTCATTTGGATTTGTAATGAAAAAGTTATGGACATTCTTGTTTTTCGGGCAATTAGAGCATCTTCTTGAAAAAAATAACTTGTAGGATTCATTTCTAAATGCTATTTTTGCAATTTAAAAATAAATAAAAAATTCTCATGGTTTAGTTTACTTGCTCAAACAATCTCACCATTGGGATTAGTGTATTTTAATTCCATCTAAAATATATCAATGTTTTAGATTTTCCTTCTATCTCGTACCTACTTCTACTTAATAAATATTTTAGGAATGATAATTAAGTTTTTTTCAATATTTTTTTTTTCTCCTAGATTCTCAACTCAATTCTCCATTATAAAGATTTGAAGCACAAAACTCTGTAGTGCAAAAATTTTAAGTGAAAAATGTTTAAAGTCAAAAAATCTAGTCCCGCAATGTGCTGAAATACTTGTTTTTTCCACTTTAAACACAGATATCTTGCAATCTGAGCGGTCAAAAATTCTGAAATTTTTTCCACACATTCTCATACTAGTTAGGTGTAAGATCCTACGGTTAGATGTGGGAAAAAAAACATTTTTCATTTTTTTTTACTCCTTGCTAAAGAAATGGCAGTTTTGATGGTTTTTTGGCAGAAAAAAAGCCTTGGGCCTTTAGGGGTTAAGGGTTAACACTTAATATTTGTCAACGGTTGAATCCAGTGAAGTGGATGGAACTCATGCATGGATGAATATATAAACGATCATGTATGGAAACTTGTGGATGAATGAATAAATGTTAATGAAAGTCTGCAAGTATTTAATGCTTGGAAGTTCAGGGCTGATGGAATTTTTGTCAAAAGCAATGGTGGCAATACAAAGGAGCTTCCGAGCTTCCAAACTTCCGAAGTGGAAGTTCAGAAGCTCCGTATGAAGGAGCCATACATACATGAGTAACTTAGATGGGGGTGTTTTGCCTGGTTCAGTGTTGCTAAGTTTTGGAGGAGGAACTTTGCAGGTGAGAGCCATAGCATAAATTATTAGACTATACTAGTAGAATTGAGAGCTAGGGATATTTGCTTGTGAATGAGTGATAAAAACTACTAGTGCCATTTCTGAACATTTTAAATTTCTGAGAATGGACCTTAGATGAGATTCACTTACTAAATAAGGCTGTGAGTTCCTTGGAGTTTCCGGATTGTGGGAACTCTGCTGCAGCAGCAGTCTGACGTGGCACAATGACTACCACATCAGATAATTATATTTATATATTTTTAAATGATTTGTTTGAAATATATATAAACATTTTTAATTAATTTTTTAAAATTTAAAATTTTACTTTTTTATTATTTTAATGTTTTGACTGCGGTATCGTTTATAATAGCTAGGAGAACAGGGCTAAAATGGCCCTCCAATGGCCCCCCCAAAACATCTAATGATTCTCTACGTACAACCATTCCCTACATACAATAAGCCTACATACGATTCATTTTGAGAAGGATAGTCTTCCAACTTGCTCAAGAATATTACAATCTGCAAGCTTCTTTTGGTTTGCACTTATTGTTCAATCTATTTACCATTGGAAGTCAAGCTGGAAATGTTTTGCTATAAGAATCATGTACCTATGACTTATTCCATTGACTTTGTTTTGTTTCTTTGTTGGCTAGGAATTGTATGCAGTTTTGTAAATAACTAATGCTGCCACATTTTGTGATTCTTTTCTTTAACCCCTAAAGTCCCAAGGCCATTTTTCCATCAAAAACCACTCAAAATTGCCATTTCTATAGCAAAGAGCAAAAAAAGATTTTAATGTATTTTTTGCATATTTAACCGTAGGATCTTGTACTAGACTAGTGTAAGAATGTGTAGAAGAAACTTCAGAAACTTTGACCGTGTAGATTGCAAGATATTTGCATTTAAAGTAAAGGAATCAAATTTTTTTGCACCTTGCTCAACTACAATTTTTGGCTTTGAACCTTCTTAACTTAAAATTTTTTCTCTATTGATTTTGAATTTCTAATTTTATATGATGAAGAATTGAGTTGAGAATCTAGAAAAAAAATTCAAAAAAGAAACATTTAGTTTTCACTCATTAAAAAATTGTTAAGTAGAAGTAGGTTCATGATCGAAGGAAAAATTAAATCACTAATAGCTCTAAGATAGAGTTGAAATATACTCATTTCAACGGTGAGATTGTTCTAGCAAGAAATCTGAACCTTGTGAAACTTCTTTTTTTTAAAATTGTCAAAATTGAGTTCAGAAATGAATCCTACAAGTTATTTTTTCAAAAAGATGCTCTAATTGCCAAAAAATAAGATTATCCATAACTTTTGCATAACAAATCCAAATGGAATGAATCAAAGCTTCCCATGTAGATAAAAATAAAATCTATACGAAAAAAATAAATTTAATTTTAAGTTTTTGTGAGGGTTTTTTTGCTTGCCAAACTAAAATTTGGGATTTTTGTGCCATAACTTTTGCTCCCGAGCACTAATTGAAATAAAAATTACATTTTCGAAAAGCTAATGTGATTATCTATCTTTATAAACAAATCCAAAAAATAACGACAAATGTTGAGACCGTAGGAGCCTACCCGAAATCCATTTTGTCCCCCAAGGGGACAAAGGGACTTTAAGGGTTAAGGAATTGCATTTTAGTAGGAAATCAAGTATGATTAACCAAAATTAAGCATTAATCCAAGATGGGAGACTCAAACAAATTTTTTTTTGTTGAAACAAGCGTGCTGAGGAAACACACTGCAAGGGTTCCATCAAATACAGAGGCTTTGATTTCACGCAGGGATGAATCTGTTGCCGTCAAGTATTGAACCTGCAACCACACCATTCGCTCAAGCATATTTTGAATGTCATATAGTAAAGTGACAGGCAGTGTAGTTGGTCAATCTGTTCAATTTTCTATTGTACAATTGAACTTCTCTAAAGTAATAGCCCCAAGACCAAGCTCAAGTTGCAGGACGCTAAACCCTTTCCACGTTTAGTTTTGAATTCATATTTGCAATGAGAGACTCCAAATTAGCAAGGAGAGGCCTAGAACATACCCTAAATATGGCATAAAATAGGAGGCTTTTTTTTACTTTTACCCCGGAGAATACAAAATCTACATTGCTTGTCCTACTTCGTGGGACTTTCGATAGGTTTAGCATCCTGCTTTCTAGTCTCCATGCTCAAGAATCTCAAAGAACTTCTCTGATGTGTATGTCTAAGATTGAGCCTAATGCGGGACCAGACAATCAATATTCTATTAGTTTAGAGGTCATTGCCTTATAGAAATTCACTTTAGATAAATTCTATTGTATTACTATTGAATGTACTTGAGAGAAGTGACATGAAAAACTCAAACAATCCTAACAAAGTTCAAGAGTCACTTGGAGCAAGTAAGTACACTCCCAATTATATACTCCGTATCTTTCTTGAAATTAGATGAGGTGTTGGCAACTATCTATACATCAAATTAGCTTGGATTTTTTACTATAATTAGATACCAAATTTTATTTTTTTATTTTATTTTGTTTGATATGTTGAGATGTAACAAACCATGAGGCATTCGGTTGCGATCTTGGTACCGCTCAAAAGCTTTTGACAAAGAGGGGTGCACAAACTTTATTTTGTGGCATTTGGACCTTTGGTGTGAAAGTTATTGAATTTCAAAGTTTTATATGCATAAAAAAATTTGAATTAAATTACCTTTTACTTTAGAAAAAACATAATTTTTGCATCGCGTGTCCAAATGCTAAAAAACTTCAAGGCCCAGGTTACACTCCTTTGTACATAGTGCTTTCTATTCACATCAAGAATGCAGCTTCTCCTATTGCAACAAAGCCCTTTGCTCTCCTTTGTGTATAAAAAATTTATTTTTGAATTAAAAAATTAAAAAATTTTGTTTGCTTTTATTTTGATTGTGGCAACGGCACAAAGGCACACTAATAAGTACAAAATTAAATCATAGATATAGAATTTTAGCATTAGTGTGTACAGAAAGAAAATTACTAGATACAAGCAAGCATATTGTTATAATAGTAAATCATCTATAAAAATGTTTCAATGTTCTAAATAAACTTGAAAAAAATGGTTTCTTAAAATTATGATTGCATCACATAGTAAAATTGTATTGGCAACAATTTACATTAGGTAACTACACCTGAATGGACCACTCCTCAAAATCGCCCCCTATTTTTGAAGAAAAAATGAATAGGGAAGATATTCAAAATGGTGCATATTACAAGATCAAGTGTCAAGTGGAATTGGAGACCATTTTGAGTAGTATACAACTCTATTTACAGCAGTGTGGAGGTGACAACCTTACAAGTGGTCGATTTGGGGTATACTTTTTGTTGTTTCAACTTCTTCACTATGACATGTTGTGATACTACTAGTGTCATTTCTTCATGTGCATCAAATGGATTTTGGTATCACCTACATGACATTTTTAGCACCCCACACCTTGCATCTTTGGAAATTTGTAACTAATTTACAATGCATCCAAAAATTATGGAACCACTTACATTTTGATTTACAGTCCTTTATTAATGTGCAAAAATTGTTGTTCATTTTCTAAAGCATATCGGTTATGCCACAAAGCTTATTTGTGTGATTTTGGAAGGCTTTGAAAGGATGTGTTTGATTTTGGAAGGCTAGCTTTTTTGCTCCTACAAAAACATCCCCATTTTCAAACACTATTTTTCACAATTTTTATGCAATCATTGCATTCCTATGCAGTCTTGATCATGCATACCAAATTTGAACTTCAAAAAAGAAAAACTCCATTTTTGGTTAATTTTTAAAGTCAATTTTCATGGTTTTACATAGTCTTTCATTGATAACAATTGTTGATGAATTTTTAAAATTGAATTGTGGAGATATGTAGGGAACATCCATATGCACATCTTTTGATCAACAAACATCTCCAAATTTTTTTCACAATTCTCCCTATGAAGAGTTCAATGTCGGGGTGACAATTTTCTAATTTTGGAAAATATACATCTTTTTATTATAATTAGATTTTGGCAAGGCAATTGTACCATCATGCTCAAATGTACAAAATAGTTAAAATGTGAGGGTTAAATAGAAAAATCTATTTAAAATGTAAAGATATCTATTTCACAAAGTTATGTCATATGACACCTCATATTGAACTCTTTAAAGCGGAAATTGTGAAACCTCTTTGGAGATGTTTGTTGAAGAAAAGATAGGCATATGGATGTTCCCTACATATCTCCACAAATCAATTTAAAAAATTCATCAACAATTATTCTCAATAAAATACTATGTAAAACCATGAAAATTGACTTAAAAAATTAACCAAAAAGGGAGTTTTTCTTTTTTGAAGTTCAAATTTGGTATGCATGATCAAGATTGCATAGGAATGCAATGATGCAAGAATTGCATAAAAACCATGAAAAATAGTGTTTGAAAATGGGGGCGTTTGTGTGAAAACAAAAGAGGGCGACAATACTTTTATCCCCCCATTGTACAGTATAGTCAAGTAGAATAATCTTAGAAATCGTCTATTTCTGCCATCCAAAGATATTTGCATAATATAAAAAAGAATTGGAATTTTTCATCTTGTATAATTAGCATTCAATTTCTACACAATCACAATAAAGTGTACCTGATTTCACTTTTATGAAAGGAAAATCCTATTTTTTATAAATTTTTAAAGTCAGTTTTCATGGTTTTACATAATATTTTAATGAAAACAATTGTCAATAAATTTTTTTAAATTGATTGCATAGATATGTAGAGAACATCTATACACACATTTTTCATATTAAAAAACAACCCAATAATAACAAAAATATGATCTATGAAGAATTCAATTTGAGGTGATGTATGACCAAAATTTTGTAAGATAGATTATTTCTATATTGGTTAACTAGTTTTTAGCAAAGTAATTGTGCCATCATACTCAAATGTACAAAATTAGTTACTATATGAAGGGCAAATAGAAAAATCTAATTATAATAAAGAGATATCTCTATTTTACAAAATTTGGGCCTTGTCATTGCCACATTGAAATCTCTAGAGAAAAAATTGTGAATTTTTTTGGGGAATACTCGTTGAAGGGAAGATGTGCGTATAGATGTTTCCTACATATATCCACAATTGAATTAAAAAATTCATCCCCAATGCTTTTCAATAAATTCTTGTGTAAAATTATGAAAATTAAATAAAAAAATTCACCAAAAATGGAATTTTGGTTTTTTGAAACTGATATTTGATGTGGTTAATTAGAATTGCATAAAGATGCAATGATAATGATGCTTACCAAAATTTACCAATTAAAATCCACATTGTACAAAATTATTTGAATGGCTCAAATAAGCAGTTTGTAAAAATATTGTACTCGATTGTGCAAGAGCACATGCGAATCTTCAATATGAAGCAAATTTTTGATGAGTAGCGCAAGCAAGTAATTGGGTCAAAGTGTATAGTCAAGTCTAGTTCATTTACAAATTGCTGATTTGAGGCATTCCAATTTTAATTACAGAGTAGAGAAAAAAATTGGAATTTTTTGTCTTGCACAATTAACACTAGTTCTTATGCAATCCCAATCAAACATACCACATTTCACTTTCAAAAAAGAAAAATTCCATTATTGGTGAATTTTTAAAGTCAATTCTCATGGTTTTACATAATATTTTATTGAAAACAATTGGTGATGAATTTTTTTTTAATTTGATTGCATAGATGTATAGGAAACATCCATACGCAAATCTTTCATATTAAAAAACACCCTATTAAGTAACAAAAATATGAGCAAGGAAGAGTTTAATGTGAGGCGTCATATGACCAAAAATTGTGAAGTAGATATCTTTATATTTTAAAGAGATTTTGGCAAACTAGTTGTAACATCATACTAAAATGTATAGAATTACTTACAATATGAGGGTCAAATAGCAAAATCTAGTTAAAATATAAAGATATCTAGTTCACAAATTTTGGTCATATGATGCCTCACATTTAAGTCTTTCTTGCTCATATTTTTGTTACTTAATGGGTTTTTTTTTATATGAAAGATGTGTGTATGGATGTTCCCTACATACCTATGTATTGAATTAAGAAAATTCATAACAAATTGTTTTCAATAAAATATTCTGTAAAACCATGAAAATTAACTTTAAAAATTCATCAAAAATAAAATTTTGCTTTTTTAAAATTGATATTTGGTATCCTTGATTGATATTGCTTAAAAAATGTACCAAAAATATGCCAATTATACTACACATTGTAAAAAAACATTGAATGCCTCAAAGCGGCAGTTTGAGACTTGATTGTACAGCTTGGACTAGAGCTCACTAGAACTATTTGGATACTCAGAAAGGTCAGTATGTACACTATACGTATTGCATGTTTCCAAAAAATGATTTGTTGTTGTCAATTCACAAATGCTTCACACATTTATGCTAGGTTTTCAAGTAGATTGGCAATGAATTTCAATTGAAGTAGAATGCTTAACCTTGGAACGCCGTCGTCGCCATTTTATAGCATTTGGATGACAAATTCAATGAACTGGAAGGAGTTTGAAAGTATTCTTTCATCCAAATTTTCTTTTTTGACCTTTTATGTTGGGTTATAAAGAGTATCCAATCGAGTTTGCAGTCTTGGAAGTATTTGTCTTCACGTAAATGGGAAGTTAGTAAAAAAAATGGATCACAAAATATGCTATTGTAGTGTATTTTGGAAGTTGTTGCTCCTTGCTCTAAATCTGAAATTTCTCCACAAAAATGATATTTTTGAGTTTGAGCCTAACTAACAAAATGAAGGTCATCTAGTCTAGTATCCACTCCAATTTGAATTTTGAAAAAAATTCTAATATTGAATATTATATTGCAATTTGAACTTTGGATGTATTTTCAATGTCTATTGAATTCTAATTATAGAAAATTCTAAAAATTTCACCATGTGTGTATATTACAATGACAAACATCATAGCGTAAACTCAATTTCTATGTCAAATTTTTAATATTGAATATTATATTGCAATTTGAACTTTGGATGTATTTTCAATGTCTGTTGAATTCTAATTATAGAATGACATGGAAATTGAGTTTACACTATGATGTTTGTCATTGTAATATACACACATGGTGAAATTTTCAGATTTTTTGAAATAATTTTCTATTAGATGATGTGATTTTTCTTCAATTTTTCTTGAAAAATTCTCAAAAAATTAAATTTTCCACAAAAAATCAATTTTTTTTGTGAATTAAAGCGAAAATGTAATTTCAACACTGACAAATAAATACCAAAGTTTTTATACATATCTACTTGCAAAATGGCAACAAACTGAGTGATGGATAGTGAGGTGGTCATAGGTCCGTCCTTTAAAGGTTAACCTACTTGAATTTAACCATTTATAGTAGTTTAAACAATTTGCAGCTTCCATGTGCCATTTTCAAACTGTGACATCTAGGACAAGTATACATTGCTAACATCTAGGTCAATTTTAGATTTCAGAAGTCTAAGACTGACATAGATATCAGACCGTGGAGTTCGAAAAATCTAGGATTCTTATAGACTACGAATATCTAGGACTGTTGTAGATTTCAAAAATCTAGTACTAATATAGATTCTAGTACAAAAAACAGTTCAGATTGTGTGGTCTGAACTACTATAAGTGCCAAATTAACGGAATACTGCCATTTTAATGAAATTGGCCATCTTTGCATATGTAAAAAAAAAAAGATATTGTATTTGATTTCTAGAGATGAAATTATATGTTTTCTTTATTTTCTTAAATGTTTAGGTTTCTTTTGTCATGGTTTGAAATTACCATCAATTTTAAAAACTCAGAAGTGAAGAAATTTGCTTACTTAACTGAACTTAATGGATGGATGCTTCAAAGTATTGAGAGTCTGGAGCCTTCTAATGGCAGCTTTTGCCTTGTGCAGCTCATACCTTGGCTGCTGCTAATGTTTTGCACAGTGCTCATGTAGTACAAGGTTCACATTGGATGAGAGGTTTCTTTGTTCCATGGTGGTTTAGAGCGTTATGTGCGAGAGTGGAAGGCTGAATAGTGTGCGACAATGCTGTAAATATTGAAATTCAGATTGAGAGATGCAATGAGATGTACATTTGTTAGGATTTTACTTGAATGAATGTCTTGAGCGTGTATTTTAGAAGAGCATTTGGATTTAGATTCTCTTGTTGTGATTAATTTTGGGTGTATTGGATTGTTGATTTGGTTATGCAATTTGTGGTTTGAGGTTTACTCTTTCAGTTAGGCTGGTACCTAGGGATTAGGTTCAGGTATTGGAGATGGCAGGAAACTTTTGGGCCGTCGAGATGAAAACCCTAATTCTCTTCTTGACAATGAATTGACTATGGCTTTCACTTGCAGTAAGATTGCATGAATTGCAGCCGGTGTTGCAGCACTGGAGATGGGAAGTTTGGTGGATTTCAGGTGCCACTGCTGTTCAAAGAACGTCAGTGAAGATCTCACAGGCACGCACTTGGCCATGTACTATCAAATCTGTTGTTTGGGTACCTATGATGTCCGAGTATACAGAGCAATCATCTTCTTATGGCAGCAAGCAAAGCTTCTCTCTCCTGCCCATTTGCAGGAATGCGGCACACAAAGTTCACAGCCAGAGTTTTCTCTTTTTCATATCTCATTGTATAGTGTAATCAGTGAACCCACTCATTTTCTCTTCAAAATAGGTCTATGATCTCTGGGGAGTGCGTGTGTTTGCAAAGAAAAGTCATGCTAAGCTCATCCATACAAACCCTCCATTAGACCCTCAAGACCCTCGAAAGTACTAATGACAACAGATCAAAGGAATCCACAGGTCAATTTGAGACTTAATTTTCGATAAACTAAACCTCTAAAAAACCCGAATATAAAAATATATCAAGACACCGCTCTCAGCAAACGGAGACAATCAGACGGCTCAATCATTTGATCAAAGTCCTCGCAGATTCAATAGCAGTGTCCACAAAGATGAAAAAGTGAAGACCAATGCAGACAAGAGAAAGCCAGCCCCGATTCCCTGAAGCTATTGGAGGGGCGTTCCACCGTCCCCACCGATCCATGGTACCAGCATCCCTGCACGCAAGTGTGTGTGTGCTGGTACGGAGTTTCCGGCCTGCCTCCCTCACGTGAGCCAAGGGAGCCAGTGCACACGCAGAAAACAGTTTCTTCTTCCCTTGAAAGCGGCCCCGGCGTGTCTTCAGAATCTCGCATTTTCAAGGACGCTGATGGATCTCGCCTTCATTCGAATTTGATGAGAGGGGTCGATGAGGGTGCGGGCAGTTCCTTGCCAACGGGGGTTACTGGAACTCTTGAAGTGAACTACACTGAATAGTGAAATTAGGTTGCCTTGACAATTAGGTTGCCTTACTCCAAAAAAGTTATCTCGTGGTTAATGCTTGTCCAGATGGAGGTACATGCCAATCTCTAATCCCGAGCCATGAACCACTCCACCAACCCATGCCTCACACATAGTTCTTACATTACTGCATCCTTGGAAAGTAATTGTACGTATTGATATAGTGTAGAATGTCAAGAAATTAGTGTGGGGCAACCTAATTTCACTATTTAGTGTAGAGGTTGTTCTTTACTGTCGGTTTGTACACCCAATGGAAAACATTTCAGTGTGGAGCAGTTCTGAATTCACTATACCGACACTTGGATCACGTAAGGGGTGACGCTCTTAAGCTGAGGATTGTAATGTGTGTGTGGAGGGATCGAGAAGCCTTCTGGAGGTTCTAATAAGCGTGCAACCTTAGGCAATTTAACAGGTGTGGACAAAGTTGTAGTGTACAATTGAGAGTGTTTTGGTATTTATTTTCGTTGCTTCTAGAGGTGCTTTGTATTCTTTGTTTGTTAAAGTATTGAAGAAATTGAGAATGATGGATTGTTTAGATCCTTTGAGGGCGTAGGACCTTCTTCTGTGCACTTGACTTGTTTTTGGAGAGCAAAGGAGAACTAAGAGCTTCCAGTTGACTCGTGACTTTGCTTGTCTACCAATCTATTCAGGATATTTGTATCATGTCTTGACTTTCCATTTTATAGCAATATGAATTTTAGTTTTACTTTCTAATTGACCAATTTGTGAGCCACTTTCCCTATTTGCAGTCAGATTTTTGTATGTGCGAACCCTAAAGCACCATGGATGTATAGAATGAGTTAATAGCATCACTTGTGTAGGATAAGAAATGATCAAAATGGGAGAGAAATTTAGTTTGCTCTCGACCTCCTCAAAACTATTTAAAGAATCTTGGACTTAAATTTGGGCCTCTTGGTTGTGTATGTGTAGGGTTTTAGAGACACAATAGGATCCATCTACCTTCTAATTTTAGTGCAGTGTTGGGACCTCTAGAATGATCCTTTTTTTGTTAAAATTTGCTCATGACTTGAAACTATTTTTTGGAACTCTTTTCAATTGTTCTAAAGCAATGGTGGACATGATTTAGCAAATTGTGATGTTTTCCATTGTTTGTCCCATGTTGTGATGTTTTTTGATAGGTTTCTATAGTTGTGTAAGGAAGAGTCCATAAAAGAAGTGGATGATTTTTATTTATGATGTGTGGCTTTTATATACGATAATTCATTGTCAGGTGGCAATATGCTTGCATCACGAATGATCACCATAAATTGAACATGTCATGGGATATTCTTATGATTGACTTTTGGCAAAGTTTCTTATAGACATATAGAACTAAATTTTAAAGTTGACTTAGTTTTGAATGGGAAGACATCATGAGGGCTTGGATGTTTCTATGATGGCTAACTTACAACTTTGTGGAAGCATTACAAGTAAATGTGTAGACCAAGTATTAATTACTTTAGTATTAAGCATTAGTATGAGTGGTTAAGAATAGAGAGAATTGACATTTGTACAACGGATTTTTTAGAGTTGGAAATGAAGACTATAACATGTAAACATTGAAAATGTGCTTGTAAGCATGCAATGAAGAAAATAAAATTTGGTGTTGGAGAATGTTCGCATGCTATTGAGCATAGGTATTGTGCTACAATTCTTGAATTGCCTTTCAAGAGTATACCTAAAGTGTTTTTTTCACTCTTAACCCCTAAAGGACCATTGTCCATTTGGGGGACAAATGGGACTTGGGGCAGGTACCTACAGGCTGAAATTTTCTCCTAATTTTTTGAAACTTTTTGTGAATGTGAAGAATTGAGAGAGGTAAGTGGCGGAATTTTTTTTTTTGCAATCGGACCTTTGAGCAAGAAGTTATGCCATTTCTTGGAATGCGTGGGGACGGGGGGCAGCAAAAAAAATTTGCAAAATTTTGAATTTTTTTTTTAAATATTTTTTTCTCATAGATTATATTTTTGTATATTTGGAAAGCTTTGATTCATTTCATTTGACTTTGTTATGAGGAAGTAATGGACATTCTTGTTTTTTGGGCAGTTAGAGCATTTTCTTGAAAAAAATAACTTGTAGGATTCATTTCTGAATGCTATTTTTGCAATTTTTCAAAAAAAAAAGTTCTCATGGTTTAATTTACTTGCTAGGAAAATCTCACCATTGGGATTAGTGTATTTTAATTCCATCTAAAATATATAAATATTTTAGATTTTCCTTCTATCTCATACCTACTTCTACTTAACAATTTTTTGAAGAATGATAATTAAGTTTTTTTGAATTTCTTTTTTTCCCTAGACTCTCAACTCAATCCTCCACTATAAAGATTTAAAGCTCAAAACTCTGTAGTGAAAAAATTTTAAGTTAAAAATGTTCAAAGTCAAAAAATCCAGTCCCGCAATGTACTGAAAAACTTGTTTTTTCCACTTTAAACGCAAATATTTTGCAATCTGTGCGGTCAAAAATTCTGAATTTTTTCCACACTTTATAATACTAGTTAGGTGTAAGATCCTACGGTTAGATGTGAAAAAAAACAATTAAATATTTTTTGTACTCTTTGCTATAGAAATGGCAGTTTTGAGTGTTTTTTGGCAGAAATTAGGCCTCGGAACTTTAGGGGTTAAAATGACATTTCTGTACACTTCTATAATTTTCCATTTAGAATTATTGATTCATTAATTGCATGCTTCTTATGGTTCTATAATCATAGATCAATGAAATTCATTAAGTCTTGAAAGATTTTGTTGTATTGCACGTCAAGTGAGGAAATGGGTGATGATCCTGTTTTAGAATACAAGCACTAGATCTTTTTGAGCCATGGTGGAGTTCAAAAGGAATTTGTGGATCATTTGTGTAAAGCCTTGGAAGCCCTTTGTCACTATCCTTTTTTTTATAGACTTCTTGAAAGTTTGCCCAAGAATAAAGACTTTCCAGGCTTGATCGTCAAGGCTATTGAACGATGTCAATAGTGGTGTCGGAGGAGTATTCCATGTCCAAGTGGCTAATGATTGAATTGAATGCCTTTGAACAAGACATCAAGGTGTTGAAGTCAAATATGAATATAGCCATTCTTCCCCTCTTTTATGGGCTTTTTGTGAGTGACTTGAAAGATGAGAAGAGGTAATAAAGATGGTTAGAGAAATGGCAGACATTTGTAGGATGATCCAGTTGAAGGTCGAATCAAGGTGGAGAATTGGTGCCATCAAAGTGATCGACGCAAACAGTCAGATGCTACAAAATGTGGAATCTGACTAGAATTTGAATCCATCCCTGAGTGTGGGCTTTCCATTAGGAATTGAAATCAATCATTTAGGAAGCTTCAAGGAGTTTAACAAAATGTGCTTGTAGAAAGATTTTATCATACCATATGTTCAATAGAAATACTTGCTCCTTCCCGAAATAAGGTAGAACTGCCCATTACCATACAAATTTGCTATCTAGGTACTTTGGAGAAGATGTTTGTTAGCTCCCATATTTTTCAGAGATAGAAAAGTTTGAGAGAAGTCATTTGCAAAAAGAATGAAGAGATTTTGACAAGAATTGAATTTTCTATGATTTTTCAAAGACGAAATGTTTAAGCATGAATAGACTCTTGTTGAAGCATGGGCTGATCTTTCTTAAAGCGTGGGCTGACGTGTCCGCTTCCCAAGTGCATTGCCATCATGGCAAAGGATTACTAAGATTGTGATAATGGATTGATCACTGACGCAAATGGAAGGGCCATGTAGGTGTCGGAATTAGGCAGATGACAGTATTGGGCAGTGCTACCTTAAGTGTCCACTTCATCCCTCATGTTTTTAAACAAAACTGCAACAACTTGTTTTTGGGCGGAGGGAGTATGATAACACTACTATAATCTACTGTTAGCTTCTAAATGTGGAATTTTTGTTTTGGGGCATTGTGTTATTTTATGAAGAGTATAACCAATTGTTGTGAAAATGGTTTTGAGTGTGCAGGCGCAGTGGATTTTTTGCGGGTGGTGGGGTTTTCAGAAAGAGAACCTGCACCAGGTGCAGGTGGCTCTGATTGCTTTGAATTGAAGGCATCGGATCCTGCATTACTCTGGCTCACTTTCAGGGTTTTAGAGCCTCTTGTGGCCTATACTAAATAGTGAAATTGGATTGCCTTAACAATTAGGTTACCTTACGCCAGAGAAGTTACCTCATGACTAATGCTTGTCTAGATGGAGGCACATGCCAATCTCTAATCCTGAGCCACAAATTAGTGCACCAACCCATGCCATACACATAGTTCTTACTTTATTGCATCTTTCTAAAATAACTGTGTATACTGATATATTGTAAAATGTCAAGAAATTAGTGTGGGGCAACCTAATTTCACTATTTAGTGTAGGTTTCAACATGTACTTTGCTCCTTAAGCCTTAAACTGTACTGTACAGTCGAGTACTGTAATCTCACAACCGGCCAATTTGGGCCATTCACATTTTTTTACAATGTGCAATATAATTGGCATATTTTGATAAGCATAATTATCACTCAATCCTCACGCAATCCCAATCAAGCATACAGAATTTCAGTTTCAAAAAAGCAAAATTCTATTTTTGGTGAATTTCTAAAGTTAATTTTCATAGTTTTACATAATATTTTATTGAAAACAATTAGTAATGAATTTTTAAAATTTGATTGCATAGATATGTAGGGAACATCCATACGCACATCTTTCATATTAATAAACACCCTATTAAGTAACAAAAATATGATTTATGAAGAGTTCAATGCCAAGTGTCATATGACCTAACTTTGAAAAATAGATATCTCTATAATTATAATTAAGTAGATTTTGGCAAAATAATTGTACCATCATGCTCAATTGTATGAAATTAGTTACCATGTGAAGGGCAAATCAAATTTTTTGATTATAATGAAGAGATATCTATTTTTCAAAGTTAGGTCATACCGCACTTGACATTGAATTCTTCATAGATCATATTTTTGTTACTTAATAGGGTGTTTATTAATATGAAAGATGTGCTTATGGATGTTCCCTACATATCTATGCAATTGGATTCAAAAAATTCATCACCAATTGTTCTCAATAAAATATTATGTAAAACCATGAAAATTAACTTTAGAAATTCATCAAATATAGAATTTTGCTTTTTTGAAACTGAAATTTTGTATACTTGATTGGGATTGTGTGAGGATTGAGTGACAATTATGCAAGATGAAAAATTCCATTTTTTTCTATGCTATGCGAAAATCTTTGAATGGTTCAGTCAACCGGTTGTAAGATTACAATACCCGACTGTACAGAGATTGTTTCAGCCTCATCATATGGAATTGGTTTTGAAGTCCGCAATCTATGTCATCTGCATATGCATAAGTTTGGGATATGCATTTCTGTAGAATTCTTTGCAAACTTTATTTGTATGACAAAACAAGTGTAAAAATATCTTCATTATAGCACGGCAATGGGTGATTATGCCAACAAAGACATATCTAAAGTGCTACACAGGTAGGAACCTGAAGAGGATAGTCTTTGAAACTTGTTGGATGGGAAACCAAGAAACTTTACAGACAATATTGACGATACGTTAGTGCAAAGAATGAAAATAGAACACTGTAATTAGAAGGTGCATAGGCATTGTAGAGTGCAGTTGGGAAGCCGATTTATTTTCATGCATGAAAAGTTTGAGGTGACTTTTTGCCTTTCGCTGAAGTAGCTGTAGGATCTATTGAAAGAGCTGTCTGTATTCAGTGTGACAAGGCCATTGAATTCGCACTATTTGATTGACCAATTGTTATGCAAATCCACCCGGCAACCATGTTACGGACTGGCACCCTATTTTGCCATTCCAAGAATTCTGCTTAGTATAAAGTACATTTGGCATTTTAATGTCTTGCATAATTAAGCCCCCTTTACACAACAAACTACAAAGATGAGAAGCGGAAACGTATCTGCAGAGCTTTGAGCTGATTTCTAAACATTCAAGTTTATCATCATTAACCCCTAAGCACCCAACGCAAGTTTACTCAAATCCAAACCCTTTGGAATTAATTCTAACCCCGAAAGGACCATGAGTGCAGATTTTGAACAATGAATGAACGGAAATACGTTTCAAACTCACCGAAATGCGTTTTTTCATCCATCAATTTTTTTTCAAGATTCTTATATTAGTTCTTTAACATTTTTACAGTTCAGATTATGAAGATTTTGTTGGGATTAACCCCCAGTTAGGGTTACATCCCCCTGCTAGTTCATCCATCCACTTAGGCTTAACCTAATCTTAGTGTATATAAACATGCTTAGCTTAGTGTTACTTATTTCTTCCATTACAGTGAATCACTGTTGTAATGCCGTTACTCTCTATATTCAATATGGTATTAGAGCGGCACACACAGATCCTCAGGTTGGCATAGCACACCCGAGTGATTGAGAGGTTGAGATCAAATACACTAGAGAGCATAGCACACTAGTTGTGGACAGATAGATTTACCACCGCAAACTAGGCGGCGCCGCATCTTTTTTTTATCGACACAGTCGTCTCTTCAGTTTTTTTTAGACATGGACCCTAGCATTAAGGACGTCCCCGAGTCTATGAAACTAGCTGGACCTTCTAACTACATTATTTGGAGTTACAAGGTCAAAATGATTCTCATGCAGGAAGGTCTCTGGAAGTTCATCGAACCTGCTACAGGCGGCGCTGGCGCAGGCATCTTCGACACAACAACCTCGTCGGAGACAACACCCAACGTCGGAGCCACCGCGATCGATGCTTCAGACGACCTCGCTCTAGCCGTGGCAGCATAGATGCCACCTACTATTCCCACCACACCATTAGTCATCGACAATGCATCGCACCGGGACCACAAACTCTGCTTCCGCGTGGGTCGTATCATCATTTCCTTGGTACGTGACTCGATTCTTCTAAGTATTATCCATCTTACGGACCCTTATGCTATCTGGCACAGGCTTTGCACAATGTGCGATGTTAGAAGCAACTCCCGTAGATTGTCTCTCAAAGAGAAATTTTACTCTCTCAAGCTTGGAGAGGGCAAACCTGTAGGCGATCACTTACAAGCCATTAACCTCATAGTTACCCAACTTGCCAGTATGGATATAGCTGTTCTTGATGAGGACCTCGTCGACTTAACTTTGAATAGTCTCCCCAAATCGTGGTCCACGTTCAAACAAGTCCAAAAGGGTAGAGACAGCACCCCACTATTCCCAGAGTTAGAAGGTTTACTGCTTCAGGAAGAGCTGGGTCAAACGTTAGAGAAACAACGGGACGAGACCGAGGAGATCAACCTGACTGGTCACAATCGTAACCGTAACAATCAAAATCCACGGGGCCGGCAAACTGATCGAAATTGCGGGGCCCGACAACCTGATCGTAGCCGCGGCACCAGTCAACCCGATCGCAGCACCAATCGCTCCACTCCAACCTCGTCGCATCGCAGCAGCACGTCACCAAACACCAAAGGCAACCGTCAGATATTTTGTTACAAATGCGGAAAAGATGGTCACTACGCTGGCGATTGTGCAGCGATTACTCTTGAAGAAAATATCAAGCGCCTACAGTCACAACTGACAAACATGCAACGCAATCGTAGCCGCTCATCTCAACAAGTTCATATTTCAGAGGTCTCTGACGATGAAGATTGCGAAACGGACCCTGAACTTACCTCCGAATCTTCTCAGAAGCCGCTCCAGGCCTGCATCGACGCCTTCCATGAAGACGATCCACCAGAAGAATACGCCAACGCCTGCGTCACCGAGACAGATGAGGAGGATTGGTTCCTCGACTCCGGCGCCTCGTCCCATGTTACTAGAAACAAAAATCTTTTTAGAGCTATACTGCCGTCTAGTATTCCACATATTCGTGCAGCAGGCGGCCAGATCATGCCTGTAGCAAGCCAGGGTGTAGTTACCATCTCAGATGTTTCTAGCAATAAAAAGGATATCGATCCAGTTCTCTACGTCCCTAGTGTTCGAACGAGTTTGTTTTCCGTTGGGAAGTTAACAGACATCGGATACAAAGTATTGTTTGAATCCAAACAATGTCGAATCTATGATAAAGAGAATCCAAGTGAATTATTTTTACTTGGAGTCCGTGATCCACGGAACAACCTATATAGGATCACAAGACCCTCATCCTACTTGGGACTGGCCATTCAAGACCAAAAATCTCCCGCAGCTATTCAGTCATCTCAGCCGCTGCCATCCAACCCAGTCACACACCCGCCAACAGAGCTTCTCCACGCTCCAGCTGCGACCATCCACTGCCCATGCAACTCCAAAATACAACTTTGGCACAGGAGGATTAGACACCTGAACTTTCAAAGTTTGTATCACCTTACCACCAAACAACTGGTAGTGGGCGTCCCACCAATTCCCCTCATCAAGCACGTTTGTTCATCGTGTATGCTTGGAAAATTGGCCAGAGATAGGATACCCAAACTTCGCACCACTCATTCAACCCGACCACTTCAACTTGTACACAGCGACTTATGCGGGCCAATGTCCACCCCATCCAGGAATGGCAGTTGTTACATTTTGACCTTTATTGATGACTACTCTAGAAAGACCTGGCTTTACTTCCTCACAGAGAAGTCTCAGACCCTGGATTCATTTAAAAAATTCCAAGCCTTAGTCGAAAACTCTCAAGCACGAATCGGACAGACAGAGGGGGCGAGTATATCTCCAAAGACTTTATCTCCTATTGTAGCACCCACGGTATCACCCGCCAACTCACGGCAGGCTATTCCCCTCACCAGAACGGAATAGCAAAACGAAAAAACAGAACACTCCTAGAAGGCATCAGGAGCGTCGTGACTGGCACCCATATCCCCAAGATTCTATGGGATGAGGTGGCCAAAACCGTTAATTATATACAGAACCGCTGTCCCACCAAGGCACTCAAATTACTTACTCCAAAAGAAGCATTTACTGGGATCAAACCAAACATTAGTCACCTCCGCATTATCGAATGCCTAGCCTACTGTCACATTCCTGACACAAAGAGACAAAAATTCGACCCAAAAGCTGTTCCCACCATACTTCTCGGGTATGATGAAAACAACAAGGCCTACCGCTGTTATGACCCTAGCACTAGAAAAATCCTTATTAGCAGAGATGTCCGATTAGATGAGGACAACCTTCGTCTGCCTAGTCCCGAAATCACTGAACCATTGGAAGATTCCTCCTTCCTAGACAAACTTCTCTCAGTCCCCACTCCCTCTCCTCCTGCCCAGTCAAATCCTCCCGTGACCTCGCCCGAAACTAGCCCACTACTTCCTATATTAGACTCCCCACCCACTCCTCCTAGTCAGCCTTTCCGAGAATCCCCTCCCGCATCACCACCATCTCCTCCTATACCATTGCCACCGCCTCAACCTGCCCCACCACGTCGCTCCCAGTGACCTCGGAAGCAGAGTATTCGGCTCGACGGCTATGAATTGTGCTTATCCTTAGAAGACTTTGATCTCTGCAAAGTCACAGCCAAACCACCCAAACCCGCCACCCTAGATCCACACGAAGAAAACATCACCTTTAAATAGGCAAAACATGACCCTGGATGGCGGCTAGCTATGCAAGAAGAAATGGCATCAATTTGGAAAAACAAAACATGGGATTTAGAGCCCTTACCTCCCGGGAAGACAGCCATCACTTGCAAATGGGTCTTCAAGTTGAAGCCCGGGCTCAACGGACAACCGCCTATTAAAAAAGCAAGACTGGTTGCCCGTGGATTCGAACAACGACATGGCATAGATTTTGACGAGACCTTTGTCCCGGTCATCAAGTGGGCGACTCTTAGGACTGCCATCGCGCTTGCTGCTGCTCAAGGATGGACCATCCATCACATGGACGTTAGAACCGCCTTCCTTCACGGGCTGCTGAAAGAACTCGTTTACATGCGCCAGCCTCCCGGTTTCCACGCCCGCGGCCAAGAACGCCTTGTCTGCAAACTAAACAAGTCCCTTTACGGTTTGAAGCAGAACCCCAGAGCTTGGTACGATAGGATTGACGCTGCACTTCGCCGTCTGGGCCTACATCGCAGTACCTTAGATGCAAACTTATACTACATGCATCACGAGGGCGAGACTCTCATACTGATGCTGTACGTTGACGACTTGTTTATAACCGGGAGCTCCGATCGACTTATCACCTGGTTAAAGAAGTTCTTGCACCAAGAGTTTGAAATGACAGACTTAGGACCAATCCGCCGCTACCTCGGGATTTCTTTTGAACAAGTCATCCTTGGCATATTTCTTCACCAACGCGACTATACTAAATCCATCCTAGAGGACTTCGGGATGAGCGATTGCAAACCTGCACCAGCTCCACTTCCTGAGGGACAGATATTAGTAACAGATATGAAATCACCCAACGTCAACTCCACAACTTACTGCCAACTTGTTGGCAAGTTGATTTTCTTAACAGTCACAAGACAAGACATTGCATACGCTGTCAGTCGCCTTTCAAGCTATATGGCAGCACCCCAACAGGCACACCTCGAAGCAGCGAAGCGTGTCCTTCGATATTTGCAGGGAACCTTAGATTTCAGAATTCTATACAAAGCAGGAGCACCTCTTACCATTACCGGCTTCACCGACGCAGATTGGGGAGCCTGTACAGAAACACGTAGGTCAATGGGCGCATATATTTTTACCTTTGTGGGCGGCCCTATAACCTGGCAGAGCAAGAAACAGCTTACAGTTACCAGATCTTCCACCGAATTTGAATACCGGGCTCTTAGTGATGGAGCACAGGAAACCGTATGGCTAAATCGTCTTCTACATGAGTTGTTGCAGCCTTCACGCTTGTCCAAACCAGGTTCTCTCCACCCCACCTCCCAACGAAACAAACCTGCCATTATACTCCACTGTGACAATCAAGGCGCTATGAAACTAGTACACAACCTCGTATTCCATGCCAGATCGAAACATATTGAGATCCATTTACCACTTTATTCGGGAACGAGTCTTAGCAGGGGAAATAGGGTTACAATATATTCACACAGCAGAACAACCTGCCGATGCACTTACAAAACCCCTTGGCAGGGTCAAATTCAATCAACACAGGAGTACACTAGGCCTGCACAACTTAGCTAACCTGAAAGCAGCCTAGAAAACAAGCTCTCCACATATTTGCTACACCCTAAGGGTCCTCAACCCTAAACAGATACTCTTCAGCTTCCATCAGCGAACCGAAGCTCTTATGGAGCGCCCCCTTGAACCCGGTCACCTCCCTGGAGCAATCGGGCCATGAGAAATACAATCCCGGAGTGCGCCCTCGCCTTACTGCGTAAAACTTGTGCTTCGGTGCTGAGTACTCACCACCAACCCGCTGGAGCTCAAATCCACGCGACTCGTACCTCAAGGCAGCCTTCCCTAGCGTTACGACACTAGCACGATCGACACACTCCTCATGCGCGCCACTCGGAGCGTCGAACGCTTCCTCAGCATCCTCCCCAGGCTCCGTACCAATTATTCGACAACACCACGGCATCAACGATGCCGCGAACGCACAAACGTACCACACCACCAAGCGCGCAAATCCAACAATCGAAACTCCTGCAATACTCTCACGCAATAACTGGATTCTGTGCTCAAACACCCGAGCCATCTCTCGCGTGGTCTCTCCTGTACAGACATAGACTACACAGCCCCAATCTCTCGATTGAGAGGGGGTGTTGGGATTAACCCCCAGTTAGGGTTACATCCCCCTGCTAGTTCATCCATCCACTTAGGCTTAACCTAATCTTAGTGTATATAAACCTGCTTAGCTTAGTGTTACTTATCTCTTCTATTACAGTGAATCACTGTTGTAATGCCGGTACTCTCTATATTCAATAGATTTTGCTTTGCAAGTATTCTATAATTCAAAAGGTATCGGGAGGTCTAGCCTCAAAAGTAACTTATTCAGTTCAAAAATGACCCTTCAAAAATGACTTGAATAAAAAAATCAAATAAAAATCTTCAAAAATTATTATAATTACAACTCAATATTTTAAACTTATAGAAAAAAAATATTTAAAAATCATAAATATTCAATCTACAATTGATTTTAGGAGGAATTTCCAATTTCTGGCTTCAAATTTTATTGAAAAATATTGGTATGTGTTTTTGTTGATCTAACCGTATGGATGTGATCTATAAATAGCATTTTACAACTATTGTTTGAAAGTCATCTTTAAAATATCCTTCTAAGTTTCATTTTATAATAGATCTTCGCAATTTTGGAAATCTAGACATCCCTGCGGTCCTTTAGGGGCTAATCAAACTATCACCTAAAAACTTATCCACATAAATTGACCATACTGATTGGTAGTGGACATAGGCTCGGAGCTCCAAGGAAAGGGACATGTCCTTTGATCGTACCGTTGAAAATATTATAATGGTCAAACAAGGAAATCTTTCAAAATTGAGATGCCATATTTTGGCCCTTGGGGCGTTCAGGGGTTAACCCCTAAAGGTCCAAACACCCTTTTTTGACAACATAGCAATTTTGGGCAGCTCCCTCCAAGTGGAGTTCTTATTTTTTTTCTTTGAAATTTTCACACAAGATGTGCCCGAGGAGTAGCTTTAAGGCTCAACAATTTTCATAACTTTTGACTACATGGTTAAAAAGTTATTGTATGATATGTAATTTTTTGTGTACAGCGGGCAGCCTGGGCAGCTCAAAAAAATTCTTTAAAAATCATTTTTTTTAAAATAAAAATTTGAAATTGGTTCTTTATATTTATATGTATGTGAAAAGCTTTAAACCACTCCATTTGGATTAATGAGTCAAAAGTTATGAGGATTCTTAGTTTGAGGGTAGTTATAGAATCCCTATTCTAAAACAAACTTTGAAGTCCATTATTTCAATCAATTTCCATTATTTTTGAAAAAAAGTAAAAACATTGGATGTAGAGTATTTATTACAACATTACAACCGTTGGGATTGGCATTTTTCAATTCCATAAATAAATTCTTAACAATTTAGTGTTTTGAATCATTCTCTACTTCTTTCTACTTACTATTTTTTTCCTATATGTTGTGCAATTCCAAATGATCTGAAATTCTTCAAGCATGTAGCCAACTTGCCTTGAAGAATGAATCCAAAGAGTAATCCCCATTTTGGACATTTTTTCATACAAATGTGACCTTATGAAGTGCAGCTGCCCGGATTTTCGCAGGGACAAAATTTTTTTTTTTGTCAATTCAAAAGCTAATATCTTCCAATCCGCACGGTGGAAAATTCTGAAATTTTTTCCACATCTTTTCAAACCAGTGTTCTATAAGATCTTATGGTTACATGTGTCTAAAAATGTTTTTTTTCTAAAGTTTGGTACTTGTATTAGAAATGGTAGTTTTGGAGCGTTTTTGGTAAAAAAAATATTCTTTGACCTTTAGGGGTTAAGCTACAAATATGCACATCAGACAACAAACACCATCATGGCGGCAAAGTTGCTTCAAATAACATGACAGAATACATAATTATGTTTTGCAGAAAAAAACCCTGGAAAATTATGAAAACCTTCCGCAGTCTATTTCTGCATAGGAAAAATTTTACCCGTAGAAGAAACCCACCCTCTTAATGGTTAGAATTGCTTAACCTCTAAAGGACCATTGTCCCTTCGGAGAACAAATGGGATTTCGAGTAGGTACCTACGGGCTGAATTTTTGGTGTGATTTTTTGAAACTTTAAAAAAAAATAGAAAAACTGATAAGCTTTGTGGGAATCTAATTTTTTTCACAATCAATGCTTGGGAACAATAGTTATTATGACCAAATAAGCTCAAAACAAAGGACGAGAGGCAGCCAAAAAAAATTTGCAATTTTTTTTTTGTACTTTTTTTTCTCATAGATTATATTTTTGTATATCTGGAAAGCTTTGATTCATTTCATTTGGATTTGTTATGAGAAAGTTATGAACATTCTTGTTTTTTGGACAGTTAGAGCATTTTCTTGAAAAAAATAACTTGTAGGATTCGTTTTTGAATGCAATTTTTCAAAATTTTCAATTTTTTTTGCATGGTTTAGTTTACTTGCTAGAATAATCTCACCACTGAAATTAGTGCATTTTAATTCCATTTCACTGAAATTAATATTTTAGATTTTCCTTTTGTCTCGTACCTACTTCTACTTAGCAATAATTTTTTTAGAATGAAAATTAAGTTTTTTTGAATTTTTTTTCCTAGACTCTCAACTCAATTCTCCACAGTAAAGATTTAAAGCTCAAAACTCTCTAGTACAAAAAATTTAAGTTAAAAATGTTCAAAGTCAAAAAATCTAGTCCCGCAATGTAGTTGTTTTTTTCATTCTAACACTGCACAATGCAAGAAATGGAGGATGTTCCCTCCAAATATAGACCACTGTGTCCGTGCCACGACATTGGAGTTTGGCCTCATGAGGCCTAAAAAAAACCCTGCCGCAATGTACTAAAAAACTTGTTTTTTCACTTTAAACGCAGATATCTTGCAACCTGTGCGGTAAAAAATTCTAAATTTTTTTTTGCACACATTCTCATACTAGTTAGGTGTAAGATCCTATGGTTAGATGTGAAAAAAAACAATTTTCAATTTTTTTTACTTTTTGCCATAGAAATGGCAGTTTTGAATGTTTTTTGGTAGAGAAAAGCCCTTGGTCCTTTAGAGGTAAAGTGATCAGAAATGGGTTGCCTCCTTCAATGAGAAAACGCCATTGCTGTGACTTGTCCAATTATTGGAAGTGTCCGTTTCTTTGTTCCTTTAGCAACAATATGTTTTTTTGCACCAAATATATGATTCTTTTACGCAACAATATAAATTTTTTCCACAGGTGCACAAGCCGCATACTTTATTTGTCCAAGGGTACCTAAATGGATCATCCGAAACAAAGCGTCGTTCTAGAAATTTTTGTAGTCATTACAAAAAGATTTCGATTTCAGCTTGATTGATTCATGACGGCCAGAATTAGTGGTCATGTAAGGTAGGAGTTTGTAAAACGGAGCGGGCATTAAAATGGAGCATGACTCAGAGGTACATTTCGCTTTCTTCAATGTACCACCTATGCACATTTCAGGAGGTGGTCCATTTTGATGACCACAAATGACCACTTTTTTCCAACTTCAAAAATTTGTAACTAATTCCACAAAGGTTCAAAAAATATGAAACGACTTGGGTTAGATTTCAATTCCACTTGTCTTTTAAGGAAAATTTACTGAAAAATATTTCAAGATGTTTTACCTCCCCAACATTCAGTTTCAGCGCTTAGATGCTCCATTTCTGGACCTCCTACCTCACTATCAAAACTATTGTAGGGGTAACTATGATGTCCGAGTTTACAAAGCCATTCATCTTCTTATGACAGCAAGCAAAGCTTAACCCTCCGGTACACAAAGTCCACAGCCAGAGTGTAAGCTTATCTCCTTTCCATATTTATCGTCATAACGTCCGGAAAACGGGGGCCTGTTCTTTCCTACGCTCTTTCTGCAAGTGAAGTTCCAGGCTGCTTCCCGGGCGCAGCTTCGCCCGACTAAGCAAAATAGAGCCAAGGGTTCGAGTGCCCCCGCAGAATGGAGTTCCTTCTTCCCTGCTCGCGTGTCTTCAGGATCTGTGATTTTCAAGGACGTTGATGGATCTCGCCTTCATTCGAATTTGATGAGAGAGTCTAGTGAGGGTGCGGGCAGTTCCTTGTCAGTGGGGGTTAGTGGAACTCTTGAAATGAACTAGGGTTTGCTCTTTGCCGTCTGTTTGTATACGCAAAGGAAAACATTTCTGTGCGGAGATTTCTGAAGCGGTTCGAATCGCTGTGAGAGTTCGGGTGACGATTTCTTACCGCGTGTAGAGTGCGAAGCTATTGGATTCGGTGCTCATTGTCGGTGGATTCTTTGTTGTGGATCGATTTCGCTGTACCGACAGATGGATCTTGTAAGGGTCGACGCTTTTTAGCTGGAGATTGTAACCTGTGTGTGGAGGGATCGAGAGACCTTCTGGAGATTGTCCATCACCGACCGAGGGTTTTTTAACCCGCAGTACTGGCGACATCGAAAGCGTTGACGTAAGTACAAGCCAAAGCTTCAGTTCAAGCCAAGTTAGGGTTCAAGTTGGGGGCCTTTTCATGACCTAGGAGCCTGTCCTGGCGCAGCTGATGGCACGAAGAGCAACATCTAATCACGCGCGGTTGTCACGGCTGACTGTGTGTCTGCACTGAGTCAGCATCTGCGGAGCGAGCTTCGAGGGCCGGCCTCACATGGTACAGTGCTGGACTCGCTTTGACCCAGTTTGTATGCAAACGCTCCATCCCTGCGCAAGTCTAGAGATAACTTGAAGGGTCTACAACGAAGCTTGAGTTCCATCGGCGCTTGCTGGAGGTACCTTCAGTTTGCAACGCCAGCGTCCCCGTCCTTGCAACATCGCCCTGCCTCGAGCCTGCACCCGCTGAAGAGTGCGTATGGTATGCATTGCCCTTCTTCTTCGCCTTTCAACCATTTTCTCCTTGAACCTTGTTCTTGAACTCAATTCGTTCTGTACTGTGATGCACTCATCTCTTCTGAGTAGGAAAGTAGTATGCATTTGGTGTGTACTGCTGGATGGCCCCTCCTGCTATGAATCTAGGGTTATCAGTTCACAAGTCGTGAGATCCTGGCAAGCATTTAGAATGTTTTTAATGAAAGTTTTTGCAGATTCTTGAGGTATAATTCCTACTATAATTGGTTTTCCAACTGAAATTGTTGCGCCTCAATCTTCGTAAGCAAATTGTTTTGGAGTCCATGGATTCTTCAGATTGTGTTAGGTGAGTCCAGAATTGTGTCACCAGCTCACAATTTGTAATATTCTTCCTAGCTTTTAATGTTTTATATGGCAAGGCTTGGCAAATTATTGACGTATGATTCCTGTTGTCTAGTGCTTTGATTTTGAACTGAAATTGTCGCACATCGTTTTTTTTGAGCAAATTTTTTTGGAATGCATGAGATCATGAGATTGTGTGCCGATGAGTTCTGATCAGAACATCGGGGGTCAGAACTCTTTACGATCTTGCAAGCTTCTAAGGATTCCTATGTTCCTATGTTTAAGTTTACAGGTATATTTTTGATCCTGCAGTAGTGTTCAACTAAAACTGTTGCATGAGTCTATGAAAGGAAAGCTTTTTTAATGTTTGATTGCCCCTTGAGTGCATCAAAAAATTAGAACCTCACTGGGAATATTGTTGGGATGCGGAGTTGCTGTCAACATGGAATAATGTCATTCCAACCAAATGTTGTAAGTTTGCTGGTCAGGCACAACTATGTAATGATGTTGGTTAACCCCGTAACGCTGCTGCAGACACTAAGTGTCCATTTGGATGACTTCATTTATGAGTGTTGGATGGAAGAAAATGTTTTTTCATCCAACCTTTTTAAAAAGTTGCTTGAGTACATTTTTGGTGTATAGTATTGCAAATTCCCTCATTATGGGCTTATTGACTTTCTTAAAAAGAAGATGCTTAATCCAAGGCCATTTTTTGCCTTTCTTTTCAAAATATATCATCTCTTGGGTTTTTTTGAGATATATTTGTTGAAGGAATCTGTGGGCTCAGTGTGGACTCACTATGCAGCGAATAGAGGCAGCAACCCCGTCCCGTGCCCTCCTCTCCGCCGATTTGAAAAAGCAGACCCCTCCGCAATACTGTCGAACTTGCTCAGCGATTCCTCAAGGTTTAGTATCTGATGCCGTACTTTTTGTGCTATCTGGTTTTTGTGAATAATGACTTTTGCTTGCAGGCACATGCTGGGTGACGAACTTTCAGCGTTGAAGGTTGCTGATTTGTTGCAGCTGGAGCAGCAACTGGAATTGCGTGCCTCGCGAGTAAGAGCAAGAACAACAAGTCTACAGGTTGTCTCATGTGAATCGCAATAGAGTTCGATTGGGGGCAAACAGTTCGTGCATATGAGGCCTCCGTAATGTCTTTCAGATGTGCTTGAGGTGCATTACTGCTTTGGGTTGTTTTTGGAGAGGCACTTGTATTCAAATCTGTAGATTTACCGTGACTATAGTTTTCTGAGTGCAGAATGAACTCATCTTTGAGGAGATCGAATGCTTGTGGAGAAAGGTGTGTGGACTTCAATCTTTTATAGTGACTAGGTGCTAAATTTTCTGGTGTTGTAAGTTGAGTTATGTAGATGTAAATGAATTGGGTATTGTGATTCTAAATTTTACATGAATTTTCCCTCACAGGAGCACGAACTGATGGTGGTTCATCCTCAACTGACTTGTGCTTGAACCTGCGCTTTCTTTTCAATACCTAGCGACGTCGTCCTTTTACTTTGTTATCGAATCGAGCAATGTAGGCATAGTACAAGGAGTCAGCCTGGCATTCCCAAGATATAACCCATCGTTTTGGAGTCCTCTCTGGTGGTTCCAGTATTATTCCTGATACAAGAATATTATAAAAAAATGGATGGATGAGATAATAAACACTTTTGGTTTTTCTAGTAGAATTCTACAGCAATTATGTTTTTTTTTAAACACTTGTGACAAAGTTTGCTCAAATGAAAGTTCTTTTAAAAAGAGTGCTAGTATACCCCATTCGGAATTTGTTTTGAACTTTTTCATGGAATAGAAAAATGACACGAGTACTTGTTCTAAAATTGGTTTTGCGTCTCCACAATTTTTGGCAATTTATCACTCTCTTCTGAAAAGAGACAAACGTCATTGTGAGTCTCCCGTTGCAAGGATGCTCATAAGCATGGACGCCTTCTGATAGAACGTGCCTTCCCTCTGGGTTTTTTTTTAAGCAATCCTCCTTGGGATTTTGCTGACTGTGTGCCTGCGCTATGCCAGCATCTTTGGAGCGCACATCGAGGGCCAACCTAACACAGCAGAGTACTAGACTCCCTTTGACCCAATTTGTCTGCAAACCCTCTATCATTGTGCAAGTTTGGAGGGAATTTGAAGGGTCTGTGTGGGAACCCAGAAAACAAGATTCTAGTTATTTAAGATAGAATTAGAAGTAAGAAATCCATTCTTAGTAAATTTCTTTGGTTCTATGAGATAGAAATAGAGAAATTACCGAGTTTATCCATTAGCAGAATGTAGGATATCTTAGTAGGATAAAAGGGTTAAGGAGGAAAATTCATTTTTTGTCCTAAACCGGAAATCGGAAACCGGAAACCGGAATCAGGAGGAACTGACACGTGTTACCAAAACCTCATTAAGTGGAAGCACCTCCAAAGCGGCTGAAGAAGACTTAGCTGCAGTTATTTTAGAAAAGGAAGTATAAGTAGGCGGAGAAAACTAAAAGTCATTTGATTTAGGAAGCTACTTTCAAGTTGCTTTTAATTAGGAGGAACTTGGACACCCAGATCTGGATTTGTCGGATCTGAGATTCACTTTTTATGGGTGGAACTAGAAGTAAATAGAAAGTTTTTTAGGATAGACTTAGACTAGTAGGGCTAAAGTCTAAGTTTTGGATAAGTAGAAAGCTATTAGCCAGCTGCTTTTTAGCTGGATGCACCTGGACTTCACTTTCCGGGTTTTTAGGATCTGAGATCCGCTTTTTGCGGATTGGCTGGGTTGAGAGGAAGTTAACTTAGATGGATAAGGAATGACGCGTGTCATTCTTTGGTCCTTTATTTTGGATTGTTGGGGACCTTTAGGGTTTCCCTTGGGTTGTTATTTAGGGGTTGGAAGTTAGTTTCAACTCCGGGCGTTTTCATATTCTTGTTTTCCTACTCAATTTCTACAAAGAAAGCTTGGATTTCAACTCCATGAGTACTGGTCTGAAAAGTCTTGGTCTTGTGTTGAGGGGTTAGGCGGTGTTTTGATCATTGCTAGTTCAGGTAGTTTGGTAGTGAAGATTTGAGGAGAAGAGTCGTCTCCGGATTCTGTCCGGATCCGTGTCCGAGAGTATTGAGGATTGGTTCTGTAAACTTTGTGTACTCGGAGGAAATTCTATCTGTTGATGTTTCTTGGGAGTCTTCTGAGCGAGATAGCCATTCCTAGGTTAGGTGAGTCCTTGAGAGGAAGGGCAAACGCTAGCTGACGTCTGAGAGGTCTTGTTGTAACCGGAAGAGAGGAACTGGAAGGTTGGAAGAATCTCCTAGTTAGCAAGGTACCACGTACTCCTCTTTGGATTGCGTCCGGGTTGGTCTGTCATTGTAGTAACGTGGGGTTTGTAGGGGTTTCTTGAGTGACCTGCTGGCGCGGATTAGTTTCCGGGTTAGTTGTGAGGAAGAACTTGCATCCCATTCTTTTTTTGTCTTTTTATTATTTTCTTTTAGTGAAGTCTTCAGTCACTTTAATCATCTGGAGGGTAGGATTTACGCGTCCTTCCTTAATCTAAGAGCGAACCCCTCCATATACGAGGTTAAACTTCTACTATCTGTTACTAAGGATACAGGGTACGGATCCGGATTTGGAAGAGGAACAGGATTATGACACTCCTTCCAATTCCGCATCCGCACTGCTGGGTGTTAAGTTGTTAATCTGGATAGGGAGAGGCACAGGGTAATGACACTCCTCCATGTCTGGTGAAGTAGTGTGAAATTGTATGGGTTGGAAGAGAGAGTATATTAGAAGTAAGGGTGTTTAAGAGGCAGTATCCGGGTTTCAGTTCCGGATTCCTGTTGTCTTGGGTTTTGGGTTTCCTAATCCTAATCCGAATATATTGAGGAAACTACGGTAAAATCCTTTGGGAACGATACACGGGTCATCTTGGGTGTTTTGTCAATTAAAACGCCTAAAGGTAGGATTTGTGCTTCCTTGTGCTACGACAGTCTGCAACGAAGCTTAAGTTCCCATTAGCACTTCCTTGGAGGTGCGTTCAGTTTGCAACAGTAGCGTCCCTGTCTTAGGAACATCGCCCTACCTGGAGCCTGCCCTTGTTGGAATCGCTTACGGTGTGTATTGCCCTTCTTCTTCCTGTTTCAACCATTTTTTGCTTGAACCTCGTTCGTGAACTAAATTTTGTTCTGAATTGAATTTTGTTTTGTTTTGTGATGCACTCATCAGTTTTGAATAGGAAATTAGTATGTGCTTGGAGTGTGCTATTGGATGACCCCTTGCTATGTATCTATGGTAATTGTATTGCTGGGCTTCTTTTCCAAATCTTGTTGCTTTGTATTGTCGAGAAGCTTGTATATCCTAATAAGTACACTGAACATTACAATTACCTTTTGGTTGGCAGAAACATAAATTTGTGTGTCAAACAATATTGGAAATATTCTCTAGGTTGCAAAATTCTCAAAATACAGAGATTTCTTTTGTGTAGTGAAAATCAATTTCCAACTAAATAAACTACAATAGGATATATATGGTGCACAAAAAGGGCTCTCTATCTTGCCAAAAAGGAAATTAAGATTCCTTCACCCCGAAGTGCTTGATCAAATTGTAGTGGATCACTTTAAAACAATATCGCAATGAATAATTGAATTTCTTGTAGCTTCTCTTTATTATTGACTTCATTGTACAACATTCCTTTTTCCATGCAGTGATGTAAAAAATATTTAGTTTGGATTTGCACTAGTTTGTTGTGTTGTGGGGTCCAAGAGGCTAGCTCTTAGAGAGTGAAGAATAGTTGTGGGCTTTCTAAGAGCCCTTGTATTTGTTTGATTTCTTGGCCGTTTTGTTGGATCCTAGTATAACCGATGTTTCTTAAGCTGGGACCAATTTTTGATTTGAGAATGAATTATTAGCATTACTTGTGTTGGTCAAGAAATGATCAAGATGGGACAAAAGCCTAGTTTGCTTACAACCTCCTTAGAACTACTTAAAGAATCTTGGATTGACTTTTTGTGCCTCTTGGTTGTGTAGGCTTTTAGAGATACAATAGGGTCCATCTACCTTCTAATGTTAGGGCAATGGTGAGACCATCAAGATGATCCATTTTTGTTTTGAATTTGTATATTACTTGAAATTAACTTTTGGAACTCTTTTGAAATGCTCAAAAGGAAATTGGACATTATTTAGCAAATAGTAATGTTTTCCATCATTTGTTGAATGTTGTGATGTTTTCCAAGAAGTTCCCATAGTTGTGTAAAGAGGAGTCCTTTGAGCAAGTGAACAATTTTATTTCTATGATGTGTGGTTTTTTTTATTATGATCATTCATTTGTCTATTGTCAATATCCTTCTATCACAAATGATCACCATAATTGACCATGTCATAGTAGGGATATTCTTATGGCTAAGTTTAGGCCAAGTTTCATGTAGATGTATAAAACTGAATTGCAAAGTTGACTTAGTTTTGAATGGCAAGATGGTTTGTGGATATCATTATGAGGACTTGGAAGTCTCTATGTTGACCAACTTACAATGTTGTGGAGGCAAGATGAGTGTTATAAGTAAAAGTGTACATCAAGTATTAATTTCTTTAGTGCTAAGTATTATTGGTTAAGAGTACAAAGAGGTTGCATTTTCACATTAGAATTTTTAGAGTTGGAAATGAGAATTGAATTGTGCATGCAATGACTAATGTGCACTACGTAATTTCTAGAACTAGGAATGAGTACTAAACTCTGTATTCACTAAATATGTGCATGTACGGATGCGATGGAGAAAAGCAAATTTGATATTGGGGAATGTTCACATGTTGCCATTGAGCATAGGTAATGTGCTACAACTCTTGAATTGCCTTCCATGAGGACACGTAAAGTGATTTTTTGCATTGTCAAAATGTTAATTTTATGCACTTTTATAACTTTCCATCTAAAAGTATCAAATCAGCAATTGCATGTTGCTTAAGGTTATATCATCATGGATCAATGAACTTCATCAAGTCTTGAAAGATTTTGTTGTATTGTAGGTCAAGTGAGGGAGTGAATGATGAACTTGTTTTAGAATCCAAGCACAAGATCTTTTTGAGCCATAGTGGAGTTCAAAAGAAATTTGTGGAGCATTTGTGTAAAGCCTTGGAAGACCGTTGTCACTATCCATTTTTTGATAGACATCCTACAAGTTTGCCCAAGGGTAAAGAATTTCCAAGCTTGATTATCAAGGCTGCTCGACAATGTCAGTTGCTTGTTGTGGTGGTGTCGGAGGAGTACTTCATGTCCAAGTGGCCAATGATCGAGTTGAATGCTTTTATACAAGCCAAGAAGGAGATGAAGTCCAATATGGATGTGGCCATTCTCCCCCTCTTTTATGGACTGTCTGTGAGTGACTTGAAGGATGAGAAAGGGCAGCAAAGATGGTTGGAAAAATGGGAGGCATTTGCCAAGGATGATCCAGTCGAAGGTCGAATCAAGGTGGAGGATTGGAGCTTTGCAGTTGATGAGTTGACCAAATTCAATGGTTTGTCCTATGATCGAGAATTGAAGGAGATTGTGGCATATGAGAATGAAATTGTGTCTCACATTTGCAAATTAGTTTTGCCTGACGTCAAGTGGCATGATTCACATGTTCAAGGGAATGCACATGAGGTATGGTACATGGCTATCTACCTATTGCCCTTGTTTTTTGAGTGTTGTCTTTTGGATTTTATCGTGCACCAAGTATGAATGGATTAACACCTCCTTGACGAAAGTGAACATTTTATGAGTGACATGAATGTTTTTGATTGTTTAAAGATCTTAGTATTTCCATAGACTTTTTTTCTAATTTCCAGATAGTCTATGAATATTGGATTTCTTAACTTTTTTGGCTTTTGTTATTGTTGGATTGGTAGGTTCTTTTTGACAAGATGAAACAAATTGGTTTGTCACCAATGTACAAAGTGAAAGTGGTTGGCATATATGGAGTAGGTGGTATTGGCAAGACAACAATTTGCAAGACCTTGTTCAATGAATTGTCAAGTGAGTATGAGGGGAGGGTGTGCCATGTTGAATTTGACAGCACGTGTTCCAATTCCAAAGAGTTATTGCAAAATGCAGTAATCAATTTGACAAGGCGAAGTGCAGGTTTTGTTCATGAGTTGGGTGAAGGAGAGGTAAGTGCAGCATGCTCAACACCTCGAATACATTGTGTTGACATGTTTTTTTTGTAGTTCTTTACAATTTTGAGTCTATTGCAATGTGATGTGAGAATGATTTCACATTTCACCTGTTTTGGATCTCGGATTGATTTTGATGTCATTGTCACTTGACATGTATTGAGGTAATTATTCTTGCCTTTTTGTGTTTGTAGTGTAAAGATGTTTTGCACAAGAATTTGCACAAACAACAAACGTTCTTGGCTATAGATAATGTATGGGACAATTACAATTCCATCAAGCAAGCCAAGATGTTTTTGGAAACTCCTTCCCATGAAGATAGTTTAGTACTTGTGACAGCTCGATCTCGAAGTACTCTTGCCCTCGTGGGAGTCAATGGAGATGCATGTCTTGAGATGCCTGAACTTGGGCATGGAGATGCAACAAGTTTATTTTTATATCATGTTGCTCGTGGGGAAGAATTTTCAACAAGAGAGGATGTGGATTCTATTGAGTGGTGTGTTAAGAAGTGTTACTTTTGGAAGGGTGATGGAAGAGGTTACCATCCGTTGGCTTTGGAGGCCTTGGGTAGGCAGGTATGTGGTTTTCAAGAAAAGCCCATAGAATGGGTGCAACTGTTATCTGAGGTGTGGAGCTCTAGGTCATATTCAGGAGAGAAAATTGTCTTTGATGTGCTTCGAAGCAGTTTTGATCTACTAGAGTCAAGTGAGCAAACGTTATTTATGGATGTGGGCTTCTTTCTCCCTTATGTAAGTGGATACTTTTCTTGGCATGGGGGACCTTTTGGGGAACCTTGGGTAAGTCGGAAGGAGTTGCTATGTGTTGTGTACAAGAAGGATGAATTTGAGATTCAAAGACAGGTACATGGATTGCTTCCATTCATCCATATTTAGACTTAGAGAAGTCAATTGTATGGATCATGGATGAGACCTTAGGATGTGGCATTTGAAAGTTGTTTTAAGACCAATTGCTTGCAATGGTGGATGTTGTAGCTTGTTTGATCTAATTATTTGTGGTTGTATTTGAATGGCAGTTGGATGGCTTGAAACGAAAAGGCTTATTGCAAGATGCGGATTTGACATTGGGAAGGATCACCATGCATGATTTGTATCGTGAATTTGTGACACTAGAAGCAGTTGGAAAGCTTGGTGTAGCAACAGACATGTGGGATCGGAAGTGGGTGCTTGTAGATGGGGGTGATGGGGATCTCTCAGAGCTTGAGGTTACACTTGCTGGTGGATGTTGGCAAAAATTGTCTCGACTTTCTATATGGCAAAAATTGGAAGACAATACTAGGGTTCACTTGCAACCTGATTATTGCCCCCCTATGAAATTGATTACAAGTTTGGAGGGCATTGAATGGCAATACTTCTAAAATGTTTTGGTATTGCAGTTGCATGGTTTGAAATCTATTCATGGAAGGTTGAACTTGAAGGCCATGACATGCTTACTAAGCTTCCAACTTTACGGTTGTTGGCATCTAGAGAGCTTTGAGGGCCTGGAGTCATTGAAGAACCTGACTTTTTTTGAGTGGGTAGTTTTTTATCAGCCTCCAACCGGTGTTATGATGGGGACGCATGTTGTTGGCCAATTTCCAGTGTCCGTGAAATATTTGTATATATCAGGGGTTTGTGTGTTGTCCGGTTCTACTGTGCTTGCACGTTGTAACAACTTGATCAAGTTGAGGCTCTGGCGTGTGGATGTTGGTGTATTATTGGATTTGAGCAATTGTTCATCCTTGGAAGTTGTGGAGATTTTTAATGTTAAGAGCTTGCAAACTTTATCGGGACTTACTAGAAAAGGGTCTTCTAGACTACACACCCTTGATTTAGGATGCATGAATCGGCTTCATACTCCAGAGCTCGACCAGCTTGATGGCTTGGTTCGATTGGATGTGAGGGACATATTTGATACTATGTGGGTAGTGCCATGTTTGCTATCTCTAACCAAATTGCAAGTGCTGAAAATTGGTACTCATGCAAAACATGTTGAACATTTCATTCCACATCAACTTCAGGAGCTTTATTATAATAGTTGGACACGATGCGAGGGACCTTGTTTGAATGCGTTCAAGCAGTTACAAGTATTGGACTTCTCTTGGAGTCGTTCATTGACTCAAATGTATGGAATAGGTGACTTGCCGGCATTGTGATCCCTTAACCTTTCTTGTTGCAATGCTCTAGAACGGTTGCCTGACTTGAGTAAGTCGAGAAGCCTTGAGGAACTTAATCTTGACGGTTGTGAAGAACTAAAGCTTCATGAGGAAGACCTTGAAATGTTGGCCTCGTTGCCTTTGTTGCACCCTGTCCCATTTTCAGGCAAGTTTGAATGTTATAGAATTAGGTTGAACATTGTTGGGCGGAAGATGCTTCGATATTTGGGACTTGGTACTTATGGTCCAAACTCTTGGTTGGCTTCAAAGGAGGGAGAAGTGGAGGAGCTAGAGCTTGGGCATCCTCCACTCAAAATTGGAAACCGTGGAGTTTGGGATACATTTATTTCTATCTAGTTTGGTATATAAAAATTGAATGATAGTGAATTTGATATGGAAGAGCTCAATGATTTTGACTTAGATATTGAAGAACTTGATTACATTGACTTTGACTTGAAGAGTTTGATGATGTTGACCTTGACGTAGAAGATATTGAATTTGACCTAGAAAATATTTCTCAAGGGAATTCGAATCCCAAAATCTTGAGACCACCTTCAATGGCTTTTGGTTGCTTTGTTTTGTTTTGGATGGTTGTTGACCAAATCAAAGAGTTTTTGGTAGCTAAGATTTTTACGTGCAATTGAAGACAAATGTGCACATGGTGCATTATGTGGTGTTTTAGCTTTCCTTCCGAGGAGCTTAACTCCTCAATTGATCAAGAGGCCCAAATGTGTTGTTTTGGCCGTCTTGAGTAGGTCCTGTAGGGTTTCATTTTGTTCAATTTTGTTGTGTGTGCACAATGTGCTTCTTTGGCTTTGATGATATGGAAATTGGACAATTCAATTAGTCAATCACAAGAGTATAGGATACTTTTTAAGGATCCTTGCAAAAGCATTTGCAAATGTGTCTAACCATCACCAATAAATGATCGATTTGCAAATTGAAGATCTTTGAAGCAAACACTTTCAATGTTCCAAATATAATTTGTTTTTTGCAAATTGATTGTGAAGAGTGTTGGATCTGCTCAACAGATCACAAACGCACAAGTTATTTATTTGCTTTGGCATTTTTGTGCACATGACCTCAAGAGATCAAGTTCATTCTTTTCTATGGAGGCTTCAACCAAGCATCAAATTTAGAGAGCATGGATATGTCAATACAATTTTTTGGATAGTAACACATTGTCCTAATGTCTTTTGTCTTAATTTGGAATATCAGACTTTTTCTTTTATCTCCAATATTTCAAAAGAATTTAGCTTTTCCCTCTTCCCGAGTTATCCTTGGACTGAATTGTTGGCTCGTTGCTTTTTTGATAATTATGTGCTGAATTTGGTAAATGTACATGCTCCAATTCACAAGTTCAAATTATATGGACATTACAAGAAGAATGAGCCTTGGGAAAGGTTGTTAGATCTTGGACTAAAATACTAGCCAAAAAAAACAAGAATATATCATTGAAGTGTTAGGCCTAAATTGCTTGGACATTTTACTGAAATGACAAAAGAAATTGTAAAATTTTTGCCACGTTATACATGTGATGTGGCACTAATATTATCACGTTAGATAATATTATTTAGTTATTATTTAATATTTTGAAATATGAGTTTATTATTAATTAATTTAAATTTAAATTTTTTATTTTTTTAATTATTTAATAATCTGACCAGCATTGCATTTGTTCATAGCTTTAGGAACAACCTTTTTGCAGCCTTTTGTAGCCTCATGTTTTTCCTAATAATGTTCCATAGTTCCCTAAATGTATACGAATAAGCACACAAATGTATCCATCCAATGTGTTACTATGGCATATCCATACCTCTGTTTGTAGGACATAGACAAAACATGGTTTGCTCTTTGGAGGGATGGAGAGCATGGATATGTAGCATGGATAATGTCCTTCTTTAGCATTGTAAAGAAGTCCTTTAGTCTTTCTTTTGAGACCCTTGACTAAACAAATGATATATGCCATTCAAATCATAGGCTATTGGGCTCGCATTCCAACTCTTATATGATTCAAGCTCCATTTTGAATCATAGTGCAAATGGGACCATTTTTGGATGGACCTAAGTCTAGAGCACACAATAACAAGTTTCATGATTAGTATCGATCAAATCTTTGCTTGCAGGCTCCTAGTTCAATATTGACTCATTGATTATTTATTAGGCAAGGTTCTTGACTTTAGGAAATCTTTTGGTCTTATTACTATGCACGCTCATTTTGATGTTGGATCTTGCATAAGTACAGATTTAAGAAAAATGTGAAGATTAATTAAGTCACTACAACTGAAATCAGAGTTAAGGATCGTCTATTTATTTGAGAATTATTGGAGGAGGCTCTTCAAAGATCAATCTAAAAACATCAATCTTCCAACAATGCGTGTCAATGCAAAACAATGATCTTTTGCCTTGCTGAACCATGTTGATTTTTGTATATGTGTTTGTTCATCTTCGTCACTTACCTAAATATATGCTTATTAATCAATTCCTTTTAATTAATCCTTACAAGTTTGTTGAGAACCAAATATATTGGTATAATCATTATAGTAATTCTCATAAAGCCCCCAAGATGTATGAGAATAAGAGTTTGTTTTTATGCGTAGTACACCAAGGTATGAAGCTAAGTATTAAATATAACAATGCAAGGAAATATAATGATATCTTAACCTCGGGGGGTGCACTACATAGGATATTCATGGGTACCCTGGATTCAAGCCCCTATTACATGGGGGCTATTTAGATAAATTTTTGGGATTTCTATAGGGCTATATTTAGGTAAATTTCTAAATTCGAATAATTTCATATATCCTAGGCTTCATTCTAAAACATTTCTTGTGATATTTTTGTGTACCCTATGTTCATTATAAATACATAATCATGACAAAAAAACTCCTACACCTGATGGTCACAATAAAATTCGTACCTGGAAACTGCACATTAACCCCTAAGGACCCAAGGGGGGTCTTTCAAAATGGGCCAAAATTGCCAACAACTTGCTCCATTTTTTTGATCCATTTTTTATAGATTGGATATAATGTAACCATAGGATCTTGAAGTTAACATTGAGAGTGAGCACCTCAAAAAAATTCAGATTATTTGACCACTTGGTTTAGGAGATATTTAATTTTGAAGTTTTGTTTAGGTCAATGGAAATACAGGGCAGCTCACTTTGAAGGAGCATACCTTTGTGAGAATTTTTCAAAATTATGCCTTTTTTGTGCTCAGTGAAAGATAAGAGAGTTATAAATGTATGTGAAAAATTTCATTACATTTCTAAGAATTTTACAATTCATGGTGAAGCTTGCAATGCACGGTGGTCACTGAATTTTGAGTAATGTTTGCAAGAGAAAAAAAATGGGACACTTGTCTTTTCCTTGAGTTCCTTGGATTTGACCTTTTCAAGGTGGATCTGACCTTTATGAGGTGGGCAAGAAGCTCATTGGTTGGCTGACATTTTAGTCCATGCCCAAACCAAACACAAGAAAACGAGCTACAAACTAAACTACACTGCTAAACTTTGAAAATTTCCACAAGGCAGAGTTTAATTCAAAATTTGATGAAACCACTGCCATTGGATTTGTAACAAAGTATATTTTTTGGAAAAAAAATTTATTTTTCGAAAATTTCAAAATTTGAGAACGGGAAGTTCAAAAAAACAAGGGCAGTAACCAAAAAGTGGTCACTTGGGTCCTTAGGGATTAAGAAACTGATGTACAGAACAACAATGCAATTTTGAGTGTAGTTGCAAACATGAAGTGCAATGAAACACTAAGTACATTCCAACAATTTGTACTATGCCTAGGTGAAACTACTCTCAACCAAAAATTAGATGAAATATAAAGTTGAAACACATCAAACATAAAATTGAGCCCATCATGAAGTACTGGAAACCACAAAATGGGATACACCTTGAAGCATGCAAAAACAAGTACTAAGTGCAGAGATAAACTTAGAAGCTGAAACTAATCTCAATGAAAAATCAATTTGGCACATGAACCACTTCAAGCAGAATGTAATTCCAAACACAAAGTGCAACAAAACACAAAGCATACAGAAAGTAACCATCCCCTCACACATCAAGATTAATGTGGAAATGCATCCTGCAAACAGTGCATGTGCGGTAATTAATTACTTACAATTGAGATACAACAGTGATCCAACAAATATTGGATCCATCTTTGGATACTGCTCACAATGCTATAGAACTCTAGTGCTCTCCAAAAACTTCAGATTTTTTTTCCTTTTTGGCAAGACTATTGTAGAATAAAAAGACGATAAAATTTGGTAATATCCCCTACCCTTCATTATTTATAAAGCCCCTAAACCCATTATCATGATGCTAATTTATTTTTAAACCATTTCAAAAATTTAGGACCAAGGCAATTATAATAACCCTTCATTTGATCGCACGTGTACCACAAAAAAATGGGAGTGCACCCCCCAAGATCTTAACGCAAAACAAAGATGTGGACAAACAAATACATAAGGTTAGAAACGACCTTTTAGACCTTTAATGCCTAAGTGCTAACCTCAAGATAGGAAGTTAACTTCTAAAAATAAGTATAAACTAACTAAAATCCCTCCAATATCATTGATTTATGTAGAGCATTCTTTCTTTTTACTTTAATATATTATATCATTTTTCTTTAAGATTTTTCAATGAATTTTAATTGAATGAAGTTCACTTTTTACAACATTCATCATCACCAGTGGATGCTTGAGCGCTTGAGGGTCAAGAATTACCCCCTATTAAAGAGCCCTCAACAAAATTTGGACTGTTTGGTGCTATGTGCATATACAATTCTATCAAAATCTCATAACAAAATTTGCACTTTGTCAAAAAAAAAAACTGAAACTGCCATCTCATTCTTTTTTTTTCTTTTTGTATGTGGAAACCAAAAAATTGAAATCTTAAAAATCTCATCCATACCATAGGCAAGTCAAAGCAAAGAGAGCCATATTGTATTTGTGAATGGACCTATCTTTATTATCCTTAATTCCACATGATATGGCAAGTCCTTTGATGGCATCCCAGTCCATCACTAAAACATTCAACCCACATGGATTAGGTCAACATTGGTTGCTCGGGCTTTGAGGCAATCGGCGATGGTGTCTGGTTGATTTTCTCGTTCCAATTTTGCTGCATTTTGGCTTCTCTATCGATGAGTAATTTTGGAGAGTATTTCCCCATTAAAAAGGATGTTTTTGGTGTAGGAGGGAGCGTGGTGTGAAAATCTAGGTACCTTAAGTCTGTGAGAATGTGTTAGATGTGTGAATGAGCAAAATTGGGTGAGCTTGTCGACTTTAGGGTTTAAAGTATCCATGATTTGCATATCTTTCTCTTTTTGAAGGGGGTTTGCCTATCAGGTTTTCTTGTTTTGGTGCTTTGGATTTCGCTGCTAGATGATTACAAGAAACACCTGTACTATTTTTTGTCACATGTTCAATGCAAAAGTTGTTTTGTGCCATAAGTATTGCAAAAATGTTGGAATGAACATGAAATTCAAAAGCAAGCTTCCTATAGCAATAGAAAATGCACTTGAATTATTTCAAATTTGTCAAAATTAATTTAATAGGTGAACTTGAATTTTGAATATATGTCACACATGCGATTTTGGTGGTTTTTAGTACTATCGAGTACCTTTTTTGAAGAATTACATCATCGAATTTGGTAGGCTAGCTCTTCTAATAGAAATACACCTTCTTAGAAGAGGGATTTCTAAAAACATTTTCCAAGTGTGTTTTATATTGGCCTAAAGTGTGCTATATTCAGGTTGAATTTATGTTGAATTAAAAATGGTTTTTTAGTTCTAACTTTGATCTTCCTACTTTGCTCTTAGTTGGCAACAATGGCCATTTTTAAAATAAAATTTTCAAACTCATTTCCTAATTTTCAAAAATAGAAATGTGAAAGTCTCATTTTCTAGGATAAATTGTAGCATGTGGCTCAAAATAGTACTTCAAGGTACACAAAAAGACTCAGTAGTACTGCTGGGGCTTGTAATACCTTCTATCTGCCAATGTAAATTTTTTTTTAATGGCAAATTAAGTATTTCCATCCATTTTTGTCATCCAATTTTGTCATCCACATGTTGTCAGAATAGTAAATTTAAAATCCAATTGACCATTCAAATTTTATGTTCCATGCCTTCAGTAGTACTGCAGGTGACTCATAGTACAAAAAGTACTAAAAGTCCAAAAATGCAAAACGCAACAAATAGTACCAGTGTTTCTTGCAATCACCCTGCTCCTGACCAAAGATCTTCCTCCCTCCTTGTGACTCATTGTTCCCTGCGTTAGCTTCATGTCATCCTCCATTCTTTCCTATTGGATGCACTCGGTTTGACTGTGCTATGTGTGACAGGGGATCTCCTGCTGAGAGAGTTTGAACAAGGTAGTTTTTCTTAATTGTCTTCACTGGATCAAATTGGATACTAAATATTTTATTATGTTGTCGGATTTTGATACGCCACACCCGATTGAATATGTTTGGGATGAGCTAGTTGAAGGTGTGTGCAAAGTAGGCCATTGAATTGGTGTTTTGTGATCTTGTGGTGTAGTTTTCGATGTACGCGATTGCGTCGTTAGGATGTTATGGACTTGGCACGCTGGGTTATGGGATGATGATATTTTGGATTTGCCTTGAAGAAGCTGACCTAATGCAAAAGGTGACGTTATGGTCCTCCCTTGTGACATGTATCCATTTTGATTCAATCACCCCACATGTATAGATTGAACTGTTTTATCAATTTTTTTTCCTAAGAAGGATTTCCCCCCTTTTCTTCTGGTTATTGTTATTGTAGCTTCGTCTTCATAGAGAATCTATCAGGTTACATTGGAATAACCTAGTGGGCAAGGTTCTTGTTTGATAAGAGAGATATGATGAATGTAGGACATCATGGAAGCAAAGGCCTTTTTTAAGGAGCATGATGTTAATTTGAGCTTAGACCAAATTGGATTCAGGGACATTGAATTGGACTCGCTCTTTGATGAGACGTGTAGGTTGAACCTTTTTTGGAGGTTGATTCCTGCAGCCAAAGTATACAATTCCGATTGAATGCATCCAGGAATAAGTAACATGGAAAAGAGCACGACCTCACAAAATGTAATAGCAAATCCCAATGATTACACACTCTTCTAAATTACCTGGACAAGGAAGCCTTGCGAGTAGATTTCGAGGGTGTTCTCAGACCACTGACTCGAGTTCTTTGCTTTGAAACTGTCCTTTAAAGGGCTCATAGGTGTTTCGGTCCACCTCACCTCCAGTAATAGCAATGGCAACTGTTTGGGGTACATATGTAAGCAAGAGTAAAGAGCACAATGCTTGATATGAATGTAGAGAAATCTACTAGCGCTGCAGCATGGCAAGAGGTGCATATATAACAAGCGCTAGATCTAGGCAAGTATAATGTAAATTCATAGGGATACTTAGAAATCCAAAGCAATGACGTCCTTTTCTAAGGCAATTGTCACCAAACGGGCATACAAAGGAGGATGTGGTCCCAGAAAATTGAGGTCAGTGTCAAGGTTGCTTGGTAAATCGGTAAGATGAATCATCTCCCCTTTTGTAGGATCGTAAACACGGTGATGCTGAAATGTCAAAATAGCTTTCTGAAAGCTTTACTGATATTGTTTGTCCATGAGAACGCCAGGGTCAAAATGAGACATTAGGAGCCAACTTGGATAGTAAATATTGCTTTGCTTGGACCATTATTGATTGTGTAGCTCAAAGTTTTTAGATGTCTCCAAAATAAATATGCTTCATGTTTCATAAATGTTATAGTGTCATGTTACACTATTATGTAGTCTATGATGTCATCATTTCATCTTAATTAAGTACAAAAAACCTCATGTAACCAATGCTTTTTACTCCTTTGTTGAATTTTAAATTAGATGATTTAGAAACTTTTCCATTGAAAGTGATGATATTTTGAATAGAAATTGTCATTGTTGACAACTTTGAATAATTTTAAAAACTATTTTTGATGAAATTGATGAAGTTTTTGAGTAGAAGATTTTAAAAAGAACTCCAAAAGGAACCTCTTCCATGTCCTTAGTGGCTCCTAATTCCTCACTTTGACCTGCCAATGAACTTTAAGTGCTTGATTACCTGCACCCATATTCAAGTTACAACAAATTTTCAAGAGAAGTGTGACCGAAAATGATCTTGACATAGTTCAAAACAGCACGGAATAGACAGCTATTCCAGTTTTGTACGTAAGGGGCTCCTTCACTCAAAATTCAAGGATCCTTTGTAAACAAAAAGGAATCTGTTTACAATGGATCGTTGAATTTAGAGCTAAGGGGCCTCTTACATATAAAAGATTGTTTAATGATACTAGAGAACAAGAAAGGTGAGTGGGTAATGTAGCGACCTTTTGATCAATAGGTCTTGAAATGCTTAATCAAGAGCTTTGTTCACACCCATTTCTGGCAACAAAGGCAAGTAATCACAACCACTCATTATGCACATTTCCAGAATCATCTGTTTGGAGAAATTGCTGAAGTTGATATCTTTGTTGGTTGTAATGTTGGTGAATTGAAATCCAACCCCTTGCTCATATTTATGCATCTCAAAAAAGAATCTGCCACAAACATAGTTTTTGTCATTGAAGCAAGACTTATCGATTCAATCAAAACAAATATACTAGTGACCTTGGTCTACAATACAAAGTCTGCTTGCTTAGGAAATAGCTAGGTTCTTTATTTTTAGATCCTTAAAATTCGAGTTATAAAATCACTACAATCTAAGATCAAATGTCTAAATACGTAAATTTGTCAAACTTTGAGAGCAATCTCAAGGTTAGTTTATTTCCTATGAACTCTACCTGTGGACTACCGTATGCCATTAGGTCAGGGTCCTTTGTAATAACAAGCCTCCATGTGTCCATTACGAGCTAGAAAAGCCCGGCATTTGAGCATCTGCTTCGTATGGGGCCACAACATAATCCACGTTCTCTTGCCGCAAAACTTGTTAGAAATGATCAGACATTGCGAATGTATCAAGTCAACCACGATGCAACACCTGAACCAATACAATAGAAGCAACGTCTGATTCTTGTTCACAAAAACATCCCCGGTACAAGAGAAAGTCAGCCCCAATTCCTTGATTGCCAGGACCAAAACATCGACAACTAAGCCAGAATCTACTCATCTCAGAGTGGATTTATCATGCACGCATTATTGAACTTGCTATCCAAACCTATTTTGGTACATACATTGATCTCCAAGTGGCAACCGCCTTCTTGATTCATCTAGGCTGTAAAAAAATTTGTAGTCATTCGACGGATTTTAGTTACAGCTTGATCGATTCATGACAACCAGAATTAGTGGCCATGTACTATCAAAACAGTTGTTCGCGTAACTATGATGTTTGAGTGTACACCTAAACCATCTCCTTATGACAACAAGCAAAGCTTATCTCTCCTACCCATTGCCAAGAATGCGGCACACAAAGTCCACAGTCAGAGGATCTTTGTTTCATGTTTATCGTCATATAGTGTGATGAGCAATCCCATTCATTTCCTCTTCAAAATAGGTTTCATAATCTCTAGAGAGTGCATGTGTTTGCAAAGAAAAGTCATGCTAAGCTCATCCATAGAAACCCTCGATTACACCCTCAAGATCCTCGAAAACACTGATGACAACAGAACAGATCAAAGGAATCCACAAGTCAATTTGAGACTTGGTTTTCAATAAACTAAACCTCTAAAAAATGAATATAAAATATTTAAAAAGACACCGCTCTGAGCAAATGGAGACAATCAGACGGCTCAATCATTTCATCAAAGTCCATGCAGAATCACAGCAATGTCCATAGAGATGACAAAGCGAAGACCAATGCAGACAAGAGAGAGCCAACCCCGATTCCCTGAAGCTATTGGAGGGCGTTCCACCGTCCCCACCGATCCCCGGTACTGGTACACAAGTACTGGTACGGTAATTGTTCCTTCCACATTCTACTTGGGATTCCGGCCTCACGTCTCCCCCTGGCCTGCTTGAAAACTTCGACGTCGGCGTGCTCCTGCTGCAAGTGAATTTCCAGGCTGCTTCCCCAACCCAGCACCGCCCGATTAAGTCAAGTCAAGGGAGCTTAGGGTTTGAATGCACACGCAGAACAGAGTTCCTTCTTCCCGTGAAAGAGGCCCCGCGTGTCTTCAGGATCTGTCATTTTCAAGGAGGCCGATGGATGTTGCCTTCCTTCGAATTTGATGAGAGAGGCTAATGGGGTGCGGGCAGTTCTTTGCCAGTGGGGGTTACTGGAACTGTTGAAAAGAACTAGGGTTTGTTCTTTCCTGTCTGTTTGTACACCCAATGGAACACATTTCAATGCGGAGGATTTTTGAAGCGGTTTGAATCGCTGTGAGAGTTTGGGCAACGATTTTGGGAAGGGGCGTGTAGAGTGTGAAGCTGTTCGATTCGGTGCTCCTTGTCGGTGTATTTTTTGTTGTGGAACGATTTCGCTGTATCGACAATTGGATCTTGTAAGGGGCGACGGTCTTGAGCTGGGGATTGCAATGTGTAACGTGTGTGTGGAGGGATCGGGAAGCCTTCTGGAGATTGTCCGTCATTAACCGCGGTTTTTGTAACCCGCACTACTGGCGACAAGCGTTGAGGTAAGTACAAGCCAAAGCTTTAGTTCAAGCCAAGTTAGGGTTCGAGTTCGGGTTGCAGATTCTTGAGGTATAATTCTTGGTATAATTGGTTTTCCAACTGAAATTGTTGCGCATCAGTCTTTGTAAGCAATTTCAGTCACCAGCCCACAATTTGTAATATTCTTCCTAAGTTTTAATGTTTTATATGGTAAGGCTTGGCAAATTATGGACATATGATTCCTGTTGTCTAGTGCTTGGATTTCGAACTGATATTGTTGCACATCATTCTGTGTGAGCAAATTGTTTTGGAATGCATGAGATCATGAGATTGTGTGCCAATCAGAACATCAGGTCAGAACTCATTACGGTCTTGCAAGCTTCTAAGGATTCCTATGTTTAAGTTTTCAGGTGATCCTACACCAGTGCTCAACTACAACTGTTGCATTAGTCTATGAAAGGAAAGATTTTTTAGACTAGATTCTAATGTTTGATTTCCCCTTGAGTGCGACAATTAATTAGAACCTCACTGGGAATATTGTTGGGATGTGGAGTTGCTGTTAACTTGGAGTAATGCCTTTCCAACAAAATGCTCTAAGTTTGCTAGTCAAACACAACTATGTAATGATCTTGGTTAACCTTGCGCAGACACCAAGTGTCCGCTTGGATGACTTCATTTATGAGTATAGGATGGAAGAAAGGTTTTAAAAAAGTTGCTTGAGTACATTTTTGGTGTATAGTATTACAAATTTTCTCATTATGGTCTTATTGACTTTCCTAAAGAAAAAGATGTTCAATCCAAGGATCACCCTTGTAGTGTATTTTGGCCTTTTTTTGCCAAAATATATTATTGAATTTGAGTCCAACTAATAAAATGAAGCTTATTCAATGTGGTTTCTACTCCAATTGGAAATTTTGAAAAAATTTAAATTTTTAATCTTATATAGCAAAATGAACTTGGGGCCTTTAACCATGGTTTGTTGATTTTCAAACTGTAGAGTGACATGGTATCTTTGGTTTATACCATGATGCAAAAAGAGGTAGCAGCCTCATCCCGTGCTCCCCCCATTGAAAACCGTTTGTTATTGATTAAAAATTTAATAAAGCACCCCCCCAACATGTGCAGAACTGTTTTATCAAAGTTTTTTCCTAAGAAAGATTTCCCCCCTTTTCTTTTGGTTATTGTTATTTTGGCTTGGTCTTCATAGAGAATCTATCAGTTTGCATTGGAATAACCTAGTTGGCAAGGTTCTTGTTTGATAAGAGTGATGTGATGAATGCAGGACATCATAGAAGCGAAGGCTTTTTTCAAGGAGCGTGGTGTTGATCTGAACTCAGACTAAATTGGATTTAGGGACATTGAATTGGACTCGCTCTTGGATGAGGCGTGTAGCTTGAAACTTTTTTGGAGGTTGTTTTCGGCAGCCAGAGTGTATGTAGTATTGACTCCATGTCAAGATTTGATACAACTCGTGTTATTTTCACCGTCTTTCTTTCTTTGAATGCTCGAATATTGACCAGAGATTTGTACTTTATTTTGATTGCTCTGATGCTTGTTCCATGTTACTCTGTAGGAGATGTTTGTAACCCTGCATGGAGCTCAAGGCGGATAGTGATCAAATTGCATGAGAAACTTTCAGAACTTTTTGTTCTGCTTTCGTTTTTTAATTCAGTGCAGAAAGGGGTTTCAAGTGTCACATGATGGAGGATCCACATGTCCACCCTTCCAACAGTCTCTCCTGTAGACTCCCCTCCTCTCCCTGGAAGAGACCCCAGGACACTCGTCCCCGAACCCAAAAATCATCCTAGCTACTCATAGCAACTCATACCATAGAGCATGCAACGTCGAGCACGAAAGTGGAGTGACAAAACCTCAATGACAGTAGCAGGCAATGCAGGGCACTAGCAGAAATCCAACGGCCCATAAAATAATTAAGGTATGTGCACACTTGGTGTTTGATAGCAGCGGTCATAAAATCGTAATACCTCTGACAAAGATGGAGAGGTGCAGGTTTTAAAGAAATACTTTTTTTAAGTTGGTTTGGGATTGGTTCGACATAATCAAGGTCATCTTAAGTTATGAGTCATTCAGACCTGTGGCATAACATTCAGCAGTCATCACCAAAAGGTTACATGCTCCTCACCAATGTCCTCATCCACATTATAGAGAATAAAGTAAGCTTCAATACCAGAGTCATATGCCATTTAAAAGGAATTTAAAGGCAAAGTGAAGAGAAAGCTTCATTGACAATTGTGGGATTGAAGGGTGGGACATCTTTTTTATAAGGAAATCCATTTTCCATCATGAATCCTCAAAGGGTATGGGATAAATGTGAAGATGAGAGCTTGACCACTCATTGTCAAAACGCAGGAATTATGTTAAAAGTAGAATTTTAGACCTCATTTAGGCATATTAGAATAACTTTTTTCAAAAAACTTTGAACTAAGAAAATGTGGTAAATCAAGTTAAATTTCATCTCCAAAAATCCGTTTGACATTTCAATCCTTTAATCAAAAGTTATGGACAAAATTTAGAAAGGGTGTTTGAAAATGTAAAAAAAAATGTTTCTTCAAACCCCTTTCCAAAATTTGTTTATAACTTTTTCTTGGAGGCTTGAAATGTCAAACGGATTTTTGGAGATGAAACTTAACTTGATTTACCACATTGCCTTAGTTCAAAGTTTTTTGAAAAAAGTTATTCTAATATGCCTAAATGAGGTCTGAAATTCTATTTTTAATGCAATTTCTACTTTCAACTTAACTATGAGCGGTTGAGCTCCTACTAATTCCAAATTACATGTCCCACATTCTTTGTTCTACCTCCTACCACCCCAATGGATATAAAGAAATGGTCTTCTGAATTTGTAAAACAAATAATGAATGCCTTTTCATACTAGAAAGGAAATTCATTGAATTTGTTCTGGCAGTGTTATGTATATGCCCAAATTCCTTGGCATTATGAAACACCGCAATTAGTGCTCAAGAATCTATGAAATCGGATGATTCTAACTTAAATAACAACAACTTGCAATGTCAGAGAGTTATCAGTAAGTCTCGTAAACACCACTCTAATAACCCTTGCCAGCTCTGCAGCCATGTAGGTTCGGCAATTACGAAAGAACGTTGGTTTGCACACCCACCAAAATAATCACCTACCATCACTGCAAAGACCGCTTCCTAAGTCCAAGTGTGCACATACCTTTAGTTCTCCAAAAATTAAGCTGATATTTATTCTGAGCTTCGCAACAAATAGTTCATGCTTTTCCCAGTCGGCCTCATTGTAAACTTGCCACCTCACAGCACCAGCAGCAGCCGCAGTCGTCTCAGGAAAAGTCAGCCTTTGCATGCTGACTGGCGATGATCGAGAGAACGAAGTCGCTAATTTTCTTGTTTAGTCCTGTAGTGAGGGTCCTGCGGTCCCATTCAACATTCAACGGGTGACTGAAAATAGGTAAGTTGAGGACAAATACTTTCTTGAGCATGATACACCCATTCCTGCGTAGGGAATCAATCGTCAATCTTCTTTCAGCCAAACCATTTCAAGAAGTGAAAATGATCCAGTCTAGGTTGAGGCAGATTACAAGATGCAAATCACGCAAACTAAGACCCCGACTGCACCAATCGAGTAGCGAACTGGGTGCCCGCCCTATCAAAGTACTATCACTTGCAAATTGGTGCTAATTCCCACGCATCAACAAGAGTTGGATATCAATTTACATTCACTTCCATCACTCAGCTCCCAATTTTGGAAAAGTAAACAAATTGTGACTATTGCAATGGTTTTCAAGTGCAAGCGTTGCTCGCACCAACCAAGTAGCAGCAACTAAATGGCCAATTTCATTAAAATGGTCATATTCTTGACTTTGGCACTTTTTTCAGTTCAGATCGCTCGTTCTGAACTCTATAGCTGTCCTAGATGGTCAAAATGGCACACAGTCGAAATAGTGCCATAATACCGCTATTTTAATGAAATTGCCCATCTAACAATATTAGAACTCTAAATCCCCATTTGTTACATAGCAAGTGCGGGCACATAGGGATTTCATTAACTTCCAGGTGGGCAACAGGCCGCAAGGCACCAACTAGCTAATTTGTGCTACTTGGTTGGAGCAAGCGGGGGCTCCAAGGATGCAGCAACCACTAAAATAGTAAATTCTGGACACTAGAATATTCATTTCCGATTGAATGCATCCAGGAATAAGTAACATGGAAAAGAACATAACCTCACAAAAGGTAAAAGCAAATCACAATGGATGCACACTCTGCTGAATTACCTGGATGAGGAAGCCTTGCGAGCAGATTTTGAGGGTGCTCTCAGACCACTGGCTCGAGTTTCCTTGCTTTGAAGGAGCCGCTAAACAACTGGCACCAGAGCCACGCTGGGAGGACCAAAACGGAGCGAAAGTTGACACGAAGTCATCCATGGATCGTTGAGCAAGGCCTCCATATTCATCCACATGGGATACAAACGAGAAAGTTCTGCTTTTCGTGGCTCTCTCTCCTAGCAGATTCCTTCTGAAATGCGGGACATGTTTCCCTGACAGACAGAGAGCACAGCAATAGTCGGAAAAAGGTCCATTCAAAGTCTAGATCCGAAACACAAACAACTGGTGATCACTATCATCTTGCCACATAATATTCGGGTTTCGAATTAAAATGGTTAGAAAACGACGACAGTATTTTGCTTAACCAATTGACATGGGAACCACTGACACTTACTCTTTCCAGCAATTGCATGCGTTTTTTCTTTGCTCGTAATATTATTCAGGATCTCCTGTATGTGGGAGGTGATTGGGCAGTCAGAGTCCAAATTATCTTGCCTAACCCACAACAAATATGAGTGCATCAACGGTCCCTCGGGACTGAATATCTATTTGCATTAAGAAAATCCCACTCGGGGAATGTAAGGTCCAACCTGGGGTGGCAACTCACAATGACAATATAGGCGTTTTCTTAACTTTTCTAATGTATAAGAAGGGAACACATTTTTTTATTATGTAGGTTTTAGGAACATTGTAAGAAAGAAGACATTGAGAGGAATTGAAAGGTATAATTTTTATATCAATCATAATAGTTTTAGGCACTCAAAAGTCATTTTAAGAACTAATAATACAAAGAGTTTCTCAAACAGGGGGGACCACTCAGACCCCTAGCTCTTTTTTTGAATTATTAAATTTTATTATTTCTTAAATATTCTTCTAAAAAAAAAACTTCTAATAATGCTCAGCTTTTCAATGTAAACTTCTAATTATGCCCTAGCTCCTCATTGTAAAAGCTTTATTAAAAGCTATTTTAACGTTATAATAAATTTTCAAAATTGAAGTATTCAGCTTTTTTTGCTCTTCTCAAAACGGTCCCCCCTGCATATTATACAGGAGTTGCCACCCCGGGAGGTCCAAGAACCATGCATAGAGATTCGCAAATACCATATTCACATCTGGACAATTTTGAACATCATTGTTCAAGCGCTGAGTGTCACATTCGATTTCAACCTCTTTAGAAACCGGGGCGTCTGGGTGAATACTAGGCAAGGAACATTCAGATATGTCCAGCACATCGACGTTCCACTTGTGATCAACTTGTAGGCTCACCCCAGGACTCGTTGGGTGCAATGGCGATGGTGAAGATTGAGAGAAATATGCACTCCTTTTCCCCGGACCACCGAGGCAGGTGACTTCAGCATGCAACTGCATAGCTTTGATAAGTTGAGCAGCTGCCTTCTGCACTCGAGAAGAGACAGGTGTCTTCAAAGCCTTCGAATCGACAGGGTTTGGCATTTTCCGGGAATAGAAGGGACCCTCATACTTCTGCTTCTCCTCTGCACACGCTCAAAAGACCCAGTGAGAAGCCCGAGCACAAGAACATGTAAATCAATTCCTGGACCAACACCATTCCTTCAATGAGGAGCACCAAAGTCGAATACCGGTACTTAGAAAGACGTGAAGATGCAACAAAAAAACAAAAGTTAATGGTTTAGCAAAGACAGAGTATTCCACCTGAAAAGCTGTGTGTTCTCTTCAGGGGCTGTTCAGGTGGAGGATAATCAAACGTGAGATCCTGTGTACACCAAATAATTAGTCAATGGAACAGCTGCAAAGCAAACGATACTTTCCAACTGGTAGAGAATAGTCTGGCAGAACAACTGGTAGCAAAACATCTCAGTTGACGTACTTACAATAATCCGGGGCAACCCTTCATCCAAGTCCAGAGCCTCACTCACAAAGGGAGATACTTGACTTGGAGGAGTCCCGAATGCTGGGGAATGCTGAGTAGTATAGAAAATTCGCTGAATGGACTCGAATAGGTTATACTGGTGATGGTTGGCGAAGGGGTGAATTGGGATGCCGTCTCCTCTAGGCTCCATATATGGGGAATGCACTGATGCACTGTCGGGTGCATTCCTTAGCCGCCTAAATTGCTTCTTCGTAGATTCTCCTGGTCCCTCTGAAGAAAGTTAAGTACATACAAACACAATTCCTTTTCACTGAACACGATAGACAGTATGTTGTTAAAAATTTCGAAGGAGTTTTTCCAACATGATGTGCTGGTTTTTATATGTTGACTGAACATATGTAAGCCAAGCTTGGAAAACCAAAGGTCCTATCTGAGCGTCACCTTAGAGCATGATTTCAAAAAGGGTAAGCAGCTCCATGCCCAGAATTTAGGTGAGAGATTACATCACTCTGTCGCAAAAGCATACAGTTGAGACCCGAAAATGCACAGGAGCAGCTTTTCGTCAGAGAAGTCTAAGAAGTGCCTAGTATCTGAATATTTAGACTGGTGGATACGGAAGAAGTTAGTAATTAGCGCATTACTCTGACAACGAAGCTTCGCTTCCATATTCGGAGAGCTTCTATGCACTTTTGCTTTCGAAGCTGTACCTAGCATCTCCAAGCTTCTCATGTCCTGAAACACAAGCGCCATAAATATCAGGCGTACCTCAAAGGGCCGAAATACTGCGAAATGCTGAGATGGAAAAGTCTGTTTTAGATAGAAATGATCAGATATCGCTATATTTTCAGATATTGAGAATGTATCGAGTCGACCACGATGCAGCACGTGAACCAATACAGTAGAAGCATCGTACACAGAAACATCCCCGGTACAAGAGAAAGTCTGCTCCGATTCTCTGAAGCTATTTGAGGGGTGTTCCACCGTCTCCACCGATTCACGGTACCAGCATCCCTACACACAAGTACTGGTGAAGAGAACGTGGAGCGGACTGTTCTTTCCGCTGAGCCTGCCTGGGATTCCGGCCTGCCTCCCTCACATCTCCTTGCGTGCTTGAAAACTTCCACGTCTGCGTGATCCTGCTGCAAGTGAAGTTCCAGGCTGCTTCCCCTGCGCAGCTCCGCCCGACTAAGCAAAACAGAGCCTAGGGTTCGAGTGCACACGCAGAATAGAGTTCCTTCTTCCCTACTCGCGTGTCTTCAGGATCTCGCATTTTCAAGGACGCTGATGGATCTCGCCTTCATTCGAATTTGATGAGAGAGTCTGATGAGAGCGCGGGCAGTTCCTTGTCAGTGGGGGTTAGTGAAACTCTTGAAATGAACTAGGGTTTGCTCTTTGCCGTCACGCAATGGAAAACATTTCTGTGCGGAGATTTCTGAAGCGGTTCGAATCGCTGTGAGAGTTCTGGTGACGATTTCTTACGGCGTGTAGAGTGTGAAGCTGTTGGATTCGGTGCTTATTGTCGGTGGATTCTTTGTTTTGGATCGATTTCGCTGTACCGACAGATGGATCTTGTAAGGGTCAACGCTTTCTAGCTGGAGATTGTAACCTGTGTGTGGAGGGATCGAGAGACCTTCTGGAGATTGTCCATCACCGACCGAGGGTTTTTGTAACCCGCAGTACTGGCGACATCAAAAGCGTTGGGGGTAAGTACAAGCCAAGTTAGGATTCGAGTTTGGGGCCTTTTCATGACCCAGGAGCCTGTTTTGGCGCAGCTGATGGCACGAAGAGCAACATCTAATCACGCGCGGTTGTCACGGTTGATTGTGTGTCTGCACTGAGTCAGCATCTGCAGAGAGCTTCGAGGGCCGGCCTCACGCGGTACAGTGCTGGACTCACTTTGACCTAGTTTGTATGCAAACGCTCCATCCCTGCGCAAGTCCAGAGATAACTTGAAGGGTCTACAACGAAGCTTGAGTTCCATTGGCGCTTGCTGGAGGTACCTTCAGTTTGCAACGCCAGCGTCCCCGTCCTTGCAACATCGCCTTGCCTTAAGCCTGCACCCGCTGAAGAGTGCGTACGGTATTCTTCTTCGCCTTTCAACCATTTTCTCCTTGAACCTTGTTCTTGAACTCAATTTCGTTCTGTACTGTGATGCACTCATCTCTTCTGAGTAGGAAAGTAGTATGCACTTGGTGTGTACTGCTGGATGCCCCCCCTGCTATGAATCTAGGGTTATCAGTTCACAAGCCGTGAGATCCTGGCAAGCATTTAGAATTTTTTTAATGAAAGTTTTTGCAGATTCTTGAGGTATAATTCCTACCATAATTGGTTTTTCCAACTGAAATTGTTGCGCATCAGTCTTTGTAAGCAAATTGTTTTGGAGTCTATGGATTCTTCAGATTGTGTTAGGTGAGTCCAAAATTGTGTCATTAGCTCACAATTTGTAATATTCTTCCTAATTTTTAATGTTTTATTTGGCCAGGCTTGGCAAAGTATTGAGGTATGATTCCTATTGTCTAGTGCTTTGATTTTGAACTGAAATTGTCGCACATCGTTTTTTTTGAGCAAATTGGAATGCATGAGATCATGAGATTGTGTGCCGATGAGTTCTGATCAGAACATCGGGGTCAGAACTCTTTACGAGCTTGCAAGCTTCTAAGGATTCCTATGTTCCTATGGTTAAGTTTACAGGTATATTTTTGATCCTGCAGCAATGTTCAACCAAAACTGTTGCATCAGTCTATGAAAGAGAAGATTTTTTAGACTAGATTTTAATGTTTGATTGCCCCTTGAGTGCATCAAAAAATTAGAACCTCACTGGGAATATTGTTGGGATGCGGAGTTACTGTCAACATGGAATAATGTCCTTCCAACCAAATGCTGTAAGTTTGCTGGTCAAGCACAACTATGTAATGATCTTGGTTAACCCCGTAACGCTGCTGCAGACACTAAGTGTCCATTTGGATGACTTCTTTTATGAGTGTTGGATGGAAGAAAATGTTTTTTCATCCAACCTTTTTAAAAAGTTGCTTGAGTACATTTTTGGTGTATAGTATTGCAAATTCCCTCATTATGGTCTTATTGACTTTCTTAAGAAGAAGATGCTCAATCCAAGGCCATTTTTTGCCTTTTTTTTCAAAATATATCATCTCTTGCCTTTTTTTGAGATATATCTGTTGAAGGAATCTATGGGCTCAATATGGGCTCACTATGCAGCGAATAGAGGCAGCAACCCCGTCCCGTGCCCTCCTCTCCGCCGATTTGAAAAAGCAGACCCCTCCGCAATATTGTCGATCTTGCTCAGCGATTCCTCAAGGTTTAGTATCGGATGCCGTACTTTCTGTGCTATCTGCTTTCTATGAATAATGATTTTTGCTTGCAGGCACATGCGGGGTGACGAAGTTTCATCGTTGAAGGTTACTGATTTGTTGCAGCTGGAGCAACAATTGGAATTGCGTGCCTCGCAAGTAAGAGCAAGAGCAACAAGTCTACAGGTTGTCTCATGTGAATTGCATTAGAGTTCGATTGGGGGCAAACAGTTCGTGCATATGAGGCCTCCGTAATGTCTTTCTACATACCCAGATGTGCTTGAGGTGCATTACTGCTTTGGGTTGTTTTTGGAGAGGCACTTGTATTCAAATCTGTAGATTTACCGTGACTATAGTTTTCTGAGTGCAGAATGAACTCATCTTTGAGGAGATCGAATGCTTGTGGAGAAAGGTGTGTGGATTTCAATCTTTTATAGTGACTAGGTGTTGAATTTTCTGGTATTGTAAGTCAAGTTATGTAGATGTAATTGAATTGGGTATTGTGATTCTAAATTTTACATGAATTTTCCCTCACAGGAGCACGAACTGATGGTGGTTCATCCTCAACTGACTTGTGCTTGAACCTGCGCTTTCTTTTCAATACCTAGCGACGTCATCCTTTTACTTTGTTATCGAATCAAGCAATGTAGGCGTAGCTTCACGAATCAGCTTGGCATTCCCAACAAATAACCCATCCTTTTGGAGTCCTCTCTGGTAGTTCCAGCATTATTCCTGGTACAAGAATATTATAAAAAAATGGATGGATGAGATAATAAATACTTTTGGCTTTTTTAGTAGAATTCTGAAACAATTATGTTTTTTCTTAAACACTTGTGACAAAGTTTGCTCGAATGAAAGTTCTTTTAAAAAGAGTGCTAGTGTATCCCATTCGAAATTTGTTTTGAACTTTTTCATGGAACAGAAAAATGACATGAGTATTTCTTCTAAAATTGATTTTGCATCTGCACAATTTTTGGTAGTTTATCCTCTACATTGAAAAGAGACAAACCTCACTATGATTCTCTTGTTGCAAGGATGCTCATAAGCAACAATGCTTTCTGATAGAAAGTGCTTCCCCCTCTGTTTTTTTCTTTGTAAGCAATCCTCCCTGGGATTCTGTTGACTGTGTGTCTACATTATGCCAGCATCTTTGGAGCGCACATCGAGGGCCAACCTAACACAGCAGAGTACTAGACTGCCTTTGACCCAATTTGTCTGCAAACCCTCTATCATTGTGTAAATTTGGAGAGAATTTGAAGGGTCTGCAACGAAGCTTAAGTTCCCATTAGCACTTGCTTGGAGTTGCGTTCAATTTGCAACGGTAGCGGCCCCGTCTTTGCAACATCGCCCTACCTGGAGCTTGCACTTGTTGAAATCGTGTACGGTATGTATTGCCCTTCTTCCTGTTTCAACCATTTTTTGCTTGAACCTTGTTCATGAATTAAATTCTAATCCGAACTGAATTTCGTTCTGTTTTGTGATGCACTCATCAATTCTAAATAGGAAATTAGTATGTGCTTGGAGTGTGCTATTGGATAACCCCTTTCTTGTTGCTCTGTATTGTCAAAAAGCTTGTATAGCCTAACAAGTACACCAAACATTACAATTACCTTTTTGTTGGCAAAAACATAAATTTGTATATCAAACAATGCTGGAAATATGCAAAATTGTTGCAAAATTCTCAAAATACAGAGATTTCTTTTGTGTAGTGAAAATCAATTTCCAACTAAATAAACTACAGTAGGATATATATGGTGCACAAAAAGGGTTCTCTATCTTGACAAGAAGGAAATGAAGATTCCTTCACCTCGAAGTGCTTGATCAAATTGTAGTGGGATCACTTTAAAACAATATCATAATGAATAATTGAATTTCTTGTAGCTTCTCTTTATTATTGACTTCATTGTACAACATTCCTTTTTCCATGCAGTGATGTAAAAAATATTTAGTTTGGATTTGCACTTGTGTTGTGGGGTCCAAGAGGCTAGCTCTCAGAGAGTGAAGAATAGTTGTGGGCTTTCTGAGAGCCCTTGCATTTGTTTGATTTCTTGGCCATTTTGGTGGATCCTAGTATAACCAATGTTTCTTAAGCTGGGACCAATTTTTGATTTGAGAATGAATTATTAGCATTACTTGTGTTGGTCAAGAAATGATCAAGATGGGACAGAAGTCTAGTTTGCTTACAACCTCCTTAGAACTACATAAAGAATCTTGGATTGACATTTTCTGCCTCTTGGTTGTTTAGGCTCTTAGAGACACAGTAGGATCCATCTACCTTCTAATTTCACGGCAATGGTGAGACCATCAAGATGATCCATTTTTGTTTTGAATTTGCCTATGACTTGAAAATAATTTTTGGAACTCTTTTCAAATGCTCAAAAGCAAATTGGACATTATCTAGGAAATTGTAATGTTTTCCATCATCTGTTGAATGTTGTGATGTTTTCAAAGAAGTTACCATAGTTTTGTAAAGAGGAGTCCTTTGAACAAGTGAACAATTTTATTTCTATGATGTATGGCTTTTTTTATTATGATCATTCATTTGTCTATTGTCAATATCCTTCCATCACAAATGATCACCATAATTGAACAGGTCATAGTTGGGATAATTTTAGGCCAAGTTTCATGTCTATGTATAAAACTAAATTGCAAAGTTGACTTAGTTTTGAATGGCAAGATGTTTTGTGGATATTATTATGAGGACTTGGAAGTCTCTATGTTGGCCAACTCACAATGTTGTGGAGGTAGGATGAGTATTATAGGAAAAAGTGTAATTCAAGTATTAACCCCTAAAGGACCAAACACCATTTTTTGGCAACATAGCAATTTTGGGTAGCTCACTACGAGTGGAGTTTTTTTTTTTTTCTTTGAAATTTTCACACAAAATGTGTCCGACGTGTAGCTTCAAGGCCCAACAATTCTCATAACTTTTGACTACATGGTTAAAATGTTATTGCATGATATGTAATTTTGCACGTTCGGCGGGTAGTCCGGGCAGCTGAAAAAAATTCTTTAAAAATCACTTTTTTGAAAAATAAAAATTTGAAATTGGTTCTATAGATTTATATATATATGGAAAGCTTTGAATCATTCCATTTGGATTAATGAGTCAAAAGTTATGAGGATTCTTAGTTTGAGTGTAGTTATGGAATCTCTATTCTAAAATAAACTTTGAAGTCCTTTATTTAACTCAAATTTCAATATTTTTGGAAAAAAATAAAAACATTGGGAGCAAATTGTTTATTACAACATTACGACCGTTGGGATTGGCATTTTTCAATTCCATAACAAAATTCTTGACAATTTAGTACTTTGAGTCATTCTCTACCTCTTTCTATTTACTATTTTTTTCCTATATGTTGTAGAATTCCAAATGATCTGAAATTTTTCAAGCATGTATCCAACTTCCCTTGAAAAATGAATCCAAAGAGTAACCACCATTTTGAACATTTTTTCATACAAATGTGACCTTGTGAAGGGCAACTGCCCGTTTTTTCGCAAGGACAAAAAAAGGGTTTCTGTTTAATCAAACGCTAATATCTTGCAATCTACACAGTGGAAACTTCTGAAATTTTTTTCCACATCTTCCTAAACCAGTGCACTACAAGATCCTACGGTTACATGTGTTCAAAAATGTTTTTCTTCTAAATTTTGGTACTTGTATTAGAAATGGCAGTTTTGGAGCGGTTTTGGTGAAAACATAGTCAAAAACCTTTAGGGGTTAATTTCTTTAGTGCTAAATATTACTAGTTAAGAGTACAAAGAGGTTGCATTTACACATTACATTTTTTAGAGTTGGAAATGAGAATTGAATTGTGCATGCAATGACTAATGTGCACTATGTATTTTTAGAACTAGGAATGAGTACTAAAATGTGTATACAATAAATATGTGCATGTACGGATGCGATGGAGAAAAGCAAATTTGATATTGGGGAATGTTCACATGCTACCATTGAGCATAGGTAATGTACTAGAACTCTTGAATTGCGTTTCATGTGGACACCTAAAGTGATTTTTTGCATTTTCAAAATGATAGTTTTATGCACTTTTAAAACTTTCCATCTAAAAGTATCAAATTAGCAATTGCATGTTGCTTATGGTTATATCATCATGGATCAATGAACTTTGTCAAGTCTTGAAAGATTTTGTTGTGTTGTAGGTCAAGTGAGGGAGTAGGTGATGAACTTGTTTTAGAATCCAAGCACAAGATCTTTTTGAGCCATAGTGGAGTTCAAAAGGAATTTGTGGAGCATTTGTGTAAAGCCTTGGAGGACCGTTGTCACTATCCATTTTTTGACAAACGTCCTACAAGTTTGCCCAAGGGCAAAGAATTCCCAAGCTTGATTGTCAAGGTTGCTCGACAATGTCAATTGTTGGTTGTGGTGGTGTCGGAGGAGTACTTCATGTCCAAGTGGCCAATGATTGAGTTGAATGCTTTTATACAAGCTAGGAAGGAGATGAAGTCCAATATGGATGTGGCCATTCTCCCCCTCTTTTATGGGCTTTCTGTGAGTGACTTGAAGGATGAGAAGAGGCAACAAAGATGGTTGGAAAAATGGGAGGCATTTGCAAAGGATGATCCAATCGAAGGGCGAATCAAGGTGGAGGATTGGAGCTTTGCAGTTGATGAGTTGACCAAATTCAATGGTTTGTCCTATGATCAAGAATTGAAGGAAATTGTGGCATATGAGAATGGAATTGTGTCTCACATTTGCAAATTAGTTTTGCCTGACGTCAAGTGGCATGATTCACATATTCAAGGGAATGCACATGAGGAATGGTACATGGCGATCTACCTTTTGCCCTTGTTTTTTGAGTGTTTGTCTTTTGGATTTTATCATGCACCAAGTATGAATGGATAAACACCTCCTTGACAAAACTGAACATTTTCTAAGTGACATGAATGTTCCTGATTGTTTACAGATCTTAGTTTTTCCATAGATATTTTTTCTAATTTCTAGATAGTCTATGAATATTGGGTTTCTAAACTTTTTTGCCTTTTGTTATTGTTGGATTACTAGGTTCTTTTTGACAAGATGAAACAAATTGGTTTGTCACCAATGTACAAAGTGAAAGTGGTTGGCGTATATGGAGTAGGTGGTATTGGCAAGACAACAATTTGCAAGACCTTGTGCAATGAATTGTCAAGTGAGTATGAGGAGAAGGTGTGCCATGTTGAATTTGACAGCACATGTTTGAATTCCAAAGAGTTATTGCAAAATGCAGTAATCAATTTGACAAGGCAAAGTGCAGGTTTTGTTCACGAGTTGGGTGAAGGGGAGGTAAGTGCAGCATGCTCAACACCTCGAATACATTGTGTTGACATGTTTTTCTTGTAGTTCTTTAGAATTTTGACTCTATTGCAATGCAATGTTGAACATGATAAGAATGATTTCACATTTCACTTCTTTTGGATTTAGGATTGATATTGATGTCATTGTCACTTGACATGTACTGAGGTAATTATTCTTGCCTTTTTGTGTATGTAGTGTAAAGATGTTTTGCACAAGAATTTGCACAAACAACAAACGTTCTTGGCTATAGATAACATATGGGACAACTACAATTCCATCAAGCAAGCCAAGATGTTTTTGGAAACTCCTTCCCATGAAGATAGTTTAGTACTTGTGACAGCTCGGTCTCAAAGTACTCTTGCCCTCTTGGAAGTCGATGGAGATGCATGTCTTGAGATGCCTGAACTTGGGCATGGAGATGCAACAAGTTTATTTTTATATCATGTTGCTCGTGGGGAAGAATTTTCAACAAGAGAGGATGTGGATTCTATTGAGTGGTGTGTTAAGAAGTGTTACTTTTGGAAGGGTAATGGAAGAGGTTACCATCCGTTGGCTTTGGAGGCCTTGGGTAGGCAGGTATGTGGTTTTCAAGAAAAGCCCATAGAATGGGTGCAACTGTTATCTGAGGTGTGGAGCTCTAGGTCATATTCAGGAGAGAAAATTGTCTTTGATGTGCTTTGAAGCAGTTTTGATCTACTAGAGTCAAGTGAGCAAACGTTATTTATGGATGTGGGCTTCTTTCTCCCTTATGTAAGTGGATACTTTTCTTGGCATGGGGGACCTTTTGGGGAACCTTGGGTAAGTCGGAAGGAGTTGCTATGTGTTGTGTACAAGAAGGATGAATTTGAGATTCAAAGACAGGTACATGGATTGTTTCTGTTCATCCATATTTAGACTTAGAGAAGTCAATTGTATGGATCATGGATGAGACCTGAGGATGTAGTGTTTGAAAGTTGTTTTAAGGCTAATTGCTTGCAATGGTGGATGTTATAGCTTGTTTGATCTAATTATTTGTGGTTGTATTTGAATGGCAGTTGGATGGCTTGAAACGAAAAGGCTTATTGCAAGATGCGGATTTGACATTGGGAAGGATCACCATGCATGATTTGTATCGTGAATTTGTGTCACTAGAAGCAGTTGGAAAGCTTGGTGTAGCAACAGACATGTGGGATTGGAAGTGGGTGTTTGTAGATGGGGGTGATGGGGATCTCTCAGAGCTTGAAGTTACACCTGCTAGTGGATGTTGGCAAAAATTGTCTCGACTTTCTATAAGGCAAAAGGTGGAACACAATACTAGGGCTCACTTGCAACCTGGTTATTGCCCCCCTATGAAATTAATTACAAGTTTGGAGGGCATTGAATGGCAGTACTTCTCAAATGTTTTGGTATTGCAGTTGTATGGTTTGAAATCTATTCACGGAAGGTTGAACTTGAAGGGCATGATATGCTTACAAAGCTTCCAACTTTATGAATGTAGGCATCTAGAGAGCTTGGAGGGCTTGGAGTCATTGAAGCACTTGACTTTTTTTGAGTGGATAGTTTTTTATCATTCTCCAACTGGTGTTATAATGGAGACACATGTTGTTGGCCAATTTCCAGCATCTCTGAAGTATTTATATATATCAGGGCAATGTGTGTTGTCCAGCTCTAATGTGCTTGCACGTTGCAACAACTTGATCAAGTTGAAGCTCGAGTTGGTGGATGTTGGTGTATTATTGGATTTGAGCAATTGTTCATCCTTGGAAGTTGTGGAGATTTCCGATGTTGAAAGCTTGCAAACCTTATCGGGACTTACTACAAAAGGGTCTTCTAGACTACACACCCTTGAATTTGAATGCATGAATAGGATTCATATTCCACGGCTTGACCAACTTGATAGCTTGGTTCGATTGGATGTGAAGGACGTATTTGATACTATGTGGGAGGTGCCATGTTTGCTATCTCTAACCAAATTGCAAGCGCTGAAAATTGGTACTCATGCAAAATTGATTGAACATTGCATTCCACATCAACTTCAGGAGCTTTATTATAGAAGGTGGACACGGCGCAAGGCACCTTGTTTGAATGCGTTCAAGCAATTACAAGTGTTGGACTTCTCTTGGAGTCGTTCATTGACTCAAATGTATGGAATGGGTGACTTGCCGGCATTGCGATCCCTTATGCTTTCTTGTTGCATTTCTCTAGAGCGGTTGCCTGACTTGAGTAAGTCGAGAAGCCTTGAGGAACTTAATCTTGATTGTTGCATCGGACTCAAGCTTCATGTGGAAGACTTTGTGTTGCATTGGACTCAAGCTTCATGTGGAAGACTTTGAAATGTTGGCCACTATGCCTTTGCTACACCTTGTGTTGTTTTCAAGCGAGTCTGAATGTCAAACAATTAGGTTGAACATTGTTGCACGGAAGGTGCTTCAATATTTGGGACCTGGTACTTGTGGTCCAAATTCTTGGTTGGCTTGGAAGGAGGGTGAATTGGAGGAGCTAGAGCTTGGGCATCCTCCACTCAAAATTGGAAACCGTGGAGTTTGGTATACATATATTTCTATCAAGTCTAATATGGAAAAATTGAATGATAGTGAATCTGATATAGAAGAGCTCGAAGATGTTGACTCTAATATGGAAGAGCTGGATGCCATTGACTCTAACATGGAAGAGCTTGATGATGTTGACTCTGATGTGGAAGATATTGAATTTGACGTAGGAAATATTTCTCAAGGGAATTCGAATCCCAATATCTTGAGACCACCTTCAATGGCTTTCGGTTGCTCTGTTTTGTTTTGGGTGGTTGTTGACCACATCAAAGAGTTTTTGGTAGCCAAGATTTTTACGTGCAATTGAAGACAAATGTGCACAGCTTTGGTGAATTATGTGGTGTTTTAGCTTTCCTTCCTATGAGCTTAACCCCTCAATTGATCAAGAGGCCCAATGGTGTTGTTTTGGCCTTCTTGAGTAGGTCCTCTAGGGTTTCATTTTGTTGAATTTTGTAGTGTGTGTACAATTAGCTTCTTTGGCTTTGATGATATGGAATTTGGGCTAGTTCAATTAGTCAATCACAAGAGAATAGGATACTTTTCAAGGATCCTTGCAAAAACATTTGCAAATGTATCTAACCATCACAAATAAATGATCGATTTGCAAATTGAAGATCTCTGAAGCAAACACTTTCAATGTTCCAAATATAATTCTTTTTTTGCAAATTGATTGTGAAGAGCGTTGGATCTGCTCAACAGCTCATAAATGCATGACTTCTTTATTTGCTTTGGCATTTTTGTGCACGTGACCTCAAGAAATCAAGTTCATTCTTTTCTATGGAGTCTTCAACCAAGCATTGAATTTAGAGAGTATAGATATGTCAATACAATTTTTTGGATCCTAGTACATTGCCCTAATGTCTTGTGTCTTAATTTGGAATATGAGACTTTTTCTTTTATTTCCAATATTTCAAAAGAATTTAGCTTTTTCTCTCTCCTTAGTTATCCTTGGGTTGAATTGTTGGCATGTTTCTTTTTTGGTAATTATGTGCTGAATTTGGTAAATGTACATGCTCAAATTCACAAGTTCAAATTATTTGGACATTATAAGAAGAATGAGCCTTGGGAATGGTTGTTAGTTCTTGGACTAAAATACTAGCCAAAAAAAACAAGAATATATCAATGAAGTGTTAGGCTTGAATTGCTTGGACATTTAACTGAAATGACAAAAAAAATTGTAAAATTTTTGCCACGTTAAACATGTGATGTGGCACTAATATTGTCACGTTAGATAATATTATTTAATTATTATTTAATATTTTGAAATATGAATTTTTTATTTTTAAAATTAAATTTTTATTTTTAAAATTAAATTTTTATTTTTAAAATTAAATTTTTATTTTTAAAATTAAATTTTTATTTTTTATTTTTTAATTATTTAATAATCTGACCAGTTTTGCATTGGTTCATAGCTTCGGGAACAACCTTTTTGCAATTTTGCAGCCTTTTGTAGCCTCATGTTTTTCCTAATTTTATCCATAGTTATGTAAATGTATACGAATAAGCGCACTAATGTATCCATCCAATGTATTACTATGGCATATCCATACCTCTGTTTGTAGGACATGGATAAAACATGGTTTTCTCTTTGGGGGGATAGAGAGCATGGATATGTCACATTCACTTGTCCTTCTTTAGCATTATAAAGAAGTCCTTTAGTCTTTCTTTTGAGACTCTTGATTGAACAAATGATATATACCGTTCAAATCATAGGCTCTTGGGCTGTATTCCAATTCTTAAATGATTTCAGCTCCATTTTGAATCATAATGCAAATGGGACCATTTTTGTGTGGACCTAAGTCTAGAGCACACAATAACAAGTTTCATGATTAGTATCGATCAAATCTTTGTCTGCAGGCTCCTAGTTCAGTATTGACTCATTGATTATTTACTAGGTGAGGTTCTTGACTTTAAAAATCTTTTGGAACTTGCACAAGTACAGATTTGGGAAAAATGTGAAGATTAATTAAGTCACTACAACTGGTATCAGAGCTAACAATTGTCTATCTATTTGAAAATTCTTGAGGGAGGTTCTTCAGAGATCAATCTACAAACATCAATCTTCCAACAATGAGTGTCAATGTAGAGCAATGATCTTTTGCCTTGTTGAACCATGTTGATTTTAGTACATGTGTTTGTTCATCTTCCTCACTTACCTAAATATATGCTTATTAATCAATTCCTTTTGATTAATCCTTACAGGTTCCTTGAGAACCAAATATATTGGTATAATCATTATATTACTTCTCATAAACCCCCCAAAATGTATGAGAATAAGAATTCGTTTTTATGCACAGTACACCAAGGTATGAAGCTAAGTATTAAATATAACACAATGCAATGAAATATAATGATATCTTAACGCAAAACAAAGACATAGACAAACAAATATACAAGGCTAGAAACAACATTTTAGACCTTTAATGCCTAAGTGCCAACTTAAAGATAGGAGGATAACTTCTAAAAATATGTATAAACTAACTAAACCCCCTCCAATATCATTGATTTATGTAGAGCATTCTTTCTTTTTTATATTTAATATATTACATCACTTTTCTTTAAAAAATTTCAATGAATTTAATTGAATGAAGTTCACTTTTTACAACATTCATTATCCCCAATGCATGCTAGAGCGCTTGGGGGTCAAGAATTACCCCCTATTAAAGAGTCCTCAACAAAATTTGGACTCATTGGGGCTACGTGCATAATACAATTCTATCAAAATCTCATAACAAAATTTGCACTTTGTCAAAAAAAAAAATTGAAATTGCCATCTCATTCTTTTCTTTTCTTTTTGTATGTGGAAACCAAAAAATTGAAATGTTAAAATCTCATCCATACCACAAAATAGAGCAAAGAGAGCCATGTTATGTTTGTGAATGGAACCATCTACATTAAGTTACCCTAAATTCCACATGACATGGCAAGTCCTTTGATGGCATCCCAGACCATCGCTAGAACATTCAACCCACTTGGATTAGGTCAACATTGGTTGCTCGGGCTTTGTGGTGGTTGAGGTGATTGGCGATGGTGTCTGGTTGATTTTTCCGTTCCAATTTCGTTGCATTTTGGCTTCTCCATTGGTGAGTAATTTTAAAGAGTATTTTCCCACTAGAAAGGATGTTTCTGGTGTGGTAGGGAGCGTGGTGTGTACATCTAGGTACCTTAGTCTTTAAGAATGTGTAATGAGCAAAATTTGGTGAGCTTGTCAACTTTAGGATTTGAAGTATCCATTTGCATGTCTTTCTCTTTTAGAGGGGGTCGAGGATTGCCTATCGTGGCAGGGAGGAAAGAAGTTCTGGGTATCTTTTTTTGGTGGTTAGTTTTGCAAGTGATATGGAGGCTTGCGTTGGTGAGGTCATATTCTTAATTTTCCAAGATTTTGACAAATAGTGCTGAACTGCTGATTCGTTCATGTTAGAGTTATTTTTTATTTTTGAGGTAGATCTATTTGTACTTGTGGGTCCTGCTTACATTTCATCCCAATTGTGAAGTAGGTGAGGTGTTTCATCCTTTATCATGTTGAGCTGCGTGATGGTTGAGTTTCATTTAGCCATGAAACCCTAAAGTTTAGTACTTGGAACTTGGAGTTCTGGAACTTATTGCAATGTGTTTTTGACCAAATTATGCTTGCAGTGTGATCTTTGTTCGAGTTCTTGTTCGAGTTCTCCGTCGCCATGAAGCAAGTGTGGAAAATCGGTAGCATCTTCATTGCTATGGTGGTGCTCTGTATTTGCTTCTCCTCGCCAAAGATCTCCCTCCCTCCTTGCGACTCGTTGTTCCCTACGTAAGCTTCATGTCAGCCTCCATTCTTTCCTGTTGGATGCACTTGGTGTGACTGTGCTATGTGCGGCAAGGGATCTCTTGCTGAGAGAGTTTGAACAAGGTAGTTCTTTTTAATTGCCTTCTCTGGACCAAATTGGATACTAAAGTTTTCATAATGTTGTCGGGTTTTGAAGCGCCAAACCCGATTGATAATGTTTGGGATGAGCTAATTGAAGCTGTTTGCAATGTAGGCCATTGAATTGAAAGTTTTGTGGTCTTGTGTAGTTTCCGATGTATGCGATTGTGTCGTTAGGATGTTATGGACTTGGCGCTCTGGGTTATGGGATGATGGTATTTTGGGTTTGCCCTGAAGAAGCCGACCTAATGCAAAAGGTGGCGTTATGGTCCTCGCTTGTGACATGTATTCGTGTTAATTTCAATCACCACAACATGTGCAAAACTGTTTTATCAATTTTTTTCCTAAGAAAGATTCCCCCCCTTTTCTTCTGGTTATTGTTATTGTGGCTTCGTCTTTGTAGAGAATCTATTTGGTTACATTGGAATAACCTAGTTGCCAAGGTTCTTGTTTGATAAGAGAGATGTGATGAATGCAAGACATTATGGAAGCAAGGGCCTTTTTCCAGGAACATGGTGTTGATCTGAGCTCAAATTGAATTGGATTTAGGGACATTGCATTGGACTCGCTCTTTGATTAGATGTGTAGCTTGAAACCTTTTGGGAGGTTGTTTTCTGCAGCCAGAGTGTACATAGTTGTTGTGCTGTATTGACTTCCGATAGGCCAGGTTGGAACTTCGTCAGAGACTTGAACTTTATTTTGGTTGCTATGATACTCGTTCCATGTTACTCTGTAGGAGATATTTGTAACCGTGCATTGAGCTCAAGGCGGATAGTGATCAAATTGCATGAGAGAAACTTTTTGTTCTGCTTTTATTTATTGATTAATTACAGGAAGGGGTTTCAAGTCTCGCATGATGGAGGATCCACATGTCCACATCCCCCTCCCAACAGTCTCTCCTGCAGACCCCCCTCTTCCCTCCCTTGAAGAGACCCCACGACACTCATCCCCGAACCCAAAAATCTTCCGTAGCAGTTCAACACTAGCTCCTCATAGCAACTCATACCAACGTCGAGGCAAGAAAGTTGAGCGGCCTAACGTGCCAACTTGAACAATAGAAAAATTGCCTTTGAAAGAGCTTGTTGTACTGTCACTAGCAAATGTGTAACCTCAAGCAAAGTTCTCAAGCCAGCTTTACAGAGAATACAAACACAGTTTCTCATTCATTTCACAGAAAGATACAAACACAGTTTCTCATTTTCTCAGAAGCCAGCAATGCCTACTACAAGAATGCCAATCTCTTCTTCACTGTCCAAGATATGATACAGCACAAACCAACTTGGAACCAACAATGCATGTCGTTCTAGTCACTTTGTCCATTCCAAATGGAGAGTTCTATCATTCGCGCTAAGAGTTGCAAAGAGAAGTAGGCTCCTCTGAAGTAAACTCCAGAGAGAAATTGTCTCCTCTGGGGGGAGAATGCACTCACAAAATTAATTTCTCCTCCCATAGAGAGTATGATTAATCTCTAAAGGACCGGGGGTGTTTAAGCATAGTCCTTGTTTTCTTGACTAGCTCTTATAACAAGCATAATTCCTCATTTGTGTGGAATAATTTTGATGATTTCCACTGTTGAAATGAAACAAGACTTCTTTAGCTTTCCTATGGAAAAAAAATCAACGAAAATTGCACAATTTTTGAGAATATGCCACTATTGACAAGATTGATGAAAGATGTTCCGTTAGGGAATACTTTCTATGTACGCTGAAATGAAAATGTTGAAATTGGAATGCTCAAAAGTGCTCCAAAAATTCTGATTTTTTTTCCACATATGTATATCATCATAATATTGATGTGTAAATTTTTTCAAATCATTTTGACATGTAGAAAAAAAGATATGAGAATGTAAAGTAACGGCCCACAATGCCTTTTCTACTCTCAAAAAATTCACCAAAAATTGCACACTCAATCATTTCTTCATCGGATTGTGTTGGTGGAATCAACAAAGAAAACCATCTAGGGTCTCTTTGTTGCTTACGAACTGTTAGTGAGGTTCACATATCAAATTTTTTACAAGTGTAGTTGTAGTGGCCTTATGGAGTCCTTTAGGGGTTAAAATGTAGAAAATGACTGCCAACTTCAATGACAATAGCAGGCAATGCAGGGCATTGGCAGGAATCCAACTGCCCTTAAAATAATTAGTTCTCTAAAAATTAAGCTGATATTTAGTTTGAGCTTTGCAACAAATAATTTATGCATTTTCCCGGTCGGCCTTGTTGTAAACTTGCCACCTCAGCACCAGTAGCAAGCCGAGGTCGTCTCAGGAAAAGTCAGCCTTCACATGTTGACTGGCGATGAGAGAACGAAGTTGTAAGCCAAGCTTGGAAAACCAAGGGTCCAACCTAAGCATCACCTTACAGATGATTTCAAAAAGGTAAGCAGCTCCATGCCCAGAATTTAGGTGAAGAATTGTGTCACTCTGTCGCAAAAGCAAAACGAAAAAGACCCTAAAATGCACAGGAGTAGCTTTTCGTCTAATAAGTCTAAGAAATGCGTAGTATCTGAATATTTCTGGTGGATACAGAAGAAGTTAGTAATTAGCACATTAAGGTAGAGGCATCCAATGGCGTCCCTTTCTAGGAAGGGAAGTCATTTCAGAATCTAAATGTAGACATACCAAACATAGCTTATTATTTGTTGACCAAAATGATAAGCTATATATGATCCACTTAGATTTGCATTTCAGAATTATCCCACTTCCTAGAAAGGGGCGCCATTGTTACTCTGAGCAAAAAGCTCCGCTTCCATATTCAAAGAGCTCCTATGCACTTTTGCTTGCTTTTGAAGTTGTACCTAGCATCTCCGAGCTGCTCATGTCCTGAAATACCAAGTTCTTTAATTCTAATTTGATGGTAATCAACTTTTGTATCGATTCTTGAATATATCAATTGAAAAGGTGAGGAATCGCAATCTTCTAGATTGTGAGGTGTCACCCACACTTATAGAACTTTGAAAGCATTGATGGGTGTCATGATGGTATCATGGAGTGGAGCATAACATACAATATTGCAAACTCCTCAATCATAGTGATAGTCTAATTCCACTAGACAACAAGAGGTCTGATAATATACGGAGTACTTCATACTCATACTAACCTAATAAATAGATGGGGCGGGAGCTAGAATGGCCTATGCTCAAAAAGCATCCTTTAGCTCATAGAAACATTAGTATTCCAATTTACCTATTATCAACATTTTAAAGTGATGACTCACCCAAAAATCTAACTTCAAGAATTCATGGCTAAATCAATAAGAGTCTAACCCCTAATGGACCAGGAGGTTTCCAAATTTGCAAAATTGTGAAGATCTATTACAAAATGTAACTCAAACCAATATTTTAATGATGACTCTCAAACAGTAGTTGTAAAGTATGATCTATAGATCACATCCATATGGTTAGATCAACAATTATACAAACCAATGTTTTACAATAAATTTGAAACCAGAAATTGAAAATTCTTTCTAAAATCATTTGTAAATTGAATATTTATAATTTTTACAAGAATTTTTTTCTATAAGTTCAAAATACTAAGTTCTAGTCATAGTGATTTAAAAAAAAAATTATTTTATTTTTTGATTCAAGACGTTTTTGAAGGATCATTTTTTCAATTGAAAAAGTTACTTTTTGAGGCTAGACCAACCGGTACCCTTTGAATTATAGAATATTTGAAAAGCAAAATCTTCATAATCAAAATTGTTCAAATGTTATAGAATTGTTGCAAGAATCTTCAAGAAAAATTGATGGATGAAAAAACACATTTCGGTGAGTTTAAGATATGTTTCCATTCATTCATTGTTCAAAATCTGCACTCATGGTCCTCAAGGGGCTAAACAATATAAATCAAATTTATATGCAATTTGTACTTTTTCAAGAAATATTTCCTAGAAAATTTTGAAGTTTGCAAGCCTTCAAAAAATCTACATTAGTACTTTGAATAGTGCTTCATGGATGCCACACCATATTGTATGATAGTACCAATATGGTAGCCGATTAATTATATGGTTTGTTGGATAGATTATATCTACATATAAGATAACTTCCTATCATATTATGGTCAAGGCAGTGATACAACTTGGGCACAAAAGAGGGGTGACCTACTCCTCAAATCTAACATTTGGAAGACTATGCCTTGTGAGCCTACATGCATGTTACTTTACCTTTCTACCTTGGGACATTTTGGCCAATCTCTCAATTTCAATTTCAACAGATTTTAACCTTGAGCATTGTCATTTTCCTCAATTCAACCTACTTGCAATGGTAAAAATGAATATCCATCATATATAATTCCACAAAATTCCCATTATGAATTGAAATATGACATTCTATATAGTTCTATTCAAATATAGTATATACAAGCAAAAGTAAGTGGCCTCAAAGGGATTCTAAAACCTCTCGAGGGACTCTACTATACTAAAACTACTAGTGTTACAAGCCTTCTTAGGGAAGGTAAAAATTTGGAGCTTCACTCCAAACTTTTACCTTGGGGAAAGCACAAAAACAACTTATTTACTATAGATGATAAAATTTGAAAATTTTGAGTTCATATTTGGATCCTAGACCCCGAATTAGGTAGTATATTTCACAAAATACAAAATCAACAGCCCAAAGGACGGGGCAGATTTTTACATTCATAACAAGTGTGGGGAAAAAAATAAAAATTCTCACCCTCCCTTGAGAGACTCCTAGCACTACTTTAGATAAATCCCCTTTCAAGAGTTGATAAAAAGCAAGTGACTTTTTATTCTGAAATGCATCCTTCTGCCACATGAGACACAAGAGATAAAAAAATGAGTACGTTGATTCAGTCCCAAAGTCCAAAACATAAATGCCTCCGTAATGTAACAGGTTTACAATCGTTGAAAACCAACAGGAGCACCGAAGGAGTCATTTACTATCACTAGGGCTTTGTACCGAGCACCCATGCCCGGGGGTACACTATTGGGGTCGTCATTTGCGTCCAACCATGGTGCAGCTCCATCGCCCACCAACCTCCAATACCCGAGCTTCAGAGCTTCAGCTTGCTCCTCTGTGGCATTTTCGACTAGCGCTTCAAGGCGTAAATTAATTCCTAGTGCTCCTAGAAACTCCGATTGCGTGATGGGCCCATATGCTGCTGAACCTACTGTTGCAAAAAAGAAAAAATTGTTAGCATATTTTACAGCAACTTGGAGTACTCAAGACTTTTGAAAAGACACTTGAGGTTGAGGTATCCGATTAAGTCATTCAGTATACCTAAATGCGACACACTTGCAACTCTCGCAAGGGGAGTAACATACAACCTTTACAAAAGAACTTGTGTTGGTACTAGGTCATCCGTCAATAAAATTTTAAATCCTTTTGCAAATAAAGCATTCTTTGGTGCATTGGAATCCTCTTTCATTTGCTAACAAGAATATATAATATTTGAGAAACTAGGATCATCGCGTTAAGTGTTACTTTTAGCTGAAGTTACATCACAAACTTACAGGTTCAGCATAAGTCTAGGGAGATTTTCACCTGCAGCTTCTCTTACAACATGTTTCAAGGCATCGAAATCGACGAAAGCACTCAGATCTGCATCGCCTGGGCTATCGAGGACATGCGCAAACTCATGCTTCTTGATTGCCTGCCAAAATGTAAGCAAGAATTAACTTTTCTAGCTCTCATGCACTAGCGATCTCATTTGAGAAAAAATGTGAAGTTTAAAAAAACTCATGAAGAATGGAATAAGGAAACAACACCCAATCGTGATTCTTACTCGAACCGTATCTTTTCTTGTCTAAAATGTACATAGTCTAAAGATGGGAGCCTATGGTTAATATTGGGGTACACCTGTAATCAACATTTTAAAAATTCATAGTTTCTTCATACAAGGTCTAAAAAATAAATGCCACGAATCATTGGAATCACCTTTCAATCGCCAACAAGAATTAAGTTGATTCAATGCTTAGGAACCAAGCTCAAATGTTCATTTGCATGCTTTTAGTGAACACGCTACAATATTCATGCAAAAATTATCATGAAACAATAAGACTGTTCGAAGGTTAACCTGTAAGCTGTCTGATATGATCTTATCATCTCCATAATCCACAATCAGTGCGCCACCCCCGTCCTCCCCAACCCGCTTTGCAATTTCAGCTGTCACTTTCATGGCCTGAGGGCAGACCTCGACATGTTCTAATTCAGCTTTCTCTTCAAGAGAAGCCCACCTCATTCGTCTTGTGAGGTACAATTTGCTTGCTGTAGTAGGTGTAGGCGAGAGGACAAACTGCAAACCCTGGCTGGAACCGTACACAGATGTTTCCAATTAGCTACAGAACTTGTGAACATCACACGAAATTTGTGACTAAATTGAAAGGGACAGCAATCACAGCAAAAACTCGCATTTTAACAAGAGAAACGTTCGTATTTGCATTAAGGTATAACAAGATTCTCATTCGCCATTTAATCTAACAACGATTACCAAATTTTGCCACCAAATTTAGAGAAACACAAAACTCTCCATCAACTTTCAAAATCTGAAGCAAAACCTATATACTGATTTCTATTACCGACTAACTGGACTCGTTTGTCAACGACTTTAGTCAGAAAAAGGTTCAGATATGAGGTTCAATAAGCAATTGGAGTGACGGTAGATCTTACGACGTACAAGTTCTATGAATATTATAGTGCGAAAATGTACCTGGTATCCTCAGCAACATCAACTAGCTTTTCGCACCATCCTCGTGATGTTTTCTGTACGTTGCCCACCCGTTGCCATCCCATTAGGCAAGATAGTGTACAAAAGTGACGGGACTAAATATTTATAAAGAAAGAACGGGAAGTTGTACCTGAAACTGGTGGATAGGTAGAGCATCATAGAATTCGTGAGCGATTACAATTGTAGGAACTGCAATTTCCAAACAAAATCGGATGATAAAATTAATACTGTACTCAATTATTGAAAACGAGAGGTGTAACTTCATAGCATTAATACTACTACTATATCATAAAAGCAGCCTCTTTTCCCAAAACTAAGCTTCAATGAAGTTTGGACTACCTCCGCGAGGAACTTGTTCAAGATCAAAATGCCAACATACAGAAGCCCCTGATATTTGACTAATCTGCTCCTTTCCCAAATCAGAACCTTCGACATCCTCAGCAGACTTCAGTTCCTCTCCTCCCTTAGGAATGCACTTCAGTGTTTCACGTTGGATTTTCCTCAAAGCAGGACTGCATTCAACAAAATGAACTGATAGCTTTTGAGAAAAATCTTTGAATTTTGCAGTTCCCTGCAAAGACAACACACCTAATTTTAAATCCAATCTAGGCTGCATCAATTCCTTCTCCCTCAATTGCCTATCACAGATACAACAATTTTAGGAGGCAAAAGTAGATAACATTCAATTCTCCTAAAGATCTCCAGTTAGAATCTTTTCTGATGCGGAACAATGAAAAGCCTTGGCATGCTTAAAAAAGCTTTCAAAAAGCAGAATTCAGGGTAATTACCCGAAGAAGATCAGCCATCAGGGTGCCTCGACCAGGCCCCAACTCAATCAAATTCACAGCTTCTGGTCTACCCATTTGATGCCACAAGCACATGCTCCACACGCCCACCATCTACATCATGGAATAATAACATGCTCAACAACAGCGGAAATCAAAGTACAAAAGCCATTCCTTATCACATCACACTAAATAGAAACGAACATGATGCACATATCATCAAGAATCCACAAGATCAACCATTAAGAGAACTTACCTCACCAAATAACTGGCTGATATCAGGTGAAGTGACAAAGTCTCCGTGAGTTCCAAAAACATCGCGGTTCATGTAGAAGCCTGCCTTTGGATTTGTCAACACCTCCTCCATGTACTGAGCTACCGTGATTGGACCTCCCCCAAACTGCTTGTCAGCAAGTCCAATTTTCAGTTAAATTGAAACATTAACCCTAAGTGGTCACACAAAAAATAGAGAGTCCACTTTGGAAACTAAGCTAAAATTGGATTATAGTAAATTCTAAAACATATTTCTATCGTTCAAAATGTAGGACATGAATTTCCAATTTCTATTAGTAAATTTTGTTACCTTCCTGAACGATTTAGTTCAACCCATGTAGATATGGTAGCGTCCACTTTAGGCAGTTAGAGGTTAAAAACCTTCCAGTAAATCCAATTTCTTTCCAATTCTTGAATACCCCCTAATTGAAAGATTAAAGTGACAAGAAAAGTGACGATATTCTTCAAATGTTGATGCAAAGGTGGTGCGCAGCACAAGCAATAGGTCATCCAAAAGACAAAATCAGTGAAGTGTATTGGTGAAAAATAGAAAAAATCTCACCCTGATGAGAGCCTTGATGTGCTTTGCCATGGCAGTTTCCGCCGGCCCTCCTGCCCCATGGCTGTGTTCTATCAATCCAACAACCAAACCTTTTAGAGAATACTTAATATCTAAAACCCTAAACCCTGAACCCTCGCAAAACATTACCAATCACACTGAAACTCCTACAGCACAAAACTCTAGCCCATACTCAAAAGACTCCGGAACACTGCGGACCATGAATTCGAAGCAGAAACGACTCCTTTCAACGAAAATCACAATAGCAACCATTTAAGACAATTCCTGAAATTCAAAACCCTAATCCCTCACATGACATGCTCAACTTACTAAAGCACAAAACTTTGACCCGCATCCAAAATGATTTCGGAATACTCAACATCATGAATTTGAATCCGACCAACTCAAATTCAAATATCACAAATGCAACCTTTCCTCAACAGCAGAACCACTTCATAATCCACGAAAATGGCAATCAAGGGGAGTTCAAAAGAAGTTCACAGCAGTGAACTGGCACCTGGCGCTGTCACCCTAAACCCTAAACCCTCGCAGAACATTACTGATGAACCAAAATTACTACAGCACAAAACTCTAGACCCAATTTCTGAATGCTCAAATCCATGAAAATGAAGCAAAACGAATCAAATTCAATATGCAACCATTCCAACCACTTCATAATGCAATGAATGAAAATGAAATCAATCGCAAAAACCACAACTCTGACCAATCCTCGACACCAGAACCACTTCATAATGCACGAAAATGATAATCACGGAAGTATACTTGCAAAAGAATGTTCACAACCAGGGATAATGAGCGCAAACGCCTGGCACTTTGACATAAAACTCTAAATTCTTGCAGAACTCACTGATGAAACAAAAAACGCTACAGCACAAAACCCTAGCTCCAATTTCGGAATGCTCAAATCCATGAAAATGTACCAAAACGAATCAAATTCGAATTGAAATCATCCCAACCACTTCATAATGCACGAACATGAGAATGAATCAAAATGAATCCAGTTCAAATTGCAACCATTCCAACCACTTCATAATGCAAGAATATGAGAATGAAGCAAAACGAATCCAATTGAAAATGCAGACATTCCTAATGCAAGAGAATGACAATGACACTCCGAGAGTAATTGAGGAAGTGGTTTGGGACCTGGCGCATTGAAGAGTCCAGACCGATCGACGACGAGTGAAGGCGCATCGGCATCGGCATCCGCAGCAGGAGTATCCGAGAATGGAAGCTCGTGAGATCCTGGCGATGAGGAGGATGTAGAGGAAGAGAAGAAGCGAAATGAAGAGGGGGGGGAGGAGGAAGGAGAAAGAGTCTTGCCTCGCAGCGCCACAGCAGAGCGAAGCAGCAAGCGAGAAGCTAACGCCATGCTGGCCGACTCGCTGCAACTAAGTTATTGCAACTGAAATTCCTGAAAAAACAAAGTGATGGGAGTTCTGCCTAAAACCCTCCCTGGAAACCATGCGTGGAAACCATGCCGGCCCGCAGATGGCCGTGCGACGCAGTCTGACCAGGACTAACTGCCGGTCATGTGTATTCGACAACTTCTAAGGTAGAGCCACCCATAACCGACCAAATAAGGAATTCCGACATGATTTGGAGTTGTGAAGGCAAAACAAATATTTTTCAGAGGTATGGAAGGCAACCCATTTCTGACCACTTAAGGGATTTTATGTATCTGCAGGGCCGCTGTCATGACTGGGAAAATTTATCTTAGTGTAGCAATAGATTGCGGAAGGTTTCTACAATTTTCCAAATTTTTTTCCCACAAAACATAATTATTGTGAATCTTTTAGTGAAAGATTCTATTCCTCCCATATCAATGAAATAGGGCTTGCTATTTCCGACCATGGACTGAAAACAAAATCGACCAAGGGGTGGTTTCAATATTGAGAGTCTCTTAACCAATCAAAATGCGCCACAATTGCCCCAGGAATCGCGCCATAATTAACCTTTGTTCTTCTCCTGCTTCACGGAAAGGAAACAATCTACATAGCCAAAGTGGGGCGTTGGTCAAGAATGGGTTGCCTCCCATACATCGATAGAAATGACAAGGATTGCAAAAAAATTGGTAATTTTTTTGCTTGAACTGAAATTACTATGAATTTTGGGAGGCAAAAAAGTGCTCCGAACCCATGGCCAACTAATGTTTAGACTCTTCCAACTCCGAGCGTTTGAGAACTTTTTTCCTAATCATTATCCCCTACTTCCTTTCTCACAACTTGGGACATGTGTCATGTTTTTATTAGTTCCAACCTTGAAAAGGAAAAAAAAAAACATTCTAAGCTTGGTCAGAAATACTTGCACCTATAGGGCAAGAATGGGTCAATGGTCAAGAATGGGTGGCTCTACCTTATCATACTCATTACCCTCAAATGAACTAGGGGACATTAAACCCGTCCCACAAAGTGAAACCAACAAGGTGGTATTTAACCCCGGGGAAAATGCAAGAATTTTTTAATTGTCACAAATTAATTTTTTTCAAATTCTGAATTCATATTTGTAGTCAGAGACCCCAAACTAGCTAGGAAAGGCCTACAACATACCTTGGACACGGATCAAAATCGTTTTTTTTTTAAACTTTTACCTCCAAAACACAAAATTTATCTTGATGGTCCTACTTCGTAGGATGGATTTAACATCCTACATATGAACTACCGTAGTGTGCTCTGTGCCATTGCCACAGTCAAAACAAAAGTAAAAGTAATTTTTTAATTTAGTAAAAAACTTCAAAATTCAATAACTTTCACACAGTATGTCCAAACGCTACAAAAAGAAGCTCGTGCATCCCTTCTCACCGAGGGCTTTTTGACGATACCAAGCACACCAATAGGGGACACACGGTCCGGGAGATCTCAACATAACAAAACAAACAAAACGAAACATAATAAAACAACCTATCTTAAGGAATAGATTTGAACCATAAGAAATGACATTTTTTGAATTTGAAAACAACTAAAGAAATGGAGATGATTTAAGTCTAGTTTCTATTTTAGTTTCAAATTATAAAAAATTCTCAAAATTCAATTTTTCATTGCAATTTGTACATTGAGCCTATGTTAACCACAAAGTATTGATTTTCTACTTTTAGAATGACACAATAAATCGACTTGCACCAACTAAAAATGTTCTATGCTATAGTATACACTCAAGTATACACATGGAGAAAATTTAGTTTTTTTTAATAATATTTGAATATGAATTTGATATGAATTTTTTTCATTCATTTTTAAAAAATCTGAAAAAAAATCTGAAATTTTTATGACTTGAGGAATTAAGAAAAAAATCGGTAATTACATCTCTAAAAACTAAGTATGAAAAACTTCATTCATACATAGACTACTCACAAAATAGGAGTGTACAGAGAGGACTTTGGAGTTTCAGAAATTGGTCATTGGCTCGTTCTAACTCTTCACAGGTAGGATTTTTTTCATTTTTAATGAAGTACCAAAGTGGCGATATTAAATGTTATAGTGGTGCTCCCAATTTCAACATTCATCCACATATTGGATAGGAAATATCACATTAGCACATATCACATATCCATAATTCAATTTTCATCTACAATCTGGCAATTTTATCCAAGATTTTAAGTTAATTTGAGGTTTTCTGGCGATTTTCTACCTTTTTAGTACTATTTTGCTTTGTAGGCTTGGTGCAAGGCCCATTGTTTTGTTGCAAATTGACTACGAATCGCAGGAAACAAAATGCTCACAAGGTTACAACAATAGGATTAGATCACTAAATTTTTGCATACTTGGCTTAACCCCTCAATGCCCTTGCCTTTTTTAGCTTGAGACTAGTTTCATTGACACACAATGGATTGGCAAAGTGTTTAGCGTGATGTAGGAAGAATCTTGCCAATTCACCGTTGAAACGTAAAGAAAAAAATGTGATGAATCTAAAAATCCATTTTTTGCAAAAATTGACCGCACGGATTTTGAGCATATAGCCTTTGATCTTCGCCAAGTACAATGGGGTCCCAATCAAAATGGCGTTTTCAAAATCACAGGGAAGGGAATTTCAGATCTGCCAATTTTGACAACCTCCCGAGGGCTCAAAAAAGGATCTTTGACCGTGAAATTTTTACCACAACTTCATCATTAAGTTATTTATATGTGTGCCAAATTTTAAGGCCAAATGATTTACAAAAAAAAAGATATTCAAAATCTCCCAACATGTGTAACCATGAAAAAAATTTCACTACTGCCAACTTTGACACCCTCCCAAGGACTGAAATTTTTTTCTTTTTCTATGAAAGTTTTGGCATAGGATCATCTATATGTTGATTACATGTGTGAAAATTCTCAAGTACAAAAGACCCCTACAAAAATAGATATTCAAAATCTCCCAACATGTGTATTTGTAAAACAATTTCACTACTACCAACTTTGACACTATCCCAAAGGTTGAAAAATTGTTTATTTATCATGAAATTTTTATGATGAAATCATCTCTATGTTAATAACATATGTGCCAAATTTCAAGTTCAAAAGATTCACACAAAAAAAAATATGCCAATTCTATCAACATGTGTAGTTGTGAGGAAAAAATTTCAGCCCTTGGGATAGTGTAATTTTTTGGGTTAAAACTTTCACATGGATGTAGAAAGTCATTCTCACAACTACACATGTTGGTAGAATTAGAATATCTTTTTTTCGGTAAATCTTTTGACCTTGAAATTTGGCATACATCTTATCAATACAAAGATAATCTCATGCCAAAAATTTCATAGTAAAATGTTTTTTTTTCAGCCCTTGGGATAGTGTCAAAGTTGGTAGTAGTGAAATTTTCCTCACGACTACACATGTTGGTAGAATTGGCATATTTTTTTTTGTGTGAATCTTTTGAACTTGAAATTTGGCACATATGTTATTAACATAGAGATGATTTCATTGTAAAAGTTTCATGGTAAATAAACAATTTTTCAACCATTGGGATAGTGTCAAAGTTGGTAGTAGTGAAATTGTTTCACAAATAAGCATGTTGGGAGATTTTGAATATCTATTTTTTGGAGGGTCTTTTGTACTTGAGAATTTTCACACATGTAATCAACATATAGATGGTACTATGCCAAAACTTTCATAGAAAAAGAAAACAATTTCAGTCCTTGGGAGGGTGTCAAAGTTGGCAGTAGTGAAATTTTTTTCACAGCTACACATGTTGGGAGATTTTGAATATCTTTTTTTTTGTAAATCATTTAGCCTTGAAATTTGTCACACATATAATTAACTTAAAGATGAAGTTGTGGTAAGAATTTCACGGTCAAAGATCCATTTTTGAGCCCTCAGGAGGCTATCAAAGTTGGCAAATCTGAAATCCCCTTTCCTGCGATTTTGAAAACGCCATTTTGATTGGGACCCCATTGTACAATGAGACCTTTGCCTTTTTCAAGGTACCGCACACTTCTCGGATATAAACGACAATGCTGCAAGATTCAAATGGGCCTCAAATTTGAATGCTAGTAGGATGGTAAAGTTATGAGGAGGTCCTGAGATTTTGGGCATGATTAGGGCTACTGCGCAACCATGACGCAAGTGAAATTGTAGTAAGGTTGAAGAAATTGGGCTTTACAACCGGTGGAGGAGACTTGCATGGAAGGTGCGGTATAGGTTGCCTCACTGGCCATGCATTGTCTTGCTGAGCACCCTTTGCTGGAGCTTGAAGCTCTTTGTATAACTTGAAGCTCGGGGTGTCGTCCTTGTTTGCAGCGGATCCAAGGTCACTCAAGCTCAACGGCTACTGATCGGGTACAGTTGGTCACTTTTTACCCCATTGCTTGTCCTTGTTTCTATCCCGCGGCAAATTGTGGCCACCGTTTAAAATTCCTAACAATGAGTGGTCGATCTGATGTACGCCTAGCTGCTGCGCTGCGATATCATTTTGAACTGCAGTTTGTTTTCTCCAACCTCCAAAGATTTAGTTCTTGTTGTCCAATTTTCCAAGTGGGGAGGGCGCTGTCCTGGGGAGATCACTCCTTGTAATTTAAGGTATACACCTGAGTTAAGAGGGTATTTGATGTGGGGCTATTTACCTTAGTTATTGTATTTAAGATGACCATATTTTTACATAAAAAGCTACGAGGGGCATATTTCTAATACCCTATAGTTTTTATAAATTCATTCATGAAGTATTTAAATGGGGCTATCTTACATATAAAATTTAAATGTCCAATAGACCAAATGGTTGTTTTTAACCTCTAAAGACCAATTGTCCATTGAATGAACAATTAAAAATTTAAGCAGGATCCTATGAAGTCAATTTTGGTCAGTTGTTCATAAAATTTTGATACAAGGTGTGAACATGTACAACTTTAGTGAGAATATACTTTTTTCTAATTGAATATGCAAAACAAAAGTAGTGTTGCCTTGAATTTTTTTGGCACCCTAAGCAATTTGGACATCTTTTAGGCACCTTTTGCAAAAATGCTCGTCAACTTTTGAAATTTGGCATGTACATAATTAATAAAATATGGAATAAAATTATCAAAAACAATTTAGTTTTCAAACTTTATTAGCTATGTTGGGGTGGCTTCAAGAATGAACATTTTCTTCTACTTCAAGCCCTATTATCTTGCAAATTGTGAAGTCAAAGTTCTTGAAAAAAATTCCACATATTGTATTCCAAATGTTTGTCTTTAATTTCTTAATATTTGGATTTCAAATAAAAAAATTCTTCATTGCACAAGAAATCATCAAAAAATGACTAGTGTAAATTGCAAATACATTTAATTTCCTTACATTGCAGGTTGATTTAGAGTAAGCTAGACTCCATATTTGCTTCCAAATTTTTTTATGGATAAATTTAAGTACCTAACATTATATACTCTAGGAGCAATTGAAATTTTATTGGCCATATTTTGCAGGAATTTTTAAAAATAAAATTTACTTCAAACATTATAATTTTTCAATCCTCGAGGTCAAATGGGCTGTTTTTAATTTTGGACAATGCATTAGAAATGGGCAGTTTTGAACTTTTTCTCTTCCAAAACACCCTCTAGCCTTTAAGGGTTAATAATAAATTTACCAATTGAAATTCTTCAAAATCCCTATTGAAACTTTCCCATTAAGTGTGAGTGTTTAACTTAACATTTATGGCTTCAAAGAATGAAGTCAAACAAACTATAAACTCTATTCTCATGTTGTACAATTTTTAGTTCATTGAATCCACTAAGGTAATTAGGTAAACCTCCCTATTTGTACAATGTGACAATTTCCGCCACTTGTGGTTTATGCCTTACATTTATACTTCAATTTTTTGATATATACACTATTAGTACTGTGGCACAATTTCACTCAACCACCTTTCATTGTAGATTTTCTTGACTATGTCCATTTTATCATCCACATGTAATTATCTGTCCACATCTACACTCATCATACTATGAAAAAATTTTACAACATCTATCTACTAAGGCTAACTTATTAACCCATTAACGTCCATGGTCAATTTCGGGGGTGGGCAAAGCCTTCTGGGGTTGTATGGGCCAAAATTCCACCACAAAAGCAAGACGATGCCTGGTGAAGATCGAACCGTACCGATGGGTGTGGAATGGGTGCCTTATTGCGTGCAACTGAATTTGAGGGAAAATGCAGACAGATCTGGTTTATTATAAAGCATTTCTATTTGCATATGTCTGAACGAGCCTATAAGACAGATTAGTGTACAAAGGCTCACGTATTTCTTTCTGCAAAGCGCCACATGGATTCTTATGGGACCATGTCGTCCATCTTTCAGGGTGATCATAGCATGCACAGACGTCCCATACTTCAGGGAGCGCCAGTCTGGAGTTCCCTGCACCTACCTTATCCATGTTGACAAGCCAACGCAGACCCCCAACGGAAACAAGAGCGTTCCCAATCCGAGGTTCTCAGATTCGCAAAGACCGTCCTGGCAAAGTAAATGCCCATGTGGCGCGTACAATGGGTACTTCTTTTGCTCATTTATAGCCATCTTTTTGCTTTGAATGCGTATTTTCAGCCATGGCACCATCACTTATTTCGACCTTGATGCCACATGGAAGCTTAGATTGACTTAATTTTTGTTCCTGCGGATTGAGGTGGCAATTCCCTACATCCATCATTTTAGGCCCGTCTCCCAATTCACCTTCAATTTGACCTCAGAAGGATAAATGTCCCAATATCGACCCAAAACTGGTCGACTAGACTTTAAAGGATTAATAAAAACTCCTACTACAAGATGTTTTTATATACCCTAATTTACATATAATAGAGTATGTAGCATTCTATAGACTGTATGGTAGCCCTACATATTATATAAAATTTCTCTGCATTAAATTAAATGGACCCTGTCTTTTAACTCACGTAGTTTTCTAAAAAACCAATAGTGATCTCCCCGGGGGCGCTGTTTGAGCCCCCTGGGCATTCATGAGTTATTTGTCATAACTTGAAGCAAATTCTTCATCTGCTATTAAAATTAAACTCCATGACCATATCATCAGGTTGCGTATATTATTATGTATATTATTATGCAAATGCATATTCTTATACAATCTTATCAAAACCAAGAAATTAAGCCACAGATTCAATATAATAATAGAAAACTACGAAGGAATCACAATATACAAATTTGGCAAGACTTTTTGTCAGCAATTGCAATAGAACCATAACATAGTCTACTCTTAGGGCATCCCCACAGATAATACGCATAACAGGCCCCGGGGTAACAGGGGTGCCAAACAAGGACTTATTGATGTTTGGCGTGCTGCCATTTCAATTGAAGAGTCACGGCCCATGGGAAGACCCACCAAGTGGTCAAAAGGTGCACCATACTTCTTATTTTATTATTTAAAAAAAAATCTCTTCAACTTTTGAAGAGAAGCTTTCAAAAGGTGGGATTCAAAAGATTATTAAATAGCTTAGCGAGCTGCGTTCAAGACTCTCCATTTGCCTAAGCCCTCTTCATCTTTTTAAGCAGCTGGGCATATCTTTGCACTTGGCGTGCGTGCCGTGGGGCAATTTCTAAGCCATGGCCCGCCCAATGCTCGTGTTGCGTGCCTTTGGTGCCTTGCTGTAGGGATGCTCTTAAGCATCTGCATTAGAAAAAAAAATTCAGCCCACAAAGAGGCCATGAGTTTCGCCCCCCCATTCTAATGTTTTAGCTTAATTCCAATTTGTCAAGTCATCAATGGTCAACACTAAAACCTAGTATTAATTCCAACTAGACTTTTCATTAGCAAACCACCTATGTGCATCAATTGCGAGGCACCAGTATACATTCCTTTGAAAACAAAGAAGAACTAAAGTGAAGGTTGCCTAAGTTTGACAACATAGTTAGAGACTTGTCAAGTTCATCATAGAAACAAAATTCTCAACTCTAAAAAGAGCCCTCCAACTCTTTCGAATTAGCCATAACAGATAATAATAAAAAATTGAAGTTCACAAAATCCAAGACTCCTCATTATTCCCAACATAGGGATTTCTAATGTTAAAATTGAAGATTTTCTCAAAAATAATAAGTTCTCTACTTCTTTTGGCAAGGCCACCAAGCTTGAACACCCATTCAAAATTTCAAATAGAGTCCCGTCAAGGAAGACAAGTTCCCACTTCCTTTGGCAAGGTCATGAGGCTTGAACACTTCTCCAAATTGAGAGTAGTCAAGAAAGACAAGTACCCTACTTCCTTTGGCAAGGCCGCCAAGCTTGATCACTCACTCATATCAAGTTGCGTCAAGGCAGACAAGTTCCCTACTTCCTTTGGCAAGGTTGCCAAGCTTGAACACCCATTCAAATTGAGTTTGGTCAAGGAAGACAAGTTCCCCACTTCCTTTGGCAAGGCCGCCAAGCTTGAACACCCATTCAAATAGAGTTCCGTCAAGGAAGACAAGTTCCCCACTTCCTTTGGCAAGGCCGCCAAGCTTGAACAGCCATACAAATAGAGTCCCGTCAAGGAACACAAGTTCCCCACTTCCTTTGGCAAGGCCACCAAGCTTGAACACCCATTCAAATAGAGTCCCGTCAAGGAAGACAAGTTCCCCACTTCCTTTGGCAAGGCCGCCAAGCTTGAACACCCATTCAAGTAGAGTCCCGTCAAGGAAGACAAGTTCCCTACTTCCTTTGGCAAGGCCAACAAGCTTGAACACCTATACAAATCAAGTTTGGTCAAGGAAGACAAGTTCCCCACTTCCTTTGGCAAGGCCGCCAAGCTTGAACACTCAGTCAAGTCGAGTTCCATCAAGGAAGACAAGTTCCCCACTTCCTTTGGCAAGGCCACCAAGCTTGAACACCCATCCAAATAGAGTCCCGTTAAAGAAGACAAGTTCCCCACTTCCTTTGGCAAGGCCGCCAAGCTTGAACATCTGTACAAATTGAGTTTGGTCAAGGCAGACAAATTCCCCACTTCCTTTGGCAAGGCCGCCAAGCTTGAACACCTGTACAAATTGAGTTTGGTCAAGGCAGACAAATTCCCCACTTCCTTTGGCAAGGCCGCCAAGCTTGAACACCTGTACAAATTGAGTTTGGTCAAGGCAGACAAATTCCCCACTTCCTTTGGCAAGGCCGCCAAGCTTGAACACCCATCCAAATAGAGTCCTGTTAAAGAAGACAAGTTCCCCACTTCCTTTGGCAAGGCCGCCAAACTTGAACACCAATTCAAATAGAGTCCCGTCAGGGAACACAAGTTCCCCACTTCCTTTGGCAAGGCCGCTAAGCTTGAACACTCAGTCAAGTCAAGTTCGGTCAAGGAAGACAAGTTCCGCACTTCCCTTGGCAAGGCCGCCAAGCTTGAACACCCATTCAAATCAAGTTTGGTCAAGGAAGACAGGTTCCCTACTTCCTTTGGCAAGGCCAACAAGCTTGAACATCCATTCAAATAGAGTCCCGTCAAGAAAGACAAGTTCCCCACTTCCTTTGGCAAGGCCGCCAAGCTTGAACATCCAGTCAAGTTGAGTCCCATCGAGGAAGACAGGTCCCCCACTTCTTTTGGCAATGACACCAAGCTAGAGCAATGACTAAGATTTAATCGTAATAGGTTGGTTGATGCAAATTTGTTTGGTAATTGCTTAAGGAATGGAAGACCTACTAGCTCTAGAATCTTCAATGATGTACAAGTACCACAAAGATCTAATATCATTTGTAGGATAATTGAAGTATAAGGTGGAAGTGCATGTGGCAATTGAATTCAATTGTCAAAGTTTCCTATGATGAATGCCTCCAGTTTAGAACATTGTAAAGCGACTTGTAGTAGGAAGCCAAAGTTGTCAACATGCGCTTGGGGTTTGCCCAAAGCACTTACCAAAATCAATACACGAAGTTTTGGAAAACCAAAACTTTGGTCCTCTTTAACCGAAGGGAAATGATGGTGTATAATCTCTTGCCAAGAAATGCCTTCAAGGACCTCAACACCCTGCATTTAAAAAGTTTAAATTAGAATCTATTACATCTTTGTACAATAGGTGCAAATGATAAATGATTTTCCTCACAAATCTCAAAACCCATGTTTTATACAACAATATGAGTTTGAATGTTTGGTAACTACATTCGATGTGTATAGCAAAGAATCTTATTCTTCCACACTTGCACCATTGAAATATTACCTTCCTTGTAAATCCACCCTCTGGTATCATGGCTAATGTCCAAACTCTTGTACCTTTAGCAATCATTCGTCCCATATCACGAAGTTGGTCATGCATTTCTAAAATGTCACCATCTTCACTCAGCTTCAATAATGACATGTCAATCAATCTTTCCAATTCAACCACTGGAAGGGTACCATCTTTGGACCACATAGACAAGATTGTCTCTTTTGATATGCCAGATGGATATACATCTCGACAAAAAAAACAAGCCATGTCCAAAAAAATCCTCTTTTCAACATCACCAGTCAATCCGTCATAGCTAATTTTCAAAGTATTCCAAATTTCTTCATCACCATCCAAATTCTTCCCTCTTGCCATCCTACGTAATGCTTGTTCCCAACTTCGCAACCTCTTTTTATGATGAAGAAATGCACCCAGCACTTTCAAGCTCAAAGGCAAGCCATTGCAAGCTTTCACAACACGCTTGCATAAGTCTTCAAAGTCCGGTGACAAAGAAGCTTCACCCCAAGAAAGGTGAGTGGTGAAAAACATTGTTGCTGCTTTTTCATCCAACAATTCAACGTCCAACTTTCCCTCAATGCCCACAAATGATTTCACGGAACTCCATTTGCGTGTTGTAAGAACTATTGTGGTACCCTTGCTAGCTTGTACAAAGGAAAGAGGTACAATATCATGCACTTGATTTTCGTCCTTGACATCATCCAATATTAAAAGGACCTTCTTTTCAACCAAGAGTTTTCTCATCATCTCTTGGGCATCTCCCAAATCCTCCGGTTTGTTAGCATTCCCAAATTTTGGTAATATCTCGCACAATATCTCATAGGAACTTTGATAGTTCTTGGATTGTGCAACAAAACATGATGCATGGTATGAGGACTTTACGTTCACGTCATCAAATAGAGCCCTTGCTAGTGTGGTCTTCCCAATTCCACCCATGCCAACAATGCCTATACAACTCATCTTCAAAAGCTCTTTGGCTCTAAATAATTGATGTCCCAAATCAATCAAAACGTCCTTTGGAGGTACAATTGGTTTGTCCGCCTATACAAATACAAAAGTCATATTTACTAAATCAATTTCATATTAAAATAAAATACTAAACTTCAAACCATGAATGTAAAGCTCCAAAGAGAATTACTAAAAGCAAACATCACTAAATGAATTTTTTACTTTTGCCATTTCATACCTTTGGGACATGGTCCACAATAGATTTGCAAACTCTTAAGGCACAAGGTGAACCATACTCTGGAACCATCTTGAATGAATATGTTCCCTTCAAAACAAACTTCCTTAAACTTGTGAGCCTTTCACAAACTTCAGAAAATGTTGGCCGTTGAAGAGGGTCTTGAGACCAACATTCTTGGATTAAATTGGTGAGTTCTTTGCAATTGTTGGGTAGGTCTGGATGAGAGCTTTTATTGCCCATGCCAGGTGTACCTAATATTTGTTTATAAAATTCTTTTGCTTTCATACTAGAGTATGGAACCTTTCCAGATAGAATCTCCAAACATATCATGGCAAATGACCACACATCAACTTGAAACCGGTACAACGAAGTGTTACTCCCTTTGATCATTTCAGGGGACATATACCCTCGTGTTCCAATTGTATGCTTCGATGGCTCCGGAGACTTTGGAAGGTTGGGATTGCTACAAACCTCCAATTGAGAAGTCCCATAATCAGTCACCTTGAATATGTGACGAGGATCCAAATCCTCCACAAATATTGAACTTGCTAACACATTATCAGGTTTCAAGTCAAGATGAGCAACTTACATGTCATGAAGGTAGTACACACCCTTGGCAATTTGGTGCATGATGTCAAGAGCAAGATGATAGGGTAAAGGTCTCTTTGCATTCCTCAATATGGTAGACAAGCTTGAATCCATAAGCTCCATCACCAAATACACCTCAACCATTTCATCTTCCTCAACAAACTCTCCAAGATTATTGTGAGACCCGCAACCAACAAATTGGACAAGATTGGGATGGCTCAAGCCTGCCAAGATGCCAATTTCTTTCCGAGAATTGATGAAAATTTCAGGACCCCCTTTCAACACTTTGGTGACACTGGAGAGGCCCAACCAATTGGAGGTATGAACTCCTGCACCTATTTTTTTCATTAATTCCGGTGTCCTGAAATCATTTGGAACTTCCAACGCATCCAAGTCCCCACCATCAACTCGATCCAAATTTCGAAATCTCAACAAAAGATGTTGCGCTATTTCATAATTGTCTAACACCTCTCCTTCAGGTACAAGTTCAAGCCTCCTCTTGAGAACCTGTCCATCTTCAAGCACTTCTTGATAGAGAGTCACATCAAACTGAAAAGGTAAGATATCATTTATTTGATTCAGATGGTGGAATAAGTATACACCACGTGCTGTATCATGACAACACTTCAAATCCAAAAGCAACTCACAAAAAGTTTCTTTATTTTGGAGTTGAAATATAGCCAAATGACACCATTGATCTTGATCAATACAATTGTTTCCCACAATCTCTACTTTCTTTTGAAGATAACACAACTCTTCAAAAATAGATTGGAATTTGAGGTCCTCGGTAGCACATGACAACATTTTCGTTATCTCCTTCATGGCTAGTATGAGCTTGCCAAAAAGATGTACACATTGATTTTTATTCAAAACTTTCATCTCTGCAGTTGCTTTCATATCCTTCAAGCATTTCTCAAGTCTTGGTATATCATTGCAAAATCTTTCACAAAACTCACTTTGCACTTGCAAGAAATCCTTGTCTTTCCTGCAAAAAAATTAATATGTACAGTCAATGAGATGTCTAACTCGCACGTATAGAGAACCATGACGCAAAGATAATGAATAAATCAATTAAACATGTTCTACAACCAAAACTTCATTGAACATTTTTTTGATAGAATTACTTGTCAAATGAAATTAGGATACATATTTTTGAATTGAATCATATACATAAATGCTTAAAACAAGATTAGTTGTACAACTTTATAAGTAAATCAAGTAGAAAAATACACAAAGAACTTCAGAATTTGAACAATATTGAATTCTAGCATGCAAATTTCAATACCCGATACTTTCGAAATAACTTCTTTACTCACCGAGTAAACCAAGCCAAACCCATGTATTTCCAAAAGATTGCCATGAACGTCAAAAAGCGCCCCATTTCAATCAACGCGTAGAGTGATATATCAAAATTCTCCTACAGCTTCAAACATAATCCAATGAAAATAGTCAAAAAATAAAATTTGAACCTATAAAAATAGCAAGAATATCAAATAACTAAAATTATAAAAATTATCTCATGTGGAGATAAATATGAAAATAAGAAAACAATTCCTGAATATACCTAGTACTATTCAATAATGAAGAAATGAAGTAAATATCACATTTGCATCCACTTGTAAAGCCTGTGCCATGATTTTAAAATTATAATTTGTGAATATTGAAAGAACAATTTCATAATGTACATCATCTCAGAAAAGAACATAGGAGAAACACACATAAGACGTTGTATTTGTCTCTTAGAATTCAAAATTGTGTATTAACATTTGGCTTGACCTACACAAGTGGATTGATAATTTGACAATGACCACCTTCCACTCAAATTTCATTGTACCACGTAAATGTTATGATGCTCAAATACAACACCATGCAATTCAAATACAAGACCATTGTGTCGCTTCTAAAACATATTAGAGGCAAAAAAATGAATCAAATTGGAAGCACTATGGCAATCTCCTTGGACCCAAAATCAACACAAACATAACCTTTTGTCATTACGAAATACTTTAATCCATGCACCCTTTATGTCAAATCCACCATGCTACAAATGCAATTTAGAAGTTTGCTCTAAAGAATTCCACTAAAAAGATGATTAAACTTTTAAAATACACAACAATGGACAATGAAAATTGCAATTCAAACTATGAGAAAATTAACTCTTCATCACCACATTACAAGTGTTTGAAGCCCTTCATCCAAAATCATACTTCCAAAATTTTCAAATGGGAGAAAATGAACAAACATTCAATACCATATTCACTTTCACCCATCTACAAATTCCTTGTAAAACTCTAATATAACAAGGTAAGTTACAACTCCAATCCATTCACATCCATTTTCCAACATTACTTTACACAAATTAGCACTAAATATCATCAAGATTGCTTCAATTTCATATATTTTCTCTAAAGGCCATCCAATTTATATACTTTCCAATGTCATATAGAAAGATAAGCAACATAATATTTGTCTAATAATAACCATAACTCACATTAATGACAACATCATATCATAATAGTTGATTTTGATTTCCTTCAAAGGCTAAACTATCTATACTTGAAATCAAAGCTTAAACTTATGGACAAATGTGGGATAAATTACTACCAACTCGGGAAGGCAATATAACTTTCAACAAACAAGTGGTAGATTTATATCCAAAATAATTAAACAATCTTGACTTTCTATCACAAAATGACAAATGTCTCATATCTTGTACTTGAGAACGACAATTTTCAGAACATATGACAAAGCTAAAGAAGTTCACTACTTAATTTCCTTTAGTGCATTTGCATTGATGTTCTAATGTACAAAGTGAACATGACTACTAGTAATGTTTGAAGGTAAAGTTTCCCAATTGGAAGGTCACACCTTAATCCCTCCCCAATCTAAGAAGGTAAAAGATCCTCAAACACATGTACATAGTGGATTCTCCAATGGAACAACAACAAACAGTCCAAAGTAGGGATTCTTTAAACAACTTGTCAATCCAACTTAAATAATTCATAACTATTTTGACAAGTTCCAAGAACAAAAGTTAAAGTGGGTTGGATGTGACCTACATTTGTCTTATGTCACAACACTAAGGCCGGAGGTCCATAAAGCACCCATTTAAGAGCTAAAATAGAATTTGGGGGAGGCCAAATTTCTAAAAATATTTTCCAATAATTTTTCCTAGAAAGACAAGTGGACATCCAACGCAAGTCTTTTCATATTTTTTGGAGCTTTGTGGAATTGGTTATGAAATTTTTGAAATTAAAATGGCACAGGGTTCTAAAATTGCCCACCGCTTCAAATTTACACTATTTGTACAATGTTGAAGGCAATGAAAAAGCAACATGTACAAATTGTGTACATTTGAGGAGGTGGGTGATTTTGGAGTTTGTGCCCTTTTAGAACTTCCTACCTTAGCATGATAATATACCTCAAGCCATGAACACATGCTAAAATACAAACCCTAACAGCTATGAATAGTAATTTAATAACTAAAAAAAACAATAAAACAATGTTGGATGAATAAAGATGTACTAATTACTATACTAAAGGAGATACAATTTCATTAAATTTGTTGTGTCAATTAATCAATCCAACGTCAACTCAAAGTTCCACTCATAAAAGCTAGAAAGTGTATCCAAAAAAGTGGCACAAAAAAGTATTATAGGAAACAAAATGATATGACTTGTTAATGTCTTCACATGAAATAAAACCTCCAAAGACAACATTTGGATAATGAATTTGTAACTAATGCCAATTTATGTGGACAACATGAAATAAAATTTTCAAGTGTTTTCAATTGGTTGTTTTATTCTATGTTTTTAGCCATATACACTATCCTCAATCTCACAAACATGCACTCAATGATGCACATGTATTTTGAGAGAATTAAAAATGCAATGCTTGATAAAGAGCATTTCAAGACTTACTTTACCTTGTAAGTAATAAGATTTTCAATCTCAAGCCACGCCAATGATCACTTGACAAGTAGTTCCTTCCATATAATTGATTCAAAAACGCCTCCCTCCTATCCAAAGACTTCCTCTTGACTTATAATATGCTGCAAAAAGATACAAAAGAAGTCAAGGGAATATTCTATCATGGACCATTTAGCCACAAATGAAATCACTTGATTCACAACAAAGTCTCAAACATCACTCTTTCAATGAATGCATGCTTGTGAATGAAAAGACTATTTTAGTTCATACTAGTATGCTTTGTGCCATTGCCACAACCAAAAAATAAATAAAAATAATTTTTAAAATTTTTAATTTTCAATAAAAAATTTGAAATTCAAGTCCAAATGCCACAAAATAAAGTCTATGCACCCTTCCTCACAAAGAGCTTTTGAAGGTACCAAGAACATGACCAAGGGACACAATCTAGGAGATCTCATCGTAAGAAACAAACATCACTTGAGGTAATGGATGGATGGACAAATGGATGAATTTCATCTACATCCATGGTAGTCAATTGCTCCATCTCAAGAGACCCAAAATAAATGAAAAATGATGTCTTGCTTTGTTCTCAAGAATTCATAGCCAAATGTGTTCAGAGTTATCAATGAGCACACTCCTCACCGACCATTCTCGTGAGAGGTCCAAACCCTCCATCATTGCAACCATTCGTAAATTTGTTCATCCCTATAGCATTGCAACCATTCATTTGCTAAGCCAAATTTTTCAACCAATTGGCAACTGATCATGGCATACTGCAAATTCACCCATGAAAGAGCACCGGCAAGATTTTGTAGAACGACACGCAGGTAATGAAGTGCAACTCAACTATTGCCCCTCAAGGTGCTGTACAACATCAAGCAGAACTACAAGCAGAGCCTGTAGCTAGGAAACCTACTAGCAACACAAGCGCCAAAGATAAGGCTATGAGCTCTCCAAAGTTCTCGAGACCATAATGGTGATTTTGATTCCCAAGGTGCCGGCATTTGGTTCTAATGCAAGGTATGCTCTGATTAACACATCGAAAGCCCAACAATTCAACATGCTAAATATGAGAAAGGGTTACAACTGTCCAAGACTTATCTCTCATTGAGTTACCAATCCCACGCTTCTTTAACACGCATGAAGTTTTCTCACTCATAATTTTGATAATGTTTCCGAGGTACTGAGGATCCATCCACAAAGTCCTGATGTTCAAAATGCTTTCTGAAAAAATTTACATGTACTACGGGACTTACGAATGAGACACCGCCTGCTCTATCAGCATGCCGTTCCACTTTCTTAGTCTCTTCCATCCATGGACGCTTAGAAGCATAAAAATCTACAGCCATGCTTGTTCCAGTGCTACCCAAACCCCACCAATTCTCAAGCAGTCTAACGCAGGAAACCTCGCTCAGACTCCCACTTGAATACATTCTCACAGCGCATACCTTACTACCGTGAGCATCCACGAGCACCTACGGTGGTCTCTCTCTCGCTTGTGAGACACTCTCCAGCGACGAAATGACACAGCACAGAAGGACTCCACAGGCTAGAACAACGTCACATGTATGAGAGCACTGCCTCATACATTAAGCTCATAGGACGCCACTTCGGAGACGCCATAGCTCGAGAACCGCCAACAAACAGATGCACAACAGATGCAAAGGGGAAAGAAAAACTTACTGTACAAAAGTTGGAGAGGCTGGGGTTGGGGGGGGACACGATGGGCGTCGTCAGAGGAGGGCCAATCGGGAGCCTGGCACGAATGGTGGAGTAGCTGTGGTACAGATCCAAAAACCGGACAGCGACGTCCCTATTACCGCACAGTAGCCGCACAGCAAGCTCACGAGTTCACGAGTTCACAAAGTGCGTACGCAGTAGCATACTTTAGATTCATGACCGATTCTTAAGATAATGGTGAATTTTTCTTAAGAGAGCAAGCCGGACATGCAATGCTTGATCCTGCAGAGATGGAAATCAAAACATCAGACAGAAATAAGTCTTCCCCTCAGCTTGATATTCCGCTGACATTTAGCCAATTCTCTGAATCAGTGATGAGCTATCAGACAAGCAAGACAAATTCCAAATCGCGTCAAGTGGAATTTTGGCTATTTCAAGTGCGCAAGATAGAGCACCAATAGTCCAGTAGGTCGATGATGAAATCCCAAGGTCAGAAGAAGATCAGGAATTGGTCCTAAACCGTGAAACATATATTGGCATGGAAGTATGTCGACTTGTGAAATGTTCCAGTGACGGGATTTGAATCTAAAATCAGTGATCAGGAAAGGCAAACATGTGTATTGGACCACATCACCCCACTCTCTTTCCAGGTTCAGCACGTCGTCGTTACTGAGCAACCTAGAACATGCTAGTCTCGTAAACCCCTCAGTCAAGGCCATTGTGCATGAAAACTTACCAGGAGCAGGACCTTTCACTTGGGGCCATCCAGGAAACGCCTGCACAGAAAAAACAGAAAAAAAGGGTGCAACTTTAGAGCTCCAGAAAGAGAGTACACCCTCCTTGAAGCTTCCAAAATGATGTATTTTACTCCCATAGATATGGAAGCCACCACTTCTGAACATTTGAGCACTGAAATGACGCACCACAAAACGGTCAAGGAAGTACATACCGCATACATACAAATGGCTAAAGTTTTGTAGGTGATTATGTTGTAGTAGTCCACCATTGGCAGAATCTGCATGTCCCCATCAGTAAGAGACTCGCTCCACAGCTCTTCATTCACTTGATTGTTCTGGTGCTGCACAACCATCCAAGTACGTTATAAGGTGTAAGTGCTCTCACCCAACACCTGTTCCTTGCAATATGAATATGAGTGAAAAACAAGAGTCGTGTACAAAATTTACGTAATATTGCATATTCTGAACACCAGAATCAGCAGAATTTAAACAAGCAGGGCCTTGCTCAGATGCATGCCCTACTTCACATCAAACTTCCCATATCTAGATCTACTTCCACTCTCGAAATCATACATAAAATGACAAACTTACCAATCCCACGAAAAACCGCACCACTACAGTCCTATTTCGAACCTCCGGATACTGCATCCAAGTCCTTCACACAACGCGGTAGTCCCGCACAATACTGCTAGAGCGTAGCGACCAAGCCCGCTACCACCTCGCGAAAGCAACAAATAACAGAAAGCCTGAAGCGAAACCTAAATTAAACTACCTTAACATTACAAACGACAGCAGAGCTCACTCTTCAGTTCATCACAACTAGGACACTCGTCAACAGAATCATAGCTACTTCCGAATCACAAGGGCTCTTTCTTCTTCACACTGGAAACCACAAACCTAAATCACGAAATTACACAAAAACTCTCCAAGAGAAAGAACGCCAGAGAAAGAAAGAGGGGGGAAATAAAACGGGGAGCTCCTACAAACACGGAAACGGAAACTCACCACGATCAGCAGCGGTAGGACGACGCGATCAGCAGCAGCAGCGACGCCATAGCTCGAGATCCGCCAACAACAGACGCAAAACAGATATAGAGCGGCCAGAATGAAGTTTTGCAGAGAAGCTGAAGAGGCTCGGGAGCGGCATTAAATGGCACCGGAAGAGGCTCGGTAGGAGTTGCGGACTTGCGGCCGAGGATAAGGTGGCGTGAGGATCACGTTGGCACACGACGGACTGCGGAGGGCCCAGCCGGCCAGGGAGGACGGAGTGGCCAAAAGTTTTTTTTGTCATTTAACCCTTAAAACGCCAATGAATGACAAGAGAATCTCCTATGTAGGACAAAAGTGCAACTATTCATCTTCCAAATTTTGTGGGGAAAAGGGAAGATCATGAATAGTAGTTTGACCTCCAGTGAACAATAGTTTGACCTCCAGTGAACAATAGTTTGACCTCTCGTGAACAATAGCTTGACCTCTAGTGAACAATAGCTTGACTTCTAGTGAACAATTTTGGGTTTTTCAAAGAAGATGATATCATCCAATGCCAAAAGGGCTGATTTCCACGGTCACCAGCCCAGCATTCAAGGGTTAATTTAGGCAGATCAGAAAGCGATAATCTCTAGAAGGATGAAGCTACTTACATCCTTAGAAGTGGATCAAACTTGCAAATTTGGGGATGAAATTTCATTTATTCATCCAAAATGATGTACATCCATCCAAATTTGAGCAATCTCGTCCCAAGCTTTGGTAGCAAACATGCAATTTTCATCCACTGAAAAAACAAGATTATTTCTCCAAAGATTTCCTAGAATTTTATTTTTTTATCACTTTTAAGCAAAAAAATTCGCTCTTAAAAAAACGTTGGAGTCACCCTCTTATTGCCCCATATTATATCCCTACAGAAAACATTGGAATTATTTGTTGGGGATATGAAATCCGTCCCATGAAGTGGGAACAATAGGATAGATTTACCCCGGGGGTAAATGTAGGAGTTTGGTGCATATGAATTTATTTGCAAACTTTGTATTCATATTTGCAATCAGAGACCCCAAATTAGCTTGAAGTGGTCTGTTGTGTACCCTAGACACGGCACAAGATAGGGGCCCTTTTTCACATTTACCCTAGAAAACACAAACTTTCACTCGGCTAGTTTCACTACCTAGGTGGATTTGATGTCCTGCTTTTTTATTTGCCATCCATGATAAAATTTGCAAATTTTGAATTCATGTTTGCAATTAGAGGCCCTAGATGAGTATAGAGAGGTGAATAAATTCAATATTTATGCAGCACAAAGTAGAGGGCAATTTTCACATTTACCCTCCGTTGGGCCAATAAGGGGGTCAATCCTCCCTCGTCAGCCTAGCCAGTGTGAAGTACCATCGTTGGGATGTAGTAACTTAGTATACATAGAAAAAAAAGATCATTCATACAAAATAAAAAAGAATGGAAGTTCTAATTTATTAAACACATAACAAAGCTTAAAAAGATATGATAATTATGACTTTTTTAATTGAGAACCAACTTATGAACTCTTTATACTTTTGCCAACTTGCCGGGAATAAAGAGACACCAATATTGGTTGCATTGGGGCATCTTTGGGAGTTGTCTTGTCATTATATTGTTGGCATGGTAGTTTCTGGTCGGATTAGGGCTACTCTTACGTGGGACATGCTACGTGGAGCAATGTTCAGCCTCCCCCTATGAAGAGTATTATTATGCAACTTTTAGCAGGATTCCAAATTTTCATTCATATGATTTTCATTTATTCATTCTTATCTATTTCTAATGACATCCAATGAAATCTTGCAACTTGCTCAAACCTTTAGTTGGTGCTTTACATTGCAACAATATTTGTTTTAACCCTTAAAGGACGGTTCGTATTTAGGCTTCGTCAAACTTCATTGGATTTCTACATTAAACAAAGATTTCAAAAAAATTGATTTTTTTTCACATGTAGTAATGTATGTCTAAAATTTATTATTATTCTTTCATAGTTAAAAATGTCAAATTGAATTTTATATGATGTTTTTAATAGATTTCTTTGTAAAAATCACAATAATTACAAAAATGCTTAAATTAATACAATTTTTTTAAAATGAAAATAATAGTGAAAAAACATCATAATATAAATGGTGTATTCTTTGAGCTCACACCAAGAAAAATTTGATAAAAACATCATAATATAAATGGTGTATTCTTTGAGCTCACACCAAGAGAAATTTGATAAAAACATCATAATATAAATGGAGTATTCTTTGAGCTCACACCAAGAAAAATTTGATTAAAAAGATTCGAAAGTGGTGTATATTGAGATTTCAAAGATGCTATCTTCAACATGTCACAAAAATTACAAATTTACAAATTTTGGAAAGTTTAAATTATGGAATAAAAAATAGATTGTTGGAGCTATACTTTCTTAGTTAAGTTAAAAAACATTTAAAATGAAGAATTATGTGAAAATTTTAGGTTTAATTTTCAAAATGCCTGCCCAACTTATCATGTCTTTTAAAGGTTAATGTGTTATATAAAATTCAGATTGTATCATGATTTCATTTGTCACAATTTTGGACACATTTTCATTTGCACTATTTTTCATTCATTTGTTTTGGGTAAATGTTATATAATGACATCCAAACGACTTTTCAATACCCCCCTACACCGTGATCAAACCTTTTGTGTGTTGCTACATTGCAATCAACTCTGTTCTAGTGTTGATTATGTACAAGCTCTACTTTGGTGTTGATTATGCCTTGGACTATGTGCAAGCTCCAATCTAGTGTTGATTATATACACGATGAAGAATAAAATGTTGCATGATCATGTAAAAACACCAATATAACACCATTATCACTATAACTATAAGCTTTTGCCTCCAAGCTTTTGTCTCCTCTCATCCACAGTGTTAAAATTTCATAGAATAAAGCAAGAACAAAAAAGAGAGGAAGAAAACTCAATCTTAAGAAAACCAATTATATAGGACCTTGATACAATTGAATTTGATAACAATGGAACACCACAAAGAACAATAGTCTTCACTATCATTTAAAACAAAGAGCATTGCTATCCTAAAAGAAGCCTCTAGTAGTTTGAGTCAAATGTCTATTCCTTCCAAAACAAGGTGTAGATCAAGATTGGTTTGCACTGACACCCCAATCAATGCCAAATTTTATGTTTGTAGATGGCCTCTCCTTTTTTTGTACAAAACTTGGTACAGAGCTTGCTACATAAGCCAAACAACTATGAAGTTCGATAAGGAGGTGCTTGAAGGTGGTCCACTACCAATTGTGGCACCTTGCAGCCTTGAAGTGTTAGAGACGTCAGATTAGCCCGTAGCTTCAAATATTGGTGTGGACCACCATATTGGTTCACCTTTTAAAAAGCCAAAAAAATACAAACAATATGCGGAAATTTACAAGTCCGGAAGTATTAGAACTCCAAATTAAACTACAACTACAAATAGTGAGAGGTTTTCATTGCACAAGGATAGGAATGTTGGGAAACTAGGATGAAAATCTAAATTCATGAACAGTCTAGTGAAAAAATATGGATTTAAAATTAAGAAGATGTTAAACAAGATTTAGTTGAGCAACCTAATTAGGCTAACAGTAAAATGATGATAAAATAAAAACCATAATATTACCAAATAGGAAAATGAAATTAGAATTAAATAGGAAACCAAAAATATAAAAAATATGAAAATACAAAACCAAAATGAAACTAAAATAGTATAGGTAGAAAATTGGATTAAATCAAATTGCAAACCAAAAAAATAAGAAACACAAAAACTATAAAAGTGAATTAAAAACAAACGACTAGAAGTAGGAAATAAAATTAGAAATAAAATAAAAAACACAAAAATAATTAATAAGAAAAAACACAAAAGAAGTTTATAAAACTAAAACTACTACTTGAACATTAGAATAGTGATGGAAACATTAAAATAGTGAAAGAAATGCTAAAATAGAGGTTTTATAGTCATTCAATGGATTTAACACTAAATTAGCGCATTTACAATAATTTAGCATGATTTTCACTAATTTGATACGTTTTGCCCTAAATTAGTGAATTAACTGGAAATTAAGGTTGGATGAATGTAGTTATGAAAATTAGTCCGTTAAAGAGTTTGATTATATGAATAATTATGGTTTGGAGCCCCCTCTCTCTCAACCTTTGTATGTGTGTTTTGGGAGCAATTTTGTAGTTTATAGGCATTTAAAGTATGAAATGTTAGAGATTAGGGCAGGGAAAAATTAGGAACAATTTGTCAAGTAGGTTCTCATTTGTCAATTAGGGGGTTTGAAGAAAAATAGGTGAAAAATGGAGATTTTTGAGGTCAAATTGAAAGTTGATTTGTGGGACTTGAGTGAACTGACCCCCTTGCTCGGCTCCCAAAAAAAATGTTGAAATTTTTTATTTTCCATGCATGATAAAATTTGCAAATTTTAAATTCATATTTGCAATTAGAGGCCCCAAATTAATGAATCAAGGAGAGATGTACAAGGTAAATGAATCAAGCACAAAATACGAGGCTATTTTTTACATGCAAGCCTGGAATGACTTTGGCTGAGCGAGTGGATCACTTCACCCTGACCATTTAGATGTGATGGACAAAAATTAGGGCTTGAAGGGAATTGATGAGACATTTCTAAGGATTGATGAAGGGAAGTTTAGGGATGAAAATTTTGGGGTTTCCTTGGGGTTGGGATGATTGGATGACTTCAAAAGGGCTTGTGATTAGAAAGGCTGATGGAGAATTTATGCAAAAAATTTAAGGTTAGGGAAATTGAATTTATACACTATAATGGCAGGCCAATATTGGTTGGGTTGTAGTTTGTGAAAGGGTCAAGGCTTACTATTGCATAGTCCAAAAAACACAATTCTAAAAAACCACTACAATGAATTGCAAAAAATACCCAAGGAAGCAAATTCACAGCGAATGGCAACAAATCAAGCATAAAGGCAAAAGCTCCAAGGTGGAAATGGGGCAAAGTCAAACAACGGCAAGCCCAAGAGCAATCACAACAATAACCATGGAATCAAGTGCAACATTGACAGAGCCCAAGAGCAGAGTGGTATTGTTCTAATGTTGTTTTGTTACTCTTCTAATATCATTTCATATATCGTATTGCAGCAACAAACACTTTGGTGATTATAAACTAAGTAATTGTTTCAAATTAAATTAAAATGGCATTACAAAAATATTGAAAAAGTAATCGTTATATCAATGAATATTAAGTTAATGTTGAATCATTATTGTTGCAATGTACAATACCCACCAACAAGTTTACAATCATCCAATTCTGCCACTAAAAAGAATTTGGCATAATATAAAATGTAGTTGGCATTTTTCATCTTGCGTGATGAGCATTCAATTTTTGAGCAATTCCAATCAAGTGTACCAAGTTTGGATATCAAAAGGAAAAACTCCATTTCTGGTGAATTGTTTTGTTTGAATTTCATGGTTTTACATAATAATTGATTGAAAAAGATTGGTGATGAATTTTTTTAATTTGATTGCATGGATACATAGGGAACATCCATACCCACATCTTTTATATTAAAAAACACCCCCTTAAGTAACAAAAATATGATCAATGAAGAACTTAATCAGAGGTGGAATATGGCGAAACTTTGTAAAATAAATATCTTTATAATCTTACTAGATTTTGGAAAAATATTTGTACCATCTTGTTTAGATGTCCAAAAGTAGTTATAGTGTGAAGATTGAATAGCAAAATCTAGTAATTTTCAATTTAAAGTCCAAAATTAGTTTTTTCATTCTAACCTTCATTTATGGTAAAAATTCCAGATTATTCTAATATATATTATTGTTGACATAATTTTATTTCCACGTTTAATTTTTAAAAATCACAATAATTTGATTTATCCATCAAATTTTTTGAAAAAAAGCATACATAGAAAATATATGTTTCTACTAGAAAAAACTATCAAAATTTTATAAATCAATTAAATGAAAGGATAAACAGCTAAAAAAATTCACACTAATCTCCATTGGTACTTGTACTTCTTGAAATAAATTCAAATAATTTGGATTTTTTTTGCTATTTTTATTTATTTATTTTCAATGTTTGCAACAAAAATGATAACATTTACAATTTTTGACAAAACAAACTGAAACTTCTCATAGTGATATGCAAATCATAGTTTCAAGTAATATTAATATAGGATAGATATTCAAACACAATCTAATAGGCTACATTCAACTCAAACACGCAATTTGACTAGTTGGCAATGGATCTCGTCCTTAAAGGGTTAACCTTAAAGCCTTCCAATGTCCATATTTTATTTTATTTTTTGACACAAATAAAGGAAAATTTTACTGCAAGAAAAAATAAGAACAAGAACCCAGCCGCAAGTGGCCTAGGAGGAGCAAGCAAAAGATGCAACAAAGACACCAAGGACTATAAAATACAACAAGGCACCAACGGCGGGGTGGTTTCCACCCTGCCTCGGCGTGGAGCGCCTAGGGAGGTTGGAACACAAAGCCAGCCCAAGGCCCGGACAATGTCCATATTTTGAACAATGAATGGAGGGCTTGCAGGCACTGTTTTGTTCAACTAACTTCTCATTCACCCAACGTAATACTTGAATGTTGAAAAGACAACCTTCCTTAATGATCAATTTCATGAAATTTCATATATTTCTCTACAAAGATATAAGCAAAAATGTGCCAAAATTCAAAAAGGATCAAGGCGTTTCAGGGTTAAGTGAGCTCAGATTCATCAGTCTGTTGCACTTATTCCAGCAAAATGTTGCAAACACTACCATATAGGTAATCCTGCATCAAAACTTGGAGTATGACTCAGTCCCAAAGTGCAGACAGGCATGTGTTCGAAGCTCCAAAACAGGGGTTAGGGTCATCTGCAACCTAGGTGCCTTGCAATCGGGTGCCCCTTCCTTAATATTTGCAATCAGAAACCCCAAATGAGCTACAGTAGGAGAGGTCTAAAACATACCCTAGAAGCGACACAAACTAGGGGGCTTCTTTTTTACTTTTACCTGGAATTCCTGTGTTTTCACCCTGCTCGTCCCACTTCGTAGCACGGATTTAACATCCTGCCTAAACAGTAATGAAAAAGTGACGAGGCAGAGCGTGTGACGGAGTCAACTGGCGTAGATAAGCCTTATTTGACCACGGACATTCACTGCACTTGCGTCGAGGGCAGCCCAAAGGGGAATGAAAAATCTACAACCCAAAGTGAATTAAGGTAGGAGGTCCTTAAATGGAGTCCTAACTTAAATGTAAACTGTTTGTACATGTTATTTTTTCATAGCCTCTATCAATGTACAGACTGTGTACATTTTAGCTAGGGCACCATTTTAGAGCCCTATGCCATTTCAACTTCAAATTTTTTTAACTAATTCAAAAAAGCATGAAAAAATATGAAACGACTTGGGTTAGATGTCTGTGCAATCTGTTTTTCAAGGAAAATTGACTGAAAAAAATTTCAAGATATTTCACCTCCTCAAAATTCAGTTCCAGCCCTTAAATGCTCCATTATAGGACCTCCTACCTTATTGGCAGTCCAAAGTTTGTGCCGTCGAGGCCGGCATGCCCAAGTGAATTATTGATAGCACTTGACTTTGCAAGCCATATCAGTTGTTGAAGCGAGTGGAGCAGCTTAAAACCTTCTAAAAAACTACGAAAGTCCCTTCTTGTCAACGATTGTCTGCAACCAACTGCAGACGGACGCAGGGGCTTGGCCAGCATTCCTATCGACTCGGTATGGTTAACCCCTAAATGCCCAAGGCCTGTTTTGAGTGACCTGGAATTTGCTCTAAATTGAACAAAATGTCAACATTTTGATAAGTTGTATCAATTTTTTTAAAATTGTAACCGTACCAATTCAAACTAGACATGTTAGAGATCTCATAGGAAAAGAAAACACAACAATATCACTTATAGAGTGAAAGATTATAATGTTTGACCATGAGGGTGTTAAAATTGCAAAAAACTTTCAACCCTCTTTTCACAAATTGAATCTAAAAAAATGGTGACCAAAAAAATATGAGGTTAAAGAACCTAACATGTATAACCCCAATCAACTTATGGCTTCTTAAAATCTACTCTATAGTTTTTTTAAATGAATTTTGAATGTGATTTTTGATCCAAGATCTAGTGTATTTGAGGCTCATTTCCAAGAGCTCTCAACACTACGGGAAGTCAAGATTGCAATGGGTACCCTTGCACAAAATCTTCAATAGAAAAATCACTATTGGTTATTTTCAAGATCGGATTTTTGATGCTAAAACTAGACTTCACAAATAATTTTCCAAAAATATTAAACTACTAAAAATAGCAACTTGGTTGAGTTTTGTTTGACTTCAAAGTTTTGCAAACACCAGATTTTGGTGCCTCGGGCATTTAGGGGTTAAGCTTAGCTAGCTACAGAGGATAGATGGCAGACAATTTGGTGAACTTACTGTAGACTCGTGGAAATCTGTGTGCCTTGAGACTCTGCCGACTGTCTGAATGCAGTTGAGTGTGTAGGCCCATGCTCCGGCCAAGTTAGAAGAATGCAGCCGACTGTCTAAATGGATTGAATGATGAATTTGTGAAGGCCCATGCTCCCAAGTTACAAGAATACAGCCGACAGTAACAAATACGGAGTACTGCAGTCGGAGGAGACCCATGCTTCCAAGCCGACAGTAACAAATACGGAGCACTGCATTCGGAGGAGAGGATAACAGGAGGTCTCCGAAGAAGAGCGAAGGACGTCGGAGTGGGGAGGTCGGAGTGGTGGTGGTTCGGCAGGAGTCCTGTTCCGGTAGACTTCGCCTATTAGAGCATCGTCACAGCTGCACGTGAAGTGGCGCAAACCTGGGGAGTGGTCGGGCCCGGGCACATATATTCCCCCACGGCACGCACGGCAAGGGTCCAAAAATGGCTGGGCTACTTGGGCATGGCCAAATTTGTTGAGTACAAGGTGAAATGGTGTGTCTTGCCCGCGGCTCGGTGTGGAACGCTTTTGTCATTGTTCACAAGTTTTGAGGTCATTTTTTAATAAAGAATGCTTTTGCTTGTCGACGCTCGCGAGGTGGCGCTCTTGGGGCCGTATAGACCCAGTTCCCCGTATTCTCATCCAGTTTCGCCGTGTCCCATCCTCCTTGTCTCAAGTGTGGGGATGCTCTTAGTCCAACAATCAAAGAGAATGCACCTATTGGTCTAACAATCAAAGAATTTTGGTGACTACCTTGGTCATGTAGGGGCACGTCCTTACCAGATTAAACGCATACAAATAAGCAATTGAGCATTATTAATTTCTATCATCAAATTGACCAATTTTTGGTTGGATCTTCTTGAAGGTCAAAAAAATATTCTAGATTCTCTCTTTATTCATTTTTTGGAATCCGGATGAATAAACTATAAATTTTTGAAGTGCTAGGAATAGGTATTTCTATAACCAACTTTAGACTCTCATCAATGATTGTAGGCTATGCTACTCATCTTTGGGAAGTACAACAACTTTAACCCTAAAGGACCAAAGCTTCCCTTAGGGGATACTTGGGATTCTGGGTAAGCTCATGTCACCTAAAATTTTGACCTGATTTTTTTAAACCTTTTTGAAGATAGAAAACATTAGAGAAAAAGTCGGGCCTCTAGAGGGTTGCTCCACAGCCCTCCGAGGACCCCAAAGATAACCTTTTTTTGGCTTAAGGATATATATTTCCCCTATTCTTGTTCACCATCCATCAGGCTATCGGAGGACTGTCAAGGGCTCCAAGTCCGAGTTTAAGTATTCATTAATCAGAATTACGGTACTCTAATGCACCTTAATCTAATTATTGAACACCTTAAAATTAGATGCTAATTGGACTCTAACCAAGAGTAGGAAAATACAGCAAATGTCAATAAAATATGTTTTCCACATTGCCATCAATTTTTTTTATGGCAATATGGAAGACTAACTTCATTGGCACTTGGTGTGAATGAAGGGTGAAGAGGTTGTTTTTGTAACAAAATCAATTGTCCATCATGAACTGCCAAAGAATATGGGATAGTTTGAAGTTGAGAGATTGGTCGCTCATTATCAAAATGCAGGAAGTGTGTTAAAAGTTAAATTTTAGACCTCTTTTAGGCATAGTAGAATAACTATTTTGAAAAAACTTTGAACTAAAAAAAGTTGTAAAATTAAGCTAAATTTTAGCTCCAAAAATAGGTTTGAGGTTTAGAGACTCCAACCAAAAGTTATGAACAAAATTCAAAGAAGGTGTTTGAAAATGTCCAAAAAAATGTCCCATCCAACCCCTCTTAGAATTTTGTCTATAACTTTTATTTGGAGTCTCAAAACCTCAAACGGATTATTGGAAATAAAATTTAGCATAATTCCACAACTTTTTGTAGTTCAAAGTTTTTTCAAAATAGTTATTCTACTATGCCTAAAAGAGGTCTAAAATTTAACTTTTAACACAATTCCTGCATTTGGCTTAACTATGAGTGGCAGATGTTTTGCTTAGATCTCACAATGTTTTGGATTATCTCTTGATGACCATTTTTTTTATCTCAATGATCATTATTACTTTTAGACTTTCAAAACTTGTCCAAAAGTAGTTAAATGTGGCATAACAGATATATGAAAATGAATTGAATTCCATACATGTTTTCTTTATATTTTTTTTCCTAACACTTTTGCTTTTACCTTGCATTCAATTCACTTTTTTAAGGGCCCCTACAGGAAACGATGGCGCTTTCAATGAGAGGAACGCCGCGGGCCAATGGGAACAGGAAGAGCGAGGAACGGGGGGAACGAAACGCAAACGGCGAACCCTAATTTTGTCTCGAACGGGAACTTGTTTTGTTGCAAATTGTTCACTGAGTTGATCAGAATGCGCATCAATTCAGTTTTTGTAGTTGGACTATGAAACTAGAGGTTCTATTACTGCTTGTGTGTGTTTGAATTCTTGGTTGAAATGAAAGAAAGACGGAACAACAAAGAAATTGGAAAAGAATGGAAATTTCTACTTGACTTGTGTCCAACAATTGCGTTTTGGTACAATTTAGTTTGTAGGTTGCACTTAGGAACTGAAAGTGTCTAATTTCGGAGCGATGGTGAGTTTGGTTGAAGGCACAAACATTTTTTTTTGCTTGGACAGTGCGTTCTCTGGGAAAGAACCGAAGTTACCCTAATTTGCACTCTAGAATTTTGTTGGAAGAACTTGCTCAATTAGGGTGCATCTTCATCAAGCCAAAGGACAATGCAGAAGTTCTCGCGCGAACTCACTTCCCACACGCAACTTAAGCTCATGTATGTTTGGAAAAAATCTTCTTGTGTTGGATTTTGGCTGAACTCAAGAGGCAAGTTTTTTTGTGAGACTGGCTAAATTAGGGTTTTTAGTCTTTGAAGCACTTGCAGTTCAAATCCTTGACGAGATTCTCAAGGAACTTGACAACATCCAATCCTTACACTTGTTGATTGTTCATTCTTGGGTCTACAATTCTTAAACCCTAAATTCATCGTTCGGTGCTGCGTATTGGTACTTTGCAGGAGGTTGAGAGCAAACCACGGCCCATTGTGTTTGTGACCTTCTCTTGGGGAGCGAAGGCGTGCTTGTCCAAGATATTTCAAGTGCAGATTTTTGGTTTTCCTACTTGAGAATTGCTCAAAGAATTGATTCAGAAGCATTTTTTTGTTTTAAGAAATGTGTTATGTTCTTTACAATTAATAGTGTAGCAAGCAATCAGGAACTTGAGGGTCATTGCATGCACTTGGAACGCATCAACAACAGCAAATTCACAAAGATGAAAGCCCTTAAATGAAAATCGTTATCTCAGACAATGGTCAATTATAATGCCAAAGCTTCGTTTCAGTATTACCACCCATCGACAAAAACATCAAGCTTTCTGCACTCAAGGCATTTGTGCACTTCAGCGCTACTTGTCAAAGGTACCCCCATTTGCTAATTCTACAGTGGATCGTGCAGCATATGTTTCAAGTCATGTTGCAAGTTAATTGACCTTGCGATAGGGGACTGGTTCAAAAACAAAGAAATGAAAGACATAAAAATACCGTTACCTGAAGTAGAAGAGCTTGCAAAGTGTTGTAGAAATGTGAAGTTATGTAGCAAGGTAGTGGACCCTGTTTGCAATAGGAAACTCGTTCAAAAAAGAAGGAATGCTAGCCATCAAAAATGCCATTTCCAGAAGTAGAGAGCCCGCAAACTGTTGTAGGAACTGTTGCAAGTTAATTAACTTTGTTAGCAGTTGAGGACACGTTCAAAAACAAAGGAATGAAATACATCAAAACCCACCATTTCCAGAAGTAAAGAACACCTGCAAACAGTTGTAGAAATGTGACCACATGTTGCAAGTCACATTGTAAGACAGTCACGTTGCCAGTCAAATTCACCAAGTACGCTAATCCTAAACCTTGATTAATCCTAACAAATCCTAACCCTCCCCGATTTCTTCTGTGGATCTACTGCCGCCCCACCTACCTCTTTGTGGAGTAACAAGTGATGGACTACAAGAACCCCCCGTTGTCCCTCCACAACAGCCTGGTCCGCCTGGGCGTCACCACCATGTACATCGTCATCGTTGGTGTTACTATTGCGGTTTTATTGACAATGTTGTTAAAGGAGAGTAGATAACAAGAGTCGCCCAACTAGCGAAGTAATCTCTTCACGGTTTGTCAGTCAATTAAATTATTCTAATATATTGTGTGTCATGTGGGCATAGGCTAGGGATATAGCAGGAGCTGACTCTTGATTCACTCCGACCTCAAAAGAGGCCAACGTTTTTATAATTTAGTGACGAGTATTCGACCCTGTCCACCGTTTTGTATTTGTCTGTTTCTAATTCTTTAATACAGTTATCATGTGCCTTATCATTTTTTTAGTTTTGCTTCCAAAATCGATCCTCTCTAGGCTACTTGCATTGGCTGGATGGGAGTAATTAATGGACTTTGAAATGCACCCTGACATGTAAAATTCCAATCAGATTTATACATAACATAGTAGATTCCTCGTATATACAGGAAATGTGCAACTACACAGTGTATCATCAGAGAGAGTGATTGTACATTTGACAATTAATGTGTACTGCATGACAATCTGTGGGGTGTTCTGTTTTATTATGTGCATTGTGAATTCTAGTGCTCGCAGTTGATACTGTAAATGTTTTGTAAATTGGTAACTTTTCCTGCAATTGATTATGATGATTTTCTGTGTGCATGTCCAAGGGCCACTATTTTCATGTGAGACCTCGGTTGACACTTTGACCTTGGTCAACCATTTTTGATGATTTCTTGTGCATTAGAGAAGTATTATTTTTCAAATCCAAACAATGAGAACATTAAATCAGACAATTTGAATATGTGAAAAATGTTAAAAAAAAACTTGATCGCACATGTTGTAAAATTATAGAGTTTGAAGACAAAAGAAAATGTTTTTTTCTGCCTTGACTAGTAGGAATACTAAAGTTTCACTCCTCTTGGGGTGAGATTTTTTCACTTAATATAGTATTTTGGAGATGATTGCATTGTAATTTTAGTTTCATACATGCCAACTTTCATACATAAATGAGGTGCTTAATACACTTGTCCAAATTGTTTTGGATAGCATAACTTTTGAAACAAGTACCTAATCAAATTTTTAATTTCTTTAGGATATTATAGGCAACAACGCACCTATACAATTATTTTCAATGTTTTAGAGATAAAAAAAATTTAATCTTTATTATTGATCCAACCTACTGCAATATATATTTTTGTAGGTGATTCTCGAGGGCCCACACGTCTTGTTTCTTTATAAAGAATATAGACCAAAAATTTGCATTGACATGGGCATTTTAAGTAATGATAGATTGCCATAATATAGGTCATTTTAGAAAATTAAGTCATGATAGGGACCTTTCTATCGCTACCTTGGAGATAAATAGCCCCTTAAAAAAACCCATTGTTGCATGAGGTGCAAAAATCCCCATAGAGTGCCACGCTAAAGAATGATCCACACAGAAGCTCAAAAAAAATGAACAAAAATCTATATTGTTTGGCAATGCAAATAATTGTAGTTCTACACTTATACTAAGCAATCCATTCTTCACAAATATTAGGTACCGTACCAAGTGATCAAGGTTGGCATTGGCATTTCCTACCAAACAGTGAATTAAAGTAAGAAAATGTGATTTGATAGATGCTTTAAAATAGGGAGATTTGATATTTAAAAGATCTCATATTTAAAAGACATTTCTATGGCAAAAAATATTGAGGAATTTATAATTAAGGAATATTTTTTGCCAACCCTAACAACCAAATACAATGTTCATGGTCGTGAATTTAGAACAATTTTACACGGGTCAAACCACACTCAAAGGTACTATTGGGATTACTTTTGTAGGACTAGGTATAGAGTTCTTTTTTGAACTTTTAAAGCTATAAATTACTTTGATGTTGTCATTTTTAAAAAAAAATTATGGATGAAGAGTATTGCAATAAGCCTCTTTAATAAGTTGGAGAAATTTTTTTATGGATAAAATCCTTAAAAAGAAGTAAATCACCAGTTTTAAGGCTATATTTAGTGTCTTTTTTACAAGATAGCACTTGAAAAGGATATTTTTATCCATGTTTTTTACACTTCTCAAGTATACAAATATTAAAAAGGATTTTTAGTGATTAAATCTTGAACACAAAATAATAGTGTAATTTTTTAATTAATTAATTGATTATTGACAAATTATTGTTTTATTCTAAAGACAAAATTAAACATTCAATTCCAAAAATAGCTTATGTAGCGCCCTTGACGTGAATAATATATACATTTTTTGTTTTGACACAATCATCATATGGATTATGTTATATATTGAAAAGGACATTCACATATTTTTACTTTTGAATATTACAGGAAAAAAAAGAATATTCAAATTATAGCAAAAGAGTCCTTTTCTACTATATCATATGATTATATATATACGTGATTTTTTTGGATTCAACCACATTGTTATTCATTAGAAGTTAGACTCCTTTTTGCCATTGAAAAACTTGACAAGCTGACACCAAAACTTCAATTGGACCTCTAGTAAAGAATGTTTGATTTTATGATGAATAAAAAAATAGGAATCTTAACAAGACTTAAAATACTAGTCAATAATTAATAAATTAGCTTTGAAAAACAATAGCTAGAAAGAAGTTACAGTGCAGATTTTAGTGGGTCTGACCCCTTTTTTGGTACCTTTGAGTGTGATTTGACACACTCACTTGGCAAATTTATTCAACTTAGCTTTGGTATCTTCAACTATCTTGACCAAAAGTATAAATCTATACATGTGTCAATTTTGGAAGTTGAGCGAGTGTCAATGCATGCCACACTTCTAGTCAATTTTTGAAGCATTCTTAATCGCAAATGATTTTGCCTTGAATTTGAGTTGCCTTCCTCACTTTTCCACTCACCTAAACATATGTTTATTCATCAATTCCTTTTTATTAACCCCTAAATGTAAGTGACTATTTTTTCACCAAAAATGCTCCAACACTACCATTTCCAGTATAAGTATCAAATTTTAGAAAAAAAAACATTTTTGGTCACATGTAATTGTAGGATCTTGTAATACGCTGGTTTGAGAAGATGTGGAAAAAATTTCAGAAATTTCCATTGAGTAGATTCCAAGATATTAATGTTTGTATTGACAAAAATCTTTTTTTTGTCCTTGCAAAAAATCGGGCCAGTTGCATTTCACAAAGGCACACTTCTATGAAAAAATGTGCATGTTGGTGGTACTTCTTTAGATTCATTCTTTAAGGCAAGTTGGCTACAAGCTTGAAAAATTTCAGATCATTTGGAACTGTTCAACATAAAGGAAAAAAATAGTAAGTAGAAAGAAATAGAGAATGATTCAAAATACTAAATTGTCAAGAATTAATTCCAATGGTTGTAATTTTGTAATAAACAATTTGTGCCCAATGTTTTTATTTTTTTCAAAAAATATTGAAAATTGAGTTAAGTAAAGGACTTCAAAGTTTATTTTAGAATAGAGATTCTATAACTACCCTCAAACTAAAACTCTTCATAACTTTTATTTCAATAATCAAAATGGAATGATTCAAAATTTTCCACGTATATATAAATATATAAGACCAATTTCAAATTTTTATTTCTTAAAGAAGTGATTTTTGAAGAAGTTTTTTGAGCTGCCCGGGCTTCCCAGTAAACACAGAAAATTGCATATCATACAATAACTTCTTAACCATGCTTCAAAAGTTATGAAATTTTTTGGACCTTAAAGCTACTCTTTAGGCAAATGTTGTGTGAAAATTTCAAAGAAAAAAAATAAAAATAATGTTTGTAGTCAGCTACCGAAAATCACTATGATGCCTAAAAACAATGGCAGTTGGGCATTTGGGGGTTAACCCTTATAGAGTTTTAGTTCCCATGAAAACCAAATATATCAATATAATCACCACATTAATTACCATAAAATCCCAAAGATGTATGAGAATAAGACTTTGCTTTCATATACATGGTATATTGAGGTATGAGCTAAGTATTTTAAATATAACAATGTAATAAAATCTAATGACATCAAAACAAAAAACAAAGACATAGACAAGCAAATATTTAAGGCAAGAAACAACCATTAAGATCTTTAATGCCTAAGTGCCAACTTGAAGATAGTAAGATCACTTTTGAAAATATATTAAAAAAAAAAATTGAAACTCCTCTAGTATAGCTATATCATTGATTTATGTAGAGCATTCTTTCTTTTTTCCTTTGGCATATAACATGATTTTTCTTTAAGACTTTTCAATGAATATTAATTGCATGAAGTTCACTTTCCACAACATTTGTCATCACTAATAGATGCTTGAGTACTTAGGAGTTAAGAATTACCCCCTTAAAGAGTCCTTAAGACAATTGCATTTAGCTGTTATTATTCACATATGAAGATATAAATGGATATACTTAACCCCTAAATGCCCAAGGCACCCAATTTGGGTGTCAACAATACTTTGAAGTTAAATAAAACCTAACCAAGTTGCTATTTTTAGTAGTTTTTATTTTAAAAAATTCCTTTTGAAGTCTAATTTTAGCATCAAAAATCCGATTTTGAAAATGATTGATTGTGATTTTTCTATTCAAGATTTTGTGCAAGGGTATCCATTGTAATCTTGACTTTCTGAAGTGTTGAGGACTCTTGGAAATGAGCCTCAAATACACTAGATCTTGGAGAAAAAATCACATTAAAAATTCATTTAAAAAAATTGTAAAGTCGATTTTGAAAAGATGTGAATTGATTGGAATTATGCATGTTAGGCCCTTTAACCTCATATTTTTTTGGTGACCAACTATTGAGATTTGACTTGCAAAAAAAGGATTTAAAAAATTTCTTAGTTTTAACACCTTCATGATCAAACATTATAATCTTTCAATCCATAAGTGATATATATATATATATATATATATATATATATATATATATATATATATATATATATATATATATATATATATTTTTATTTTTATTTTTATTTTTCCTATATGATCTCTAACATGTCAAGTTTGAATTTGTACAATTACAATTTAAAAAAAACCCTGATACAACTTATCAAAATGTTGGCTTTTTGTTCAATTTAGAACAAAATTCAAGAAGCTCAAAAAAGGCCTTGGGCATTTAGGGGTTAAGAGATTGATATAAAAATAATTATTCATTTCAGTGACCATAGTTGTTCTTCCAAATTTTTATTTGATTTCGTTACAGCATTATTAACACACAAAAGAATTTTTGTGTAATAAAAAATCAAATTTTGTTTGACTTTTGAAATCTACTAAAATGAGTTTTTATAAATCTTAAATATGCAAAGATTCCAAAAATCTAACAAAAATAAAGATTTTTTCCTCCAAAAATTTGGTCGCCAACCTCTAGACGGATGCTCCCGACCGAATGATCATTGTTCCAAGTGGTCGCTTGCATCTATTGCGCCTCACTTCTAATTGCCCACCGTCGCTGTTGTTTGACTGTTGGTCGCCAATGAGCAGTCGCCGTAGTTCCAAAAATCACTGCCTCAATCTCGGAAAAAAAATCCCAAAACCTCCTCAGAGCATCTCCACTGCATCACGTAATCAGGAACGTAAAAATCTTTTCCATTACACCTCCGTTCAGTTACACCTCTACTACAGAAATTGCAAAGAGGTGTTACAAAACAGTCTTCCTGATTGTGCAAGGACTGTTTAAATTGATCCTTTAGATGAAACTTTGCAAAATTTACGATTTAATTTCAAAAATGATCTGCCCTCAACTTACAGAGATTGCACAGATCGGAAAGTCCGGTTAGTAACAACTCTGTGCAATTTACGATTTAATTTTAAAGTTCATCAGTCTGTTTAGTAACAACTCTGTGCAATTGACGATTGTGCAAGGACTGTTTAAATTTGAGTAAATTTCTCTAATTTCTTCTTGTAATCTTGACGATGAGAAGAAATTTGAGCAAGGACAATTGTCAATTTCTTTTTGTGTAATTTTCTTCGTGAAATTTGAGCAAGGATGACTGTCAATTTTGTGCAAATTTGAGCAAGTACTCTTCACAATGAGAAGAAATTTACACAGTCCTTGTGCAAATTTACTTGACGATGAGAAATAAGCACACAGTCTCCTAAATTTACAGTCCGTGCTCAAATTGAGTAAACTACAAGTGAGAGCTCTTAAGTTTCGACATCATAATTGAGTTCGTTGTATGTGCTCAAATTGAGTAAATCAACGCAAGGACTGTGAAAACTTAGGAGCTCTCAATTTACGCAAGAGTTCATGCAACAAAGAAATTTACACAGCCCTTGCTCAAATTTACACAAGACTTGAAATATACATGAAATGCAGAAATGGCGTTTAATACACAAGACTTGAAATATGGCGTTCATGGAGGCTTGTAGCGTTGACCCCCGAAACATGAGAGCCTTTTGTGTGCCTATGGTGTAGCCCAAAAGTGGCGCCTTCACGCAACGGTTACGTATTAGATGAGCCGCGCTAGCAGCGAATAGGTTATCGGACATAACCGGTTGTTCATTTTTCAATCTCAACCTTTGATCTTCATGATCCAAGAGTGTAGGAAGCAAGTAGAAAGGAAAGAAGGTTATGAGTTGCAACTTGCAATGGCAATGGTGACGGGTTGCCTATGGGACGGTGCCACATTAGCGTTGAAAAGTCAACAACCGGTTATGTTTCCAGCTGCGTTTGTGGTCTGCGGTGGCAATGCTCTAAGGCCTAAAACTTGCAAAACTTGAAATTTTTAAATGCCATTTCTGCATTTTCTTTGTACAAACCAATATTAACATATAATATGAAGTATCCAAATGCTTTCTTCACTTTTCTAAGTTTAAAAATGAAATTACAAACTAGTAAATGGAAGAATTCTTGTCAAGTGAGAAACTAAAAATCTACACACAAGAAGTCAAGCGATTCTCACTCCACAAAGGGAGAATCCAAGAGTGCAAGTGTGAGAGAAGAAGTGAAGACTTTACAAAATGATAAGCCATCATGTCCAAGCAAAACTAAACATACCATTCTCTCTAAACACACTCTCAAAACTTGACTTGATAATAATGTCAAGTTGAGGAGTTTTCTCTACATAAATATTCAAATCTTAAGTTAGATAAAGTCTAAAATTTGGATGAAACTCATCCAAAATTAAGATGAAATTCTATAGGAATCCATTTAAAATTCTAAATTGATGTGAGGTGGCCCCGATGCGACTTCACATAACAACTAGGTTTCTTTTTTATGTATCAATTTTAGCTAAAACATGTTCTTTAGTAAAAACAGATTTTAATTTGCATTTATGAGTCCCATTGATCGAGTCAAACTTTCTCATTATAAGAACAATCTGGTAGATTTTATCTTAGAAAATACTTTTGTACATCTAAGGTAAGAGTTAAAAAGATCCAAGAAGCTTCTCATTTTTGTTTTATCTTTCGGTATAATCCATTTTTCAATGGACTTGATCTTTTGAGGATCAATCAAGATTCAATCTCATTATAGAAGATGCCCAAGATAATCAACTTGGAGTTTAAAGAACTTGCATTTGCTAAACTTAGCAAAAAAATTGTTAGCTCTCAAGATCTCAAACACCTGTGTAAGGTAGTTCTTGTGTTTTTCTATTATTCTAGAATAAATTAGGATGTCATCTATAAACATAAGAACAAATTTTCCAATTGTTAACAAAATAACCAATTCATCAACGTCATAAAGGTGCACTATAAGAAACCCCCATTTTAGGTGATGAACCCTAATTTTTTATGACGGATTTTAGGTGATGTCAATGTTGACATAAAAATTTAGGTTGTCAACATTGCCATTAGAAGAAAAATGAGCCCTCAGGAGGGCTGTGAGTTCCCAGACAGCAAGGAACGCTGGCTGAATAAACACAAAAAAAATCAAAATTTTTTTTTTTGCCGGCGAACTGGAGGGCTTGATCTGCGCAAGACTGCGCGGCACAGTTCAATATTATAATTTTAAAAAAATTAAAAAAAACATTATTAATAAAATAAATACAAAATTTCAAAATTTCAAAATCTGATGTGGCCGAAATTATCCTCATCAACCTAAAATATTATTTTAATATTATTTTAATATTATTGTATTATTATTGTATTAAAAAATTTTAATATTTTTTTAACTGTGGCCACTATTCATCATTGATGATGAATAGTAGCCATTGTTCCCCAAAGGGGCTGTAGGTTCCATTGCGGGGAACTCACAGCCCCTTTGCAAAGGGAAGGAGCCCTCCCAAGGGCTGTTTTTTTTTCTAATGGACATCACCTAAAATCCATCATAAAAAATTAGGGATTGTCACCTAAAATTGGGGTTTCTTATAGTGGTGGCTAGTGCATTAGTTAGTCCAAAAGGCATTACCACATACTTATAATGACCCAACCTTGATCTATTGTAAGTTTAGTCTTTGGTATATCAAGTTCTTTAATTCTAATTTAGTGGTAATCAATTTTAAATCAATTTTTGAATATTAATATCAATTGCAAAGGTCAAGAATCACAATCTTCTAGGACTGTGAGGTGTCACCTACACCTACAAAACTTTGAAAGTATTAGTGGATGTCATGATGCTAATATCATGATGTGGAACATAACATACGATATTGCAACCTCACTTATCATGATGATAGTTTAATTCCATTAGACAACAAGAATTTTTATAATATACTTCCTACTCATGCTAACCTAATAAATGAATGGGGCCTATGGAAACTAGAATGGCCTATATTCAAAAAACATTTTTTAGGACACAGAAGCATTGGTATTCCAATTTATCTATAATGGATACTTTCAAGTGCGGACTCCCCCCAAGTCCAACTTCAAGAATTTATAACTAAGTCAATAAGAGTTCAAACTATATGAATCAAAGTTAGATGTGATTTGTACTTTTTCAAGAAATAAAGCTTAAAAAATGTTGAAGTGTGCAAGTCTTCTAAAAATCCACATTAGTGCTTTGAATAAAACTTCATGGACTCCACACCATATTGTATGATAATGCATATATGATAGCCAATTAATCATATAGTTTGATGGATAGATTATATCTACATATATGGTAACTTCCTATCACATTATTTACATGGCAAAGACACAAATTGGACATGAAAGAGGGGTGACCAGTTCCTCAAATTTAACATTTGGAAGACTATGCATCATAAGCCTACATGCATGTACTTTTTTTTTTTATGCTATGGGACATATTGGCTAGCCTCTTAAATTCAATCTCAAGAGATTTACACCTTGAGCATTGTCATTTTCTTCAATACAACCTACTTGCAATGGTAAAAATGAAATATCCACCATTTATAGTTCCACAAAATCCCCATTACATATTGAAATGTGACTTTTTTTGAAGTTCTATTCGAATGTGGTACATACAAATGAGTAAGTAGCCTCTACAACATTCTGAGGGACTCCATTGTACTAGTGCTCCTAGTGCTATGAGCCTTCTTGGGGAGGGTAAAGATTTGGAGCTTCACTCCAAATTTTTACCTCAAGAAAAACGCAAAAACAACTTATTTACCATGGATGATAAATTTTGAAAATTTTGAATTCATATTTGAATCCTAGACCCCAAATTAGGTAGTCTATGTCATGAAATACATAATTAACAGCCCAAAATACGGGGCAGATTTTTACACCCATAACAAGGGTAAAAAAACAAAATTCTCACCCTCCCTTGAAAGGCTCGTAGCACTACTTTCGATAAACCCCCTTTCAAGGGTTGGTGAGAAGCATTCCGAGTGACTTAGTTCTATTTGTATCCTGGAATGCATCCTTCTGCCACATGAGACACACGAGATAAAAAATATGAGTGTGTCGATTCAGTTCCAAAGTCCAAAACAACAATGCCTCCGTAATGTAAGTTAACAGGTTTACAATCGTTGAAAACCAACAGGAGCACCGAAGGAGTCATTCACTATCACTAGGGCTTTGTACCGAGCACCCATGCCCGGGGGTACACTATTGGGGTCGTCATTCGCGTCCAACCACGGTGCAGGTCCATCTCCCACCAACCTCCAATACCCGAGCTTCAGAGCTTCAGCTTGCTCCTCTGTGGCATTTTGGACTAGCGCTTCAAGGCGTAAATTAATTCCTAGAGCTCCTAGAAACTCCGACTGCGTTATGGGCCCATATGCTGCTGAACCTACTGCTGCAAAAAAATAAAATAAAAATTGTTAGCATAATATTCAGCAACTTGGAGTATTCAAGAGTTTTGAAAGACACTTGAGGTTGAAGTATCCGATTAAGACATTTAGTACCTAAATGAGACACGCTAAACTCTCGGAAGGGGAGTAACATACAACCTTAACAAAAGAACTTGTGCTGGTACTAGGTCATCCATCAATAAAACTTTAAATCCTCTTGCATACAGTTTGCAAATAACGCATTGGAATCATTCTTTGGTGCATTGAAATACTCTTTCATTGCTAACAAGAATACATATTATTTGAGAAACTATGATCATCGGGTTAAGTGTTACATCTTGTAGCTGAAGTTCCATCACAAACTTACAGGTTCAGCATAAGTCTAGGGAGATATTCACCTGCAGCTTCTCGTACAACATGTTTTAAGGCATCGAAATCGACGTAAGCACTCAGATCTGCATCGCCTGGACTATCGAGGACATGCGCAAACTCATGCTTCTGGATTGCCTGCCAAAATGTAAGCAAGAATTAGCTTTCTAGCCCCCATGCACTAGCGATCTCATTTGAGAAAAATGTGAAGTTTTAACAAACCCATGAAGCATGGAATAAGGAAACAACACCCAATCGTGGTTCTTACTCAAACCGTATCTTTTCTCGTCTAAACTGTACATAGTCTAAAGATGAGAGCCTACGGTTGATAATTATTGGGGTACACCTGTAATCAATTTTTTGAAAATTCATAGTTTCTTCATACAAGGTCTAAAAAATAAATGCCAAGAATCACTGGAATCACCTTTCAATCGCCAACAAGAATTAAGTTGATTCAAATGAAGCTTAGGAACCAGGCTCAAATGTTCATTTGCATGCTTTTAATGAACATGCTACAATGTTCATGCAAAAATTTAGATGATTGTTCGAAATAAAACCTGTAAGCTGTCTGATATGATCTTATCATCCCCATAATCTACAATCAGTGCGCCACCCCCATCCTCACCAACCCGCTTTGCAATTTCAGCTGTCACTTTCATGGCCTGAGGGCAGACCTCGACATGTTCTAATTCAGCTTTCTCTTCAAGAGAAGCCCACCTCATTCGTCTTGTGAGGTACGATTTGCTCGCTGTAGTAGGTGCAGGCGAGAGGACAAACTGCAAACCCTGGCTGGAACCATACACAGATGTTTCAAATTAGCTACAGAACTTGTGATCATCACATGAAATTTGTGACTAAACTGAAAGGGACAACAATCACAGCAAAAAGCTTGCATTTTAACAAAAGAAACGTTCGTATTTGCATTACGGTCTAACAAGATTCTCATTCGCCATTCAATCTAACAACGATGAAGGTTACCATATTTTGCCACCAAATTTAGTAAAATCATGAGAAACTACAAAACTCGCCATCAACTTTCAAAACCTGAAGTAAAACCTATATACTGATTTCTATTACCGACTAATTGGACTCGTTTGTCAACGACTTTAGTCAGAAAAAGGTTCAGATATGAGGTTCAGTAAGCAATTGGAGTGACGGTACAGATCTTACGACGTACAAGTTCTATGAAAATTTTAGTGCGAAAATGTACCTGGTGTCCTCAGCAACATCAACTAGCTTTTCGCACCATCCTCGTGATGTTTTCTGTACGTTGCCCACCCGTTGCCATCCCATTAGGCGAGATCGTGTACAAAAGCGACAGGACTTTATCAAAATTCTCAGTGACTAAATATTTATATAGAAAGAACGGGAAGTTGTACCTGAAACTGGTGGATAGGTAGAGCATCATAGAATTCGTGAGCGATTACAATTGTAGGAACTGCAATTTCCAAACAAAATCGGATAATAAAATTAATACTGTAGTCAATTATTGAAAACGAGAGGTGCAACTTCATAGCATTAATACTACTACTATATCATAAAGGCAGCCTCCTTTCCCAAAACTAAGCTTCAATGGAGTTTGGACTACCTCCGCGAGGAACTTGTTCAAGATCAAAATGCCAACATACAAAAGCCCCTGATATTTGACTAATCTGCTCCTTTCCCAAATCAGAACCTTCGACATCCTCAGCAGACTTCAGTTCCTCTCCTCCCTTAGGAATGCACTTCAATGTTTCACGTTGGATTTTCCTCAAAGCAGGACTGCATTCAACGAAATGAACTGATAGCTTTTGAGAGAAATCTTTGAATTTTGCAGTTCCCTGCAAAGACGACACACCTAATTTTAAATCCAATCTAGTCTGCATCAATTCCTTCTCCCTCAATTGCCTATCACAGATACAACAATTTTAGGAGGCAAAAGTAGATAACATTCAATTCTCCTAAAGATCTCCAGTTAGAATCTTTTCTGATGCGGAACAATGAAAAGCCTTGGCATGCTTAAAAAAGCTTTCAAAAAGCAGAATTCAGGGTAATTACCCGAAGAAGATCAGCCATCAGGGTGCCTCGACCAGGCCCCAACTCAATCAAATTCACAGCTTCTGGTCTACCCATTTGATGCCACAAGCACATGCTCCACACGCCCACCATCTACATCATGGAATAATAACATGCTCAACAACAGCGGAAATCAAAGTACAAAAGCCATTCCTTATCACGTCACATTAAATAGAAACGAACATGATGCACATATCATCAAGAATCCACAAAATCAACCATTAAGAGAACTTACCTCACCAAATAACTGGCTGATATCAGGTGAAGTGACAAAGTCTCCGTGAGTTCCAAAAACATCCACGGTTCATGTAGAAGCCTGCCTTTGGATTTGTCAACACCTCCTCCATGTATTGAGCTACCGTGATTGGACCTCCCCCAAACTGCTAGTCAGCAAGTCCAACTTTCAGTTAAAATGAAACATTAACCCTAAGTGTCCGCACAAAACTAGAGAGTCCACTTTGGAAGCTAAGCTAAAATTGAATTATAGTATTTTCCAAAACATATTTCTATGGTTCAAAATGTAGGTCTGGACATGAATTTCCTCTTTCTATTGGTACATTTTGTTACCTTCCTGAACGATTTAGTTTAACCTATGTAGATATAGTAGCGTCCACCTTAGGCACTTAAAGGCTAATAACCTTCCAGCAAATCCAATTTCCTTCCAATTCTTGAACACCCCCTAACTGAAAGATCAAAGTGACAAGAAAAAGTGACGATATTCTTCAAATGTTGATGCAAAGGTGGTGCGCAGCACAAGCAATAGGTCATGCAAATGACAAAATCAGTGAAGTGTGTTGGTGAAAAATAGAAAAAAAACTCACCCTGATGAGAGCCTTGATGTGCTTTGCCATGGCAGTTTCCGCCGGCCCTCCTCCCCCATGGCTGTGTTCTATCAATCCAACAACCACACCTTTTAGAGAATACGTGACATCTAAAACCCTAAACCCTGAACCCTCGCAAAACATTAACATTCAAACTGAAACTCCTACAGCACAAAACTCTAGCCCACACTCAAAAGACTTCGGAACACTGCGGAGCATGAATTCGAAGCAGAAACGTCTACTTTCAAAGAAAGTCACAATTGCAACCATTTAAGACAATTCCTGAAATTCAAAACCCTAATCCCTCACATGACATTCCAAATTGAACTCAACTTACTAAAGCACAAAACTCTGACAACATTCAAAAGATTTCGGAATACTCAACACCCCTAAAATGAATCCGACCAACTCCCAAATTAAAAAATCACAAATGCAACCTTTCCTCAGCACCAGAACCACTTCATAATCCGTGAAAATGGCAATCAAGGGGAGAATACTTTCAAAAGAATATCACGACAGAGAGCCTGGCGCTGTCACCCTAAACCCTAAACCCTCGCAAAACATTACTGATGAACCAAAATTACTACAGCACAAAATCCCAGCCCCAATTTCAGAATGCTCAAATTCATGAAAATGGAGCAAAACGAATCAAATTCAATATGCAACCATTCCAACCACTTCATAATGCAATGAATGAAAATGAAATCAATGGCAAAAACCACAACTGTGACCAATCCTCGACACCAGAACCACTTCATAATGCACGAAAATGATAATCACGGAAGTATACTTGCAAAAGCATGTTCACAACCAGGGATAAAGAGCGCAATTGCCTAGCACTTTGACATTAAACTCTAAACCCTGGCAAAACTCACTGATGAAACAAAACCGCCACAGCACAAAACCCTAGCTCCAATTTCGGAATGCTCCAATTCATGAAAACGTACCAAAACAAATTAAATTCAAAATGAAACCCTTCCAACCACTTCATAATGCACGAACATGAGAATGATTCAAAACGAATCCAGTTCAAATTGCAACCATTCCAACCACTTCATAATGCACGAACATGAGAATGAAGCAAATCGAATCCAATTGAAAATGCAGCCATTCCTAATGCAAGAGAATGACAATGACACTCCGAGAGGAATTGAGGAAGTGGTTTGGGACCTGGCGCATTGAAGAGTCCAGACCGATCGACAACGAGTGAAGTCGCATCGGCATCGGCATCCGCAGCAGGAGCATCCGAGGATGAAAGCTCGTGAGATCCTGGCGATGAGGAGGATGTAGAGGAAGAGAGGAAGCGAAATGAAGAGGACGGGGAGGAAGAAGAAGAAAGAGTCTTGCCTCGCAGCGCCACAGCAGAGCGAAGCAGCAAGCGAGAAGCTAACGCCATAGCTGGCCGACTCTCTGCAACGAAGTTATAGCAACTGAAAATTCCTGAATAAACAAAGTGATGGGAGTTCTGCCTAAAACCCTCCTTAGAAACCATGCGTGGAAACCATGCCGGCCCGCAGATGGCCGTGCGACGCAGTCTGACCAGGACTAACTGCTGGTCATGTGTATTTGACAACTTCTAAGGTAGAGCCACCCATAACTGACCAAATAAGGAATTCCGACACAATCTGGAGTTGTGAAGGCAAAACAAATATTTTTCAGAGGTATGGAAGGCAACCCATTTCTGATCACTTAAGGGATTTTATGTATCTGCAGGGCTGCTGTCATGACTGGGAAAATTTATCTTAGTGTAGCAATAGATTGCGGAAGGTTTCTACAATTTTCCAAATTTTTTTTTACAAAACATAATTATTGTGAATCTTTTAGTGAAAGATTCTATTCCTCCCATATTGATGAAATAGGGCTTGCTATTTCCAACCATGGACTGAAAACAAAATCGACCAAGGGGTGGTTTCAATATTGAGAGTCTCGTAGCCAATCAAAATGCGCCACAATTGCCCCGGGAATCGCGCCATAATTAATCTTTGTTATTCTCCTGCTTCACAGAAAGGAAACAATCTACATAGCCAAAGTGGGGCGTTGGTCAAGAATGGGTTGCCTCCCATACATCGATAGAAATGACAAGGATTGCAAAAAAATTGGTAATTTTTTTGCTTGAACTGAAATTACTATGACTTTTGGGAGGCAAAAAAGTGCTCCGAACCCATGGCCAACTAATATTTAGACTCTTCCAACTCCGAGCGTTTGAGAACTTTTTCCCTAATCATTATCCCCTACTTCCTTTCTGACAACTTGGGACATGTGTCATGTTTTTATTAGTTCCAACCTTGAAAAGGAAAACAAAAAACATTCTAAGCTTGATCAGAAATACTTGCACCTGTAGGTCGGGAATGGGTCAATGGTCAAGAATGGGTGGCTCTACCTTATCATACTCATTACCCTCAAATGAACTAGGGGACGTTAAATCCGTCCCACAAAGTGAAACCAACAAGGTGGTATTTAATGCGAGGGAAAACGCAAGAATTTTTTATTTGTCACAAATTTTTTTTTTTCAAATTCTGAATTCATATTTGTAGTCAGAGACCCCAAACTACCTAGGAAAGGCCTACAACATACCTTGGACACGGATCAAAATCGGGGGCTTTTTTTAACTTTTACCTCCAAAATCCAAAATTTATCCTGATGGTCCTACTACTTGTGGGATGGATTTAACATCCTACACATGAACTACCGTAGTGTGCTCTATGCCATTGCCACAGTCAAAACAAAAGTAAAAGTAATTTTTTAATTTAGTAAAAAACTTCAAAATTCAATAACTTTCACACCGTATGTCTAAACGCTACAAAAGGAAGCTTGTGCATCCCTCCTCACCGAGGGCTTTTTGACGATACCAAGCACACCAATAGGAGACACACGGTCTGGGAGATCTCAACATAACAAAACAAACAAAACAAAACATAATAAAACAATCTATCTTAAGGTATGGATTTGAGCCATAAGAAATGACATTTTTTGAATTTGAAAACAACTAAAGAAATGGAGATGATTTAAGTCTAGTTTCTATTTCAGTTTCAATTTATAAAAAATTCTCAAAATTCAATTTTTCATTGCAATTTGTGCATTGAGCCTATGTTAACCACAAAGTATTGATTTTCTACTTTTAGAATGACACAATAAATTGACTTTGCACCAACTAAAAATGTTCTATGCTATAGTATACATGAGTATACACATGGAGAAAATTTAGTTTTTTTTAATAATATTTGAATATGAGTTTGATATGAACTTTTTTCATTCATTTTTAAAAAATCTGAAAAAAAATCTGAAATTTTTATGACTTGAGGAGTTAAGAAAAAAATGTAACTACATCTCTAAAAAATAATTATGAAAAACTTCATTCATACATAGACTACTCACAAAATAGGAGTGTACAGAGAGGACTTTGGAGTTTCAGAAATTGGTCATTGGCCCGTTCTAACTCTTCACAAAATAGGAGTGTACAGGAGTTTCAGATTTTGGTCATTGGCTCATTCTAACTCTTCACAGGTAGGATTTTTTTCATTTTTAATGAAGTACCAAAGTGGCGATATTAAATGTTATAGTGGTGCTCCAAATTTCAACATTCATCCACATATTGGATAGAAAATATCACATTAGCACATATCACATATCCATAATTCAATTTTCATCCACAATCTGGCAATTTTATCCAAGATTTTTTGTTAATTTGAGGTTTTCTGGCGATTTTCTACCTTTTTAGTACTATTTTGCTCTGTAGGCTTGGTGCAGGGCCCATTGTTTTGCTACAAATTGACTACAAATCGCAGGAAAAAAAATGTTCACAAGGTTACAACAATAGGATTAGATCACTAAATTTTTGCATACTTGGCTTAACCCCTCAATGCCCTTGCCTTTTTCAGCTTGAGATTAGTTTCATTGACACACAATGGATTGGCAAAGTGTTTAGGGTGATGTAGGAAGAATCTTGCCAATGTACCGTTGAAATGTAAAGAAAAAAATGTGATGAATCTAAAGAGCCATTTTTTGCAAAAATTGTCCGCAAGGATTTTGAGCATATAGCCTTTGATCTTCGCCAAGTACAATGAAACTTTTGCCTTTTTCAAGGTACCGCACACTTCTCAGATATAAATGACAATGCTGCAAGATTCAAATGGGCCTCAAATTTGAATGCTAGCAGGATGGTAAAGTTATAAGGAGGTCCTGAAATTTTGGGCATGATTGGGGCTACTGCGCAACCATGACGCAAGCGAAATTGTGGTGAGGTTGAGAAAATTGGGCTTTACAACTGGTGGAGGAGACTTGCATGGAAGATGCGGTATATGTTGCCTCATTGGCCATGCATTGTCTTGCTGAGCACCCTTTGCTAGAGCTTGAAGTTCTTTGTATAGCTTGAAGCTCGGGGTGTCATCTTTGTTTGCAGTGGATCCTAGGTCACTCAAGCTCAACGGCTAGTGACCGGGTACAGTTGGTCACTTTTTCCCAATTGCTTGTCCTTGTTTCTATCCGGCGGCAAATTGTGGCCACCGTTCAAAATTCTTAACAATGAGTGGTCGATTTGATGTACGCCTAGCTGCTGCGCCGCGATATCATTTTGAACTGCAGTTTGTTTTCTCCAACCTCCAAAGATCTAGTTCTTGTTGTCCAATTTTCCGAGTGGGGAGGGTGCTGTCTTGGGGAGATCACTCCTTGTAATTTAAGGTATACACCTGAGTTAAGAGGGTATTTGATGTGGGGCTATTTACCTTAGTTATTGTATTTAAGATGACCATATTTTTACATAAAAAGCTACGAGGGGCATATTTCTAATACCCTATAGTTTTTATAAATTCATTCATGAAGTATTTAAGTGGGGCTATCTTACATATAAAATTTAAATGTCCAATAGACCAAATGGTTGTTTTTAACCTCTAAAGACCAATTGTCCATTGAATGAACAATTAAAAATTCAAGCAGGATCCTATGAAGTCAATTTTGGTCAGTTGTTCATAAAATTTTGATACAAGGTGTGAACATGTACAACTTTAGTAAGAGTATACTTTTTTTCTAATTGAGTATTCAAAACAAAACTAGTGTTGTCTTGAATTTTTTTGGCACCCTAAGCAATTTGGACATCTTTTAGGCACCTTTTGCAAAAATGCTCATCAACTTTTGAAATTTGGCATGTACATAATTAATAAAATATGGAATAAAATTATCAAAAAAAATTTAGTTTTCAAACTTTATTAGCTATGTTGGGGTGGCTTCAAGAATGAACATTTTCTTCTACTTCAAGCCCTATTATCTTGCAAATTGTGAAGTCAAAGTTCTTGAAAAAAATTCCACATATTGTATTCCAAATGTTTGTCTCTAATTTCTTAATATTTGGATTTCAAATAAAAAAATTCTTCATTGCACAAGAAATCATCAAAAAATGACTAGTGTAAATTCCAAATACATTTAATTTCCTTACATTGCAAGTTGATTTAGAGTAAGTTAGACTCCATATTTGCTTCTAAATTTTTTTATGGGTAAATTTAAGTATCTAATATTATATACTCTAGGAGCAGCTGAAATCTACTAGCCATATTTTGCAGGAATTTTTAAAAATAAAATTTACTTCAAACATTATAATTTTTCAATCCTCGAGGTCAAATGGGCTATAATTTTTTCCACACATTGCTTTATTTAATTGATACACTTTGATATGGTTGAAATTCAAGAAAAAAATCAAATTTTTAATTTTGGACAATGCATTAGAAATGGGCAGTTTTGAACTTTTTCTCTTCCAAAACACCCTCCAGCCTTTAAGGGTTAATAATAAATTTACCATTTGAAATCCTTCAAAATCCCTATTGAAACTATCCCATTAGGTGTGAGTGTTTAACTTAACATTTATGGCTTCAAAGAATGAAGTCAAACAAACTATAAACTCTATTCTCATGTTGTACAATTTTTAGTTCATTGAACCCACTAAGGTAATTAGGTAAACCTCCCTATTTGTACAATGTGACAATTTTTGCTACTTGTGGTTTATGCCTTACATTTATACTTAATTTTTTTGATACATACACTACTAGTACTATGGCACAATTTCACTCAACCACCCTTCATTGTAGATTTTCTTGACTATGTCCATTTTATCATCCACATGAAATTATCTGTCCACATCTATACTCATCATACTATGAAAAACTTTTACAACATCTATCTACCAAGGCTAACTTATTAACCCACTTACGTCCATGGTCGATTTTGGGGGTGGGCAAAGCCTTCGGGGGTTGTATGGGCCAAAATTCCACCGCAAAAGCAAAACGATGCCTGGTGAAGATCGAACCGTACCAATGGGTGTGGAATGGGTGCCATACTGCGTGCAACTGAATTTGAGGGAAAATGTGGACAAATCTGGTTTATTATAAAGCATTTCTATTTGCATATGTCTGGACGAGCCTATAAGACAGATTAGTGTACAAAGGCTCACGTATTTCTTTCTGCAAAGCGCCACATGGATTCTTATGGGACCATGTCGTCCATCTTTCAGGGTGATCATAGTGTGCACAGACGTCCCATACTTCAGGGAGCGCCAGCCTGGAGTTCCCTGCACCTACCTTATCCATGTTGATAAGCCAACGCAGACCCCCATCGGAAACAAGAGCGTTCCCAATCCGAGGTTTTCAGGTTCGCAAAGACCGTCCTGGCAAAGTAAATGCCCATGTGGCGCGTACAATGGGTACTTCTTTTGCTCATTTATAGCCATCTTTTTGCTTTGAATGTGTATTTTCAGCCATGGCACCATCACTAATTTCGACCTTGATGCCACATGGAAGCTTAGATTGACTTAATTTTTGTTCCTGCGGATTGAGGTGGCAATTCCCTACATCCATCCTTTTAGGCCCGTCTCCCAATTCACCTTCAATTTGACCTCAGAAGGATAAATGTCCCAATTTCGACCCAAAACTGGTCGACTAGACCTTAAAGGGTTAATAAAAACTCCTACTACAAGATGTTTTTATATACCCTAATTTACATATAATAGAGTATGTAGCATTTTATAGACTATATAGTAGCCCTACATATTATATAAAATTTCTCTGCATTAAACTAAATGGACCCTATCTTTTAACTCACGTAGTTTTCTAAAAAATCGATAGTGATCTCCCCGAGGGCGCTGTTTGAGCCCCCTGGGCATTCAGGAGTTATTTGTCATAACTTGAAGCAAATTCTTCATCTGCTATTAAAATTAAACTCCATGACCATATCATCAGGTTGCGTATATTATTATGTATATTATTATGCAAATGCATATTCTTATACAATCTTATCAAAACCAAGAAATTAAGCCACAGATTCAATATGATAATAGAAAACTACGAAGGAATCACAATATACAAATTTGGCAAGACTTTTTACTCAGCAATTGCAATGGAACCATAACATAGTCTACTCTTAGGGCATCCCCATAGCTAATATGCGTAACAGGCCCCGGGGTAATAGGGGTGCCAAACAAGGACTTATTCATGTTTGGCGTGCTGCCATTTCAATTGAAGAGTCACGGCCCATGGGAAGACTCACCAAGTGGTCAAAAGGTGCACCATACTTCTTATTTTATTATTTTTAAAAAAATCTCTTCAACTTTTGAAGAGAAGCTTTCAAAAGGTGGGATTCAAAAGATTATTAAATAGCTTAGCGAGCTGCGTTCAAGACTCTCCATTTGCGTAAGCCCTCTTCATCTTCTTAAGCAGCTGGGCATATCTTTGCACTTGGCGTGCGTGCCGTGGGGCAATTTCTAAGCCATGGCCCGCCCAATGCTCGTGTTGCGTGCCTTTGGTGCCTTGCTGTAGGGATGCTCTTAAGCATCTGCATTAGAAAAAAAATTCAGCCCACAAAGAGGCCGTGAGTTTCGCCCCCCCATTCTAATGTTTTAGCTTAATTGCAATTTGTCAAGTCATCAATGGTCAACACTAAAACCTAGTATTAATTCCAACTAGACTTTTCATTAGCAAACCACCTATGTGCATCAATTGCGAGGCACCAGAATACATTCCTTTGAAGACAAAGAAGAACTAAAGTGAAGGTTCCCTAAGTTTGACCACATAGTTAGAGACTTGTCAAGTTCATCATAGAACAAAATTCTCAACTCTAAAAGGAGCCCTCCAATTCTTTGGAATTAGCCATAACAAATAATAAAATAAAATTGAAGTTCACAAAATCCAAGACTCATCATTATTCCTAACCTAGGGATTTCTAATGTTAAAATTGAATACTCTCAAGAATAATAAGTTCTCTACTTCTTTTGGCAAGGCCACCAAGCTTGGACACCCATTCAAATAGAGTCCCGTCAAGAAAGACAAGTTCCCCACTTCCTTTGGCAAGGTCACGAAGCTTGAACACTTCTCCAAATTGAGTAGTCAAGAAAGACAAGTACCCCACTTCCTTTGGCAAGGCCGCCAAGCTTGATCACTCACTCAAATCAAGTCGCGTCAAGGCAGACAAGTTTTCCACTTCCTTTGGCAAGGCCGCCAAGCTTGAACACCCATTCAAATTGAGTTTGGTCAAGGAAGACAAGTTCCCCACTTCCTTTGGCAAGGCCGCCAACCTCAAACACCTTCTCAAATCAAGTTTGCTCAAGGAAGACAAGTTCCCCACTTCCTTTGGCAAGGCAGCCAAGCTTGAACACTCATTCAAATAGAGTCCAGTCAAGGAAGACAAGTTCCCCACTTCCTTTGGCAAGGCCGCCAAGCTTGAACACCCATTCAAATACAATTCGGTCAAGGAAGACACGTTCCCCACTTCCTTTGGCAAGGCCACCAAGCTTGACCACTCATTCAAATCGAGTCCTGTCAAGGAAGACAAGTTCCCCACTTCCTTTGGCAAGGCCGCCAAGCTTGAACACCCATTCAAATATAGTTCCGTCAAAGAAGATAGGTTCCCCACTTCCTTTGGCAAGGCCGCCAAGCTTGAACACCCAATCAAATGGAGAACGGTCAAGGCAGACAAGTTCCCCACTTCCTTTGGCAAGGCCGCCAAGCTTGAACACCCATTCAAATACAATTCGGTCAAAGAAGACAAGTTCCCCACTTCCTTTGGCAAGGCCGCCAAGCTTGAACACTCACTCAAATAGAGTCCCGTCAAGAAACACAAGTTCCCCACTTCCTTTGGCAAGGCCGCCAAGCTTGAACACTCACTCAAATAGAGTCCCGTCAAGAAACACAAGTTCCCCACTTCCTTTGGCAAGGCCGCCAAGCTTGAACACTCACTCAAATAGACTTTGGTCAAGGAAGACAAGTTTCCCACTTCCTTTGGCAAGGCCGCCAAGCTTGACACCTTCTCCAATCAAGTTTGGTAAGGGAAGACAAATTCCCCACTTCCTTTGGCAAGGCCGCCAAGCTTGAACACCCATTCAAATAGAGTTCGGTCAAGGAAGACGAGTTCCCCACTTCCTTTGGCAAGGCCGCCAAGCTTGAACACTCACTCAAATAGAGTTCCGTCAAGGAAGACAAGTTCCCCACTTCCTTTGGCAAGGCCGCCAAGCTTGAACACTCACTCAAATAGAGTCCCGTCAAGGAAGACAAGATCCCCACTTCTTTTGGCAAGGCCGCCAAGCTTGAACACCCATTCAAATAGAATTCGGTCAAAGAAGACAAGTTTCCCACTTCCTTTGGCAAGGCCGCCAAGCTTGAACACTCACTCAAATCGAGTCCCGTCAAGGAAGACCAGTTCCCCACCTCCTTTGGCAAGGCCGCCAAGCTTGAACACCCATTCAAATTAAGAACGGTCAAGGAAGACCAGTTCCCCACTTCCTTTGGCAAGGCCGCCAAGCTTGAACACCCATTCAAATTAAGAACGGTCAAGGAAGACAAGTTCCCCACTTCCTTTGGCAAGGCCGCCAAGCTTGAACACCTTCTCAAATCAAGTTTGCTCAAGGAAGACCAGTTCCCCATTTCCTTTGGCAAGGCCGCCAAGCTTGAACACCCATTCAAATAGAGTTCGGTCAAGGAAGACAAGTTCCCCACTTCCTTTGGCAAGGCTGCCAAGCTTGAACACTCACTCAAATAGAGTCCCGTCAAGAAAGACAAATTCCCCACTTCCTTTGGCAAGGCCGCCAAGCTTGAACACTCACTCAAATAGAGTTCAGTCAAGGAAGACAAGTTCCCCACTTCCTTTGGCAAGGCCGCTAAGCTTGAACACTCACTCAAATCGAGTCCCGTCAAGAAAGACAAGCTCCCCACTTCCTTTGGCAAGGCCGCCAAGCTTGAACACTCACTCAAATAGAGTTCCGTCAAGGAAGACAAGTTCCCCACTTCCTTTGGCAAGGCCACCAAGCTTCAACACTCATTCAAATAGAGTCCCGTCAAGGAAGACAAGTTCCCCGCTTCCTTTGGTAAGGCCGCCAAGCTTGAACACCCATCCAAATAGAGTCCCGTCAAGGAAGACAAGTTCCCCACTTCCTCTGGCAAGGCCGCCAAGCTTGAACACTCAGTCAAGTCAAGTTCGGTCAAGGAAGACAAGTTCCCGACTTCCTTTGGCAAGGCCGCCAAGCTTGAACACCCATTCAAATCAAGTTTGGTCAAGGAAGACAGGTTCCCTACTTCCTTTGGCAAGGCTGCCAAGCTTGAACATCCATTCAAATAGAGTCCCGTCAAGAAAGACAAGTTCCCCACTTCCTTTGGCAAGGCCGCCAAGCTTGAACACCCATTCAAATACAATTCGGTCAAAGAAGACAAGTTCCCCACTTCCTTTGGCAAGGCCGCCAAGCTTGAACACCCATTCAAATTGAGTTTGGTCAAGGAAGACAAGTTCCCCACTTCCTTTGGCAAGGCCGCCAAGCTTGAACAACCATACAAATAGACCCCCGTCAAGGAACACAAGTTCCCCACTTCTTTTGGCAAGGCCACCAAGCTTGAACACCCAATCAAATAGAGTCCCGTCAAGGAAGACAAGTTCCCCACTTCCTTTGGCAAGGCCGCCAAGCTTGAACACTCACTCAAATTGAGTCCCGTCAAGAAAGACAAGCTCCCCACTTCCTTTGGCAAGGCCGCCAAGCTTGAACACTCACTCAAATTGAGTCTCGTCAAGGAAGACAAGTTCCCCACTTCCTTTGGCAAGGCCGCCAAGCTTGAACACTCACTCAAATCGAGTCTCGTCAAGGAAGACAAGTTCCCCACTTCCTTTGGCAAGGCCGTCAAGCTTGAACACCCATACAAAGAGAGTTCCGTCAAGGAAGACAAGTTCCCCACTTCCTCTAGCAAGGCCGCCAAGCTTGAACACTCACTCAAAATGAGTCGCGTCAAGGAAGACAAGTTCCCCACTTCCTTTGGCAAGGCCGCCAAGCTTGAACACTCACTCAAATTGAGTCGCGTCAAGGAAGACAAGTTCCCCACTTCCTTTCGCAAGGCCGCCAAGCTTGAACACCCATTCAAATAGAATTCGGTCAAGGAAGACAAGTTCCCCACTTCCTTTGGCAAGGCCGCCAAGCTTGAACACTCATTCAAATAGAGTTTGGTCAAGGAAGACAAGTTCCCCACTTCCTTTGGCAAGGCCGCCAAGCTTAAACACCCACTCAAATAGAGTCCCGTCAAGGAAGACAAGTTCCCCACTTCCTTTGGCAAGGCCGCCAAGCTTGAACACTCACTCAAATTGAGTCGCGTCAAGGAAGACAGGTCCCCCACTTCTTTTGGCAATGACACCAAGCTAGAGCAATGACTAAGATTTAATCGTAATAGGTTGGTTGATGCAAATTTGTTTGGTAATTGCTTAAGGAATGGAAGACCTACTAGATCTAGAATCTTTAAGGATGTACAAGTACCACAAAGATCTGATATCCTTCGTAGAATAATTGAAGTATTTGGTGGGTGTGCATGTGGCAATCCAATCCAATTGTCAAAGTTTCCTATAATAAATGCCTCGAGTTGAAGACATTGTAAAGCGACTTGTAGTAGCAAGCTGAAGTTGTCAACATGCGCTTGGGGTTTGCCCAAAGCACTTACCAAAATCAATATACGAAGTTTTGCAAAATCAAAACTTTGGTCCTCTTTAACCAAAGGGAAATGATGGTGCATTGTTTCTTGCCAAGAAATGCCTTCAAGGACCTCAACATCCTGCATTCAAAAAGTTTAAATTAGAATCTATTACATCTTTGTACAATAGGTGCAAATGATAAATGATTTTCCTCACAAATCTCAAAACCCATGTTTTATACAACAATATGAGTTTGAATGTTTGGTAACTACATTCGATGTGTATAGCAAAGAATCTTATTCTTCCACACTTGCACCATTGAAATATTACCTTCCTTGTAAATCCACCCTCTGGTATCATGGCTAATGTCCAAACTCTTGTACCTTTGGCAATCATTCGTCCCATATCACGAAGTTGGTCGTGCATTTCTAAAATGTCACCATCTTCACTCAGCTTCAATAATGACATGTCAATCAATCTTTCCAATTCAACCACTGGAAGGGTACCATCTTTGGACCACATAGACAAGATTGTCTCTTTTGATATGCCAGATGGATATACATCTCGACAAAAAAAACAAGCCACGTCCAAAAACATCCTCTTTTCAACATCACCAGTCAATCCGTCATAGCTAATTTTCAAAGTTTTCCAAATTTCTTCATCACCATCCAAATTCTTCCCTCTTGCCATCCTACGTAATGCTCGTTCCCAACTTCGCAACCTCTTTTTACGATGAAGAAATGCACCTAGCACTTTCAAGCTCAAAGGCAAGCCATTGCAAGCTTTCACAACACGCTTGCGTAAGTCTTTAAAGTCCGGTGAGAAAGAAGCTTCACCCCAAGAAAGGTGAGTGGTGAAAAGCATTGTTGCTGCTTTTTCATCCAACAATTCAACGTCCAACTTTCCCTCAATGCCCACAAATGATTTCACGGAACTCCATTTGCGTGTTGTAAGAACTATTGTGGTACCCTTGCTAGCTTGTACAAAGGGAAGAGGTACAATATCATGCACTTGATTTTCGTCCTTGACATCATCCAATATTAAAAGGACCTTCTTTTCAACCAAGAGTTTTCTCATCATCTCTTGGGCATCTCCCAAATCCTCCGGTTTGTTAGCATTCCCAAATTTTGGTAATATCTCGCACAATATCTCATAGGAACTTTGATAGTTCTTGGATTGTGCAACAAAATATGATGCATGGTATGAGGACTTTGCGTTCACGTCATCAAATAGAGCCCTTGCTAGTGTGGTCTTCCCAATTCCACCCATGCCAACAATGCCTATATAATTCATCTTCAAAAGCTCCTTGGCTCTAAATAATTGATGCCCCAAATCAATCAAAACGTCCTTTGGAGGTACAATTGGTTTGTCCGCCTATACAAATACAAAAGTCATATTTACTAAATCAATTTCATATTAAAATAAAATACTAAACTTCAAACCATGAATGTAAAGCTCCAAAGAGAATTACTAAAAGCAAACATCACTAAATGAATTTTTTACTTTTGCCATTTCATACCTTTGGGACATGGTCCACAATAGACTTGCAAACTCTTAAGGTACAAGGTGAACCATACTCTGGAACCATCTTGCATGGATACGTTCCCTTCAAAAAAGACTTCTTTAAACTTGTGAGCCTTTCACAAATTTCAGAAAATGTTGGCCGTTGAAGAGGGTCTTGAGACCAACATTCTTGGATTAAATTGGTGAGTTCTTTGCAATTGTTGGGTAGGTCTGGACGAGAGCTTTTATTGCCCATGCCATGTGCACCTAATATTTGATCATAAAATTCTTTTGCTTTCATACTAGAGTATGGAACCTTTCCAGATAGAATCTCCGAACATATCATGGCAAATGACCACACATCAGCTTGAAACCGGTACAACGAAGTGTTACTCCCTTTGATCATTTCAGGGGACATATACCCTCGTGTTCCAATTGTATGCTTGGATGGCTCCGGAGACTTTGGAAGATTGGGACTGCTACAAACCTCCAATTGAGAATTCCCATAATCAGTCACCTTGAATATGTGACGAGGATCCAAATCCTCCACAAATATTGAACTTGCTAACACATTATCAGGTTTCAAGTCAAGATGAGCAACTTGCATGTCATGAAGGTAGTACACACCCTTGGCAATTTGGTGCATGATGTCAACAGCAAGATGATAGGATAAAGGTCTCTTTGCATTCCTCAGTATGGTAGACAAGCTTGAATCCATAAGCTCCATCACCAAATACACCTCAACCATTTCATCTTCCTCAACAAACTCTCCAAGATTATTGTGAGACCCGCAACCAACAAATTGGACAAGATTGGGATGGCTCAAGCCTGCCAAGATGCCAATCTCTTTCCGAGAATTGATGAAAATTTCAGGACCCCCTTTCAACACTTTGGTGACACTCGAGAGGCCCAACCAATTGGAGGTATGAACTCCTGCACCTATTTTTTTCATTAATTCCGGTGTCTTGAAATCATTTGGAACTTCCAACGCATCCAAGTCCCCACCATCAACTCGATCCAAATTTCGAAATCTCAACAAAAGATGTTGCGCTATTTCATAATCGTCTAACACCTCTCCTTCAGGTACAAGTTCAAGCCTCCTCTTGAGAACCTGTCCATCTTCAAGCACTTCTTGATAGAGAGCCACATCAAACTGAAAAGGTAAGATATCATTTAATTGATTCGGATGGTGGAATAATGAAACATCACGAGCTACATCATGACAACACTTCAAATCCAAAAGCAACTCACAAAAAGTTTCTTTATTTTGGAGTTGAAATATAGCCAAATGACACCATTGATCTTGATCAATACAATTGTTTCCCACAATCTCTACTTTCTTTTGAAGATAACACAACTCTTCAAAAATAGATTGGAATTTGAGGTCCTCGGTAGCACATGACAACATTTTCGTTATCTCCTTCATGGCTAGTATGAGTTTGCCAAAAAGATGTACACATTGATTTTTATTCAAAACTTTCATCTCTGCAGTTGCTTTCATATCCTTCAAGCATTTCTCAAGTCTTGGTATATCATTGCAAAATCTTTTACAAAACTCACTTTGCACTTGCAAGAAATCCTTGTCTTTCCTGCAAAAAAATTAATATGTACAGTCAATGAGATGTCTAACTCGCACGTATAGAGAACCATCACGCAAAGATAATGAATAAATCAATTAAACATGTTCTACAACCAAAACTTCATTGAAATTTTTTGATAGAATTACTTGTCAAATGAAATTAGGATACATATTTTTGGATTGAATCATATACATAAATGCTTAAAACAAGATTAGTTGTACAACTTTATAAGTAAATCAAGTAGAAAAGTACACAAAGAACTTCAGAATTTGAACAATATTGAATTCTAGCATGCAATTTTCAATACCCAATACTTATGAAATAACTTCTTTACTCACCGAGTAGACCAAGCCAAACCCATGTATTTCCAAAAACTTGCCATGAACGTCAAAAAGCGCCCCATTTCAATCAACACGTAGAGTGATATATCAAAATTCTCCAACAGCTTCAAACATAATCCAATGAAAATAGTCAAAAAATAAAATTTGAACCTATAAAAATAGCAAGAATATCAAATAACTAAAATTATAAAAATTATCTCATGTGGAGATAAATATGAAAATAAGAAAACAATTCCTATATATACCTAGTACTATTCAATAATGAAGAAATTAAAAAAATATCACATTTGCATCCACTTGTAAAGCCTGTGCCATGATTTTAAAATTATAATTTGTGAATACTGAAAGAACAATTTCATAATGTACATCATCTCAAAAAAGAACATAGGAAAAACACACATAAGACATTGTATTTGTCTCTTAGAATTCAAAATTGTGTATTAACATTTGGCTTGACCTACACAAGTGGATTGATAATTTGACAATGACCACCTTCCACTCAAATTTCATTGTACCACGTAAATGTTATGATGCTCAAATACAACACCATGCAATTCAAATACAAGACCATTGTGTCACTTCTAAAACATATTAGAGGCAAAAAAATGAATCAAATTGGAAGCACCATGGCAATCTCCTTGGACCCAAAATCAACACAAACATAACCTTTTGTCATTACGAAATACTTTAATCCATGCACCCTTTATGTCAAATCCACCATGCTACAAATGCAATTTAGAAGTTTGCTCTAAAGAATTCCACTAAAAAGATGATTAAACTTTTAAAATACGCAACCATGGACAATGGAAATTGCAATTCAAACTATGAGAAAATTAACTCTTCATCACCACATTACAAGTGTTTGATGCCCTTCATCCAAAATCATACTTCCAAAATTTTCAAATGGGAGAAAATGAACAAACATTCAATACCATATTCACTTTCACCCATCTACAAATTCCTTGTAAAACTCTAATATAACAAGGTAAGTTACAACTCCAATCCATTCACATCCATTTTCCAACATTACTTTACACAAATTAGCACTAAATATCATCAAGATTGCTTCAATTTCATATATTTTCTCTAAAGGCCATCCAATTTATATACTTTCCAATGTCATATAGAAAGATAAGCAACATAATATTTGTATAATAATAACCATAACTCACATTAATGACAACATCATATCATAATAGTTGATTTTGATTTCCTTCAAAGGCTAAACTATCTATATTTGAAACCAAAGCTTAAACTTAGGGACAAATGTGGGATAAATTACTACCAACTCGGGAAGGCAATATAACTTTCAACAAACAAGTGGTAGATTTATATCCAAAATAATTAAATAATATTGACTTTCTATCCCAAAATGACAAATGTCTCATATCTTGTACTTGAGAATGAGAATTTTCAGAACATATGACAAAGCTAAAGAAGTTCACTACTTAATTTCCTTTAGTGCATTTGCATTGATGTTCTAATGTACAAAGTGAACATGACTACTAGTAATGTTTGAAGGTAAAGTTTCCCAATTGGAAGGTCACACCTTAATCCCTCCCCAATCTAAGAAGGTAAAAGATCCTCAAACACATGTACATAGTGGATTCTCCAATGGAACAACAACAAACAATTCAAAGTAGGGATTCTTTAAACAACTTGTCAATCCAACTTAAATAATTCATAACTATTTTGACAAGTTCCAAGAACAAAAGTTAAAGTGGGTTGGATGTGACCTACATTTGTCTTCTGTCACAATACTAAGGTCGGAGGTCCATAAATCACCCATTTAACAGCTAAAATAGAATTTGAAAGAGGTCAAATTTCTAAAAATATTTTCCAATAATTTTTCCTGGAAAGACAAGTGGACATCCAACGCAAGTCTTTTCATATTTTTTTTGGAGCTTTGTGGAATTGGTCATGAAATTTTTGAAGTTAAAATGGCATAGGGCTCTAAAATTGCCCACCGCTTCAAATTTACACTATTTGTACAATGTTGAAGGCAATGAAATAGCAACATGTACAAATTGTGTACATTTGAGGAGGTGGGTGATTTTGGAGTTTGTGCCCTTTTAGAACTTCCTACCTTAGCATGATAATATACATCAAGCCATGAACACATGCTAAAATACAAACCCTAACAACTATGAATAGTAATTTAATAACTAAAAAAAACAATAAAACAATATTGGATGAATACAAATGTACTAATTACTATACTAAAGGAGATACAATTTCATTGGATTTGTTGTGTCAATTAATCAATCCAACGTCAACTCAAAGTTCCACTCATAAAAGCTAGAAAGTGTATCCAAAAAAGTGGCACAAAAAAGTATTATAGGAAACAAAATGACTTGTTAATGTCTTCAGATGAAATAAAACCTCCAAAGACAACATTTGGATAATGAATTTGTAACTAATGCCAATTTATGTGGACAACATCGAATAAAATTTTCAAGTGTTTTCAATTAATTGTTTTATTCTATGTTTTCAGCCATATACACTATCCTCAATCTCACAAACATGCACTCAATGATGCACATGTATTTTGAGAGAATTAAAAAGGCAATGCTTGATAAAGAGCATTTCAAGACTTACTTTACCTTGTAAGTAATAAGATTTTCAATCTCAAGGCACGCCAATGATCACTTGACAAGTAGTTCCTTCCATATAATTGATTCAAAACACCTCCCTCCTACACAAAGACTTCCTCTTGACTTATAATATGCTGCAAAAAGATACAAAAGAAATCAAGGGAATATTCTATCATGGACCATTTAGCCACGGATGAAATCACTTGATTGACAACAAAGTCTCAAACATCACTCTTTCAATGAATGCATGCTTGTGCATGAAAAGACTATTTTAGTTCATACTAGTATGCTTTGTGCCATTGCCACAACCAAAATAAAAGTAAAAATAATTTTTAAATTTTTAAATTTTCAATAAAAAATTTGAAATTCAAATCCAAATGCCACAAAATAAAGTCTATGCACCCTTCCTCACAAAGAGCTTTTGAAGGTACCAAGAACATGACCAAGGGACACAATCTAGGAGATCTCACAGTAACAACCAATCATCACTTAAGGTAATGGATGGATGGACAAATGGATGAATTTCATCTACATCCATGGTAGTCAATTGCTCCATCTCCAGAGACCCAAAATAAATGAAAAACAATGTCTTGCTTTGTTCTCAAGAATTCATAGCCAAATGTGTTCAGAGTTATCAATGAGCACACTCCTCACCGACCATTCTCGTGAGAGGTCCAAACCCTCCATCATTGCAACCATTCGTAAATTTGTTCATCCCTATAGCATTGCAACCATTCATTTGCTAAGCCAAATTTTTCCACCAATTGGCAACTGATCATGGCATACTGCAAATTCACCCATGAAAGAGCACCGGCAGGCTTTTGTAGAACGACACGCAGGTAATGAAGTGCAACTCAACTATTGCCCCTAGAGCTGCTGTACAACATCAAGCAGAACTGCAAGCAGAGCCCGTAGCTAGGAAACCTACTAGCAACACAAGCGCCAAAGATAAGGCTATGAGCTCTCCAAAGTTATCGAGACCATAATGGTGATTTTGATTCCCAAGGTGCCGGCATTTGGTTCTAATGCATGGTATGCTCTGATTAACACATCGAAAGCCCAACAATTCAACATGCTAAATATGAGAAAGGATTACAATTGTCCAAGACTTATCTCTCATTGAGTTACCAATCCCACGCTTCTTTAACACGCATGAAGCTTTCTCACTCATAATTTTGATAATGTTTCCGAGGTACTGAGGATCCATCCACAAAGTCCTGATGTTCAAAATGCTTTCTGAAAAAATTTACATGTACTACGGGACTTACGAATGAGACACCGCCTGCTCTATCAGCATGCCGTTCCACTTTCTTAGTCTCTTCCATCCATGGACGCTTAGAAGCATAAAAATCTACAGCCATGCTTGTTCCAGTGCTACCCAAACCCCACCAATTCTCAAGCAGTCTAACGCAGGAAACCTCGCTCAGACTCCCACTTGAATACATTCTCACAGCGCATACCTTACTACCGTGAGCATCCACGAGCACCTACGGTGGTCTCTCTCTCTCTTGTGAGACACTCTCCAGCGACGAAATGACACAGCACAGAAGGACTCCACAGGCTAGAACAACGTCACATGTATGAGAGCACTGCCTCATACATTAAGCTCATAGGACGCCACTTCGGAGACGCCATAGCTCGAGAACCGCCAACAAACACATGCACAACAGATGCAAAGGGGAAAGAAAAACTTACTGTAGAAAAGTTGGAGAGGCTGGGGTTGGGGGGGGGACACGATGGGCGTCGTCAGAGGAGGGGCCAATCGGGAGCCTGGCACGAATGGTGGAGTAGCTGTGGTACAGATCCAAAAACCGGACAGCGACGTCCCTATTACCGCACAGTAGCCGCACAGCAAGCTCACGAGTTCACGAGTTCACAAAGTGCGTACGCAGTAGCATACTTTAGATTCATGACCGATTCTTAAGATAATGGTGAATTTTTCTTAAGAGAGCAAGCCGGACATGCAATGCTTGATCCTGCAGAGATGGAAATCGAAACATCAGACAGAAATAAGTCTTCCCTTCAGCTTGATATTCCGCTGACATTTAGCCAATTCTCTGAATCAGTGATGGGCTATCAGACAAGCAAGACAAATTCCAAATCCCGTCAAGTGGAATTTTGCCTATTTCAAGTGCGCAAGATAGAGCACCAATAGTCCAGTAGGTCGATGATGAA